>JALGQZ010000004.1:56360611-57743111 GCA_023105745.1 Austropuccinia psidii
GCGAACATAAATCCCTCCAGTAATGCTCCATTGGTTGCAATCGGGTCGGTGAATCTCTTTTCGCAAAATAGGAATTGTGATAATTCATCCCATTGATCGACCTCAACTTCACTCATTGTTGTGAATGGTTGGAATTCGACAAGGGCAATGAGTAATCCAGTTGAAGAGAAAATCGCCACACGCCCAAAGTGAATGCATTTGATCTGATTGACATCCACAACCCTCCGAATTTCACTTGGGGTGATACTTGCTGATACTGGCATTGATATTTGTGCTGTTGGGCGAGAGGAGGAAAACAACCTATTCATTTGGGTCGTTTTGCGCTCATTTGTCTTTTGGGATCTGCTACTATTCCCGAGTGGTTGAGGGATCACTATGTGTTGAAGCACACAAGATATCAGATACTGCCAAGGAGCTTTCTTCGGCACACATCCTTTGACTTCCCTGTTGGAGCCCACATGACATTGGCACAATCTGAACCGACTAAAGCCAATGTTCTTCCGTGGGGCCCAATGAGGTTAAGCGAGTAACTCACACTTTCCTTCCTCAGCCCGACGCTTTCTCACGAGTTCCCTTTTACACTCTTTTCCTTTTTTCGTGAATGGCATGCTTTCAGCAGAAAATGAAATGAAACCAAATGATTACTGATTTCTTAATATCACCTAAATTGGATTGCGGTGGATGAATCTTTTTTAATTGCGGCTAAAAAGAAAGCTCACGCCTGACCTTGGCAAATTCACAATCTCAAATACCTGAACCTGAAAATTGCAGTGGATAGTGCATTATTCAATTTTACACATTGATGTTCCCATGCAATCACTTTCCAATCCAACCATTTGGAATATTGCAAGCACACGTAAATGCAATATGCATCCTGCTGCGGATCCCTAGCTATCCTAGTCCTCTTGAAAGACACAGGAATATTTGGCCTATTATGGGCTGGTGGGAAGTGATAAACGCGACTTCCCTCAATGCACCCGCGTGTGCTACTCGCGGGCACATCGCCTGACTCAGCTTGCGTCTTGTTGGAGTCTTTGCAATGATGTATGGAGGCATGCCGCCGTACAATTACTATTGGTACTCAGACTGTGGCATCTGGGCAGTAGTAGGATAGGAAGTCATGATTATTAAATTCATAAATAACTTTGCAAAATTCAATTAAAATCTATCTAGTACAAAGCTAATCTAAAACGGGTCAATCCTGGTTGTGAGTTTAGCTGACCTGGGTACCGTCAAGGTGACCTCATCACTTGAACCAATCCCGCGTTTCGCCACCCAGGCATCACCAAAGTCTAATACTAAGCATCATGCAAATTCAAATTTAAGAGGTACAGCGGGGTTAAAAGACTCTTATGAGAAGAAACTTTTATTCAGTAAATCACATATATACTTATTAGTACGTAGCCACACTGGCTCCACTAGATTTTTACCCTCTGAAAGTTTTGCGGAAATGTCAATTAGTGATAAAGCCCCTTTAACTGAGCTTGTTCTCCAGTCATCTGAGCAGACCATCAAACCACGAACCCCCACCGCACAGAATGCCGCTAATATACCATAGCAAATTCGATTTATTCCAAGATTCTTGTGACACGTCAAAAGATCTTTGATGGCCTCATTTTTTTTTGAGTTTGTGAGTTTGCCTTTGATGCCATTAACTTCAACCTTTGTATGTGCACGTACCATGTTGTACGCAATCATCAAATGGATAACTGTATCCATTAGATCCTCCAGGTTCTTGTGCGGCTTTGTGGATATCTCATTGTCAGCCCCGCCACCTTCAATGCTGAGTTGGGTTGCACGTTGCTTCGATTTACTCAAGCAGGAGGCAAGGTATTCAACTGCTCCCCGTTCAAGTCCAAGAGGATCGGTCGAATTTGATGTTGGTGCAACATATGGTTTGGGTGCAATCACATTGTATGAGACTAAACTAATGGATTCAAACATAACATTTGCCCAAAAATGTTTAACTGGATTGGCGGGGTAAAGAAGGCTCTGAACCATTTTGAAGAAGGAGTGTTCTGATTTTGGGAGATTATCTGGAGGTTTAGCTGATTGCTTCATCAATTTGAGATTCCAAATGTTGTGATCAAAAAACCCTTCTGTTTTGGTTGGCTTAAAAAAATCTAACCCTGTATATTGCAATTTATATCACCAGTCAACAGCCAATAATAATGTATCATGCACAAAGATAAAACTCACCTGCCATCTCAAGGTCCTCCAGCCAGGCCAACATTTTAAGCTCTCGGTTACTGATCACCTTAATACCAACAGGAAGGAATGTATGAGCATCCTTTGTTGGTAAATTGTCCCATCTATTTTTGTAAATGCTTTTGATATTATCAAGCCCCCTTTTCCATGATTGTTGAGAAATATTGGAATGATAATTCAAAATGCCTGCAAACTCTTCCATGCGGGATAAAAATATTCCTTGAAAATTTGCAGCGGATGACACATTGGGCTCAGCATCGGGAATTATATCAGTCATATCTCGTCCCATTGTATCATGTTTAATTGTTTCCCTTTCTTGAAAGGCTTGAATATTCCGAGGAGAGGCGGGAGGGGTTGCATCATGCATTGTTTCATTGGGTATCGGGGGGCTTTCAGTATGTGGAGCTTCATCATGGATTGTTTCATTGAGTATTGGGGGGTGTGAGCCTGTGAGGTATGTTTAACATACCCATAAGGCCACAAATGATTTTATAAACAATTAAATTTGTCTTAAACAGACTTTTTAGTTGAATTTAAAATAAAAAATAATAAAAAATAAGTATAACTTTTTTTTGGATAAACAAAGTTATAATTATTATGTCATTTTTGGATTCTACACCAAAAATAACCTAGGGTACACCCATAGGGTGTTATACCCAAAAACACTTATTTCTTGTGTTATTAGAAGATTTAAGAATCTCACAGTACTAATGTAACTTTTTAACATTTTTTTAAAATTGTTAAATTTAAGCTTAATTAAGCTTAAATTTAAAGTTACATAAGGTTTATGCAACTTTACCAAAATTCTAGTTAAAATTGAGGTGTGGTGTATATTTACTGAATTGACTAAGGATTTGCCATACAGAATGTAAATCCTGCGTGAGCTCAATTTAAAAGGGTTTAAGGCCATAGTATGGCTTTAAATAAATAAAAGGGCAAAATCCACGCAAAAAGGTGGGACAAAGGAAAAAGACCAAATAGAGCTGGGGTACCCAACTTTTTGGATCTGCAAGGATTCAATTAAGGTTGTCCACCTTTATTGGAGGATTTTCAACCTTATTTAAACTTTAAGATTAGACTTTGATCCAACCTTAAGGTTTAAACTGATTTTATCCTAAATTGGACAGGAATTTCAAGCTGCCAAGAGGGTAAATCCCAATAAGCAGGCTTGGAATCAAGGTTTTAAGAACTGTCAAAGCTTAATAAAGCTTAAAAAGCTTAAATAAGCTTAAAACTTTAAGGTTTCAATCATCAAAACCTTATCAAAACTTAAGGTTTTGTGTGTATTGCTATTTTACGTGGAAAAATAGTAATAACTTCAAAAATTCATTAAAAATCCAAATCTTAATGGATTTGCTTGAAAATTTCACACAGCTTAGAATTTAATATTATCAATATATAAATTAAATTTTAAGTAACTTTTATTAATAGGCTTCCTGGGTAATTAGCCTGGAAAATTACTTTTTTAATTAAGCTTAAAAGAAAATTATGATTTCTTTAAAAATTAATTAAAAATTCAGTTTAAGAGATTTCTGCTTGAAACTCTGATTTTATGTTGTTCATGTGATGAACTTTAATATAAATAAACTTATTTTATATTAAAACTTAAAATAATTAAACTAAATGAGGATTAAAGTTACTTGGAGTTAAGAATAACACTGGTAACTTTAAATTGGAAGTAAAAATAAGTTGCCTTAAATTAAGAACTTAATTTTTAAGCATGGTTTTTCAGTTTTGATCTGAGCACGCCCTCTACATCCATTATGAATCATGAGAGCTGCTCTGTAGACATAAAAAGAGTCTTTTCATCACTGTTTTTGTCCATCATTCATAATCAATCCAATCATATTAGACATTTAAACAGGTAAAGTTTTATTAAATATAAAATCTTATTATTAAAAGTAATTCTTAAGTTATTTTTATTCTTTATTTATTAAATTAAAGAATTGAAGTCATAGAATTCAGATTATTGTTGTAATCATCTATAATAACTTTTATTATATAAAATTTTCATCTTAAATATCTTTTAAAATCCACAAATTCCTCTCAAAAACTCTTTAATCATAAATTTTAGTATAAAAAGTTGTTTTATCTTTGATTTTATTGATTTTTGGCGTGTTTTTAACTTATAATCATTATTTAATATAATAACTGTTGTTTTATAACTTGTTGTATTAAATAAATATTATAAGTAAGTTTTCTTTAAAAGTTCTATATTTTTTTTATCTATTATTAGTTTTTTTATATAGAATTTTATTCTATAAAGAATTATTTCTGCACAGTGTGTGATTAATTCTTTTTATAAATAATATTTATATTATTTATAAGTGGTTAATATTCTTATTTTCCACGTGTAATTGTCTCATTAAGAGCTTTACACTTCTTATTGTTATAACTGTCAGTGACTATAACAATAATAGAATAATTATAATTTATTATAATTATTATATTTTTTTATTATTATATTATTATAATAATAATTAAATTTATTTTTTTATATATAATTATTTTTAATAATTATATTTAAATTTGTGGTTATAATATTTCATTATATTATATTTTTCTACTGAGGACAGTCATAGTACTCTTGATATTGTTACTATTATCAAGAGTTTCATAGACAAACCTTACAGGGGGGGTTCAGTATGCAGAGGTTGATTATCAACATGGTCCCCTTCAACATTGATAATTTCATGACCTTGATTGCGAGAATCGTTTGCGGCTTCAAAGGTACGGCGTTTTTTGTTTGTTTTTTTGGTCGCATGTATATTTGGTCTTTTTCCTAATCCTTTGCCTGGAAATCCAATTACGACTCGAGATCCTTCAGGTAGAGATTCTCCCACCTCCACACCTGCCCATATATTGTAAGCAGCTATTTTTATCAATTTTGTTTTGAATTATTAATGGACTTACGGTTCAAATCCATTTTGAGCAGGCTCATGGCTTCAGCAATCTTTTGACGCACATAATCAGGAAGTTTACTATCATTTTGAATTTTTTCGAGCCTTGGGATTGTTTGAGCAATGTTGGAGACAAATTGTTCCTTGGATATAATTTCCACCTCCCCACTGAAAATTACATCATCTTGCCCATCATCTTCTGTCGGTGCACAAGGTTCAACAGTCTTTTCCTTCTCATAACTTTTAAAATTCGGTTTCTGAGAGCTTGGAGGCTGCCCTGAAATAAAGGCTATGACACAATATCAGGTTTTGAGAGATTTGAAATATTCAAGATGGATGCATACTCACATTCCAGAAGAACTGGTGGATCTTGATTATCTTCATGTGACTGGCTCTCTACTTCAATGCCTAATTCACGACTACTGGCCATATCAGAGATTTCACTTCCACTCTCTGGGGCTGAAGTTGGTCGTTCATTGAATTCAGTTGAATTTCCCGGGGTTTGGGCCATAGCGGAGGTAGTTTATTAAGCAAATAGATGGTGACGAGTTGATTGATAACTAGTTTGACAATTTTTGAATAAAAAGATCCAAATTCAAGAAAAAAGGTGCAAGTAAAATAATTGCATTTGCAAAATGCGATTTGTTGGGAAATTGAAGGAGGCGATGTTTTGCAAATTATTTCATATCATGCAAATCAAATCACTTCCCTGTGAGACATTGAGTAAAGTTGACTAGTGAGAAACCTACTAAAGTCAACCTTTGAACTATTCAACGCTCATGAGGTAAGGACTAAGCAAAGTGTTCATTTGATTGATATGAAATAAAATGGTTTTGTCGGCGAAACAAGAGACACAATTCTTGTCTTAAATAGTCCACTTATTAGGTTTTAATTTGTGAGTCTCATGATTTAAACCCTAACCACAACATGGTGAATATACTGACCAATATCCCCTTAGGTCCTGTTGGCAGAGAAGGCCACTCAGCATATTTCGGCAATTGCGTTCATCGTGTACGCCAACAAGCCACCGTACTGTACACTATGGATGTAATACGGAAGCGTGAGGAGGGTAAGCGTTGTCGGAGGCATGTCGGGAGGGCACTACATGAGCGTAAGGATGGTAAGCAGTGTCGGGAGAATGTCGGGAGGGAGGGTAACTGTTGTCGGAGGCATGTCGGGAGGGCACTACATGAGCGTAAGGATGGTAAGCAGTGTCGGGAGGGAGGGTAACTGTTGTCGGAGGCATGTTGGGAGGGCACTACATGAGCGTAAGGATGGTAAGCAGTGTTGGGAGAATGTCGGGAGGGAGGGTAATGTTGTCGGAGGCATGTTGGGAGGGAACTACATGAGCGTAAGGATGGTAAGCAGTGTCGGGAGGGAGGGTAAGCGTTGTCGGAGGCATGTCGGCAGGGCACTACATGAGCATAAGGATGGTAAGCAGTGTCGGGAGAATGTTGGGAGGGTACTACACAAGCGTAAGGATGGTAGGGGCGGGGTGTGAAAGCGTAAGGAGTGGTGAGGACGGAGAGGGGCGGGCAGTGTCGGAGTCTCATCTGGATGGAGGGCGGTGCGGGTGCGTAAGCATGCTAAGCGTCGGGGAGGCGGAAGCCAATGAGGTGAAACTACACGAACGTTGCGCATAGTGTTGAAATGGGTTTGGGCTTTGAGTGACATTCTCATGTGACACATGTGACGATTGACGTTGTCTTGACGCTGACGTGACGTGACCCACTAAATCCAGTGACTATAAAGTGACACTAACGCGACTGAAGCAAGATTTTATACTGACCGCGGTGCGACGTGAAGTCAACTGCCGACGATTGACGCGAGATTCGCCCTTGTGTCTACTAACCTTATTTTTCTTCTTCACAGCCTTGATCTGTATTTAGTTGAGTATTTCTCTATGTAAAATTTAATTTGTAAATAATACCTGTAATGTTTGGTTATGGGAGTTTAAGTGGGGATTGAGTAATGTAACACTGTGTTAACTTATATGTAAGTGTTTCTTTTATGTCAAGACATGTAACACATGATGTTGTAAGAGTAATGGTATCACTTATGTAATATTACACATGTTTATTCATATTGAATATTTAGACAAGCTGCATTATCTTTAAGCATATTCTTGTACCTAGTATAGAGTGTATATTATCATTTCTCTTCTTTAATCCATGATATCTAGAAAATTATTGACATTATGGGGTTGAGGCAATAGGTGACTATAGGTAAAATTTGCTGTAGATTCCAGTGGAATACTTATTTTTGTTATTTTAATATAATTATCTTCCTTTTTCTTGAATTTTTTTTTTCTTTACTTTTATCTTTCACTTTTTATTTTTATTTTCTTTATATATATATATATTATTATTATTATTGATCAAAGTTTTAGCTTTGAAATTGTGGATTTGAACCTTGGAAGAACTGGTATGGAATACCACATCCCCCTCTCCATTTAATACTGTCCCCAGCATTCAAGGTGATAATCCACTTACTCTTTTTTTTAAAAAACAATCAAACATTTCCCCCCTTTTCTTGAATAAAAGGATTTTTTTCATCAAAGTCCTCTTCATCTTCAAATTGAGATTCATCTTCAACATCCTCTTCTCCTTCTTCCTATTCTTCCTCTGAGTCCAACTTTTTTCCTCTTGGATAGAACTTTTTTATTTGACTTGCTGCAAACCTTCTTGCTAGCTTTGTACCATCTAATTCTTGCAGCTCATATGGACCATTGTTTATTTGTCTCACAACTCTATAGGGTCCATCCCATCTATTGTTGAACAATAATCCCCATTGTGACTCTAATGCTTTATTGTATACAAGAACAATTTCACCTGGATGAATTGGCTTTCTTATTTGATGTGCTAATTTCCTGTCCCAATATTTTACTGAATCCTCCCTGGCCTTTTTCAATTTCTCTTTTGCCCTTTTTCTTATTTCTTCTTTTCCTGATAGCTGTTCAGCTCTTACTTCCAATAAATCTTCTGTTGATTTGACTTTGTGCCATTCAATTGATAAGTATGTTTTTGCTTCAATGTCTATTGGTAGTACTTCCTTTTGACCAAATTGAAGCTCAAATGGGGAGTAACCTGTTGTTCTTTTGGTTGATATTCTGTCAGCCAATGTAACCAAAGGTAAGTATTCTTTCCATTTTGAACCATTTTCACCACACATCTTCACCAATGCATCCTTCAATTGTTTATGCCCCCTTTCTACCATTCCTTGTGACTCAGGGTAGTAGGGTGTTGTTACCCTTATCTTTGAGCCTGCTTTTTTTACTGCATCTTGTAGTTCCTTTCCAAACTCAGGCCCTCCATCTACTGTGACCTCTTTTGGGGCTCCATACCTGCAAATCCATTCAGAAGTGAACCATTCTGATACTGACTTTGCTGTAAGCTTTACTAAACCAATTGTCTCTGGCCATCCTGAGAAATCATCCCTGGCCACTACTAAATACTTCCATCTTCCTGCTTTTACATTTACTGCATCTATACTGACTCTTTCAAATAATGTTGAGGTGAATGAGATTCTTCCTGCCTCTTTTTGGTGATAATGACTTCTCTTTTGACAAGCTTTACAAGATTTGACCCATTTTTTAACTATTTTCTTCATTCCTTCCCACCAAAATCTTTCTTCAACTCTTCTGTATGTTTCATTTTCTCCTCTGTGTCCCATTTCTTCATGTAATTATTTTAATATTCTTCTTTGAGAACTCTGACTTGACACAACTACTTGTGGATTTGGTGTATTTCTTCTTTTGAGTTGGCCTTCCTCCAGAAAGAAATTTGATGACTTCCTTTTAATTTTTTTGAAGTCATCCTCTTCACTACCAAAGGGCCTTTTCAATGTATTTAAGTATTCCACCATTCTTTTCCAAAAACCTTCTTGCTTTGATGATAGCTTTATTCCTGCCAATTTTATTATATTATTATGGTTTATTCCAAACCCTGGGTGTGGTTTTATCCATTCTTCTTCTTCATCAAAATAAGATTTTTCTTTTTCTTCATCTTCTGACTGAGGTCTTCTTGACAGCCCATCTGGCATTGTGAAGGTCTTCCCTGGCTTATGAATTAAGTCAAAAGAAAACAATTGAATAAATGCAACCCATCTGGTCATTGGGGAATTTGGCAAACAGGGTGAGTTTATCATTTCAATTAAGGCTTTTGCATCTACTTGTAGCTCAACATGCTGTCCCCAAAGTACTGTTTGGAGTTTCTTGAGTATTTTGGCCACTCCACATAGCTCCAGTTTTGGCTGTGAGTATTTTGATTCCAATCTTGAGAATGTTATTGATTCATAAAGAACTGGTCTGTCCTTTCCTTCTTTGTCTTCTGAAGTAAGTACTGCTCCTGCAGCTATATAGCTTGAGTCTACTGCTAATTTAATCTTCCCTGCTCCCTTTTTATAATCCAAATTTGTTAATGTTATTTCCTCCCCTACAATTTTTCTTAACTTTTCAAATGCTTCATCACATTTAGTATTCCATTCCCATTCTTCATCATCTCTTGTTAATCTTCTTAGTGGTGATGCAATCTGAGAGAAATTTTGAATGAACATTCTAACATATGCACAAAGTCCCAAAAAGCCTCTTACTTCCTTTTTATTGAGGGGCTTTGGCCAGCTTTGTATTTTATTAATCTTCTGCTTTGAGATTTTTCTTCCATTCAAAGAAACTACATGCCCTACTATGTCCAATGCTGGCACACAACATGCAAATTTGATACCTCATATGGTAAGTCCTGCCTCTTCAATTCTGAATAATATTCTCTCTAATGTAACTGCATATTCCCAAATGAATCTTCTTATCAAATTATTTTCTTGTAAAGCTTCATTATTATATGTTGATCTTGGACCTTTTATCCCTCCATCATCAATAAAAATTCCTACATTCTCTGGTATTTCTTCTTGAAGTATCCAAGTCATTTGGGCTTGATAAACTGCAACAGAATTGGTTGCTCCTTGTGGTAATCTTGTGAGTTGTAGCCTTCGAAGTGTGTTTCAAATGTAGTTAAGGGTCTTGTAGAAATGTCTAATTCTCTTTCATCATACCCTCCCATTATGTCACCAAGTCCATAACAAGCTCTCCCTGAAAAGGCATCTACAAATTCTTCAATATGTGGTGGTAATCCTGCATCTTTAATTGTTACCTTATTAAGTTCCTGTAAGTCATGGACAATTCTAAGTTTTCCATTTGAATTTGCAACACAAAATACTGGACTTGTATAGCTGGAGGTAGACTGCTCATACAAGCCTGTTCTAATCCTTTCCCTTACCAATTCAATAAATTGGGGTATTATAGGCTTTGGTATTGGTATTGGCTTCTTCTGCCAAGGTGTATGTGGTATTACTGGTATTTTGTAGGGTTTTCCATATGAATGTTGTAGTAAACCCCTTTCCTCTGCACTGAATGCAATTGCTTTTTCTCTTAAAACTATGACACTCATAAGAAGACTCCTTTCTTCTTCTGAAAGCCATCCAGGTGGTCCAAAATTTATCAATTCAAATCTTTCTTGTGTCATTTTTGATGTGACCATAAATTTAGGTGGTTTTGGTGATAGTGGTGTGTTATATGGGTCTCTTGATAATGGTGGCCTTCCCAAAGGAGGATTTATGTCTTGTGGCATAGGCTCATTAACTGGTTTGACCTTCTTGAGTACTGATTTGTATTTTGCTGCACTATTTTGGTAATCCATTTTGTAATATCACTGAAATGATTCTGTTTTTTTCTTTGATATTTCTATTTTTTTATATATTTTTTCTTTTTAAAACTGGTTATGTTGAAATCAATATAGTATCAATTCTTCTATTTTCTTTAATTCTCCTCCTTATTTCAATAATTTATTAAATTAAATAAATCTTCACTTCTTTTATCTTTTTTCTGTTCATACATTTGAGGTTGCAGTTTAAGGTCATACAGGACCCTACAACTCAGGTGTGCAGACCCTGTATATTAGGTATACAAAATCCTGCCTTTTTATGTCATACAAGGACAATAAGACCCCTTTTCCATTTCTTCATAAGGGAGCAGTTTCATGTCATGCTGAAGACCTCCTGGTCTTCAATTTGACTTGATCCAAGGGCAGTTATTATTATTATTATTATTATTATTTTACTTATTTTTCTTGTTAAGTTGAAAGATTCCTTATACTAATATCAACTTAAGCTACCTTGAGGTTTAATAATTCATAAAAAGTTGAGTTTGTTATATATTTCTTGCTTCTTTTCAGTCATTACCAATCTCCTTGCATATTTCAATTCTTCATCTTTGTCCTTCTTTCTTCAATATTTTATTCTTTGGCCAATTTATCACATATATTTGAGGATTTTATTTGAACCATTTCAAATCTGACCTCTTCTTTTTTCACATTATTTCTTTAATACCACTACTCCTTTCATGGACTAAAATAAAGAAATAGATTATAAGCCCTCAGGTGTGCCACCCCTGTATTTTTAAGTCATACAAGGACTTAAAATTCCACTACTCCCTTCATGGATCATTAAATTGCCAGTTTTATATATTGAAAGAAATTCTCATAATTTATAGTTAAATATGCCTTCAGGATGTTTTTGATCATGAGCTTAAAAGAAAACCAGTCTATATTTATCATCTTCCAAAAAATTCATCATGTCATGATTGAGCTTTCAAGTTACTATTAAGAGATCTTTTTTCCTTCTTCTTTCTTTCTGTAACATTAATCTTCAGGTTTGGGATAAGACCCCCTCTCCATTTAAATTTCTGTAGTTGGTTTTTCTACTTTCTTGGTATTTTGTCTTTGATTCTTTTAATATTTGTTTGCCAAATTTTGAATTTTTAGCTTTATTATTATTATTATTATTTTGAGTCTTATCCATACTAAGAAGAGGATTTAATTTCTGTGGTGGCCTGACACTATATAGTGGCAGTCTACAAGGCTATAACTCTAATCAACTCAGAGATATTTCCCCTCATCAGACCAGGTCTGACCTTGGCTGCTCAGTGTATATGTATTTTTTATGTACATATAGACCAGTTGTCCAAGTGCCACCTAGAGCAGGAAGACCATTAAAGCCTCTCTTTTCTGAATGAGATTTTCCTAATAATAATATTAATGATAAATATCATATTTCTAATCTTTAAATGACTGATAATTCTTATGATTTATTCTTTTTTTTTTGAGTATATATATATTTATATTTATTTATATATATATACTTGAATTTTGCATATATAATCTTATATAATATTGAGATTTTAACATTTAAGGTTTAAGGTCATGGAGGACCTATATAATTGAACATTCATTCATTTAAAAATGATAAATTAAAAGCTGCAGTTCATAGTCTTTGTGGACTTTGGATTTTTTATTGAGTTAAAAAATAATAATAAAATGAAATTCCAGTTTATAGTATTGGTGGACTTTATTCTTTTTTTTTTAAATGAAGTTTGAAATAAATAATCAGATATTAAATTAATTATCAAGATATTTTGAAATTAAAATAGATATTTAAAATGAGTATTCCAATACTCTTTAATTTTTTTTTCTATATACTCCATATGGCTAATATATAATATTATCAAATAAAGAAATGTGCAGTTTAAAGTCATGGAGGACTTATACTGATGCAAATCAATATTTTTACTGAGAAGGTATAAATATAATGTGAGTATGAATTGAATACCTATATATAATATTTCAAATAGTAATTCTCATAATATTATTGAAGAAACAATAATGGAAATTTATAAGTGCAATTAATTAATAAATTTGGAAATAAGAATCCAGTTTAAGGTCATAGAGGACCCTTTTAAGCAAAAATAATATGGAAGATAAATAATAATAAATATTCAATTAATTTAGAAGTCATCTATTAAGCTCAGTGTAAATATATTGAGATATTTATTAAGATGGTTATTAAATGAATCTTAAAAAAAATAATTGATTGATTGATGATAATCCAATATAAGAAATAAGTCCAGTTTAAGGTCATAGGGGACCCACTTTTTTTTATTTGAATCACTGTTATTATTAGTTTTTTTTTTTTTTTTAAATATAATTAATTTTATTTTATTTTATGTGATGATATTAATCTTCATATTACCCAGATATTTATATATTTATATATTTATATATTTATTGTTTTATAATATTTATGACCACATGTTGTTATTTATTTTATTTTTAATATCTGATTGTAATATATCAGCTGAATAATGATTAAATTTGAATTTTAACTATAATCAATGGATTGATTTTACCATTTGATTATTTTTTCTTTTGTTATTATGATTTTATTGTCACTATTACTATATGATTTATCTTGAATAACCTTCTCTCTTTTTTTTTTAAAAAAAAAACAATGATGAAGTATTTCATCATTATTTTTTATTGATTATATTATTATTATACTTCTCTAAATTTTGTCTATGATATTACATATACATATATATGTATTTTATCTAGCATATATTGTGTTTTTTTTTTATTTTTTTTATTTTTTTATTTTTGACAAAAATAATATGGAATGATAATTATTATTATTTTCTTGTTTTATTTTATTTCATTTATTGATTTTTATCCCTTTTTTTAAAAACATATTTTTTAATTTACTTTTATTGTTTCTGAATCATTGAAATTTCTTTCTTTCCTTTCTTCTTTTTTTTTTAATTTCTTAATTTTATTTATTTTATTTCTTTTTTTGTTTTGATTTATTTTTAGTACTGCACATTATTGTAATATTCCTTTTGTAGCTGTATAGTGTGTGCAGATTATTTTTCATTGTTATGTTTTTTTTTTTTTTTTGTTTTTTTTTTTTGATATTAAAAAAAATAATTAATCTTGAGTCTTATTGTATTTTATTTTATTCCTTTTTTAATAAAGTAGTACTTCTATTTTAGTTTTGCAGTTCTTTATAGTACTGTATTTTATTTTATATTGCAATCATTATTTTTTTTATTTTCAAATTTTTTTTTATATCATAATGGTTTTTTTTTTTTAAAGTACAGTACCAGTTAATAACTGTACAGTACAGTAATACACTGTACTGTACTCTTTTTTTTATTATTCATTTTATAGAGATATAGCCAGGTGCAGCGAAGCTCGCTCGCCAGTCAGTTCCTAGTCCGTCACCTCCAATGGTTAGAGGTCAGGAAATGCATTACCTATAGAGATATAGCCAGGTGCAGCGAAGCTTGCTCGCCAGTCAGTTCCTAGTCCGTCACCTCCAATGGTTAGAGGTGAGGAAAGGACTTTTGGTAGGTTCGGCGAGCGGCTTATAAAGTACAACTAGACAGCTGCGGCGCATGAGGCGCGCGCAGCGTAGGTATCTATTTACAGGTAATGTTTTTCTACTAACATGGTTGGTCGTCGCGTCGTTGCGACGTGTCAATCTTAACACCCCCCCCCAAAAACTTTAACTGTTACCCACCCACACATAAGAAAGGCAGGGCTCGCTGAAGCGCTTGTCCTGAGAGTCGCTTAGTGAGCGCGTCCGCCTACATTTCTTTTGTCGGGACCCAGGTAATCTTGATGCCGTACTTCCTGATGGTGTCGTTGACAAAAAAAAATGCTCGGTCCAGGTATTGCATCCGCTTCCTGGAGTGGTTGTTGATCGAGACCTGGACGGCAGCCTGGTTATCACAGAAAATTTGCTTTTCGAAACTTTCCGCGAGCTGACTGAGTTGATTAATTGCTTGCACAAAGTGTTGAGTCGAATCAGACAGAGCTACGTACTCTGCTGCGCAGGTAGACAAAGCAACTACCCCCTGTCGTCTCGATGTCCAGAGAATCGGCGCATCTCCCAGCTTCAGCATGAAACCTGATTGGGAGCGCTCCAGGTCGCCGCCCCATCCTGCATCGCTCCATAAATTGAGAGAGATATTTTTGGGGCGCAGCATCAACCGGTGGGATCGCGTCCTCAACAAATACCCCATCACGTGGTCCAGGATGTCCCAGTGATGTGCTGTCGGGGACATGGAATGTCATGCCAGATAGTTGACCGCAAACGCCAGGTCAGGGCGCGAGCCGCTGACGAGGTACGCCAGTGACCCAATGACCGATCGGAATGGTGTTGCATCCACAACTGCATCCTCCGGAACAGAGTTGCTTGCTGGTAGAGTCGGTAGTGGCGAGCCGGTTTTGACAATCGTCCGCGGATAAGCCTCGATTATGCTGTCCGTGAGTCGTTGTTGAGCGATGGTTACTTCACCTTCACCAACCTCACATTCTAACCCTACAATTCGATCGACAGTGTCATGCCACTTGATTTCTACTTCGGCACACAGTCGTTGTCTAAAATCTGATAGTGCCGCCGGTGAGTTCAACATGATGACGCCATTGTCCACATGAATCCATATTGCAATTGTGATCTCACCGCTACAAAAAGTGTAGAGAGACTGGTCGACCTCCATCGCCGTGAAACCCATCCGGGAGAGTATGTCAGATAGGAACAACCACCAGCACCGTCCCGCTTGCTTCATGCCGTACAGTGCCTTCTTAAGTCATAAAACTTTTCCCTTGAGATGTGGCCAAAACTGCAGAGGTGGCTCCACGAACACGGTTTCCTCCACCGGGCTATAGAGATAAGCACCATTAACGTCGAAAGATGCCATAGACCAGCCACGGTGGACGGCATATGCCAGGATCAGACGCAGGGACATCAAGGAAGCTGTCGGTGCGTATGTTTCAGTGCAGTCAATCCCAGGGCGCTGTCTATCCCCCCTGGCTACCAGACGAGCTTTGAATTTTTCAACTCTCCCGTCGGCATGCTGTTTGATGTCGAAGACCCAACGATGACCGATCGTCTTCATATCTCTGGTTTTGGGGACCTCCTCCCATACATCACGTGCCAGCATTTGATTTAACTCACGCTCGCATGCGGCCTGCCAATGGTTGCGATACTTCCCGTATAGAGCTTGACCAAGGTGGTCCGGGATGGTGATATCCTTGGTTAATGGGAGGGTGTCAATTGCTGTGTTCTCGTCGCGAAAATATTGGTCCGTAGGTACATCCCCGAGCGTCGCCCTGTTGACAATATGAGATAGAGACCCCTTCAAAACACCAGTGACCACGCTGGCTGCCGATTGGAATTGAGGAAAAACCACGCTTGCGGACTGTATCATCTTGTTGCTTTTGGGCTCCCACAATAGCCAACCGCCCGTCATCAACGGTTTGAGCAAACGGCAGGCAATACCTCGTGGTGCCAGCTTGTGGGGCTGTTGTACGGCGGGTACATGTACAATCGCCTCGGCTCCGAAAGGGTAGAGCGTCCCGATTGAGGGAGGACGGCCAAAAAGGCGTTCATGAGGTGATGACTTGGGGCACCATGAGTTAGGTAGTCGATTGTGTAAGAAACATGCCAAGGCGTACGCAAAGCGCCAAGAATGATCAGGCATTTGGCTCTCCAAGATCATGGATCGTGCCATGTCTCCCAGTGTCCGATTAAGTCGCTCAGCCTCTCCGTTTTCCTGAGGTGAGTATGGAAGGGATGGGCAAAAAGACACCCCCAATTTTGCCAAGGCTGTCGTGAAGGAAGAGGAGGTAAATTCCCGGGCATTGTCTGTTCGGAGCGCTCTCAGTGTCAATTGCAGTCGCACTTGTAACTGCCTGATCGCGTCTAGTATGGCTTCCGGCGCGTCAGAGCGAGCTTTCAGGGGATAGACCACGCTATAAGTAGATGCGTGGTCCCGCACAGTGGCGAGGTATCGGAAACCCTGAGGATCCGTAGCAAATGGACCCATGACATCGGATACCAGTAGATCAAGCGGATTTTCTTTTGGGATATTGATGCGGGCTCTCGCAAGCCTGTGAGTACTCTTGGCGACGGCACATGTACCACAATAGAAAGGGTGCCACGTCTTGCGATCAAAAGACGGAACGTGCTGTTTAAGGAAAGAAATCACTGTCTTATCACAGGCGTGGCCAAGTCGCACATGCCACTCGCGCGAGGTCAAACTCGCAGAAGATGGGAGAGATATTGGATTCATTTCAACGGTATACAAGCTATTCGGAGGGGTCACAGCCGCCGACCCTTTGGTCCCTCCCGCAGACAAGACATCCAACCACCAACAGTTGTTGCTGAAGGTGGTGGTTACAGGAAAACAGGAGACAAGAAGTGAAAGCGCTAAGTTATCAAAAACGGGGACTACGCCTGAAGTACATAAACACCCGACCAACAGAATTGTACCCGCGATCTTGTTGGAATAGGCGACGTCTTGAACGACAACTGTCCCATTTTTGACAGGTAGTCTAAGGGTGATCATCTGTGTGACAAGGATGGATGAGTTGGAATCGGCGAAAAATATGCGGAAGGGAAAGACAGGGCGCATGAGCGACGCAAAACACAGTGCTCCAGAGAGGTGAATGGACGCACCTGAGTCAATCAACACCTTGTCGGACTCCCCATGCTCGACAAAATGTACCTGGGAAACTCTTTCCCGCTGATAGTGCGCACCTGAATTCGATTGGGAACGCCGGTCAGGAGTAGCTGGTCTGGTCGGGCGAAAAGGGGCTGGCAAGGGTGATCGTGGACGAGGGTTTTCCGGGCCCCTTATGACCGGGCAGTTGGCGCGCCAATGCCTGTGACGCCCACAGTGAAAACAAGATGCGCCGAAACGATCAACAAGGTGATCTGGCGGCCGGCGCACTTCAGCCTGCGTAATTATTGGGTGAGGGCTTGAAGTCGTCGCCGGTTTGGGGAAAAACGGTGTCGAAGGTCGCAAGTCAGATACCCCATAGACGAAAGGAGAGGGCGCTCGTGATTGGCCATCCTGCCGGTGAGAGGCATTGATGATCACCTGCCCAACAAAGGTCGATGATGGTTTGTCATCGCCCTTCGATAGGATGGCTGCCGTGACCAGTTGATCAAAAGCGCCTTGGTCAAGAGTCGGTGGGGCGTGGCAGGCGCCCTGTGCAAGCAAACCTTCGAGTTCGTCAGCGTCGACGTTCAGCTTCTTGAACATGGCAAAAGTGCGCCGGAGTGATAGAATAATGCTGGTGTTGGGTTTGGGGTCACCTGAGGCATTCTCGACAAGTGTATGGAGAAGGTCGCGAGTCACCTTCAGCTTCTGAAAGCGACTGCCCGGGCAGCAGCGCGCTTTAACAGTGTTGAAAAAAGACTTTGCCGAGGTATGGGAGGGGATAATTCCGATGCAAAGAGAAAAATCGGCAGGTATAGATGCATCGATAAAATGTGAGATGGCACGGTCTTCCGCCGGGGACCGGTTGTCAAGTAAAGAAGGGGAGTCGTCAATTGACATCTCGGAGTTGAAAGCGATGCACAGAACGCGATTCAGGCAAGCGACCCATTCAGTGAAGTTACTGCCATCGCTTTGGAGACGGTCGAAACGGTCGGCCGCCCGGTAGGGCTCCTGCATGAAACGCTCGTAGGGTGAAAAGGTAGAGCGCGGAGCAGATGAAAAGGAAGAAATTGGTGGTGGTGGCGAAGATAGCGCCATCCGTAGTGACTGCATTTTGGCAGCATCCGAGTTGCAAGCAGTTTTCAAGGACTGCACTTCCGATTTCAAAGAGTTTAAAAGTTGACAGACTTCTTCATTCGAAAGGGGTTTTGCTTTGGCGTCGTCGTCTGCAGCTTTCTTCGACCGGGTAGAAACCAACATCTTAAAGGCGGCCTATCGCTGGAGCTCGGTAGAGGCAGGCTTTTAACCTATAGAGATATAGCCAGGTGCAGCAAAGCTCGCTCGCCAGTCAGTTCCTAGTCCGTCACCTCCAATGGTTAGAGGTCAGGAAATGCATTACCTATAGAGATATAGCCAGGTGCAGCAAAGCTTGCTCGCCAGTCAGTTCCTAGTCCGTCACCTCCAATGGTTAGAGGTGAGGAAAGGACTTTTGGTAGGTTCGGCGAGCGGCTTATAAAGTACAACTAGACAGCTGCGGCGCATGAGGCGCGCGCAGCGTAGGTATCTATATACAGGTAATGTTTTTCTACTAACATGGTTGGTCTTCGCGTCAATCTTAACACATTTTATTGCTTTTTGCCTTTTTTTTTTTTTTTTTTTTTTCAAAAAAGAAAATACATCACTAATGTCTACTTTAAGTTGCATTCAGTTTTTTTTTTTAATGTTTTTTTCTGTGCAATTTAATGAGTTTTTTATTATTATTATAATTTTTCATACTAGAGTTTACAGTACTGTACAGTAACATTACTGTAGTGTACTGTACTTTACTCTCCTTTTCTTTTAATCAGATCCAGGCTTTTTTTTTTAAAAAAAATTTGATCGCTTGAATGATCTTTTTTTTTTATTTTTTTATTTTTTTATTTTGATCGCAGCTAGTTTTTTCATTTTTTTTATTCATAATCTATGAATAACTTTTTTTTTTAATTAGTTTAGTTTGATGATTTTTTTTATTATAATTTTTTTTAACTAGATTTTACAGCACAACAGCATAACTGTAATGTACTGTTTTACAGTACTGAACTGTATGTTAGTATCTCCTTTTTTTAATTGTGTCTACTTGTTTTTTATTAAATTTTTTTTTTATATTTGATCGCTTGAGCGATCTTTTCTTTTTTTTTTTTTTTTTTCTTAAAAAAGTATTAGTTTTTTTTTTAAAATATTTAATAATTTTTTTATATTAAGTTATTAATTTTTTTATGCTTATATGTTTTTTTGTTTTGTTTTGTTTTTTTTTTTTTTGGTTGAAATTGGAATCGCATGCAGGTTTTTCTTTTATTTTTTAAATTATATTTTATTTGTATATTTTTTATTTATATTTATTTGTTATTTATATTTATTTATGTTTATATATATATATTTATCTATTTATTCTTTATGTATTTATATGTATTTATATGGATTTATGTGTATTTTTTTGTAGTTAATTATATTTGTACTTATATATATTTATATGTGTTTATATCAATTATACTTATATTTATATATATTTATATTTATTTATTTGTATTAATTGATTAACTTTATTTCAATGTGTTTTGTTTTATTTATTTATATTTATTTATGTTTATTTATATTTATTTGTATATATATATATTTATTGATATAAATTTATATTTATTTATATTTATATTTATATTTATATATATTTATTTATATGTATTTATATTAATTTATATTTATATTTGTATTTATTTATTTATAAAAATTTATATATATTTGTATTTTTTATATTCATTTAAGTTTATTTATATTCAGTTAAGTTTATTTATACTTATTTATATATATTTATATTAATTTATATTAATTTATATTCATATTTGTATACATTTATTTAGATTTATCTGTATTTTTTTATATTTATATATATTGATTTATATCTATACTTATATATCTTTATTTATATATATTTATATTTATATATCTTTATTTATATATATTTATATATATTTATATTTATATATATTTGTATTTGTTTATATTTATATATATTTATATTTGTTTATATTTATATATATTTATATTTGTTTAGAAGAAATTAAATAAAGATTAATTAAACTTTAAAATTAATTAAAAATATAAATTAAACTAAAAAACTTGCAAAGAACCAACAAGTTTATTTTATTTCTAGTGTTATGATGGTCAGGTTGTGGGTGAGAAAAAAGATCTTCTCTTCAATATAAAAGCAGCTACATTTTCAAGCTACTCTCCCATGCTTTTTATAATTATTCTTTTCAAAGTCATTTTTTATTTATATATTTAGAGAAAAATATTTTAAATTTTTGTTATGCTTTAAACTAAGTGAGGTTGAAAAAATAAATTATGTAGGGTCAACCTGGCCAGTTGCCTCTGTATATTTATCTTTTGAATAACCTTGATAATATTTATCATTATATATATTTTAAGGTTAAAATTCTATGCTAAATATTATAATGTTAAATCAATAAGATTACTTTTATTTATTCATCATTCAGGGTCATATAACTTTTACTATTGCTGTGTTTTTATTTATTGAATTTAAAATTATAGTATTATAATATTATTTTTCTGTTAGTATTATTTTATTTTCAATATTATAATGTTATGATAGTTATATTATAATATTATCTTATTCAATATAGCTTTATATTTATTTTCTACAATGCTTCCACCTTCCTCATGATTTGGTTTTATTTTGTTTATTTCTTCTAATTTCTTTTTAAAGCAAGGGGGGTGGCCAGTTTTTTTTTTTATTAATTTTTTTTTTTTTAAAAAAAAAAAAAATTGAAAAAAAAATTAAAAAAATTAAAAAAATTAAAAATTGAAAAAAGAGAAAAATTAAATTAAAAAATCTGGTCACCCCTCCTTGTTAGTTGGATTATTTCTATGTGCTATGTGTGTATGCATGCTGTGTGTATGTGTGTAGCATGTATGTGTATTGAGTAGTTCAGCTCAATAATTTCCATTTTGGATTCCTGATTGATTCAGTTCTAGAATTTTAAGATAAGTTTCTTTATAATTTCTCTTTGAGGATTGATACTGCACACAACTGATGAGTTTTTTTTTCTTCCTTCTAAAATGTCTAGTCTTCTTGTAGTGAAAAACTCTTCAAGTATTTTTTATTCAACATATCTTCTTGTATTAATAAGTTCATAAAACTTATTCTTTTATTTATTTTCAATTTCAACATAACACTGATTAAATCCTCCCTGTTTTCAGATTATTTTGTTGAATTATATTTTGAAATGATTACTTGAAATTATAACTTTATTTTTTTTAAAAAAAACAACAATCTTCTTTGGAAGAAGTGCAATGATGAGGAATTTTTTACCTGATGAAAGGTAATTATTCATGAAATTGAGAATTCAAGAAATATCTAAGTAATTTATTAATGGAAAATAAGCTTGAATAAATTATAATCTAATATGTGAATTCTTTCAAGACAATTAATTCAATTGATTTTGATTGATTAAATTTATAAACTTATGCTTCATTGTTAAAGTCCCACTTTCCCCAAAACTCATAGCCACTTGTGCTTTGGGTGGTATAAGAAATAGTTAACCACCCCTATTTTTTTAACTATGAGAAAGTACTGATACTATTACAGAGTAAAAAAACTAAAGCAATCTTTCTAGATGAACTTGATAACCAGCTCTTTTTTTTTGTTTTATTACTGTATTTTTTTTTTTATATCAATTGAAATATCTTGACCACAGATATCACTTATGAACTCCATATCAATTATTCATTTTTCTATTGTTTTATTAGTTATATATAGATTTTTTTTTGATTGATTTGTTGATTATGAATAGATTTTTTTTAATTTTCTTTTATATTTTTTTTCATGTTTTTTTTCTATACTATTACAGAAAAGGCATAAATTAAATTTGCAGTTTAAGGCCATGCTGGGCCATCATGTATCATTGGTACTTGCATGTGTTAATATTTTCTGTGTTTTTTATTGGATATCTTGATTTAAAATAGAATAAGAGAAACAGTAACTAAATAACTGAATTGCAGTTTAAGGCCATGCTGGGCCTTTAATTTTCTGTAGAATGATTTTCTTAAAATAATCTTGATTCTTCTTCATTTTCATTTCAATCTTGCTGCTGACAGTTTCTTTCCATAACTTATTCCATTCTTCTTGCTTCAAAAAAAACTTGTGATTCTTCATTATAATTATTAACTGTAAGACTTTATCCTCTAAATCAAAATCCAATCCCTTTTCAATAATATAGCAGTCCCCTCTCCATTTAATACTTCTACCCTCAATTTGATATTCTTCAAGACAAAACCATCTCTGAGCTTGTATTGTTCCCAAGTAAAGACTGCTCCTTATATCTGAATCCATATAGAAAATTTCATTCCAATAGTCATTATTGGGATTTCCTTTAATTCCATTATAATTAAGCATATCCATAAATTCTAGTTTTGAAAGGTTTGATCCAGGAAGCTGGCTTAAATAGGCTTCTGCAGGGGTTTCTTGAGTAATATCTTCATTTCCAAATAAATCTTCAAATTCAAAAAAGGGGATAGTTTGAATAATTGGTATCTTGAAGGATTCAATAATTGGTAAGCCCCATCTTTGGTCTTCATTGTTAAGTCCTTGAAAATTTTTATTGATCCAGAGGTCTTGGCTTTCTTCATTTGTTTCTGAGTTTGGCCAATAGATCCAGATGGAATTGTCTGCTCCATCAGTTTCAGACATGATAATTATAAAATATAAATTATGATAAAAATAAATTGCTAATGGTTTGTTGATGTTAAAAAAAATATGAATAATTATAATAGCTTCTTGGTAAAGGTGGATGAAATAAATAATCTAAGTAAAGTATTTCTTAAAGGATTAATCCTCTTTGATAAGGCAGGAAGTCACTGCCAAAAGCTTGAATCAATTAAATTTTTAAGTAATAAGGTAAGAAATATTTGGGTCCTGTTTGATAAGGCAGGAAGTCACTTCCAAAAATACTGGACTTGATTATTTAAATTGAATTTTACTGATTTTCTTCTCTTCTTTGTTTTTGAACTATGTAAGCTGGAGGTTTTCAGAATTGGCTTCAGCTGTACTTTGCTCATTGATGGTAAGTAATTTCTATAATAAGCTAATTTTTCATTCAAAACTCTAAGTTCCTCCAATAACAACCTTTTTTCTTCCAATCTTTCCTTTTCTTCTCTTGATTGGTGACTTGATGACTGACATTCTTGAAATTCATCTTCACACTCAAAAATAAATTCTTCATATTGCTTATTCAATTGCCTTTGATCCCAAATCTCTTCATCCTCCAACAATTCATCCCCATAACATCCAAGCTTTGGCATCTTGATTTTTTGTTAATTGTATTGAATATTATGATCTTATCAATTTTTTTTCTGTTTTTTAAAAGGTCTTGAAATTAATGATATTGATATTAAAATTGAATAGAAATTGATATTGAAATTCCCAAGGATTTCATCCCAAAAACTTAAACCATTAGAGGTGGAATAAGAAACAGACACCCACCCCCTATTTTTTTAATTTAAACATAGCCTTATGATACTTTTACAGTTAAAACTCTTGAATACCCCCAAATCATCATTCATAAATTTATTTTTAATATTTTTTTTTTTTTTTGAATTTGTATTTTTTTTATATTTTTTAATAATTGTTTTTTTAAGTTTTTTTTAAGTTTTTATAAGTTTTTTTTTTTGTTTTGTTTTTTTGTTTTTTACATGTGCAGAAAAATATATTCAATTCATGAAACCCATTTTCCTCTTTCTTTTTTCTGAAGAATTCTATTCACACATATATCCTTGGCTATTTCTCCCAGTATTTTCCTTCCTTTCTTCCTTTCTTCTACGGTATTACCTTTCCAATTTCTTATGAATCCTTCTTCTTTGTGTATAAAGAGGTATCCATACTCTTTCCAGAAAAGATTTCCACCAAGAAGCTCCATATTATTCAAATTGAAGTCTTCTTGTGGCCAAATTCTACCATCATAAAGAGCCTTCCTTGTTTGTTCATCAAAGGAAAATACTTCCTCCCAATACTGGTTTTCCAAATTACCCTTAATTCCTTCCTCATTCAAGAGTTCCATGAAGTCTAATTTTGACAGGTCATATCCTGGAAGATTCTTCAACCATTTTCCACCTTTTACTCTTGATGGACCCTCAAAGTATATATCTTTGAATTCAATGTAGGGAAGAATTATGAAATCTGGCTCTTCTTCAGGTGTTGGAAGTTTCCAGTAAGACATTTCATCACAATACTTCAATAAACTTTCTTTATCCAAGTCCATTTCCTTATATTTATCAATTCTCCATGGGCTTTTTGGGTTTAAATCATATGACAGAATAGTGTTCATGAGATCTTTTTGCAATGGTGAGACTTCAACTTATATCAAATTTGCTTCTGGCTTTGAATGTGAAGATAATCTTGGTTTAATTTCTTTTAAATAGTAATGATTGTTGTAGGTCTCCCAAAGATTTTCATAAGCATGGGAGTGCTTTATTTTCTTCTTTGGAGGATCTTGAGAAATTTCATGTATTTGGAATTCATCAGTTTGATTAGATTCTTCTTTATTGTATTCCTTCATAAATTCTTCATCTTTGAAACAGTCAATAATCTTATTTCTAAGATCTTCCAATGAGTCTTCACAGTATTGATCACTGTTCATTTCTGGCTTCATTTCAACTTCCATATCTTGTGGGTATTTTTGCTTGGAAAATATGTCAAACAGATTCTCTCTACTATGTATTGGTTGTCCTTCTATTATTTCTGAGCCATTAACCAAAACCTGATATAACATACCATTGGTGTCAATTGGTTTATAGTTACCTTGTTTTTCCTTTTTCTCTGCTTCATTGACTTCTTCCATATACCAATTTGATTTTTAATCTTGTTTCCATATATAACTTTTATTGTTTTCAGGTTTATCATCAATTTTCCAGAAGTCAGGGCATGGGCTTAAGCTTAAGTTGTTTACTTGAGGTTTTTTATCTTTAACATAATCTTCATATTCACTTGAAGGTGGTAGATTTCTGTTAATCCATTCCTCCCACTTTTTGGGATCAAATGTAGCCCATTCCTTGTTTTCTTTTATTGCCTTGTCTAAATACCAGGCTAATGACTTTGGTTCTTCTGATTTTATTTGGTTTGATAGTGCTTCTGTTGATGGTCCCTGTTGTTGCTCTTGTGTTTCTACCTCTTGGTCTCCTTCCACTTCCTCCTGAGGTTCATTCTCTATTCCCCTATCCATTATGGATAATCTTTCATCTAAATTACATTCCATAGAATTTATCTTTTGATAATCTTTGTTTTTTGTTGATTTGAAAATACTTTTCTTTTTGCTTTAGATTTATCTTCAGTTTCTTTTAATTTTACTTTGCTAAACCAATCCTTTATTTTTCCCATTGAACAAAGCTCCATTCCTCTTGGTGGTCCTGTTTGCCATCCTAACATATGGGGTTTGCATATTGGCATACATAATCTGCTACCATCTGCTTCTTGATAGCTAAATATTTCACCTTGTTTCTGTGAAAAGTCCAATCTAATGTTATTGTCTGCCAAGAAGGGCCTTCCAAGGACTGTATGTACTGCTCCCTTGGCAATGAAGAAATGAATTTCTTTTTCTTCTCCAGAAGGCAAAAGTACTTGTGTGAATTCAGCCAATCCAATTAATGATTTTGTATGTCCTCCAATTCCTCTTAAATTCATGTTGAGCTTTCTATTTGGAAGAGAGGCTTTTATTGCTGCATCTTCAGTGATTATGTTGAGCTCTGATCCTGTATCTACCAGTGCCATTACTGGATATTCTTCTTTTCCAACAAATACTTGCATAAACCCAAGTGGACAGGCATAATGAAGTCTTGGTTTTTCAAAGTCTTTAATTTTTATAGAAATAACATCTTCTTTAATGTCCAAAGTGTTAACTGATTTTATCGCTTCCTTTTCTTCAAGAGAAATCCCTTGAAGCCTGTGAATGAAGGTTGGGGAAACTGATAATATTTCTGCCAAGGTTAAGTTAATTTTCTGTTCCAGGATTTTCTTTATCACATTTTCAATTGCTAACTTTGGTTTTAATTCTTTCTTTTCCTTTATGAATTCTTTCTTTTCAGTTTTGTGGTGAACCATCCTTTTGTTTAACTTGTCACCTTCCTCTTCAACATTCTCTTTTTCTTTACTTTCAGTTCCTTCAAATGTTTCATCTCTTTTTGTATGTTTATCTTTATATTTGGTTGGAACAATCATCTTCATCTCTTCTTCAGCCTCATCCTCATGATAGGTTCCTGGTAGTATAGGCTTTTTACTTTGAGAATCTTCTCTATTTTGGTTTTCTTGCTTAGCCAATCTTTGCTTTGTCTGTCTGAGAGTTGCATGTTTTTCCAAATTCTCAGTGGGTGAAGATACTATTGGTGGTTCCCAATTACCCCAGTCTTCTACTTGAGCGATTGAAACTTCTTTTTCTTCCTTTTTCAGCTCAACTATCTTTTGATCTTCTGGTCTTGATAAAGTCTTTTCCTTTTCAATTATCTTGTTTGAAATTTCTTTTTGTTCCTTATCAAATTCCCTGACTAATTCCTTTGGAGATTTGGTTCCTTCTAAAGGTACTCTTTGGAAATTAGGGTAAAGGAAATTTAATCCTTGCCTACTAACAATTCTTTTTTCAATATCTTCTGCCAGGTAGATGCATCTTGTCAATGAATGACCATTTTCAAAACAGTAATAGCACCTTAAGGGTGGTCTTGGATAAAGCTGTGCTGGAACATAAGGTTGATAATTTGCAGGTAAAGGTGCCTGGTTATTTCTTGGTCTGAATGGTTGTGCATTTGGTGCTAAACCTGATCCTTGTGTATTTTGTTTATCCTTCCAGACCTTCTTTGGTGGATTAACAGCCTCTGATAGTTCTTTCAGCTGGTCCAACACATCCTTCATTGGGTTTACTTCTTTTGGTGCTTCATTAACATGAGCCGCTTGAGCTGGTGGATTCTTTATTTTCTTTGCAATATCTTTCATTTGCTTGATAACCTCCTCCGAGCTTTCATCTTCAAATCTGGTTTTATTTTTGCTTTTGATTTCATCTGACTTTGATAATTGTGATTTCCCTTTAATAACTACTGCTGCCTCCAATTCTGCCTCAATATAATTTCTGAGGATATCCATCTCAGGTAAGATATATCCTCCATCTCTTGCTTGAACCATGGTCCTGTCTTTGATCATTTCTTTAGTAACACTACTTCTAACTTCTGGTGATAAGGAATCAAAGACATCTTCATGATAATCATTTTCCTTTTTGATATACCCATACTTCAGCAGATATTTTGAAATTATGTCATATTCCCCAATAAACTTTCTGTATTGGGACAAACTCTTGACTCCTCCCTCATGTTGAGTTTGATTAAACAGTCTTGTTAATGAATCTTTCCTGTGTCTTCTTTCTGGTTCCACCTTTCCCCATTTACTGATCATTTCCTTTTTCAATTGATCCCAATCCTCCATTTCATATCCTGGCATTCCTTCAATTTCATATCTGATATCCTTATCTTCACTCCAGAATGCTATTTGCATGGCCAAATCCCTTTC
The DNA here is from genome assembly GCA_023105745.1 of Austropuccinia psidii. Lineage (NCBI taxonomy): Eukaryota > Fungi > Basidiomycota > Pucciniomycetes > Pucciniales > Sphaerophragmiaceae > Austropuccinia > Austropuccinia psidii. Next base: position 56,388,645 of record JALGQZ010000004.1, read on the forward strand.
ATTGGCTCCTTCAATTGATGCTATCCTTTCAGCTCTCTTGATAAAGTCCTCAACATCACTTCCATCAAAGTTGAGGTTATAATCTTTTGCCTTTATTTTAACAATCTTTCTTGAAGGTATTGTAACTCTTTCAGGTTGCTGAGTTGGTGTGGTAATATGTACCCTTTTAGCAAATCTTGCAGCTCTTGGCAATGTTCCTGGTGTGGATGTTGCAAATGTCTTTGGGTTTGGTGATGGTGATGTTTGCTGGGGTCTGAGCATTCTTTCAATAGTTGCATCCCCAATAGTTTCAGGTGAGAATTGACTTGATTTTGTCTTCTTTCCATGTCTTCTTGCAGCTCTTTCCATAGCCTTCTGTAATTCTGACCTTTTCTTCTGAAATTCTTCATCATTTTCTAAATAAGAAAAATCCTCTTCTTCACTTTCTTCCTGACCTAATTCCTCAATTCTTGACTGCTCTTTTTCCAATTCCTCCTCCAAGGTTAAAGCCTTCTTTGAGGATGATGATTCCTCCATTATAGTTGTGATCTAATCAATGATTTAATTTTTAATTAATTTTTTTTGATTGATTATTTTTTATTTTCTTTTATTTTTAAGATTGATAATGTGATATTATTAATGATACTTGAGATTTGAATGCCACTGTTGGGACACCAGATGTGGGAACTCCTTTTTTGTTGTGGGATAAATAATAGGCAGTACCTTGAGGGGGAAATTATTGGTGAGTCTGTTTTGAATTTCAGAATGAGCCAATAACCATGGGTGCTAAGGTGTATTAGCTGCCCCTCTAAATATACTGAAAAAGATACCCTTTTTGATGAGATCACAAATCAATTATTTAGTTTTGTGGCTTTTCAATTAGAGAATTTTCTTCAGCAGTCTCTATCAGTCTGTCAATAAAAGATCACTATGATAATAATGGTAATATTTAATAATTTTTTTAATAATTTAGGTTTGCTTAACTTTCTTGTTATTGATTATAATTCTTTTTAATTAATTCTTCTAGTATTCCTTCTTTCAATACCTGAGATATTTTAAATAATAGTTTTTAAGATCACTATTAATATTAATAATAATCTTGATAGCTAGCTAATACTTTTAAAGGTGATTTAATAATACTATCAATATAGCTATAATGTTTTAAGGGTAAGATAATTCTTTAAGGGTGGTTTTGTTTATTATAAGGGTAAAATATAAATGATATAATAGTAATATAATACTATTAGGATCAATATAAATATAATCCAATATACCTAAAAGGCTTATAATATAAGGTATAAGGGTAAGCTGATATCCCTTCTATAAATAAGGGTTATTGATAAATTAGATAAAATCACTATTGATAATATCTTCCAAGACTACTTCAAAACTACTACTATAATGGTAAGACTATTAAATAATATTAAACTCTTTCATTAATATTATAAATATCTTTCATTAGTTAATCATAAATAATACTATAAGATACTGAGCCTTGCTACTGATCTTTTTCAATATAAATACTAGATTATCCTACTAGAGAAGGGATGGATTGATCCTCAAGATTATTGTCTGAATCAGAAGCATGGGGGAAAAAACAGGGAGAGAGGCCCTTTATTTATACCTTTTGGGCCCTCCATAGAGCCTTCCAAAAACAAGGGACTTAGAAAGAATTCCACCTTGAGACATTTTTGCTGGTGGGTAAAGTAGAAATGGTGTCATTTGATCAAGATATTGCACCATATGTTTGGTTGATTGCACCATTCTGAACCTTATTATTGTCAGTGCACAGCCTTGAGACATTTTTGCTAGTGGTTAAATTTGGAATGGTGTCATTTGTTCAGGATATTGCACCATACTTTTTGAATTATACTTATATTTTAACTAAACTTTATTCTTATTATGCACAGCCTTGAGACAATTTTGCTAGTGGTTAAATTTGGAATGGTGTCATTTGATACAGATATTGCACCATATGTTTGGTTGATTGCACCATTTTAAATAACTGTATTCTTATCTCTACTAACCTTATTTTTCTTCTTCACAGCCTTGAGACATTTATGCTGGTGGTTAAATTTGGAATGGTGTCATTTGATACAGATATTGCACCATATGTTTGATTGATTGCACCAATTTAAAAAACTGTCTTCTTATCTCTACTAACCTTATTTTTCTTCTTCACAGCCTTGATCTGTATTTAGTTGAGTATTTCTCTATGTAAAATTTAATTTATAAATAATACCTGTAATGTTTGGTTATGGGAGTTTAAGTGGGGATTGAGTAATGTAACACATGATGTTGTAAGAGTAATGGTATCACTTATTTAATATTACACATGTTTATTCATATTGAATATTTAGACAAGCTGCATTATCTTTAAGCATACTCTTGTACCTAGTATAGAGTGTATATTATCATTTCTCTTCTTTAATCCATGATATCTGGAAAATTATTGACATTATGGGGTTGAGGCAATAGGTGACTATAGGTAAAATTTGATGGAGATTCCAGTGGAATACTTATTTTTGTTATTTTAATATAATTATATTCCTTTTTCTTGAATTTATTTTTTCTTTACTTTTATCTTTCACTTTTTATTTTTATTTTCTTTATATATATATATATTATTATTATTATTGATCAAAGTTTTAGCTTTGAAATTGTGGATTTAAACCTTGGAAGAACTGGTATGGAATACCACAATATAAGTGTTAAAATTGATGAATACTATTATTTTATGATCAAAACTAATCAAATCCACGAAATTTGGGTTTCTGCCAAGTCTTTGACGTCATCAGACTTAGAGTTATAGTGATAACTCTAAATAATGGCGCAATAGTGATGTAATGAGGTTTGATCATGATGTAATCATCACCAAACCCTAAAATATTGATCAATTACAGTGGATATGATCAGTATACGTCTACTAGAAGCCTGTTGGACTCTAGGAGGGAGGTCTTTACTATAAATAGAGCTCTTTCTGCTCTGTTTTCACCTCAGACGCATCAAAAACATTAAATAAATACAAACAAAAAGGTAATATCTTTATTCTTTATATATAAAAGTTTCATATTAGTAAAGACCAAAGCTCATCTTTATTATAATCATCAATTTTGACGTGATTAAATCATTTGTTTAACTGTTTTTGTTAAAAATCTCTCTAAAACTCATTTCCACATAAAAAATCAAGAATATTTGTAATTTATCTATTTTTTATTTTAAATACAATTTGTTTAAGTTGTATTTGAATTATTTGGCGTAAAATATTTCAGAATTATTATATTAAGTGTTAAAAGTAGGTTCTTTTCTCTTTATTATTCTTTTAATAATTCTTTAATTAATATAAATAGTATTTATATCAATTTAGAACTTTAATATTAGTAATATTATTGTTATTAATTGTTTTTTTATTAATAAAAAACAATTTTTTACGCCTTTATTATTTTTTTTTAACAATAATAAAGTGCTTTTAAATGTATTAATTATTTTATATTAATATATTTATTTTATTATATTATATTTTATAATATAAATTATATTATTATATTTTATTAATAATATAATTATTTTTACGCCATAATCATAATAATTATTTATTATTATAATTATTTTCTATCTTATTTGTTTCATTTATAAGGACATTCATAGTAAAATAAGTAAAATATTAGTAATTTTTACTTATTGTTTCATAGTCAAACCTTACAATTTCTTTCCAGGAAATCAAGGAGAAAATCCTCTACAACATTCAAGTCCCTTTCATTGGTTCTTTTTTGTGAGCCTTTGAGATATGACCACATACCCAATAAGGTCACAAAAAAGACTCAGAATAATTATACCTTTAATATAATTATATTAAAATTAATTAGAATAATTATACACTAAAAATAATTACTCAAATATACAAAAAATACCATAAATTGGTACTAAAATTGGTTTAACTTAAAAACCAATGAATCAACATGTAAAACAAATTATACCATTGGATTCCCCATGGAAAAATACACATATACCATTTTTATGGCATATCTGTAAAGTCAATATTTAAGGAATTATAAGGTATAATACCTTATAAAAACCATAAAAACTTATTTATCTCAGAAACTAATGAAACAACATGTGAAATAAATTGTACCAGTGGATTCCCCACAAAAATCCACATATAAAACAATTAATAAGCTAATTCCCAAAATCAATACTTAAGGAATTATCCTGAATATATGCACTTTTTTGGTCAACGCATATATTCAGGGATCATAGCTAATATCCTCTAAACTATACATGCTAGAATGATGAACCAAAAATAAAGTTACCACGTAATTACTGTAAGAACACAGATATGAACTTTATTTTGCAAATTAGAAACAAGGTTAAGACTTATGAGGAAATATTGATAAAAATCAACAGAGCTGTTGACCACTTTGTTGTGAAAGTAGTCCAAACTTAAAAAAAAGTATACAGTTGGATTCTACTAGTTTATTCGAGAAGAATGACGTAATTTTTATTATTAAATTCAGGGTATAACCCCCTGAAATCAAGGTTTGAAGTTTAAAATATTGAATTTCGACAGAAAAGATGAGTTACAAGAAAAATCATCAAAATGAGAGTTTTGATGATGTAATGAAAAGCTCTTGGCAGCATAATAAGGTTATGTCAGGCTATCAGAATTCACTCTCTGAATTGCTGTAGCGTAAAAACCTTAAAAGTTATTGAGGATCAAAGTTTGAGCTTAAATTGAGCTGTTATGATCACATACTGTAACCTTAAATTAAGTTTAACAGTCTTAAGAGTGATAAAATTGGTGAATACTATTAGTTTATGATTAAAACTAATAAAATCCACGAAATTTGGGGTTCTGCCAAGCCTCTGATGTCATCAAACTTAGAGTTACAGTTATAACTCTAAATAATGGTGTAATAATGATGCAATATGGTTTGATCATGATGTAATCACCCTCAAACCTTAAAATATTGATCAATTCCAGTGGATATGATCAGTACACGTCTACTAGAAGCCTGTTGGACTCTAGGAGGGAGGTATTTACTATAAATAGAGCTCTTTTTACTCTATTTACCCCTCAGACGCATCAAAAACATTAAATCAATTAAATCAAAGGTAATTTCTTTATTCTTTATATATAAAAGCATTATATTATTAAAGACCAAAGACCTCCTTGCTATAATCATCTATTTTGACGTGATTAAATCATTTATTTAATTGTTTTTGTTAAAAATCTCTATAAAACTCATTTCCACGTAAAAATCCAGAATAATTTGTAATTTTCTTTATTTTTATTGTAAATACAATTTGAAAAGGTTGTATTTATATTTTTTGGGGTAAAATACTTCAAAATTATCATATTAAGTGTTAAAAGTAGGTTATTTTCTCTTATTATAATAATTTCTCTATTATTACTCTCTTAATAATTCTTTAATTAATATAAATAGTATTTATATTAATTCATAACTTTAATATTAGTAATATTATTGTTATTAATTGTTTTTTTATTAATAAAAAACAATTTTTTACGCCTTTATTATTTGTTGGTAACAATAATGAAGAGCTGTTTAAATATATTAATTATCTTATATTAATATATTTATTTATTATATTATATTTTTATAATATAAATTATATTATTATATTTATTTAATAATATAATTAATTTACGCCATAATAATAATAGTTATTTATTATTATTATATTTTTAATCTTATTTATTCAATTTATAAGGACATTCAGAGTACAATAAGTAATAAATTAGTCATTTTTACTTCTTGTTTCATAGTCAAACCTTACATTTGGGGGCCTGGCCGTGATATTTACTTAAAAGACCTTTAAAAAGATTCTATTTGGGTTTATCCAATAATAAATTATATTTATAATCATAAAATTATATAATAATTTTATATTTTATTGATTTTAAAAGCTATTGAGGCATTTGGAAAGCAATTGTACTGTCTTACACGTGGTTTTTCACATCCTTAGACTTGCAAGAACTTTCTTTGAGTGACTCTAGTGATTAAAAGAGATATTTTATAAATTAAAAATAATTTTTATTATAATTTAATTTTACAAGAATCATATTCATTTTTTATCTTATTCTTTAAAAATAAAAAATATATAAAAAATATTAAAAAATATTAAAAACAAATAAAAAAGCTATTTTTATTCATTTTTATTCATTTCTTTATTTATTTCAATTTTTCAAAGATATAAAAGCAATTTCTACGTGGAAAATTGCCATATCTTGCCAAAAATAACACTTATTATAAAAAGACTTATATTTATTTGTCTTTTTTAGTGTTTGAAGATAACCCAACAGAAGACAACCAAGCTACTGTTGAGAGATTGGTGGAAGAAACTTGTCAAAGCTCTCCAACACCAGTTATCACCAAAAGAAAGAAAGCTAAGAAATTAGACTTTCCAGGGCCCACCATTCAAGACTCTGAAGGTGAGCACCTCTCTTTTAAATTGCCATAAAAGAATTTTATTCTAAAATACTTTTATTTTTTCTTATTCTTTAATTATGACTACCAGAAGAGGTTCCCAATACTCCATCCAATCAGATGGAGCTGGACTCAGAAGTAGAATTGATCCCTCAAAAGGGAAAAGAAAGGGCAATATCCCCAGTGGAACAGAATCCACACAAGGAAGTGCCTTATCCCAAAGGCAAGTCCCAGAAATGCCCATGATATCTGAGCCTGAATTGGAACTAAGTATGAGTAACTCAAACAGGTACAAATCACATTCAGAGGGCTCAAATAGACATCTACATGAGCCAGTACAAGCAGTATTGCACAGTGTACAAGGACAAAGACTGGGAAATGCTGCCTCAAATACACCAAGGAGTGATGAACTCCTGGCACATCCTGAAAAAGTTCCTCAAAGAGGAGGAGATAGTGAAATACTCCAATGGATGGAATCCACTGTCATCCAAACCTCAAATCAAAAAAATCAAGGATTATCATGCCAAAAAGAGGGAGGCAACCAAGGAAGAAGCCCCAGTAGCTTCTACCAGCAAGCCTCAAGCCAACCCACTTCCCCAAGAAGGGAAGAAGAACAAGAAAAAGCATTGGAGGAAACCATATTCCCCAAGCTACAGAATCCCAAGAATCCAAAAGGATGCCATGGACAATGTTTTCAACATGGCCAGAACCTTGATGGAATTCAAGGACAAGGAAGAGCAAAGAATGAGACAACCTCATTTCCCAAAGAAATAACCTTGTCCAAAGATGTTGTAAATACTTTAACAGAAATTAAAAATAGTATATTACCTCTAAAGGAAATTAAAGACAGTTTATTATCACTACAAGAAATAAATAAAAATTTATCTTCTTTAACAAAAATTGTTGTGCAAAACAAGAAAGAAATTGACAACATTAAGTTTATTGTTGAAAATAATAAACCAAAGAATTTAATTGACAATACTCAAAAATTAATACAAGGACAACAAGAATTGTATAAATACATAAAAGATATCAAAGACAAGACTTTGACAATCAATTATGATGTAAGTATTGACAACCTTACAGAAAAATTAAATAAATTAAGTATTTCTGTAGAAAAATTTGAAGAAAAGACTTCATCACACCAAAAATTACTTTTGGACCATGTGGAAAAAAGTGATGAAGCAAGAATGCATCTGAAAGATGATATTCAAAGTGAAATAAGGCTTATTACAGAAAAAATGGATAAAATTAATGAGGCTAATTTAAATATGCCAATGTTATCAACACCATTTTCTCATATAAGAAGCCCTGTTAAGACAAAAGAGGAATTGTCAAATCCTTTCATAACAGACTTGAGTCACCAAGACAATAAACAAGTCTTAATGAAAGAAGCACCTCAATTAAAAGAATGGCCAACATTCACAGGAGAAGGTGAATATGACCACATGTCATTTATTAAAACAATTGACATGTTAAAAGAAGACTATGCCATACCAGATGAATTAATCACTGCAAGACTACACTCATTGTTTGAGAAATCTGCAAAAAGATGGTATTATGGCATAAGACAAACAAATGGTAAAAATACCTGGTCTTGGTGGAAACAAGAAATAATCACCAAGTGGGCAAATGATGCCTGGAGGTATAAGATAGAAAATGCATTTGAAAACTCTTTCTTTGACCCAGAGAAAGATAAACCTTTAACTTGGTTCCTAAAACAAGTTGAAAGGCTTAATGCACTGTACCCAGAAATGTCACAGAAGATGGTGCACATGAAAATACTTAAAAAATGTGGAGGGGAACTAGAACATGCCCTAAGAAGCAGGTGCATAGAACCATGCTCCACAGAAGAGTATATAAATGCACTAGAAGATATAGTGACAAGAACAAAAATTGGCAGGACTTGGAAAAAATTGGACATTAAAAGCCCAAATAAACCATTTATCAAAAAAGATAAATCAAAAGAATCCTTTAAGCCCAATACATCCAACAATAATGAGCAAAGAAAATGCCATAAATGTGGAGGTATTGGACACTTAGCCAATAATTGCCTTAAAAAAGCAAAGATTAATGAAATTGTGGAAACAGAAAACCACAATGACAAAGAAGAGGAATCAGACTCTGAAAAAGAGACAGAAGAGTCAGAAAGCTCTGAAAGTGATGAAATCAATATAATTAATGCACAAATTAATAATATTGATATAATTTATGAAGTACTGGATGTTAACTCAAACTTGCCACAAGTTGGAACATCTGACACAAATCTAACAAACATACAAGATGCCAAAATGTATAGAACCAAACATGCAAGAGGAATGGGATATACAGCTGGAAAATCAAGTATTAGTATTGTTATGGTTGATAACCAAGAAGGAAAGGTTAACTTGGATACAGGAGCATATTGCACTTGTGTTGGCAAAAGTTATTTAAAAACCATTGTCCCAAACTGGCAAGGAAAACTTATGCCAATACAAGGTGTCAAATTTAGTAGTGCAAGTGAGAGCATGAAGCCCCTTGGAATAATTGATTTAACACTAATTTTTCCACATCCCTCACAATGTGTCAGAATTAAAGTAGAGTTTGTAGTAATGGACAACTGTACTAGTAATCATTTCATACTTGGGAATGACTACTTATCAATCTTTGGTTGGATATCTCCAACCAAAAGGATAGATATTTTACCATAGGAGATAATAAAAGACAAAAGTTTGGATTCTTAAATAACAAAAAACAAATCACAGTTATTAAGAATGAGGAAAAAATTCCAGAAAAAGAACTTTTTATATCTGAACTCAAAGAGGCAGAATTCAATCAAGAATTAACAGAAAAAATGAAAGAAAAATTGATTGACCTCTTATTTAAGTATAAAAATGCCTTTGCAACTGACAAAGAGCCACTAGGTGCCATAATTGGACATGAAGTGGATATAATTCTTAATGTAGAAAAACCTTACCCACCTTTATTAAGAAGACCTGCTTATCCAGCCAGTCCAAGAGCTAGAGAAGCCCTAGAGGTGCACATTAAAGAATTAATGGACCTTGGAGTATTAAGAAAGGTTGGACATAATGAACAAGTAGAAGTTACTACACCTGTCATTATAACTTGGCATAATGGAAAATCAAGGATGGTAGGAGACTTCAGAGCCCTGAATACCTATACCATTCCAGACAGATATCCAATACCCAGAATCCATGAGACATTGACCCAATTGTCACAAGCTAAGTTCATCACAGCTATGGATGCTCTTAAGGGTTTTCATCAAAATGTCTTAACAGACAATGCCAAGAAACTACTAAGAATAATAGTCCATTGTGGAATTTTTGAATACTTAAGAATGCCATTTGGGATAAAAAATGCACCTTCCCATTATCAAAGAATGATGAATACCATATTTCCTGAAGAATTATCAGAAGGATGGTTAATAATCTACATTGATGATATCATAGTTTGCTCAGAAACTTGGGAAAATCACCTGACAAGACTAGAAAGGGTACTACAGAAAATAGTCCAAGTAAATATGAAAATTTCATTGAAAAAATGTCATTTTGCATATAGTGAATTAAAAGCCCTAGGACATGTAGTATCTGGCCTTAGTCTAGGCATAGACAAAAATAAAGTAGCAGCAGTACTACTTAAGCCAATGCCTCAAACCAAAAAAGAAATGCAATCATTTCTAGGATTTGCTGGTTACTATAGACAGCATATAAAGGACTTTGCAAAGATTGCTAAATCCTTGTATAAGCTATGTGACCAACAAACAGTCTATGAGATGACAGAAGAAAGAGTCAAGGCATATGAAGAATTGAAAAATTCCTTAACAAATGCCCCATTTCTTCTGATGCCAGATTGGAAACTACCCTTCAAACTGTACATTGATGCTTGTGGAGAAGGACTAGGTGCTGCACTTCACCAAACACAAATTATCAATGATAAACCAGTGGAAGGACCAATTTGTTTCATTTCAAGACAGATAAAGCCAACACAAGCAAGGTATGGAGCAAGCCAAATGGAATGCCTATGCCTAGTATGGGCTTTAGAAAAACTGCATTATTATTTGGATGGCACAGTATTTGATGTAATCACAGACTGTAATGCTGTGAAATCACTATTAAATATGAAGACTCCAAATAGACATATGCTGAGATGGCAAATTGCTATCCAAGAATATAGAGGAAATATGACTATTGTTCATAAATCTGGAAATATTCATAAAAATGCAGATGGTCTTAGTAGATGGGCTCTAGCAAATACCCCTGACAATCCAGCATGGGTACCACAAGAGGAGCACCATATAGAAGGAATATGTGTTACAGACATTGGCACAGAATTCTTTAACCAAGTTAAAGAAAGCTATAAGACAGACAAAAATTGCCATATCTTAAGCCAACTTCTAATGAAAGACTGCAAAGATCCATCACTTTCATCAAAACTAGATGAAATATGGAAAAAGGCATATGATGAAGGAAGATTTCACCTCCTTGATGGAATCCTTTACCATAGAACAAAACACACATGTGTTATGGCCTTGACAGATAGAACACTAATAAACACTATTTTACATGAGTGTCATGATAGTGTTGCATCTGGACATCTCTCAGAAGATAGGACACTAGAGAGGGTGAAAACCTGCTCTTGGTGGCCAAATTGGAAGAAAGATGTTGCAGAGTACTGCCAAACCTGTGACAGATGTCAAAAATCCAACAGAGCCACAGGAAAGAAATTTGGAATGATGATCCAAATCCAAGAACCAAAATCCCCATGGGAAATAGTTCATATGGATTGGGTAACAGCCTTACCTCCAGGAGGAGACAGGAGTTATAATGCATGCCTAGTATTAGTTGACAGGTACAGTAAAACTCCCATGTTCTTACCATGTCATAAAGATGACACAGCTATGGATACAGCCATAATGATATGGAATAAAGTCATTAGCCACACAGGCTTATTCCAAAATATTATAAGTGACAGAGACCCAAAGTTCACTTCAGCATTATGGACAAATCTCCATAACTTGTTTGGGACAAAGCTATCATTCTCAACAGCTTACCATCCCCAAACTGATGGTTTAGCAGAAAGAATGATACAGACCTTAGAGGACATGATCAGAAGATTCTGTGCTTATGGGCTAGAATTCAAAGATTCTGATGGTTTTACCCATGATTGGTGTACACTAATACCAGCACTTGAACTGGCATATAAGACATCAATCCATTCTTCTACTGGCAAAACACCAGCAATGCTAGAGAAAGGTTGGAATCCAAGACTTCCTTATGACACCCTCAAAAAAGACTTAGTGGATATACATCCAACAGCAAGCAGTTTCAAGATAATGCTTGACAAAGCAAGACACCATGCAAACAGATGCATGCAAGATTCTTCTAAATATGCAAAAGAAAGATGGGATAAAAGTCATAAGCCACCTGACTTCAAAATAGGGGACTTGGTTTTAGTATCAACCCTTAATTTCAATAACATAAAAGGCCCAAAGAAATTGAAAGATTCCTTTGCAGGACCATTTATGATAAAAGCACTCCATGGACCCAATGCTGTGCAATTAAAACTCACAGGTGAACTAATCAACAAACACCCAACTTTCCCTGTAAGTCTGATAAAACCTTACAGTTCAAGTGACAAGGAGTTATTTCCACTAAGAAATAAACCCCCACTTGAGATTCCCCCCTTGGAGGAAGGAGAGGAAAAGAAAATAGTAAAAGTCCTTAAAGAAAGAAGGACAAGAAACAAAAAAGAAAGGGAATACCTTGTAAGGTATAGAAATTCAACTCAAGAAGATGAATGGCTACTTGAGAAAGATATAACAAATGCTGATAAACTACTAAGAAGGTTCAGACATGAAAGAAAGCCTGAAAAATAGAAAAGTTAAGCATTATTGAGCTTCAAGACTAACAAAGTCTAATGAAGAGGTAGGACAGTGGAAGATACCCTAATCACATATATCAGATTGTGGTACAATCTTTTTTGGTGGTAGGGAATGTGAGCCTTTGAGATATGACCACATACCCAATAAGGTCACAAAAAAGACTCAGAATAATTATACCTTTAATATAATTATATTAAAATTAATTAGAATAATTATACACTAAAAATAATTACTCAAATATACAAAAAATACCATAAATTGGTACTAAAATTGGTTTAACTTAAAAACCAATGAATCAACATGTAAAACAAATTATACCATTGGATTCCCCATGGAAAAATACACATATACCATTTTTATGGCATATCTGTAAAGTCAATATTTAAGGAATTATAAGGTATAATACCTTATAAAAACCATTAAAACTTATTTATCTCAGAAACTAATGAAGCAACATGTGAAATAAATTGTACCAGTGGATTCCCCACAAAAATCCACATATAAAACAATTAATAAGCTAATTCCCAAAATCAATACTTAAGGAATTATCCTGAATATATGCACTTTTTTGGTCAACGCATATATTCAGGGATAATAGCTAATATCTTCTAAACTATACATGCTAGAATGATGAACCAAAAACAATATTACCACGTAATTACTGTAAGAACACAGATATGAACTTTATTTTGCAAATTAGAAACAAGGTTAAGACTTATGAGGAAATATTGATAAAAATCAACAGAGCTGTTGACCACTTTGTTGTGAAAGTAGTCCAAACTTAAAAAAAAGTATACAGTTGGATTCTACTAGTTCATTCGAGAAGAATGACGTAATTTTTATTATTAAATTCAGGGTATAACCCCCTGAAATCAAGGTTTGAAGTTTAAAATATTGAATTTCGACAGAAAAGATGAGTTACAAGAAAAATCATCAAAATTAGAGTTTTGATGATGTAATGAAAAGCTCTTGGCAGCATAATAAGGTTATGTCAGGCTATCAGAATTCACTCTCTGAATTGCTGTAGCGTGAAAACCTTAAAAGTTATTGAGGATCAAAGTTTGAGCTTAAATTGAGCTGTTATGATCACATACTGTAACCTTAAATTAAGTTTAACAGTCTTAAGAGTGATAAAATTGGTGAATACTATTAGTTTATGATTAAAACTAATAAAATCCACGAAATTTGGGGTTCTGCCAAGCCTCTGATGTCATCAAACTTAGAGTTACAGTTATAACTCTAAATAATGGTGTAATAATGATGCAATATGGTTTGATCATGATGTAATCACCCTCAAACCTTAAAATATTGATCAATTCCAGTGGATATGATCAGTACACGTCTACTAGAAGCCTGTTGGACTCTAGGAGGGAGGTATTTACTATAAATAGAGCTCTTTTTACTCTATTTACCCCTCAGACGCATCAAAAACATTAAATCAATTAAATCAAAGGTAATTTCTTTATTCTTTATATATAAAAGCATTATATTATTAAAGACCAAAGACCTCCTTGCTATAATCATCTATTTTGACGTGATTAAATCATTTATTTAATTGTTTTTGTTAAAAATCTCTATAAAACTCATTTCCACGTAAAAATCCAGAATAATTTGTAATTTTCTTTATTTTTATTGTAAATACAATTTGAAAAGGTTGTATTTATATTTTTTGGCGTGAAATACTTCAAAATTATCATATTAAGTGTTAAAAGTAGGTTATTTTCTCTTATTATAATAATTTCTCTATTATTACTCTCTTAATAATTCTTTAATTAATATAAATAGTATTTATATTAATTCATAACTTTAATATTAGTAATATTATTGTTATTAATTGTTTTTTTATTAATAAAAAACAATTTTTTACGCCTTTATTATTTGTTGGTAACAATAATAAAGAGCTGTTTAATTATATTAATTATCTTATATTAATATATTTATTTATTATATTATATTTTTATAATATAAATTATATTATTATATTTATTTAATAATATGATTAATTTACGCCATAATAATAATAATTATTTATTATTATTATATTTTTAATCTTATTTATTCAATTTATAAGGACATTCAGAGTACAATAAGTAATAAATTAGTAATTTTTACTTATTGTTTCATAGTCAAACCTTACATTTTTGTTGCTATTGGAAAATTGAAACATATTCTTTAGTACTCTCCTAATTCAGTTCCTTGCTTTGGTGTATAATAGTAATGGTCAGAGGGAATTCATGATTGAGATTCTTGGGATGATAATGATTTCTGATTTGAATTTCTTTATTCCAGCTTTTTTCTGCCTTGAATAATATTCCTGAAGTAGTTGTTTTTGTTTTTTTGAGTTAAATTTTTTTGGTTGATTGTTGAAATTTGAGGTTGTCTAGGCCACTTCTGGGACACCAGATTGAAGAACTCCTCATTTGTCGTATTAAAATGAGGCAGTACCTGGAAGGAGAAATTACAGGCAAATACTTTTGATTTTCTAACAGCTCCTGTTACCAAGAGTTTATTGTTTTCCCTTCCTAAAATACATCACAAAATCTTCCTTGGAGGTCCAAACAAAAATAAAATTAGTGAGTGGCCTTAAAACTACAAAAGTTTCAGATCAGACCTACTCAATATAAAATACGAAATAGAATTTCAGTGATTTGGTCCATCTTGAGATTTTAATGAACTGTTTTTCTGTATAAATTCAATTTTTAGTTAAATTGGGGTGAGTTGTTTCCTCTTCGCAATAAAAATGCTGGGGTTCTTTTGGTTGCTCTGGAAAATTTGATGAGTTTTGATAAGGGCACATTTGTTAATATAAAGTACTTATAGAGTAACATACTTTCTTAAAGATTTGTTGATTTTTTGACAGTCTTTAATAATAAGATTAAAAGAGTAGTTCAATTTGAAATGTAAGATTTATTGATATTGGATATTTAAAGGGATAAGTTGGTTTTAAATCTTGATTAATGGGGTTATTTTTTGCTGTATAAAATATCTTAATAGAGTAATAACTCTAATCTTGATTACTGAATAATTTTCTTTTAATACTAAGATTTCACTAACCTTAGCTACTGGACAATAATCAACACTACACTTCCACTGACCTTAGCTACTGTGCAAGTGAATTCATCAGAATATTTTGGACTACCTTCCAGGTGAGGGATAAATTATTCTTGTGCTTCTATTGTGGAGTTGATATAATGTTCTTGGGGGAAAGAGCCCCTCTATTTATACCTTTTGGGAGCCCAGGGGATCCTCCATGGGGGCTGTCTTTTTCAACGTTAATTCCCCTTGAATCCATCATGTTATTTTTTTTCTTGGTGAGTAAGTCTCTTGCATGTGTCAGGTGATATGAGTGTTAGTAATACTTTTCCTTCTGCACAACCTCCATTCATAAAATGACTCTATTTTGGTGAGCTGGTTATGATATGATCTTCTTGGGTTTCCTGGCATACAGGGGGTGACTTACTTTTTTCTGGGTATCTTTATCTTTCACAGCCTTTTTTCTGTCGCATGATATGCTGTTGGTGGGTGCATTATGACTTGATGACTTTAGATTTTCCTTGTATATGTCAATTTTTATGCTTGGTAGAAGTGGTGTTGCGCATCATATCATATGGTTTTTTTTGACACATTCTGTGCATAGTCATATTATTGGGAGTTAAAAAAGGGTGTATGCTGCATTAATCCTGTTGTAGCTAGTTTTGAGTTTCATATGGTGATGACTTGTGTAAAGAATTGTGAGTTTAATTTATTTTATGCCAAATAATCTGATCCATTTCCTTGCAAAAGATTTGATGGCTGTCTAATACCAAATTTTGGACTGTTTTAGAAGTTCCTAGTGGAGTTACTATGGATATAAAATTGGTTATTGCTGTTTCTATAATGGGTATTACTTTCAGGAATTCCACTGGGTTGAAAATTCAATGATTTTACTCCTGTGTCTGAATGTAAGGTGGCTGTGTACTTCTCACAACCACAACCCTCCTCCATGGGTGTTGCGGCAATTTAGCCTGGAACCAAGTTGGGGCCAATTGGCCACACCATATCTTTTATGGCCAATTGGCCCCCTTTGGTGTTCTATGGCCCTTTCTCCATAGCACCTTCCCCTGGCCTGTCATGGCCCCAATCATCTTTTATGGCCTCAGGCCATATCCTGCCATCATTGGCCTTCCTGGCCAATTTCCATATCCCCAAGCACCAGGCCTTTATCTTTGTTTTTGGGCCTGGGGGTTTCCTTCTGTCTCCCAGGGGGTCCTGGGCCCCCTAGCAATAACCATCAGTTTTGGGCCACACCATTTAATTAGGGGATCTAGGGCCTAAATGGCCTTTTTGGGCCATTTAGGCCCCCTAAGGCCTCCACGGCCCATGGTCCGTACGCCGCAGTCCGCGGTCCATGGGCCAATCAGGCCCCCTTTGGCCTAATTGAATGAGGCCAAAAGGGGCCCAAGTTGTTAGCTGGAGCCTCTTTCGTGGCTTCCAGACTAAAATACTGGGAATTTTAATAAATCAAAAAGAAGTGGAATACTATGATTTGAAGTAATAGATGCATCACTTGATTTAAAATTATGTACTGTTGAAGTTTAGGCTTCAACAGTAGAAATTAATGATAATAGTGAATTGAATCACTTATAAGTGAGAGCGCTTAATATTTCTCAAATAACATTTAAATGATTTTAATTGAAAAAATATATTGGTGTAAGAGCTCTGGGGATTAATTCAAAGAGAATTTATCTTCTTTAAATGTTGTAAGTACAAATTTGAAATCAAAATAATATGAAATAATTTTGTTCTAATGAGGAAAGATCTGTTATAACAACATGAGCAGATATAACAACAAGATTGATGACATAGTTGGAACTTTATACTATGACATACTTAGTAATTCCTCATAGCAACAAGATTTAATTCATATTATAATAATATGAATTGAAGTATTTGAGTTTTATACAAAATAATAAAAGAAAATGAGACAAAAATTTAAAGAAAATAATTGGGGTCTGTATAGCAGGTAAAGGTTTTCATGCGTGCAGGCTCACATTTGGTAATACTAAAAAAAAAGATTTAGTCATAGTAAAGTGTATAGCTTTCTTGTATTTGCCTAATAATGTCTTTTATAGTCAAGTTTTTTTTGTATAATAATTCTTTACTTTTGGAGTAATAGAATTGTTTAAGATCTTCCAGTTTGTTTTTATTGAATTTATCTCTATATAATATTGTTTGGTTTAAAGATGATTTAATACCATGTTCCAATTGTGTGTAAGTTTTGTTGTTGAGGGAGTTGTGTAAATCATTTTTACTATTAATGTGATTGAAAATATTACTCAACGTTTTTGATACCTTTGTTTTGTTGAAATAGGTTGGTTGATTATTTTTCTTTCAATGTAATTTACAATTTTAGTCAATATTGTTTCTTCATTTTTAGTAGTAGTAGTATATCGCGTTGCAAGCTCAATTTTGTTGATTCTGGAGCTAGCGCGACTGGTAGTAGGTCGTGATTTTTCTTCTTTTATATTATAGATCTCATTATTATTAGTGTAAGGTTAATCATTTAATTTTCTTTTGATGTAATTTTCAATTTTACTTGTTATTGCTTTTTCTTTATTTACAATAATAGTCGCATTTGTTCTTTTGTCACTATTGCTAATATTCAGATTTATATTTCTTGTATTTTTTAGAGAAGTAGTTTCATTTTTGTTGGGAGTAACTAGGTAGGGGCTTCTATAGCTAATTTCATCAGAAATGTTATTATTATTATCTTTAGTAATTGTCGCATCCT
This sequence comes from Austropuccinia psidii, assembly GCA_023105745.1. Lineage (NCBI taxonomy): Eukaryota > Fungi > Basidiomycota > Pucciniomycetes > Pucciniales > Sphaerophragmiaceae > Austropuccinia > Austropuccinia psidii. Next base: position 56,406,721 of record JALGQZ010000004.1, read on the forward strand.
TTGTTAGAAACCTAATTTTGTTGGTACTGAAGCTAGTACAACTAGTATTAGGTTGTAAATTCTGTTCATTGTTCTTATAGATTGTCAGGCTGAGTCTATGATAAGAGTAATAAAGTGTATTTACACCTTTTAACTATGACTGTGACACGGTATATAAAGGTTAAAAAGGTTTTATAAGAGTTGAAGATGGTTTTAATTTAATAATAAAAGGGCTTTACTATAGTGGATATAGTGGTGGTGAGCGCTGTTGAAAGCCCTGGGTGCAGCTTTACCTGTTGGGTTACAATAATAAAGACTACAATTATTAAGATTATAATAATACCTGATTATTACCCAAGAGTAAAACTGTTTTTGACAGTTTACTACGTAGGGTATTCAAGAGCAGGATGAGGAAAGGTCTTTGGCTGTGAAAAGCCCTCCTTTTATCCTGAAATTGGGGTGGAAAGGCTGCTAGACCTTTCCACGTAGAGGAAGTGAAGATTTTTCACTCTCTAGGACAGGCTTGTGGTTTGCAAACAGCCTGTATACCCTGTATTGGGCTCAGATGTGGTTTTGAAACCACATCTGGGCAGTTTTCACCAATACAGGGTGAAAATTTTCATCTGGGGACCTCACAGCCTGATTCTGACGTGTATGACGCGTAGAATGCTGTACAGAAGCTGTATGGGACCCCAGTATTGACTGACATATGAGGTATTGAAGTAAAAACATGCTTCTTCGTCTATTTGACACCTCACATTCATGGTTATGGGGTGTTATCCCATGGTAAGGCTGTATATGACAGCTGGTGGGATTTTGACCTTAAAATGGTCATAACTCTGTCAGTTTTTGAGATATCAAGCTCAAAGTTGGTTCATTGAATAGCTCTATATGGGCTCTACACAATGGTACCCAACCTGACATGGTTATCATTAAATATGACAAAGTTATCCCATGTACAAGTATTTTTGTACATTGGCGTGGTTTGGGCAAAAAGCTGTATTAAGCTTGTTTGGCCAGTAACTTCTGTTGTAGTTGAGTTATGGGGAAATGGATGGCACCATCAGATAGCCCTGATTGTGCTCTTTCCAAAAAGACCCCACTTTAAGTATCTCACACTAAAACTGTAAAAGTTAGATGAGAGGTGAATGTTTTGTTCACCCTTATTTGGTCTGAATTTGACCATAACTCAAGTAATACTGGTGCTAGCTCAGTTTGGCTGGTACCATTGGATAGCCCTGGCTTAGAGCTTCATTTTGAATACCCATTTGATGGGGTTAAGCCTCTCCTTCTAGATTTTAGATGAGAGGTGAAAATTAAGGTTTATGCTCAGCAATGACTTTGAGCAGGAATAACTTTGTTATTTCTTGTCCTATGGTGATGGGACTTGTATTTTCAGAAAGAGGTGAGTTTCCTCTTTCTTTTGATACCTTTTGAGCTAATTTGGCTCAGTTCCATGTTTTGGTGGTATCTTGGCTATACCATTGATTTATGGTGTATTGGCTGTCATGCTTGTGCTCTGGTTTTGAGTCACAGGCTGACATACCCTCCCTCTAAAAAAGGCTCATCATTGATGAGACTGTTCAGTCCTCCTAGAGGCTCTGAATCTCCTTAAATGAAGGTTCCCATCTGGTATGGCATCCTCTGCCAACCATTTGTCTTTATCAGCTGTCTGGTTTTTGAATCTGACTAGGTATTGTCTTTGATCCTTTCCATTAAGTCTGATTTTTCTGGCCCTGATGATTTTACTCACAGGTCCAGGAGAGTCTTCTACTTCCACTATTTCTGGTGGAGTGATGTTCTTCTTCCTGGAGGGGAATTTTTCCTCCTCTGTTTGGAAGTATGGCTTGACCAGGCTCACTGGAAAGACTGGGTGTTTCCTAGAAAACTCCTCAGTGAGCTTGACCTCTACTGCGTTTTTCCCTATCAACTTAATGATAGTGAAGGGCCCTACAAATGAGTCTCTCATTTTCTTAGGTCCTTTGAGATTGTTGAAGTTCAGTGTAGACACTAACACCTGGTCCCCTTCCTTGAAGTCAGGTTCCATATGTGATTTGTCCCACCTCTGCTTGTTATACTCTTTGGCCTCAGCTATGCATTTGGCTGCAGTATCACAGGCTTTCTTCCACATATCATGGAAGTCTTTGGCTGTGGGGTGGATGGTCAGAAGATTTCTCTTCAAGTGATCCACAGGTAACAGGGGATTCCACCCTTTCTCTACCAGTGCAGGTGATTTTCCTGTGGTAGAGTGCTGGCTTGTGTTATAAGCCAGCTGGACTGCTGGTAAGAGGGTAACCCAATCATGGGTGTATCCCTCATGGTCCTTGTATTCCATGCCATAGGCACAGAACCTCCTGAGAATGTCCTCCATTGTTTGGATCATTCTCTCAGCCAGGCCATCTGTTTGGGGATGGTAAGCTGTGGAAAAAGCAAGTTTGGTGCCAAGCATGTCATATAAGTTGGTCCAAAATTCAGATGTGAATTTTGGGTCCCTGTCACTAATTATGATCTTGGGGACTCCACAGGTGGATATGATGTTATTCCAAAATAACAGAGCAGTGTCCATGGCTGTGTCCTCTTTATGGCATGGTAGACATCTCATGCTTTTGCTGAACCTATCAACTATTATTAAGCAGGCATTGTAGTTTTCTTTGCCTCCTGGGACAAGTCCTGTGACCCAGTCCATGTTAATGGTTTCCCATGGGTGCTTGGGTTCTTCTATGTGTTGAAGTAACCCATATTTCTTCCCATGTTTTCTATTTGCCTTTTGGCATCTTTCACAAGTGTTGGTGTATTCACTCAACTCTTGTTCCCACTTGGGCCACCAAGCTGTGCTTGCTACCCTCTCTTTGGTCCTGTCTTCACTCATGTGTCCCATATAGGGGCAGTCATGGCATTCCTGCAGGATTAGAGAGATGTGGTCTCTGTCTATCACTGTGAGTGCACTGGTGTGCTTTTCTCTGTGATAAATCAGGCCATCTATAAGGAAGAATTTATTGTCCTTATAGGCCCTCAACCAGGGTTCCTCCAGCTGGGTTTCCAGTTCTGGGCTCCTGTATTTTTGTTGAAGGAGTTGGAGTAATATGCTACACTGTTTGTGCTTAGCATAAGATTTCAGGACTGCATTGAAAAATTCATTGTGCAGTTCTGAGGAACTTATTCCCAGTATGGGAGTTTCTGTCCCTTCTGAATCAGTGTTTCCACTGTCAAGGGTACCACTCTCTGGTGCCCATTCAGAGAATCTGAAGTTCTTTTTCCTATTGATCTCCATAAAATGGATAGGAATTTTGGCAGCTACTTCAGGGTCATAAGCTGGATTGCTTTTGACATTGTCCAGTGGCCATCTGCTAAGGCCATCTGCATTGGTATGGCTTTTGCCTTCCTTGTATATGATGGTCATGTTCCCTCTATACTCCTGGATGGCTATTTGCCATCTCAGCATATGTCTATTAGTAGTCTTCATGTTTAGTAAAGACTTCAAGGCTGTGCAGTCTGTGTAGACTTCAAAGACTGCACCCTCCAAATAGTAATGGAGTTTTTCTAGAGCCCAGACTAGACATAGACATTCTGTCTGGGTGGCCCCATACCTGGCTTCTGAATCTTTCAGCTGCCTGGAGATGTAACATATTACACCTTCTCTTGGTTCACCATCCACAATTTGTCTTTGGTGAAGGGCTGCTCCTAAGCCTTGGCTGCATGCTGCATCTATGTATAACTTGAATGGTAGTTCAAAGTCAGGCAAGATGAGCACAGGTGCATTTGTGAGTTCATATTTGATCCTCTCATATGCATCCCTCCTTTCCTTGGTTATTTCAAAAACTACATCCTTTGAGCATAACTTGTATAAGCTACTAGTTATGTGGGCAAAGTTTTTGATGTGGTTTCTATAGTAGCTAGCAAACCCAAGGAAAGATTGCATTTCTTTAATGTTCTTTGGTACTGGCTTTTGCAGTACTGCTGCTACTTTGTTCTGGTCAATTGCCAGACTAAGGCCTGAGACTTTGTGTCCTAGAGCTAGTAGCTCCTGTTGGCCAAAATTACACTTTTTAAGTGAAATTTTTAGATTGATGGGTGTACATTTACTTAGCACTCTGTCTATGTATTGTACATGATCTTCCCATGTCTCTGAGTATATAATGATATCATCAATATATACTACCATCCAGCCTTCCATTATTTCTTCCTGAAATATGGTGTCCATCATCCTTTGGAAGTGGGCTGGTGCATTTTTGATGCCAAATGGCATCCTGGTGTACTCATATATGCCCATATGGCATATTATTCTGAGCAACTTCATGGAGTTTGGTTTAACTCCATTTTGGTGGAAACCTTTCATACAATCCATCTTGGTTATGTATTTGGCTTTAGCCAGTTTATCCAAGGCATGAGGTATCCTTGGTATAGGATACCTGTCTGCTTTTGTGTAGTTATTCAGGGCTCTGAAGTCTCCACACAATCTAGACTTGCCATCATGCCAGGTGATTAGGACAGGGGTGGTAATTTCCACTATTTCATTATGTCCAATCTTCCTAATGACATCCATGTCCAGGAGTTCATTGATATGTTTCTCAATCTCTTTCCTGGTCTCCAGACTTGCTGGGTAAGGAGGTCTCCTTAACATGGGTGGATAAGGCCTTTCCACATCCAGATATAGTTCTATATCATGGCCTTTGATCTTGCCTAATGGTTCTTCACCAATGGCAAATGCTGGTCTATTCTTCCTCAGCATCTTCAGTAAACTTAACTTTTGTTTACTGGTGAGGGTAGTGCTAAACTGTCCCTCTCTGAATTCTTTCAGAAGTTCTTCCAGTGGGTCCTGAGAAGATATCTGGTATATATCAAGAGAAAATTTCTTTTCCTTGTTAGTACCAATGGTAATATGCCTATTTTTACTATTGTAAATATCTATGCCATACATCCTCTGGTAATCTGTCCCCAGTAAAAACCCTTGGATGTGGGCATCTTCAAGCACTACAAACTCTGGGTTGAGTCTGATATTACCTTTTCTGTGGGGTATAATTATCTCTTTGATAATTGTCCCAATAGAGGTCATCTTTCCAGATGCACTCTTAAAGTTCTTTGCCCTGGTGGGTAAGAGTTCTTTTTCCCAGTTTGGGAAGTGTTTATCCAGATAATTTCTGGCCACTATGGAGCAGTGTGCTCCACTGTCAATGATCAGTGGGTGCTGAGCATTGTCAATACATACAGTCATTTTTGTGGCTGTTCCATGTATATATGCCATTCCTTTGGTTGGTGTAACCAGGAATGTTTGTTCATTTTGTGTATGTTTACACAAGTTTTTGTTGGTAGTGTCTTGTGGCATGCCTGCTTCCAACTGTATATCCTGGATTTCTAGTGGGGTTTCCTCTTGGTATTCCACTAGGAATTCCTCTCTTGGGTCTTGATCCTCATCAGATGGTTCTCTGATGGCATCACCCATAGAGTCTGATTCAGATTCCTCTGTTGGAGGTTCTTCCTCAGGGACTTTCTCTATGGCATAGACTTTTTTCTTTGCCTTTGGACAGTTGTTAGCATAGTGGTCTGTTGAACCACAATTGTGACAAGAATTCTTCTTCTTTGCCACTTCTGCCACATTTTCTCTGGGTTTGTCTTTAAACTCCACCCTGAAAGGTTGTTTCTCTTTGAAACTACTGCTTCTATATGGGGTGAATTTCCCTATATTAGTCCTTTTCCTTATGTCTTGTAAGGTATTGGCTATATCATCTAGAGTGCAATTTTGGTTGCATCTGCACTTTACTGCATGCTCTAGTTCTCCTGGCAGTTGTGTCAGGAGTTTGTGATTCCTCATTTGGATGTTCATCTGAGGATCAATGGCTTTAAGTCTTTTAGACTGTATAAGACACCACTCATATGGATCTTTGTCCACAGAGTATTTGTCATTCTCAAATGACATGGTCTTTTGCCATATCCAAGTTCCATTACTGTACTTTTGGATTATTTGACTCTTCCACCATGGCCAATTTCTTCTGCCATGGATTTCTTTCATTTCAGTGTACCATATACTTGCATGACCTTTAAATGCAGTATTCAGTCTAGCAGTAATCCAGTAATCTGGTATGCTTGGTACATCAATGAAGAGTCCATCAATATAATCTATGAGTTCCATATGATCATATTCTCCTGATCCAGAGAATTTGGGCCAGTTTGAGGCCTCAGGAAGCTGTTTCAAGGCTTCCTTCTCTGAATAAGACATGCCATCTCCATCCTGGTATTGTGATGGAGATCTTGCCTTATTCAACAACATGGCATCTGGTTTGATGTCATCTGGTTGATATGGATTCTCCATAGCTTGGCCTTGTGGTTGGGGCTTTAAGCTATGGTAGGCATCAAACAATTTGTTGATTTCTTGGTTCAGACACTCCCTGTCCCTGCTACTATGGTGTTGTTCTTCAGAGACTTGATTCAGTCTCTTGTTGGTTTCTTCAGAGGCTTTGCTCAGTTGAGCATATCCTTCCTGAAGGTTTTTAACTATCTGCTCCAATGAGGCTTGAGTTTTTCTCATCCTTTCTTGGGCAGCTGCAAATTCTGTAGCCTGCTTTGCAGATTGCTCAGCATATTGGGACATTTGTAACCAAAGTGTGTCACTGTTGATGTTACTCTCAGATGTGATAATGTTATTTTCAGTCTGAGTGGGGGTAATGTTTCTATTACTAGGACTACTGATTCTAGAGTGGTTTACAACTACTTCTGGTTCTTGTGTACTTCTTTTACCAAATCTAACAGCTTCTGGATCATGGGGTCTGACTCCTTCCTCCTCTGGTTGAAGGAGGCTTTGTTTTTGCCCTTGTTGCCTTGTCTTCTCCTGGAAACTTCCTGGAATTGTGAAGAATGGTGACTCTTGGCCACTGATCTGCTGGTTTCTGAATGGTGTGAAGCCACTGGAGAGCTGATTTGGCATGCTCCTTGTGAACCTGAAGGAATCTGAGTAGGCCCTGTCTGGGTTAACTGTTCTTCTATAGCTTGGATAGTGGCTTGATTCTCCCTTATCCTCTGTGCCCTTGCCTCCAGGAGTCTGTGCTGCCTGGTAGGATTCCAACCCTTGGTGATTACCATAAGATCTTTGAAGTCTATCTCTTTGAGACAGATCTTCTGGCAACTTGATCCCAGTTCTGCCCAGTGAGTTGCTAGGTTGAACCTCTTGTTGTCCATACTCCATTGAAACAAATCTTTGAGGAGTTGGTGGATTTGAAGAACTTGATCCATATCTTTCCAGTCCTCTGGTTTGAGGTTTCTGTTGAATTGGAGTGTGAATGGCAAGGTTGATATTATCTCCCTCATTGTTTTGCCATCCACCACTGTGTCCAATGTGTCTTCTTTCAGGTCTTCTGGTTCTAGACATTCCTGCTCTATCCTCTGGCTGGTTCCTTTGGAAGCCAAGGTCTCTGAGGTATGCAGGGGACATATCAGTGTTTGCAAGCAGTCAAAAACTTTATGTTCTTAGGGTATTTACCTTTGACTGTGCCTTGTACAAATTTGCTATCTGCTGATTTGGGCAGTTTGCCTTTGGAGGTTACAACTGGGTTAATAATTGTAATCTTCCCTGCACAAGTGGTTAAGGTTGGTTTACCTTGTATTGAAGCAGAGTTTCGTGGTTTTCTACTCCTCTGAGTGGCTATTGGTGTCCACTTTTTGGCTGTGATGAGGCCTTCACTAAGCCTTTTTCCTTTGCCCTTGCTGCCCTCTGGTTCTGAGGGTGTCACTGGTATGTTGGCCTGTGACTGGGTCTCAAGTGGTATGAAGTTTTCTTCCACTGAATCAAAGCAGGAAAAAGAGGGCTTATGTCAGTTAAGACTTCTTACAAGGCTGGTTTTGCACGTCTAAGAATGGCCTCTGGGCTTGTATGTTACTACAGTATGCCCTTGTATAGTGACAGTGTAATTGAATTAACAATTCCACGTCAGAAATACAGCTTATTGATTATTGGTATACTGTTTGTATACCAATATCTTACAGAATACTTGTTATTAGCAAGTATAATCTGTCAAAAATGGTGTATTACAGGGCAATTGAGTTAACAATGTGCCCAAACACGCCTCAACTGTTGGTTTATCAGTATGAGCTGTCTTAATTCAATTAAGAATTGAGACTGTATAAATGGCTTAAAAGTGTTTTTATATGCAAAACACGCCAAAAATACTGGTCTTGTGGTTATTAGCCACTAGACAAATACTCTTTAAAAATATGAGTATTATTAAATTTTAAAAGAAGAATATATATAAAATATATTTTTCAAAAGAGAATGACGCCTAAAAATAAAAAACAGGTGTCAATAAATGATAAAAAAGAGAAAAAACTTACTTGTAAGGTCCAAAATAAGTAAAAAGCACGGCCAGGCCCCCAAAATGTCAGGCTGAGTCTATGATAAGAGTAATAAAGTGTATTTACAACTTTTAACTATGACTGTGACACGGTATATAAAGGTTAAAAAGGTTTTATAAGAGTTGAAGATGGTTTTAATTTAATAATAAAAGGGCTTTACTATAGTGGATATAGTGGTGGTGAGCGCTGTTGAAAGCCCTGGGTGCAGCTTTACCTGTTGGGTTACAATAATAAAGACTACAATTATTAAGATTATAATAATACCTGATTATTACCCAAGAGTAAAACTGTTTTTGACAGTTTACTACGTAGGGTATTCAAGAGCAGGATGAGGAAAGGTCTTTGGCTGTGAAAAGCCCTCCTTTTATCCTGAAATTGGGGTGGAAAGGCTGCTAGACCTTTCCACGTAGAGGAAGTGAAGATTTTTCACTCTCTAGGACAGGCTTGTGGTTTGCAAACAGCCTGTATACCCTGTATTGGGCTCAGATGTGGTTTTGAAACCACATCTGGGCAGTTTTCACCAATACAGGGTGAAAATTTTCATCTGGGGACCTCACAGCCTGATTCTGACGTGTATGACGCGTAGAATGCTGTACAGAAGCTGTATGGGACCCCAGTATTGACTGACATATGAGGTATTGAAGTAAAAACATGCTTCTTCGTCTATTTGACACCTCACATTCATGGTTATGGGGTGTTATCCCATGGTAAGGCTGTATATGACAGCTGGTGGGATTTTGACCTTAAAATGGTCATAACTCTGTCAGTTTTTGAGATATCAAGCTCAAAGTTGGTTCATTGAATAGCTCTATATGGGCTCTACACAATGGTACCCAACTTGACATGGTTATCATTAAATATGACAAAGTTATCCCATGTACAAGTATTTTTGTACATTGGCATGGTTTGGGCAAAAAGCTGTATTAAGCTTGTTTGGCCAGTAACTTCTGTTGTAGTTGAGTTATGGGGAAATGGATGGCACCATCAGATAGTCCTGATTGTGCTCTTTCCAAAAAGACCCCACTTTAAGTATCTCACACTAAAACTGTAAAAGTTAGATGAGAGGTGAATGTTTTGTTCACCCTTATTTGGTCTGAATTTGACCATAACTCAAGTAATACTGGTGCTAGCTCAGTTTGGCTGGTACCATTGGATAGCCCTGGCTTAGAGCTTCATTTTGAATACCCATTTGATGGGGTTAAGCCTCTCCTTCTAGATTTTAGATGAGAGGTGAAAATTAAGGTTTATGCTCAGCAATGACTTTGAGCAGGAATAACTTTGTTATTTCTTGTCCTATGGTGATGGGACTTGTATTTTCAGAAAGAGGTGAGTTTCCTCTTTCTTTTGATACCTTTTGAGCTAATTTGGCTCAGTTCCATGTTTTGGTGGTATCTTGGCTATACCATTGATTTGTGGTGTATTGGCTGTCATGCTTGTGCTCTGGTTTTGAGTCACAGGCTGACATAGATCTTATTTCCTTTTGCATCAGGTTGATTAGAGCTGAAATTGCTATTTGTTTTGATAGTGTTCGCGTTGATTCTTTTACTATCAGGATTACTACTATGCTCCTCTTTAGTAATGACTTCCTTTATCATAATACAATTATCAATAATCTTAGTAACAGAGGTAACTTTGATGGTTCCAGCATCGTGAAAGAAATGGGATCGTGTACTAATATCAGTATTAGGAGTAAAAACCTTGTCTGTAATTCTGTACGCTGTATTGGTAGAGAATTTGTGTTTGAAATTTGATTTATTTTGGGTTTTTTGCTTCATTTTTATGGTTTTTTGATCCTCATCACCTAATTGTGAACCTTTAGGTCGAAAGCACTTTAATTGAAACTCTTTGGTGGTCATGGGATTTCTAGATTGAAGATTTGCAGTGGGACTCAAGGGTAAACTGTCATAACTACAAGGTTCATATTGGGAATGGTCCTTTTTCCAGGCTTCCAATTGAGTTGTAGGTTTTCTTCCCTGACGACAAGAGGTAGAATAGTTAAAAGAGTAGTGACTGGTCATCATTTTGGATAGATGACCAGTAACAATGCTTATGTCTTTCATGAACAAAGGCAAGGGTTGAAAAGCTTTTCTTTCAGGGGGGTCCATGGTCATCAAAACTTGATTGTTGGTGTTGGAGGATGTTACTGATGGCTCCAATGAGATTTTGAGAAAACTACTATTTTTAAATTTATAGCTTTGTTATTTATTCTTCAAAGCTGTAGGAAAATAATAATAAAAAGGGAATCAGGATTTTAACGTTGTTTCTTTATTTTTGATGGAAGAGTTTGTGATAGAAAAAAAAATATTTATTAATTAGGTATTTCGACTTCTAATTAATTTATTAGATGTAATTAATTAGTCAATTAAAGCTAATATAAATTTTAATATATTAAATGTTAGCTGGTGCCTCTTTTGTGGCTTCCAGACTAAAATACTAGGAATTTAATAAACTAAAAAGAAGTGGTATACTACTAAATGTGATTAATAGATGTGTCACTAGTTTCATAATTATGTACTGTTGGTATTCAAGCTTCAATGGTACTATAAAGGGTAAAGTGAATTGAATCAATTCTAAGTGAGAGCACTTAATATTTCTAAAAGAAAATGTAAGTAATTTTAAATTTAAAAATATATTTGTGTAAGAGCTCTTAGGATTAATTCAAAGGGAATTAACCTTCTTTAAATGTTGTAAGTACAAATTTGAAATCAAAATAATATGAAATAATTTTGTTCTAATGAGGAAAGATCTGTTATAGAAACATGAGCAGATATAACAACAAGATTTATGACATAGTGGGAACTTTATACTATGACATACTTAGTAATTACTCATGGAAACAAAGTTTAATTCATATTATAATAATATGAATTGAAGTATTTGAGTTTTATACAAAATAATAAAAGAAAATGAGACAAAAATTTAAAGAAATTAATTGGGGTCTGTATATCAGGTAAAGGTTTTCATGCTTGCAGGATCACAAAAGAGGGGCAGCCCACTAGCCCTCAAGGCCAGGTGGGTCCCAAACCACAATTGGGCCCACCTGAGCCATTCTTGGCCCCAAATCCCATAAAGACCCTCAGGACCCATTTTGGCCAAGGACCACGTTTCAGACCATGGTTTCTGGTAACCACCAGAGGCCACCAGATCTGCTCAGCTCAATCCTTCCCCTCAACTCAAGGGGGATTCTTCTTGTTCCTCCATGCATCCCATACTCAATGTTGCAGGAGTGGTGCATATATGGTATTATATACCATTATGAACCATTTTTGCTCAGCAATTCAATGGTGAAGCTTTCAGGACCAAAGTCCATGATTCCAAATCAAGGTCCTAAAATTCAACGCCCACTTCAAAGGAGGACCCTTCAGCCCATCAGTCTGGCAATCCATGGCGGCTATCAGAAGACTATTCAAGGACCCCAACCACCTGGCCCTGCAGGAGTTGGGTTGGCAATTATTTTGGGATTATTCCAAGGCCCATTCTCAGAGGTTATTCATCATTAAATCATTTTTCAATGCAGCAAGTATTTCAATACTCCTTGTACAACTCAATTGGTCCATACAGGCAGTGCTCAATTATACCTGTATGTCCTTGTCCCAATCAGGCCAATTCATATTCCACTGTGTGAGTCAATCACACAGTTTAGTTCTCAATATGGCCAGAACTGTATTGGCCCAATTCAGACAATACAGCCGGTGGATCACCTTCCACGATCAGCCCCTCAGCTTTGCACATATACTGGCCACCTTTTATCATCTCGGGACTTTTTCCCCATTTAGTTAATATATTGGATTTATTTTTATCTTTACTTTTCCTTTCATTTATAGAAGTAGATACTGATATTCTTAAGTCAGTCATTTGCACCTTTCTTCTTTGCCTGTCAGTCAATATTGGTGGTCATATCCTTTACTAATTCCATTTCCTTTTCTGGCAGGTTGAAACAGTGGATTGGGGATTCACTTGGTTGGCTTCTTGATTTTTGGCTTTCTTATTTCTCTGGCCATTGGCTTCACTTACTCTTTCTTATCTTTGACATACTTGTCCTTATTCTTACTTTTATTCTTCTTAAAGAAATTCATTCTGCTTTATCTCTTTTATCCTTTTGGAGCCTTCCAAGTGAGTTCTTGATTCCTGAGTGCCAGGCCACTCTTGTTTTTTGTCCAAGAGCCCCTGTGACAGAACTTCATGAAGAAGTCATTTTCTTTTTGAATGAGTAAAGTGGATATAACAGGGGTTAAAGCTGGCTAGTATTTGTAATTTACAGGTTGGTACCTTGCTTTTTGTAACTAGTTTGCTATATGGAACTTTATTTTTACATATAAATAATGAACTTGAATCATATATTCTAACAAATACACTGTCTTTTGGTACCTGTTCCATGGGATTATGAATAAGCTGAAATTTCCTGATGCAAATTTGACATTTTGGGGTAAGAATTAATTGTAGGTCTTCCTGTGGGTTGAACTTATTTTTTCTATGGGGTACTAGGAGCTTGATCCTTTAGAAGAAAATGGTATAGAGACCATAGCATAAATCTGGGTTTTCCCTCAGAAAGACCACTATGAGTAATATTTTCCAATGTTCTTTTTTTCTCCCAACATCAATCCTTTTTTCATGCTCCACATAAACCTGCAAGCTTGATGAAATATTGAATAATCCTTGTTTACCTTTCCAAAAGGATTCCTACAAGTCTTAAGGAGGAAGTCACATTAAAAACTGTAGTGAGGATTAGGTGTGCTTCCTGGTCCCTCAGAAACATAAATTTATGTATGAGTGGGATTTGTGGGAATTGGAGTGATTAAAATGATTTTTTATTGTTGAAGTGGTGGTGCTTTTAGGTGTTAAATTTTCCATATCAATTTTGAGACCTGGTACATATGTTCAGGGAGCAATAGGGGTGGTAAGAGGAATGTTAGGATTCATTGCCAACTGATTTTGAAGATATTCTACTCATTCTGGAAGGTTTTACTATGAAACAGTAAGTAAAAATAACTAATATTTTGTTTATTGTACTCTGGAATTCCTTATAAGTAAATTAAATAAGATAAAAATAATTATAATAATAAATAATTATTATAATTAAGGCATAAAAACAATTATATTATTGAATAAATAAAATAATATAGCTTATATTATAAATAAATATATTAATATATAGTAATTAATATATTTAAAACCACTTTATTATTGTTACCAACAAATAATAAAGGCGTAAAAAATTGTTTTTTATTAATAAAAAACAATTAATAACAATAATATTACTAATATTGAAGGTATATATGGTATGGACATTTGTAATAGTAAGAACATATATCTTTTTATAGGAACAAATAAGGACAACAAATTATATTTTGAAATAAGCCACATGACAAATGACGACATCCTTAGAGACCTATTGGAATACTTCAAAAAAGCCCAATATGGAACACAACTCACTTGTAAAATGAAACTCAAGCTACTTAAAATATTGAGAAAGCACAGAGAATTGTTTGGAATTCTAGATGAACCACTGGTAAAAATGAAGGTACATGAAATAGAGCTATTTCTTGATGTAGAAGGACCTTATCCACATATTCTAAGAAGACCACCATACCCAGATATCCTGGAGACTAGGAAAGAAATTGAGAAGCACATCAATTAACTCCTAGAAATGGGGGTAATCAGGAAGATAAGAAACCATTACATAGTAAACGTCACTACCCCAGTCCTGATAACCTGGTATGATGGTAAAACCAGATTGTGTGGAGACTTCAGATCCCTGAAAAGCTACCCCAAAGAGGACAGGTACCACATTCCAAGGATACCCCATGCATTAGAAAAACTTGAAAAATCAAAGTTCATAGCAAAGATGGATTTCATTAAAGGCTTTCATAAAAATGGAGTGAAGCCAAACTCAATCAAATTAATAATAATTACAGGCCATATAGGTATATATGAGTATACTAGAATGCAATCTGGAATCAATAATGCACCAGCCAATTTTCAGAGAAGGATAGAAACCATATTTCAAGATGACATAATGGCAAGGTGAATGGTAGCTTACATTGATAAAATCATTGTATACTCAGAGACATGGGAAGACCATGTGAGACAGATTCACAGGATATTGGGCAAATGCACATCAATTAATATTAAGATCTTTCTCAAGAAGTGCAAATTTGGCCAACAAGAGGAATTGGAACTAGGAAATAAAGTCTCAGGATTAAACTTTGCCATAGACAAGAATAAAGTAGCTGCAATACTGAAAAATCCAGTACCAAAAAATGAAGGAGCTGCAATCCTTTTTAGTTTATTCCAGTTACTATAGAAGCCACATCAAAAAAAATTTCACATACCACTAGTAGTCTATAAAAATGATGTCCAAAGTTGTAGTGTTTTAAATTACCAAAGAGAGGAGGTGTGCATTTGAAAAGATCAGATATAAACTGACTAGTGCACCTGTCCTAATTATTCCTGACTTTGAGCTACCATTTCAACTCTATATAGATGCATCATGTAGCCAGGGACTGGGAACAACACTTCATAAAGGGAAATTAGTTGATGGGATACCCAAAGAAGGGGTAATATGCTACATATCCAGAAATCTAAAAGATTTGGAATCCGGATATGGATCTACCCAAACAGAATGTCTCTGCCTGGCATGGCATTAGAAAAACTTGACTACTATTTAGAAGTATCAATCTTTGAATTATTCACTTATTTTACAGCATTAAAGTCATTTCTGAACATTAATACAACAGACAGACACATGCTTAGGTGGAGGATAGCTATACAAGAGTATAGAGGAAACATGACCATTATCTACAAAGAAGGTAAAATTCATACCAATGCAGATGGCCTGAGTAGATGGCCATTGAATAATTATAAATAAAATACAGTTTATGATCCAGGAAATGTGGCTAAAATACCCATACAATATATGGAAATAGACAGAAAAAGAAATTCTCAACTGTCATATTGGGCATTACAGAATGACCCAAAAAATCTAGCACAAAGCTTTGAAGAAAATAAAGAGCTACCCATACTAGGAGTTATCTCTGCAAACCTAGATACAGAATTCTTCAAAGTAGTGCAGTCAAGATAAAAAAACACAAATAGTGTAGTATATTGACACAAATATTAAAAGAAAAGGACATAAGCCCAGAAATGGAAGGTCAGCTGGAAGAATGATGGATTAAGAACTTCAATGATAACAAATTTTTCCTTATAGATGAACTACTTTACCACTGGGAAAACCCACAAGTTCCCTAGTAATAGTATACACAGAACATATTTCTCTGATACTGCAGGAAGTCCTTGACTGTCCCTACATAGAACACACAAGTGGAGAGAGGACTAGAGAAAGAATTTTTAGGACAGCCTGGTGGCCAAAGTGGGAGGAAGACTTAAGTGAATACATCAATACCTGCACCAGATTCCAAAAAGCCAACAAAAGCCATGGGAAGAAATAAGGGCTACTACAAAACATGGAGGAACCCAAACACCCCTTGGAAATGATAAACATGGACTGGGTGACAGGACCTATCCCTGGAAGGAAAGACCATTGAAATGCATGTCTAGTAGTAGTAGATAGGTATAGCAAAATTGTAAGATGTGTCTATGAAACTGTTGATAATATGACTATTAATCAACAGTACTATGATTGTTCTTATGAAATATAATAATTAAAAATTAGTATATCCACAATTAAATAATTGAAGAATTATTTCTTTTACGTTTTATACACTAATAGTAATTATAACAGTGAGCAGTAATGGTCTACAAGAATCAATTACAAGAATTCAACAATAAAAACTTCTTTTTATTAAAATAATAGGATTACTTTATTATATAATTATCTTTTAAAATAATAATTATAAAGATAACTCTTGAAGAAAAATATTACTACAGAAAAACTTTAAGAATTAAGATAAATCACTCACTATTAATCCGATGAACCTTTTAGAAGATATTAGTAGAGATATTTGACATAGAATTGTGGATTTAATGGATCAAAATTGATTTATAAAAATATTACAAAAATATATAGTTGATTTCTATGATTTATGAAAGAATAAAACACTTAAGAAAAGATTTAACTAATACTTACTTGTTGGTACTAAAGGTATAATTGAATAATTTGATGATCTGGAAAAAATAGCAAGAGGAAGCCTTTTTTAAGTCTAAGACAGCTCACAGAGGCATGCCATGGAGAAAACGTGAAAGCCAGTTAGTTAGAAAACAATAAAGCTTTTTGTATTATTGATTGTATCATCTGTTGTCACGTAAGATTATCATAGTTACTTAATCTGTGATATGTGACTATGAAACTGATGATAATATTACTATTAATCAACAGTACTATGTCTGTTCTTATGAAATATAATAATAAAATATTATTATAACCACAATTAAATAATTAAAAACTATTTCTTTCACGTGTTAAACACTACTAGTGATTTTAACAGTGAGTAAGTAATTGTCACAGGGGTTCTTCTAAGTGAAGAGGGCCTGGCACTCAGTAAACCGGGACACACTTATGGAGGGCTCAAAGATATGGAAAGATGGAATACACTTAAGAGTGTAAGGAATGAATTACTATAATAAAAGATATGAGAAAAAGCAGCAACAAAAAAATAGAAGAGCCAGCCACAAGCAAGTCCAAGTCCACTGTTTCAACCTGTCAGAATGGAAAGAGAAGGGTTAATAAGGATATGGCCACCCAACCCATACTGTACAGGCCAAGAGAGAAAATGCAAAGACTAACTTAAAATTAAATAATTATAATACCCAAAATAAGGATGAGAATAATTATAAAATAATAAATAAACTAGATTAATTAACTGGGGAAAAGTCCCCAGGGGGGATGTGAGCCTTGAGGTATATTTTACATACCCAAATAGGCCACAATTATCTTAAAAAGAAATTTTGAATTATACATAACTCATAAATCATGCATATATTCAAAATTCATCATTTTTGATTTCAGAAAAGATGAATAACTTTTTATTGAGTAAGTAAATCCATGGGTTTAAGGCCAGATTTGGATTCTACACAAAAATTCGCTTAGGGTAGCTCCATAGAGTGAATAAGCTCAAATTAACTCTTTGAGGTGGTAAAATGGAAAATACTTCAATACCACATCATCAATACCACATAAAAGATCCGTGAAAATTTTTGTTTTTGTTAATTTCACGCCAAAATAATGGGAAAGTGAAAAATCCCATGTTACATATACACTAAGAATAGTGTCATGCATGTTTTGAGCACTTAATATCATGGTATTCTTACATGGACTTTTGGTACACCCATAGTGGATATCTCACTTTAAGCTTAAATTACTATTTTGATGTAAAAAATAGGCAAGGGGGACAAAAGACATCAAAGAGAGCCAGGGTACCCAACTTCTGAGGACTCAGAGGCGTGGATAGCTCCAAAGCTTGGTTCCATGGCTGATCTTGACCCAATTGGTAAACTAAACCTCTTTGGGAACTTGGTTACCATGTCACAACTACTGTAAATCTTAAGAAAATAGCAAATAACCTGCTCATTTGACGTGCCAGGGAGGTAAAGAGCTACTTAGACTCCTGTAACCATGTCAATTCTTAATGACTTTCCATGGATAAACCCCAAAAGAGTAATTAAAACCCTTTTTGGACTTGTATCCATTAATTTACCTCATAGCAACCAGTGAAACACTGATATTTGCAATTCTACATAGAAATGAGGTAAAAACTTCAAAAATTCATTAAAAATACAATTCTTAATGAATCTGTCTTCAGCTTTCAGGACCAATGGAGAACTGTATTATCTATGGTACAACCAAAAAGAATTACAGTTTTACTCATAAAATTAAAAGTTTTACTTACAGTCCATTTTTGACCATTCTACTCGAAACTCTGAATCTGCAAAAATTCACAGTAATTAAAACCTGTGATGAAATTGGCAATAACATTGATAACTTTGAGAAATCAATGATTATTTTGGAATGAAAGAAGATTTATAGATGTTACTCCTTTTATTCTTAGCCATATTGGGGTTGGTAGCCACGTAAAAACATCAATTAAGTAATTATGATAATCTTACATGACAACAGATGATGCAATCATTAATCCAAAAAGGTTTATTGTTTTCTCACTCACTGGTTTTTCAGTTTGATCCATGGCATGCCTCTGTGAGCTGTTGTTGACTTAAAAGAAGCCTCTTCTTGCTGTTTTTTCCACATCATCATCTTATTATCATTTTATATCATTGTTACCAACAAGTAAGTATTAGTTAAACTATTCTTAAGTGTTTTAAATCTTTCGGAATCAATCAGAAGGACGTGAAATCATAGAATCCGACTATATATTGTTGTAATCCTGCTATAAATCATTTTTTATCCCTTAAATCCACAATTCTACGTCAAATTTCTCTACTTTTATCTATCAATAAGTTCTTTGGAGTATTAGTGAGTCATTTATCTTTAATTCTTAAAGTTTTTCTGTAGTAATAGTTTTCTTCAAGGATTATCTTTATAATTATTCTTTCAAAAGATAATTATATATTAAAATAATTTTATTATTTTAATAAAAGAAGTTTTTATTATTAAATTCTTCTTGTAATTGATTCTTGTAGACAATTACTTGCTCACTGTTAAAATCACTAGTAGTGCTTAACACGTGAAAGAAATAATTCTTTAATTATTTAATTGTGGTTATAATAATATTTTATTATTATATTTCATAAGAACAGACATAGTACTGTCGATTAATAGTAATATTATCATCAGTTTCATAGTCACATCTTACATTTGGGGGCCTGGCCGTGTTTTTTGAACCTTGTACCCTTAATTAATATATTTTTATAAGCTCTAAAATATATTAATTTAATTTTTTTTCTTTCATTTTAAAGTTAAAATAATTCTTATTTTTGAAATTGTTTTGGAAATCTTTTTCATTGAGGAATTTGGTTTAATTTTATACTGTTTTTACACATGGCTTTTTCACATCCAAAAACTTATAAAATTATTCTTTGAGTTACTCTGAATTAATTTTCATCCAAAATCTTAAATTTTAATTTTTTTCTTTAAAAACAATAATTTTTTTAATATTAAAAAATATAAAACTTATAAAAAATCTTTAAAAATATTTTAAAAAAATATAAAAAAATAATTTTTTCTCTTTTTATATAAATTTTTTTTAGTGTCTTTAATCAAATACTGTGCAGCTGGCAACAGACTCAGTAAAAGATATATCACTAGTCCAGAATCTTCAAAAGCAGAATCTGAAGAAAGTATTGAGGTGCAAATTGCTAAAAGAGGCACCTTATTTAACTCAGAAAAGGCTAAATTACCACCAAAAGGTGTGTATTTTATCTTATATTTTCACTTTTTATCTCTAAATTGACATGAAAATGGTGCATACCAGAAATGGAAGCAACTATTCAGTCCAACCAGATGGATGTGGACAAGGAAGAGGCAAGACCAAATCCAGAGGTGCCAAATCTTCCACAAGAAAGACACATCTGGAGGATGCCAGAGTTGCCCCCCATTCCCCAAGGTCTGTACCAACAGATTTTGACATGAATTCTGAGCCTGAACTAATTCATGATATTATTTCCAGGGCTGAACCATTTTCAAGTGGCAGCAATAGAAATATATCAATGCCAGTACAAAGTTGGTTCAGAGCAGCCAAAGAAGAGGAGTGGGAAATATGCCCAAGCCTTTGGCAGGGGGCCATGAACTCCTACTTACACATCAAGAGCTTTCTGGGTCAGGAGAAGACCATAGAACTCTTAGGAGGATGGAGCCCCCTGTCTTGCAAAGACAAGGTCAAAAAGATAAAGAATTGGTTGAAGAACCAAAGTCTTTTATCTATAGACCAGAAGAAATAGTTGGAAATGACTCCAGCTTTGGAAACAGAGGCACCAGTGGCGTCTATCAGCTCCAAACCAGCTCCAGAAGTGTCCAAGGACAAGCCCAAGGGACCTCAGAAGAAGAAAGGTCCCAAGAACCATCAAGGCAAAGGAAAAGGCAAAGCCAATTGGCACAGACCTTACCCACAAGGGTACAGGATCCCCAAATTGGAGCCTTCAGCCGTGGACAGTGTCTTCAATATGGCCAGGACTCTTATGGAATTCACATCCAAGGAGCAGGAAAGGATGAAGAGAAACTTTCCACGCAAATAATTGGTTTACAGACTAGTATTAATGTAGAAATTGGTAAACTTGATATAAAGCTAACTAAAATTGCATCAGATATAGCTGAATTAAAGAAAAATGATAAAACATACATTGAATTGCACCAAGTGACACATGCCAGACTTGACTCAATTACCAATTCTTGCAAAAGAATTGAAAACATGTACCAAGTTCAGCATGATGAGATGGAAGGATTTTCCATTTTCAAAGTGAATAATCAACTTACAATTTTACAAGACCAAGTCTTAAAAATAGTTGAGAATACCAATCAATTTGCTATACACTTAGCAAAAAGTGACAGTGAAAGACAGAAGTTGAAGAATGAAATAATTACAAGTGTGGAACAAATTCATAAGAATCATGAACCACATATGCCAAGACATTCTACACCTTTAACTTAAGAAAACTTTCTGTTAAGGAAAGTCTCACCCCATTCTTGGGAGAAAATGCCTACTCTGCAAAAGATATTCCCAAAATAGAAGAATGGCCAACATTCTCTGGTGAAGGAGAATATAACCATATTGAATTCATCAGGACTATTGATATGTTGCAAGAAGACTTTAATATACCTGATGAAATAATAGTGGGAAAATTGCACTGTTTGTTTACCAGAACTGCAAAGAAATGGTATTACAAAATGAGGATTGATCATGGTAAACATGATTGGTCTTGGTGGAAATCTGAAATGATTACAAAATGGGCCAATAATTCTTGGAGGTTTAAAATAGAAAATGCCTTTGAGAATGCCATTTTTAACTCAGAGAAAGATAAACCACTGACTTGGTTCTTCAAGCAAAAAGACAGATTATCTGCTTTACAACCAGATATGTCTGACACTATGATTAATATGAAAATATTAAGAAAGTGCGGAGGAGAATTGGAACATGCTATCAAAAGCAGATGTGTAGAACCCTGTTCAGCAGAGGACTACATTAATGCAATGGAAGATATCATTACCAGAACAAGAATTGGTAAAACTTGGTCTAAAGTCCCAACAGAATCCAAGATGACCTCTAAGATTCCCAGAGAGGATAAGAGACCAGAAAGACCTGTCTTAAATTGTCATAAATGTGGAAGCACTTCACATTTAGCCAACACTTGCACAAAAAAGACAAAAATCAATGAAGTTCAAGTCATTGAAGAAATTCAGTGTACTGAAGAGAAAGGAGAGTCTGATCAAGATTCTGCAGTCTCTGAAGATACACCAGTAGAGGACTATCCCATTGAAAACATCACAGCTTTCTTTGAGGTCACAGAAGTCCACACCCACTTGCCACAGTACAGTGAGGATTGCTGCAACCTGACCAATATCTAAGATGCCAGAATGTGTAAAACAAAACCTGCTAGAGGAAAGGGTTATACTGCTGGAGCATCCTGTATCACATCAGTCTTGATGAGTGATATTGAAGCCAAAGTAAATTTGGATACAGGGGCATTTTGCACTTGTGTGGGCAAAGATTATCTCCAAATTATACTTCCTGGATGGAAGAACCATCTGTTACCAATAGAAGGTGTACAATTTAGTAGTGCCAGTAACAATATGTACCCCTTGGGTATATTAGACACTAATCTTGTATTCCCACACCCAGCAGGAAGTGTAAGGATGAAAACTGAAATTGTTGTAATGGATAATTGCACATCTCAGCACATCATTCTTGGAAATGATTACTTGAATATCTATGGTATTGACATCAATAACCATAAAGACAGATATTTCACAATTGGGGATAACAAAAGACAAAAATTTGCTTTTTCCAATATGCCAAAACAAATATCTGTGGTATCTTCTGTCAAAGATACTTATAAAGATGATTTTGTGTCTAATCAACTTGTTGAAGCACAGATTAATTCATCTTTGTCACCAAAAATGAGGAATGAACTTATTGACGTGTTATACACATACAATACTGCATTTGCCTCTGATAATGAACCATTAGGTGCTATAAGAGGACATGAAGTTGATATTACTCTTAATATTGACAGACCATATCCCCAAGTACTTAGAAGACCAGCTTATCCACCCAGTCCCAGAGCTAGAGAAGCCTTGGAGAAACATATCCAAGAGTTAATTCAACTTGGTGTACTAAGGAAAATAGGCCATAATGAGGAAGTTGAGGTGACAACACCTGTTATCATTGCTTGGCAGAATTATAAGTCAAGAATGGCTGGAGATTTCAGAGCATTGAATACCTACACAGTTCCAGATAGGTATCCAATCCCTAGAATCCAAGAAACCTTGACTCAATCGGCTAAAGCCAAGTATATAACATCAATGGATGCATTGAAAGGCTTCCATCAAAATGTTTTGACGCCTAAAGCTAAGAAATTACTTAGAATCATCACTCACTGTGGTATTTTTGAGTATCTTAGGATGCCATTTGGCATTAAAAATGCTCCATCTCATTATCAAAGAATGATGAATACCATCTTCCCCACAGAATTGTCTGAGGGATGGCTTATCATTTATATTGATGATATTATCAGAAGTTCTGACTCATGGTCTTTGCACCTTGAAAGACTTGCAAGAGTACTTCACAAAGTTTCAGAAAAGAATATGAAAATTTCACTTAAGAAATGCAACTTTGGTTTTGACGAACTTAAAGCATTAGGACATGTTGTTTCTGGTTTAAGCTTGGGTATTGACAAAAGTAAAGTGGCAGCAGTACTGCTTAAGCCAATACCCCAGAATACAAAAGAAATGATGTCTTTTCTTGGATTTGCTAGTTACTATAGGCAACATTTAAAGGACTTTGCAATTCTAGCCAAATCACTCTATAGAATCTGTGATCAACAGACTGTATTTGAGATGACACAGGAAAGAATTAAAGCTTATGAGAATATAAAGAGAGCCCTTACAGAAGCACCTTTACTCCTCATGCCTGACTGGAATATTCCTTTTAGGTTGTACATTGATGCATGTGGAGATGGATTAGGGGAAGCCCAACATCAAGTCCAAATTATTGATGACAAACCTACAGAAGGACCAGTTTGTTATATCTCAAGGCAGATCAAACCAACAGAAGCCAGATATGGTGCAAGCAAAATGGAGTGCTTATGTTTGGTATGGCCACTTGAGAAATTACACTATTACCTTTATGGCAGTGTTTTTGAAGTGATAACTGACTGTAATGCAGTAAAATCACTTCTTAACATGAAAACTCCCAACAGACATGTGTTGAGATGGCAAATAGCTATTCAAGAATATAGAGGAAACATGACTATAGTTCATAAAGCAGGAAACCTTCACAAGAATGCTGATGGAATTAGTAGATGGGCTTTAGCCAACACTCCTGATAAACCAGCTTATGTACCTTTAGAAGCTGAACCACAGAGTCCAATTGAAGGAATTAACATAACTGATATTGGAACTAAATTCTTTGAGGAGGTCAGAGAATCTTATAAACAAGACAAGAATTGCCATATCTTGACTTCTTTATTAGATAAAGACTGCAAAGATACATCTTTAGTTAATGCACTTGATGAAGTTTGGAAAAATTCCTATTCTGAAGGAAGATTTCACTTGTTTGATGTAATAATTTACCACAGAACAAAGAATTCTTGTGTTATGACATTGTGCCGTAGATTACTTATCAATACCATTCTTCATGAATGTCATGATAGTATCTACTCTGGACACCTGTCAGAAGACAGAACACTTGAAAAAGTGAAGAACTGTGCATGGTGGCCATCTTGGAGAAAAGAAACCATTGAATATTGCCATACCTGTGACAGATGCCAAAAAGGAAACAGGAGTACAGGCAAGAAATTTGGACATATGATCCATATTCAAGAACCAAAATCCCCATGGGAAGCTGTTCACATGGATTGGGTCACAGCACTTCCTCCAAGTGGTGACAGAAGTTATAATGCTTGTTTAGTCATTGTAGACAGATATAGCAAAACTCAAATATTCTTACCATGTCATAAAGATGACACTGCTATGGATACAGCTCTTCTTTTATGGAGTAGAGTTATTTCTCATATAGGATTATTTAAGAATATCATAAGTGACAGAGATCCCAAGCTCACATCTGCACTTTGGACCAATCTTCATAGATTGTTTGGGACTAAGTTATCATTCTCTACAGCATATAACCCTCAAACAGATGGGCTAGCAGAGAGGATGATTCAAACTTTAGAATACATGATCAGGAGATTTTGTGCTTATGGATTAGAATTCAAAGACTCAGATGGCTTTACCCATGACTGGTGCACTCTGATACCTGCACTAGAATTGGCATACAAGACATCAGTCCATTCTTCCACAGGACAAACTCCTGCTATGTTAGAAAAAGGATGGAATCCAAGACTCCCAGCAGACACACTGAGGAAAGACTTGATTGACATTCATCCTACAGCCTCCAGCTTCAAGATAATGCTTGATAAAGTAAAACACCACGCAAAACAAAGTATGGATGATGCTTTTGATTATGCAAAACAGAAGTGAGACAAGAGTCATAAGGTACCAGACTTCAAAGTAGGGGACTTAGTTTTAGTTTCAACCTTGAATTTTAATAATATCAAAGGCCCAAAGAAACTTAAAGATTCTTATGAAGGACCTTTTTTTATTGTTGCTTTACATGGAACCAATGAAGTTCAAGTGGAATTGAGTGGTGAATTTGAAAATAAACACCCCACATTTCCAGTCAGCTTGATAAAGCCTTATCAACCAGCTGACAAAGAATTGTTTCCTTTAAAAAACCCAACTCCTTTAACTGTACCACCTGTGTAACAGAATGAAGACAAAAAGATAAAGAAAGTCATTAAAGAAAGGAGACTTAGGGGTAAAAATCAAAGAGAATATCTTGTCAGATATAGAAATGCAGTTCATGAAGATGAATGGATGGCAGAATCAGAAATACCTGACTCAGATAAACTCTTAAGAAGATTTAGACATGCAAGAAGGCCACAAGCCTGAATATGTCTATGAATGTGCTTTAAATTACTTGATCTGAGTAATGTAAAGAGGTTGGACAGTGGACATTAACCCCCTTTGGGGCCTTATTCTTTTATCACTAATAAAATTGTGGTACAATTTTATTTTTCGGTGGGAGGGAATGTGAGCCTTGAGGTATATTTTACATACCCAAATAGGCCACAATTATCTTAAAAAGAAATTTTGAATTATACATAACTCATAAATCATGCATATATTCAAAATTCATCATTTTTGATTTCAGAAAAGATGAATAACTTTTTATTGAGTAAGTAAATCCATGGATTTAAGGCCAGATTTGGATTCTACACAAAAATTCACCTAAGGTAGCTTCATAGAGTGAATAAGCTCAAATTAACTCTTTGAGGTGGTAAAATGGAAAATACTTCAATACCACATCATCAATACCACATAAAAGATCCGTGAAAATTTTTGTTTTTCTTAATTTCACGCCAAAATAATGGGAAAGTGAGAGATCCCATGTTATATATACACTAAGAATAGTGTTATGCATGTTTTGAGCACTTAATATCATGGTATTCTTACATGGAATTTTGGTACACCCATAGTGGATATCTCACTTTAAGCTTAAATTACTATTTTGATGTAAAAAATAGGCAAGGGGGACAAAAGACATCAAAGAGAGCCAGGGTACCCAACTTCTGAGGACTCAGAGGCGTGGATAGCTCCAAAGCTTGGTTCCATGGCTGATCTTGACCCAATTGGTAAACTAAACCTCTTTGGGAACTTGGTTACCATGTCACAACTACTGTAAATCTTAAGAAAATAGCAAATAACCTGCTATTTTGACGTGCCAAGGAGGTAAAGAGCTACTTAGACTCCTGTAACCACGTCAATTCTTAATGACTTTCCATGGATAAACCCCAAAAGAGTAATTAAAACTCTTTTTGGACTTGTATCCATTGATTTAGCTCATAGCAACCAGTGAAACACTGATATTTGCAATTCTACATAGAAATGAGGTAAAAACTTCAAAAATTCATTAAAAATACAATTCTTAATGAATCTTTCTGAAACGTTTAGGACCAATGGAGAACTGTATTATCTATGGTACAACCAAAAAGAATTACAGTTTTACTCATAAAATTAAAAGTTTTACTTACAGTCCATTTTTGACCATTCTACGCAAAACTCTGAATCTTCAAAAATTCACAGTAATTAAAACCTGTGATGAAATTGGAAATAACATTGATAACTTTGAGAAATCAATGATTATTTTGGAATGAAAGAATATTTACAGATGTTACTCCTTTTATTCTTAACCATATTGAGGTTGGTAGCCACGTAAAAGCATCAATTAAGTAATTATGATAATCTTACATGACAACAAATGATGCAATCATTAATCCAAAAAGGTTTATTGTTTTCTCACTCACTGGTTCTTCAGTTTGCTCCATGGCACGCCTCTGTGAGCTGTTGTTGCTTCAAAAGCAGCCTCTTCTAGCTGTTTTTTCCACATCATCATCTTATTATCATTTTATATCATTGTTACCAACAAGTAAGTATTAGTTAAACTATTCTTAAGTGTTTTAAATCTTTCAGAATCAATCAAAAGGACGTGAAATCATAGAATCCAACTATATATTGTTGTAATCCTGCTATAAATCATTTTGATCCCTTAAATCCACAATTCTACGTCAAATTTCTCTACTTTTATCTATCAATAAGTTCTTTGGAGTATTAGTGAGTCATTTATCTTTAATTCTTAAAGTTTCTCTCTAGTAATAGTTTTCTTCAAGGATTATCTTTATAATTATTCTTTCAAAAGATAATTATATATTAAAATAATTTTCTTATTTTAATAAAAGAAGTTTTTATTTTTAAATTCTTCTTGTAATTGATTCTTGTAGACAATTACTTGCTCACTGTTAAAATCACTAGTAGTGCTTAACACATGAAAGAAATAATTCTTTAATTATTTAATTGTGGTTATAATAATATTTTATTATTATATTTCATAAGAACAGACATAGTACTGTTGATTAATAGTAATATTATCATCAGTTTCATAGTCACATCTTACAGGGGAGAAAGAGGGGCTGGTATATGTGAGAATCACCAGCCCTGATCCAGAGGAAGAACTTTTATGAGAGGATTGAATTATTGAATTGAGTCTGGCCAATACAGGTCCTGTACAGCTGTACAGAACCTGTACAAGAGGTGTGGTGTATTTGAGTGATCATACAGTTTATACTGGTGTATTGCAACTGTATTGGGTGAATCCAACCTGTACAGGTATTGACAGGCTGTATTGAGGTACCAAGCTGTATAACTGTTTCAGAATGAAGATTGCTGAGACTGAATGCTGATACAAGTGCTGGATCTGCTGATTTGAGATGCTTGAGTGGGTGTATGAATTAATACCCTTACCCCCTGATGGATGGTTGTTACGGTATCCCCCTCTTGAAACTGGTGGGCTCCTGAACACCATGATAGCCTGCCATTATTGAGTGGCATCTCACTACCCCACACACTCCTTCAAAAAGTTTTCTTTTAACCATTATTTTGAAATCCTTCTTCAACTCTTCTCTGTCAATTAAATTTATTTTCCCCCCTTCTTTTAACTTTGAGTAAGTACCCCACTTTGGACTATACTTTTCTTCTGATTCAATGAGTTTACTTGTCCTTGGGGCCTGGCCTTGGGTTGTATCCCAAATGGATGGCCACTGAGCTCTTGTGCTCAAAAAATGGGGCCAGATGAGTATATGAAGTGTACACATCTGGCCAGGCTTAATCAGAATAAATTTCTTAAAAAGTGAATTCAGGGGTCTTGTCCCCATTGGGTTTGAAAAACTGCCTCAACAGCCCTATATAAAAATCTTGGGCTGTGGCCCTTGCTATAGTAAGTCTGGATGGCTCATGCCCCTATGGCCTAATTGGTCTTCTTGGTGATCTTTGGTCATATTAGAACATATGGCCATTTCTGGCCTTTTTGAGGTTCTAGGTGATTATGGTCAATTTCTTGACCTATGGCCATCTATGGCCATTTTAGAGTTTATTGGATTTCTGGGCCTATTTGGCCATTTTTTTGTTTTTGGGTCCTACAGTCCGCAGTCTGTGGTCCGTGGGGGTTATTGGAGGCCCCCAGGAGGAAAATGAGCCCCTGGGCCCAAATTTGCTGGGAACCCAGGGGTACCATGGGACCATAACTTCACCTACATGACCTGGACCCATTGGGGGGTCCAGGACCACCAAGACCATGGCCTCCCCAAAGTTTCAGGGGAGGCCCTGGGTGATGAATCCAGCCCAAGGAGGGCTTGAGTGGGGGCCATAACTGAGTTATGGCCCACTTCCTTGAGGGATTTCTCTGAATTTGACGTCTTGACCCTTCTGCTTTGGTATTCTCCATGAGTTGATGACTGAATCCCCCTGAACTTTGACGATTTGGGTGGAGTTAAAACCAGTATCTTGTTCTTGTTTGTGTTTGGTTTGGCTTCTGTTCATACTGTTATAAATACTAATAAATGGAATAAAATTAAGTAAAAGTAAAATAAGAATAAAAAATAAAGGAACCTCTCAATACGTGATTTGGAAGGGGATGCTGCTGCTTTGAAGAAATAAAGAAAAGAAAAGGAATTATACAAGTAAAGAAAGAAAGAAAAATTAGAGAATAAGAGAAAATGAGAGTAAAAGAAAGAAATAAAGAAAAATCCTGATGGTTGGTCCTTCTTGTAGTGAGTTGCTTGATTCTAGCCAAAAAGTGTCTGAAAAATGAAAACCAAGCATTTAATGCTCACAGAGTGGCCAAGGTAATGTTTTACAAGAAGTAGAACCCTCAGGGATGCATACCAGGAGATGGAACTTACTTTCATAACTTCCACTCCCCACCAAGCACCATAAAATTGAAAAGAATTGCCATAAATGACTTCTGAAAAGAATTGCCATAAATGACTTGAAGTAATGAATTTCTTGAATTATGATGATTGGCATAAATGAAATGATAAATAAAAGAGAAAGAAAGGAAAATTAAAGAAATAAACATTTGGCCATATCTTGATAAGATCCAAATCGGAGGGTACTGGTGTTGTATGCTTCCTGAACCTGTCCAAAGAGCTTACAAGTGCTCACAAAGTGGCCAAGGTGATTCTTACAACAACATATGGGTAGAATACCCCCTTAAAGGTGCATGCCAGGAGTGGAACTTACTTTCATAACTTCTTCTCCCCACAAAGCACCATAAATCAAACTCTTGAGGTATTTGGACCAGGCTTGTCTGGATACAATGAATAGAAATCCTTGACAAGATCTGGAGAGTTGGTAAGGTTGGAAGCTGGTTCCCAAGTGGTTCTTTCTGGGTCTTCACTGAATCCTTTCCACTCTACAAGATACCATAATTTACCTCTTTTGAGTTTTGAGTCCAGAACTTGAGCCACTTCCCATTCTTCTTGCTCCTCCACTAGGATTGGTGGTGGTGGCAATTGATGTTGATTTGGGATAGTTGAATGTTTGACTGGTTCTAATAAGGACACATAAAAGACAGGGTGAACTGACTTCCATTGCTGAGGCAAGAGGTGATATGCATGGCTTCCAATCTTCTTCAGAACTTCAAAAGGTCCCAGCCATCTTTCTGATAACTTCTTGATGGGTCTTTTTGTCTTGATGTTGTTGGAAGCTAGCCATACTTTGTCCCCAGGTTGGGAATCAGGTGGAATTGCTCTATTTCTATCTGCATACTTCTTGAATCTCCTTATTGCTGACTATAATTCTTCTTTGACAACTTGCTGTACTGATTGGAGTTTTGTTGATAACTTTCCAGCAGGTGAGTCTTGAGAAATTTGGATTTAGTCAAAGCTGGGATTTCTTCCATAAATGGTGAAAAAAGGTGATTGCTTGGTTGATGAATTTTCTGCATTATTGTAGGCAAATTCAGCCAGAGGGAGCCAGGTCTACCAGTCATCTTGATGATAGCTGACATACATCCCAAGGTACTGTTCTAGTATATGATTTACCCTCTCTGTCTGTCCATCTGTTTCAAGGTGAAAGGCAGTTGAAAGATCTCTTGATATCTTGAGCTGCTGACACAATTGAGTCCAAAATGATGAAACAAATAAGGATCCTCTATCACTGATGATACTGACTGGAAGGCCATGCTTGGAAAATACATGACTAATGAAGATTTGACCTAAGTCCAGAGCAGTGATTGTTCCATAAGCTGGAATGAAGATTGCCATTTTTGAGAATCTGTCCACAACTACTAAATTTGAATCAAAGTTGATTGACATTTGCAATTGAGTGATGAAGTCCATTGATAATGGATTCCAAGGACCAGACGGAATTGAAAGAGGCTTGAGTAATCCAAACTTCTTGTGATGAATGTTCTTGTTTCTTGAACATTGCTGACATGAGGACACATAGTCCTTGATGAATTGATTCATGCCAGCCCAATAAAAATCTCTCTTGATGAGCTTGAGGGTCTTCTCCTGGCCAGGATTGCCAGCCAATGGTGAGTCATGACGCTTTTGAAGAATATTGAGTTCAAGTTCTTCATTGCTTGAGATTACCACTCTATCTTTGAGTAGTAATAACTTGGCTTGAGGCTCAAGAGAATAATCTGGAACTGATTCACCTCTTGCTAGTTGCTTGAGTATTTCTGTATAGTCTTTGTCTTGCCATACTTCTTTTTGAATCTTGTCCACTAAATCTGAGAAAATCTCCACTTTGATTGAGAAGAATCTTGACTCTTGAATTCCATCTTGCTTAAGTACTTGATGAAAATCTTGAGGATTCTTGCTGATAAAGTCCACCCCCCTCTCTGGGTACATGTTGTCCCGACGTGACAAGGCATCAGGTAAAGTGGCCAGCCTGCCTGGGCAGTAAGTGATAGTGAAATGAAATTCTGAGAGAAATTCAGCCCAACGGGCCTGACAACAAGTAAGAACTTTGGAAGACATGAAATACTGCAAGGAAGAGTTGTCTGTCAAGACCTCAAAAGGATTGGAAAGAGAAAGAAGAAATGCTCCCCAGCGCTTGAGAGCCCAAACTATGCCAAGGAGTTCCTTGTTATGAATTTCATAGTTGAGTTCAGCTGGTAAGAGCTTGCAACTATCAAATGCAATGGGATGCTTCCCTGAGTCATTCACCTGGCTCAGTACGGCGCCCAATGCATAATCAGAAGCATCAGTCTCTACAATAGTAGGTTGAGATGGATTGAAATGGGATAAGATAGGAGCAGAGGTGAAAGCTTCTTTGAGTGCTTGAAACTGGCTAAGAGCTTCCTCATTGAAGATGAGAGGAGAATCTTTTTTGAGAAGGGAAGTGAGAGAAGTGATTTTTTTTGGAATAATTTTTAATGAAACAACGATAAAAATTGGCAAAGCCAAGAAAAGATTGAAGGGCCTTGATGTTTTTGGGCTGAGGCCAATTGAGGATTTGCTGAACTTTTGAAGAATCCATCTTGAGGCCATCACTTGAAAGAACATAGCCCAAGTATTCCACATTTGAGGCATGGAATACACACTTGGAGGCTTTGGCAAATAAATTATTTTCTCTGAGTCTTGGGAGGACAGAGGTCACATTTTTGACATGTTCTTCCTCAGAACTTGAGAATACCATAATATCATCTGGATAAACCACAACAAACACATCCAAGAGATCTGCAAATATATCATTTACAAGATTCTGGAAAGAAGCAGGAGCGTTGGTCAAACCAAATGTCATGACCAAATACTCATAGCTACCATACTTGGTTCTGAAGGAAGTTAAGTTCTCATCCCCCTCTTTGATTCTCAGAAGGTTATATGCACCACGCAAATCTATTTTGGAGAAGATAGTGGAACCATTGAATACAGTAAGGAGCAGGTTCGTAGGAGGAATAGGGTATCTATTCTTCCTAGTGACAGCATTGACTTTGCGGTAGTCAACACACAAATGAAGACCTCCATCCTTTTTCTTGACAAAAAGGACAGGTGCTCCTGTTGAAGATGAGCTTGGCCTGATGAAACCTTTCTCTACATTCTCTGAAATGTAGGCCCACAGTGTTTCTGACTCTTGATTTGATAATGAGTAGATAACACCAATTGGAGGTAGAAGACCCTCCAATTTGATATGGTGATCACAGGCGCGGTGTGGAGGAAGTTTCTCAGCTTTCACCTTGAAGAATACATCCAAATATTGGTGATAAGCAGGAGGGACTACCTTCAACACAGTTTCAATTTCTTCTGGCTCTTTCTCCTCATCCCACTGCTCCTCCAGGGATGCATGAAAAGATAAGGGAGGAAGGTCCATATCCCCTTGGAAGAGATGAAGTAAAGATATGGCAACATCTTCTCCAACATCCTTTATCTCTTTGAAGACTTCATCTCTTAATGGAAGTAATGACTGAGAGGGAATGATGGAAGTGGTATGGACAGAAGAAGGAAGGGAAGGTGTCTTAAGTTCACCAACCAGAGCAACACTGTTGACAGCAGTGGCTAAGTCATTACTAGTAGAAGGAATAATACCACTAGAATCCTTATGACTAGAATCATAGGTGATCAATCCATTTTTCCAATCAATAATTGGATTAAAATGGTAAAGGAAATCATAGCCCAATATCAGGTCTTCTCCCTTGGGTGAATCTATGATAAAGAAATCCCATTGAAAGCTTGGGAAGGAAGGCGAGTCAACTACCCACTTGGTATAATGGGTTATGAACAAGGCAGGGGATTCATTAGAATCCAAAATGAAAAGAAGAATCTTTTCAGGGAGCTCTGACAGAGTCAATGGGTAATTGAGAACAAAATTCTTTGCAATAAAAGAGTTTGTAGCACCAGAATCAATGATAATACTATGAAAAATATCAGAGACAGAAGAGAAAATAAGAAATTTTAAAGATTTCTTGACACTAGTATTCAGAGTGCACAATTGTGCTCTTGAAGGAAATAAGTGAGAACCATTGAACACATCATGATTCCCACTCAGGCTTTTCCCTGCTTGCTAGGGAAGCCTCTTGATGATGACCCAGGCTTGTTCTGAGGTCTCTTGAAGCATTTTTCAATTGGGTGCTTTCCACCACAATAAGTACACAACCCCTCTTTGATCCTCCTCTCCTTTTCAGAACCAATTAATTTATTGTCCTCATTGAGGAGAGCGGCATGGGGCTTGTCCTTTGAAGATTGAAATTGCTTGCCCTTCTTGTTCTTCTTCTGGTTAGGCCTCTTTGAAGATGAGTTTTGAGGAGTCCTAGATTGATTGGATCCAATGACTGCAGGCTTCTTCTCTTGATTGCCACCCTTTTCCTTTTGCCTCTCATGATATCTTGTGTCTAATTCTAAGGTGACATCCATAAGTTCTTGAAGAGTATCAAAAGTTCCAGGGTTAGAAGCCAACTGATCCAATAATCTTGATGCCAATCCTCTTCTGTAAACATGGATATAAGCTCTTTCCCCCAATCTCCAATTCTTGACATTAAGCTTCTGAAATCTACAATGTACAAGGAAACATGACCACTTTATTTCATCCTCAAATTGTCCAACTCTTGTTCAGCTTTCCTGACTTCATTGGGGTCACCAAACAGAGTGAATAATTGAGATTAAAATAATGGCCAATTATTGAGGAGGTAGGAAGGGTCTTCATTGGAAATATTTGAGAGAAAGGGTTCAATCCACTTTCCAGCTCTACAAGTGAGAAAAGAAGTTGAGTAAAGAACTTTCTTCCTGTCATAGAAGAAATTTGCTGGATCATTATGGAAGCTTAATTGACAGGATTGGATAAATACTCTCAATTTATGAGCTTGAGTACCATCAAAAGAATCAGGTGCCTTCATGGATGGAGTCTTAAAAGCAGGGGCTTTGGAATTGTCCCTGGGAGCAACTGCTTGAGTGAGCTGCCCCATGAATTGAGTCATCTGCTCCATCATCTTGAGGAGACTTGGATCAGTTTGAGAGACAAGAGGTTGACTAGAAAGGGCTAGATTAGAACCCTGAGGCACCTCTGGAGCATTTTCCAAGGCATCTGCCACTTCAGTTTCCCCAGAATCTTCCTCTTCCAGAGACTCTTCCCCCTCTTCAACTTCAACTTCCCCTTGTCTTGCTCTTGCACCTTCAGACATGCCAGGGTAGCCACCCAAAAGTCCAGAGAAAGATCTTGATCTTCTAGATTTCATTCCACCTCTTCTTGAGGGTGCTGCTCCTTCCATTGGTGGTCCTCTGTCCAAGTTTGCACTCAGTTGATGAACTGATTGTGTGTGGTCAAGAGGAGCCCTTGCTGTAGGAGTGAGAACAGCTTGAATTCTTTGGGATCTAGTATTTTTGGCTGGGGGACTATGCTGAACTGGCATTTTGAATAAAAATGAAATAAAACTTGATGGTATGATAATAATACTCAGAACTAGGCCAAATCAATCACAATAAAATCTTGATGAATCTTGAGGAATCAATTCAAATCTTGAGGTGAAATCCAATTCAGTCAACAGTCAAATCAATTCAAACAATCAATAATCAATTCAAATCAAATATCAATAGTCTTGAGTAAATCAGCAATCAATCAATATTCAATCAATAATCAATCAATCAATAAATCAGTGTCTTTGATATGAAATCCAGGTCTTGAGGAATCAATCAATCAATTTAAACTCTTCAGAAATCAAGTCAATATCTTGATGAGTCAAAATAAGTCAATAATCAAAATCAATTCTTGAGGATAAATAAAATATCTTGAGGATTCAAAGTCAATCAATAATCAAAATCAGCTCTTGAGGATCAATCAATATCTTGAGAAGTCAAAATAAATCAATCCAATCCAAATACGAATCCTGAGCCGCTGAATCAATAAACCAATGAATCCCAATGAATAATCCAATCAATTAAACCAATAAAGCAATAATCAATCCTGAATAACACCTGAATAAGAACACAGAAAAAAATTGATTTGATAAAATTAATGAAGTGAATGAAATTGTCAGCAAGGATTAAGAAAGAAGAAAAAATCAATTCCATATGAATGAAATGAATGAGATGAAATTGATGAGAGAGAAAAAATCATAATCATTAAAGATCATTAAATCATAAAAAGATATCATAATTGATGAATGAGAGAAAATGAATATAAATTAATGAAAGAAAGAATCAAATATGAGTTAATTAATTTAATGTCACAGGGGCTCTTCTAAGTGAAGAGGGCCTGGCACTCAGTAAACCGGGACTCACTTATGGAGGGCTCAAGGATATGGAAAGATGGAATACACTTAAGAGTGTAAGGAATGAATTACTATAATAAAAGATATGGGGAAAAGCAGCAACAAAGAAATAAGAGTAAGAAATAGAAGAGCCAACCACAAACAAGTCCAAGTCCACTGTTTCAACCTGTCAGAATGGAAAGAGAAGGGTTAATAAGGATATGGCCACCCAGCTCATACTGTACAGGCCAAGAGAGAAAATGCAAAGACTAACTTGAAATTAAATAATTATAATACCCAAAATAAGGATGAGAATAATTATAAAATAATAAATAAACTAAATTAATTAACTGGGGAAAAGTCCCCAGGGGGAGAAAGAGGGGCTGGTATATGTGAGAATCACCAGCCCTGATCCAGAGGAAGAATTTTCATGAGAGGATTGAATTATTGAATTGAGTCTGGCCAATACAGGTCCTGTACAGCTGTACAGAACCTGTACAAGAGGTGTGGTGTATTTGAGTGATCATACAGTTTATACTGGTGTATTGCAAATGTATTGGGTGAATCCAACCTGAACAGGTATTGACAGGCTGTATTGAGGTAACAAGCTGTATAACTGTTTCAGAATGAAGATTGCTGAAACTGAATGCTGATACAAGTGCTGGATCTGCTGATTTGAGATGCTTGAGTGGGTGTATGAATGAATACCCTTACCCCCTGATGGATGGTTGTTACAGTAATTGTCTACAAGAATCAATTAAAAGAAGATTTTGATAATAAAACTTCTTTTATTAAAATAATAAAATTATCTTTTGCAAGAATAATTATAATGGTAATTATTGAAGAAAACTAATTTGGAAAAAAAACTGTAAGAATTAAAAATAAATCACTCACTAATATTCCAAAGAACTTATTGAAAGATAAAGTAGAAAGATTTGACGTAGAATTGTGGATTTAAGGGATCAAAATGGATTTAAAACAGTATTACAGCAATATATAGTTGGATTCTATGATTTCACGTCTTTCTGATTTGATTCTGAAAGATTTAAAACACTTAAGAATAGCTGTAACTAATACTTACCTGTTGGTTATAATGGTTTAAATGACAATAAGATGATGAGTGGAAAAAACAGGAAGAAGAGGCTTCTTTTAAGTCAACAACAGCTCACAGAGGCATGCCATGGAGCAAACTGAAAAATCAGGGAGTGAGAAAGCAATAAACCTTTTTGGATTATTGATTGCATCATCTGTTGTCACGTAAGATTATCATAATTACTTAATTAATGCTTTTACATGACTACCAACCCCAATATGGTTAAGAATAAAAGGAGTAACATCTGTAAATCTTCTTTTATTCCAAAATAATCATTTATTTCTCAAATTTATCAATGTTATTGCCAATTTCATCACAGGAAGTAATTACTATGAATTTTTGAAGATTCAGCGTTTCACGTAGAATAGTCAAAAATGGACTGTAAGTAAAACTTTAAATTTTACTAGTAAAACTGTGATTCTTTTTGGTTGTACCATAGATTATAAAGTTCTTCATTGGTCCTGAAAGGTTCAGAAAGATTCATTAAGAATTGTATTTTTAATGAATTTTTGAAGTTTTTACCTCATTTCTACGTAGAATTGCAAATATCAGTGTTTCACTGGTTGCTATGAGGTAAATCAATGGATAAAACTCCAAAAAGCGTTTTAATTACTCTTTTGAGGCTTATCCATGGAAAGTCATTAAGAATTGACGTGGTTACAGGAGTCTAAGTAGCTCTTTACCTCGTTGGCATGTCAAAATAGCAGGTTATTTGTTATTTTCTTAAGATTTACAGTAGTTGTGACATGGTAACCAAGTTTCCAAAAGGTTTTGTTTTACTAATTAGTCTAAGATCAGCCATGTATCCAAGCTTTACAGCTGTCCACACCTCTGAGGCCTCAGAAGTTGGGTACCCTGGCTCTCTTTGATGTCTTTTGTCCCCCTTGCCTATTTTCTACGTCAAAATAGTAATTTAAGCTTAAAGTGAGATATCCACTATGGGTGTACCAAAATTCCATGTAAGAATATTTGGGTATGTAAAATATACCTCAAGGCTCACATTCCCTCCCACCAAAAAATAAAATTGTACTATGATTTCTTCAATGATAGAAATAATAAAAAGCCCCAAAGGGGGGTTAATGTCCACTGTCCAACCTCTTTACATTACTCATATCAAGTAATTTAAAGCACATTTATAGACATATTCAGGCTTGTGGCCTTCTTTCATGTCTAAATCTTCTCAAGAGTTTATCTGAGTCAGGTATATCTGATTCTGCCAGCCATTCATCTTCATGTACTGGATTTCTATATCTGACAAGATATTATCTCTGATTTTTACCCCTAAGTCTCCTTTCTTTAATGACTTTCTTTATCTTTTTGTCTTCATTCTGTTCCACTGGTGGTACAGTTAAAGGATTTGGGTTCCTTAGAGGAAACAATTCTTTATCAGCTGGTTGATAAGGTTTTATCAAGCTGACTGGAAAAGTGGGGTGTTTATTTTCCAATTAACCACTCAATTCCACTTGAACTGCATTGGTTCCATGTAAGGCAACAATAACAAAAGGTCCTACATAAGAATCTTTAAGTTTCTTTGGGCTTTTGATATTATTAAAATTCAAGGTTGAAACTAGAACTAAGTCCCCTACTTTGAAGTCTGGTACTTTATGACTCTTGTCCCACTTCTGTTTTGCATAATCAAAAGCATCATCCATACTTTGTTTTGAATGATTTTTTACTTTATCAAGCATTATCTTGAAGCTGGAAGCTGTAGAATGAATTTCAATCAAGTCTTTCCTCAGTGTGTCTTCTGGGAGTCTTGGATTCCATCCTTTTTCTAACATAGCAGGAGTTTGTCCTGTGGAAGAATTGACTGATTTCTTGTATGCCAATTCCAATGCAGGTATCAGAGTGCACCAGTCTTGGGTAAATCCGTCTGAGTCTTTGAATTCTAGCCCATAAGCACAAAATCTCCTGATCATGTCTTCTAAAGTTTGAATAATCCTCTCTGATAGCCCATCTGTCTGAGGGTGATATGCTGTATAGAATGATAACTTAGTCTCAAATAATCTATTAAGATTGGTCCAAAGTGCAGATGTGAACTTGGGATCTCTGTCACTTATGATATTCTTAAATAATCCTGTATGAGAAATAACTCTACTCCATAGAAGAATATCTGTGTCCATAGCAGTGTCATCTTTATGACATGGTAAGAATATGGGAGTCTTGCTATATCTGTCTACAATGACTAAACAAGCATTAGAACTTTTGTCACCACTTGAAGGAAGTGCTGTGACCCAATCCATGTGAACAACTTCCCATGGGGATTTTGGTTCTTGAATATGGATTATAAGTCCAAATTTCTTTCCTGCACTCCTGTATGTTTTTTGGCATATTTCATAGGTATGGCAATATTCAATGGTTTCTTTTCTCCAAGATGACCAAAATGCACAGTTCTTCACTTTTTCAAGTGTTCTGTCTTCTGAAAGGTGTCAAGAGTAGATGCTATCATGGAATTCATGAAGAATGGTATTGATAAGCAATCTGCTACACAATGTCCTTACACAAGAATTTTCGGGTCTGTGGTGATTTATCCCACCAAAAAAGTGAAATCTCCCTTCAGAATAGAAATTCTTCCAAAATTCATCCAGTGCATTGACTAAAGATTTAACTCTGCAGTCTTTATCTAATAAGGAAGTCAAGATATGGCAATTACTGTCTTTCTTATAAGATTCTCTGACTTCTTCAAGGAATTCAGTCCCAATATCAGTTATGTTAGTTCCTTCAATTGGAATCTGTGGTTCTGCTTCCAAAGGTACATAAGCTTGGTTATCAGGATTATTGGATAATTACCACCTGCTAAGTCCATAAGCATTCTTTTCAATGTTTCCTGCTTTATGAACTATAGTCATATTAACTCTATATTCTTGAATGGCTATTTTCCATCTCAACATATGTCTGTTGGGAGTTTTCATGTTAAGAAGTGATTTTACAGCATTACAGTCGGTTATCACTTCAAAAGCACTGCCATAAAGACAATAGTGTAATTTCTCAGGTGCCCATACCAAACATAAGCAATCCATCTGGCTTGCACCATATATGGCTTCTGTTGGTTTGATTTTTCTTGAGATGTAACAAACTGGTCCTTCTGTTGGTTTGTAATCAATAATTTGGACTTGATGTTGGGTTGCCCCTAATCCATCTCCACATGCATCAATGTACAATTTAAATGGTATATTCCAGTCAGGAATGCGGAGTAAATATGATTCTGTAAGAGCTTTCCTCATCTTCTCATAAGCTTCAATTATTTCCTGTGTCATCTCAAATACTGTTTTTTGATCACAGATTCTTGTCACAGGGGCTCTTCTAAGTGAAGAGGGCCTGTCACTCAGTAAACTGGGACGCACTTATGGAGGGCTCAAGGATATGATAAGAGATGAATACACTCAAGAGTGTAAGAGGATGAATTACTAATAAAAGAAATATAAGAAAAACAGCAACAAAAGAATAAGAGTAAGAAAATAGAGGAGCCAACCACAAACAAGTCCAAGTCCACTTTTTCAACCTGTCAGAATGGAAAGAGAAGGGCTCATAAGGATATGGCCACCCAGCTCATACTGTACAGCAAAAAAAAGGCAAAGAGTAACTTGAAATTAAATAATTATAATACCCAAAATAAGGATAAGAATCATTATTAAATAATAAATAAACTAAATTAATTAACTGGGAAAAAGTCCCCAAGGGAACAAAGAGGGTCTGGTATATGTGAGAATCACCAGCCCTGATCCAGCAAGAGAATTTTCATGGGAATAAATGATGATTTAATTGAGTCTGGCTAATACAGGTCCTGTAGAGCTGTACAGGGCCTGTACAAGAGGAGTGTTGGTATTGAGTGATCATACAGTTTGGAAATGGTGTATCCAAACTGTATTGGGTAATTCCAACCTGTACAAGTATTGACAGGCTTTATTGATAAACCAGCCTGTATTCATGTTTCAGCATGGAAGATTGATGAAACTGAATGTTGATACACACAGTGGATTTGCTGGTTTGAGGTGTTTGAGTGGGTGTACGTATGAATGCCCTTACCCCTGATGAGTGGTGGTTACAATTCTATAGAGTTACTTGGATAGAATTGCAACGTCTTATAGGTGTTGCCTGTAATAACTGGCAAAGACAAGAAAAGACATCATTTCTTTTTTATCCTGGGGTGTTGGCTTAAGTAACACTGCTGCTACTTCATTTTTGTCAATACCCAAGCTTAAACCAGAAACAATATCTCCTAAAGCTTTAAGTTCTTCAAAGCCAGAATTACATTTCTTGAGTGAAATCTTCATATTCACTCCTGTAACTTTATCAATTACTCTGGCAAGTCTTTCAAGGTGCAAATACCAGGAGTCAGAACATAAGATAATATAATCAATATAAGGGTTAAGCCATCCTTCAGATAATTCTGTGGGAAATATGGTATTCATCATTCTTTGATAATGAGATGGTGCATTTTTGATACAAAATGGCATTTTAAGATACTCATAAATACCACAGTGAGTTATAATTCTAACTAATCTCCTAGTTTTGGTCATCAAAACATTCTGATGATAGCCTTTAAATGCATTCATTGATGTTATATATTTGGCTTTAGATAATTGGGTTAAGGTTTCTTGAATTCTAGGAATTGGATACCTATCTGGAACCGTTTAGGTATTCAATGCTCTAAAATCTCAAACCATCCTTGATTTATCATTATGCAAAGCAATAATGACATGTGTTGTCACTTCAACTTCTTCATTATGGCTTACTTTCCTTAGTACACCAAGTTGGATCAATTATTGTATATGTTATCCAAGGCTTCTCTAGCTCTGGGACTGGCTGGATAAGCTGGTATTCTAGGTGCTGGAGGGTATGATCTGTCAATATCAAGAGTAATATCAACTTCATTCCCTTTAATAGGGCCTAATGGTTCATTATCAGGAGCAAAGGTATTCTTATCTGTATATAACACATCAATATGGTCATGCCTCATTTTCAGTGATAATAATGTATTAATTTGTGCTTCAACAATTTGATTAGACACAAATTCTTCTTTATAAGTATCTTTAACAGAAGATATCACAGATAGTTGATTTGGCACATTAGAAAAGGCAAATTTTTGTCTTTTATTTTCTCCAATTGTGAAATATCTGTCTTTATGTTTATTGATGTTAATACCGTAGAAATTCAAGTAATTATTTCCAAGAATGATGTGCTGAGATGTTCAATTTTCCATTACTACTATTTCAGTTTTCATTCTTACACTCCCTGTTAGATGTGGAAATACAAGATTAGTGTCCAAAATGCCCAAAGGGTAAATATTATTACTGGAACTACTAAATTGTACACCCTCTATTGGTAATAGATGGTTTTTCCATCCAGGGAGTATGGCTTGAAGATAGTCTTTGCCTACACAAGTACAAGATGCCCCTGTATCCAAATTGACTTTGGCTTCAATATCATTTATCAGGATTTATGTGATACAAGATCCTCCAGCAGTGTGTCTTTTTCCTCTATTTATTAGGTTTTCACAATCCTCACTCTACTGTGGAAAGTTAGTATGGACTTCTGTGACCTCAAAGAAAGCTGTAATCTTTTCAATGGTATAGTCCTCTACTGGTGTATCCTCAGATACTGCAGAATATAGGTCGGATTGCTCTTTCTCTTCAGTATACTGAGCTTCTTCAATGACTTGAACCTCATTCATTTTTGTCTTTTTGGTGCAAGTGTTGGCAAAATGTGAAGTGCTTCCACATTTATTACACTTCAAGACAGGTCTTTCAGGCCTCTTATTTTCTCTGGAAGGTTTAGAAACCATTTTGGCTTCCAAAGGGACTCTAGTCCAGTTTTTACCAATTCTTGTCCTAGTAATGATATCTTTTATTGCATTAATGTAGTTTTCTGTTGAACAGGGTTCTACAAATCTGCACTTGATAGCATGTTCTAGTTCCCCCCCACATTTTCTTAATATCTTCATATTAATCATAGAGTCAGACATATCTGGTTGTAAGGCATATAATCTTTCTTTCTGTTTGAGGAACCAAGTAAGTGGTTTATCCTTTTCTGAGTTAAAAATGGCACTTTCAAAAGAATTTTCCATTTTAAACCTTCAAGAATTGTTAGCCCATTTGGTGATTATTTCATATTTCCACCAAGACCAATCATTTTTACCATGATCAAGTCTCATCTTGTAATACCCTTTCTTTGCAGTTCTGGTAAACAAGGAGTGTAGCTCGCCTACTATGATTTCTTCAGGTATGTGAAAGTGTTCTTGCAACATATCAATTGTTCTGATGAACTCAATATGATTGTATTCTCCTTAACCAGAGAATGCTGGCCATTCTTCTAGTTTTGGAATATCTTTTGCACAGATAGGAGTTTCACCTAAGAATGGGATCAAACTTCCTTTAAAAGAAAGTTTTTCTTCAGTCAAAGGTGTAGAATTCCTTGGAATATGTGGTTCATAATTCTTATGAATTTGTTTTACATTTGCAATGATTTCATTCTTTAACTTCTGCCTTTCATTGTCACTTTTTGCCAAATGTGTGGCAAACTGATTGGTATTTTTAGTTATTTCCAAGACATGATCTTTCAGAATTCTTAGTTGATCATTAATGTTTAAAATGGAAAGATCTTTCATTTCATCATTTTGAACTTGACATTTACTCTAAATTCTGTCTCATGTATTGGTAATTGAACCAAGTCTGACATTTTTCAACTGATACCATTCAGTATACTTCTTGTCATTTCTTTTCAATTCACTCATGTCCATTATTATTTTATTTAACTTTGCATCAGATTTCCCAAGTTATACATCAATACTAGATTTAAAAAATTGTATTTCATCTATTATTTGTGTGGAAAATTCCTTTTCATCCTGTCCTGCTCTTTGGCTTTGAATTCCATAAGAGTTTTGGCCATATTGAAGACACTGTCCATGGCTGAAGGCTCCAATTTGGGGATCCTGTTCCCTTGTGGGTAAGGTCTGTTCCAATTGGCTTTGCCTTTGCCCTTGCCTTGATGGTTCTTGGGACCTTTTTTCTTCTTCTAACTTCCTTTGGGATTCTCTTTGGATGCTTCTGGAGCTGGTAGATGCCACTGGGTCTTTTTCCAAAGTTGGAGGCATTTCCAATTCCTTCTTCTGGTCTATGGATAAAAGACTTTGGTCCTTAAAACAATTTTTTAACTTTTTGACCTTGTCTTTGCAAGACAATGGGCTCCACCCTCCCCAGGGCTCAATGGTCTTCTCCTGACCCAGAAAGGTTGTGATGTGTAAGTAGGAGTTCATGGCCCCCTGCTAAATGATTGGGCATATTTCCCACTCCTCTGCTTTTGCTTCTCTGAACCAGTTTTTGTATTGGGACTTATATATTTCTATGGCTTCCACTTGGAAGTGGTTTGGGCCT
Organism: Austropuccinia psidii; assembly: GCA_023105745.1. Taxonomy (NCBI): domain Eukaryota; kingdom Fungi; phylum Basidiomycota; class Pucciniomycetes; order Pucciniales; family Sphaerophragmiaceae; genus Austropuccinia; species Austropuccinia psidii. The sequence goes on from JALGQZ010000004.1 coordinate 56,450,712, forward strand.
TAAAGTATTACCTTCAATCAGTTTGGGCTCAGAGTTCACATCAAAGTTTTCTGATACAGACCTTGGTAAATGGGGTAGCTCTGGCATCCTCCAGATGTTTATTTCTTGAGGAAGACTTGGCACCTCTAGATTTGGCGTTGCCTCCTCCTTGTCCACATCCATCTGGTTAGACTGAACAGTTGCTTTCATTTCTGGTATGCACCTTTTTCAAATCAATTCAAGAGAAAAAGTGAAATAAAAGGACAGAACCACACACATTTTGGTGGTAATTTAGCTTGTTCTGTTTTAAATAAAGTGCCTCTTTTAGCAAGCTGCACTTAAATGCTCTCTTCCAATTCTTCTTCTGAAGATTCTGGACTAGTAATATATCTCTTACTGAGCTTATTACCAGCTTCACTGTATTTTATTAAAGATATTAGAGAGAAATTTATAAAAGAGAAAAATTATTTTTATGCTTTTTGAAATAATTTTAAAGATTTTTATGAGTTTTATTATTTTTTTAATATTGAATAATTCCTCTTTTCAAAGAAAAAATTCAAATTCAAGATTTTGATTTAAAATTAATTCAGAGTAAATCAAAGAATAATTTTATAAGTTTTTGGATGTGAAAAAGCCAAGTGTAAAACAATATAGAATTAAACCAAATTCGTGAAGGAAAAAGATTTTAAAAACAATTTCAAAAAGAAAATTATTTTAACTTCAACTTGAAAGAAGAAAAATATTAAATTAATATATTTTGGAACTGAAAAATATATTAATTAAGGGTACAAGGTTCAAAAAACATGGCCAGGCCCCCAAATGTAAGATGGGTCTATGAAACTGTTGATAATATTACTTTTAATCCACATTACTATTACTTTTCTTATGAAAATAATAATAAAGAATTATTATAGCCACAATCAAATAATTAAAGAATGATTTCTTTTACATGTTATACACTACTAGTGATTATAAAAGTAAGTAGTAATTGTCTACAAGAATCAATTACAAGAATTTAACAATAAAAACTTCCTGTTATTAAAATAATAAAATTATTTTAATAATTAATTATCTTTTACAAGAATAATTATGAAGATAACTCTTGAAGAAAACTTTTACTAGAGAAAAACTGTAAGAATTAAGATAAATCACTCACTATTAATCCAATGATCCTTTGAGAAGATAATAGTAGAGCAATTTGACATAGAATTGTGGATTTAGTGGATCAAAATTGATTTATAAAAATATAAAAAAAAATATAGTTTATTTCTATGATTTCACGTCTTTCTGATTGATTCCTGAAAGAATAAAACACTTAAGAAAATATTTAACTAATACTTACTTGTTGGTACTTAAGGTATAATTGAATAATGTGATGATCTGCAAAAACTGTAAGATGTGACTATGAAACTGATGATAATATTACTATTAATCAACAGTACTAGGTCTGTTCTTATGAAATATAATAATAAAAATTATTATAACCACAATTAAATAATTATAAAATTATTTCTTTCACGTGTTATACACTACTAGTGATTATAACAGTGAGAAGTAATTGTCTACAAGAATCAATTACAAGAAGAATTTAATAATAAAAACTTCTTTTATTAAAATAATAAAATTATTTTAATATATAATTATCTTTTACAAGAATAATTATAAAGATAATTCTTGAAGAAAACTATTACTAGAGAAAAACTTTCAGAATTAAAGATAAATGACTCACTAATACTCCAATGAACTTATTGATAGATATAAGTAGAGAAATTTGACGTAGAATTGTGGATTTAAGGGATCAAGATGATTTATAACAGTATTTGTAAGATGTGACTATGAAACTGATGATAATATTACTATTAATCAACAGTACTATGTCTGTTCTTATGAAATATAATAATAAAAAATTATTATAACCACAATTAAATAATTATAAAATTATTTCTTTCACGTGTTATACACTACTAGTGATTATAACAGTGAGCAGTAATTGTCTACAAGAATCAATTACAAGAAGAATTTAATAATAAAAACTTCTTTTATTAAAATAATAAAATTTTTTTAATATATAATTATCTTTTGCAAGAATAATTATAGAGATAATTCTTGAAGAAAACTATTACTAGAGAAAAACTTTAAGAATTAAGGATAAATGACTCACTAATACTCCAAAGAACTTATTGATAGATATAAGTAGAGAAATTTGACGTAGAATTGTGGATTTAAGGGATCAAGATGATTTATAACAGTATTACAACAATATATAGTTGGATTCTATGATTTCACGTCTTTCTGATTGATTCTGAAAGATTTAAAACACTTAAGAATAGTTTAACTAATACTTACTTGTTGGTAATAATGATTTAATAAATTTATAAGATGATTCTTGGAAAAAACAGCAAGAAGAAGCTTCTTTTAAGTCAACAACAGCTCACAGAGGCGTGCCATGGAGCAAACTGAAAAACCAGTGAGTGAGAAAACAATAAACCTTTTTGGATTAATGATTGCATCATCTGTTGTCACGTAAGATTATCATAATTACTTAATTCATGCTTTTACGTGACTACCAACCCCAATATGGTTAAGAATAAAAGGAGTAACATCTGTAAGTCTTCTTTTATTCTAAAATAATCATTGATTTCTCAAAGTTATCAATGTTATTGCCAATTTCAACACAGGTTGTAATTACTGTGAATTTTTGAAGATTCAGTGTTTCACGTAGAATGGTCAAAAATGGACTGTAAGTAAAACTTTTAATTTTACTAGTAAAACCATAATTCTTTTTGGTTGTACCATAGATAATACAGTTCTTCATTGGTCCTGAAAGTTTCAGAAATATTCATTAAGAATTGTATTTTTAATGAATTTTTGAAGTTTTTACCTCATTTCTACGTAGAATTGCAAATAGCAGTATTTTGCTGGTTGCTATGAGGTAAATCAATGAATATGAGTCCCAAAAGGGTTTAATTACTCTTTTAGGGTCTAGTCATGGAAAGTCATCAAGAATTGACGTGGTTACAGGAGTCTAAGTAGCTTATTACCTCCTTGGCACGTCAAAATAGCAGGTTATTTGCTATTTTTCTTATGATTACAGTAGGTGTAACTTGGTAACCAAGTTCCCAAAGAGTTTTAGTTTACCAATTGGGCCAAGATGAGCCATGGATCCATGCTCTGGAGCTATCCACGCCTCTGAGGCCTCAGAAGTTGGGTACCCTGGCTCTCTTTGATGTCTTTTGTCCCCCTTGCCTAATTTTTACGTCAAAATAGTAATTTAAGCTTAAAGTGAGATATCCACTATGGGTGTACCAAAAGTCCATGTAAGAATACCATAATATTAAGTGCTCAAAACATGCATAACACTATTCTTAGTGTATATGTAACATGGGATTTCTCACTTTCCCATTATTTTGGCTGAAAATCAAGAAAAACAAAAATTTTCACGGATCTTTTATGTGGTATTAATGATGTGGTATTGAAGTATTTTCCATTTTACCACCTCAAATACTTAAATTGAGCTCATTCACTCTATGGAGCTACCCTAGGTGAATTTTTGTGTAGAATCCAAATCTGGTCTTAAATCCATGGATTTACTTACTCAATAAAAAGTTATTCATCTTTTCTGAAATTGAAAATGATGAATTTTGGATATATGCATGACTTATGAGTTATGCATAATTCAAAATTTCTTTTTAAGATAATTGTGGCCTATTTGGGTATGTAAAATATACCTCAAGGCTCACATTCCCTCCCACCAAAAAATAAAATTGTACTACAATTTTATTAGTGATAAAAGAATAAGGCCCCAAAGGGGTAATGTCCACTGTCCAACCTCTTCACATTACTCAGATCAAGTAATTTAAAGCACATTTATAGACATATTCAGGCTTGTGGCCTTCTTTCATGTCTAAATCTTCTTAAGAGTTTATCTGAGTCAGGTATTTCTGATTCTGCCATCCATTCATCTTCATGTACTGGATTTCTATATCTGACAAGATATTCTCTTTGATTTTTACCCCTAAGTCTCCTTTCTTTAATGACTTTCTTTATCTTTTTGTCTTCATTCTGTTCCACAGGTGGTACAGTTAAAGGAGTTGGGTTTCTTAAAGGAAACAATTCTTTATCAGCTGGTTGATAAGGCTTTATCAAGCTGACTGGAAATTTGGGGTGTTTATTTTCCAATTCACCACTCAATTCCACTTGAACTGCATTGGTTCCATGTAAAGCAACAATAACAAAAGGTCCTACATAAGAATCTTTAAGTTTCTTTGGGCCTTTGATATTATTAAAATTCAAGGTTGAAACTAGAACTAAGTCCCCTACTTTGAAGTCTGGTACTTTATGACTCTTGTCCCACTTCTGTTTTGCATAATCAAAAGCATCATCCATACTTTGTTTTGCGTGGTGTTTTACTTTATCAAGCATTATCTTGAAGCTGGAAGCTGTAGGATGAATGTCAATCAAGTCTTTCCTCAGTGTGTCTGCTGGGAGTCTTGGATTCCATCCTTTTTCTAACATAGCAGGGGTTTGTCCTGTGGAAGAATGGACTGATGTCTTGTATGCCAATTCTAGTGCAGGTATCAGAGTGCACCAGTCATGGGTAAAGCCATCTGAGTCTTTGAATTCTAATCCATAAGCACAAAATCTCCTGATCATGTCTTCTAAAGTTTGAATCATCCTCTCTGCTAGCCCATCTGTTTGAGGGTGGTATGCTGTAGAGAATGATAACTTAGTCCCAAACAATCTATGAAGATTGGTCCAAAGTGCAGATGTGAACTTGGGATCTCTGTCACTTATGATATTCTTAAATAACCCTGTATGAGAAATAACTCTACTCCATAAAAGAAGAGCTGTATCCATAGCAGTGTCATCTTTATGACATGGTAAGAATATGGGAGTTTTGCTATATCTGTCTACAATGACTAAACAAGCATTATAACTTTTGTCACCACTTGGAGGAAGTGCTGTGACCCAATCCATGTGAACAACTTCCCAAGGGGATTTTGGTTCTTGAATATGGATCATCAATCCAAATTCCTTGCCTGTACTCCTGTTTGCTTTTTGGCATCTATCACAGGTATGGCAATATTCAATGGTTTCTTTTCTCCAAGATGGCCACCATGCACAGTTCTTCACTTTTTCAAGTGTTCTGTCTTCTGATAGGTGTCCAGAGTAAATACTATCATGGCATTCATGAAGAATGGTATTGATAAGCAATCTACTACACAGTGTCATCACACAAGAATGTTTTGTTCTATGGTAAATAATCCCATCAAACAAGTGAAATCTTCCTTCAGAATAGGAATTTTTCCAAACTTCATCTAGTGTATTAACCAAAGATGTATCTTTGCAGTCTTTATCCAATAAAGAAGTCAAGATATGGCAATTCTTGTCTTGTTTATAAGACTCTCTGACCTCTTCAAAGAATTCAGTCCCAATATCAGTTATGTTAATTCCTTCAATTGGAATCTGTGGTTCAGCTTCCAAAGGTACATAAGCTGGGTTATCAGGAGTGTTGGCTAAAGCCCATCTACTAAGTCCATCAGCATTCTTGTGAATTTTTCCTGCTTTATGAACTATAGTCATGTTTCCTCTATATTCTTGAATGGCTATTTGCCATCTCAACATATGTCTGTTGGGAGTTTTCATGTTAAGAAGTGATTTTACGGCATTACAGTCAGTTATCACTTCAAAAACACTGCCATCAAGATAATAGTGTAGTTTCTCAAGTGCCCATACCAAACATAAGCACTCCATTTGGCTTGCACCATATCTGGCTTCCGTTGGTTTGATTTGTCTTGAGATATAACAAACTGGTCCTTCTGTAGGTTTGTCATCAATAATCTGGACTTGATGTAGGGCTGCCCCTAATCCATCTCCACATGCATCAATGTACAATTTAAAAGGAATATTACAGTCAGGCATGAGGAGTAAAGGTGCTTCTGTAAGGGCTTTCCTTATCTTCTCATAAGCTTTAATTCTCTCTTGTGTCATCTCAAATAAAGTCTGTTGATCACAGATTCTATAAAGTGATTTGGCTAGAATTGCAAAGTCTTTCAGGTGTTGCCTATAGTAACTGGCAAATCCAAGAAAAGACATCATTTCTTTTTTATTCTGGGGTATTGGCTTAAGTAACACTGCTGCTACTTTGTTTTTGTCAATACCCAAGCTTAAACCAGAAACAATATGTCCTAATGCTTTGAGTTCTTCAAAACCAAAATGGCATTTCTTAGGTGAAATTTTCATGTTCACTTCTGCTACTTTATGAAGTACTCTTGCAAGTCTTTCAAGGTGCAAAGACCATGAATCAGAACATATGATAATATCATCAATACAAATGATAAGCCATCCTTCACACAATTCTGTAGGAAAGATGGTGTTCATCATCCTTTGATAATGGGATGGAGCATTTTTAATGCCAAATGGCATTCTAAGATACTCAAAAATACCACAGTGAGTGATAATTCTAAGTAATTTCTTAGCTTTGGGCGTCAAAACATTTTGATGGAAGCCTTTCAATGCATCCATTGATGTTATATACTTGGCTTTAGACAATTGAGTCAAGGTTTCTTGAATTCTAGGGATTGGATACCTATCTGGAACTGTGTAGGTATTCAAAGCTCTAAAATCTCCAACCATTCTTGACTTATCATTATGCCATGCAATAATAACAGGTGTTGTTACTTCAACTTCCTCATTATGGCCTACTTTCCTTAGCACACCAAGTTGGATCAACTCTTGGATATGTTTTTCCAAGGCTTCTGTAGCTCTAGGTCTGGCTGGATAAGCTGGTCTTCTAAGTACTGGAGGATATGGTCTGTCAATATTAAGAGTAATATCAACTTCATGTCCTCTTATAGCGCCTAATGGTTCATTATCAGAGGCAAATGCATTTTTATATGTGTATAACACATTAATAAGCTCATTCCTCATCTTTGGTGACAATGATTGATTAATTTGTGCTTCAACAAGCTGATTAGTCACAAATTCATCTTTGTAAGTATCCTTGACAGAAGATACTACAGATATCTGTTTTGGCATATTGGAGAAAGCAAATTTTTGTCTCTTGTTATCTCCAATTGTGAAATATCTGCCTTTATGGTTATTTATATCAATACCATAAATATTTAAGTAATCATTTCCAAGATTGATGTGCTGAGATGTGCAATTATCCATTACTACAATCTCAGTTTTCATTCTTACACTTCCTGCTGGATGTGGGAATACAATATTAGTGTCCAATATGCCCAAGGGGTACATATTGTTACTGGCACTACTGAATTGCACACCTTCTATTGGTAATAGATGGTTTTTCCATTCAGGAAGTATAATTTGGAGATAATCTTTGCTCACACAAGTGCAAAATGCTCCTGTATCCAAATTTACTTTGGCTTCAATATCACTCATCAGAACTGATGTGATACAGGATGCCCCAGCTGTATAACCCTTTCCTCTAGCAGGTTTTGTTTTACACATTCTGGCATCCTGGATATTGATCAGGTTGCAGCAATCCTCACTGTACTGTGGCAAGTGGGTATGGACTTCTGTGACCTCAAAGAAAGCTGAAATATTTTCAATGGGATAGTCCTCCACTGGTGTATCTTCAGAGATTGCAGAATCTTGATCAGACTCCTCTTTCTCTTCAGTACACTGAATTTCCTCAATGACTTGAACTTCATTGATCTTTGTCTTCTTAGGACAAGTGTTGGCTAAATGTGAAGTACTTCCACATTTATGACACTTCAAGACAGGTCTCTCTGGTCTTCTTTCCTCTCTAGGAATCTTTGAGACTATTTTGGACTCTATTGGGTTTTTAATCCAAGTCTTACCAATTCTTGTTCTGGTAATGATATCTTCCATAGCATTGATGTAGTCCTCTGTTGAACAGGGTTCCACACATCTGCTTTTGATAGCATGTTCCAGTTCTCCTCCACACTTTCTTAATATTTTCATATTAATCATAGTGTCAGACATATCTGGGTGTAAAGCAGATAATCTGTCTTTTTGTTTGAAGAACCAAGTAAGTGGTTTGTCTTTTTCTGAGTTAAAAATGGCACTTTCAAAAGCATTCTCCATTTTAAACCTCCAAGAATTATTGGCCCATTTGGTAATCACTTCAGATTTCCACCAAGACCAGTCATGTTTACCATGATCAATCCTCATTTTGTAATACCATTTCTTTGCAGTTCTGGTAAACAAACAGTGTAATTTTCCCACTATGATTTCATCAGGTATATTAAAGTCTTCTTGCAACATATCAATAGTCCTGATGAATTCAATATGGTTGTATTCTCCTTCACCAGAGAATGTTGGCCATTCTTCTATTTTGGGAATATCTCTTGCAGAGTAGGCATTTTCTCCCAAGAATGGTGTAAGACTCTCTTTAACAAAAAGTTTTTCTTCAGTTAAAGGTGTAGAATGTCTTGGCATATGTGGTTCATGATTCTTATGAATTTGTTCCACACTTGCAATTATATCATTCTTCAATTTCTGCCTTTCACTATCACTCTTTGCTAAATGTATAGCAAATTGATTGGTGTTCTTAACTATTTGTAAGACATGGTCTTCAAGAGTTTTGAGTCTATCATTTACTTTAAAAATGGAAGGATCCTCTGTGTCATTATTTTGACATTGGTTCTCAATTCTTTCACAAGCATTGCTAATTGACTCAAGGGTGACAGTTGTCAATTGATGCCAATCAGAATGTTGCTTGTCATTTTTCTTTAAATCATTGATGTCTAATGTAATTTGCTTTAACTTTGACTCAAGTTTGCCAATTTCTACACTAATACTTCTATGTACATCAGTTATTTGCGTGGAAAGGTCCTGTTCATCCTTTCCTGCTCCTTGGCTGTGAATTCCATAAGAGTTCTTGCCATATTGAAGACACTGTCCACGGCTGAAGGCTCCAATTTGGGGATCCTGTACCCTTGTGGGTAAGGTCTGTGCCAATTGGCTTTGCCTTTGCCCTTTCCTTGATGGTTCTTGGGACCTCTCTGCTTCTTCTGAGGTCCTTTGGGCTTGTCTTTGGACATGTCTGGAGCTGGTTTGGAGCTGGTGGACGCCACTGGTGCCTCTGTCTCCAAAGCTGGAGTCATTTCCAACTCTTTCTTCTGGTCTATGGATAAAAGACTTTGGTTCTTCAACCAATTCTTTATCTTTTTGACCTTGTCTTTGCAAGACAGGGGGCTCCATCCTCCTAAGAGTTCTATGGTCTTCTCCTGACCCAGAAAGCTCTTGATGTGTAAGTAAGAGTTCATGGCCCCCTGCCAAAGGCTTGGGCAGATTTCCCACTCCTCTTCCTTGGCTGCTCTGAACCAGTTTTGGTACTGGCATTGATAAATTTCTATTGCTGCCACCTGAAAGTGGTTCAGCCCTGGAAATATTACCATAAATCAGTTCAGGCTCTGAATTCACGTCAAAATCTGTTGGTACAGACCTTGGGGAATGGGGGGCAACTCTGGCATCCTCCAAATGTGTCTTTCTTGTGGAAGACTTGACACTTCTGGATTTGGTCTTGCCTCTTCCTTGTCCACATCCATCTGGTTGGACTGAATAGTTGCTTCCATTTCTGGTATGCACCATTTTCACGTCAATTTAAAGATAAAAGGTGAAAATATAAGATAAAATACACACCTTTTGGTGGTAAGTTATTCTTTTCAGAATTGAATAAGGTGCCTCTTTTAGCAATCTGCACCTCAATACTGTCTTCAGATTCTGGGCTAGTAATATATCTTTTACTGAGTCTGTTGCCAGCTGCACAGTATTTGATTAAGGACACTAGAAAAAAAAAATTTATAAAAGAGAAAAATTATTTATTATACTTTTTAAAATATTTTTAAAGATTTTTTATAAGTTTTGTATTTTTTAATATTAAAAAAAAATTATTCTTTTTAAAGAAAAAAATTAAAATTTAACATTTTGAATGAAAATTAATTCAGAGTAACTCAAAGAATAATTTTATAAGTTTTTGGATGTGAAAAAGCCACGTGTAAAAACAGTATAAAATTAAACCAAATTCCTCAATGAAAAAGATTTTAAGACAATTTCAAAAATAAAAATTATTTTAACTTTAAAATGAAAGAAAAAAATTATTAAATCAATATATTTTAGAGCTTAAAAATATATTAATTATTTGCAAAAAGTTTCAAAAACACGCCAAAACCTCCAAATATGAGATATTGGTAGGTATGGTGGTTTAAAATGAAGTCTAGAGTATGATTAAAGCCAAGTCTATGGATAAAATCATGGCCAGGCCCCCAAATGTAAGATGTGACTATGAAACTGATGATAATATTACTATTAATCAACAGTACTATGTCTGTTATTATGAAATATAATAATAAAAAATTATTATAACCACAATTAAATAATTATAAAATTATTTCTTTCACGTGTTATACACTACTAGTGATTATAACAGTGAGCAGTAATTGTCTACAAGAATCAATTACAAGAAGAATTTAATAATAAAAACTTCTTTTATTAAAATAATAAAATTATTTTAATATATAATTATCTTTTGCAAGAATAATTATAGAGATAATTCTTGAAGAAAACTATTACTAGAGAAAAACTTTAAGAATTAAGGATAAATGACTCACTAATACTCCAAAGAACTTATTGATAGATATAAGTAGAGAAATTTGACGTAGAATTGTGGATTTAAGGGATCAAGATGATTTATAACAGTATTACAACAATATATAGTTGGATTCTATGATTTCACGTCTTTCTGATTGATTCTGAAATATTTAAAACACTTAAGAATAGTTTAACTAATACTTACTTGTTGGTAATAATGATTTAATAAATTTATAAGATGATTCTTGGAAAAAACAGCAAGCAGAAGCTTCTTTTAAGTCAACAACAGCTCACAGAGGCGTGCCATGGAGCAAACTGAAAAACCAGTGAGTGAGAAAACAATAAACCTTTTTGGATTAATGATTGCATCATCTGTTGTCACGTAAGATTATCATAATTACTTAATTGATGCTTTTATGTGACTACCAACCCCAATATGGTTAAGAATAAAAGGAGTAACATCTGTAAATCTTCTTTTATTCTAAAATAATCATTGATTTCTCAAAGTTATCAATGTTATTGCCAATTTCATCACAGGTTGTAATTACTGTGAATTTTTGAAGATTCAGTGTTTCACGTAGAATGGTCAAAAATGGACTGTAAGTAAAACTTTTAATTTTACTAGTAAAACCATAATTCTTCTTGGTTGTACGATAGATAATACAGTTCTTCATTGGTTCTGAAAGTTTCAGAAAGATTCATTAAGAATTGTATTTTTAATGAATTTTTGAAGTTTTTACCTCATTTCTACGTAGAATTGCAAATAGCAGTATTTTGCTGGTTGCTATGAGGTAAATGAATGAATATGAGTCCCAAAAGGGTTTAATTACTCTTTTAGGGTCTAGTCATGGAAAGTCATCAAGAATTGACGTGGTTACAGGAGTCTAAGTAGCTTATTACCTCCTTGGCACGTCAAAATAGCAGGTTATTTGCTATTTTTCTTATGATTACAGTAGGTGTAACTTGGTAACCAAGTTCCCAAAGAGTTTTAGTTTACCAATTGGGCCAAGATGAGCCATGGATCCATGCTCTGGAGCTATCCACGCCTCTGAGGCCTCAGAAGTTGGGTACCCTGGCTCTCTTTGATGTCTTTTGTCCCCCTTGCCTAATTTTTATGTCAAAATAGTAATTTAAGCTTAGTGAGATATCCACTATGGGTGTACCAAAAGTCCATGTAAGAATACCATAATATTAAGTGCTCAAAACATGCATAACACTATTCTTAGTGTATATGTAACATGGGATTTCTCACTTTCCCATTATTTTGGCTAAAAATCAAGAAAAACAAAAATTTTCACGGATCTTTTATGTGGTATTAATGATGTGGTATTGAAGTATTTTCCATTTTACCACCTCAAATACTTAAATTGAGCTTATTCACTCTATGGAGCTACCCTAGGTGAATTTTTGTGTAGAATCCAAATCTGGTCTTAAATCCATGGATTTACTTACTCAATAAAAAGTTATTCATCTTTTCTGAAATTGAAAATGATGAATTTTGGATATATGCATGACTTATGAGTTATGCATAATTCAAAATTTCTTTTTAAGATAATTGTGGCCTATTTGGGTATGTAAAATATACCTCAAGGCTCACACTATTACAACAATATATAGTTGGATTCTATGATTTCACGTCTTTCTGATTGATTCTGAAAGATTTAAAACACTTAAGAATAGTTGAACTAATACTTACTTGTTGGTAATAATGATTTAATAAATTTATAAGATGATTCTTGGAAAAAACAGCAAGAAGAAGCTTCTTTTAAGTCAAAATGATTGCATCATCTGTTGTCACGTAAGATTATCATAATTACTTAATTGATGCTTTTACGTGACTACCAACCCCAATATGGTTAAGAATAAAAGGAGTAACATCTGTAAATCTTCTTTTATTCTAAAATAATCATTGATTTCTCAAAGTTATCAATGTTATTGCCAATTTCATCACAGGTTGTAATTACTGTGAATTTTTGAAGATTCAGTGTTTCACGTAGAATGGTCAAGAATGGACTGTAAGTAAACCTTTTAAATTTACTAGTAAAACCATGATTCTTTTTGGTTGTACCATAGATAATACAGTTCTTCATTGGTCCTGAACGTTTCAGAAAGATTCATTAAGAATTGTATTTTTAATGAATTTTTGAAGTTTTTACCTCATTTCTACATAGAATTGCAAATAGCAGTATTTTGCAGGTTGCTATGAGGTAAATCAATGAATATGAGTCCCAAAAGGGTTTAATTACTCTTTTAGGGTCTAGTCATGGAAAGTCATCAAGAATTGACGTGGTTACAGGAGTCTAAGTAGCTTATTACCTCCTTGGCACGTCAAAATAGCAGGTTATTTGCTATTTTTCTTATGATTACAGTAGGTGTAACTTGGTAACCAAGTTCCCAAAGAGTTTCAGTTTACCAATTGGGCCAAGATGAGCCATGGATCCATGCTCTGGAGCCATCCACGCCTCTGAGGCCTCAGAAGTTGGGTACCCTGGCTCTCTTTGATGTCTTTTGTCCCCCTTGCCTAATTTTTACATCAAAATAGTAATTTAAGCTTAAAGTGAGATATCCACTATGGGTGTACCAAAAGTCCATGTAAGAATACCATAATATTAAGTGCTCAAAACATGCATAACACTATTCTTAGTGTATATGTAACATGGGATTTCTCACTTTCCCATTATTTTGGCTAAAAATCAAGAAAAACAAAAATTTTCACGGATCTTTTATGTGGTATTAATGATGTGGTATTTGTGAGCCTTAGAGGCAATTTCATATACCCAAAAGACCACAAATATAAAAAATAACATGTTAATATAAATAAAATAAATTTATTTATATTATTAAAATAAAAATCAAAATATAAATATAAAATTATATTAAAAATAAAAATTTAATTATAATTTAAAAATAAAAAAAATACATTAAATTTTGTAAATATAAAATTACATTTATACTTGAAAAAATTAAGTAAAAATGAAACTTTAATAAAATTGTGAGAAAATAAATAAATTTGGAAAAAAGTTAAATAAAATTTATTATTACTTTTTATCCAATAAATAAACATATAAAATTTATTTCACCATTGGATTCCTCATAAAAAATCAGGTGGGGTCACCTCTGAGTGAAATTCTTATAACTCAACTCTAAATAAGCTTAAATTAAGTTTTTAGTATTTTCAATACAAAAGTTGAAAATCCTCAAAACCTTAATTTAATTCACACCACATGTGGTGTTAACCATCAATTTTTGTGTTAAAATTGAGGTGTTGTGTTTAGTTTAGAAGCTATGAGGAATTGAAGTATTTTCAATTGAATTCAATTGAAATGTCAAAATGTGCGCGTGTATTACATAAGTGAACTTTGATTTACATATGAGGTGTCAATTATTACTGTATTGAACTGTACAATTGAATTGAATTACATATGTAAATTATAAGTATAATACATGATGAGGAATTAAAGGAAAAATAAATTGGAAAGATTAAATTTGGGGGGGAAAAGGAACTCCAGCTCTAAGGGGGAGCTAGACCCCCAAAATCCTTGCTGACAGGCGTGGGATGTCAAAATTCACGCAAAAGTTCATCACTTTTGGCCTGGAATTGAGTTACAGGGTCTGTGGACTCAATTGATGATGAGGTTTTGATACCAACTGGGGTAGTTTTAGCTGTTGCCAAGAGGGTAAAACTACCCTTAAGATAAAACAATCATAATAAAAACAGTTTTAACTGGTTTCTACGCCTCTGACACACATTCTGACGTGTTTTGAAGGCTCTAGGCCTGGTATTGCTATAGTAATGGCTGATTTAAGGGTCTAAAATGGCTAAAAATGGCTTAAACCAGCCCTTTTTGGTCTAAACCAGGGTTCAATGATGCCATAATTGGCTTTTCTGTTGTCAGACTGTTTTTCACGACTGAAAAGAGTAAATTTTACTTTTGGAGTAAGAGAATTGATGGCTATAAAAGAATGTCTTCTTTGCCCCACTTTTCTCTTCATGTTAGAATCTTTTCCTTTTATTAATTAGTTTAAAACTGTTAAACCAATCAATCAAAGATTCCAACCACCACTTTTAAATCATTTTAATCCTTTTAACCACGTGAAAAAATCATTATAATCATTGTTTGTAACTCTTATAATCATTTTTACCCCTGAACCACCCCCCAAAAGTGAATTAAAGCATCTTTCATCACTGTAAACTTTGTCACTTTGTTTCCAAATTCACTCTGGTCACTTTTGGGCGTGTTTTCTCTTTAATATTCTTTTTAAAGACTTTGTTCTTTAATTAATTGCTTGCAGTTCTTTCCTCAATTAATTCCAATTGAAATTGCTCTTGAAGAAATTTCTTTTGTAGCCTTAAAATATCTGTTGTAGAGTATTTTTTGGATAAATTTTTATTGTTGGTAAAACAATAAATTTTTATAATATTATTGTTTTATACTAATAAAGTTATAAACAATAAAATTGGCGTGTTTTCTCTTAAAAATAATATTTCATACTATTTTTAATTGATTTTCACCTTATACAAATTTTGAGGACAGGAAAAGTACTTGATTTTTAATCAAAGTTTCATATCCACACCTTACAGTATTGAAGTATTTTCCATTTTACCACCTCAAATACTTAAATTGAGCTTATTCACTCTATGGAGCTACCCTAGGTGAATTTTTGTGTAGAATCCAAATCTGGTCTTAAATCCATGGATTTACTTACTCAATAAAAAGTTATTCATCTTTTCTGAAATTGAAAATGATGAATTTTGGATATATGCATGACTTATGAGTTTTGCATAATTCAAAATTTCTTTTTAAGATAAATGTGGCCTATTTGGGTATGTAAAATATACCTCAAGGCTCACATTCCCTCCCACCAAAAAATAAAATTGTACCACAATTTTATTAGTGATAAAAGAATAAGGCCCCAAAGGGGGTAATGTCCACTGTCCAACCTCTTCACATTACTCAGATCAAGTAATTTAAAGCACATTTATAGACATATTCAGGCTTGTGGCCTTCTTTCATGTCTAAATCTTCTTAAGAGTTTATCTGAGTCAGGTATTTCTGATTCTGCCATCCATTCATCTTCATGTACTGGATTTCTATATCTGACAAGATATTCTCTTTGATCTTTACCCCTAAGTCTCCTTTCTTTAATGACTTTCTTTATCTTTTTGTCTTCATTTTGTTCCACAGGTGGTACAATTAAAGGAGTTGGGTTTCTTAAAGGAAACAATTCTTTATCAGCTGGTTGATAAGGTTTTATCAGGCTGACTGGAAATGTGGGGTGTTTATTTTCGAATTCACCACTCAATTCCACTTGAACTGCATTGGTTCCATGTAAAGCAACAATAACAAAAGGTCCTACATAAGAATCTTTAAGTTTCTTTGGGCCTTTGATATTATTAAAATTCAAGGTTGAAACTAGAACTAAGTCCCCTACTTTGAAGTCTGGTACTTTATGACTCTTGTCCCACTTCTGTTTTGCATAATCAAAAGCATCATCCATACTTTGTTTTGGGTGGTGTTTTACTTTATCAAGCATTATCTTGAAGCTGGAAGCTGTAGGATGAATGTCAATCAAGTCTTTCCTCAGTGTGTCTGCTGGGAGTCTTGGATTCCATCCTTTTTCTAACATAGCAGGGGTTTGTCCTGTGGAAGAATGGACTGATGTCTTGTATGCCAATTCTAGTGCAGGTATCAGAGTGCACCAGTCATGAGTAAAGCCATCTGAGTCTTTGAATTCTAATCCATAAGCACAAAATCTCCTGATCATGTCTTCTAAAGTTTGAATCATCCTCTCTGCTAGCCCATCTGTTTGAGGGTGATATGCTGTAGAGAATGATAACTTAGTCCCAAACAATCTATGAAGATTGGTCCAAAGTGCAGATGTGAAATTGGGATCTCTGTCACTTATGATATTCTTAAATAACCCTGTATGAGAAATAACTCTACTCCATAAAAGAAGAGCTGTATCCATAGCAGTGTCATCTTTATGACATGGTAAGAATATGGGAGTTTTGCTATATCTGTCTACAATGACTAAACAAGCATTATAACTTTTGTCACCACTTGGAGGAAGTGCTGTGACCCAATCCATGTGAACAACTTCCCAAGGGGATTTTGGTTCTTGAATATGGATCATCAATCCAAATTTCTTGCCTGTACTCCTGTTTGCTTTTTGGCATCTATCACAGGTATGGCAATATTCAATTGTTTCTTTTCTCCAAGATGGCCACCATGCACAGTTCTTCACTTTTTCAAGTGTTCTGTCTTCTGATAGGTGTCCAGAGTAAATACTATCATGGCATTCATGAAGAATGGTATTGATAAGCAATCTACTACACAGTGTCATCACACAAGAATGTTTTGTTCTATGGTAAATAATCCCATCAAACAAGTGAAATCTTCCTTCAGAATAGGAATTTTTCCAAACTTCATCTAGTGCATTAACCAAAGATGTATCTTTGCAGTCTTTATCCTATAAAGAAGTCAAGATATGGCAATTCTTGTCTTGTTTATAAGACTCTCTGACCTCTTCAAAGAATTCAGTCCCAATATCAGTTATGTTAATTCCTTCAATTGGAATCTGTGGTTCAGCTTCCAAAGGTACATAAGCTGGGTTATCAGGAGTGTTGGCTACAGCCCATCTACTAAGTCCATCAGCATTCTTGTGAATGTTTCCTGCTTTATGAACTATAGTCATGTTTCCTCTATATTCTTGAATGGCTATTTGCCATCTCAACATATGTCTGTTGGGAGTTTTCATGTTAAGAAGTGATTTTACTGCATTACAGTCAGTTATCACTTCAAAAACACTGCCATCAAGATAATAGTGTAGTTTCTCAAGTGCCCATACCAAACATAAGCACTCCATTTGGCTTGCACCATATCTGGCTTCTGTTGGTTTGATTTGTCTTGAGATATAACAAACTGGTCCTTCTGTAGGTTTGTCATCAATAATTTGGACTTGATGTAGGGCTGCCCCTAATCCATCTCCACATGCATCAATGTACAATTTAAAAGGAATATTCCAGTCAGGCATGAGGATTAAAGGTGCTTCTGTAAGGGCTTTCCTTATCTTCTCATAAGCTTTAATTCTCCCTTGTGTCATCTCAAATACAGTCTGTTGATCACAGATTCTATAAAGTGATTTCGCTAGAATTGCAAAGTCTTTCAGGTGTTGCCTATAGTAACTGGCAATCCAAGAAAAGACATCATTTCTTTTTTATTCTGGGGTATTGGCTTAAGTAACACTGCTGCTACTTTGTTTTTGTCAATACCCAAGCTTAAACCAGAAACAATATGTCCTAAAGCTTTGAGTTCTTCAAAACCAAAATTGCATTTCTTAAGTGAAATTTTCATGTTCACTTCTGCTACTTTATGAAGTACTCTTGCAAGTCTTTCAAGGTGCAAAGACCATGAATCAGAACATATGATAATATCATCAATATAAATGATAAGCCATCCTTCAGACAATTCTATAGGAAGGATGGTGTTCATCATCCTTTGATAATGGGATGGAGCATTCTTAATGCCAAATGGCATTCTAAGATACTCAAAAATACCACAGTGAGTGATAATTCTAAGTAATTTCTTAGCTTTGGGCGTCAAAACATTTTGATGGAAGCCTTTCAATGCATCCATTGATGTTATATACTTGGCTTTAGACAATTGAGTCAAGGTTTCTTGAATTCTAGGGATTGGATACCTATCTGGAACTGTGTAGGTATTCAAAGCTCTAAAATCTCCAACCATTCTTGACTTATCATTATGCCATGCAATAATAACAGGTGTTGTCACTTCAACTTCCTCATTATGGCCCACTTTCCTTAGCACACCAAGTTGGATCAACTCTTGGATATGTTTTTCCAAGGCTTCTCTAGCTCTGGGACTGGCTGGATAAGCTGGTCTTCTAAGTACTGGAGGATATGGTCTGTCAATATTAAGAGTAATATCAACTTCATGTGCTCTTATAGCGCCTAATGGTTCATTATCAGATGCAAATGCATTATTGTATGTATATAATACATCAATAAGCTCATTCCTCATCTTTGGTGACAATGATGGATTAATTTGTGCTTCAACAAGTTGTTTAGACACAAATTCATCTTTGTAAGTATCTTTGACAGAAGATACTACAGATATCTGTTTTGGCATATTAGAGAAAGCAAATTTTTGTCTCTTGTTATCTCCAATTGTGAAATATCTGTCTTTATGGTCATTTATATCAATACCATAAATATTTAAGTAATCATTTCCAAGAATGATGTGCTGAGATGTGCAATTATCCATTACTACAATCTCAGTTTTCATTCTTACACTTCCTGCTGGATGTGGGAATACAATATTAGTGTCCAATATGCCCAAGGGGTACATATTGTTACTGGCACTACTGAATTGTACACCTTCTATTGGTAATATATGGTTTTTCCATTCAGGAAGTATAATTTGGAGATAATCGTTGCCCACACAAGTGCAAAATGCCCCTGTATCCAAATTTACTTTGGCTTCAATATCACTCATCAGAACTGATGTGATACAGGATGCCCCAGCTGTATAACCCTTTCCTCTAGCAGGTTTTGTTTTACACATTCTGGCATCTTGGATATTGATCAGGTTGCAGCAATCCTCACTGTACTGTGGCAAGTGGGTATGGACTTCTGTGACCTCAAAGAAAGCTGAAATGTTTTCAATGGGATAGTCCTCCACTCGTGTATCTTCAGAGACTGCAGAATCTTGATCAGATTCCTCTTTCTCCTCAGTACACTTAATTTCTTCAATGACTTGAACTTCATTGATCTTTGTCTTCTTAGGACAAGTGTTGGCTAAATGTGAAGTACTTCCACATTTATGACACTTCAAGACAGGTCTCTCTGGTCTTCTTTCCTCTCTAGGAATCTTTGAGACTATTTTGGACTCTATTGGGTTTTTAATCCAAGTCTTACCAATTCTTGTTCTGGTAATGATATCTTCCATAGCATTGATGTAGTCCTCTGTTGAACAGGGTTCCACACATCTGCTTTTGATAGCATGTTCCAGTTCTCCTCCACACTTTCTTAATATTTTCATATTAATCATAGTGTCAGACATATCTGGGTGTAAAGCAGATAATCTGTCTTTTTGTTTGAAGAACCAAGTAAGTGGTTTGTCTTTTTCTGAGTTAAAAATGGCACTTTCAAAAGCATTCTCCATTTTAAACCTCCAAGAATTATTGGCCCATTTGGTAATCACTTCAGATTTCCACCAAGACCAGTCATGTTTACCATGATCAATCCTCATTTTGTAATACCATTTCTTTGCAGTTCTGGTAAACAAACAGTGTAATTTTCCCACTATGATTTCATCAGGTATATTAAAGTCTTCTTGCAACATATCAATAGTCCTGATGAATTCAATATGGTTGTATTCTCCTTCACCAGAGAATGTTGGCCATTCTTCTATTTTGGGAATATCTCTTGCAGAGTAGGCATTTTCTCCCAAGAATGGTGTAAGACTCTCTTTAACAAAAAGTTTTTCTTCAGTTAAAGGTGTAGAATGTCTTGGCATATGTGGTTCATGATTCTTATGAATTTGTTCCACACTTGCAATTATATCATTCTTCAATTTCTGCCTTTCACTATCACTCTTTGCTAAATGTATAGCAAATTGATTGGTGTTCTTAACTATTTGTAAGACATGGTCTTCAAGAGTTTTAAGTCTATCATTTACTTTAAAAATGGAAGGATCCTCTGTGTCATTATTTTGACATTGGTTCTCAATTCTTTCACAAGCATTGCTAATTGAATCAAGGGTGACAGTTGTCAATTGATGCCAATCAGAATGTTGTTTGTCATTTTTCTTTAAATCATTGATGTCTAATGTAATTTGCTTCAACTTTGACTCCAGTTTGCCAATTTCTACACTAATACTTCTATGTACATCAGTTATTTGCGTGGAAAGGTCCTGTTCATCCTTTCCTGCTCCTTGGCTGTGAATTCCATAAGAGTTCTGGCCATATTGAAGACACTGTCCACGGCTGAAGGCTCCAATTTGGGGATCCTGTACCCTTGTGGGTAAGGTCTGTGCCAATTGGCTTTGCCTTTGCCCTTTCCTTGATGGTTCTTGGGACCTCGCTGCTTCTTCTGAGGTCCTTTGGGCTTGTCTTTGGACATGTCTGGAGCTGGTTTGGAGCTGGTGGACGCCACTGGTGCCTCTGTCTCCAAAGCTGGAGTCATTTCCAACTCTTTCTTCTGGTCTATGGATAAAAGACTTTGGTTCTTCAACCAATTCTTTATCTTTTTGACCTTGTCTTTGCAAGACAGGGGGCTCCATCCTCCTAAGAGTTCTATGGTCTTCTCCTGACCCAGAAAGCTCTTGATGTGTAAGTAAGAGTTCATGGCCCCCTGCCAAAGGCTTGGGCATATTTGCCACTCCTCTTCCTTGGATGCTCTGAACCAGTTTTTGTACTGGCATTGATAAATTTCTATTGCTGCCACCTGAAAGTGGTTCAGCCCTGGAAATATTACCATAAATCAGTTCAGGCTCTGAATTCACGTCAAAATCTGTTGGTACAGACCTTGGGGAATGGGGGGCAACTCTGGCATCCTCCAAATGTGTCTTTCTTGTGGAAGACTTGACACTTCTGGATTTGGTCTTGCCTCTTCCTTGTCCACATCCATCTGGTTGGACTGAATAGTTGCTTCCATTTCTGGTATGCACCATTTTCACGTCAATTTAAAGATAAAAGGTGAAAATATAAGATAAAATACACACCTTTTGGTGGTAATTTAGCTTTTTCTGAGTTGAATAAGGTGCCTCTTTTAGCAATCTGCACCTCAATACTGCCTTCAGATTCTGCTTCTGAAGATTCTGGACTATTGATGTATCTTTTACTGAGTCTGTTACCAGCTGCACAGTATTTGAATAAAGACACTTAAAGAGAAAAAATATGATAAAAGAAATTATTTTTGTGTTTTAAGATATTTTTAAAAGATTTTTTATGAATTTTATTATTTTTTAATATTAAAAAAATTATTCTTTTTAAAGAAAAAAAATTAAAATTTAAGATTTTGAATGAAAATTAATTCAGAGTAACTCAAAGAATAATTTTATAAGTTTTTGGATGTGAAAAAGCCACGTGTAAAAACAGTATAAAATTAAACCAAATTCCTCAATGAAAAAGATTTTAAGACAATTTCAAAAATAAAAATTATTTTAATTTTAAAATGAAAGAAAAAAATTATTAAATCAATATATTTTAGAGCTTAAAAATATATTAATTATTTGCAAAAAGGTTCAAAAACACGCCAAAACCTCCAAATATGAAATATTGGTAGGTATGGTAGTTTAAAATGAAGTCTAGAATATGATTAAAGCCAAGTCTATGGATAAAATCACGGCCAGGCCCCCAAATGTAAGATGTGACTATTAAACTGATGATAATATTACTATCAATCAACAGTACTATGTCTGTTCTTATGAAATATAATAAGAAAAATTATTATAACCACAATTAAATAATTATAAAATTATTTCTTTCACGTGTTATACACTACTAGTGATTATAACAGTGAGAAGTAATTGTCTACAAGAATCAATTACAAGAAGAATTTAATAATAAAAACTTCTTTTATTAAAATAATAAAATTATTTTAATATATAATTATCTTTTACAAGAATAATTATAAAGATAATTCTTGAAGAAAACTATTACTAGAGAAAAACTTTAAGAATTAAAGATAAATGACTCACTAATACTCCAAAGAACTTATTGATAGATATAAGTAGAGAAATTTGACGTAGAATTGTGGATTTAAGGGATCAAGATGATTTATAACAGTATTACAACAATATATAGTTGGATTCTATGATTTCACGTCTTTCTGATTGATTCTGAAAGATTTAAAACACTTAAGAATAGTTGAACTAATACTTACTTGTTGGTAATAATGATTTAATAAATTTATAAGATGATTCTTGGAAAAAACAGCAAGAAGAAGCTTCTTTTAAGTCAACAACAGCTCACAGAGGCGTGCCATGGAGAAAACTGAAAAACCAGTGAGTGAGAAAACAATAAACCTTTTTGGATTAATGATTGCATCATCTGTTGTCACGTAAGATTATCATAATTACTTAATTGATGCTTTTACGTGACTACCAACCCCAATATGGCTAAGAATAAAAGGAGTAACATCTGTAAATCTTCTTTCATTCTAAGATAATCATTGATTTCTCAAAGTTATCAATGTTATTGCCAATTTCATCACAGGTTGTAATTACTGTGAATTTTTGAAGATTCAGTGTTTCACGTAGAATGGTCAAAAATGGACTGTAAGTAAAACTTTTAATTTTACTAGTAAAACCATGATTCTTTTTGGTTGTACCATAGATAATTCAGTTCTTCATTGGTCCTGAAAGTTTCAGAAAGATTCATTAAGAATTGTATTTTTAATGAATTTTTGAAGTTTTTACCTCATTTCTACGTAGAATTGCAAATAGCAGTATTTTGCAGGTTGCTATGAGGTAAATCAATGAATATGAGTCCCAAAAGGGTTTAATTACTCTTTTAGGGTCTAGTCATGGAAAGTCATCAAGAATTGACGTGGTTACAGGAGTCTAAGTAGCTTATTACCTCCTTGGCACGTCAAAATAGCAGGTTATTTGCTATTTTTCTTATGATTACAGTAGGTGTAACTTGGTAACCAAGTTCCCAAAGAGTTTTAGTTTACCAATTGGGCCAGGATGAGCCATGGATCCATGCTCTGGAGCTATCCACGCCTCTGAGGCCTCAGAAGTTGGGTACCCTGGCTCTCTTTGATGTCTTTTGTCCCCCTTGCCTAATTTTTACGTCAAAATAGTAATTTAAGCTTCAAGTGAGATATCCACTATGGGTGTACAAAAAGTCCATGTAAGAATACCATAATATTAAGTGCTCAAAACATGCATAACACTATTCTTAGTGTATATGTAACATGGGATTTCTCACTTTCCCATTATTTTGGCTAAAAATCAAGAAAAACAAAAATTTTCACGGATCTTTTATGTGGTATTGAAGTATTTTCCATTTTACCACCTCAAATACTTAAATTGAGCTTATTCACTCTATGGAGCTACCCTAGGTGAATTTTTGTGTAGAATCCAAATCTGGTCTTAAATCCATGGATTTACTTACTCAATAAAAAGTTATTCATCTTTTCTGAAATTGAAAATGATGAATTTTGGATATATGCATGACTTATGAGTTTTGCATAATTCAAAATTTCTTTTTAAGATAATTGTGGCCTATTTGGGTATGTAAAATATACCTCAAGGCTCACAAAAACAGCAAGAGGAATCCTCTTTTAAGTCTAAGACAGCTCACAGAGGTGTGCCATGGAGAAAACTGAAAATCAAGCGAGTGAGAAAACAATAAAACTTTTTTTTATTCTTGATTGCATCATCTGTTGTCACGTAAAATTATCATAATTACTTAATTGAGGCTTTGACGTGACTACCAGCCCATTTATGGTTAAGAATAAAAGGAGCAACAACTGTGAATCTTCTTTTATTCCAAAGTAATCATTGATTTCCCAAATGTATCAATTTTTTGGAAATTTCATCACAGAATGTATTTTCTGTAAATTTTTAAAGATTCTGTGTTTGACGTGGAATCATCAAAAATAGAATGTAAGGAAAACTTTCAATTTTACATATAAAAGTATAACTATTTTTTGTTTTTAAATGAAATATACAGTTCTTAATTGGTCCTGAATGTTTCAGAAAGATTCATTAAGAATTGTATTTTTAATGAAGTTTTGAACTTTTTACCTCATTTCTACATAGAATTGTAAATTGCAGTATATGGCTGGTTTCTATGTGGTAAATCAATGGATACTAGTCCAAAAAGAGTTTACATCACTCTTTTGGGATTTATCCATGGAAATTCATTAAGAATTGACATGGTTACAGGAGTCTGAGTTGCTCTTTACCTCCTTGGCATGCAAAATAGCAGGTTATTTGCTATTTTCTTATGATTTACTGAAGTTGTGACATGGTAACCAAGTTCCCAAAAGGTTTCAGTTTACTAATTGGGCTAAGATCAGCAATTGATCCAAGCTTTGGAGCTGGCCACACCTCAGAGGCCTCAGAAGCTTGGTACCCTGGCTCTCTTTGATGTCTTTTGTCCCCCTTGACTATTTCTCACATCAAAATAAAAAATCAAGCTTCAAGTGAGATATCCACTATGAGTGTACCAAAAGTGTATGTAAGAATACGATAATATTAAGTTCTCAAAACATGAATAACACTATTCTTAGTGTATATGTAACATGGCATTTCTCACATTCCCATTATTTTGGCATGAAATTGAGATAAAAAAATTCACAGATCTTTTATGTGGTATTGGAGTATTTTTCATATTACCACCTCAAAGAGTTTATTTGAGCTTATTCACTCTATGGAGCTACCTTAGGTGAAATTTTGTGTAGAATCCAAATCTGGCCTTAAATCCAAGGATTTCCTTACTCAATAAAAAGTTATTCATCTTTTCTGAAATCAAAAATTATGAATTTTGAATATATGCATGACTTATGAGTTATGCATAGTTCAGAATCCATTTTTAAGACAATTGTGGCCTATTTGGGTATGTAGTATATACCTCAAGGCTCAAAAAAATTGTCACATTCCTTCCCTGCAATAAAGAGTATACAGAAATTGACACAGCCATTCTGTTTTGGAACAACATTATAGCCAATTTTCATGTTTCAAGAATAATAATAAGCAATAGAGACCCAAAATTCACATCAGAATTTTGGACTAATCTTTATGACATGTTAAGAGCCAAAATAGCATTCTCCACAGCCTACCACCCACAAACAGATGGACTAGCGGAAAGGATGATCCAGACTTTGGAGGACATCACAGGAGATTCTGTGCTTATGGAATTAAATACAAAGATCATGAGGGATACACCCATGATTGGGTAACCCTCCTACCAGAAGCACAACTGGAATACAACACCAGTGTACACTTGGTAACAGGAAAGACACCTGCTATATTAGAGAAAGGATAGAATCCACTTTTATCAGTAGATTACCTGAAGATGAACCTTTTATCAGTCCATCCGACCATTAAAGACTTCCAAAGAATGTGGAAGACAGAATGTTAAAATGAAGAAATATATATAGTAGAAGCCAAACTATACAAAAGACAGAGATATTAAAAGAGTAACCAAGAACCTGACTTCAAGGAAGGATATCAGGTCCTCATCTCAAAATTAAACTTCAAAAACCTGAAAGTACCTAAGAAAATTAGAGACTAATTATTAGGAAAATCCACTATAATAAGACTTATAGGAAAGAATTCAGTGAAAGTCAGATTAACTGAGGAGTTTTCCCGGAAAACCCCAGTATTCCCAGTCAGCCTAGTAAAGCCATATCATCAAACAGATGATGAAAAAGTTTCTAACAGAAGAAATATTATCACCCATGATAAACTGATTGAAGAAAATGACTCACTTGGACCAGTGAAGAAGATCATCAAAGCCAGGAAGATAAGGATCAATGAGAAACACCAGGGCGAATCTCGCGTCAATCGTCGGCGATTGACTTCACGTCAAGCAAATGTCAAGCAGGATAAAAGTCGAGCTCACATCAAGTGAAAATCAAGCGAACGTCGAGCAAACGTCACACTCTGGTCTTACACCAAATCCTGTGACATCCAATAATATTGGTTCCCCTGTGCCTTCAACTCAGATTCCTCACCACCTGATCATCCCGCAACCGTCTGATGATTGGTAAAAATTACACCCGACCCGCCTGTTTGCACACACACACATCAAAGAGGTCCTTCAGCCAGTCTTGATGTAGGCAGGGGGTTTGACTTCACCAGATCATCCATGAAGTGTGCGGGTGCGGGTGCGATTGCATGTGCATTGGCGTGTGTGGGTACGCAACAGCCGATTCCGCTTCCAACATGATGATGGCGCAGTTAGAAATTTTGGATGCTGTGAAAGGTGAGTGTGTGGGTCATTTGATCATTGGACTTGGCTTATTTACACTGTACCCAATGTCAAAATAGTAAGTTCTTTGTGGCAATGTGAAATAATGGGCTTTGCTTGTCACAATGGCATGTCTCTGTCACTAAATTTTGAGGCAGTTATTTCACTAGCAAAATTGCTAATGAATCTGAGAGATTTGCATTTTTGTAGACTAAATATCATGAAATAACGGCTTTATCATTACAAGCAGTCCACATGACAGAGCTTTGTTATCATACAATCCACAGTTACCTTCTATTTCTTCTTCTGATATAATCAAGTGTCCATCATCAAAACCAACAGCTTTATAAATATTGAGATATGGCCAATCTGGAAGGAAATTCACATCAATCTTCAAAGTTTTTAAGATCAGAAAGTTATTGTTCAGTATGCTAGATGGCTCAGAGACTTTGAAAATGCTATCAATAATACCAAATTGCTGTGATTTGCCCCTTTGAAAACATATCACACTGTTGCTGACATTTTTGGATTCAGTTGAGAATATATTGTTCCCCATATTAATGTTTGAAACTGGAAAATACCAAGGTGAGACAATCCTTGAAGTGGGATGACTTGTGGATTGCACGGTATTGTCTAAGCTGATCCAATCAACCATTTCCCTTGTTGCATGAAAAGTCTGTAAGTACTCAACCAGGCAATCATAATTTTGTTGGTCATGGCGGGATGGTTTGTTATATTTATGGTGATTGAACACGGCAGGTGGCTGTGATTCGAAAAGCTGTTTTATTTCACATGGCACAGATGGGGATTTCAGGAGAACGGAAAGGTTGGAACATCGACAGATATGTTGAAGTAAGTTTTTATCTATATCATCTATTCAGAGTTGCAAGAAGTTAGTCTTATTCAGTTCAGGTGTTTAATTAATGTGAATATATTGATCTTATTAATTGACCTACATATTTTGTTATTTGTTGGCATCTTTGCAAATACTCCAATCAAGCGCTCATAACCCCATGTGGCTGAGGCTTGTGCTGGTCCCCAACGTTGGAAGAGTTCAGGAATATGATCAGCAAAATGATGATTTGGTTTACTTTTCTGTTTTGGGAACAGGTGTTGATTGGTAAGGCGGAATTTTTTCCAATGTTCAGCAAATGCAGTCGCATCATCTATTGAAACAGTCCAGCTTGTGGCAATGTTGATAGCACTAATCAAATGGAATGTATTCTTGGCTAGTTCATTTGCAAGTTCTTCTGACTGACCCATTCTTCTTTGAGTGTTGGAAGATTGGTGTGCATCTAATGACATCTGTTGACTGAGCATTAGAAATGGAATATAGACCTTATATAAGAGAGCCCATTCAGTGGCTTTTAAGCTACCATGAGAGGGGGAACCCATTTTGCGGGGTACTCTTGTCCATGATGAGGGAATTATGGTCTCAGATATGATTTGTCGGAGATGCTCAAGAGCCTCACCCTTGATCTGGTGATCACTCAGTGCAGTGATATCCAATTCAGAGGGTATTTCAGAAGTGGGGATGTAATCCGCATCAAATGAAGGAATTTCCGCAGAACCACTAGATAGATGTTCTGTGTGAGGGGTGGGCATTGGGAAGTAGTGGGGAGTGGCTCATTTACTATTTTTTGCTGCGTCTCTTCTCAGGGAGCGGGCCTCTCTCAATGTGATTTTATCAAGAGAGCTGTTGGAGGTCTTGGAATCTGAGTCTGAACTGTTGGTGTCATTGGATTTCCTGCGGGACCTCAAGTAAATTTTTGATTTTGACTCTGGAATGCACAGTTTGAAAGTTGCATGATCCTTCAAAATTCCAAGTATTAAATTATGCATTATGTCAAGATTAACCATTCTGGTTGCATCCCAATATGGAAGGTCTTCTAAAATTGAATATTGCACTCCATACTCAGAGAAAATTGCTTGTCTTTGTTGTGGGGTTGCCCGAAGCCATTTGGCAATGGTTGATTTATGACTTTGGTATGAGCGCGTGTAGTGAAATTGAGGACTAATTTCTTCAATTTGAGCTTTGTGAATGGTGCAAAAATTACAAAAGTGGTTTCCTGAATGGGAAATAAATCCAGTAAGCTTGCGCATGGCAACCACATCCGCAATGGCTGTGAGGATGGCAACACGGCTAAAGGATCCTGATGGACCTGTTGAGGTGGGTGCAAAATGGCAACCTTTCCATAGCTCTTTGAGCTCATTGATGAGTGGCATTAATAGATGATTCAATTGAAGCGCACTTGGCTCCTTCGGACCAGGGATGATTCCTGCAACATAGACATTCTTGGGCTTCAATCTTTCACTTGGGGGGAGATTAAGACAAATAAGCATGATAGGTCCAATGCTAGCCAACCGGGTTGACTTTCCATGTGCATTAAACCAGTCCACATAAATGGAGAAGGCCAATGCACCAGGAATGGACATGAATGGGGGGTCGTTGATATTTCTAGTTCCAGTGAAGCGCCTCCAGACCAATCCATCCCAGACGTCACATTTGGGAGAACCTTCAGGAGTTTGGGATTGTTGATGTTGATGCAGAGTTTCCATAATTCCAGCACGCTGCAGAAATCAGGCAAGCCAATTTTTAAATGGTTGATAAATGAAATGTTTTGTTGGTATAAATTTTTGCTTCATGTTGGTTGTGTTTTGGGTGTGGGGGGCAGATGAATAGATGAATTTGCCTAATGATTGTGTGCAAGGGGGATCATGATAATTTGGGTCATTATGGCGTTGACAGTGGGGTTGGTCAGTTGTGACTGATTCAGTAAGGCCATTAAGTGAGAAACATTGAGGACAACATATATAGTTTTGAATCACTGGCTCCAATTGGAGATGTTCAAATATGGTACTCAGATCTTGAGGTATATGGAATGCAGGAGCGGGGGGACCAGCTGAGCTTGAGATACTGGACTTGATCAGCAGGTTCAGGGCAGGGGTGAGTTTGCGTGAAGCCCTGCAGGGTAAATTATACCTTAATGATAGAATGGCAGATATTATCATTCCTAGGTCTTGTGGGGGAAGGGTTTGACTGCCACTATATGGTTTCTGTGCAGTTGAATTGAGACCCGCTGGAGTTGAGAAAGTGCTTTGGGTCAATTGTGAATAATCAGCTGGGAAGATTTGATCCAGTAGAATTTGTGGGCACCCAGATCCTGATGCAGAAGTAGGGATGTTTGGAAGAGATTTGGGTGCAATGGTTGATTTGAGCTTTTTAATGTGCTGCTTATATTGGAAAGGTGTGAAGGCAACTCCATGCCTATCACCCTCAGGGGAAGAGTTTGTTTGAGTTGAGCAGTGTTGACACATGCATATATGCATTGAGGAATAGGGCCGGGTTGTCATTGTTGCAGGAATTGGAAGTACGGTTGGTTTGTGTATAAATATCTATGGTTGATGTGAAAGTGTTTGGGAGTGTTATTAATGGCAATAAAATTGAGTGATTATTTATGAATGGGGAGATGATTCCAGCCAACTGAGTATTTTATCCCATTTGTAATGGTGCATGAGCTGCAGTGGATAAATTGTAACATGTCTCATCTGGAGGGCGGAATTGGTTAGGAGTTGAATTGGGTAAAATTCCATGCTGCTCAATGCTCATACATATTCTAGTTTATTTACACATCGTGATAGTGGGGGCTTGACCATTGAGGGGGTTCCATTAGGGAAGTGTTACCATTGAATTGAGGGGATTAACATTTAATCCATGTACGCTGGCACGCCATTGTACATGGTTTAAACCTTATTACAGACATAACAATATAACTCTAATACATAAGGGGTTGGAGTGCAGCTAAATTCTTGGTATTTGGTTTGAGTGTGGCGGGCTTTTAATTGGTTGGAATGTGATTTGGATTTTCTTGCCTTTCTTGAAAAGTTGATGTCTCTTTTGTGGGTAAATCCTTCATGAATATACCCCTTTACAGATGTACAATTCTGTGTAATTTCAATGCATATATTGGCAGTTTGGATAATTCACAAAATGTGACAATGGGGAGGTGGAAATGTTACCAAATATGATTACTTATGGATGATGGGTCCCCTTTCAGATCAAGGAAATATCACATTATATGCTGGTAGGCCGTGCAGGGTGGTTTCCGACAAAAGCGGAGGAGCTCAAGAGGAGGCAGGGAGGATTCCCCTCAAAAGAGTCTTATTCGACTTCCACACAACACTTGGTTCCAACTATTAATAGAATTTCTCTATTCTAAATTTGAAAAAATCTCATCTCATATCCCTCTATTTTATCACAATACTGAACTGTTTTATCAAGTTAAAAATATTACTGTACTTTTTCGGCCCTTATGTCATCTTCCAAGTCACATAAATCCCGTTCAGGTTCTGTTCATGACTCAGATAGTGAATCTAGCATAGAATATGTTCAAACACAATCACCATTGAGTCCCAACATTCCTCTCACAACCCCTATCGCATCCTCAATGAATGTATCAGGTCTTAACATTGATGTGGGAAATCCGAAGGCTCCAACTTCCAGCACTTGGGCGATCCCAAATATTTCTGTCACTCCAATTCCCCCAAATCCCACTAACACACAAATGCATGTGTCTGAGGGGCCAGAAAGCACACCTCAAATCTCATCAAACGCTAATCCCCAATCAAAATTTCCACGTGAGTTCCTCCTTAACCCTGGTCGGAATCCAGTCGCATCCCAGGATCCCTTTGGACGAAGTAAACAGCCAACCCTCAATATTCCATCAGGATCTCAGGTTCATGTGGGCAATGAAAGGCGGCTTGATGGGGGGAGACGAAAAAGACCTTTGGAAAATGTAACTTGGAGTGGTCTGTTGGAGGGAAATCCAGGATTGACGCTTCATCAAAGTAAGTCATTTTAATTTTGAAGTATAAACTTTTTCACAATTTGATATGTTTATTTCATGGGTTAGATATGGCACCTAAAGGCAAGTCAGTCCAATCTCAGGAGCCAATTGAAGATTGTGAGTATGACCAGTCTTCATTGATGTTTTGATGTGTTAACTGATGATTTTCATGGCAGGTGATGAACTTTATGCATCTTCACCTCTGGTCCATAAAGAGAAAGTCACTGGACATCATCATTCATATGCCTCCAAACCAAGAACAGGTCATGCCAGTACATCAAGAGAAAGAATTGTGGATGATGAGGATGAGAACATGTCTCCGACTCAAAGTGAAAGAAATGATGAACCAACGAGGGACAATTTCACCGCGCATAAGCAAGGCACTCAATCAAATAGTGAGCTCACCCATCCTCAGCTGGGCCTTGCCCAGAGTATGCTTGAACAATCCGAGGTCAGACAGCAAAGGAACCAGGCCCGCAAAGCTCACAATGTGGCGAAACGTGCAAGCCAGAAGGAGCAACAAAAATGGCTGAAGGCAGAACTTCCAGAGAATGTCCATGGAATGAGATCAGCAGTACACGCCCATTGCCTGTTCCTACTCAAAGTTAGGGATAAGGATTTTTCCTCACTACCAGCACCACCCAGCACAGAAGAGCGTGAAATTGCAATTCAAGTGGCTGGTCATCTCGGTTATGTCCCCGAGGATGTTTTCAATGAGCCATCAACACAGGTTCAGTCTCAGGGTTTCCAAAGCTACTGCAAAAATGAGCTCCACAAGCTAGGACTAAAGCAATTCACTTGGGACTGGGAGAGCTCATGGCAACATCCGTTCAACGAGCTGATGTCTATGGTGTTTTACCGTACATTCCGTCTCGCACTTGTCAGCACCGAGTATCATCAATACTGTTGGAACAAGGATAATAACAACTATGGGGTCGTGGCGGCTTTAATGGAGCAATATTTCACTTATTTGAAAAGAGAATGGAAGTCTATTCAAAAGGATGCGGATTATTTGGTAAAAAAGAAGGAGAATCAAAAGCTCGCAAAGATGCGTCAAAGGGTTAGTTACTGTATCTCTTCTTCATTGTGGACAAAGTCTTATGATGATCTACTTGATTATGTGCAGACCTGTGAGCGCCGTCGTGAATGGTGTGATACGGCTAAATTTCCCATTCTAGCATCACAATTCAATGACCCTTGAGTATGCTCAGATACTGAGGAGGTACTGGAAAATGGCCGTCAAGTTTACCGCAAAGTGGGATTATGCTGGCGCTCCCAGTTATTTAATGAATTGGTATTGAAAATGGATAGAGACATAGAGTTTTGTAATCGGATCAAAAAAAAGGGTAAGAAAACTATTGATAGATTGCCAGAATTACGATCAACAGATGATGGTGATATTCCGGAAGGCCTATCATTTCAGGTATTTGATCAAGATTGGCTCAAGGGCTGTAGTAAGATGCAGACTATTGCCCTCAAAATACTTGACATGCCAGTTATTAGGCCGACTGGTGATGCTTTGCAATAACTTTGTAATTTGTCACGGTATAGCACTGTGACAAATTAAAATTTTGTGAATTATTTGTGCAGGTGTAATAAAATCGGATTATTATCTCTTAAGGATGCAACAACTTGCTAAATATGTTAGAATATAGACAATATCAATTGAAATGTATCACCGTCTCCCTTAGGAATAATACTCTATTGCTCATTTTCATTGAGGAAATATTGAAGAAGTTCGATCCAGCTAATGGTGTTCATAATTGTGGACCTGTGCCAGGGTCAACAGGAGTTATCAACTTTGTCAAACACAAATTATATAATATCAGTAAGGCTCACGCAGTTAATGAGTTTTTCTTTTCTTGGACCTATTGGTGATTGGAAGATGGCATTCCCATAAGGAAGGATTTCAGAATAGTAATACAATCAAGGTGAAAGATGAGCTTGAAAGGTACCTTCCCCATGTTGACCTCAACTGAATGAGGAGTGATATAGTGGATGACCTGTACAGGTCGTTGTTGGCCAATACGATGTAGACGATCAACAGCCTGAGCCTCAATGGCTGGGTTCCAATTGGGCTCCTGGAAATGTGGATGTCAGGGTCCGAAAATCAGGGGAGAATTTTGGGGGGCCCCTCACCATTAAATAGACTATATTAGCACAAGTTATATTCAGGCCAGTTCCAGCCGCGGCAATGGATGCAATGAGTACTTCACATTCAAGATTATTGAAGAAATTCCCAATGCCTTGTCCTGTGCTCGTGATGTAGTTGTTCCATCAATTCGTGCTGAAAGGATAGAGTGATGGGCCAGAGCAATACCAATTCTACAATATAAAAAAGTCAGATGGAGTCAATTGGTAATGGATGCATATTAGAATTAATGCACAAATCTAGAAATTGGGTCCATTGGGTATAAACCACCGATTTGTTTAGACCACACCTTGTTTGTTTGTTCTTCATTAAGCTTTGTAGGAGGTGTGCAATTTTGCTACTCATAATGCATGTTTCCACATCCACAATAGTTCGTGTGAGTGTTGGGGGGTTATCCTGAGTGCTCCTGCACTCGGGGTCTTCCAACTCCGCCTCCGCAATTGTGTTAAGCATGATGTGATGGTTACAACATATTCACAGCTTATTAATATTTCTGAAAAACTCTCCTGGTCCTTTGCTTTTTGATGATAGGAATTCTTCATATAATGTGGAATATTCTTGCTGCATGGTCGGGTTGAGTGGGAGCAGCTCATAATGATGGCTAATAGTGGGGAGGGATTTGAGATGTGTGGTTTTGGTTCGGCGCAAACTTAAATGCCGCAATGCCAAATTCAAAATATCATTGCAACCTTTGGAAAGACTACTCAGGATGAATGGTGACCAGTTATCTTGATCGGCGCTCTGGGGTTGAGTGATGAATGATATTATGCCCAAAAGGTCATAAATGGTGTTGTTAATAGGTGTGCCCGTTAAGCATATTCGACGGGATGAAAGGAGGCTATTAATGGCGCGGTGCGTGGCAGTGTATTGAGAGCAAATATGGCTATAAGATGGGGCAAGGGTTATTGGATATAAATGGTAATTTGAATCATTTAAGCTCAGCCACTCACTGCTCCATCCAAAATTATACAATGCCAATTGATTTGAAAAATGAATGATGTAGAGGTATTGGTTTGCTTAAATTCTTGGGTGATAGTATTGTAAGAAGTGATTATGATATCATATCTTAAAATGTCGGCCTCCGATAATGAGTAACGAGTGGGACCATGGTAGATTTTGGCATGCAGCACTCCAGCCTGAGCATGCTTGGATATTTCTGATTGCCAGTTGGTAATTAAGCGAGGGGGGCAGATGATCATGGTGGGCGTGGAGCGATGGGGGTTTGCGATCATCCGCTCCTTGGAGGTACCAATTAGAGCAATGGCCTGAATGGTTTTACCTAATCCCATATCATCCGCGAGCAGTCCCCCAAGAGGGGTATTGGTCGAAAGGGATTCAAATGAGCTAACGACCCTGTTTGTAATGATGTGCCTGGCATTGAAAGTGGATCCTGGGGGTGAGGTGGCACAAAGGTTACAGGCTGATTGGCCATTGGGGATTTCTCAATCCCAGAGAAAAGCTAGTCAGGTCTTTTGATGAGGGAGGAGAGGGGTTTGAATAATGTCATGGGGAGGTCTGATCCACTGGGTAATTGTATCAGTTTCTGCTTGGAAACCAATGATGAAACAGCAGGATATGAAACTGGTGTCAAGCTTGAAGCGGTAAATGTCGGAGTGAAGAGTTGACATTGACTATGAGTATCACAGTCATATCCTTTGGGCATTTTAAGCTTGAAATCTTGTGTTCAAAAGCTTTCCATTATGAATAAAATGTTTGGATACCTTGTGAAGAACATCAATGCTAGATTGGGTTTCTGAGATGAGGAGGGATCATTTGCATCAGTCATAAATACTCCCTCAACAAATAAGATTTGATTAGGATTGGATTGGCAATTTTCAATCCATGCCCCACCAGGACCACAGTGCATGAAAGTTTTTGGTGCCCCAAGGAATGGTATCAACATTTTGGAAAGGGGTCCAGGGAGAGAGCCAATAGCATGCTGGTGATTGGGGAGATAAACGAATATGTTGTGTTGATTGTGCCATATGATAATCCAAGAAGCTAAGTGGGAATTCTCAGGCTTTAAGGTTATATCACTATTTATTTGAATACAAATATTAATCATCCCAATGCAAAGTGGCTGTGAAGGGGTTGACATGATGGCTATTTTAAATTATTCGGGGACAGTTGGGAATTATATGATTGGGAAGGGGCAGCCTAAGGGAATGAAGTCCAAAAAGCGCAGGTGGGGAACTTATATGAGAGGCAGCAATGGACTGAAAGGGGGATGGCCTGTGGTTATGTGCATGGTCTTGATGGGGAGGGCCTCTTGGGCTGATAATTTTCATATCCAATTTGGGGCATATATCAAGGCAAGGTGGCCAAAATGTGGGTGCACCGATATTTTGCTGGATCTGCAGCAAGTTACGAAACCTTTGGTGGAACAAGGTTGACATTAGCATATCCGAAATTGGGTGGATTGTAGCAACTTATTGTGGAGGGGCATTTACGAGGCATGCGGCCATGTTTGCTGGTGTGACAGAAAACAAAGAACGTATCATCCCCAGGCTAATTTTTGCACAGGGACCTACTGGGCAATGTTGGAGGTTTCAAAGGGCGATCTCACTGTAGAGATGTTTGTGTTTGGGCGGGTAAGAGATGTTCGGTGGCGTGCCACCGAACATGAGTTTGATTGCGTGGAGCGCTTGAGAACGTGCAGAAAATGATCCGGAGTAGGAGATCCCAACACAATCATAGGCCAGGATTATTCTAATGCGGATGAGGCTGAAGAAAATCCACACTGATTGACCTCAGGTTTCCATGTGCGAGCGGGTGAGCGTCTGCAGTGCAGCTGACCACCTGTGAGCCTTAGAGGTAATTTCATATACCCAAAAGACCACAAATATAAAAAATAACATATTAATATAAATAAAATAAATTTATTTATATTATTAAAATAAAAATAAAAAAAAATATAAATACAAAATTATATTAAAAATAAAAAATTAATTATAATTTAAAAATAAAATTACTTTAAATTTTGTAAATATAAAATTACATTTATACTTGAAAAATTTAAGTAAAAATGAAATTTTAACAAAATTGTGAAAAAATAAATAAATTTGGAAAAAAGTTAAATAAAATTTATTATAATTTTTTATCCAATAAATAAACATATAAATTTTATTTCACCATTGGATTCCTCATAAAAAATCAGGTGGGGTCACCTCTGAGTGAAATTTTTGTAACTCAACTCTAAATAAGCTTAAATTAAGTTTTTAGTATTTTCAATACAAAAGTTGAAAATCCTCAAAACCTTAATTTAATTCACACCACATGTGGTGTTAACCATCAATTTTTGTGTTAAAATTGAGGTGTTGTGTTTAGTTTAGAAGTTATGAGGAATTAAAGTATTTTCAATTGAATTCAATTGAAATGTCAAAATGTGCGCGTGTATTACATAAGTGAACTTTGATTTACATATGAGGTGTCAATTATTACTGTATTGTACTGTACAATTGAATTGAATTACATGTGTAAATTATAAGTATAATACATGATGAGGAATTAAAGGAAAAATAAATTGGAAAGATTAAATTTGGGGGGGAAAAGGAACTCCAGCTCTAAGGGGGAGCTAGACCCCCAAAATCCTTGCTGACAGGCGTGGGATGTCAAAATTCACGCAAAAGTTCATCACTTTTGGCCTGGAATTGAGTTACAGGGTCTGTGGACTCAATTGATGATGAGGTTTTGATACCAACTGGGGTAGTTTTAGCTGTTGCCAAGAGGGTAAAACTACCCTTAAGATAAAACCATCAGAGTAAAAACAGTTTTAACTGGTTTCTACGACTCTGACACACATTCTGACGTGTTTTGAAGGCTCTAGGCCTGGTATTGCTATAGTAATGGCTGATTTAAGGGTCTAAAATGGCTAAAAATGGCTAAAAATGGCTTAAACCAGCCCTTTTTGGTCTAAATCAGGGTTCAATGATGCCATAATTGGCTTTTCTGTTGTCAGACTGTTTTTCACGACTGACAAGAGTAAATTTTACTTTTGGAGTAAGAGAATTGATGGCTATAAAAGAATGTCTTCTTTGCCCCACTTTTCTCTTCATGTTAGAATCTTTTCCTTTTATGAATTAGTTTAAAACTGTTAAACCAATCAATAAAAGATTCCAACCACCCTTTTTAAATCATTTTGAACCTTTTAACCACGTGAAAAAATCATTATAATCATTGTTTGTAACTCTTATAATCATTTTTACCCCTGAACCACCCCATAAGTGAATTAAAGCATCTTTCATCACTGTTAACTTTGTCACTTTGTTTCCAAATTCACTCTGGTCACTTTTGGGCGTGTTTTTTCTTTAATATTCTTTTTAAAGACTTTGTTCTTTAATTAATTGCTTGCAGTTCTTTGCTCAATTAATTCCAATTGAAATTGCTCTTGAAGAAATTTCTTTTGTAGCCTTAAAATATCTCTTGTAGAGTATTTTTTGGATAAATTTTTATTGTTGGTAAAACAATAAATTTTTATAATATTATTGTTTTATACTAATAAAGTTATAAACAATAAAATTGGCGTGTTTTCTCTTAAAAATAATATTTCATACTATTTTTAACTGAATTTTACCTTATACAAATTTTGAGGACAGGAAAAGTACTTGATTTTTAATCAAAGTTTCATATCCACACCTTACATTTGGGGGCCCAGCCGTGATATTTTACCTGTGACATATTTTTTTTACTCTTTTTAAATCTTTTTTCTTATATTGAAAAATTTAAAAACATATAAAAAATACTTATAATCCAAAAAAAATCCTTAAAAAATAATTTTTTTCATATTATAAGTGAGGCTTATATTTTTATTTCTTTTTTGAAATAACCTTTTTTTACTTAATTAGTTGGCTTTTTCATTAATTTTAGTGTCTGACAATGTGGTAAGACAAGAAAACATTGAAACAGCCTCAACAGTAACCAGCATTATCCCTGCCAGTACTGTTAATTCTGATCATAATAGTACTGTTATTGTGACTCAAAATAATCAACCTGAACCAATATCTTCTGAATTAATTAACTTGGATATAAGTAATACACTTCAGAAAGCCAAAAATTTGGCCAATAGTAAGTTTTTGACGTAAAAATACTATTTTAAGCCTTTTTTAACCATAATTATGCCTTCAACCAGGTCAGGAGCCAGCTACAACCCCTCAAGCAGCTCCCAAAAAGGTAATAGACATGATTATGGCAGAGGCCAACCAGGTACAGAAGGAAAAGGGTCAGTTGATGACTTCCAAACAACTAAAATGGGTCATTCTGAAGCTGATAATACCATTTTACCTTCAAAAAGAGCTGACACCGCCACAAGAAGCCTCAGTGGACATATACAAAGCCAGCCACAAAGCTTACAACAATGCACTGCAGTACAAGGAGTACCAGATCCTTGCAGACCTGTGGAAGAATTGCATGAATTCTTACCTGACAGTAAGAAAATTCTTGGGCCATCCCAACACTTGCAAATTGCTCAATGGATGGCATCCATTGATGGAGAAGAAAAACATGATGCTTTTGACACTAGAATGGAGGAAAAACAACCCTCCACCAGCCAAACCAGTGCCAAAAACAGCCCCAGTGGCCAGCAGCAGCAATTCCAACGTGAAAAAGCAGCCACAAACTCCAAACAAGGGCAAAGGGAAGGCACCAGCCCCAAAACCTTACAGCCAGGGCTACAGAATCCCAAAGATTCAGCAGGATGCCATGGAAAATGTATTTCAGATGGCCAGAACCATGATGGAATTACAGAAGAAGGAGGAAGCCAGATTAAGGTTCCAGAAATGATTTCTGACATATTTGATTCCATCCCAGAGTTGTATAATGCTATAAATGACGTGAAAAAACATCTTTCTGATAAAAATGAAACCATTTGTAACAACATTAAAACAAACAACCTGAGTCTGTGCCAAATTAATGAAACACTTATGTGTTTTGAAAAAGTTTTAAGAACAATTAAAAATTCTAATAATGATAATTCTTCTAACAATAAAATAAATGAACAATCTGCAATTATTAAAGAATTAACAGATAAATATTCTAAATTCAATATTGATGACATAATTGAAACAAGAATTAAACAAGCCATAAATATTATCAAGACAGATAAAAAGAAAGTCCTTGATGACATTTCAAATTCATTTACTGAAGTAAAGACATATACCATTGCCTTGAAAAAGTGTTTTGATGCTTCACAAGAAGAAGTATCAAAATTATCAATGAAATTGAATCAAGTCACTGCTGATAATACAAGACAGACAGAGTTATGGCAAGAACTTACACATAAAGAAGACATGTATAAAATTGAAGTAATAAATTTAATACAAAGCTTCCAACATGAATACAGAAATTCCCAAAGGTGTAGTAACAGTAAAATGAATGACATTGAACAATTACTGAACACCTTACCAAGAATGTCTACACCTCTAAATCAAAATGAGGGCACAAGAATTTCAAATCCACAAGTATTGGATCCTGATAATTCACAATTAAAAAATGAATTATCCACTTCTTTTCATACCTTGGAACCATCAATGGGCCAAGCACTCTTGAAAGAAGTTCCAAAACTTAAAGAATGGCCTCACTTCAGTGGTGAAGGAGAGTATGACCATATGGAATTCATTAGAGGTATTGACATGATCAAAGAGGATTTTGAATTACCAGACAGATTGGTAACAGCCAGGTTTAACACCTTGTTTACCAGATCAGCTCACAGATGGTACATCAAAATAAGACAAGCACATGGACACCAGAGTTGGACTTGGTGGAAAACCCAAATCATCAACAAATGGGCAAATGATGCTTGGAGGTTTAAAGTTGAAACAGCCTTTGAATCTGCCAAATTTAATG
Organism: Austropuccinia psidii; assembly: GCA_023105745.1. Taxonomy (NCBI): domain Eukaryota; kingdom Fungi; phylum Basidiomycota; class Pucciniomycetes; order Pucciniales; family Sphaerophragmiaceae; genus Austropuccinia; species Austropuccinia psidii. The sequence continues at coordinate 56,491,059 of JALGQZ010000004.1, forward strand.
CTGATAAAGACAAAGCTTTACCATGGTTTTGCCAACAAAAGGACAGATTAACAGCATTATATCCTGACATGTCAGAATTTATGATCCATAGAAAAATTCTGAGACAATGTGGAGGTGACTTAGAGCATGCTGTCAAAAGCAGGACTACTGAACAATCTTCAGCAGAGGATATTATCAATATACTAGAAGAAGTAACCACCAGAACCAAAATTGGTTCTAGTAGGGTGAATCTTAAAACAAGGTTTAATACACCTTGGAAAGATTCTGTGGACAAAAACCCCAAAGAAAATTCTAGTAATATTAAATATAAATCTGCAGATACAGTCAGAAAATGCCATATTTGCCAAAGCACCACCCATTTAGCCAATACATGTCCAAAAAGGGGGAAAATCAATGAAATTGACATTGAAAAAGAACCAGATGTTGAAAAAGAAGACATAATTGAAGACAATTCAGATGATAAGTCATCCATATTCTCTGAATCTTCAAAAGATATAGAAAATATCAATGCCACTTTTGACATCATGGAATCCTATTCCCACTTACCACAATTGAGCAATGGTCAAGTTGATTTATCAAAAGTTCAAGATGCACAACTTATGAAGACAAAACCAAACAGAGGAAAAGGTTATACAGCTGGTAACTCCTGTATAACAGAAGTGGTGATTGATAACAAACCCACCAAACTTTTGCTTGACCCAGGAGCCTTCTGCTCTTGTGTTGGAAAATCTTTTCTTAAGACTTGTGTACCAAATTTTGAAGACCAATTGTTACCAATTGATGGTATAAAATTCAACAGTGCAAGTAACCCAATGAAAGCATTAGGAATCTTTGAGACCAATGTCATATTCCCACACATAAATGGGAATTTAAGGATCACAGTTGAATTTGTTGTTATGGAAAATTGCTCTAGTACCCATTTTATATTGGGAAATGACTATTTAATCATGTATGGAATAGATTCACATAATAACAAAGACAGATACTTTACAATTGGAGACAATAAGCGCCAGAAATTTGCCTTTTTACCCTTTAAAAGACAAATTACAGTAAACAAAGTATCACCAGTCAACTTAGAGTTAGAGAAATTCAAGTCTGAACAGTTAAGTGAGGCTGAAATAAGCCTTCATCTGACTGATAAGCAAGAAAATGAACTTTCTTCCCTTTTGTATGACCACAGAGGAGCATTTGCTACAGACAAAGAACCCCTGGGAGCAATTATTGGTCATGAAGTTGACATCATTCTTAACATTGAGAGACCTTATCCACCACTCTTAAGAAGACCTGCTTATCCAGCAAGTCCAAAATCAAGAGAAGCTCTAGAAATTCATATCAAAGAACTTCTAGACCTTGGTGTAATAAGAAAAGTAGGCCACAATGAGGAAGTAGAAATAACTACACCAGTCATAGTGGCGTGGCATAATGGAAAATCCAGAATGGTTGGGGACTTTAGAGCTCTGAACACTTACACTGTTCCAGACAGATACCCAATACCAAAAATCCAAATTGCCCTTACTCAAATATCTCAAGCAGTGTATATAACCACTATGGATGCCCTTAAAGGATTCCATCAAAATGTAGTAACACCAAGAGCAAGAAAATATTTGAGAATTATTGTTCATTGTGGAGTGTATGAATACTTAAGGATGCCCTTTGGTATCAAAAATGCACCTTCACACTTCCAAAGAATGATGAATGAAATCTTCCCTGAAGAACTCTCAGAGGGATGGTTAATCATTTACATTGATGACATTATTATCTGTTCAAAGACTTGGGAGGAGCACATGTACAGATTATCAAGAGTTTTAACAAAAATCCAATCAGTAAACATGAAAATCTCCTTGAAGAAATGTCATTTTGGATTTAAAGAACTTAAGGCACTAGGACATGTTGTATCTGGTTTGTCCCTTGGAATTGATAAAAACAAAGTTGCAGCAGTATTGTTAAAACCCATGCCTCAGAATAAGAAGGAAATTCAGTCATTCTTAGGTTTTGCAGGATATTACAGGCAGCACATTAAAGACTTTGCATCCATAGCAAGACCACTTTATAAGTTGTGTGACAAAGACACAGTATTTGAGATGACTGTTGACAGAGTCAAAGCTTTTGAGTCTCTAAGAGAAGCATTGACCACTGCTCCACTCTTACTGATGCCAGACTTTAAATTGCCTTTCAAACTGTATATTGATGCATCAGGGGATGGACTAGGTGCTGCACTTCACCAAGTTCAGATCATAAATGACAAACCTGTAGAAGGACCAATATGTTTCATATCCAGGCAAATCAAACCAACTGAAGCCAGATATGGAGCAAGTCAAATGGAATGTCTATGCCTTGTCTGGGCCTTAGAGAAATTGAACTATTTCTTAGAGGGATGTGTTTTTGAAGTAATAACAGATTGTACAGCTGTGAAATCACTTTTGAACATGAAAACACCTAACAGACACATGCTCAGATGGCAAATAGCCATACAAGAATACAGAGGCAATATGACTATTGTTCATAAGGATGGGAATATTCATAAGAATGCAGATGGACTAAGCAGATGGCCATTACCAAATAACATTGATAATCCTGCTTATGTTCCAGAAGAAGCTTCACCACAAATTCCAATAGAAGGAATAAGTGTTACAGACTTGAACACCACCTTCTTTGAAGAAGTCAGAAATAGTTACACTCAAGATAAGAATTGTAGCATCTTATGCCAATTACTTAACAAAGACTGTAAAGACAACTCTCTAATACATGCCTTGGATGAAGTATGGAGAAAATCTTATAATGAAGGAAGATTTCACCTACTGGATGGTATAATTTACCACAGAACCAAGCACACATGTGTCATGACAGTTGTAGACAGGTCATTAATCAATCTTGTACTGAAAGAATGCCATGATAGTCCCTTTTCAGGAAATATTTCTGAAGACAGAACAAGAGAGAAAATGAAGACCTGCATATGGTGGCCAATGTGGCAAAAAGATGTTGCAGAGTATTGCAAAACCTGTGACAGATGCCAAAAGGCAAATAAGTCCACTGGCAAAAGACTTGGAAATATGATGAAAATCCAAGAACCAAACAGACCTTGGGAAATTGTCCATATGGATTGGGTAACTGGCCTACCACCAGGAGGTGACAGGAGCTATAATGCTTGCCTAGTAATTGTGGACAGATTCAGTAAAACTCCAATCTTTTTACCATGTCACAAAGATGATACAGCCATGGATACAGCTCTTCTGATATGGAATAGAGTAGTGTCATGGACTGGGATATTTACAAATATCATCAGTGATAGAGATCCCAAATTCACTTCAGCACTATGGACAAATCTTCACCAATTATTTGGCACTAAACTGTCTTTCTCTACAGCCTACCACCCACAAACTGATGGCCTGGCTGAAAGAATGATCCAAACCTTAGAGGACATGGTGAGAAGATTTTGTGCATATGGCCTTGAATTCAAAGATTGTGATGGATTTACCCATGATTGGTGTACTCTGTTACCAGCACTGGAATTAGCATATAAAACATCAATCCATGCTAGTACCAATCAGACTCCTGCTATTCTAGAAAAAGGATGGAACCCCAAGTTACCCCAAGACTCCTTGAGGAAAGACTTAATTGAAATACATCCCACAGCTGCTAGCTTCAAAGGAATGCTAGACAAAGCTAGAAAGCATGCAGTAAGATGCATGGAGGACTCTTTTGCATATGCTAAAGACAAATGGGATAAATCTCATGCAACTCCAGATTTCAAAGTGGGGGACCTAGTTCTTGTATCCACCACTAACTTCAATAACATCAAAGGATGTAAAAAGTTAAAAGACTCCTTTGCAGGACCTTTTGTTATTAAGGCCCTCCATGGAGAAAATGCTGTTGAAGTAGAGTTATCTGAAGAACTTAGCAATAAGCACCCTACATTTCCAGTAAGCTTGATAAAGCCATACAAATCTAGTGATGCTGAGAAATTTCCCTTGAGGAATAAGATTCCCCAAGTTATACCTCCTATTGAGACATCTGGTACTAAGACAATAACCAAAGTTCTTAAAGAAAGGAAATTAAGAACCAAGAAAGTAAGGGAATACCTTGTTAGGTACAGTGACCCAACTTGTGAAGATGAATGGTTAGAAGAGAAAGATATACCAGAAGCCACCAAACTCCTGAGGAGATTCAGACACACTAGAAACACCAATATTACAAAGTAATATTCTTTTTTAGGGGGAGGGAATGTGAGCCTTAGAGGTAATTTCATATACCCAAAAGACCACAAATATAAAAAATAACATATTAATATAAATAAAATAAATTTATTTATATTATTAAAATAAAAATAAAAAAAAAATATAAATATAAAATTATATTAAAAATAAAAAATTAATTATAATCTAAAAATAAAATTACTTTAAATTTTGTAAATATAAAATTACATTTATACTTGAAAAATTTAAGTAAAAATGAAATTTTAACAAAATTGTGAAAAAATAAATAAATTTGGAAAAAAGTTAAATAAAATTTATTATAATTTTTTATCCAATAAATAAACATATAAATTTTATTTCACCATTGGATTCCTCATAAAAAATCAGGTGGGGTCACCTCTGAGTGAAATTTTTGTAACTCAACTCTAAATAAGCTTAAATTAAGTTTTTAGTATTTTCAATACAAAAGTTGAAAATCCTCAAAACCTTAATTTAATTCACACCACATGTGGTGTTAACCATCAATTTTTGTGTTAAAATTGAGGTGTTGTGTTTAGTTTAGAAGTTATGAGGAATTAAAGTATTTTCAATTGAATTCAATTGAAATGTCAAAATGTGCGCGTGTATTACATAAGTGAACTTTGATTTACATATGAGGTGTCAATTATTACTGTATTGTACTGTACAATTGAATTGAATTACATGTGTAAATTATAAGTATAATACATGATGAGGAATTAAAGGAAAAATAAATTGGAAAGATTAAATTTGGGGGGGAAAAGGAACTCCAGCTCTAAGGGGGAGCTAGACCCCCAAAATCCTTGCTGACAGGCGTGGGATGTCAAAATTCACGCAAAAGTTCATCACTTTTGGCCTGGAATTGAGTTACAGGGTCTGTGGACTCAATTGATGATGAGGTTTTGATACCAACTGGGGTAGTTTTAGCTGTTGCCAAGAGGGTAAAACTACCCTTAAGATAAAACCATCAGAGTAAAAACAGTTTTAACTGGTTTCTACGACTCTGACACACATTCTGACGTGTTTTGAAGGCTCTAGGCCTGGTATTGCTATAGTAATGGCTGATTTAAGGGTCTAAAATGGCTAAAAATGGCTAAAAATGGCTTAAACCAGCCCTTTTTGGTCTAAATCAGGGTTCAATGATGCCATAATTGGCTTTTCTGTTGTCAGACTGTTTTTCACGACTGACAAGAGTAAATTTTACTTTTGGAGTAAGAGAATTGATGGCTATAAAAGAATGTCTTCTTTGCCCCACTTTTCTCTTCATGTTAGAATCTTTTCCTTTTATTAATTAGTTTAAAACTGTTAAACCAATCAATAAAAGATTCCAACCACCCTTTTTAAATCATTTTGAACCTTTTAACCACGTGAAAAAATCATTATAATCATTGTTTGTAACTCTTATAATCATTTTTACCCCTGAACCACCCCATAAGTGAATTAAAGCATCTTTCATCACTGTTAACTTTGTCACTTTGTTTCCAAATTCACTCTGGTCACTTTTGGGCGTGTTTTTTCTTTAATATTCTTTTTAAAGACTTTGTTCTTTAATTAATTGCTTGCAGTTCTTTGCTCAATTAATTCCAATTGAAATTGCTCTTGAAGAAATTTCTTTTGTAGCCTTAAAATATCTCTTGTAGAGTATTTTTTGGATAAATTTTTATTGTTGGTAAAACAATAAATTTTTATAATATTATTGTTTTATACTAATAAAGTTATAAACAATAAAATTGGCGTGTTTTCTCTTAAAAATAATATTTCATACTATTTTTAACTGAATTTTACCTTATACAAATTTTGAGGACAGGAAAAGTACTTGATTTTTAATCAAAGTTTCATATCCACACCTTACACCACCCGAGCAAGAAAATAGCCGGTCGGAAGACTGGCAGTAAGATATGTCTTCCAGGCGTGTGAAAGTTGCCTGCATATGACCCGTTGGGTGGTGCATATGAGAAAGTGTGTGGCTGCCCGCCAATGAGCACGGGCGGCCAGTCAAAGTTTGCCCCAATATCACCCACTTACATTAACTTGGATTACACGCGCATCTGTGCCGCAGTTAGGCAGAGCTGTCCAACAAGGTGCATCAAAGGGATGCAGTTGAGATATATGACTTGATGGCTTGATGTGATTGCATGTTAAATAGTTGAACAGCTTTTGCTCTGCCCCGCAGCATACATTTACAAAGGTGTACTGCGTACTACAGTGTCGGCTGTACAGATTAGGAAGGTGTAATACTACTTCAGCCTGCATGCATATAGCCAATGGGTATCTGCCTTCGGATTGTTTCCATATACGTAGCTCATGTGCCACATGCTCAGCATTGTGTTTCACCCGCTTTGCACACGCAAGCTGAGCATGTCATGGTCAGCTTGGACCGTGTGGAAGTGCTCAGTCAAGCCATGGTCCAGACCATTTTTGCAATAGTTCATTGGAAGCCTCAGTTTGGAGCACTTCACCAAAGCGTGTGAACTGCTGCACCTGGCTAAAATGTCATCCGATGGTGTGCCAAATGCTCAGATTGTGTGCTTACAAAAATGACCTAGCAATTGCTCAGCATGGTGCATTTGATATTGTTATATCAATAGTTCATTAACTGTGCAATTAAAATGTTCAGCCACTGAGCATTTCAATTATGACCCAAAAGCAAACCTGAGCAATGGGTCGAGCCAAGATTATGCTGTATTTACTTGTCATACAGCCGCCCGACCCTTTGTTCAAACACTATCACCCAGCCATAAGGCCGGTATGCTCGCCACGGTCACCTGTGACCAAATGCACCACGTGCATTTCTGCATGGGGCACATGTGCATTGCACCCACCATGCAGATTCAACGAGGGCCTCACAACCACCCTCCTGGGTGATCGGGTGGCTATTTAAGGAAACAAAGGGGATTCGACTGAGCTTGACAATTCAATCAATAGCAATACTCAGCCAGAACCCCATTGTTCTTCTGCCTCACGCCAAAATTGAAGCTCAGTTGCAGCATTCGCTGCGACTGAGTTTCAATTTTGCCCACACGCCTTGAAGCTGAGCCTTTGTAGGGTACTGCAACTGCTGCGACTGAGCTTCAATTTTGCCCACATGCTCTGAAGCTGAGCTTTTTTTGGGTGCTGCCACTGCTGCGACTGAGCTTCAATTTTGCCCACATGCCTTGAAGCTGAGCCTTTGTCGGGTGCTGCAACTGCTGCGACTGAGTATCAATTTTGCCCACATGCCTTGAAGCTGAGCCTTTGTCGGGTGCTGCAACTGCTGCGACTGAGTATCAATTTTTCCCACACGCCTTGAAGCTGAGCCTTTGTTGGGTGCTGCGACTGCTGCAATCGTCTCAGCTTCCCCATCTCCTTCTTGTGCGTATTCCCCCTTGTCTTCCTGCCTTTCCAGTCTTTTCTTTTGCACTTGACTAACCCCACTCCCCTTCCTTCTTGCTTTTTGTTTTTCCTGCTGATAATTTCAGAACCCCACTTCTATCTACTTTGTACGTTTTCTCCAATTGAACTTTTGTCAACCTTATGATCCAATATTAATCATTTTATTTCTTCACGACTCTCTTCTAGACTTTTAAAAACCTCCTACTAGAGCTTTTTTAATTTGAATTCCGTTTTAAAATTATAAATCATCGTATGTCCTCCTTTTCTTTCTTGATTGCTTACTTTCTATTCAGTTACTAACCTGTTTTGTTTTGTTTTTAGATTTCGTGCACGTTATTCACCAAGCGGGGCGATGCTTGCCGACAAGCACACAAGAAATGTTTGTTCGTTGTCCGCCCCTTCCGACCACGAGGCCAGAGGAGTTCTCGCCCAAGACGCCCTTGCGAGGACTCCTTTGTGGTCGATGATTATGAAACGATATCCGAGCGCAAATGGACACCGGGACCTCAAGCAGGCCGACGGGAACAATTCCGGACGATTAGCCCAGTCCCCTCAAGCATCGATTTGTCCACCCACCATCCGATGGTCACTTCACTCCTCGACCTGAGCGAAGTGATTATCCGGCCGATGAAGGATGGCAATGGAAAGAGGACATTCGAGCTTGGGCTGATTGTCACCATGTCTTGTCACCGATGGGATTCAAACGCCAAAGTAAGTTTTCTTTCTCCTCCTTATCTCATTTCTCTTCACGCAATAATACTGACTTTTTTCCATTACTCACAGAACAAAACACCCCAAATCCCCCCCAACAAGACTCTCCCGTTCCTAGTTTGCCTCGCGAGCAAACCCCGCGGCAACCCACTCCAGGCCCGAGTGGTACCGGATGGTCGGAGGACTTATTCCGCGGTAAGCAGCCAACTTTCTCTTTTCTCATTTGCACTTTTGCATCAAGTTAACTGACTCTTCCTTGTTTTGTAGAAGCCTCCCAACACAAAGAGCCACCCATTCCTGGCCCGAGTCATTCCTTCGAGCCACCCAAGGACGTTCCGACTCGTGAGCCAGAACCTGAGGTGGCTCCGACGCAATCCACGGAGGAACCTTTTGGTAAGTCACAAATTCGCTTTCTTTACTCCTATTCACTTTTCCTCATATTTTCTTTGACCCTCTCCAGCTTGTCCTGCCACTCCCCGCTCGATTATCATCATCGACGATACGCCAGTCGGATCCCCCCCTCCCCCTCCCCCTTCTTCTTCACCGACTCCGCCACTTTCCCCTCCTGTTCCCCCTCCCTCCACTCCTACCCTGGTTCCTTCCCCGAATATCCCTCCCATTGCCGCCGAGAACCCAACCGCCTTCCCCCCCCTGGTGCCTAGCTCCTCTCATTCCTACGATGACGCTCGCCAGGAATTCACCGATGTGCGCCCGATCCTAATGATTCCTCGAGCCATCAATCAACCGAATCTTGTTGGAGCATCGTTGGTTGCTCCACATAATTCCTTTCGTGGATGAAACTCATTGAAATGAGATGCACCGGGAATTCCGGGAGGAACTAAACTCCCTCCTTGGCGAGGCGATGGAGGCTTATCCAAAGGAGGACATGACCGGGATAGTCTCAAAATTCTTAGAAAAATAAAATGCAAAAAAAAAATCGTATTCTTTCCTCTTTTTACCTTTTGTAATACACTCCTTTAGATAAATTTTTGGTATTCAATGAAAGATATTTTCAATTTCTCTTATGTTCTTTGTTCACGTGAATTTATTATAATTCCTCAATGATTCATATTTACTATCAAGGCATGGCTTTTCGAACATTCGTCGAATTTTGATGGCCATCGAATTTCCCTACCCTTCAAATATTCAGAATCGAATTTCCCCACCCTTCAAATATTCATTTCTGAATATTCAAAGATTCAAATTTTTTTTTCACATATTTGAAATGAATATTATTCGAAAATTCGAATTTTTTTTTTGAATATTTGAAAATTGGCATGAATTACTTTAAAAAATAATTTATTGACATATAGAACTCTCCAATTATTAATGACTTTATCACATAATTCCTCTTCAAAATATCTACATTAATAATTGCTTAAAAAATTCTTAATTGGAAAGTCAGAAATCATTTGTATAATAGAAATATTTTCCTGATTTATTATGCTTTTTAATCATTTATTATATTAATAATTTAAATATTAATATGAAGGAATTACTATTTCTAATAGTTTAATACTTATTAATTAAATTTGAATTAATAATTAATTTTTAAAATATATGAATCTTTAATTTAGCTTTCTATCTCCCTTATATATACCTACCAGAAGATCTCTGTAATCCCAATTTTTTTAACTGTAAGTTAAAAAATTCCAATTGGAGGAATTTTTGTTGGAAGTGTGTGCTAAAAATATTCTGAATAGAGAGATAAATGCCTGAAATCTTTTGAATCTATGGTATAAAGGTATTCATTACCTTATGGAAGTTGAACTCAGAAGTTATTTTTTCTTAATGCTATTTGTCACAACTAGTCATATGATACATTTCATTGATTTGGATTAAAAAGTATGAAGTTTATTTGGAGGAAGAAGAAAATCTATTTACAATTGAAGAATGATCATCTGCACTAAAATTTGATATTTTTCCTGCTGCTAAATTTTTGAAAATATTATATGCTTTTTTAGAAATTTGTAAAGACATAGATAATCTTGTAAAACAATTATTTTGACCACCTTCTGGATAAAGAGTAAAATGACGGGTGCTTTTGGCTTTCCACACCATTTGTACAATTCCTGGTTCTTTACCAGTTAAATTAATATTAAACCTATAATCAGGAAAAACAAAAAATTCATTAAAAAAGTCATAATTTTCAAAACTTAAACTACCATCAGATTTAGAAATAGGAATAGAAAGAAAATAAGCATATTCTGAACAATCAGTTTTATCACAATGAGGAAAATTGGAAAAACTATCAATATTAAAGGTTAATTGATTTGCAAAAAAAGTAGAATTAAAATCAGCAAGATCTAAAATCTCAAAACCAGGAATATTATATTCTTCCATCTTACTAGAATTATGTTGAAATATTATAGAAGTAAATTTTTGATAAAGATTTTTCAGAATATTTTGAATTTTGCTAAGTTCTGAAGTTAAACTATTATATAATTGGAGATTATTAGAAATAGCACTAGAATTGATATATATACCAATAGTAGAATCTCCAAGCCTGGGTGGTCTCCATCCAATAGCATACATAGTACCACTAATTTTATTTCGAGTTTCTTGTTGTTTATTCAAAAAAAATTATATTTATATAAAAAAGTACTTAAAAAATTAATTTCTGATTTTTCAATATCTTTTAAATTTTTGAAAGGAATAAATTGAACTATTGCAAATGATTTAAAATAAGTATCAGGAATTGTTTGATCATTTAAAATAGTAAATCCAAAATCTAAAGAGAAATAATTTTCCTTAATATAATTTCTATAACTAGGAGTTTTGGTTAGAAAAATAGGTCTAAGAAATTTTCTATTGTTATCATTTGTTGGAATTGGAATGAAAAAATTTTCATTAGATAAATTGCAAGTTCTAATATAAGGCTTAGCTAAATCACATCCAAGGATTTTAGATTGTTTTTGACGGGTATGTTGATGGGATCTTTGATTATTAGAAATTATTTGTTTTCTATTATGGATTCTAGATGACTTTTGTTTTAATTTTCTAGGCATAGTGGAGATTTGAAATGAAAAATATAAGAATTGAATTTGTTTAAAAAAAACTTTTTAAAGTTGAAGAAAAATAATAATTTTTTTAAAAAAACTGAATAACGTTAGCCTCATTATAAAATGAGTTTAGCCACTCTTTGACTTACTCCCATACAAACAGTTGTTTTTAAAAAAAATATTTAATTAATTTAAAAGATTGAAAAAAAAATATAATAACAAATTAATTAAGATTCTTTAAAGAAAAAGAGTAACTAACGTTACCCTTTTTTTGGATAAAAAAAAAGAGTAACTATTGTTACAATTTTTTTGGATAAAAAAAAAGAGTAACTATTGTTACACTTTTTTTGGATAAAAAAAAAGAGTAACTATTGTTACACTTTTTTTGGATAAAAAAAGTATTTTTAATATGAAATGAGAAATATAAAAATTTGATTTGTGTAAAAAAAAAGTTTTTAAAATTAAAGAAATAATAATTTTTTAAAAAAAACTGAATAACGTTAGCCTCATTATTAAATGAGTTTAGCCATTCTTTGACTTACTCCCATACAAACAGTTTTTTTAAAAAAAATATATTTAATTAATTCAAAAAAATCAAAAAAAAATCAATAATAATTTAATTAAGAATTATAAAAAAAGAAAAAATAATTTGTTTTTTTTGGGAGATTGCGAGAAAAAGACCAAAAAAAAAATCCAATTGGTTTTTTTAATATTGTTGTCATACAACAATACAGACCTCCCAATAATCCTGCCACTGCCAAAAAGAGAAGTGGCGGGTCATACAGCTCCAATAACCTGCTGTATAGCAAAACCAAGGGTCCCAGGCTGTTTGGGACCCTCAATTAGTCAATTTATGATCAAGAAAAAATGTCATAAATTGACTAATTTGTTTGTATCTTCTATTGACAGTCTTTCATTCCCATTGTAGCTGTGTGAACCCAGAGGAAAATGACCTACTGGTTGTATCCCAGAATCTTGTTTTGTTGTACTTGTCTCAGTTGTGTGAGCACAATTAACCAAGTTGAAGACATTTGACAGCAACTCCAACCTTTGAAACCTTCCAGCCCTCCACCTGTTCAAATTGATTATGTAGCTCCTCCGCAAAGGGTTGTACAGGCTCCTATGCATTTGGAAGCTATTCCTTTACCTCAAGCAGCACCACCCTTAGCAAACCCTGCCTCCTTGGCTGATCTAACTCGCGTATTGGAAGCTAATCCTGGCTTGTTTTTTAATATCTGATGGTGCTCTGACGTACTGAGCTCATGATGAGGCCCTTTTGGTGCTCAGAAGACGACGATGAAAATTTTCAGACAGTTCGAATGATTTGAATTATATCATCTCAAAAATCTTAAATTTGAAATTATTTTCTTCAAACATAGTAAATACAACGGAAACTGAAAAAGTGCTAGTGCTGGCTTGGTCAGTAGCATTGTCACTTGTTCATTGGATGTAGTGAAGACAAAACTACAGGCCCAAGGCAGCATCATCAATACCAATTTGACTCTGGCCTCATACAAAGGCTTAACTGGTCAGTAATCACTTAGGTTTTTTCTATTCAATCAATTTGATTCAATAAAGCACTCACCGCGTTTGATTTCGTCCTACTGGTGTCTTAAAATCATAATTGATCATCTATTAGGGTCTTTAAAAACAATTTGGCGAGAAGAGGGTCATCGTGGACTCTATCGGGGCTTGGGTCCAAAAATTATTGGTTATCTACCAACTTGGGTTATCTATTTCACCGTCTATGATGCCGCTAAAGCCAGGCTGGCTAGTTTAAGGCCTAGTAAGTCAACTTATAAAAATTAATTGCTTTTATTGATATGTTTTTGGCCTCTGAGAAACTGATGTAATTTCACGTCCTCTTCTTATTAGATCATCAGGAAACCATTCTTTCCCATGTTCTAGCTGCCATTACAGCCGGTGCAATTTTGACTACAGCAACTAATCCACTCTGGCTAATCAAGACTTGCTTTATGGTTTGTCTTGAAGATAAGCTGATTTACATATCTTGGCTCTTACCATTCATTGCTTGTTTGTTTTCTTCAATCAATTAGGCCCAGCGTACTCATCGAAATCCTTCTGAAGAGCGCTACCGCCACACATTTGATGCTTTTCGTAGGATATATGAGAAAGAAGGTCTGCAAGGTTTTTACCGTGGCCTCGTGCCTAGTTTGCTGGGTATCACCCATGTTGCAATTCAGTTTCCCTTATATGAACAAATAAAATTATATTATCGTACGTCGAGGGATTTTTCTTTGATTTGCCCACTATACTCATCCCAATTATTTTCACTCTATTCAACGGCTTGCTTTATCATGTGGTTTTCTCTTGGGTCAAAGAGAAAAAGTATCCCAATGATTTGCCATCGGCTCAAATTTTAGTCGCTTCTGCTTGCTCGAAAATGTTGGCATCACTGATAACATACCCTCACAAAGTCTTGAGAACAAGGCTCCAAGTGCATGCATTAGAAAAAAAGGCTCAAAACGCAAACTGCTTGGTGTTATCACCAAACCTACTCTGTGAATCAAAGCTGGTCTACCCTTGAGTCAGAGATATTCTAAAGGCAATTATGAAAAATGAAGGATTTCTCGGGCTCTATCATGGAATGGGAGTTAACCTTATTCGCACTGTTCCCAGTAGCGCACTTACCATTCTCACGTATGTTTTTTTTGATATAAAAAATCCTTTTAACTCAATGTGGTCTTCAGTTTAACAGCGAAACATGACTGAAACTTCTTTTGCGATTTATTGTTTGCATATTTATACTTGTTTTGGGGGGAATGACCAATACCGTGGGACATTCATCTTGATGGATTGGCTTTGTTTTGCAAATTCAGGTATGAACAGTCGATGCAATACTTGACTTCCTTGACTAGATCTGCCTAGAGGTCTTGTCGTTAACTAGGAAAACTCAAGGGGTTTTTGTTGCATCAGGCTGAATAATCAGAACTTAACGGTTTTTTTTCTTGGTTTTAGTTGACAAAAGTGAGAAAATTAAGACTAGAAAATAGTATTAATGGCTTTGTTGTTTAATTATGTCTTTTGCAAAAACCATGAAACTCACTTAAAAGCATTGTTGGTAGTAGTGATACGCGAGAAACCGGGTATGTTTTTAAATGTGGAAAAATAATTAGTAAACGCCAGTTACTGCTAATAATTTGCTTACAATCCCTTTATTCCTGTTGTTCAATTAATAAGGCATACTTGTGTTATCACAACCAATCCAGTTTCTTTCTTGGCATTTACAAGTTATAAATGTGTCAATGAGTGTATTAATTTTTAACGTATAGAACGGATTTTAATTTAATTTATCTAGACTCTTACCAACCAATTTATAGCCTTTTTCCTTGAAAAAAATGTTACTGCCAAAATGTGAAATAATAACAAGAGCTTAGCTACTGGGTAATAAAAAATCACTAAAATATATTAGATTACCTTCTAGGTGAAGGGTGAATTATTCCGGTGCTGAGGATATGTTTTCATGGGGGGGATTTTGAAAGATGGGCGTAGAGAGGCTTTTTATTTATACCTTTTGGGGAACTCAGGGACCCCCTAATGAAGTTGTCTTTTTCCACATTGATTCCTCTTGATTTGTTGTCTTTTGTTATGTGACTACTCTTTTTTAGTGTGTATTTTGCTTGCATATATTATGTGATCTCATTTTTACAAGGTATTTTCCTTATGCAAAGAATTTATTTGTCACATGATCCAATTTTGGTAAGGTTATGGTCATTTGATTTTTGGATATTTGTATTGCATAAGGATGGGTTTAGTGTTTGAGGGGTCAGGTGATGTTTTTATTGATAAGGATGTGTAACTTATGCAGGCTCCAAGGCTGTGTTTCTTATTAAAATTTAATGTTACTGGGTATTTAAAGTGCTTGTGTTGTCTATGCAGGTGTATTTTAAGTGTTACATGGGTCCCCAGTTATGTTAAAATGGTTGCTAAAGGGTTATATATATGTAATGTTGCACCTCAATGTAATCTGGTGGTAATTGATTTTTGATGTGTAGATTTACATATAAATGGTGCAATGAAATCAGTTTATGTATCACCTACAGTCTGTCTTGGTCTCTGAGGTATGGGAGTGTAAGTGAGGTGTAAGTTCTGGGTGTAAATTTGATTGTTGGTAGTAAGTTTGGGTGTTTAATTGATGGTCTGTAGAAATTCTTTATCCTTATGAGTAATTGTGAGCTTCAGTCTGAAAAAAAAGGTATAGAATACCACAGAGACTGTGGCAATATAATACCCTAAAAAAATATTTAAGTATGATATAGTTTGAGTATAAAAAAATTGAATTCTTTAAAACCAAGTTAAAAACATTTTATTAGTGCTTTTAACCTCAATCCTTTATTTATAATTCAAAATGGGGCTGACTAATTTAATTCTGCCTCACCTTTAATTAAAAAGCTACATCCAGGGCATGAAATAAAATTGAAGCATATCACATGCCTTTATTCCACACATAAAAATGCATGTAAATATAAAATCACATTACAAACTGCTTTTTACATCTATTCAATTGCATGTCATAAAATGGATTTCCATGAAGCTATATTTGACCTTTTTTGATTTAAAAATTAAAATAATAATAAACAAATCAATCAATTCTTTTTTGAAAAAAAACTCATATTTAATATTTCCTAATTTTCAGAAATATTTTTTTGGGGAGGGTGTTTATATTTATTTATTAAGTTTTATGATTAATAATAATATTTTTATTTTATAAAAAAATAAAACTTTACTAAAATTTCTATTGAAAATAATGAAATTCGTGACAAATTTGTGCATTTTGTAAATAAAATTCGAATTTGAATAATTTGAATTTCTGTCAGGAAAATTTGAATTTCTGTCAGGAAAATTCGAATTTTGAATCAAATTATTCGAATAATGAAAAACGAATTGTTTGAATAGCCATGCCTTGTTTACTATTGTGTGAGAATAATTTTTGTAAGTGCCCCACCAAAACTTTGGGTGAGTATTTGTTTGTGAGAAAATCTTTTGCCAAAAATGCGCCAATAGTCACCATTCCTGCCTCCTATATTTTCTTCCTCCATTGTTTAGAGCCATATCAAATCTTAACTGTAAAAAAGCGGGAGGTTCCGGCATGTGAGCAATCCACTCCAGATTCATGAGAAATTGCCATTCCTATGGTCACACGCTATTAATCTTAGTCATGTATTGAATTGTTTAAATTGTTGGGAACCTTCACAAGCGTAACGATTGGCGTGTGAGCTGTCGGGAGCCTGCAAAGGCGTAAGGATTGGCGTGTGAGCTGTCGGGAACCTGCACAGGTGTAAGGATTGCCGTGTGAGCTTTCGGGAGCCTGCACAGGCGTAAGAAATTGTCAGCATTGTTGGCAACCTTCACAAGCCTAAGGATTGGCGTGTGAGCTGTCAGGAACCTGCACAGGCGTAAGGATTGGCGTGTGAGCTGTTGGGAACCTGCACAGGCGTAAGGATTGGTGTGTGAAGCGTCGGCAGCCCGCATAGGCATAAGGAACTTTTAGCATTGTCGGAACCTGCACAAGCATAAGGATTCGCGTGTGAAGCATTGGGATCCCGGACAAGAGCAACAAACCTGGCATATGTACAGTACGATGGCATGCCACCGTACATAATCCACTTCACCCCTTTTTCATGTGAGACACCGCATCTCCTGCACTCAAAACCATCCAATCCTGGTGTATATTGTCCTCTGCCTTACCCCACCATTATCTACCAATCACGCTGCTATTCCGACTTCCTCACTCTTTGAATTGGGCTGAGATTGTATTACCATCCCTGATTTGATAGGCCGCTCCCTCGCCAATCTCATAATAGCCATTGCTTTTTCGCCACATTGTTTTTGCCAACCTCCTTGAGCATTGTGCGGACATACCCACTAGTGTCGTGCTTTTGTTGTCCTGTGCTGGATCAGTATAATGAACAAATGTACTACTGGCCCACACTACCTGAATGAGCCCATGACACGCGGATAGATCAATCCAAAAATGCTCATTTGGGAAAATAAATTTTCCGCCTGTACACCGTTTCGATGCATCTCTTTGAATTTGGCCGGTCTCCTTATCAGCTTGAAACCACCATCCCGAAGCATACAGCGATGCATCCTTATCAAGATGAGGTGAGTTTTTGAATCCATTCATGGTGAAAGTGAGTGCCAAAGCAAACTCACATGCACCCTGATTTGCGGGATTATTGCCTTCATACTTGACTTGATCAAAAGACGGAACCCCCAATGAGTTGTAGCAATTTTGAATCTTCTGAAATAAATTATCCCCAACATATCGTAAGGATTGAGCTAGAATGCGACCCACCGAGCTAAGATTGGCACCTCGGTCCCGCCATTCATCTTTTGCATTTTCAATTTTGCCAGCACTTCCATACAGACCAAATTGTTCATTCTTCGTGGTGCATTTGCGCCACCCAATCGCGAACATAAATCCCTCCAGTAATGCTCCATTTGTTGCAATATGGTCAGTGAACCTCTTTTCGCGAAATAAGAATTGTGATAATTCATCCCATTGATTGACCTCGACTTCACTCATTGTTGTGAATGGTCTGAATTTGACAAGGGCAATGAGTAATCCGGTTGAAGAGAAAATTGCCACACGGCCAAAGTGAATGCGTTTGATCTGATTGACATCCACAAGGCTCCGAATTTCACTTGGGATCATATTTGCTGATACTGGCATTGATATTTGTGCTGTTGGTCGAGAGGAGGAAAAAAACCTCTGCTTTTGGGTGGTTTTGCCCTCATTTATCTTTTGGGATGTCCGACTATTCCCGAGTGGTTGAGGGATCACTTTGTGTTGAAGCAAACAAGATATCAGATACTGCTTCCTGCCATTTGAAGCTAAGGAGTTTTGAGTCCAGAATGGTGCCCAATGCCCAAGGAGCTTTCTTCGGCACACATCCTTTGACTTCCCTGTTGGAGCCCACATGACATTGGCACAATCTAAACCGACTAAATCCAATGTTCTTCCGTGGGGCCCAATAAAGGTGCCACATAAATGTGGAAGCATATATATATACGCTGAGAATAAGCAAGCAACTCACACTTTCCTTCCTCAGCCCGACGCTCTCTCGCGAGTTCCCTTTTACGCTCTTTTCCTTTTTTCGTGAATGGCATGCTTGCAGCAGAAAATGAAATGAAACCAAATGATTACTGATTTATTAATACCACCTAAATTGAATTGCGGACGATGAATCTTTTTTAATTGCGGCTAAAAAGAAAAAACACACCTGACCTTTGCGAATTCGCGATCTCAAATACCTGAACCTAAAAATTTCAGTGCATAGTGCATTATTCAATTTGACATATTGATGTTCCCATGCAATCACTTTCCAATCCAGCCATTAGGAATATTGCAAGCACATGCAAATGCAATATGCATCTTGCTGCGGATCCCTAGTTATCCTAGTCCTCTTGAAAGACACAGTAACATTTTGCCTATTATGGGCTGGCAGGAAGTGATAAACGCGACCTCCCGCAATGCCCCCGCATGTGCTCCTCACGCGCACAGCTTCCTGACTCAGCTTGCATCTTGTCGGAGTCTTTTGAATGACGTATGGAGGCATGCCGCTGTACAATTGCTATTGGTATTCAGACTGTCGCATCCGGGAGGTAGTAGGATAGGAAGTCATGATTATTAAATTCTTAAATAACTTTGCAAGATTAAATTACAATCTATCTAGTACAATGCTAATCTAAAACGGGTCAATCCTGGTTGTAAGCTTAGCTGACCTGGGTACAGTCAATGTGACCTCATCACTCAAACCAAGACCACGCTTCGCCACCCAGGCATCACCAAAGTCTAATACCAAGCATCGTGCAAATTCAAATCTAAGAGGTACAGTGGGGTTAAAAGACTCTGATGAGAAGAAACTTTTATTCAGTAAATTACATATATACTTATTAGTACGTAGCCACACTGGCTCCACTAGATTTTTACCCTCTGAAAGTTTTGCAGAAATGTCAATTAGTGATAAAGCCCCTTTAACTGAGCTTGTTCTCCAGTCATCTGAGCATACCATCAAACCACGAACCCCCGCCGCACAGAATGCCGCTAATATACCATAGCAAATTTGATTTATTCCGAGATTCTTGTGACACGCCAAAAGATCTTTGATGGCCTCATTTTTTTCTGAGTTTGTGAGTTTGCCTTTGATGCCATTAACTTCGACCTTTGTATGTGCACGTACCATGTTGTACGCAATCATCAAATGGATAACTGTATCCATTAGATCCTCCAGGTTCTTGTGCGGCTTTGTGGATATCTCATTGTCAGCCCCGCCACCTTCAATGCTGAGTTGGGTTGCACGTTGCTTCGATTTACTCAAGCAGGAGGCAAGGTATTCAACTGCTCCGCGTTCGAGTCCAAGAGGATCGGTCGAATTTGATGTTGGTGCAACGTATGGTTTGGGTGCAATCACATTGTATGAGACTAAACTAATGGATTCAAACATAACATTTGCCCAAAAATGTTTAACTGGATTCGCGGGGTAAAGAAGGCTCTGAACCATTTTGAAGAAGGAGTGTTCAGATTTTGCAAGATTATCTGGAGGTTTAGCTGATTCCTTCATCAATTTGAGATTCCAAATGTTGTGATCAAAAAATGCTTCTGTTTCTGTTGGCTTAAAAAAATCTAACCCTGTATATTGCAATTTATATCACCAGTCAACAGCCAATAATCAAGTATCATGCACAAAGATAAAAAAAAAACTCACCTGCCATCTCAAGGTCCTCCAGCCAAGCCAGCATTTTAAGCTCTCGGTTACTGATCACCTTAATACCAACGGGCAGGAATGTATGAGCATCCTTTGTTGGTAAATTGTCCCATCTATTTTTGTAAATGCTTTTGATATTATCAAGCCCCCTTTTCCATGATTGTTGAGAAATATTGGAATGATAATTCAAAATGCCTGCAAACTCTTCCATGCGGGATAAAAATATTCCTTGAAAATTTGCAGCGGATGACACTTCGGGCTCAGCGTCGGGAATTATATCAGTCATATCTCGTCCCATTGTATCATGTTTAATTGTTTCCCTTTCTTGAAAGGCTTGAATATTCCGAGGAGAGGCGGGAGGGGTTGCATCATGGATTGTTTCATTGGCTATCGGGGGGCTTTCAGTATGTGGAGCTTCATCATGGATTGTTTCATTGAGTATGGGGGGGGTTCAGTTTGCGGAGGTTCATTATCAATATGGTCCACTTCAACATTGATCATTTCATCACCTTGATCCCAGGAATCCTTTGCGGCTTCAAAGGTATGGCGTTTTTGGTTGGTTTTTTTGGTTGCATGTATATTTGGTCTTTTTCCTAATCCTTTGCCTGGAAATCCAATTACGACTCGAGATCCTTCAGGTAGAGATTCTCCCACCTCCACACCTGCCCATATATTGTAAGCAGGTATTTTTATCAATTTTGTTTTGATTGAGTAATGGACTTACGGTTCAAATCCATTTTGAGGAGGCTCATGGCTTCAGCAATCTTTTGACGCACATAATCAGGAATTTTACTATCATTTTGAATTTTTTCGAGCCTTGGGATTGTTTGAGCAATGTTGGAGACAAATTGCTCCTTGGATATAATTTCCACCTCCCCACTGAAAATTACATCATCTTGCCCATCATCTTCTGTCGGTGCACAAGGTTCAACAGTCTTTTCCTTCTCATAAGTTTTAAAATTTGGTTTCTGAGAGCTTGGAGGTTGACCTGAAATAAAGGCTATGACACAATATCAGGTTTTGAGAGATTAGAAATACTCAAGATGGATGTATACTCACATTCTGGAAGAACTGGTGGATCTTGATTATCTTCATGTGACTGGCTCTCTGCTTCAATGCCTAATTCACGACTACTGCCCATATCAGATATTTCACTTCCACTCTCTGGGGCTGAAGTTGGTCGTTCATTAAATTCAGTTGAATTTCCCGGGGTTTGGGCCATAGCGGAGTTAGTTTAGTAAGCAAATAGATGGTGACAAGTTGATTGATAACTTGTTTGAAAATTTTGAATAAAAAGATCCAAATTGAAGAAAATAGGTGGAAGTAAAATAATCGCATATGCAAAATGCGATTTGTCGGGAAATTTAAGGAGGCGATGTTTTGCAAATTATTTCATATCATGCAAATGAAATCACTTCCCTGTGAGACATTGAATAAAGTTGACTAGTGAGAAACCTACTAAAGTCAACTTTTGAACTATTCAACGCTCATGAGGTAAGGACTAAGCAAAGTGTTCCATTTGAATGATATGAAATAAAATGGTTTTGTCGGGGAAACAGGAGACACATTTCTTGTCTTAAATAGTCCTCTTATTAGGTTTTAATTTGTGAGTCTCATGATTTAAACCTTAACCACAACATTGTGAATATACTGACCAATTTCCCCTGAGGTCCTGTTGGCAGAGAAGGCCACTCAGCATATTTCGGCGATTGCGGTCATCATGTATGCCAACAAGCCACCGTACACTGTGGATGTAATACGGAAACGTGAGGATGGTAAGGGGCGTCGGAGGCATGTCGGGAGGGTACTTACTAGGCGAGCGTAAGGATCGTAAGCAGTGTCGGGAACATGTCGGGAGGGCACTCTGCGAGCATAAGAATTGTAACCAGTGTCGGGAGCATGTCGGGAGGGCACTGTGCGAGCATAAGGATTGTAAGCAGTGTCGGAGGCATCTCGGGAGGGTACTTACTAGGCGAGCGTAAGGATCGTAAGCAGTGTCGGGAGCATGTTGGGAGGGCACTACGCAAGCGTAAGGATCGTAAGCAGTGTCGGGAACATGTTGGGAGGGCACTCCGTGAGCGTAAGGATCAAAAGCAGTGTTGGGAGCATGTCGGGAGGGCACTCCGCGAGCGTAAGGATTGTAAGCAGTGTCGGGAACATGTCGGGAGGGCACTGCGCAAGCGTAAGGATTGTAACGAGTGTCAGGAGCATGTCGGGAGGGCACTACACAAGCATAAGGATGGTAAGGGTGGGGGTGTGAAAGCGTAAGGAGTGGTGA
This sequence comes from Austropuccinia psidii, assembly GCA_023105745.1. Lineage (NCBI taxonomy): Eukaryota > Fungi > Basidiomycota > Pucciniomycetes > Pucciniales > Sphaerophragmiaceae > Austropuccinia > Austropuccinia psidii. Next base: position 56,513,365 of record JALGQZ010000004.1, read on the forward strand.
GGACAGAGATGGGGGGGCAGGCAGTGTCAGAGTCTCATCTGGAGGGTGGTGCGGGTGCGTAAGCATGCTAAGCGTCGGGGAGGCGGAAGCTATTAGGTGAAATTACCTGAACGTTGCGAATAGTGTTGAAACGAGTTTGGGCTTTGAGTGACATTCTCATGTGACACATGTGACGATTGACGTTGTCTTGACGCTGACGTGACGTGACCCACTAAATCCAGTGACTATAAAGTGACACTAACGAGACTGAAGCAAGATTTTATACTGACCGCAGTGCAACATGAAGTCAATCGCCAACGATTGACGCGAGATTCGCCCTGGTGAAAGATAAGAGAAAATGCCTGGTTTTATTTAAGAATTAACAAGCAGACAAAGAAAAATAGCTATCTGAGAAAGACATCTCAGATGGAAAGCTTCACCTCAGATTTTTCAGAGCCTCTAGGAGGACACAAGAGTCTCATCAATAATGAGCCTTCCTTTGAGGCAGGGGATGTCAGCCTGTGACTCAAAACAAAGAACCAGTGTGACATCCAGCATACCATAAGTAATGGTATGAAGAATATTAGAAAAATATATACAATTAGGTCAAATGATAAAAAGAAAAACTCCTCAAATACAAATATATTAACCTTACCCAAATAGGACAAGAAAGGATAAAGATATGCCCTGTCAAAGATAAGACCAAATAAGCAAAAACCCTTATTATCAACCCTCATCTAGCTTATGCATATTTAATTCAAATCCCAAAAAAATGTTATTTTTCTCAAATATTTCAGGGAGAGCTATCCAATAGTATTATAAATTGCTCTGTAGCATTCCTAAATCAGGAAAGACCGATTTCCCACCTCTTTTCACCAAGAACCTCCCAAAGGTTTTGAAGGTCTTGTAAAATACTGTGCAGGAATACAGCCAAATTGAAGATCTTAGTGAGAGCTTTAATTTTAGATGCATCAGAAACCTGTACCTTCAAAATTGGCAGAGTGATCTTGGTTCAAAGTTTTACTACCCAAAATACACTATCTCTTCAAATAGCAATATAAAGAAACCCTTGTATCTTTGGCATATATCCATACAGCTGTAATGTGTTGTATTCCAAACTGTAGACCTCATCAAGCTCTACAGCTATGTATTGTTCAAATACAGATATATTCTTAATTAGAAAAGATATCAGGTATGGAAGTTTTTGAAGCCACATACTGATGTACAAAAACACATCATAAAACTTAAAACCATTTGACTTTTTCTTTTTTCAGAAGGGTAAGCAAGAAGAATATCAAATTGAAGAGCTCATTAAGCCCTTCAATTCTGTGCTCTTGAATTATTTATATTGGGATTGGAAGGTTTTTGGCTAATGCTGGTCTGTACCAAACCTGTACCAATCATTACTGGCTTAATACTCAAAATAATAGTACTATAAATCTTAAACCCTTCTTGAATGTCTAATACTTGTCATTTCAACACCAGGGAGACATCATACCAGTTCTTGTGTGGTCTGTGAAGATTTTCTTGGCCCTGTATTGATCCAGAATGATCATTTGTGGCCCCAAAACCACAATTATGACTATACTGACATTGGAATTGATGATATAGACCCACAATTCTGCCTCCAGAGTAAAATATTTCACTCTTCAGAGGTGTGAAGAGCTTCAAAGCCCTTCACAGTCCCCAAAAGGTATAAAATACAGTCTTTTCTGACTATAAAGGACTTATATTATCAAGCTATTAGTATTCTTACATGGAAGAGCTTTTATCCATCAGTGGTGCCCTTAGAATAAGCGTGATATAATTCTAAACTTAATTATCGTAGTAATCTTCATAGTAAAAGATATCAGGTTAGTGCACCAAAGGTCCTCAGTAGAATCATCACCACTGTTACCATGTAACAGTAGGACCTTTTTGTTTTTAAATTATGAAATTTTAAACTTCTTACAGTCATAATAATAGCTTGCATTTACAGTTCTATAGCTACTATATAGACTCCCCTGACAAGGATTGCTTATAATTATGAAACCCTTGTTTCATGATATTTAGTATATTTTTTTCTGACAATGCAGTTACACATTAATTGACTTCTCTCAGCTTCATGATGATGTTTTCCTGAAAAATAACTTCCTCAAAATTCCCTGAAATAAAGTTGCAATCATTATTTGTGACCATTCAGGCCCCTCAGTACACATGATTACAAAAAACTTCTCATTTTCATATTTTTTAAAGTGTGAATAAACCACTTAAGATTATCATATTACACACATATATATATTACAGCATCTAAAATGGCACAACCCTGCTATCCTCATTCTACAAGGAAAATATCCTCATGATCCCTGTGCCTCAGCATTACACACCATCCATGAGAGTTTGGATATTTTTCCATGTGGAGCTGGTTACTTTCCTCTAGTGAGTGGTGTGTGCATGTGTTTCACATAAAATTAACCATTTAAATTCTTTGGCCTTCATGTGCATGTATCACACATATGCACCCAAGGCATTGTGTGGCTGGATGAACCTGTGTCACATGCAGCCTGTCAATACCCCTAGTGCCACACATATCTATAAATTACCTGGGGAAGTCACACAGCCACCTCCTTTCCTTTGGAGCTCCACTACACATGCAATGGTCAGTTATGGGTGCCTGTAGGTCAAGAAAAATTAACCCTGAACATTTTTTGGCCTTTGTGTGCATGTGTCACACATTTGTGGCTGGCTGCACTTGTTTCACATGCATATTGCCACTCCCACTCATCATTAGTTGAATAAAACATTACTTTGAGAAATTACACACCCCTCCTTGCTGTGGAGCTCCATCTCACATACAGTGAACCATGTTGGGCTCCTTTGGTCCTTTGCAGGCATAGTTTCAGGTGTATAAACTCTCTTGATGTTATGTTCAAGCTTCACTTTCAGATTAGTATGCTCATATCACATTCAGGAAGAAACCTATTTGTTTCATATATCTTGCCATATAGGGCTATTGATGCATACAAAGTTGTTCCTGCTTGGAGATTCTAACTTGCACATAGAAGGGTTACATTAAAAAAGAGTTGGTACAAGATTTTGTTGAGAGAAAAATGTGAATGGGATCTCTATTTTTTTTTAAAATTCAAATAAATGTGGTGCAATTGACAAATTTACATCAATACTGGTAGAATGACCTCCTTGAGGTGTGCATGTTGAATGACATGTGGGTCTTGTGTTATTTTCAAAAACCCTGGGCTGGTTCACTTATAGGAGGCTCAAAGGGTGAGGAATCTCAGTGGAAGGGACAGGGGAACAAATATTGGCACATGTCACAGCATTTGGTGTAAGACTTGACTGTGACATATGGTCAATTTTTGCTTGATTTTTCCTTCATGTGAAGTCAATTGCAGGTGATTGATACAGAATTTTCCCTGGTGCCTAAAGATTACCTTCTTTGAGGAAATAAGGACAATATTAGGACCATATAGACTCACAACATGAATTGTAGCATCCTATGCAAATCACTTTCTGGAGATTCTAAACATAACCCCTTGATATATTTTTTGGATGTAATATGTGAAAAACCTTATGATGAAGAAGGATTTTACTTGCTTGATTTCATAATGTACCATAGGACAAATAAAATCTGTTTCATGACATCTGTGGATAGGTCCTGAAGCACACTTGTATTAAAAGAATTTCATGACAGCCCCTTCTCAGGACACCTTTCTGAGGATAGAACAAAGAAAACATCAAGAACTGAAAATGGTGGCCAATGTGTATTCAAATGTTGTTTCAGAGTACTGCCAGACATGTTACAGATGTCATTAAACCAATAAATCCACTGGAAAGACACTTTGTAATTTGATAAAGCTCCAATAACCCAATAGACCTTGGGAGATTTTTCATATGGATTGGGTAGCTGCTCCACCACCAGGAGGAGAAAGAAGCTATAATTCCTGCCTAGTGATTGTGGACAGATTCTGTAAGACTCCAATCTTTTTACCATGTCACAAAGATGATACAGCCATGGATACAGCCCTTCTTAAATAGAGTGGAGTTGTGTCATGGACCGGGATATTTACCAACACTATCAGTAACAGAGATCCTAAATTTACTTCAGTACTATGGACAAAAATTGACCAATTATTTGGGACCAAATTATCCTTCTCTATAGCGTAAAACCAACAAACTGATTGCTTAGCTGAAGAAACAATACAGAACTTGGAAGAAATGGTCAGATTATTTTGTTCATATGGAGTAGAGCTCAAAGATTTTTATGGATTAACATGTGATTATTGTACCCTTCTCACTGCACTGGAGCTAGCATATAAAACATCTATTAATGCCAGTACCAATTAAATCACTGCTCCTAAAGAAAAAGGATTGAATCTAATACTACCCAAATATCCTTTGAGGAAGGATGTAGATCAAGTATATCCCACAGCTGCTAGCTTCAAAGAAACTTCAGACAAAGCTAGGAAAAATGTATTAAGATGAATGAAGGACTCATTTTTATATTACAAAGACAAATGGGATCAGTCACATGCTACTCCAGACTTAAAGGAAGGAGACCTGGAATTTGAATCCACTATGAACTCTAATAAAATCAAATAATGCAAAAAGCTTAAAGACTCCTTTGCAGGAATGTTTTTCATTAAATCCCTTCATGGAAAAAATGATATCAAATTATAATTATCTGAATATCTTAGTAACAAGCATCCTAAGTTTCCAGTAAGCTTTCTGATGCTGAAAAAATCCCCAAAATATACCAATGGTTGAAATATTTTGTAATAATAAGGTTATCAAAATTCTCAAAGAAAGAAAACTGAGGACTAAGAAAATAATGGAATACCTTGTCACATGTAGTGATCCAGATTGTGAAGATCAATTGTTAGAAGAAAAGGGCAAACCAATGCCAAACAAAATTTTCAAAATGTTGACAAACACTAGAAATAGCAATATTACAAGTTTATATTCCTTTTTGAGGGGGGAATGTGAGCCTTAGAGGTATTTTCATATACCCAAAATACCACAAAGAATTGAAAGAAGTTTTAATTAAAAAGAATAAATTTATTTTTCAATATAGAAACAAAATGTAAATATTAATATATAATTCAAATATAAAAAAAAATCAATAATAAATTTACATTAAAGTTTAAAGATCTAAAGATGACTTTTTACTTAAAATAATGAAGTAAAAATGAAATCTTATCAAAAATATTGAAAAAAAAAATTTTGGAAAAATTTAATGAAATTATTATATCTTTTTTTCCAAGAAATAAAAATATGATAATTATTTCACCATTGGATCCCTCAGAAAAAATGAGGTGGGGTCATCTCTGAGTGAAAATTCTGTAACTCAACTCTACATAATCTTAATTACGTTTTTAGTGTTTTTTGTATGAAAAGACAAAAATATTCAGAAAGCTGATTTAATTAGCGCTCAATGTTGTGTTGCCCACCAATTTTTGTGTTAAAAGTGAGGTGTGGCATGTAGCTTAGAAGCTGTGAGGAATTGAAGTGTTTTCATTTGTAATCTCAAAATGTGCATGTCTATTACATAAGTGAGCTCAAATTTACATATGAGTAGTTAATAATCACATTTTTTACTGTAATTTCTCAATTCAATTAAATTTTTAAATCTTGATTATATTACATGATGAGGAATCAAAAGAAAAAAATAAATTGGAAAGATTGATTTTGGGGTGGAAAAGGAATCTTGGCTCCAAGGGTGCCAGACTCCCCAAAATTCCCTTCTGAAAGGCATTAGATGTCCAAATTAATGAAAAAAATCACCACTTTTTTCCTGGATCTGAGTCACAGGGTCTTTGATCAATTTATGATTAGTTTTTGATACCAACCAGAGAAATTTTGATTACTTCCAAAAGGCTAAAATGAACTTCAGGTTGGAACGAACTTAATAGAAACAGCTTGAACTGGCTTTGAGATCTCTTACACATATTTTTGCATGTTTTGAGAGCTATAAATCAGGTATTACTTTAGCAATGGCTGGTTTAAGGGACTAAAATGGCTAAAAATAGCAAAAAATGGTCAAAACCAGCTCTTTCTTGGTCAAGAGCAGGATTCAATGATTCCTTAATTGGATTTTCTATTGTCAGTATGACTCTCAAAAATTATTTGACAAAAGTTACTTTTGGATTAAGAAAATTGATGCTATAAAAGAATTTCTTCTTTGCCCAGCTTTCCTTTTCATGTTAGAGTCTTTTCCTTTTGTACTTAGCTTAAAAACTGTTAAACCAATCAATAAAATATTCCAAACACCCATTTTTAATCATTATAATCCGCTTTTGTAACTCTTACAATCATTTTTACCCTTAAACCAGCCCATAAGTGAATTAAAGCATCTTCAATCACTGTTAACTTTGTTATTTTGTTTCCAAATTCACTCTGATCAATTTTGGTTGTGTTTTACCTTTTGATATTTATTTAGAGAATCTGTTCTAATATCAATTCATTTCAGTACTTTTCTCAATTACTTCCAATTAAAATTTCTCTTGAAGAAACTTCTTTTACAGCAATAAATATCTCTTGTATAGTATTTTTGGGATAAATTTTTATCATTGGTAAAATCATAAGTCTTTATAAAATTATCTTTTTATACTAACAGAGTTGAAAAGAAATAATCCAGGAATTTTTTCTCTTAAAACTCTCAAAATTTACTATTTTTTATTAAATTTTACCTTATACAAATTTTGAGGACAGTAAAAGTGCTTGATTTTTAACAAAATTTTCATATTTTCGCCTTTAACTACCCTATAGTAACTGATTAAATTCTCTCAATTTACTGATTTCTTTAGAGCTCTATCAAAGAATGTTTTAGCCATATTGAAAGGATCTTTTTATGAGTTTCTAACAACATAAGACACAAGATTTCAAAATCAACTTTCAATTATGAAATTACAATAAATAAGTTTGATTCTGGAAATTTATTTCCTTTTTCTGAAAAAATGAGAATAGCATTTTTTAAGTAAAGAAAACCATGCATTTAAGACCAAATGTTGTATTCTTAACCCAGGTTGGATTAATAAAGTAATTTAAGAAACTTAAAGTTAATGGGTTTTGAATTTGAATTAGAAGTCTCTAATGAAATTAACTCAACATCATATAAACCAATTACCCCAAGAACATGTTTTGTATTTCATTTAGATCAAACAAAATCAAACCCCCATTTTTAATAAAACAAACGGTACAGCTATAAAGCTTAAGAACTTCCAGTTCCATAAGGATTACTATATCAACATATTAAAGAAGAAAAATATTGTGCTTAACTAGGAATTTAGGTAATTAACTAGTCTTTTCATTTCAGAATAGCAGAGAGAAAAATTCCAACTTCAAGAAACAGAACACCCCAGATCTTAGAACCTGGTGGTTCAAAAAAATTTATTAAATACTATTGAGCTTTTTTAATTGAATAACTGGAGTATTCAAGGGATAGATAGTCCATAATAGAAGATTTTATATTATTTAATCATGTGAATATATTATTCAAGTAGCAATAAATGACCTAGAAAGCTGTTCATTCCTTAAAAAAGCTACTTTTAACAGGAAAAATATAATAAAATTCTCCTTTAATACTAACAAGGTTTCATTTAGCCATTTTGGGAGTAAAAAGAATTCAATAAACCTCTTGAAAAATTTTATTATCCTACAAATAGTAACAATAATATAGGAAATAATGAAGGTTTGGGTAGCTAATGAATAAAATTCAAATTTTAATAGAATAGCTTGGATATTTCTTACTATATACATAAAAGAAAGAAATTTACTCAGATAAGGATACAATTAATATATCAAAAATCAAAGTAATTGGTTTTTTTTTCAGTCAAAATTGCATTTTGCAAATCAGGGGGAAAAAAATTCTAAAATTTACAAAAAATAAAATCTTCCAATAATACTTAAAGAAATCATGGTTAATTTTACATGAAAGAAGATAGAATTCAGATGATAGGATCTTATTCTAACCATAAATGAGCTGGAAACCCTGTGAAGATACCATAATTTGTAATTAGAGTTTGTTGATTTGAAGAAAATCTCTCATATTATATTCAAAGAGGAAAAAATTGTTTAACTATCATGGTTTTTAGGCTAAATTTTTTATGTTTCCCATAATGATGGTAGTAATTAACTTGGAGGAATAAAAATAGATCTCACTTTGGTTTTGCTATTTTGCTCATATATCCATTCATCTTATAAAAGAATAAAAAGTATCTTAATTAATTTAGAGTTTTTAAATACTTTTATCCTTGTAAAGAGTATGAGAGTATAATACTTCATGATTATTGTTACTTCTGATGTTGTTATTTAGTGAGGTGTCTTTATGATACTTCTTACTAAAAATAAATATTTCATGCAAATCCCAGTTGAAACCTGCTATAAAATAACTTCCAAATGTCTAACTTGTTTAAGTTTATTGTTTTGATGTGGTTTATTGCACTGTTCTAAAGAGTTTCTTATTTTCTTTAATGATTGAAGGTAATTAAGCAAATTTATTAACAAGTAAGCTCTATCATCATTGAGAATAATTTCTTTCAAAATATTCACAGAAATTCATTCTTAAAATTATTCTTTTCCCCATAATATTTTCAGCCAATTTTGCATTCCCTAAAAACATGTTTATTCCCATTATTTACTCTGTGTCACAATGCTGTCTGCCAGACCTCAGCAAAGGGAACTCTTGCCAAAAAGGCTATTAAACCGGTTGAAAGACCAATTAATACTGGCAAGTTGTAGATCACATTCCACCATGTGACAGTACCCCCAGGTTTAGGGCACTGCGTCCCGAAGTGCATGTAACTGATGGTAATACCCATGTCTCCCTCATGGAGTTACATTAGTCACAACAGGAGCCTACAAGGAACCCCCAAGGGGAGGAACCCTTGTATGCCAATGGAGCAGAAAACCCAGCGATTTCTGGCTGTTTGATTGAGACCTCCTCTTGTCTCCAACCGGAATCGAACCCATGACGTTGGTAACCGGTTTATTGTCACAATGCTGTCTGCCAGACCTCAGCAAAGGGAACTCTTGCCGAAAAGGCTATTAAACCTGTTGAAAGACCGATTAATACTGGCAAGTTGTAGATCACATTCCACCATGTGACACTCTGTTAGAGCAATAATAGCTCTTATATAAATATCACAGATGAAATATTATGATTTAAAAAAGGACAATGATGATATTTTTTTCAAGTATAATAATCTACATATTTTTGATAATTGATCTTGTAATATAACTTTGTATCCTTTGTGCATAATAATTTTGATTTATTTTATTTTTCATGACAAAGGTCAGACAAAACTGATCTTTACTAGTTGTTTTTTGAGCGAAAAATAATTCCTATTGAATTCAAAATAACCATATAATTGATAATCAATGAAATCATGATAGATTAAGGGTGTTGGTAAACACACGTAAGCTTTTAGTAAAAACATGTAAGTGACCTTATTTTTCAAAAAAAATTCCTCAGGCTCAGTTTTGAGGATTTTTTCAATTTTTTTTTGCCATATTTTTCCCAACTTGGAATGTCAATAAGCACAAATTTTTTCAAATTTTTTTTTTTGCCAAATTTCACCAATTTGGCCAATATGCCAAAAATGGCATATTTTTTTCAAAAATTCATTTAAAATCTTCCAACTTATGGATTTCCTTCATTTTTTTTTATAAAAATGAAGGGTTCAGTGTAAAGAATAAAGCACCAGAATCCCATAATTTTGGGAATTTTTTTGGGTGGGACAAGTGAAGGCACAAAAAGGGTTTTTTTTCAAATGTTTTTTCCCGTCATTGTAATATGCCTATTTTTAAAAAGTGAATTTAATAACTTCCCACTTATGAATTTCTTTCATTTTTTTTAAATTAAAGGGTTCAATCTGGACAATAAAGAACCAGAAGCTCATGAATTGGGAAACTTTTTTTGGTGGGACAACAAGTGAAGGTGCAATGAGTGTTTTATTCAACTGTTTTTTTTCTTGTGTGTAATATGACTATTTTCAAGTACAAAAGCTCCACATGTTTGATAAAAAAGGAGAATGAGGTGGGATTTAAGCAATAAATATGACTGAGGAGGGGGATAATTGGCATAAATTGTATATACAAAAATCATTCAATCAAAATCAACCTCCAAAATAGTGGGTTTTTTCTGAGAGGCGGGAGGAATATTGTACAAATACAACATTCTGTGTTTCTTAAATTTATCAGCCTACCCCAGGGCTTGTGTTTGGGCATGAATCTCCCAGTTCACAGTAATGGGGGGGACTGGATAAACTTTATAAATGATGATGTCCAAAGGAACAAAATGAGCACAACTATTCAAGAAGCAGATGAAAATGGGGGGATTATCATTTGGAGGACAGAAATAAGGGAAAAAAGAAAAATTTTGGGCTGTGGAATAAAAGAAAACTGGTATTTTATACTTATTTGCAATTGGATCCCCCATGTCAGGCATGGACATCCACTTGCTTTTTGGAGCCTGGCCAACATCTTCATACCATTCAATTCTTTCCAAATAAGAGGATACTGAGGGAATTAAGGTGTTCATGGCTTCATAAAGGTCTTGATTTTGGTGAATTTCTGCAGCCAAGTCACCTCTGACATCAGCCCATTGATCTTGAGTCTTGTAAATGCAGTGGGATACTGTTCTTTAGCAACAGTTTCCATCACCCTGGACATTGATGGCCTTGAAGGTGTATTTCAATATAAACTTGGGAAAGTCTTCTGAGCCAGTTATCTGATACGATAAGCTCAAAAAATGAATAAATATCAAAATAAACAACAGAAAATCACATTAAAAAGAATCAGAAACTCACAAACAGCTTGGAGCATTCATCACTTGTGTGATAATTGCTTTGACAATGCTCACAGGTCAAGTCAATTGCATCATAGATATTCAAACTGGTGGCAGGCTTGTGTGATTTTCTCTGTGAGGTTTTGCTTCCAATTGCCAATATTCTGGACCTTCTAAGGGTTACTTCTGATTTATTTAATTCAGTTGCTGAGGGTAGTGAATCTGATGAACTGATGGATTTAGATAATGAGTCCTCAGAATCTTCAGAATCCTCAGATGAGTCCACTTCCATAATTGGAGAGGGGACATTTGACTGGGATCTTGATGTTGTTGTACTGGTCACTTTTGAGGGGGTTCTTCCTCTTCTCTTGGATTGACTTTCAATAGTTTCAACCCTTGAAGGTTCTCTTTTGTTTTTATTCTTGGCTCCTTGGGTCTTCCACGTATATTCTTGCATTCTAAAGGGTCTTCATAATATTGATCATCCTCTTGACTCTTGGGAATTTGATCAAATGGGACTTTTCCAGTCAAAACATCTTGAAAATGCTGAAGTATTGGAGTTATTTCTGCCATTTGTCTTTGAAACAGGTCTTCCCCAATGTTTTCAAATATTTTCTTGGCTTCATTCTTTCTTTCTTTTTCAACACTTTGATCATCACCTTGAAACCCAGCCTGAGAAGAATATGACAAATAAAATCAGTTAATAAGACAAAAAATAATAAGAAGAAATTGAAAAACCCTCACAGGTAAATTCAAATGCCATTGAGTATGGAAGTCTGATAATTCAAGCCTTTGGCGCTTGGCAAATGCCTTTTGGGTCTTATGCTTGCAAGGAATGCCTTTATAATTGCTGTATTTGTTGGTGCATTTTTCATTTTGTGGAAATTTTGTTTTGAAATTTTCAAAGGCAATCTCAAGAGCATAATGAGACACCTTGCCATTGAGGGCACAGATGTGTGGAGGAAAATTCTTGACATGGACAATCATTTCTTTGGGGATTCTGTTGATTATTTCAATAAATTGTTTTCTGAATGCCATGTGGAGAGCCCTGAATACCTCCAGGATAGTACAAGTGGACTTTTGGATCCAAAGTTTAACCATGGAATGGGCACCTTGAACTCTGAAGGTGGAGCCCACACCCAGGTGGCAATGGTGGTTGGTCCAGGCTGGCACATAATACTCCTTTAGAGGAAGTCACATCTTTTCCAAATATTGCAAGAACTCAGGATTTTTGACTTGCTTTTGAAGCTTCTTCCAGTTGTCTTTGAAAGACTTTTCAGTGGATGAATACATGAGCTGAGAAATGAATCCAAAAGGCATTAATAAAGACAATAATAAGAAAAAAAGTGAAATAAAGTGAAGAAGTATATTACTTCATTCTAAAGGCCCATAAAATTTTCAAAATCATTTCCATGACCAATTTTCTTCATGCAATGAGCAGATACATCCTTGTTGATGTGTCAAATGCATAGCATGACTTTGGAGTCTGGGAAGAGCTTCTCAAAAGAGTTTTTCAAGGCCAGATCCCTGTCAATAACAATAACTGGAGGGGGAACAAGATTGGTGTTGTTTAGGACCTTTTCTATGTATTGATTTAATGCCCAAGTATATGAAGGTTCATTTTCATTCTTCATCAAACAAAAAGCCCCAGAAAAGGTCTTATTGGTTGAGCTGAATCCAACAATATGAAAAGGGGCATTTTGTACTTATTGGTTTTATAAGTACAATCCATAAGAATTACATGAGGAAAGCCATGAAGAAGTTTTATGGCCAGGGGGTGAGTAAAAAACAAAGAGGTAATGTGTCCCTCAGAATCCCTTGCAGAGGACCAAACAAAATTTTCTTCTTTGAGAGTTTCAATAAGAGCATCAATGGGACTTCTGACTTGCAGTTTGTCTTTCTTGATTTTCCTGACTTGGTTGTAAATGTCTTGAAGGATTACAGGCCTGTCAGACTCCCTCTGGCTGCATAATTGGGCCTGAATTTGCCTTGGCATGAGCAGTGATTCAGACATTTGAGCAATTTGGGATGTTTCTTGCTCATTGAATTTCCTGAAAGCAGGATGTGCCATGATATTTTCAGTGGCATCATGGCTATGTTCAGGATTTTTGACTTTAGGAGTCCAAGTGGTACTCTTGGCATATTTCCTGGTATAAAGTCTAAAAGGACAGTCAAGCTTTCTTGAGGTGACTGTTTTGGAGGGGCTTTTGTTGGGATTTGGGGTGCCAGACCTGTCACAACATATTTCAATTTGGTTGTGGGTCATATTGGACCTCAAGTTGGACACATCATACCCCTGAGCCATGGCAACATTATGCACATGTTGCCAAAGAAGCTCAAGGGTCTGAAATTCACCTTCAGTGGGGGGTTGAAGCATTTTTTAATGAAAAATATGTATAAAAGTGAAAAAAGGGGGAATTGGGCGATTTGGAATGGGGTAAGAACCTTTCGAAATGTGAAAAAGGGGTGAAAAATGAACAGAAGTGGTTAAGAGTGAAAGAAAGTGGTTTAAATGTGTGATTAATAGATGAGGGAAGGTAAAAAATTGAAAATTGAGAGGCTTGAAAGCAGGTTGTTGTGGTGGAAAATGCAGTCGTTGGGGAAAAAAAGAAAAAAAAGTGTTAAAAGCTTTGCAAAATGGCTTTGGTAATGCTGTTTTTCCCAAAAAAAAACAATGGTTTGGGGTGGGGATAATGTGGATTATTGGGGTGTTTGGGCTTGTTTTTTTTGGGGGGGCTGGGCAAAAAAATCTGAAAAAAAATTGGAGTTAGAGAGGTTTTGTGGGCAAAAAACCTCTTTTGGGCATGTTTTGGCGCAATACGGGCCCAATTGTGTTTCATTTTTAATTAAAAATGGGCCCAGGGCACCCCTTACGTGTTTTTACCAATTTGCTTATGTGTTTTTACCAACAAATTGGTTTAAATTATTATTGTTGTAGCTTCTTGATATTGAACACACATTTAGTATTTTATCAATTTTAATCAAGGAGATCTAATGATAATCTTGAAAAAAATCTCAAATAATAATAAAATCAAGTATTTCAAAAAATATTTCTTAATTTTTTACAACAAATAATTACTTTCTTTGTAATAATGTTGTCTTTTTAGCTTTTTGGTTTTTCACTACAAAAGAAATATGGTATGAATCCATTTTTTTCTAACACCAGAATGTTTTACCAAACCCCAAAGTCTTCATGGTGTAATTCATAGAAAATACACCTGGGTGATTGAAACATAAATAATTCAATCATTTAAAAAGCTCCCACATTGTTTCAATGAAGAGGTAGCCATTTTATTAAGCTTAATGTTTTTTTCTGGTTTGTATTACCTAGATTTTGGTATTTAACCTCATCCTTCTTGACTTTATTTTCATTTGTATTTTTTCTTAATTTCATTTAATTTTTTCTTTTGATTATTTGATAAAATTTGTCAAAACTTTAGGTGTTTTAATCTTGATGATGATGTATTTTGATCTTGATGATTGCCTTTTTAAGTTGGGATGTGGCATTTTGAAACAAAAACAAACATCAAAGTGAAAGAAAAAATAGAAATCTTAATTTAACAAAGTATATTTGTTATTATGATATTACGATTTGAACATCAGTGCCGTCTTTAGCATGAAAACTGGATCACCGATGTGGCGCCGAAATAATCAAATTTAGCTAGTTTTTGAAGTCGGGCGAGAGGCCTCTTGAGTCCTAGAAACCAAGCGCGTTTCGTCAGTATTTTCGTGGCATGGGCTATGCTCTTTTACTAGCCAGATTGTTTTAAGCTATGAGAAGTGACATTGAAGAAGTACCTTTTATCTGATTTACTGCTCCAATCAACGTATTCTCCCTCTTTCAGTAGCTGATGCTCCAGGAGGGGATCCCCTTTCAAAAAATAAGCCACTGTATCCTTGTATGCGTCATGAATAGCTTCGAAAGTTGTGAGGCCTTCGCCAATACCAACAAGACGTCTTTTGATCTCTAGAATTACGACTTTTTTCCTAGAATTTTTGTGTGAGACCAATTGAAGAATAGGCAATTGAAAATCGAATTCATCGCAATATCGTACAACAATCTCTTCGCAGCAAACTGGTTTGGAGTTCCCTCGGGCTACACGCAAACGAGGTTGAAGGTTTTCTGATTGCGGTCTATTTCTTGGATCTTTGCACTCTTCAAGAACACTTTCAATAGATCGAATATCCTCCGACTTGATGCCGCTCATACGTTTTCCTTTCTTGGTTGTTTTTGAAGTTTCCTGACACAAATTTGGTGCTACACATTGTTGAGCAGGTACAACTTTGTGAACAGTATGACTACAGTTATTTCCCACGCTTGTCTCTGAGCTTGAATGGTATGCTTCGGGATGGGGCTGAAGGGTTTTGTTGACTGGGGTGGGAGGAAGGGAGTCTGTAGCGGATTGCTGGCGTACTACACCCGAATAAAGCATTGGTGAGATCCAACGTGTTGAGGTCGTAGCTGGCAACGGGTGCCGTCCGACCAGACCAGGGCGCCGATAGCAAGACATAAATAGTATTTGCCTCAGTATTAGTAATGCAAGGGACAAATCGGTGTGCGTGCAGGCCGGCCGCCACCAGGAAGCAAAAGGATCCCTTGCAGTGGGCCTCCTAAATCTCACTACCTTCGAGCGAGGAGTAACAAGTTGCCGACGGATCCAAGGCGAGGACTTCTAGGAATCGTTAGGACAATGACTCAGCCTGGAGTGCGAGGCTATATACTGTACGAGACCAGAGTCACCAGACATGCGTCCTGAGTCTGAGTCCGAGTCTTGACAGCTACAGGCTGAGCCCCTATGCTACTCTGAGCGTAGCCCTGTCGGTGTTGTTCCATGGTAGAGTTTAAGTATGACTTTCGACAGTCGCAGCCCAAACCCTTTTGGAATGTTTAATGTTGCCTCCAGCTCATCATCCAGCCCAAAGCTTGCCAAAATCTGTACGCCCTTTCGGAAGAATGTCAGATTTGTTTGGTCTGCATGTGTGCCTGGAGGAGGTCTCAAAGTATCTTGGTCGCCCAAACGGAAAGCTCTGAAAGTGACAGCGCCCTTTTATTGTTTCATCATAAAATTTTATATAAAAAATAAGTTCTTTTCGATTATAGTTCTCAATATTTATAAATAAGTAGATACAAAAAATAGATCAGATTTGAATATAATTTTTGATTATATTTTTATTTGATCTCCCCTTATTAGTTGTAAATAGTCGTACCTGATAATGTAATAAAAAATATAAAATGTTAGTAAAAAAATTGGTATCGAAGAAGGATCTCCCCTGAGGAAAAGATTCTTCATCGATAGGAGTCGCATCTTTTAAGTCTTTTGACAAGTGTTATGTATCATCGAGTTAGGTTTCAGGTGTTAGGTTTTGGAATATTCCATCGCTTTCTTTTTGATTCTTTGGAGAATCACAACACCTTTACTCGGGTGTTCTGGATTTTTGATCACTCAAATTCACGGCGGGCAAATTGAGCTCCTGTATGGTACACAGCAACGGTGTTATCTCGGTTATTCCAGGCAGTTCGAATGGACTGCATATCCTTGAAAATCATTACGGAACTAATCAGTCCCCAAACACCACAACGCATACCACGCTGGCCCACAACTGACCAATCACAACACAGTTTGGTACTTGATCAGTCCGGAATGTCAGATCAATGGCGCGCAACTGCATAAACATTGTCATGCCTATCTTCAACGTTCAACCTAAAACCATGGACCCATCCACGCCAGACCCTATTCCTTCACCCATCTCATGTCGAAACACCCAAATTTCCATTCCAGATCTCACTGCCATTGTGAGCCCCACTTACCCAAATACTCATTCTGTTGAAAATCAAGATCAAAGCCAGTTTGATCAACAATCTGCCACTCCTACACTGTCCGAATGCCACGATCCGAGACTGTAAATAGCCTGAACTCAAATCTTTTTTTGCCAATCAGGAAGATCAAAGCTTGACTCAAATTAATATTTAAACTCATCCATCAACCTCAACCAACGATGACAGGACACTTTCTCCAACATTCTTTCTTTTCTTTATACTTTCACTTTCCTCCTCTACTTTTCTTTTCATCTTCTTTACCTTCTTTTTCTTTTCCTTTTTCTCATACTGTCGTGTTGATTCAGGTACTGTAGATCAGTCGATCTTTGTCAATTGTTACTTTACGTACTAACCTTCCTGTTTCGTATTCAGACACCTGTTCTTTATATTACTGTTGTTGCTGTGTGTCACAACCACGTATTTTGACCCTCCTCCTTGATGGCGGCGGCAATCCAACCTGGAGCCAAGTTGGGGCCAATTGGCCATGTCACATCATTTATGGCCAGTTGACCCCTTTTGGGTGTTCCATGGCTCTTACGCCATAACCCATTCCATTGGCCACGTATGGCCTCCATCATCTTTTATGGCCTCAGGCCATATCCTGCGTCATTGGTCCTCTTGGCCAATTTGCACCTCACCAACCCCCAGGCCTCCATCACTGTTTTTGGGCCTGAGGGGTCCCTTTGTCTTCTAGGAGCTTCCAGGCCCCATGGCCACCTTCATTGGTTTCCTGGCCACCCCTTTCATTATGGGGGTTTTGGCCTAAATGGCCTTTTTGGGCCATTTAGGCCCCCCCACGGCTTCTACGGTCCGTGGGCCATAATACGCGGTCCGTACGGTCCGCGGTCCGTAGGCGGATTAGGCCCCTTTTGGCCTAATCCAATGAGGCCAAAAGGGGGCAGCAACCTAGCCCCCAAGGCCAGGTGGGTCCCAAACCACAATTGGGCCCACCTGAGCCATTTTTGGCCACCAGTCCCTTGGACCCAAATTGGACCAAAAACACCTTGGATCCATTTTTGGCCATAAATCCCGTAGGACCCATTTTTGGCCCTGGACCACCATGGACCAACTTCACCGTCATGGCCTCTGGAGACCACCAGAGGCCACCAAATCATCTCAACAAGCATTTCCCTCAACTTAAGGGAGGATTGCTTCATTCCTCCATGCACCTCGTACTCAAGGTTGCAGGAGTGGTGCATATATGGTGTTATATACCATTATGCACCATTTTTGCTCAGCAATTCAATGGTGACGTTTTCAGGACCCAAATCAACCTTCTTAACTCAAGGTACCAAGATCCAACGCCCATTTCGAAGGAGAACCTTTGGACTCATCAGTTTGGTAATCCATGGCGGCAATCAGAAGACCATTCAAGGACTCCAATCACCTGGCTCAGCAGGAGTTGGGTTGGCAATCTCATTCAGGGTTATTCTAAGGGCAATTCTCAAAAGGTATTACATCTTTTCAATCAGTTGTCAAGGCATCAAGTATTTCAATACTTCTTGGACAACTCAATTGGTTCATACAGGCGGTAATCAATCAACCTGTACGTACTTGGCCCAATTGGGCCAATTCATATTCTACTGTGGGAATTCAATCACACAGTTTCAAATTCAAGATGGCCAGAACTGTATTGGCCCGATTCGGACAATACAGCCGGTGATCCAACTCCAGGATCAATCTTTCAGCTTTTCACATATACTGGCCACCTTTCAGCACCTGGGGACTTTTTCCCCAGTTAATTAATATAGTGGATTAATTTCTATCCTTATTTTCTTTTACCTTATTAAAGTTAATACTGATAATCTTAAGTCAGTCATTCAGCACCCTTTTCTTTTATTTCCTCGCCTGTCCAGTTGATATTGGTGGTCATATCCTTATACTAATTCCATTTCCTTTTCTGGAAGGTTGAAACAGTGAATTGAGGATTCACCTGGTTGGCTTCTTGGCTTTTGGCTTCTTTATTATCTTTGGCCATTGGCTTCATCTTTTCTTATCTCATCTTTTGGCATACTTGTTTTCTCCCATATTCTTTCTTAGAGAAAATTCATTCTTATTATTCTTTTATCTTTGGAGCCCTCCAAGTGAGTTCTTGATTCCTCAGTGCCAGGCCCTCTTCTTCCAAGAGCCCCTGTGACACTGTGCCAATTATCTTAGTCATTAGTTGTCCACCGTTTAGGTATGACTCAGTCATTTTCTTACTCTCATTGTTTATCATAAAGTACAGCTAGTTAACGTAATAACATCATTGTTTAGTCTTGCATCTTTACAGATTTACAGTCTCGGGGCTCAAGACTCAAAGAACTCAATGGTGGGCTTCTCTTTAACTACAATAATGGAAAACTCCATTGAAATATTGTCAATCCCTATTCTCAACAATACCAACTACGGGGAATGGAGCGCAAGGATTGTTATCCTGTTATGATCTAAAGATTTGCTTCATGTCTGTGAAAACACTCTTCCAACAGATGCTACTGTCCCAGTAACAAATAAATGGAACAAAGCAAACTCAGAAGCAATCAGTATTATCTCCTCTCGAGTCAGCCACCAAGTCTTCATTGAAGTGGTAAAAAAATACTCGAAAGACACACAGCAACTATGGCAGAAACTAGAAGAACAGTATGCCTCAAAAAAGGCAATTAATAGAGGTCAGGTTTGGATGCAATGGCTACGATCGACATATGATGGGGATCTTCAAAGCTATATCGACAACAGCAGAATGCTGATGATGTCTCTTGACACAGTCAAAATCAACATTCCCGCTGAATGTCATTCGTTCACCCTTCTGGGTAGGCTTTCTGGAGACCCTAAAATCCACCAATTCGTCGAAGTACTATCCCTCAATGAAGAATTAATTCAGCAACCCAAGTTAGTCTTGGAAAGACTGCAAGAGTTCCACAACAACTCCAAAATTCAAATGTCCAACCACATTCCCACACCGACAGCTCTTGTGTCTGAATCTGCACACCCATACAAGATCACTTACTATTTTACGAATGGCAAGCACAATCCAATGTGCACCACTCATATCAAGGAGACATGTTTTGCCGACAATCCTCATCTAAGACCAACCCATCGCAATAACAAGAGAAAGACAAGATCCTATCAAAACCCTTCAGCTCATCTTTCTACAGCTCAAGTACTGATAACTGGAGAAAGAAGTAAGGAAAATACTGAAGAACTGATCATCGATTGTAGTGCCACTCACCACATTTTCAACTCAAGACGTCTATTCTCATCTCTCGTTGAAACTCCTCCAATGGGGGTCAGTACCGGCGACTCTTCCAGTTCCCTCTTTTCAAAAGACTTTGGAATAGTCAATTTGCTGATTAATGGCAAAATTTTTACCCTTGATGAATGTCTCCTGGTACCAAATCTTAATTGAAACCTTATTAGCTTGATGAGATTTTGCAATGGGGACTTCACCATAGCTCGGTCAAACTCATGCTTTAAACTTTTAACTGTTGATCAAGTCAAGATAGAAGGAAGGATAGTTAATAACCTCATGAAAGTAAAATACTCACCTCCCTCTGTTCAAATCACTGAGCTCCCTACCAACCTTTGGCACCAGCGGCTCGGACACCCTGGGAACCAAGTCATCAATTATATGGGACTTCCGGAGTGCCCATTAAGATGCTCAACTTGCGATCTTAATAAATCTCACAAGCTTCCTTTCAATCACCACTTTGAATCTGCGTTCAAGCCCTTGGATTGCACTGATATTGACGTGGTTGGTCCCATTTCTCCTCCTTCAGTATCCGGTAATCAGTATTTTCTCACCATTGTGGATCAAGCCACTTCCTTCAAGATAGTCAGACTTCTGAAGCATAAATCAGAAG
Source organism: Austropuccinia psidii (assembly GCA_023105745.1). Classification (NCBI taxonomy): domain Eukaryota; kingdom Fungi; phylum Basidiomycota; class Pucciniomycetes; order Pucciniales; family Sphaerophragmiaceae; genus Austropuccinia; species Austropuccinia psidii. The sequence goes on from JALGQZ010000004.1 coordinate 56,533,781, forward strand.
CATTCAGGCACTTTGTGATTGCGAAAGCATACATGATAGGACCCTGAAGAAACTGGTTTCCAATCGTGAAGGCGAATTCTTAAACAAAGACTTCAAGTCATTGGCCGAGTCAAACGGTTTTATTCACATCTTTTCACCTCCTGAAACTCCCCAACACAATGGGTATGCCGAACGCGCTAATCAAACCATCCTTGAAAAAACAAGATGTCTCATTAACGGTTCTGGCCTTCCAAAATGTTACTGGGCGGAAGCATTGAACACGGCTGTTCTTCTGAGCAATTTAGTCCCTACTCCATCAAGATTTAATCTCAGTTCTTACAGTCTGTGGACTGGGAATTCTCCTCGACTCAAGAAACTCCGTGTCTTTGGCTTTCAGGTCACAGTGTCAATACCAAGAAGTCATTGGGACTGGAAACTTGGCCCAGCTTGAGAGTTGGGTGTACTTTTGGGTTATGAAAATGACATCTTGTTGTATTGGGTTTTGCGACTCGTCGACAAAAAGGTCCCAATTTCCAAACACGTAAGATTCGATGAACGTGTCTTTCCATTCACTCAATCCTCCTCATCCGTGGAAGAATTGAGGATTGTCGGAGAAACTGAACTACTTAATTCGGGGGAGGTAGATGAAGTCCTTCCCCAAAACTCAGTAGAGGCAATAGATGAAACTCGCCCTGCTGAAGTTGATGAGCCAGAAGCAGTAAATGAATTCTGCTCTGGAACTGCCGTTCCTGTTCCTAGAGAGGACTCAAGAGAGGTAGATGAATTCCCGTTGCCACTAAAACAGGTCAATGCTGCTGGTGGGTCCTCCAACCATATGATGCCCTCTCGAATAAGAATCATCGGGCCTAGACATCCAACAATCATTAATGGGGACATAGATCAAGACAATATCTTGTCTTACCCTAGGAGACCGAAAGCCCTTGTCACCAAAGCAGCAGATGTCCCAAAGACATTTAGAAGTGCCTTAAGAGGTCCCTGCTCTGATCAATGGTCCAAGGCCATCAAGAAAGAACTTGGTGCAATGGTTGATCTGAAGGTCTGGGATGTTGTGGACCTTAAGCCAGATTACAGGCTTGTGGGGACTACGTGGGTCTTTCGACTCAAAACTAATCATCTAAAGGAGATCATTGAGTACAAGGCTCGGCTGTGTGCCCAGGGTTTCTCACAGACTCCTGGTGTCGACTTCGGCAAAACCTATTCCCCGACGGGAAGACTCAATTCACTTAGATGCCTCATTTCCTACACTGTGTCAAAAGGTCTCGCATTCCATCAGGTGGATGTCAAGAGTGCTTTCTTAAACGCGCCACTAAGCAAGGTCGTCTATTTGTCAATACCTCAGGGCTTGGACCTCGACAAAAGGAAGTCCTGCCTCCGCCTGAAAAAGGAAATTTACAGCTTGAAGCAAGCTCCGCTTGCCTGGTACAACAGCTTGAAATCCTGGCTGACTGAAGTAGGCTTCTCTGCTTGTGTATCTGATACTTGTGTGTTTCATCGGACTGGAGACTCTCCCATATGGCCCTATGTTCACGTCAATGACATAGCCATTTTTGGCAACGAGGTCTCTTCCTTCAAGACTGAGCTAAAATCAAGGTTTGACATTAAAGCCATTGGGATCGCAGACTTAATGCTGGGCATCAAGGTGTTGGTCCTTCCTGATCGCATTTCGCTCAATCAGGAGCACTTCGTTGAAGCCCTGTTGGAGCTCTATGGAATGGACTCATGCAAGGCCATGGCCACACCCTTATTGCCCAACACTCACTTAGTCCCTGCGTCTGATGACGAGGTGGAAAGGTTTAATGCACTTGGTGTAAATTTTTGGAGCGCCATTGGTAGCATAGACTATCTCAGCTCCGGTACCAGACCGGACATCTCTCACGCTGTCAGCAGTCTTTCTCAGTTCCTGGAAAGGCCTGGCTATCTCCACGTGCTCTGGTATCTTAAGGGCACGACCGATGTGGGGTTAGTATATTGTAAGTCATTCCCAACCAGTGTCAAAGCTTGGAGTGATGCAGACTGGGGTAACTGCGTTGGGACTCGAAGATCAGTCACCGGCTTCTTGGCAACCTTGTGCTCTGGAAAACCAGGAAACAGCTGTCTGTCTCAGTCTCAACAGCGGAAGCGGAGTACAAGGTGGTTTGCAACTTGGCCTCCGAATTAATCTGGCTCAAGCAGTGGGGTCAGGAATGTGGTTTGTTTGGGGAAATGTCGTCTATTCCGATTCATGAAGATAATCAAGGGTGAATAAACACCATCAATGGCGACTGCAGCGTCAATAATAAGCAAATGAAGCACATGGACATTCAGCTTCATTTTATCAAGGAGGCTGTACAAAATGGCGTTTTTAAAATTATTTACACCCCGACCAGTGAGATGCTTGCTGACTTCCTAACAAAGTCAGTCAGTCGCTCCATCCTGGCTTGGTGTCTTCCTTCTCTGGGCGTTCTTAGTCTAGGAGTGAGGGGGGAGGTTGAAAATCAAGATCAAAGCCAGTTTGATCGACAATCTGCCACTCCTACACTGTCCGAAAACCATGATCTGAGACTGTAAGTAGCCCGAACTCAAATCTTTTTTTGCCGATCAGGAAGATCAAAGCTCAACTCAAATTAATATTTAAACTCATCCATCAACCTCAACCAACGACGACAGGACACTTTCTCCAACATTCTTTCTTTTCTTTATACTTTCACTTTCCTCCTCTACTTTTCTTTTCATCTTCTTTACCTTCTTTTTATTTTCCTTTTTCTCATACTGTCGTGTTGATTCAGGTACTGTAGATCAGTCGATCTTTGTCAATTGTTACTTTACATACTAACCTTCCTGTTTCATATTCAGACACCTGTTCTTTATATTACTGTTGTTGCTGTGCAAATTATCTTAGTCATTAGTTGTCCACTGTTTAGGTATGAATCAGTCATTGTCTTACTCTCAGTGTTTATCATAAAGTACAGCGAGTTAACGTAATAACATCATCGTTTAGTCTTGCATCTTTACACATTCTAGTCTTGTTATCAGTGGGTCTTTTTGTACTAACACGCCCACAATTCTGCCTTCAGTACACGTTTCTTTCCAGCTTAAAAGGACCCTCTATGGCCAACCAACAGCATATAAATCCACTCCTCTTTGTTAGTGATTTTTTAACTGACACTGATAGTTCTGCCCCAAATTACAAGACAGGGGTTCCATCCTCTAGTGATTCCAACACGAAATTGGGCTCAAATCTTTTTTGAAGTGATAGCAGAATCGGACAAGCAATCATCAGAAGAATACAAGGGAGAGGACAATGAGTATTTAATCGCCAACGATAGTGGCCTAGGCGTCAATGATGATACCCCTCCAAAAAGGCGCAAGCTTGCAGGCAAAAGGCAATGCATATGATCGAATGTATACAATTATTTTGAGGTGAGTTGAAGGTGTCTGTTATCCATTTGATCCCACAGCAGTGCTGAGATGGCTGTTGCCTTTAGAAACTGAATCCCAGTCGGGAATGGGTGGAGGCCAAGGGCAACTTCCAATTCATTTATAAATTCTGACATTACAGGTGAGCACTTATGTCGTGAGTAACAATATTGCGTCCGCTCATATCACTTTTGCTTGTTTGCAGTGTGAAGCTCACAATAATCGCTTGCAACACTTCAAATCTAAACAAACACCAAGGTCATTGTTGTGGCCAATTCAATGCATGGGCATCCAAAGCCCCCGGCTCAGTGGATCCAAACATATGCGCAAAAATTGCTGCCAAAAAACAAGACTCCATCTTTAAACAACTGGTGGAAGCCCTCATAGCCATTCAGGTTTCCTTTTCAATCTTTGAAACACCCTGCTTACATCAAGTCTTACAACAATTGGCCCCTATTTTTGTATGGCCCAAAAGACATTTAATGGCCACAACAGCCTCTCAGTTGTATTTCCAATACAAGCAAAAATTGATCAACAAGGTGGCCAATCTACCATCTGAGACCCCTCTGTGTGGGGAAATCAATTGTTGGACCACCAAAGATCAGACTGAATCGTACTTGGCTATTGTATTACAGTGCATTAATCCAATTGATTATGTCTTTTGCAAAACCCTGGTAGCATTTGAGGTAAGGATTCTTATTAGTTTTGTGAAATTGATCAGAATATTAACCATTTCCCCCAATCTCAGTCGATTCATGGTGCTCATTCAGGTGAGGCACTATCATGGAGCTTGTGGGAAGCTTTGTCCAAGTGGGGCATGATCAAGCAACTGTACAGCATCACTGGAGAAAACGCTGGCAATAACAATATGATGATGGGACATTTACAATGCAATTTCCATGGCATCAATATCATTTGGGACCACAAACAACACTATCATCAATGTGCTTGTCACATTCTCAACTTTGTGTCCAAAGATTTCCTGTTGTACATGGGCCAACTTACCAATGAAGACTACCTTGTGACCAATAAGGTGACATCTGAAGACAGTGATAACAAGGCAACACCATCTGCGCAAGATGTGCAAGGTGCACACTTAATGAAATGAAACATAAGAGTGTGTATGTTAACTACTGCATTTGTGGCCTTACTATGCAGCAAGAATCAAATCAATCAAGAAATCGTCTGGTCAAGCCCAAAGGAAACTTTGCAGCAGACCGCTTAATCAAGCCACTTTAGAGACTCAAGATAAATCCAGTGATTTGGCCATAATTTGCAGGGACGAAAGTTATAATCCAGGCAAATGTGACATTCACAAGTTGGGCCCTGTGATGGCTCCTCCTGGTGGGCCTTTTTGATTTCCTAAGCGTTCAGGTGCACACTGATTACTTATAGGATTGGTCCTTACTTGTAGGGAGCAAGACTGTTGTAAGAATTTTACAAGATCTCTGTACTCATATTTGCGGGTCTAGCAAACAGCGAGACCTTTTTGTTGCAGCTCAAAATAAAACTCGAGATCCAAAACTTTTACCAATTAGTATCCCAATGACACAATGGAACTTTTTCCTCAAACAACTTCAATGTGTGCAAAAACTAAAACTATTGATCCAATTATATACAAACACACCTCAAACCAACAAGTACCATTTGAGAGAGGAGACCTGGAGTGCCATGGAATACATGGAGCCCATACTCCTCATGTTTGAACAATCATGTAATGTATTCCAATAAAAAGCTCCCACGAAACATCTTTTAATGCCATATTATCAGGTCATCATGAACCAACTCAAGCATTACGCTAGTATAAGTCCCCATACATGGTGGCACACATGCAAGGCAGCTCATTCAAAATTAAAAAAATATTTTGACTACGAAATGGCCACAAAAAACACCCTAATAGAAACCATTTTGAATCCGAAATACCGCGAAGGGATTTTTAACCAATTGGGTGTTTCATCCAGTCGCGCCAAAGAGGTAATTGACCTATTGGCCAGCGAGTGCGCACAATTAAGGATAAATGAAGGTGACAACACTGTGAGCCTTTGAGATATGACCACATACCCAATAAGGTCACAAAAAAGACTCAGAATAATTATACCTTTAATATAATTATATTAAAATTAATTAGAATAATTATACATTAAAAATAATTACTCAAATATACAAAAAATACCATAAATTGGTACTAAAATTGGTTTAACTTAAAAACCAATGAATAAACTTGTAAAACAAATTATACCATTGGATTCCCCATGGAAAAATACACATATACCATTTTTATGGCATATCTGTAAAGTCAATATTTAAGGAATTATAAGGTATAATACCTTATAAAAACCATAAAAACTTATTTATCTCAAGAACTAATGAAACAACATGTGAAATAAATTGTACCAGTGAATTCCCCATGAAAATCCACACATAAAAAAATTAATAAGCTAGTTCCCAAAGTTAATACTTAAAGAATTATCCTGAATATATGCACTTTTTTGGTCAACGCATATATTCAAGGATCATAGCTAATATCTCCTAAAATATACATGATAGAATGATGAACCAAAAATAAAGTTACCACGTAATTACTGTAAGAACACAGATATGAACTTTATTTTACAAGTTATAAACAAGGTTAAAACCTATGATGAAATATTGATAAAAATCAACAGAGCTGTTGACCACTTTGTTGTGAAAGTGCTCCAAACTAAAAAAAAGTATACAGTTGGATTCTACTAGTTCATTCGTGAAGAATGATGTAATTTTTATTATTAAATTCAGGGTATAACCCCCTGAAATCAAGGTTTGAAGTTTAAAATATTGAATTTCGACAGAAAAGATGAGTTACAAGAAAAATCATCAAAATTAGAGTTTTGATGATGTAATGAAAAGCTCTTGGCAGCATAATAAGGTTATGTCAGGCTATCAGAATTCACTCTCTGAATTGCTGTAGCGTGAAAACCTTAAAAGTTATTGAGGATCAAAGTTTGAGCTTAAATTGAGCTGTTATGATCACATACTGTAACCTTAAATTAAGCTTAACAGTCTTAAGAGTGATAAAATTGGTGAATACTATTAGTTTATGATTAAAACTAATAAAATCCACGAAATTTGGGGTTCTGCCAAGCCTCTGATGTCATCAAACTTAGAGTTATAGTGATAACTCTAAATAATGGTGTAATAATGATGTAATATGGTTTGATCATGATGTAATCACCCTCAAACCTTAAAATATTGATCAATTCCAGTGGATATGATCAGTACACGTCTACTAGAAGCCTTTTGGACTCTAGGAGGGAGGTATTTACTATAAATAGAGCTCTTTTTACTCTATTTACCCCCAGACGCATCAAAAACATTAAATCAATTAAATCAAAGGTAATTTCTTTATTCTTTATATATAAAACTGTTATATTATTAAAGACCAAAGACCACCTTGCTATAATCATCTATTTTGACGTGATTAAATCATTTATTTAACTGTTTTTGTTAAAAATCTCTCTAAAAACTCATTTCCACGTAAAATCAAGAAATTTAGTAATTTTCTTTATTTTTTATTGTAAATACAATTTGAAAAGGTTGTATTATATTATTTTGGCGTAAAATATCTCAAAATTATTATTTTAAGTGTTAAAAGTAGGTTATTTCATCTTATTATAATAATTTCTCTCTTATTATTACTCTTAATAATTCTTAATTAATATAAATAGTATTTATATTAATATATAACTTTAATATTAGTAATATTATTGTTATTAATTGTTTTTTATTTATAAAAAACAGTTTTTTACGCCTTTATTATTTGTTGGTAACAATAATAAAGAGCTTTATAATATATTATTTATAATATTAGAATTTCATATAATATTAATTATATTATTATATTTATTTAATAATATAATATTTTTACGCCATAATAATAATATTTCTTTATTATTATTATTATTTTAATCTTATTTATTTCAATTATAAGGACATTCAGAGTACAATAAGTAAAAAATTAGTAATTTTTACTTATTGTTTCATAGTCAAACCTTACAAACACCCTTGGAAATAATGGACCACCATCCTCAGATAATCTTAGTGAACTGGACAATTTCGATCTACTAAAACATCTGAAGGAGCCGCCAATTGAGGAATCTTATGATGTCCTTCAATCACAAGGAGATGAATTGGCGTCATACTTACAAAACAATCATCCCATGGCCAAAGGCAGACACATAATTGACTACTGGAAGGTGAGATACATTTAAATTACACATGTTGGTGATACTCTTGTTAATGCTATCCATTTACCAGCGTCAGATTCTTTTTGGTAACTATCCCAAACTGGGAAAGCTAGCGCTCAGATACTTAAGCATTCCAGAGTTCTCCGCCTCGGTAGAATGCGTTTTTTCTCATAGTGGTAGGCTTAAATGTCCAGGTTGGGCATCCTTAGGAGCAAGGACCATTGCCCATCTTACTTTTCTGAAAGAGTGGCTCAATGATGGGTCCCCCCTGTTCTGAGTTCTGTGATGCACTTGGGTTTGGCAGTTTGATTTTTGTTTAGTTTTATAAAGGTTGTTGTACAAGCTTTCTTATTTCAGACCCAGGTTGTAAACTAAAAGATATGGACCAAGACTGAATACCTTGTATTCAGTCACAGACTTAGTAATTACATGCTAATTATGAGAACTTTTGGCTGCGGACTTATTGGGTCTGACTCTTTTTGAGTCAGACCCAAAACTGCTTTTGGACCGCATATCCAGCCTTGGTACACAGTAAGCCCAATCCCCATGGATTTTTCCCTGGAAAAATCATTTCCAAACCCTCACCAAAACCTAATGCATGTTGTATCCCACAGGACCTACTGGGATTTCCAGGGATACCCTGGGTGTTTTTATTTTTCCTTTTATTCCCTACTTTTTTGCCCACTTTTTCTATCTGTTTCCTCCAAATTTCGTTCCCCTCTATGATTCTTGTCATTATTATTTTTTGTTTTTTTTCCTCCAGCTTCCTTCCCCATCTGACTGTTTCCATTCTTTTGTTTACTTGTTTCCTCCAGCTTCCTTCCCTGTCCACAATTACCACTTTTTTTTCTCCTTTCCTCCAGCTTCCTTCCCTGTCCACAATTACTGTGATTTTATTTTTTGTCATTTCCTCCAGCTTCCTTCCCCATCCAATGGTTATTGTTATTTTATTTCTGTTCTATGTCTTCCACTCCACCCCAAGCAATACTGAACCACCAACCAATGACCCCATCCAGCCCACAAGACATTTATGGGTCTGGGTATACTTTTCCAACGTTGATGATGAATACGTGCAATGCCAATATGTTTACCAATTTGGCAAGACCTGCAACAAACAACTCAAACACGACTGTACTGAAAGCACCAAGGGAATGAGCCAGCACTTGCATCTCTTGCATTGTGTGGCTAACCCAAAATCAGTCTCATCTCCTCTTGCAAAGTGTCACACACTTGATCAGTATTTGAATCATATCAATGCAAAAATGGTATGTTCTCAATTATTTCTTTGACCAAAAATGCTGACATACATTTGTTTGCATACCTTATCACCCAAATCACTAAAAATTGTGCTGGTCTATTTTATTTGCAAAGCTTATTTACCCCTTTCAATTACTGACTCAACAGCCTTCCGAGCTCTCTTGGAGCATATCAATCAAGCTGTGACTGATATATTAGTCTGCTGAGCAAGTCTGACAGCCCACTTGACAAATGTCTACTTCTATCATCAAGAATTGATTTGACACTATCTTTTAGGAAATGAAATCGATGTCTGGAAAAGTCCCAACATCACTGCTTACCTTGCAGTGACTGCTCACTACATTGATACTGACTTTCAACTTATCTCTATCATTATAGGTCTTAAGGATATTGAAGGTAAGCCCTTTGGTCATTTCATTGTCAGCTCAAACAAAGGCTCATATCTAAGCCTTTTCAGGCAACCATTTGGGTGTGTCACTGTAAACACAATTTATGAATGTGCTTCATCAATATAATCTTGATCAAAAAATCATATGCATCACCACCAATAATACCTCAGTCAACAATTGGATGGCACAAGAAATCAAAGCCATTTGTCCCTCATTTTGTTCAAAGGCTAATGCAGTTGGGTGTATGGCCCATACCATTCACCTGGCTGCCTGTGATGGCGTGAAGGCCCTTGGCACTAACTCAGGTGATTCTATTACTTCTACAGATGAAGATAACTTCAATCCAATGTCAATATCCAACCTCTTCGACCCCCCAGATGGCCTTCATTTACAATATAGCTCAATCATAAGCAAGATAAGCCGCCTCACATCATACTTATGCCACAGCCCACAGCAGCAAGACAAGTTTTTCACAACAGTCAACCTAGTATATGAGAACAACAAATCTGGAAATGCAAACACCCTTCTTTCTCAAGTACCAACACAATGGAACTCAACTTATGAAATGTTAGATTGAGCATTAAAACTGAAAGATGCATATAACCACTTTTGTACCCCTGAAGCTTTGGCTCGTTATTCGCTCTCACCTCTCAAATGGCAGAAGGCCAAAGTCATGTTTCAATTTTTGGAACCCCTATACAAAGAAAAACTCCTCATATGTGGGTCTACTTACCAAATGATCAATCAGGAATTCCCTCTATACATCTTTTTGATCAAAAACATTAGACAGGTATTTGATCAATTTTGAAAATTTTAAGGATGCAAAACTAATCCACCTTTTTGTAGGTTTTGGAACAGTATGATATTGCCCCTATTGAGCCAGAAGCCCAGGCAATGGTTCAGAAAATCTCAAAATATATAACCATGATCCTCAGCAAGTGTCCCACGATCTGTGCATCAATCCTTGATCCAAGAATAAAGCAAGTTTTCTTTGCAAAACATGAGTCTACCTGTAGCAACCACTAATCAGGGGCAAGGGTATTCATACTTACACCCACTCAAACACCTCAAACCAGAAAATCCACTGTATGTATCAGCATTCAGTTTCAGCAATCTTCTTTGCTGAAACATGCATACAGTCTGGTTTATCAATACAGCCTGTAAATACTTGTACAGGTTTGAATTACTCATTAAAGTTTGGATACACCATCCCCAAACAGTATGATCACTCAATACCACCACTTCTATTGTACAGATCCTGTACAGCAATACAGGACCTGTATTAGTCAGGTTCAATACAATCATCAGATATTCTCATGAAAATTCTCTGTCTGGATCGGGGCTGGTGATTCTCACATATACCAGCCCCTCTTTCTTCCAGTGGGGACTTTTCCCCAGTTAATTAATTTAGTATATTTATTATTTCATAATTATTCTTATCCTTAATTTGGGTATTATAATTATTTGATTTTAAGTTAGTCTTAGCCTTTTTCTTTCTTTTCCTGTACAGTATGAGTTGGGAGGCCATATCCTTATTAACCCTTCTCTTTCCATCCTGACAGGTTGAAACAGTGGATTTGGACTTGTTTGTGGTTGGCTCTTTATTCTTACTCTTATTATTTGTTGCTGATTTTCTTATATTATTTTATTTAGTAATTCATCTCTTAACACTCTTCAGTGTACTCTTTTCTTACCATATCCTGAGCCCTCCATACGTAAGTCCCAGTTTACTGAGTGCCAGGCCCTCTTAACTTAGAAGAGCCCCTGTGACACCACCCTGGCAGAATTCCACACATCATCACTTCAAATATTCAAAGTTTCTGAAGAAAAAGCAAAGAAATATGTCAACAACAAAGATTCACAACCACATGTGAAAATCAAGGGGACAAGAGGCTTACTTGATAAGATGTATCAATAATCATCAGGTGAAGGCTGCAGCTTTGAAAAGTAATTGCAGTGGTATTTTGCAGAACCTCCTGAGCCAAAAGATACTGAAATCCTAATATTCTGGAAGTCTTTAGGCCAATTGTTTCCCACCTCAGCTCTGATGGCATGCAATTATCTAGCCATACCTGCCACAAGTCCTCCATCAGAGCATGTATTCTCAGGTTCTAGAAGGATATTAACTTATCAGAAATCTTCTCTCACACCCATGCATGTCAAAAATTTGGCATGTGTGAAGGACTGGGCTTGTACATTTGGCTTACTCTTTTATGAGTCTTAGCCTTTTTTTGTTTCTTTTCTTTTCTTTTTAATTTTACCTTTGTTTCTTTTTATATTTCCTTTTTCATAATGAATGATAAAAATACCGTTCCCAATCCCTAATGGGATAAAAAAAAAACTTGAGAAATCCAGTCCCAAGTCCCAAACCCAATGGGGCTACCCACGGAAACTCCCTAAATTCTTGGGATCAGGGTCCAGGCTGAGTACACAGGATGCAAAGTCCTTTTAAAAAATAACACCCCAACAAAAACTGAATTATGTCAAGTAATACAGTACTTGATAGCTTGCCCACACTTGGGCTACATTGAGTGATAGTGTGTGCTTGTGTTATTCAAGAATATTTTTTTATTACTTCTATATATATTACTAATCAAATAGAGTAGCTACTGTAATTATGATATCTATATATTTAATCATTTTAAATCTCCCCTATGAGGGTAGAATACCTATGTGTTTCATAAAAATAATAATAAAATATTTTAATTAGTAATTTATAGAAGGAATAAAAAATCTCCCCTGGGGGACATGTTGAATGTAATTGATTTTGAGTTTTATATTATTGCATATTTAGATCTATCAATAATTAGGTTTAATTATCTATATGAATATTCACTTTGGTATGTTTACATCAGCTTGTACTCTTGCAAGCATAAGGTTATTTTTTGTGTCTACACAAACTACAGTACTGTACTGTGCCCTACCAAATGTATGTAATAGGAAAGGGCCAAGTGTAGCAAAGCTTGCTCTCCAGTCAGTTCCAAATCCATCACCTCCAATTGATGAGAGGTGAGGAAAAGGGATTTGGACCTAGACCATGAGCAGGTTTTAAGGTAAAACTAGACAGCTGTGGTGCAGTGTAGATCTCTATATACAATGAATATTTTACTATTAGGATATTTGGTCACTGTGTCATCACAATGTCCAAATATCAACACCCCCCCAGAGAATTTAATTGTTACCCATTGACTTGCAGGAAAGGAAGGGCTTTCTGGAGGGTTGGTCCCACGAGGCATTTTGTCACTGCATTGGCCTGCATCTCTGTTTTCTTCACCCATGTGTCCTTAATGTCATGCTTCCAAATGGTTTCATTGACAAAGAAAAAATCCCTGTCCAAATACCTCATATGCTTCTGTCACTGGTTGTCAATTGAAACATGAAACACTAGCTGATTGTTGCAAAAAACAACTTTTCAAAAGTGCCAGCCAGAAGCATCAGTTGGTTTATGGCTTGAACCAAACATTAAGTTAAGTCTCATAGTGCCACTATTCTCTTTTGCTTGGAATCCCAGTGGATGGGTGCATTTCCAAGTTTGAGGATGAAACCAGATTGTGAGCGCTCAAGCTCCCCTCCCCATCCTGCATCACTCCAGAGGCCCAGAGAAAGCTTCCCTGGAGACATTCAGATGCCATGACCCCTGGTCTTGCGCAGATAACCTATGAGATGGTCAAAGAGTTCCCAATGTTCTGCTGCTGGTCCCATTGAGTGCTGGGCAAGGTAGGTAACAGCAAAAGCCAAGTCAGGCCTAGAACTGCTGACTAGGTAAGCAAGGGACCCAATTACTGATTGGAAAGGCATTGGGTCCATCAGCTTGCTGCCTGTTCTCAAGCCATTTACTGATAAAACAGGGAGTGGGGAGTAATGGTGTATCACTAACAATGTTTAAGCTTCTAGGATGCTGGCCGTCAGGAATGGCTGCACAATGGTTACTTCACTTTCACCAAATGAGCAGTCCAGTCAAAAAATTTGGGTCAGGTGTTCACACCATTTGATCTCGGGTTCCTTGCACAGCTTGCTTTTGAATCTTGATATGGCAGCCAGAAAGGTTGATGTTATGACTCAGTCATCAACATGTATCCAGATTGTGAGCCTGTGAGGTATGTATAACATACCCATAAGGCCACAAATAACTTTATACACAGTTGAATTTGTCTTCAACAGACTTTTTAATTGAATTTAAAATAAAAAAAAACAAAAAATAAGTATAACTTTTTTTTGGATCAACAAAGTTATAAATATTATGTCATTTTTGGATTCTACACCAAAAATAACCTAGGGTACATCCATAAGGTGTTATACACAGAAACACTTATTTCTTATGTGATTGGAAGATTTAAGAATCTCACAGTAATAATGTAACTTTTTTAACATTTTTTAAAAATTGTTAAAATTAAGCTTAAATAAGCTTGAATTTAAAGTTTCATAAAGTTTATGCAAACTTACCAAAATTTTAGTTAAAATTGAGGTGTGGTGTATATTTACTGAATTGGCTAAGGATTTGCCATACAGAATGTAAATCCTGTGTGAGCTCAATTTAAAAGGGTTTAAGGCCATAGTATGGCTTTAAGTAAATAAAAGGGCAAAATCCATGCAGAAAGGTGGGACAAAGGAAAAAGACCAAATAGAGCGTGGGTACCCAACTTTTTGGATCTGCAAGGATTCAATTAAGGTTGTCCACCTGTATTGGAGGATTTTCAACCTTATTTAAACTTTAAGATTAGACTTTGATCCGACATTAAAGTTTAAACTGGTTTTATCCCAATTTAGACAGGAATTTCAAGCTGCCAAAGGGTAAATCCCAATATGCAGGCTTTAAGAGCTGTCAAAACTTAATTAAGCTTAAAAAGCTTGAATAAGCTTAAATATTTAAGGTTACAAGCATTAAAACCTGATCAAAAGTTAAGGTTTGGTGTGTATTGCTATTTTACATGGAAAGATAGTAATAACTTCAAAAATTCATTAAAAATCTAATTCTTGATGGATTTGCTTGAATTTCCACACAGCTTACAATTTAATATTATCTATATATAAATTAAACTTTAGGTATCTTTTATAAATACGTTTCCTGGTTATTTAGCCCAGAAATTTACTCTTTTAATTAAATCTCAAAGAAAATTATAGTTTCTTTAAAAATTAATTTAAAATTGAGTTTAACAGATTTCTGCTTGAAACTCTATTTTTAAGTTTTTCATGTGATTAACTTGAATATAAATAAGTTTATTTATATTAAAAACTTAAAATAATTAGTTTAAATGAGGATTAATGCTACATGGAGTTGGGAATAACCCTGTTAACTTTAAATTGGAATTAAAATTAAGTTGCCTCAAGTTAAGAACTTTATTTTGAAGCATGGTTTTTCAGTTTTGACCTGAGGATGCCCTCTATGTCCATTATGAAACATGAGAGCTGCTCTGAAGACATAAAAAGAGTCTTTTCATCACTGTTTTTTTCCATCATTCATTATCAATCCGATCATATTAGAAATTTAAACAGGTAAAGTTTTATTAAATATAAAATCTTATTATTAAACTAATTATTAAGTTATTTTTAACCTTTATCAATTGAAATTAAAGAATTGAAATCATAGAATCTAGATTATTGTTGTAATCACCAATAATATCTTTTATCATATAAAATTAATCATCTTAAATATCTTTTAAAATCCACAAATTCATCTTAAAAACTCTCTAATATTGATTTTTATTATGTAAAGTTGTTTTATCTTTAAAATTATTGATTTTAGGCGTGTTTTTAACTTATAATTATTATTTAATATAATAAATGCTGTTGTTTGACTTGTTGTATTAAATAAATATTATAAGTAAGTTTTCTCTAAAGTTCTATATCTTTTTTATCTAGTATTATTTTTTTTATATAGAATTTTTATTCTAAGAGAATCATTTCTGCACAGTGTGTGTTTAATTCTTTTATAAATAATATTTATATTATTTATAAGTGGTTAATATTCATATTTTCCATGTGTAATGGTCTCACTAAGAGCTTTACACTTCTTATTGCTATAATTGTCCGTGACTATAACAATAATACAATAAGTATAATTTATTCTAGTTAGTATATGTTTTTATTATTACATCTTTATCATAATAATTAAATTTATTTTTTTATATAATTATTTTTAATAATTATATTTAAATTTGTGGTTATAGTATTTCATTATATTATATATTTCTACTGAGGACAGTCATAGTACTCTTTATATTGCTACTATTATCAAGAGTTTCATAGACAAACCTTACATTTGGGGGCCTGGCCGTGATTTTAACCAATTTTTGGGACATAAATCATATTCTAGACCTTATTTTACTATTTTTTGATGTAAAATTCCCATATTTATCTTAATATTGGCTTTTTTGGGACTTATCCCTTATAAATAATCTTTATAATATTATTCAAGTTATTTTTTCTTAGGAATATTGTTTGAAACAATATACTATTGAGTGACTTGGAATAAATTTCTTTTGTCTAACTAGTGGCTTTTTCACATCGCAGACTTGAAATTCATCCTTTGAGTTATTCTAGTATAAAGTGAATAATAATACAATTTTGATTAATAAACTTGTTCATTGCATAATTATTATTTATTTGAAGAAAATATAAAATCAAATAAAAAATTCTAAAAGTAAAATCTTTACTAAAAATATTTTTTCTTTAATCTTAGACATTTTTCTTTATTTTTGGATGTAATTTTCCATAAATTACATTAAAACAAATTTATTCAATAAGTTGAGTTTATAAGTTATTTTTATTGTTTGATAAAATAACTTATATTTTTATTTTTTCTCTAGTGTCATCAATTAGAGACCGCTCTTCAGACACTGAAGCCTCAGAGTCTAGTATTGAGATTCAAACTAGCCCAGCACCAAGGGGTTTGATAACCAAAGAACCCTTCAAAGGTCCAGCAGGTGAATTAAATCCATTCTTAGTCTTATTTTTTCTTAAAATTGACATGAAATGACTCCTACTAGAAGTGGAAGTAATTAATCCATCCAATCAAATGGATCTGGACCGGGAAATTCCAGTCACAAATCAAAAAGACAAGAATGTCAGCCCAGAGGAGAGGCACAAATGGAGGATGCAAGAACTTCCACCAGTTCCCAAAGGTTAGCCAGCACCTTTGAAACTCTTATTGAGGGTACAGAAGCTGACATAACCGCTATTGCTGTTAGACCTGAATCATTTCCAACAGGCAGAAGTGGAGATTTACCAGTCTCAGTACAAGAACTGGTTTATGGCCGCAAAACAGCAAGTGTAAGGTTTGTCTATGAAACTCTTGATAATAGTAGCAAAATCAAGAGTACTATGACTGTCCTCAGTAGAAATATATAAAATAACAAAATATTATAACCACAAATTTAAATATAATTATTAAAAATAATTATATAAAAATATAATAATAAAAACATATAATAATTATGATAAATTATACTTATTCTATTATTGTTATAGTCATGGACAATTATAACAATAAGAAGTGTAAAGCTCTTAGTGAAACAATTACACGTGGAAAATATGAATATTAACCACTTATAAATAATATAAATATTATTTATAAAAGAATTAAACACACACTGTGCACAAATAATTCTTATAGAATAAAAATTCTATATAAAAAAATAATACTAGATAAAAAAGATATCAAACTTTAGAGAAAACTTACTTATAATATTTATTTAATACAACAAGTCAAACAAGAACAGTTATTATATTAAATAAGAACTATAAGCTAAAGAAACGCCTAAGATCAATAAATCTAAAGATAAAACAAATTTTTATAATAAAAATTAAGATTAGAGAGTTTTTAAGAGGAATTTGTGGATTTTAAAAGATATTTAAGATGATCAATTTTATATGATAAAATATATTATTGGTGATTACAACAATAATCTGAATTCTATTATTTCAATTCTTTAATTTTAATTAATAAAGAAGAAAATAACTTAAGAATTAGTTTAATAATAAGATTTTATATTTAATAAAACTTTACCTGTTTAAATTTCTAATATGATCGGATTGATAATGAATGATGGACAAAAACAGTGATGAAAAGACTCTTTTTATGTCTTCAGAGCAGCTCTAATTATTCATAATGGATATAAAGGGCGTCCTCAGGTCAAAACTGAAAAACCATGCTTCAAAATAAAGTTCTTAACTTGAGGTAACTTAATTTTAATTCCAATTTAAAGTTAACAGGGTTATTTCCAACTCCATGTAGCATTAATCCTCATTTAAACTAATTATTTTAAGTTTTTAATATAAATAAACTTATTTATATTAACGTTCATCACATGAACAACTTAAAAATTGAGTTTCAAGCAGAAATCTCTTAAACTCAATTTTTAATTAATTCTTAAAGAAGTTATAATTTTCTTTGAGCTTTGATTAAAAGAGTAAATTTCCAGGCTGATTACCTAGGAAATTTATTTATAAAAGATACTTAAAATTTAATTTATATGTAGATAATATTAAATTGTAATCTGTGTGAAATATTCAAGCAAATCCATTGAGAATTGGATTTTTAATGAATTTTTGAAGTTATTGCTATTTTTCCATGTAAAATAGCAATACACACCAAACCTTAATTTTTGATGAGGTTTTAACACTTGTAAACTTAAAGTTTTAAGCTTATTTAAGCTTTGACAGTTCTTAAGACCTTGAATTCAAGCCTGCATATTGGGATTTACCCTCTGGCAGCTTGAAATTCCTGGCTAAATTGGGATAAAACCAGTTTAAGCTTTAATGTCGGATCAAAGTCTAATCTTAAAGTTTAAATAAGGTTGAAAATACTCCAATACAGGTGGACAACCTTAATTGAATCCTTGCAGATCCAAAAAGTTGGGTACCCCAGCTCTATTTGGTCTTTTTCCTTTGTCCCACCTTTTTGTGTGGATTTTGCCCTTTTATTTATTTAAAGCCATACTATGGCCTTAAACCCTTTTAAATTGAGCTCATGCAGGATTTTTTTGGCAAATCCTTAGCCAATTCAGTAAATATCCACCACACCTCAATTTTCACTAAAATTTTGGTAAGTTTGCATAAAACTTAGGCAACTTTAAATTTAAGCTTATTTAAGCTTAAATTTAACAATTTTAAAAAAATGTTAAAAAATTTACATTAGTACTGTGAGATTCTTAAATATTCTAATAACATAATAAATAAGTGTTTTTGGGTATAACACCTTATGGATGTACCCTAGGTTATTGTTTGTGTAGAATCCAAAAATGACATAATACTGATAACTTTGTTTATCCAAAAAAAAGTTATACTTTTTTTTTGGTTTTTTTTTATTATAAATTTAACTAAAAAGTCTATTGAAGACAAATTTAAATGTGTATACAGTTATTTGTGGCCTTATGGGTATGTTATACATACGTTACAGGCTCACAGCAAGAGTGGGAACTTCTCCCAAGTCTTTGGATAGGCACAATGAACTCTTATCTTCAAGTGAAGAAGTTCATGGGGCCAGAAAAGACAGAAGAACTTCTGAAGGGTTGTACACCAATGTCTTGCAAAGGACAAGTCCAACAAATAAAAGCTTGGTTGAAAAACCAAAGTATGTTATCAGAGGATCAGAAGAAGAAGTTGGCCCAAGGCAAGGAAAACAGCCCAGTGGAAGCTGCCCAAGCATCCAACAGCAAAAATCCGCCTCAACAAGTGCCAGACAAGCCCAAGAAAGCCCCAAATACCAATCAGAAGGGCAAGCAAAAGGCAAAGGGAAAGGCAAAGCCCAAATGGAACAAGCCTTACCCACAGAACTACAGAATCCCAAAGAAAGAAAAGAAAGCCATGGACAATGTGTTCAATATGGCAAGAACTGTGATGGAATTCAAAAACAAGGAGGAGGAAAGATTGAACCAATCTTTCCAAAAGAAATAGATCTTGTTAAGCTTGTAACCCAATTTGAATCTTGTAATAAAGAAATTATGACAAAGCTTAAAACATTTGAGTATAGCCAACAAAAGTTGGGTAATGAGATATTACAAGTAAAAGACCAACAAAAAACAATTATTGGACTTGAAAATGTTAATAAAGACAATATTGTGCTTTTGATGCAAATTTGTGCAAGAATTGAGTCTAAAGTTACTTTTCTCAATCAAGCAGATGACAATTCAATCTCTTTTATAACTGGACAGTTAAGAGAATTGAAATTACAAGTTCAAAACTTGGAGAATTCAACTGGTCACAACGCAGCTCTTTTCCAAGAAAAATTGGAAAAAAGTGATAAAGCAAGACTTGAATTAAAAGAAGACATGCAATCAAGTATTAATAATATATCACTGAAAAATGAATTGCCAAGGCAATCCACACCAATTCTTGACAGAAATGTGCTTAACTTGAATAATGATTTACATCATACCATTTCAAGTAATGATGTCAAAACTGCTTTCAATTTCAAAGACATTCCAAAATGAGAGGAATGGCCAACCTTCAATGGTGAAGGAGAATATAATCATATGGAATTTATGAAAACAATTGATATGTTTAAAGAAGACTTTAACATACCAGATGAATACATAAGTGCCAGATTACACTCATTATTTAACAGATAAGCAAAGAAATGGTATTACAAAATGAGACAAGACCATGGTAAACATTTTTGGCCTTGGTGGCAAGAACATATTATTTCCAAATGGGCAAATGATTCCTGGAGATTTAGAATGGAAAATTCTTTTGAAGAAGCCATTTTTAATATTGAGAGGGACAGGCCCATGTCTTGGTTTCTTAAACAGAAGGACACATCAACTGCCCTTCATCCTGATATGTCTGAAACAATGATACATAAAAGGAGATTGAGAAGGTGTGGTGGTGACCTTGAGCATGCTATAAGAAGCAGATGTATTGAGCCTTGCTCTACAGAAGATTATATCAATGCTATGGAGGACATCACTACTAGAACAAAAATTGGAAGAAATTGGTCCAAATCCCCAATAGACAATAAGACTAATGGGAAACCAATTTCAAAGACAAATAAGCCACAAGACAGACTTCCTTTGAAATTTCACAAATGTGGAAGTACATCTCATTTAGCAAACACTTGCCCAAAAAAGACAAGAATCAATGAGATAAATGTTGAAAAAGTGGAAGACACAAAAGAAACAACTGATTTATCTTTACATACAAGTGATTCTGAGCCTTCAGAAGAGGAAGAAGTACCAGAAGATCCTAGTATAGAAAACATTAATGTTTCTTTTGAACTGACTGAGGTACACACTCATTTACCACAGTATACCAATTGGAAGGACAAATTAATGCCAATTGAAGGTATAACATTCAGCAGTGCTAGCCAAAATATGCACCCCTTGGGTATATTTGAAGCAGCAATAATATTTCCTCATCCTACAGGAAGTATAAGATTGAAAGTTGAAATTGTTTTCATGAATAATTGTACTTCAAAACACTTTATACTTGGGAGTGATTATCTCAATATTTATGGTATTGATATTAATAATCATAAAGACAGGTATTTCACTATAGGGGAAAATAAAAGACAAAAATTTGCTTTTCCTCTAGAGAAAAGAGAAATTATTATCATTAAACAAGTGGAAAATGTTGGTAAGGAAAAATTTGTGTCAGGTCAATTGATTGAAGCACAAATTAGTCCTGAATTAACACTAGAAATGAAGGAAGAGCTTATTGAAATTTTATTTCAATACAGGCAAGCCTTTGCTTCAGATAATGAACCACTTGGAGCTATAAAATGCCATGAAGTGGACATTATGCTTAATGTGGAAAGGCCTTATCCGCCACTATTAAGAAGACCAGCTTACCCAGCTAGCCCTAGGGCTAGAGAAGTATTATAAAGTCATATTAATGAACCAATGAAACTGGGAGTTCTTAGAAACATTGGACACAATGAGGAGGTAGAAGTCACAACTCCAGTAATCATTACTTGGCATAATGATAAGTCAAGGATGGTTGGTGATTTTAGAGCACTGAATACCTATAATATTCCAGACAGGTATCCCATCCCTAGAATTCATGAGACTTTGATTCAATTATCCAAAGCAAGATTCATTACTTCCATGGATGCTCTGGAAGGCTTTCATCAGAATTTTTTGACACCTCATGCAAGGAAATTATTGAGAATAATTGCTCATTGTGAAATTTATGTATATTTTAGAATGCCTTTTGGTATTAAAAATGCACCCTCTCATTATCAGAGAATGATGAATACCATCTTCCCACATGAATTGTCAGAAGGATGGTTAATCATTTATATTGATGACATTATCATTTGTTCAGAAACCTGGAAATTACATTTAGAGAGACTTTCATTAGTACTTAGAAAAATTCTCCAAGTGAACATGAAAATATCTCTTAAGAAATGTAATTTTGGGCTTCATGAGTTAAAGGCTCTAGGACATTTAGTCTCAGGACTGAGCCTTGGTGTTGACAAAAACAAAGTGGCTGCAGTTTTACTGAAACAAATGCCCCAGAACAAAAAAGAAATGATGTCTTTTTTAGGGTTTGCCAGTTATTACAGGCAACACCTCAAAGATTTTGAAATCCATGCTAGATCATTATACACAATTTGTGATCAACAAACTGTTTTTGAAATGACACAGGAGAGGATTCAAGCATATGATAAAATCAAGTATGCCTTGACCAATGAACCAGTATTATTGATGCCAGACTGGAAAATTCCTTTCAAGCTGTATATTGATGCATGTGGTGAAGGTTTAGAAGCTGCTCTTCATCAAGTTCAAATTGTCAATGAAAAACCTTATGAAGGTCCAATTTGTTTTATTTCAAGACAAATTAAACCTACTGAGGCCAGATATGGAGCTAGAAAAATGGAGTGCCTTTGCCTGGTTTGGGCTTTGGAAAAACTTCATTACTATCTTGATGGTAGTGTGTTTGAAGTAATTACTGATTGTAATGCAGTAAAATCACTTCTTAACATGAAAACTTCAAACAGACACATGTTAAGATGGCAGATTTCTATACAGGAGTATAGTGGCAATATGACCATAGTACATAAAGCTGTAAATACTCATAAGAATGCTGATGGCTTGAGTAGATGGGCATTACCAAATACACCTGAAAACCCTGCCTATGTTCCTACAAGTGCAGAACCTCAAATTCAAATTGAAGGAATTAATATCATGGATGTTGGAGCAGAATTCTTTGAAGAAGTTAGAGAAAGCTATAAGGAAGATAAGAATTGTCATATTCTTACTGCTCTACTTGACAAAGATTGCAAAGATGTAGCCTTGGCTAATTCTCAGGATGATATTTGGAAAACATCTTATGATAATGGAAGATTCCATTTTCTTGACAGTATACTATATCATAGATCTAAACACACATGTGTTATGGTCCTATGTAGTAGAATGTTAATTAACACAATACTACTAGAATTCCATGATAACATATATTCTGGACATCTGTCTGAAGACAGAACTATGGAAAGAATTAAGACATGTGCCTGGTGGCCATCTTGGAGAAAAGATGTCATTGAGTACTGTCACAGCTGTGATAGATGCCAGAAAGCCAATAAAGCTACTGGTAAAAGATTTGGTTTAATGATCCATATTCAAGAACCAAGTACCCCATGGGAAGTGGTTCACATGGATTGGGTAAATGCCTTACCACCTGGAGGTGATAAACGTTACAATGCATGTCTTGTTATTGTGGACAGATATAGCAAAACACCAATCTATTTAGCATGTCACAAAGATGACACAGCTATGGATACAGCCCTTTTGATCTGGAATAGAATAATATCCCATACTGGTCTCTTTAAAAACATCATTAGTGGAAGAGACCCAAAATTTACATCAGCCTTATGGACTAATTTACATAAGCGTTTGGGTACAAGACTATCATTCTCAACAGCCTACCATCCACAAACAGATGGGCTGGCAGAAAGAATAATTCAAACCTTTGAGGACATGATCAGAAGATTTTGTGCTTATGGCCTGGAGCTTAAAGATTCTGATGGCTTTACCCATGATTGGTGTACTCGTATCCCAGAATTGGAATTAGCCTACAAGACCTCCATCCATGCTTCAACAGGAAAAACTCCTGCAATGTTGGAGAAAGGATGGTACCCCAAACTTCCAGCTGATACTTTGAAAAAAGATCTGATTGATATTCATCCAACTTCCTAAAGCTTTAAGGTATTGCTTGATAAAGTGAGACATCATGCAAATAAAAGCATGAATAATGCTTTTGAATATGCCAAACAGAAATGAGATAAAAGTCATAAGACCCCAGAATACAAAGTAGGGGACTTAATACTAGTTTCAACCTTGAACTTTAATAATATTAAACGCTCAAAGAAGTTAAAAGATTACTTTGCAGGACCATTTATTATTAAAGCCCTTCATGGGAAAAATGCAGTACAAGTAGAACCGAAAGGAGAACTGGAAAACAAACATCCAACTTTCCTGTCAGTCTAGTAAAGCATTACACTTCAAGTGATAAGGAATTATCTCCTTTGAGAAATGAAACACCCTTAGAAGTACCCCCGCTAGATCAAAGTGAGGATAAAAAGGTACTAAAAGTCTTGAAAGAAAGAAGAGTTAGGGGAAAAAATGAAAGAGAATACTTAGTAAGGTATAGAAATCCACAACATGAAGATGAATGGATTGTAGAAAGCAAAATACTTGATTCCCAAACGTTTCTCAGAAGATTCAGACATAAGAGAAGACCAATTGCTCAATGAAAAGTTTGAATTGTGTGCTTTACATACTTAAAAGAGTATAAGTAGAGAGGTTGGACAGTGGATTATACCCCCCCAAATAACTTGGGGGTATACTACAAAAGAAAAATTGTGGTACAATTTTTTTTCGTGGTAGGGAATGTGAGCCTGTGAGGTATGTATAACATACCCATAAGGCCACAAATAACTCTATACACAGTTAAATTTGTCTTCAACAGACTTTTTAATTTAATTTAAAATAAAAAATAACAAAAAATAAGTATAACTTTTTTTTGGATCAACAAAGTTATAAATATTATGTCATTTTTGGATTCTACACCAAAAATAACCTAGGGTACATCCATAAAGTGTTATACACAGAAACACTTATTTCTTATGTTATTGGAAGATTTAAGAATCTCACAGTAATAATGTAACTTTTTTAACATTTTTTAAAAAATGTGAAAATTAAGCTTAAATAAGCTTAAATTTAAAGTTGCATAAAGTTTATGCAAACTCACCAAAATTTTAGTTAAAATTGAGGTGTGGTGTATATTTACTGAATTGGCTAAGGATTTGCCATACAGAATGTAAATCCTGTGTGAGCTCAATTTAAAAGGGCTTAAGGCCATAATGGCTTTAAATAAATAAAGGGCAAAATCCACGCAGAAAGGTGGGACAAAGGAAAAAGAGCAA
This sequence comes from Austropuccinia psidii, assembly GCA_023105745.1. Taxonomy (NCBI): domain Eukaryota; kingdom Fungi; phylum Basidiomycota; class Pucciniomycetes; order Pucciniales; family Sphaerophragmiaceae; genus Austropuccinia; species Austropuccinia psidii. The sequence continues at coordinate 56,558,407 of JALGQZ010000004.1, forward strand.
ATAGAGCTGGGGTACCCAACTTTTTGGATCTGCAAGGATTCAATTAAGGTTGTCCACCTGTATTGGAGGATTTTAAACCTTATTTAAACTTTAAGATTAGACTTTGATCCAATATTAAAGTTTAAACAGGTTTTATCCCAATTTAGACAGGAATTTCAAGCTGCCAAAGGGTAAATCCCAATATTCAGGCTTTAATTTAAGGTTTTAAGAACTTTCAAAACTTAATTAAGCTTAAAAAGCTTAAATAAGCTTTAACGTTTAAGGTTACAAGCATTAAAACCTTATAAAAAGTTAAGGTTTGGTGTGTATTGCTATTTTACATGGAAAAATAGCAATAACTTCAAAAAGTCATTAAAAATCCAATTCTTAATGGATTTGCTTCAATTTCCACACAGCTTACAACTTAATATTATCCATATATAATTTAAATTTTAAGTATCTTTTCTCAATAAAATTCCTGGGTATTTAGCCTGGAACTTTACTCCTTTAATTAAAGCTCAAAGAAAATTATAATGTCTTTAAAAATTAATTAAAAATTGATTTTAAGAGATTTCTGTTTGAAACTCTATTTTTAAGTTGTTCATGTGATGAAATTTAATATAAATAAGTTTTTTTATATTAAAAACTTAAACTAATTAGTTTAAATGTGGTTTAAAGCTACATGGAGTTAAGAATAACACTGATAACTTTAAATTGGAATTAAAGATAAGTTACCTTAAGCTAAGAACTTTATTTTTAATCATGTTTTTTCCGTTTTGACCTGAGCACGCCCTCTATATTCATTATGAATCATGAGAGCTGATCTGAAGACCTAAAAAGAGTCTTTTCATCACTGTTTTTGTCAATCATGAATTAGTAATCCTGTCACAACCATGGCAATTCATCCCCTTGGACTTCAATATGGCATATCCATGCCACGTCCAATATATGGCAATTTGGCCATATCCATAAATCATTGGCCAAATTGGCCATCTCACCTCATTTGGCTTTTTATGGCCATTTCATCATCTGGGCCCAACTTGGGTCCTTCACTGTCATCAGGCCTTTCCTGGCCTTTCTCTACTTTTGGGAAATTTTGGTATTCCCCAGTCAACAGGGGAAATACAGCCCAAGAAGCTGTATTTGGCTTTAAATACAGTTTCTGCGCATTTGTTCCCTTTTGCTCATGCGCGCACTTTATGTGCATTTTGCACACTTTGTGCAAATACAGTTTTAAGGCTGTATGAGCTGTATTTGGCCAAAAACCCAAAAATTGCCAAATACCTCAAAAGACACTCTGACACCTCTGAAGCTCTCCAAAACCAAATTTCACCAATATCCTCCTGGCGACATCTCTAAAGACTTATGGCCATTTTCAACCTCCAATAACCAAAATGCCATATATGGTGTTATACACCATTATGCATCTTTTTTCAGCAGCAATCCATGGGCAGCAATATCATCTGGTTATTCCAACCTTCCATCAGGCCATCCAGTCACGTCATCAAGAGGATTCATCAAGGCTCAAGGGCAAGTGTCAAAACATCAGATACCAATGACGCCATCAAGCAGTCATTGGTTATTCTCACTCCAAGAATTCCTTCCAAGGGAATACTGTCAATTCATTCTCAAGTTGTATTCAAGAGGCAGTGCCAAAAGGAGTTGTCAAGTGTCAAAGCTCCACTCAATCCATCTTGGCAACCACCTTCATTTCAATACAGTCTGGATCCATCAAGAACTGTATTTCATTTTCAAGTGTGGGAAATTCATTCAACCCATTTCAATTTCAATATTAGCCAGCTGTATCAATTCCCAAAACAATCAATACAGATCAGTTTTCAGCCTGAAGAACTCAAGCTCCCAACTTTTCACATATAACTGCTACCCTTTCCACCCTGGGGGGTTTTCCCCAGTTAATTAATTTAATTTGATTTATTTTTATCTTTATTTCCTTTTTATTTTAGCTAAGAAAATACTAATATTATTAAGTCAGTCATTTAGAACTTTTCTCTTATTCTTTCCTCACCTGTCAATGGATATTTGGTGGTGATATCCGTACTAATTCCATTGTTCATTTTGGCAGGTTGAAACAGTGATTAAGGACTTACTTGGTTGGCTCTTTGACCGTTTGGCTCCCCTTTCCTCTTATTGCATCTCATCTTGTACCTGCACATCTTTTAGAGGAATTCATTCTTATTATTTTTACTTCTTTATTCTTTGGAGTCTTCCAAGTGAGTTCCCTGATTGCTGAGTTCCAGGCCACTCTTGTATTTCCACTAGAGCCCCTGTGACATTATATTGATTAACTCATAATTTCTTTTCATTCTGTTCATTCTTTCCTTATAATTTAATTCACTCATTTCATCAAAATTATGATTTTTTGAGGCTTATGAACTTAATGATTCATTGTCACCTCTCAATTTTCATTCATTCATTCTTCATTTTGAAAATTGAAAGCTGACCCATTTTTATTTTGTTATTTTTTTAAAATCTTTTTCAAATCATCAAATTTTCATTTCATTCATAATTCAGGTGTCATCTTGATTTTCTTTGATTTTCAAATTTTTCATCAAGATATTCAGACACATTCTTCACATAAAGATTCATAATTGATTCATTCTTCAAGAATTTTGGTCTTTAAAGAAGAACTCACTTGATTTTGATTGATTTATTGATTTGACATATTCGATATTGACCTCAAGAAAATTGATTGACCTGAAGATTTCATTGACTCTTCTGATTTTTTCACATCAAGAATTTTGACATAAATTGATTTTTCTTCAAGATTTCATTTGATTGATTGATTTTTGCAAGATTTTGATTCTGATTGATTTGATTCATTGATTTACTTCAAGACATTCATTTGATCTTGACTTCAAGACTTCATTTGATTTTGATTTATTGACGTACTTGAAGATTTCATTTGATTTATTGATTTCATTGATTTTCCTCAAGATTTTATTGTTGACTCTTTTCACTTTAAGCAAATTTTGATTTTAATTCATTTATTTCAATTTTATTCCTGACATCATGCCTGTTCAACGTTCACCTCCGGCAAGACAGACAAGATCTCAGGCCAGAGCTCAAGCTGTTCTCACTCCAACTCCAAGAGCTCCTCTAGATGGCACCCCAGAAGTTCCTCAACTGAGGGCCCAATTAGATAGAGGACCCCGCATGGAAGGAGAAGCACCATCCAGGAAGGAAGGAAGACGGCCAAGAAGATCATGTTCATTCTCAGGGGTATTTGGCGGATTTCCAGGACTTTCAAGGACCATTTCCAAAGGTCCAGGTGAAGATGGTGAAGAGGAGCAGGAGAATTCTGTGGAAGAGGAAGAGTCTGATGGTACTGAAGGTGCTCCTGCTCCGGTGGAAGCATCCCAAGGTACTGGAGGACCAACTCTAGCCCAGTATAATCAGCATGTCTTTCATCAGTCTGAACCATCTTTATTGGCCATCATGCAGAAAATGACTCAAATTATGGCCAATCTTCAAGAAGCTTCATCTTCTGAAGCATCAAGACCACCAGCCTTCGAGACTCAATCTATGAAGGCACCAGAATGCTTTGATGGGACTCAGCCCTTCAAAGTTAGAAGTTTCATTCAGTCTTGTCAATTGATATTTCATAATGATCTGGCAAATTTATCTCAAGACAGAAAGAAAGTTCTCTATGCCACATCATTTCTTATTGGCAGGGCTGCAAAATGGATGGAGCCTTATATTTCCAATCTCACCAATCAAGATTCAAATTACCTTCTCAACTCTTGCAAACTGTTTGAATCCCAACTCTTCACTTTGTTTGGGGATCTGAATGAAGTCAGAAAAGCAGAAGCTGAGTTGTATTCTTTAAGAATGAAAGAAGGTGGGCATGTATCCCTATACATTTCTGATTTCAGAAGTTTAGTCTCACGAATCGGGGATTGGGGTGAAAGAGCTCTCATCCATCATTTCAGGAAGGGATTGCCATCCAGGATTTTGAATCAATTGGGCTCCCATCCTTCAAGAATTGACTCTCTTCAAGACTTAATGGACGTTACGCTGGAACTTGATACCAGGTACCATTAGAGGCAAAATGAATAGAGTCATCATCAAGAGAAGAAGCCAGAAGCCTCAAAGTAAAGTTCTTCTCATCCTCAAAATTCTTCAAGTTCAAGTCAAAAGAGGAAGAAGAATTTTCAGAAGAGGGAAAAACCCCATTCTTCTTTATTGAATCAAGATTTCAAGCTAATGAATTTTGAAAAGGAAAGAAGAATCAAGGAGGGTCTTTGTACCTATTGTGGTGGGAAGCATAGTCTTGAGTCCTGTTTCAAAAGGCCTCAAAAAAAGCCTCCCCAACCATCAGCCAAATTTCCCAGCCAGGGAAAAGCCTGAGTGAAGACCATGTTGTTGTCACAGGGGCTCTTGGACAGAAATACAAGAGTGGCCTGGCACTCAGAAATCAGGGAACTCACTTGGAAGACTCCAAAGAATAAAGAAATAAAAAATAAAGAATAAATTCCTCTAAAGATATGCAGGTACAAGATGAGATGCAAAGAGAGGAAAAGGAAGCCAAATGGCCAAAGAGCCAACCAAGTAAGTCCTTAATCACTGTTTCAACCTGCCAAAAATGAATAATGGAATTAGTAAGGATATGACCACCAAATATCCATTGACAGGCGAAGAAAGAGAAAGAGAAAGGTGCTAAATGACTGACTTAATAATATCAGTATTTGCTTCACTAAAAATGAAAAGAAAATAAAGATAAAATAAAATCAAAATATATTAATTAACTGGGGAAAACCCCCCAGGGTGGAAAGGGTAGCCGGTATATGTGAAAAGTTGGGAGCTTGAGTTCTTCAGGCTGAAAACTGATCTGTATTGATCCTTGAGGCTGTATTGATTGTTTTGGGAATTGATACAGCTGGCTAATATTGAAATTGAATTGGGTTGAATGAATCTCCCATGATTGAAAATGAAATACAGGTCTTGATGGATCCAGACTGTATTGAAATGAATATGGTTTCCAAGATGGATTGAGTGGAGCTTTGACACTTGACAACTACTTTGGCACTGCCTCTTGAATACACTTGAGAATGAATTGAAAGTATTCCCTTGGAAGGAATACTTGGAATGAGAATAACCAATGACTGCTTGATGGCGTCATTGGTCTCTGACGCTGAAACACTTGCTCTTGAGCCTTGATGATTCCTCTGAATGATTGGGTGCCTTGATGACGTGATGAGATGTTGGAATGTCGAAATGAGCATTTGATATTGCCACCATTGAATTGCTGTTGAAAAATGATGCACAATGATATATAACATCATTTATGGCATATTGGTTGATTGGCAGGAAGATTACGTCCAAAGGTCTTGAGATGGAAAGGCAGAGGGAAAAGGATGGATGTAATGACTTCAGAGCTTGGAATGGTGTTTCTGGGCCTTTTGGGGTTTTTGGCCACTTTTGGGTTCTGAGCCAAAAACTGGCCCAAAAGGCGGGAAAGTGTCTTTTGGACACTTTGCGTCAAAGTGCGCAAAAATGCGCAAAAGTGCGCAAATGCGCAAAATGCGCAAAAAGTGTGCAAATGCGCAAAAGTGCGCAAAATGCGCAAAAATGCGCAAATGCGCATTATGAGCCCAAATGGCCAAAAACAGCCATTTGGGCCATTTCCCCTGGTTTTGAGGGAAATGACCCGAAATACCCATTTGGGCATAAATTGCCGCTATGGGTTCTGGATTGAGGTGAAGGGCCATGAAGGCTCCAAAACACAAATGGCCATAAAAGGTCCATAAGATGATGAGGTGGCCATATTGGCCACTGGTGATGGATATGGCCAATTGGCCATAAGAGAACTATGGCTTGATATGCCATATGGGGATCCAAGGGGGTGAATTGCCATGGTTGTGACAGTGCCCCCCACCTTGGAATGGTGAGCTCCTGAGCACCAACACAAGGTGAAGCCTGTTGAGGCTATTGGAAAGATTTTGAGAGGGTGATTCAAGAGGACTGATTAAGATAAAAGTTTGAAAACTGATATTAAAAATTTGACATTTGACGCAGGACTTGCTTGATCTTCTTTTGACATTGGCTTCATGATTTGAATTAAATTTTGAAATGAATGAAAATTTTTGACGTTATAATTGAAAATTTAAAATGAAAGTAAAATAGAAATAAAGAATGAAAATGAAAATAAGAAAGAAAAGGAAAAAGAAAAAGAAAAATGAATTGAATCTTGAGGAGGTTCCAATCTTCATCACGGAGGTTGATAACTGATTTTGAAATTGGCCAAGGACCTGGAAAGATAAATTTGCTGCCAGGTGCTCACAAAGTGGCCAAGGTGATGTTTTGACAAGATTGTAGACCCCTCAGGGAAGTGCACACCAGGAGAGGAACTTACTTTTGGTAGTTACCACTCCCGCCAGTGCCATAAAAATAAAACAAAAATGTTGAAGGAATGAATTTGAATTTGGAATCTTGGAAATGAATTGAAAAGTGAATGGCCCATTGTCCCAAGTGAAAATGGCCATGAGATTGGAAATGAAGTTGAAAGCCATGCCAAAGATCTGTGTCCAAAATTGCAAAGTGCTAAGAGTGGCCAAGGTGATGCTTACAACAAAAAGAGTAGAATACCCCTAAAGGTGCATACCAGGAGTGGGACTTACTTTTGGTAATTCCTCTCCCCACCAAGCACCATAATGAATCAAGCTTTTGAAGAATTCGGCCCAGGCTTGTCAGGATATAATGAATGAAAATCTTTGACAAGTTCCGGACAATTCTTGAGGTTTTCAGTTGGTTCCCAAGTGGATCTTTCTGGGTCTTGACTGAAACCTTTCCATTCCACCAGATACCATAATTTTCCTCTCTTGAGCTTTGAGTCCAGTATTTGAGAGACTTCCCATTCCTCTTCTTCTTCAATGGTGATTGGAGGAGGAGGCTCTTGATGCCTATTTGGGATTGTTGACGTCTTGACTGGTTCCAAAAGGGAAATATGGAAAACTGGGTGGATGGATTTCCATTGAGATGGAAGCTTGAGGTGGTAGGCATGAGTGCTGACTTTCTTCAAGATTGGAAAAGGACCCAGCCATCTTTCAGACAGCTTTTTGGTGGGTCTGGTTGATTTGATGTTCTTGGAAGAAAGCCATACCATGTCACCGGGATTGAAAACAGGTGGACTTGCTCTACTTTTATCTGCATACCTCTTAAACCTGTTTATGGCAACTTCAAGTTCTCTCTTGACATCTTGCTGTACTGATTGGATTTTTGTTGATAACTTTCCAGCAGGAGTATCTTGAGTGATGTGAACTGAGTCAAATTGAGGATCTCTTCCATAAACAGTGAAAAACGGTGATTGTTTTGTTGAAGAGTGGTCAGAGTTATTGTAGGCGAATTCAGCCAGAGGGAGCCAGGTGTTCCAATCATCTTGATGATAACTGACATACATCCGAAGGTACTGTTCTAGTATCTGATTTACCCTCTCTGTCTGTCCATCAGTTTCTGGATGGTAAGCAGTTGACAAGTCTCTTGAAATCTTGAGCTGCTGACAAAGGTTGGTCCAAAAGGAAGAAACAAAAAGTGAACCTCGATCACTAACAATGCTTGAAGGAAGGCCATGCTTTGAGAAAATATTCTTGATGAATAAATGGGCCAAATCTAATGAAGTGATTGAAGCTATTGTTGGAATAAAAACCGCCATTTTTGAGAATCTGTCCACTATGACTAAAATTGAATCAAAGGAATTGGACAGTGGCAATTGAGTGATGAAATCCATTGAAAGACAAATCCAAGGACCACTTGGAATTGGAAGAGGCTTGAGGAGTCCAAACTTCTTGTGATGAATATTTTTGTTTCTTGAACACTGTTGACAGGATGAGACATAATCCTTAATAAATTGAGTCATGCCGGACCAGTGGAAATCCCGCTTGACAAGTTTGAGAGTCTTCTCTTGGCCAGGGTGTCCAGCTAGAGGAGAGTCATGCTGCTTTTGAAGTATATTGAGTTGAATTGTGGGGTCATTTGGGACCACCACCCGATCTTTGAAAAGGAGAAGTTTGGAAGAGGAATCAAGAGAATAATCTTGGACAGATTTACCTTTACCCAAATCTTCAAGGACACTTCTATATTGAGAATCTTGCCACACTGCCTTCTGAATTGAATCAATCAAATTTGAAAATGAATCCACCTTGACTGCAAAAAACTTTGAGGCTTGAATTTCATCTTGCTTGATTATCTTCTGATAGTTCATTGGATTCTTGCTGATGAAATCCTCCCCCCTCTCCGGGTAAACGTCGTCCCGACGTGACAAGGCATCTGGAAGGGTGGCCAAGCGGCCAGGGCGGTAAGTGATTGAGAAATGGAATTCAGATAAAAATTCAGCCCAGCGGGCTTGACGGCGAGTGAGAATCTTGGAAGACATGAAATATTGAAGAGATGAATGATCGGTGAGAACTTCAAAAGGGGAAGAAATAGAAAGAAGGAAAGCTCTCCAGCGCTTGAGAGCCCAGACTATGCCAAGGAGTTCCTTGTCATGAATCTCATAATTAAGCTCAGCTGGGAGAAGCTTGCGGCTATCAAATGCAATGGGATGTTTTCCTGAGTCAGAGACCTGACTCAGTACAGCACCCAAGGCATAATCTGATGCATCGGTCTCTACAATGGTGGGTAGAGAAGGATTGAAATGAGAAAGGATTGGAGCAGTGGTGAATGCCTCTTTGAGTTGATGAAACTGTCTAAGAGCTTCCTCATTGAGGGGAAAACGGGAATCTTTCTTGAGGAAACTAGTGAGTGAACTAATCTTCTTTGAATAATTCTTGATGAAACGGCGGTAAAAATTGGCAAAGCCAAGGAATGATTGAAGAGCCTTGAGGTTTCTTGGAGGTGGCCAATTGAGAATTTGCTGGACTTTTGCTTGGTCCATCCTGAGGCCTTCAGAAGAAACTACATAACCAAGATATTCCACACTTGAAACATGAAATAGGCATTTGGACGCCTTAGCAAAGAGGTTATTGGCTCTGAGTCTGGAAAGAACAGTGGACACATGAGTGACATGTTCTTCCTCAGATTTGGAAAAGACCATAATGTCATCCAAATAAACCACAACATAAACATCAAGAAGATCATAAAAAATATCATTGACAAGATTTTGAAAAGAAGCAGGAGCATTGGTAAGCCCAAATGGCATAACCAAGTACTCATAACTACCATATTTGGTTCTAAAACAAGTCAAATGTTCATCACCTTCCTTGATTCTGAGCAGGTTATATGCACCACGCAAGTCAATCTTGGAGAAGATAGAAGAACCATTGAAAACAGTGAGAAGCTGATTCATAGGAGGAACAGGATACTTGTTCTTCCTAGTAACAGCATTGAGCTTGCGGTAATCAACACACAAACGGAGGCCACCATCTTTCTTTTTGACAAAAAGAACAGGTGCTCCTGTAGAAGAGGAGCTTGGCCGGTTGAAACCTTTCTCTACATTCTCTGAAATGTAGGCCCTGAGTGTATCTGACTCTTGGTTTGATAAAGAGTAGATCACCCCAGCTGGAGGTAGAGACCCCTCCAGCTCAATATGATGATCACAGGCGCGGTGAGGAGGAAGCTTTTCTGCTTTCACCTTGGAGAATACATCCAATTACTGGTGATACACAGAAGGAACAACCTTCATCATGGTTTCTATTTCTTCTGGCTCTTCCTCTTCATCCCACAACTCCTCCAGGGAGTCATGATAAGATGAAGGAGGAAGGTCCATATTCCCAATGAAGAGATGAAGTGAAGATACAGAATTATCTTCTCCAACATCTTGAATCTCTTTGAAGACTTCATCTCTAGATGATAGTAATGACTGATGGGAATTAAGGGAAGGAATATGGACAGAAGACGGAAATGATGGTGTTCTAGAATCACCAACCAGAGCTGCACATGATTTGGCAGAAGAAAAGTCATTACTGAAAGAAATTGAAGGATCATTATAGTCCTTATGATCAGAATTAATGGTGATCAATCCTTGCCTCCAATCAATAAATGGATTATAATGATTAAGAAAGTCAAAGCCCAATATGAGGTCTTCTCCCTTGGGAGTATCAATGACTAAAAAGTCCCATTCAAAGCTTGGGAAGGAAGGGAGCTCAACCATATATTTAGTATGGTGAGTCACAAATAAAGAAGGAGACTCAGAGGAGTCAAGAATAATAAGGGGAATCTTCTCTGGGAGTTCTGACATGGTCAAAGAATACTTGTGAACAAACTGCTTTGCAATAAATGAGTTGGTAGCACCAGAATCAATGAGAATACTGTAAAACATATCAGAGAGAGAAGAGAAAACAAAAAATTTAAGAGAATTTTTGACACCAGTATTCAGAATGCACAATTGTGCTCTGGATGGAAAACTGTGAAGACCATTGAACACAGCATGATCTTCACTCAGGCTTTTCCCTGGCTGGGAAATTTGCCTGACGGTTGGGTAAGCTTGTTTTGAGGCCTTTTGAAACAGGACTCAAGACTATTCTTCCCACCACAATAGGTACAAAGACCCTCCTTGATTCTTCTTTCTTTTTCAGAGTTCATGAGCTTGAAATCTTTATTCAACAAAGAAGAATGGGGCTTGTCCCTCTTCTGAAAATTCTTATTCTTCTTATGGCTTGAACTTGAAGAATTTTGAGGATGAGAAGAACTTGACTTTGAGGCTTCTGGCTTCTTCTCTTGATGATGACTCTTTTCATTTTGCCTCTCATGGTACCTGGTATCAAGCTCCAGGGTAACGTCCATTAAGTCTTGAAGAGAGTCAATTCTTGAAGGATGGGAGGCCAATTGATCCAAAATCCTGGATGGCAATCCCTTCCTGAAATGATGGATGAGAGCTCTTTCACCCCAATCCCCGATTCTTGAGACTAAACTTCTGAAATCAGCAATGTATAAAGATACATGCCCACCTTCTTTCATTCTTAAAGAATCCAACTCAGCTTCTGCTTTTCTGACTTCCTTCGGGTCACCGAATAAAGTGAAGAGTTGAGATTCAAATAAAGGCCAAGAATTGAGAAGGTATTTTGAATCTTGATTGGTGAGATTGGAAAGATAAGGCTCAATCCATTTTGCAGCCCTGCCAATGAGAAATGAAGTGGCATAAAGGACCTTCTTTCTGTCTTGAGCGAAGTTTGCCGGATCATTATGAAATATCAACTGACAAGACTGAATAAAGCTTCTAACTTTGAAGGGCTGAGTCCCATCAAAGCATTCCGGTGCCTTCATAGATGGAGTCTTGAAGGCTGGTGGTCTTGATGCTTCAGAAGATGAAGCTGCTTGAAGATTGGCCATAATCTGAGTCATTTGCTGCATGATGGCCAATAAAGATGGTTCAGACTGATGAGAGACAGGGTGATTAGACTGGGCTAGAGTTGGCCCTCCAGTACCTTGGGATGCCTCCACCGGAGCAGGGACACCTTCAGTACCATCAGACTCTTCCTCTTCCACAGAATTCTCCTCCTCCTCTTCACCATCTTCACCTGGACCTTTGAAAATAGTCCTTGAAGTTCCTGGAAATCCGCCAACTACTCCTGAGAATGAACATGATCTTCTTGGCCCTCTTCCTTCCTTCCTGGATGGTGCTGCTCCTTCCATGCGGGGTCCTCTATCTAATTGGGCCCTCAGTTGAGGAACTGCTGGGGTGCCATCTAGAGGAGCTCTTGGAGTTGGAGTGAGAACAGCTTGAGCTCTGGCCTGAGATCTTGTCTGTCTTGCCGGAGGTGAGTGTTGAACAGGCATGATATCAGGAATAAAATGAAATAAATGAATTAAAAATTAAAATTTGCTTGAAGTGAAAAAAGTCAACAATCAAATCTTGAGGGAAAAATCGATGAATAAAAATGAAAATCTTCAAGTACGTCAATAAATCAAAATCAAATGAAGTCTTGAAGTCAAAATCAAATCAATGTCTTGAAGTAAATCAATGAATCAAAGTCAAATGAGATCTTCAAGTCAATAAATCAATCAATCAAATCAATCAGAATCAAAATCTTGCAAAAATCAGTCAATCAAATGAAATCTTGAAGAAAAATCAATTTATGTCAAAATTCTTGATGTGAAAGAATCAGCAAAATCAATGAAATATTCAGGTCAATCAATTTTCTTGAGGTCAATATCAAATATGTCAAATCAATCAATCAATCAAAATCAAGTGAATTATTCTTTAAAAACCAAAATTCTTGAAGAATGAATCAATTATGAATCTTGATGTGAATAACGTGTCTGAATATCTTGATGAAAAATTTGAAAATCAAAGGAAATCAAGATGACGCCTGAAATATGAATGAAATGAAAATTTGATGATTTGAAAAGATTTTAAAAAGAATAACAAAAATAAAAATGGGTCAGCTTTCAATTTTCAGAATGAAGAATGAATGAAAGAAAATTGAGAGGTGGCGATGAATCATTAAGTTCATAAGCATTAAAGAATCATAATTTCGATGAAATGAGTGAATGAATTTATAAAGAAAGAATGAACAGAATGAAAAGAAATTATGAGTTAATTAATATAATGTCACAGGGGCTCTTGGACAGAAATACAAGAGTGGCCTGGCACTCAGCAATCAGGGAACTCACTTGGAAGACTCCAAAGAATAAAGAATAAATTCCTCTAAAGATATGCAGGTACAAGATGAGATGCAAAGAGAGGAAAAGGAAGCCAAATGGCCAAAGAGCCAACCAAGTAAGTCCTGAATCACTGTTTCAACCTGCCAAAAATGAATAATGGAATTAGTAAGGATATGACCACCAAATATCCATTGACAGGCGAAGAAAGAGAAAGAGAAAGGTGCTAAATGACTGACTTAATAATATCAGTATTTGCTTCACTAAAAATGAAAAGAAAATAAAGATAAAATAAAATCAAAATATATTAATTAACTGGGGAAAACCCCCCAGGGTGGAAAGGGTAGCTGGTATATGTGAAAAGTTGGGAGCTTGAGTTCTTCAGGCTGAAAACTGATCTGTATTGATCCTTGAGGCTGTATTGATTGTTTTGGGAATTGATACAGCTGGCTAATATTGAAATTGAATTGGGTTGAATGAATCTCCCATGATTGAACATGAAATACAGGTCTTGATGGATCCAGACTGTATTGAAATGAATATGGTTGCCAAGATGGATTGAGTGGAGCTTTGACACTTGACAACTTCTTTTTGGCACTGCCTCTTGAATACACTTGAGAATGAATTGAAAGTATTCCCTTGGAAGGAATACTTGGAATGAGAATAACCAATGACTGCTTGATGGCGTCATTGGTCTCTGATGCTGAAACACTTGCTCTTGAGCCTTGATGATTCCTCTGAATGATTGGGTGCCTTGATGACGTGATGAGATGTTGGAATGTCGAAATGAGCATTTGATATTGCCACCATTGAATTGCTGTTGAAAAATGATGCACAATGATATATAACATCATTTATGGCATATTGGTTGATTGGCAGGAAGATTACGTCCAAAGGTCTTGAGATGGAAAGGCCGAGGGAAAAGGATGGATGTAATGACTTCAGAGCTTGGAATGGTGTTTCTGGGCCTTTTGCGGTTTTTGGCCACTTTTGGGTTCTGAGCCAAAAACTGACCCAAAAGGCGGGAAAGTGTCTTTTGGACACTTTGGGTCAAAGTGCGCAAAAATGCGCAAAATGCGCAAATGCGCAAAAGTGCGCAAATGCGCAAAATGCGCAAAAATGCGCAAATGCACATTATGAGCCCAAATGGCCAAAAACAGCCATTTGGGCCATTTCCCCTGGTTTTGAGGGAAATGACCAGAAATACCCATTTGGGCATAAATTGCCGCTATGGGTTCTGGATTGAGGTGAAGGGCCATGAAGGCTCCAAAACACAAATGGCCATAAAAGGTCCATAAGATGATGACGTGGCCATATTGGCCACTGGTGATGGATATGGCCAATTGGCCATAAGAGAACTATGGCTTGATATGCCATATGGGGATCCAAGGGGGTGAATTGCCATGGTTGTGACAGTTGTGTTCAATGGTCTTCACTGTTTTCCATCCAGAGCACAATTGTGCATTCTGAATACTGGTGTCAAAAGTTCTCTTAATTTTTTGTTTTTTCTTCTCTCTCTGATATGTTTTACAGTATTCTCATTGATTATGGTGCTACCAACTCATTTATTGCAAAGCAGTTTGTTCACAAGTATTCATTGACTACGTGGAAACTTCCAGAGAGGATTCCCCTCATCATTTTAGACTCCTCTGAGTCTCCTTCTTTATTTGTGACTCACCATACTAAATATATGGTTGAGCTCCCTTCCTTCCCAAGCTTTGAATGGGACTTTTTAGTCATTGATACTCCCAAGGGAGAAGACCTCATATTGGGCTTTGACTTTCTTAATCATTTTGATCGGTTTATTGATTGGAGGCAAGGATTTATCACCCTTAATTCTGATCATAAGGACTATAATGATCCTTCAATTTCTTTTAGTAATGACTTTTCTTCTGCCAAATCATGTGCAGCTCTCGTTGGTGATTCTAGAACACCATCATTTCTGTCTTCTGTCCATATTCCTTACCTTAATGCCCCAAAGTCCTTACTATTATCTAGAGATGAAGTCTTTAAATAGATTCAAGATGTTGGAGAACATAATTCTGTATCTTCACTTCACCTCTTTTTTGGGAATATAGACCTTCCTCCTTCATCTTATCATGACTCCCTGGAGGAGTTGTGGGATGAAGAGGAAGAGCCAGAAGAAATAGAAACTGTGATGAAGGTTGTTCCTTCTGTTTATCACCAATACTTGGATGTATCTTCCAAGGTGAAAGCAGAGAAACTTCCTCCTCACCGTGCCTGTGATCATCATATTGAGCTGGAGGGGTCTCTACGTCCAGTTGGGGTGATCTACTCTTTATCAAACCAAGAGTCAGATACACTCAGGGCCTACATTTCAGAGAATGTAGAGAAAGGTTTCATCCGGCCAAGCTCCTATTATACAGGAGCACCTGTTCTTTTTGTCAAAAAGAAAGATGGTGGCCTCTGTTTGTGTGTTGATTACCTCAAACTCAATGCTGTTACTAGGAAGAACAAGTATCCTGTTCCTCCTATGAATCAGCTTCTTACTGTTTTCAATGGTTGTTCTATCTTCTCCAAGATTGATTTGCGTGGTGCATATAACATGCTCAGAATCAAGGAGGGTGATGAACATTTGACATGTTTTGGAACTAAATAAGGCAGCTATGAGTATTTGGTTATGCCATGTGGGCTCACCAATGCTCCTGCCTCTTTTCAGAATCTTGTCAATGATATTTTTTATGATCTTCTTGATGTTTATGTTGTGGTTTATTTGGATGACATTATGGTCTTTTCCAAATCTGAGGAAGAACATGTCACTCATGTGTCCACTGTTCTTTCCAGACTCAGAGCCAATAACCTCTTTGCTAAGGTGTCCAAATACCTATTCCATGTTTCTAGTGTAGAGTATTTAGGTTATGTTGTTTCTTCTGAAGGCCTCAAGATGGACCAAGCAAAAGTACAGCAAATTCTCCATTGGCAACCTCCAAGAAACCTCAAGGCTCTTCAATCATTCCTTGGCTTTGCCAATTTCTACTGCCATTTCATCAAGAATTATTCAAAGAAAATTGGTTCACTCACAATTTTCCTCAAGAAAGATTCCCGGTTTCCCCTCAATGAGGAAGCTCTTAGAAAGTTTCATCAACTCAAAGAGGCATTCATCACTGCTCCAATGCTTTCTCATTTCAATCCTTCTCTACCCACCATTGTAGACAACGATGCATCAGATTATGCCTTGGGTGCTGTACTGAGTCAGGTCTCTGACTCAGGAAAACATCCCAGTGAATTTGATAGCCGCAACCTTCTCCCAGCTGAGCTTAATTTTGAGATTCATGACGAGGAACTCCTTGGCATAGTCTGGGCTTTCCTTCTTTCAATTTCTTCCCCTTTTGAAGTTCTCACCAATCATTCATCTCTTCAATATTTTATGTCTTCCAAGATTCTCACTCTCCGTCAAGCCCCCTGGGCTGAATTTTTATCTGAATTTCATTTCTCAATCACTTACCCCCCTGGCCGCTGGGCCACCCTTCCAGATGCCTTGTCATGTCGGGACAATGTTTACCCCGAGAGGGGGGAGGATTTCATCAGCAAGAATCCAATGAACTATCAGAAGATAATCAAGCAAGATGAGATTCAAGGCTCAAAGTTTGTTGCAGTCAAGGCGGATTCATTTTCAAATTTGATTGATTCAATTCAGAAGGCAGTGTGGCAAGATTCTCAATATAGAAGTGTCCTTGAAGATTTGGGTAAAGGTAAATCTGTCCAAGATTATTCTCTTGATTCCTTTTCCAAACTTCTCCTTTTCAAAGATCAGGTGGTGGTCCCAAATGACCCCACAATTCAACTCAATATACTTCAAAAGCGGCATGACTCTCCTCTAGCTGGACACCCTGGCCAAGAGAAGACTCTCAAGCTTGTCAAGTGGGATTTCCACTGGTCTGGCATGACTCAATTTATCAAGGATTATGTATCATCCTGTCAAGAGTGTTCAAGAAACAAAAATATTCATCACAAGAAGTTTGGACTCCTCAAGCCTCTTCCAATTCCAAGTGGTCCTTGGATTTGTCTTTCAATGGATTTCATCACTCAATTGCCACTATCCAATTCCTTTGACTCAATCCTTGTCATAGTGGACAGATTATCAAAAATGGCAGTTTTCATTCCAACAATGTCTTCAATCACTTCACTAGATTTGGCCCATTTATTCATCAAAAATATTCTCTCCAAGCATGGCCTTCCCTCAAGCATTGTTAGTGATAGAGGTTCTCTTTTTTTCTTCTTTTTGGACCAATCTTTGTCAGCAGCTCAAGATTTCAAGAGATCTGTCAACTGCTTATCATCCAGGAACTGATGTACAGACAGAGAGGGTAAATCAGATACTAGAACAGTACCTTTGGATGTATGTCAGTTATCATCAAGATGATTGGAACACCTGGCTCCCTCTGGCTGAATTTGCCTACATGTCACAGGGGCTCTTGGACAGAAATACAAGAGTGGCCTGGCACTCAGCAATCAGGGAACTCACTTGGAAGACTCCAAAAGAACAAAGAATAAGAATAATAAGAATGAATTCCTCTAAAAGATATGCAGGTACAAGATGAGATGCAAAGAGGAAAGGGAAGCCAAATGGCCAAGGAGCCAACCAAGTAAGTCCTTAATCACTGTTTCAACCTGCCAAAATGAACAATGGAATTAGTAAGGATATGACCACCAAATATCCATTGACAGGCGAAGAAAGAGAAAGAGAAAGGTGCTAAATGACTGACTTAATAATATCAGTATTTGCTTAACTAAAATGAAAAGAAAATAAAGATAAAAATAAATCAAAGTATATTAATTAACTGGGGCAAAACCCCCCAGGGTTGAAAGGGTAGCCGGTATATGTCAAAAGTTGGGAGCTTGAGCTCTTCAGACTGAAAACTGATCTGTATTGATCCTTGAGGCTGTATTGATTGTTTTGGGAATTGATACAGCTGGCTAATATTGAAATTGAAATGGGTTGAATGAACTTCCCATGCTTGAAAATGAAATACAGTTCTTGATGGATCCAGACTGTATTGAAATGAATATGGTTGCCAAGATGGATTGAGTGGAGCTTTGACACTTGACAACTACTTTGGCACTGCCTCTTGAATACACTTTGAGAATGATTTGAAAGTATTCCCTTGGAAGGAATACTTGGAGTGAGAATAACCAATGACTGCTTGATGGCGTCATTGGTCTTTGATGGTGAAACACTTGCTCTTGAGCCTTGATGATTCCTCTGAATGATTGGGTGCCTTGATGACGTGATGAGATGTTGGAATGTTGAAATGACCATTTGATATTTCCACCATTGAATTGCTGTTTAAAAATGATGCAAAATGATATATAACATCATTTATGGCATATTGATTCATTGGCAAGAAGATTACGTCCAAAGGTCTTCAGATGGAAAGGCAGAGGGGAAAAGGATGGATGTGATGGCTTCAGAGCTTGGAAAGGTGTTTCTGGGCCCTTTGGGGTTTTTGGCCACTTTTGGGTTCTGAGCCAAAAACTGGCCCAAAAGGCGGGAAAGTGTCTTTTGGACACTTTGCGTCAGAGTGGGCAAAAATGCGCAAATTTGGGCAAAGTGAGCAAAAGTGCGCAAATGCGCAAAAATGTGCAAAATGTGCAAATCCGAATTATGAGCCCAAATGCCCAAAAACAGCCATTTGGGCCATTTCCCCTGGTTTTGAGGGAAATGACCAGAAATACCCATTTGGGCATAAATTGCCGCTATTGGTTCTGGATTGAGGTGAGGGGCCATGAAGGCCCCAAAACACAAATGGCCATAAATGGTCCATAAGATGATGAAGTGGCCATATTGGCCACTGGTGATGGATATGGCTAATTGGCCATAAAAGAACTGTGGCTTGATATGCCATATGGGGATCCAAGGAGGTGAATTGCCATGTTTGTGACAGTACCCCCCACCATGGAATGGTGAGCTCCTGAGCACCAATACAAGGTGAAGCCTGTTGAGGCTATTGGAAAGATTATGAGAAAGTGATTCAAGAGGACTGATTAAGATAAAAAATTTGACATTTGATGCAGGACTTGCTTGATCTTCTTTTGACATTGGCTTCATGATTTGAATTGAATTTTAAAATGAATGAAGAATTTTGACGTGATAAAAGAAAATTTAAAATAAAAATAAAATAAAAATAAAGAATGAAAATGAAAATAAAAGAAAGAGAAAAGAGAAAAGAAAAATGAATTGAGTCTTGAGGAGGTTCCAATCTTCATCACAGAGGTTGATAGCTGATTTTAGAATTGGCCAAGGACCTGGAAAAAGAAATTTGATTCCAGGTGCTCACAAAGTGGCCAAGGTGATGTTTTGACAAGATTATAGACCCCTCAGGGAAGTACACACCAGGAGAGGAACTTACTTTTGGTAGTTACCACTCCCGCCAGTGCCATAAAAATAAAAAACAAAAATGCTGAAGGATTGAATTGAATTGAAAAAAACTTGGAAAACAAAATAAAAGAGTGAATGGTCCATTTGCCCAAGTGAAGATGACTAGAATTTTGGAATTGGATGTTGAAAAGGCCGGCCAGAGATCTGTGTCAAAAATTTGCAAAGTGATCACAGAGTGGCCAAGGTGATGCTTACAACAAAAGAGTAGAATACCCCTAAAGGTGCATACCAGGAGTGAGACTTACTTTTGGTAATTCCTCTCCCCACCAAGCACCATAAAAAATCAAGCTCTTGAAGAATTGGGTCCTGGCTTGTCAGGATATAATGAGTGAAAATCTCTGACGAGTTCAGGACAATTCTTGAGGTTTTCAGTTGGTTCCCAAGTGGATATTTCTGGGTCTTGTCTGAAACCTTTCCATTCCACCAAATACCATAATTTTCCTCTCTTGAGCTTTAAGTCCAGTATTTGAGAGACTTCCCATTCTTCTTCTTCTTCAATGATTATTGGAGGAGGAGGCTCTTGATGCCTATTTGGGATTGTTGACGTCTTGACTGGTTCCAAAAGGGAGATATGGAAAACTGGGTTGATGGACTTCCATTGAGATGGGAGCTTGAGGTGGTAGGCACGAGTAATGACTTTCTTCAAGATTGGAAAAGGACCCATCCATCTTTCAGACAGCTTCTTGGTGGGTCTGGTTGATTTGATGTTCTTGGAAGAAAGACATACCATGTCACCACGATTGAAAGCAGGTGGACTTGCTCTACTTTTATCTGCATACCTCTTAAACCTGTTTATGGCAACTTCAAGTTCTCTCTTGACATCTTGCTGTACTGATTGGAGTTTTGTTGATAACTTTCCAGCAGGAGTATCTTGAGTGATGTCAACTGAGTCAAATTGTGGATGTCTTCCATAAACAGTAAAAAACGGTGATTGTTTTGTTGAAGAGTGGTCAGAGTTATTGTAGGCAAATTCAGGCAGAGGGAGCCAGGTGTTCCAATCATCTTGATGATAACTGACATACAGCCAAAGGTACTTTTCTAGTATCTGATTTACCCTCTCTGTCTGTCCATCAGTTTCTGGATGATAAGCAGTTGACAGATCTCTTGAGATCTTGAGCTGCTGACAAAGATTGGTCCAGAAGGAAGAAACACAAAGAGACCCTTGATCACTAACAATGCTTGAAGGAAGGCCATGCTTTGAAAAAATATTCTTGATGAATAAATGGGCCAAATCTAGTGAAGTGTTTGAAGACATTGTTGGAATAAAAACCACCATTTTTGAGAATCTGTCCACTATGACAAGGATTGAGTCAAAGGAATTGGACAGTGGCAATTGAGTGATGAAATCCATTGAAAGACAAATCCAAGGACCACTTGGAATTGGAAGAGGCTTGAGGAGTCCAAACTTCTTGTGATGAATATTTTTTTTTCTTGAACACTCTTGACAGGATGATACATAATCCTTGATAAATTGAGTCATGCCGGACCAGTGGGAATCCCGCTTGACAAGCTTGAGAGTCTTCTCTTGGCCAGGGTGTCCAACTAGAGGAGAGTCATGCCAATTTTGAAGTATATTGAGTTGTATTGTGGGGTCATTTGGGACCACCACCCTATCTTTGAAAAGGAGAAGTTTGGAAGAGGAATCAAGAGAATAATCTTGGACAGATTTACCTTTACCCAAATCTTCAAGGACACTTCTATATTAATAATCTTGCCACACTGCCTTCTGAATTGAATCAATCAAATTTGAAAATGAATCCACCTTGACTGCAAAAAAATTTGAGGCTTGATTATCTTCTGATAGTTCATTGGATTCTTGCTGATGAAATCCTCCCCCCTCTCTGGGTAAATGTCATCCCAACGTGACAAGGCATCTGGAAGAGTGGCCAAGCGGCCAGGGCGGTAAGTGATTGAGAAATGGAATTCAGATAAAAATTCAGCCCAGCGGGCTTGAGGGCGAGTGAGAATCTTGGAAGACATAAAATATTGAAGAGATTAATGATCGGTGAGAACTTCAAAAGGGGAAGAAATTGAAAGAAGGAAAGCTCACCAGTGCTTGCGAGCCCAGACTATGCCAAGGAGTTCCTTGTCATGAGTCTCATAATTGAGCTCAGCTGGGATAATATTTTGGCTAGCAAATGCAATGGGATGTTCTTCTGAGTCAGAGACCTGACTCAGTACAGCACCCAAGGCATAATCTGATGCATCGGTGTCTACAATGGTGGGTAGAGAAGGATTGAAGTGGGAAGGATTGGAGCAGTGGTGAATGCCTCTTTGAGTTGATGAAACTGTCTAAGAGCTTCCTCATTGAGGGGAAAACGGGAATCTTTCTTGAGGAAACTTGTGAGTGAACTAATTTTCTTTGACCAATTCCTGATGAAACGGCAGTAAAAATTGGCAAAGCGAAGGAATGATTGAAGAGCCTTGAGGTTTCTTGGAGGTGGCCAATTGAGAATTTGCTGGACTTTTTCTTGGTACATCTTGAGGCCTTCAGAAGAAACAGCATAACCTAAATACTCTACACTAGAAACATGGAATAGGCATTTGGACGCCTTAGTAAAGAGGTTATTGGCTCTCAGTCTGGAAAGAACAGTGGACACATGAATGACATGTTCTTCCTCAGATTTGGAAAAGACCGTTATTTCATCCAAATAAACCACAACATAAACATCAAGAAGATCATAAAGAATATCATTGACAAGGTTTTGAAAAGAAGCAGGAGCATTGGTAAGCCCAAATGGCATAACCAAGTACTCATAACTACCATATTTGGTTCTCAAACAAGTCAAATGTTCATCACCTTCCTTGATTCTGAGCAGGTTATATGCACCACACAAATCAATCTTGGAGAAGATAGAAGAACCATTGAGAACAGTGAGAAGCTGATTCATAGGAGGAACAGGATACTTGTTCTTCCTAGTAACAGCATTGAGTTTGCGGTAATCAACACACAAACGGAGGCCACCATCTTTCTTTTTGACAAAAAGAACAGGTGCTCCTGTAGAAGAGGTGTAAGGTTTGTCTATGAAACGCTTGATAATAGTAGCAATATCATCAGTACTATGACTGTCCTCAGTAGAAAAATATAATATAATAAAATATTATAACCACAAATTTAAATATAATTATTAAAAATAATTATATATAAAAAAATAAATTTAATTATTATTATAATAATATAATAATAAAAAAATAATAATTATAATAAATTATAATTATTCTATTATTGTTATAGTCACTGACAGTTATAACAATAAGAAGTGTAAAGCTCTTAATGAGACAATTACACGTGGAAAATATGAATATTAACCACTTATAAATAATATAAATATTATTTATAAAAAGAATTACACACACACTGTGCAGAAATAATTCTTTTAGAATAAAAATTCTATATAAAAAAAAACTAATACTAGATAAAAAAATATAAAATTCTAGAGAAAACTTACTTATAAGATTTATTTAATACAATAAGTCAAAATACAACAGTTATAATATTGAATAAAAATTATAAGTTAAAAACACGTCAAAAATCAATAAATTTAAAGATAAAACAACTTTTAATAATATAAATTATGATTTAAGAGTCTTTGAGAGGAATTTGTGGATTTTAAAAGATATTTAAAATGATAATTTTATATAATAAAATATATTATTGGTGATTACAACAATAATCTAAATTCTATGACTTCAATTCTTTAATTTCAATAAATAAAGAATAAAAATAACTTAAGAATTACTTTTAATAATAAGATTTTATATTTAATAAAACTTTACCTGTTTAAATTTCTAATATGACTGGATTGATAATTGATGATGGACAAAAACAGTGATGAAAAGACTCTTTTTATGTCTTCAGGGCAGCTCTCATGATTCATAATGAATGTAGAGGGCGTTCTCAGGTCAAAACTGAAAAACCATGCTTAAAAATAGAGTTCTTAACTTAAGGCAACTTATTTTTACTTCCAATTTTAAGTTACCAGTGTTATTCTTAACTCCAAGTAACTTTAATCCTCATTTAGTTTAATTATTTTAAGTTTTAATATAAAATAAGTTTATTTATATTAAAGTTCATCACATGAACAACTTAAAATTAGAGTTTCAAGCAGAAATCTTTTAAACTCAATTTTTAATTAATTTTTAAAGAAATCATAATTTTCTTTAAGCTTAATTAAAAGAGTAAATTTCCAGGCTAATTATCCAGGAAATTTATTTATAAAAGATACTTAAAATTTAATTTATATATTGATAATATTAAATTCTAAGTTGTGTGAAATTTTCAAACAAATCCATAAAGAATTGGATTTTTAATGAATTTTTGAAGTTATTGCTATTTTTCCACGTAAAATAGCAATACACACCAAACCTTAAGTTTTGATAAGGTTTTAATGCTTGAAGCTTTAAAGTTTTAAGCTTATTTAAGGTTTTTAAGCTTAATTAAGCTCTGACAGTTCTTAAAACCTTGATTTCAAGCCTGCATATTGGGATTTACCCTTTGGCAGCTTGAAATTCCTGTCCAAATTGGGATAAAACCAGTTTAAACCTTAAGGTTGGATCAAAGTCTAATCTTAAAGTTTAAATAAGGTTGAAAATCCTCCAATACAGGTGGACAACCTTAATTGAGTCCTTTCAGATCCAAAAAGTTGGGTACCCCAGCTCTATTTGGTCTTTTTCCTTTGTCCCACCTTTCTGCGTGGATTTTGCCCTTTTATTTATTTAAAGCCATATCATGGCTTTAAACCCTTTTAAATTGAGCTCACGCAGGATTTACATTCTGTATGGCAAATCCTTAGCCAATTCAGTAAATATACACAACACCTCAATTTTAACTAAAATTTTGGTAAAGTTGCATAAACCTTATGTAACTTTAAATTTAAGCTTAATTAAGCTTAAATTTAACAATTTTTAAAAAATGTTAAAAAAGTTACATTAGTACTGTGAGATTCTTAACTCTTCCAATAACACAAAAAATAAGTGTTTTTGGGTATAACACCCTATGGGTGTACCCTAGGTTATTTTTGGTGTAGAATCCAAAAATGACATAATAATTATAACTTTGTTTATCCAAAAAAAAGTTATACTTATTTTTTGTTATTTTTTATTTTAAATTCAACTAAAAAGTCTGTTTAAGATAAAATTAACTGTCTGTAATATCATTTGTGGCCTTATGGGTATGTTATACATATCTCACAGGCTAACAAGAGGAGCTTGGCCGGGTGAAACCTTTCTCTACACTCTCTGAAATGTAGGCCCTGAGTGTATCTGACTCTTGGTTTGATAAAGAGTAGATCACCCCAACTGGAGGCAGAGACCCCTCCAGCTCGATATGATGATCACAGGCGCGGTGAACAGGAAGTTTCTCTGCTTTCACCTTGAAGAATACATCCAAATGTTGGTGATAGACAGAAGGAACAACCTTCATCACGGTTTCTATTTCTTCTGGCGCTTCCTCTTCATCCCACCACTCCTCCAGGGAGTCATGATAAGATGAAGGAGGAAGGTCCATATTCCCAAAGAAGAGATGAAGTGAAGATACAGAATTATCTTCTCCAACATCTTGAATCTCTTTGAAGACTTCATCTACAGATGATAGTAATGACTGATGGGAATTAAGGGAAGGAATATGGACAGAAGACGGAAATGATGGTGTTCTAGAATCACCAACCAGAGCTGCACATGATTTGGCAGAAGAAAAGTCATTACTAAAAGAAATTGTAGGATCATTATAGTCCTTATGATCAGAGTTAAAGGTGATCAATCCTTGCCTCCAATCAATAAACAGATTAAAATGATTAAGAAAGTCAAAGACGAATATGAGGTCTTCTCCCTTGGGAGTATCAATGACTAAAAAGTCCCATTCAAAGCTTGGGAAGGAAGGGAGCTCAACCATATATTTAGTATGGTGAGTCACAAATAAAGAAGGAGACTCAGAGGAGTCTAAAATGATGAGGGGAATCTTCTCTGGAAGTTCTGACGTAGTCAATGAATACTTGTGAACAAAATGCTTTGCAATAGATGAGTTGGTAGCACCAGAATCAATGAGAATACTGTAAAAAACATCAGAAAGAGAAGAAAAAAGAAAGAATTTAAGAGAATTTTTGACACCAGTATTCAGAATGCACAATTGTGCTCTGGATGGAAAACTGTGAAGACCATTGAACACAACATGATCTTCACTCAGGCTTTTCCCCGGCTGGGAAATTTGCCTGACGGTTGGGTAAGCTTGTTTTGAGGCTTTTGAAACAGGACTTAAGAATATGCTTCCCACCACAATAGGTACAAAGACCCTCCTTGATTCTTTCTTTTTCAGAGTTCATGAGCTTGAAATATTGATTCAACAAAGAAGAATGGGGCTTGTCCCTCTTCTGAAAATTCTTCTTCTTCTTTAGACTTGAGCTTGAAGAACTTGACTTTGAGGCTTCTGGCTTCTTCTCTTGATGATGACTCTTTTCATTTTGCCTCTCATGGTACCTGGTATCAAGCTCCAGGGTAACGTCCATTAAGTCTTGAAGAGAGTCAATTCTTGAAGGATGGGAGGCCAATTGATCCAAAATCCTGGATGGCAATCCCTTCCCGAAATGATGGATGAGAGCTCTTTCACCCCAATCCCCAATTCTTGAGACTAAACTTCTGAAATCAGCAATGTATAAGGATACATGCCCATCTTCTTTCATTCTTAAAGAATCCAATTCTGCTTCAGCTTTTCTGACTTCATTTGGGTTACCAAATAGAGTGAAGAGTTGAGATTCAAATAAAGGCCAAGAATTGAGAAGGTAGTTTGAGTCTTGATTGGTGAGATCGGAAAGATAAGGCTCAATCCATTTTGCAGCCCTGCCAATAAGAAAGGATGTGGCATAGAGAACTTTCTTTCTGTCTTGAGAGAAATTTGCCAGATCATTATGAAATATCAATTGACAAGACTGAATGAAACTTCTAACTTTGAAGGGCTGAGTCCCATCAAAGCATTCCGGAGCCTTCATAGGTGGAGTCTTGAAGGCTGGTGGTCGTGATGCTTCAGAGGATGAAGCTGCTTGAAGATTGGCCATAATCTGAGTCCTTTGCTGCATGATGGCCAATAAAGATGGTTCAGACTGATGAGAGACAGGCTGATTAGACTGGGTTGGAGTTGGCCCTCCAGTACCTTGGGATGCCTCCACCAGAGCAGGGACACCTTCAGTACCATTAGACCCTTCCTCTTCCACAGAATTCTCCTCCTCCTCTTCACCATCTTCACCTGGACCTCTGGAATTGGTCCTTGAAAGTCCTGGAAATCCTCCAGCTACTCCTGAGAATGAACATGATCTTCTTTGCCCTCTCCCTTCCTTCCTGGATGGTGCTGCTCCTTCCATGCAGGGTCCTCTATCTAATTGGGCCCTCAGTTGAGGAACTGCTGGGGTGCCATCTAGAGGAGCTCTTGGAGTTGGAGTGAGAACAGCTTGAGCTCTGGCCTGAGATCTTGTCTGTCTTGCCGGAGGTGAATGTTGAACAGGCATGATTTCAGGAATAAAAATGAAATAAATGAATTCAAAACCAAAATTTGCTTGAAGTGAAAGGAGTCAACAATCAGATCTTGAGGAAAATCAATGAATCAAATGAAAATGTTCAAGTACGTCAATAAATCAAAAACAAATGAAGTCTTGAAGTCGAAATTAAATCAATGTCTTGAAGTAAATCGATGAATCAAATCAAAATGGAATCTTCAAGTCAATAAATCAATGAATCAAATCAATTAAAATCAAAATCTTGCAAAAATCAATTAATCAAGTGAAATCTTGAAGAAAAAATCAATTTATGTCAAAATTCTTGATGTGAAAAAATCAGCAGGATCAATGAAATATTCAGGTCAATCAATTTTCTTAAGGTCAATATCAAATATGTCAAATCAATCAATCAATCAAAATCAAGTTAATTATTCTTCAAAAACCAAAATTCTTGAAGAATGAATCTATTATGAATCTTGATGTGAATAATGTGTCTGAATATCTTGATGAAAAATTTGAAAATAAAAGAAAATCAAGATGATGCCTGAATTATGAATTAAATGAAAATTTAATGATTTGAAAAGATTTTAAAAGGATTAACAAAAATAAAAAATGGGTCAGCTTTCAATTTTCAAAATGAAGAATGAATGAATGAAAATTGAGAGGTGACAATGAATCATTAATTTCATAAGCGTAAAAGAATCATAATTTTGATGGAATGAGTGAATGAAATTATAAAGAAAGAATGCAAAGAATGAAAAAGAAATTATGAGTTAATTAATATAATGTCACAGGGGCTCTTGGACAGAAATACAAGAATGGCCTGGCACTCAGCAATCAGGGAACTCACTTGGAAGACTGCAAAAGAATAAATAATAAGAATAATGAGAATGAATTCCTCTAAAAGATATGCAGGTACAAGATGAGATGCAAAGAGGAAAGAGAAGGCAAATGGCCAAAGAGCCAACCAAGTAAGTCCTTAATCACTGTTTCAACCTGCCATAAATGAACAATGGAATTAGTAAGGATATGACCACCAAATATCCATTGACAGGCAAAGAAAGAGAAAGAGAAAGGTGCTAAATGACTGACTTAATAATATCAGTATTTGCTTAACTAAAATGAAAAGAAAATAAAGATAAAAATAAATCAAAGTATATTAATTAACTGGGGAAAAACCCCCCAGGGTGGAAAGGGTAGCCGGTATATGTGAAAAGTTGGGAGCTTGACTTCTTCAGACTGGAAACTGATGTGTATTGATCCTTGAGGATGTATTGATTGTTTTGGGAATTGATACAGCTGGCTAATATTGAAATTGAATTGGGTTGAATGAGCTTCCCATGCTTGGAAATGAAATACAGTTCTTGATGGATCCAGACTGTATTGAAATGAATATGGTTGCCAAGATGGATTGAGTGGAGCTTTGAGCTTGACAACTTCTTTGGCACTGCCTCTTGAATACACTTTGAAAATGAATTGACAGTATTCCCTTGGAAGGAATACTTGGAGTGAGAATAACCAATGACTTCTTGATGGCGTCATTGGTCTTTGATGCTGAAACACTTGCTCTTGAGCCTTGATGATTCCTCTGAATGATTGGGTGCCTTGATGACGTGATGAGATGTTGGAATGTTGAAATGACCATTTGATATTGCCACCATTGAATTGCTGTTGAAAAATGATGCACAATGATATATAACATCATTTATGGCATATTGGTTCATTGGCAAGAAGATTACATCCAAAGGTCTTGAGATGGAAAGGCAGAGGGGAAAAGGATGGATGTGATGGCTTAAGAGCTTGGAAAGGTGTTTCTGAGCCAAAAACTGGCCCAAAAGGCAGGATAGTGTCTTTTGGACACTTTGCGTCAAAGTGCGCAAAAATGTGCAAAATGTGCAAATGTGCAAATGCGCATTATGAGCCCAAATGGCCAAAAACAGCCATTTGGGCCATTTCCCCTGGTTTTGAGGGAAATGACCAGAAATACCCATTTGGGCATAAATTGCCGCTATTAGTTCTGGATTGAGGTGAGGGGCCATGAAGGCCCCAAAACACAAATGGCCATAAATGGTCCATAAGATGATGACGTGGCCCTATTGGCCACTGGTGATGGATATGGCCAATTGGCCATAAAAGAACTGTGGCTTGATATTCCATATGGGGATCCAAGGAGGTGAATTGCCATGGTTGTGACACTACAATAGTTCTGACCACTCTTCAACAAAACAATCACTGTTTTTCACTGTTTATGGAAGAGATCCCCAATTTGACTCAGTTCACATCACTCAAGATACTCCTGCTGGAAAGTTATCAAGAAAAACCCAATCAGTACAGCAAGATGTCAAGAGAGAACTTGAAGTTGCCATCAACAGGTTTAAGAGGTATGCAGATAAAAGTAGAGGAAGTCCACCTGTCTTCAATCCTGGTGACATGGTATGGCTTTCCTCCAAGAACATCAAATCAACTAGACCCACCAAAAAACTGTTTGAATGATGGTTGGGTCCTTTTCCAATCTTGAAGAAAGTCAGCACTCATGCCTACCACCTCAAGCTCCCATCTCAATGGAAGTCCATGCACCCAGTCTTCCATATTTCACTCTTAGAACCAGTCAAGACATCAACAATCCCAAATCGGCATCAAGAGCCTCCTCCTCCAATTATCCTTGAAGAAGAGGAGGAATGGGAAGTCTCTCAAATACTGGACTCAAAGCTCAAGAGAGGAAAATTATGGTATCTGGTGGAATGGAAAGGTTTCAGTAAAGACCCAGAAAGATCCACTTGGGAACCAACCAAAAATCTCAAGAATTGTCCTGAACTTGTAAAAGATTTTCATTCATTATATCCTGACAAGCCTGGGCCCAATTCTTCAAAAGCTTGATTCATTATGGTCCTTGGTGAGGAGAGGAATTACCAAAGGTAAGGCCCACTCCTGGTATGCACCTTTAGGGGTATTCTACTCTTCTTTTTGTTGTAAGCATCACCTTGGCCACTCTGTGAGAACTTTGCAATTTTGGACACAGATCTTGGCATGGCTTTCAACTTCATTTCCAATCTCATGGCCATTTCACTTTGGACAATGGGCCATTCACTTTTCAATTCATCTCCAAGATTTCAAAATTAAAATTCATTCCTTCCACAATGTTGTTTTCTTTTTATGGCACTGGCGGGAGTGGTAATTACCAAAAGTAAGTTCCTCTCCTGGTGTGTACTTCCCTGAGGGGTCTACAATCTGTCAAAATATCACCTTGGCCACTCTGCGAGCACCTGGCATCGAATTTCTCTTTCCAGGTCCTTCGCCATGTTCAAAATCAATTGTCAACATTAGTGATCAAGATTAGAACATCCTCAAAATTCATCTCTCTTTTCTTTTCTTTTCTTATTTTCATTATTTATTTTTATTTTATTTTCATTTTAGATTTTCTTTTATCACCTCAATTATCCCGTCAAAAATTTTCATTCATTTTAAGATTCAATTCAAATCATGAAGCCAATGTCAAAAGAAGATCAAGCAAGTCCTGCATCAAATGTCAAATTTTTAATATCAGTGTTCAAATTTTTCATCTTAATCAGTCATCTTGAATCACTCTCTCAAAATCGTTCCAATAGCCTCAACAGGCTTCACCTTGTATTGGTGCTCAGGAGCTCACCATTTCAAGGTGGGGGGTACTGTCACAACCATGGCAATTCATCCCATTGGACTTCAATATGGCATATCCATGCCACATCCAATATATGGCAATTTGGCCAAATTGGCCATCTCACCTCATTTGGCTTTTTATGGCCATTTCATCATCTGGGCCCAACTTGTGTCCTTAACTGTCATCAGGCCTTTCCTGGCATTTCTCTAATTCTGGGAAATTTTGGTATTCCCCAGTCAACAGGGGAAATACAGCCCAAGAAGCTGTATTTGGCTTTAAATACAGTTTCTGCGCATTTGTGCACTTTTTGCGCATTTTGCGCAAATACAGTTTTACGGCTGTATGAGCTGTATTTGGCCAAAAACCCAAAAATGGCCAAATACCTCAAAAGACACTCTGACACCTCTGAAGCTCTCCAAAACCAAATTTCACCAATATCCTCCTGGCGTCATCTCTAAAGACTTATGGCCATTTTCAACCTCCAATAACCAAAATGCCATATATGGTGTTATACACCATTATGCATCTTCTTTCAGCAGAAATCCACTGGTGGCATTATCATCTGGTTATTCCAACCTTCCATCAGGCCATCCAGTCACGTCATCAAGAGGATTCATCAAGGCTCAAGGGCAAGTGTCAAAACATCAAATACCAATGACGCCATCAAGCAGTCATTGGTTATTCTCACTCCAAGTATTCCTTCCAAGGGAATACTGTCAATTCATTCTCAAGGTGTATTAAAGAGGCAGTTCCAAGAGGAGTTGTCAAGTGTCAAAGCTCCACTCAATCCATCTTGGCAACCACCTTCATTTCAATGCAGTCTGGTTCTATCAAGAACTGTATTTCATTTTCAAGTGTGGGAAATTCATTCAACCCATTTCAATTTAAATATTACCCAGCTGTATCAATTCCTAAAACAATCAATACAGATCAGTTTTCAGCCTGAAGATCTCAAGCTCCCAACTTTTTACATATACCGGCTACCCTTTCCACCCTGGGGGGTTTTCCCCAGTTAATTAATATACTTTGATTAATTTTAATCTTTATTTCCTTTTCATTTTAGTTAAGAAAATACTGATATTATTAAGTCAGTCATTTAGCACTTTTCTCTTATTCTTTCCTCACCTGTCAAGGGATATTTGGTGGTCATATCCTTACTAATTCCATTGTTCATTTTGGAAGGTTGAAACAGTGGTTAAGGACTTACTTGGTTGGCTCTTTGGCCATTTGGCTTCCCTTTCCTCTTATTGCATCTCATCTTGTACCTGCATATCTTTTAGAGGAATTCATTCTTATTATTTTTATTTCCTTATTCTTTGGAGTCTTCCAAGTGAGTTCCCTGATTGCTCAGCTCCAGGCCACTCTTGTATTTCCACTAGAGCTGTGAGCCTTGAGGTATATTTTACATACCCAAATAGGCCACAATTATCTTAAAAAGAAATTTTGAATTATGCATAACTCATAAGTCATGCATATATCCAAAATTCATCATTTTCAATTTCAGAAAAGATAAATAACTTTTTATTGAGTAAGTAAGTCCATGGATTTAAGACCAGATTTGAATTCTACACAAAAATTCACCTAGGGTAGACCCATAGAGTGAATAAGCTCAATTTAAGTATTTGAGGTGGTAAAATGGAAAATACTTCAATACCACATCATTAATACCACATAAAAGATCCGTGAAATTTTTTGTTTTTCTTGATTTTTAGCCAAAATAATAGGAAAGTGAGAAATCCCATGTTACATATACACTAAGAATAGTGTTATGCATGTTTTGAGCACTTAATATTATGGTATTCTTACATGGACTTTTGGTACACCCATAGTGGATATCTCACTTTAAGCTTAAATTACTATTTTGACGTAAAAATTAGGCAAGGGGGACAAAAGACATCAAAGAGAGCCAGGGTACCCAACTTCTGAGGCCTCAGAGGCGTGGATAGCTCCAGAGCATGGATCCATGGCTCATCTGGGCTCAATTGGTAAACTAAAACTCTTTGGGAACTTGGTTACCAAGTTACACCTACTGTAATCATAAGAAAAATAGCAAATAACCTGCTATTTTGACGTGCCAAGGAGGTAATAAGCTACTTAGACTCCTGTAACCACGTCAATTCTTGATGACTTTCCATGACTAGACCCTAAAAGAGTAATTAAACCCTTTTGGGACTCATATTCATTGATTTACCTCATAGCAACCAGCAAAATACTGCTATTTGCAATTCTACGTAGAAATGAGGTAAAAACTTCAAAAATTCATTAAAAATACAATTCTTAATGAATCTTTCTGAAACTTTCAGGACCAATGAAGAACTGTATTATCTATGGTACAACCAAAAAGAATTATGGTTTTACTAGTAAAATTCAAAGTTTTACCTACAGTCCATTTTTGACCATTCTACGTGAAACACTGAATCTTCAAAAATTCACAGTAATTACAACCTGTGATGAAATTGGCAATAACATTGATAACTTTGAGAAATCAATGATTATTTTAGAATAAAAGAAGATTTACAGATGTTACTCCTTTCATTCTTAACCATATTGGGGTTGGTAGTCACGTAAAAGCATCAATTAAGTGATTATGATAATCTTACGTGACAACTGATGATGCAATCATTAATCCAAAATGGTTTATTGTTTTCTCACCCACTGGTTTTTCAGTTTTCTCCATGGCACGCCTCTGTGAGCTGTCGTTGACTTAAAAGAAGCCTCTTCTTGCTGTTTTTTCCAAATAATCATCTTATAAATTTATTAAATCATTATTACCAACAAGTAAGTATTAGTTAAACTATTCTTAAGTGTTTTAAATCTTTCAGAATAAATCAGATAGACGTGAAATCATAGAATCCAACTATATATTGTTGTAATACTGTTTTAAATCATCTTGATCCCTTAAATCCACAATTCTACGTCAAATTTCTCTACTTATATCTATCAATAAGTTCTTTGGAGTATTAGTGAGTCATTTATCCTTAATTCTTAAAGTTTTTCTCTAGTAATAGTTTTCTTCAAGAATTATCTTTATAATTATTCTTGCAAAAGATAATTATATATTAAAATGATTTTATTATTTTAATAAAAGAAGTTTTTATTATTAAATTCTTCTTGTAATTGATTCTTGTAGACAATTACTGCTCACTGTTATAATCACTAGTAGTGTATAACACGTGAAAGAAATAATTTTATAATTATTTAATTGTGGTTATAATAATTTTTTATTATTATATTTCATAAGAACAGACATAGTACTGTTGATTAATAGTAATATTATCATCAGTTTCATAGTCAAATCTTACATTTGGGGGCCTGGCCGTGATTTTATCCATAGACTTGGCTTTAATCATATTCTAGACTTCATTTTAAACTACCATACCTACCAATATCTTATATTTGGAGGTTTTGGCGTGTTTTTGAACTTTTTTGCAAATAATTAATATATTTTTAAGCTCTAAAATATATTGATTTAATAATTTTTTCTTTCATTTTAAAGTTAAAATAATTTTTATTTTTGAAATTGTCTTAAAACCTTTTTCATTGAGGAATTTGGTTTAATTTTATACTGTTTTTACACATGGCTTTTTCACATCCAAAAACTTATAAAATTATTCTTTGAGTTACTCTGAATTAATTTTCATTCAAAATCTTAAATTTTAATTTTTTTCTTTAAAAAGAATAATTTTTTTAATATTAAAAAATAATAAAATTCATAACAATCTTTTAAAAATATCTTAAAACACAAAAATAATTTCTTTTATCATATTTTTTCTCTTTAAGTGTCTTTAATCAAATACTGTGCAGCTGGTAACAGACTCAGTAAAAGATACATCAATAGTCCAGAATCTTCAGAAGCAGAATCTGAAGACAGTATTGAGGTGCAGATTGCTAAAAGAGGCACTTTATTCAACTCAGAAAAAGCTAAATTACCACCAAAAGGTGTGTATTTTATCTTATATTTTCACCTTTTATCTTTAAATTGACGTGAAAATGGTGCATACCAGAAATGGAAGCAACTATTCAGTCCAACCAGATGGATGTGGACAAGGAAGAGGCAAGACCAAATCCAGAAGTGCCAAGTCTTCCACAAGAAAGACACATTTGGAGGATGCCAGAGTTGCCCCCCATTCCCCAAGGTCTGTACCAACAGATTTTGACGCAAATTCTGAATCTGAACAGATTCATGGTAATATTTCCAGGGCTGAACCACTTTCAGGTGGCAGCAATAGAAATTTATCAATGCCAGTACAAAAACTGGTTCAGATCAGCCAAGGAAGAGGAGTGGGAAATCTGCCCAAGCCTTTGGCAGGGGGCCATGAACTCTTACTTACACATCAAGAGCTTTCTGGGTCAGGAGAAGACCATAGAACTCTTAGGAGGATGGAGCCCCCTGTCTTGCAAAGACAAGGTCAAAAAGATAAAGAATTGGTTGAAGAACCAAAGTCTTTTATCCATAGACCAGAAGAAAGAGTTGGAAATGACTCCAGCTTTGGAGACAGAGGCACCAGTGGCGTCCACCAGCTCCAAACCAGCTCCAGACATGTCCAAAGACAAGCCCAAAGGACCTCAGAAGAAGCAGAGAGGTCCCAAGAACCATCAAAGAAAGGGCAAAGGCAAAGCCAATTGGCACAGACCTTACCCACAAAGGTACAGGATCCCCAAATTGGAGCCTTCAGCCGTGGAAAGTGTCTTCAATATGGCAAGAACTCTTATTGAATTCACAGCCAAGGAGCAGGAAAGGATGAACAGGACCTTTCCATGCAAATAACTGATGTACATAGAAGTATTAGTGTAGAAATTGGCAAACTTGAGTCAAAGTTAAAGCAAATTACATTAGACATCAATGATTTAAAGAAAAATGACAAGCAACATTCTGATTGGCATCAATTGACAACTGTCACCGTTGATTCAATTAGCAATGCTTGTGAAAGAATTGAGAACCAATGTCAAAATAATGACACAGAGGATCCTTCCATTTTCAAGTAAATGATAGACTTAAAACTCTTGAAGACCATGTCTTACAAATAGTTAAGAACACCAATCAATTTGCTATACATTTAGCAAAAAGTGACAGTGAGAGGCAGAAATTGAAGAATGATATAATTGCAAGTGTGGAACAAATTCATAAGAATCATGAACCACATATGCCAAGACATTCTACACCTTTGACTGAAGAAAAACTTTCTGTTAAAGAGAGTCTTACACCATTCTTAGGAGAAAATGCCTACTCTGCAAGAGATATTCCCAAAATAGAAGAATGGCCAACATTCTCTGGTGAAGGAGAATACAACCATATTGAATTCATCAGGACTATTGATATGTTGCAAGAAGACTTTAATATACCTGATGAAATCATAGTGGGAAAATTACACTGTTTGTTTACCAGAACTGCAAAGAAATGGTATTACAAAATGAGGATTGATCATGGTAAACATGACTGGTCTTGGCGGAAATCTGAAGTGATTACCAAATGGGCCAATAATTCTTGGAGGTTTAAAATGGAGAATGCTTTTGAAAGTGCCATTTTTAACTCAGAAAAAGACAAACCACTTACTTGGTTCTTCAAACAAAAAGACAGATTATCTGCTTTACACCCAGATATGTCTGACACTATGATTAATATGAAAATATTAAGAAAGTGTGGAGGAGAACTGGAACATGCTATCAAAAGCAGATGTGTGGAACCCTGTTCAACAGAGGACTACATCAATGCTATGGAAGATATCATTACCAGAACAAGAATTGGTAAGACTTGGATTAAAAACCCAATAGAGTCCAAAATAGTCTCAAAGATTCCTAGAGAGGAAAGAAGACTAGAGAGACCTGTCTTGAAGTGTCATAAATGTGGAAGTACTTCACATTTAGCCAACACTTGTCCTAAGAAGACAAAAATCAATGAAGTTCAAGTCATTGAGGAAATTCAGTGTACTGAGGAGAAAGAGGAGTCTGATCAAGATTCTGCAATCTCTGAAGATACACCAGTGGAGGACTATCCCATTGAAAACATTTCAGCTTTCTTTGAGGTCACAGAAGTCCATACCCACTTGCCACAGTACAGTGAGGATTGCTGCAACCTGATCAATATCCAAGATGCCAGAATGTGTAAAACAAAACCTGCTAGAGGAAAGGGTTATACAGCTGGGGCATCCTGTATCACATCAGTTCTGATGAGTGATATTGAAGCCAAAGTAAATTTGGATACAGGGGCATTTTGCACTTGTGTGGGCAAAGATTATCTCCAAATTATACTTCCTGAATGGAGAAACCATCTATTACCAATAGAAGGTGTACAATTCAGTAGTGCCAGTAACAATATGTACCCCTTGGGCATATTGGACACTAATATTGTATTCCCACATCCAGCAGGAAGTGTAAGAATGAAAACTGAGATTGTAGTAATGGATAATTGCACATCTCAGCACATCATTCTTGGAAATGATTACTTAAATATTTATGGTATTGATATAAATAACCATAAAGACAGATATTTCACAATTGGAGATAACAAGAGACAAAAATTTGCTTTCTCCAATATGCCAAAACAGATATCTGTAGTATCTTATGTCAAAGATACTTACAAAGATGAATTTGTGACTAATCAGCTTGTTGAAGCACAAATTAATCAATCATTGTCACCAAAGATGAGGAATGAGCTTATTAATGTGTTATACACATATAAGAATGCATTTGCCTCTGATAATGAACCATTAGGCGCTATAAGAGGACATGAAGTTGATATTACTCTTAATATTGACAGACCATATCCTCCAGTACTTAGAAGACCAGCTTATCCAGCCAGTCCCAGAGCTAGAGAAGCCTTGGAAAAACATATCCAAGAGTTGATCCAACTTGGTGTGCTAAGGAAAGTAGGCCATAATGAGGAAGTTGAAGTAACAACACCTGTTATTATTGCATGGCATAATGATAAGTCAAGAATGGTTGGAGACTTTAGAGCTTTGAATACCTACACAGTTCCAGATAGGTATCCAATCCCTAGAATTCAAGAAACGTTGACTCAATTATCTAAAGCCAAGTATATAACATCAATGGATGCATTGAAAGGCTTCCATCAAAATGTTTTGACGCCCAAAGCTAAGAAATTACTTAGAATTATCACTCACTGTGGTATTTTTGAGTATCTTAGAATGCCATTTGGCATTAAAAATGCTCCATCCCATTATCAAAGGATGATGAACACCATCTTTCCTACAGAATTGTCTGAAGGATGGCTTATCATTTATATTGATGATATTATCATATGTTCTGATTCATGGTCTTTGCACCTTGAAAGACTTGCAAGAGTACTTCATAAAGTAGCAGAAGTGAACATGAAAATTTCACTCAAGAAATGCAATTTTGGTTTTGAAGAACTCAAAGCATTAGGACATATTGTTTCTGGTTTAAGCTTGGGTATTGACAAAAACAAAGTAGCAGCAGTGTTACTTAAGCCAATACCCCAGAATAAAAAAGAAATGATGTCTTTTCTTGGATTTGCCAGTTACTATAGGCAACACCTGAAAGACTTTGCAATTCTAGCCAAATCACTTTATAGAATCTGTGATCAACAGACTGTATTTGAGATGACACAAGAGAGAATTAAAGCTTATGAGAAGATAAGGAAAGCCCTTACAGAAGCACCTTTACTCCTCATGCCTGACTGGAATATTCCTTTTAAGTTGTACATTGATGCATGTGGAGATGGATTAGGGGCGGCCCTACATCAAGTCCAAATTATTGATGACAAACCTACAGAAGGACCAGTTTGTTATATCTCAAGACAAATCAAACCAACAGAAGCCAGATATGGTGCAAGCCAAATGGAGTGCTTATGTTTGGTATGGGCACTTGAGAAACTACACTATTATCTTGATGGCAGTGTTTTTGAAGTGATAACTGACTGTAATGCAGTAAAATCACTTCTTAACATGAAAACTCCCAACAGACATATGTTGAGATGGCAAATAGCCATTCAAGAATATAGAGGAAACATGACTATAGTTCATAAAGCAGGAAACATTCACAAGAATGCTGATGGACTTAGTAGATGGGCTTTAGCCAACACTCCTGATAACCCAGCTTATGTACCTTTGGAAGCTGAACCACAGATTCCAATTGAAGGAATTAACATAACTGATATTGGGACTGAATTCTTTGAAGAGGTCAGAGAGTCTTATAAACAAGACAAGAATTGCCATATCTTGACTTCTTTATTGGATAAAGACTGCAAAGATACATCTTTGGTTAATGCACTAGATGAAGTTTGGAAAAATTCCTATTCTGAAGGAAGATTTCACTTGTTTGATGGGATTATTTACCATAGAACAAAACATTCTTGTGTGATGACACTGTGTAGTAGATTGCTTATCAATACCATTCTTCATGAATGCCATGATAGTATTTACTGTGGACACCTATCAGAAGACAGAACACTTGAAAAAGTGAAGAACTGTGCCTGGTGGCCATCTTGGAGAAAAGAAACCATTGAATATTGCCATACCCGTGATAGATGCCAAAAAGCAAACAGGAGTACAGGCAAGAAATTTGGATTGATGATCCATATTCAAGAACCAAAATCCCCTTGGGAAGTTGTTCACATGGATTGGGTCACAGCACTTCCTCCAAGTGGTGACAAAAGTTATAATGCTTGTTTAGTCATTGTAGACAGATATAGCAAAACTCCCATATTCTTACCATGTCATAAAGATGACACTGCTATGGATACAGCTCTTCTTTTATGGAGTAGAGTTATTTCTCATACAGGGTTATTTAAGAATATCATAAGTGACAGAGATCCCAAGTTCACATCTGCACTTTGGACCAATCTTCATAGATTGTTTGGGACTAAGTTATCATTCTCTACAGCATATCACCCCCAAACAGATGGGCTAGCAGAGAGGATGATTCAAACTTTAGAAGACATGATCAGGAGATTTTGTGCTTATGGATTAGAATTCAAAGACTCAGATGGCTTTACCCATGACTGGTGCACTCTGATACCTGCACTAGAATTGGCATACAAGACATCAGTCCATTCTTCCACAGGACAAACCCCTGCTATGTTAGAAAAAGGATGGAATCCAAGACTCCCAGCAGACACACTGAGGAAAGACTTGATTGACATTCATCCTACAGCTTCCAGCTTCAAGATAATGCTTGATAAAGTAAAACACCACGCAAAACAAAGTATGGATGATGCTTTTGATTATGCAAAACAGAAGTGGGACAAGAGTCATAAAGTACCAGACTTCAAAGTAGGGGACTTAGTTCTAGTTTCAACCTTGAATTTTAATAATATCAAAGGCCCAAAGAAACTTAAAGATTCTTATGTAGGACCTTTTGTTATTGTTGCTTTACATGGAACCAATGCAGTTCAAGTGGAATTGAGTGGTGAATTGGAAAATAAACACCCCACATTTCCAGTCAGCTTGATAAAGCCTTATCAACCAGCTGATAAAGAATTGTTTCCTTTAAGAAACCCAACTCCTTTAACTGTACCACCTGTGGAACAGAATGAAGACAAAAAGATAAAGAAAGTCATTAAAGAAAGGAGACTTAGGGGTAAAAATCAAAGAGAATATCTTGTCAGATATAGAAATCCAGTACATGAAGATGAATGGATGGCAGAATCAGAAATACCTGACTCAGATAAACTCTTAAGAAGATTTAGACATGAAAGAAGGCCACAAGCCTGAATATGTCTATAAATGTGCTTTAAATTACTTGATCTAAGTAATGTGAAGAGGTTGGACAGTGGACATTACCACCCTTTGGGGCCTTATTCTTTTATCACTAATAAAATTGTAGTACAATTTTATTTTTTGGTGGGAGGGAATGTGAGCTTTGAGGTATATTTTACATACCCAAATAGGCCACAATTATCTTAAAAATAAATTTTGAATTATGCATAACTCATAAGTCATGCATATATCCAAAATTCATCATTTTCAATTTCAGAAAAGATAAATAACCTTTTATTGAGTAAGTAAATCCATGGATTTAAGACCAGATTTGGATTCTACACAAAAATTCACCTAGGGTAGACCCATAGAGTGAATAAGCTCAATTTAAGTATTTGAGGTGGTAAAATGGAAAATACTTCAATACCACATCATTAATACCACATAAAAGATCCGTGAAATTTTTTGTTTTTCTTGATTTTTAGCCAAAATAATAGGAAAGTGAGAAATCCCATGTTACATATACACTAAGAATAGTGTTATGCATTTTTTGAGCACTTAATATTATGGTATTCTTACATGGACTTTTGGTACACCCATAGTGGATATCTCACTTTAGCTTAAATTACTATTTTGACGTAAAAATTAGGCAAGGGGGACAAAAGACATCAAAGAGAGCCAGGGTACCCAACTTCTGAAGCCTCAGAGGCGTGAATAGCTCCAGAGCATGGATCCATGGCTCATCTGGGCCCAATTGGTAAACTAAAACTCTTTGGGAACTTGGTTACCAAGTTACACCTACTGTAATCATAAGAAAAATAGCAAATAACCTGCTATTTTGACGTGCCAAGGAGGTAATAAGCTACTTAGACTCCTGTAACCACGTCAATTCTTGATGACTTCCCATGACTAGACCCTAAAAGAGTAATTAAACCCTTTTGGGACTCATATTCATTGATTTACCTCATAGCAACCAGCAAAATACTGCTATTTGCAATTCTACGTAGAAATGAGGTAAAAACTTCAAAAATTCATTAAAAATACAATTCTTAATCAATCTTTCTGAATCTTTCAGGACCAATGAAGAACTGTATTATCTATGGTACAACCAAAAAGAATTATGGTTTTACTAGTAAAATTAAAAGGTTTACTTACAGTCCATTTTTGACCATTCTACTTGAAACACTGAATCTTCAAAAATTCACAGTAATTACAACCTGTGATGAAATTGGCAATAACATTGATAACTTTGAGAAATCAATGATTATTTTAGAATAAAAGAAGATTTACAGATGTTACTCCTTTCATTCTTAACCATATTGGGGTTGGTAGTCACGTAAAAGCATCAATTAAGTGATTATGATAATCTTACGTGACAACTGATGATGCAATCATTAATCCAAAAAGGTTTATTGTTTTCTCACTCACTGGTTTTTCAGTTTGCTCCATGGCACGCCTCTGTGAGCTGTTGTTGACTTAAAAGAAGCTTCTTCTTGCTGTTTTTTCCAAGAATCATCATATAAATTTATTAAATCATTATTACCAATAAGTAAGTATTAGTTAAACTATTCTTAAGTGTTTTAAATCTTTCAGAATCAATCAGAAAGACGTGAAATCATAGAATCCAACTATATATTGTTGTAATACTGTTATAAATCATCTTGATCCCTTAAATCCACAATTCTACGTCAAATTTCTCTACTTACATCTATCAATAAGTTCTTTGGAGTATTAGTGAGTCATTTATCCTTAATTCTTAAAGTTTTTCTCTAGTAATAGTTTTCTTCAAGAATTATCTTTATAATTATTCTTGCAAAAGATAATTATATATTAAAATGATTTTATTATTTTAATAAAAGAAGTTTTTATTATTAAATTCTTCTTGTAATTGATGCTTGTAGACAATTACTGCTCACTGTTATAATCACTAGTAGTGTATAACACGTGAAAGAAATAATTTTATAATTATTTAATTGTGGTTATAATAATTTTTTATTACTATATTTCATAAGAACAGACATAGTACTGTTGATTAATAGTAATATTATCATCAGTTTCATAGTCAAATCTTACAAGAGCCCCTGTGAAAAATCAAATAATATTAGAAATTTCAACAGGTAAAGTTTTATTAAATATAAAATCTTATTATTAAAGAAATTCTTAAGTTATTTTATTCTTTATTAATTAAAATTAAAAAATTGAAATCATAGAATTCAGATTATTGTTGTAATCACTTATAATATATCTTATTATAAAAAATTGTCATCTTAAATATCTTCTAAAAATCCATAAATTCCTCTCAAAAACTCTTCAATATTAGTTTTTATTATAAAAAGTTGTTTTATCTTTAAAAATATTGATTTTTTACATGTTTTTAACTTATAATTATTATTTAATAGAATAACTGTTTTTGTTTAACTTGTTGTATTAAGTAAATATTATAAGTAAGTTTTCTCTAAGGTTCTATATTTTTTTATCTAGTATTAATTTTTTTTATAAGAATTCTTTCTGCACAGTGTGTGTTTTAATTCTTTTATAAGTAATATTTATATTATTTCCAAGTGGTTAATATTCATATTTTCCACGTGTAATTGTCTCATTAAGAGCTTTACACTTCTCATTGTTGTAATTGTCCATGACTATAACAATAATACAATAATTATAATTTATTACAATTATTATATTTTTTTATTATTATCTTTTTATAATAATAATTAAATTTTTTTTTTATATAATTATTTTTAATAATTATATTTAAATTTGTGGTTATAGTATTTCATTATATTATATATTTCTACTGAGGACAGTCATAGTACTCTTGATATTGCTTTTATTATCAAGAGTTTCATAGACACACCTTACACAGATACCAATTACTGTTTCTTTGTTGCAAAAGATATATATTGATTGGTTGACTTCTGTGGTAGTAAAGCCAAAAAAACCCAGAATGCCAGCAGGGAAAATCCACCAACACCTACCCACCTGTCTCATCCCATAGAGGGCTTTATTCAGTCATAGTAGCTTGTCTTTGAGGCTTGGGAGGAAAACGGTGGGTGTTTCAACGAGCACTGTTTCCCCCACAGGGCTATAGAGATAGGGACCACTGATATTGAAAGAAGCTACTTGCCATATATTGAGACTAGGAGTCACCTGCACCAAGAAGAGTGAAATGAGAGAGGCAGTTGGTGTGTATGCTTCAGTGCAGTCCACTCCCAGCCGTTCCTGGTCCCACCAGAAACATGTCTTGCTTTAAACTTTTCTACCTTGCAATTGATGCCGTTATTGACATTAAATACCCACCAATGACCTATTGTCTTCATGTCTGGTTTCTTTTTGATGACATCCCAGACACTGCTTGCAGCCATTTGATCCAGCTCTGCCATGCAGGCTTTCCTCCAAACCTCCTGTAGGATGTGTCTATGAAACTGTTGATAACACTACTATTAATAAACAGTACTATGACTTTTCTTATGAAATAGAATTAGAAAATTATTATAACCAGAATTAAATAATTAATTTCTTAATGATTTCTCTTACTTGTTATACACTATTAGTGATTATAACAGTAAGCAGTAATTGTCTACAAGAATCAATTACAAGAAGAATTTAATAATAAAATTATTTTAATATATAATTATCCTTTGCGAGAATAACTATAAAAATAATCCTTGAAGAAAACTATTACCAGAGAAAACTGTAAGAATTAAGACAAAACACTCACTCACCAGGGCGAATCTCGCGTCAATTGTTGGCGATTGACTTCACATCGCACCGCTGTCAGTATAAAATCTTGCTTCAGTCGCATTAGTGTCACTTTATAGTCACTGGATTTAGTGGGTCACGTCACGTCAGCGTCAAGACAACGTCAATTGTCACATGTGTCACATGAGAATGTCACTCAAAGCCCAAACTCATTTCGACACTATTCACAATTTTTGGGTAATTTCACCACATTGGCTTCCGCATCCCCACCTAATCCGCCCCGAAGCTTCGCATGCTTACACGCCGGCACTGCCCTCCAGATGAGACTCCAACACTGCCCCCCATCTCCGTCCTCACCACTCCTTACGCTTTCACACCCCCGCCCTTACCATCTTTATGCTCACGTGGTGCACTCCCGACATCACTTATCCTTACGCTCACTAAAGTGCCCTCCCAATATACTCCCGACACTGCTTACCATCCTTACTCTGGCGCAGTGCACTCCCGACATGCTCCCGACACCACTTATCCTTACGCTTGAGTAGTGCCCTCCCAACATGCTCCCGACACTGCTTATCCTTACGCTTGTGTAGTGCCCTCCCGACACTGCTTACCATCCTTACGCTCGCGGAGTGCACTCCCGACACCACTTATCCTTACGCTTGTGTAGTGCCCTCCTGACATGCTCCTGACACTGCTTATCCTTACGCATGTGTAGTGCCCTCCCGACATGCTCCTGACACTGCTTACCATCCTTACGCTCGCGGAGTGCACTCCCGACATGCTCCCGACACCACTTATCCTTACGCTTGTGTAGTGCCCTCCCGACACCACTTATCCTTACGCTTGTGTGGTGCCCTCCTGACATGCTCCCGACACCACTTATCCTTACGCTCGCGGAGTGCACTCCCGACATGCTCCCGACACCACTTATCCTTACGCTTGTGTGGTGCCCTCCTGGCATGCTCCCAACACTGCTTATCCTTACGCATGTGTAGTGCCCTCCCAACACCACTTATCCTTACGCTTGTGTGGTGCCCTCCCGACACCACTTATCCTTACGCTCGCGGAGTGCACTCCCAACATGCTCCCAACACCACTTATCCTTACGCTTGTGT
The DNA here is from genome assembly GCA_023105745.1 of Austropuccinia psidii. Lineage (NCBI taxonomy): Eukaryota > Fungi > Basidiomycota > Pucciniomycetes > Pucciniales > Sphaerophragmiaceae > Austropuccinia > Austropuccinia psidii. Next base: position 56,602,956 of record JALGQZ010000004.1, read on the forward strand.
GGTGCCCTCCCAACATGCTCCCGACACCACTTATCCTTACGCTTGCGGAGTGCCTCTCAACATGCTCCCGACATGACTTATCCTTACGCTTCCTGTCAGGCTGAGTCTATGATAAAGGTGTATATGAGTATTTACAAGCTTTAACTATGACTGTGACACGGTAAAAATGGTTTTTGTAAGGTTTGTCTATGAAACTCTTGATAATAGTAACAATATCAAGAGTACTATGACTGTCCTCAGTAGAAAAATATAATATAATGAAATATTATAACCACAAATTTAAATATAATTATTAAAAAATAATTATATAAAAAAATAAATTTAATTATTATTATAATAATATAATAATAAAAAAAATATAATAATTATAATAAATTATAATTATTCTATTATTGTTATAGTCACTGACAGTTATAACAATAAGAAGTGTAAAGCTCTTAATGAGACAATTACACGTGGAAAATAAGAATATTAACCACTTATAAATAATATAAATATTATTTATAAAAAGAATTAATCACACACTGTGCAGAAATAATTCTTTATAGAATAAAATTCTATATAAAAAAACTAATAATAGATAAAAAAAATATAGAACTTTAAAGAAAACTTACTTATAATATTTATTTAATACAACAAGTTATAAAACAACAGTTATTATATTAAATAATGATTATAAGTTAAAAACACGCCAAAAATCAATAAAATCAAAGATAAAACAACTTTTTATACTAAAATTTATGATTAAAGAGTTTTTGAGAGGAATTTGTGGATTTTAAAAGATATTTAAGATGAAAATTTTATATAATAAAAGTTATTATAGATGATTACAACAATAATCTGAATTCTATGACTTCAATTCTTTAATTTAATAAATAAAGAATAAAAATAACTTAAGAATTACTTTTAATAATAAGATTTTATATTTAATAAAACTTTACCTGTTTAAATGTCTAATATGATTGGATTGATTATGAATGATGGACAAAAACAGTGATGAAAAGACTCTTTTTATGTCTACAGAGCAGCTCTCATGATTCATAATGGATGTAGAGGGCGTGCTCAGGTCAAAACTGAAAAACCATGCTTAAAAATTAAGTTCTTAACTTAAGGCAACTTATTTTTACTTCCAATTTAAAGTTACCAGTGTTATTCTTAACTCCAAGTAACTTTAATCCTCATTTAGTTTAATTATTTTAAGTTTTAATATAAAATAAGTTTATTTATATTAAAGTTCATCATATGAACAACTTAAAATTAGAGTTTCAAGCAGAAATCTTTTAAACTCAATTTTTAATTAATTTTTAAAGAAATCATAATTTTCTTTAAGCTTAATTAAAAAGTAATTTTCCAGGCTAATTACCCAGGAAACTTATTAATAAAAGATACTTAAAATTTAATTTATATATTGATAATATTAAATTCTAAGCTGTGTGAAATTTTCAAGCAAATCCATTAAGATTTGGATTTTTAATGAATTTTTGAAGTTATTACTATTTTTCCACGTAAAATAGAAATACACACAAAACCTTAAGTTTTGATAAGGTTTTGATGATTGAAACTTTAAAGTTTTAAGCTTATTCAAGCTTTTTAAGCTTGATTAAGCTTTGACAGTTCTTAAAACCTTGATTCCAAGCCTGCTTATTGGGATTTACCCTCTTGGCAGCTTGAAATTCCTGTCCAATTTAGGATAATACCAGTTTAAACCTTAAGGTTGGATCAAAGTCTAATCTTAAAGTTTAAATAAGGTTGAAAATCCTCCAATACAGGTGGACAACCTTAATTGAATCCTTGCAGATCCAAAAAGTTGGGTACCCCAGCTCTATTTGGTCTTTTTCCTTTGTCCCACCTTTTTGCGTGGATTTTGCCCTTTTATTTATTTAAAGCCATACTATGGCCTTAAACCCTTTTAAATTGAGCTCACGCAGGATTTACATTCTGTATGGCAAATCCTTAGCCAATTCAGTAAATATACACCACACCTCAATTTTAACTAAAATTTTGGTAAAGTTGCATAAACCTTATGTAACTTTAAATTTAAGCTTAATTAAGCTTAAATTTAACAATTTAAAAAAATGTTAAAAAAGTTACATTAGTACTGTGAGATTCTTAAATCTTCTAATAACACAAGAAATAAGTGTTTTTGGGTATAACACCCTATGGGTGTACCCTAGGTTATTTTTGGTGTAGAATCCAAAAATGACATAATAATTATAACTTTTTTTATCCAAAAAAAAGTTATACTTATTTTTTATTATTTTTTATTTTAAATTCAACTAAAAAGTCTGTTTAAGACAAATTTAATTGTTTATAAAATCATTTGTGGCCTTATGGGTATGTTAAACATACCTCACAGGCTCACATTCCCTACCACCAAAAAAAAATTGTACCACAATTTTCTTTTGTAGTATACCCCCAAGTTATTTGGGGGGGGTATAATCCACTGTCCAACCTCTCTAATTATACTGTTCAAGTATGTAAAGCACACAATTCAAACTTTATTGAGGAATTGGTCTTCTCTCATGTCTGAATCTTCTGAGAAACTTTTGGGAATCAGGTATCTTACTTTCTTCAACCCACTCATCTTCATGTTGTGGATTTCTGTACCTGACTAAGTATTCTCTTTCATTTTTACCCCTAAGTCTCCTTTCTTTTAAGACCTTCAGTACTTTCTTTTCCTCACTTGGTTCAAGTGGGGGTACTTCTTAGGGTGTTTCATTTCTCAAAGGAAATAATTCCTTATCACTTGATGTGTAATGCTTTACAAGACTGACGGGAAAAGTTGGGTGTTTGTTTCCTAACTCTCCTGACAGTTCTACTTGTACTGCATTTGTCCCATGGAGGGCTTTAATAATAAATGGTCCTGCAAAGGAATCTTTCAATTTCTTTGGACCTTTAATATTATTAAAGTTCAAGGTTGAAACTAGTATTAAGTCCCCTACTTTGAATTCTGGTGTCTTATGACTTTTATCCCATTTCTGCTTAGCATATTCAAAGGCATCATTCATGCTTTGATTTGCATGATGTCTCACTTTATCAAGCAGCAGCTTAAAGCTTCAAGCAGTTGGATGAATGTCAACCAAATCTTTTTTCAAAGTATCAACTGGAAGTTTGGGGTTCCATCCTTTTTCCAACATTGCAGGAGTCTTGCATGTTGAAGCATGGATGGAGGTCTTGTAGGCTAATTCCAATGCTGGTATAAGAGTACACCAATCATGGGTAAAGCCATCAGAATCTTTAAACTCCAGGCCATAAGCACAAAATCTTCTGATCATGTCCTCAAGGGTTTGAATCATTCTTTCTGCCAGTCCATCTGTTTGTGGATGGTAGGCTGTTGAAAATGATAATTTTGTACCCAAAAGCTTATGTAGATTAGTCCATAAGGCTGATGTGAATTTTGGGTCTCTATCACTAATGATATTTTTAAAGAGACCAGTATGTGATATGACTCTGTTCCAAATTAGAAGAGCTGTATCCATAGCTGTGTCATCTTTATGGCATGGTAAAAAGATTGGTGTTTTGCTATATCTGTCCACAATAACAAGACATGCATTGTAACTTTTATCACCTCCAGGTGGTAAAGCAGTTACCCAATCCATGTGAACCACTTCCCATGGGGTACTTGGTTCTTGAATATGGATCATTAAACCAAACCTTTTACCAGTAGCTTTATTGGCTTTCTGGCATCTATCACAACTATGACAGTACTCAATGACATCTTTTCTCCAAGATGGCCACCAGGCACATGTCTTAATTCTTTCCATTGTTCTGTCTTCAGACAGATGTCCAGAATAAATGTTATCATGGCATTCTAGTAGTATTGTGTTAATCAACATTCTACTACATAGGACCATGACACATGTGTGTTTAGATCTATGATATAGTATACCATCAAACAAATGAAATCTTCCATTATCATAAGATGTTTTCCAAATATCATCCAGAGAATTAGCCAAGGCTACATCTTTACAATCTTTGTCAAGTAGAGCAGTAAGAATATGACAATTCTTATCTTGCCTGTAGCTTTCTCTAACCTCTTCAAAGAATTCTGTTCCAACATCTGTGATATTGATTCCTTCAATTGGGATTTGAGGTTCTGCACTTGTAGGAACATAGGCAGGATTATCAGGTGTATTGGGTAATGCCCATCTACTTAAGCCATCAGCATTCTTATGAATATTTCCAGCTTTATGTACAGTGCCCTGCCATAAGTATGCAAACAAAAAAAATACAGAAATGCAACTGTATTTATTTTTTTTTTACTGCGCAATTGGGGTCTCACACGGATGGGGCTTTTTTTTTGAAGTCAATCACAAAATTTTTTTCCTTACATTTAAAGGTTGTAACTACAAGTCATCGAGCATTAAACAAAGTTTTATAACTATTAAAAAAACGAAACACAAACATAAAATTAAGAAACCCAATGTGACACGACAAAAGAAATAAGAAAGAGAGTAACGAATCAGCAATGGATTCCTTACTGTGAGAAAGACAAAAAGGAAAACGTACCGTTTATAAATGGAGGTCCTAGTAAGAAGTTGGACCTCCATGCATCTCAATGACCATGGCCATCCGGCGTGGCATTGAATAGAGGAGGTCGTTGAGGAGGTTAACATGGAAGTCAGTCCATGCAGCGTTAATCGCGTTTCGTAGCTCGTCCACCGTCTGAGGTTGGTATAGTTTACTGATTTGGCTTTTCATCGTTTTCCATACGTTTTCGATCGGGTTCAAATCAGGCGAATGAGCTGGCCAATCGAGCTTCTGGATGTCATGCCGATTTCGCCAATCGGTACTCGCTCGTGCTGTGTGGATCGGGGCGTTATCCTCCATCAGGAGGATGCGTTCGCGACCACGTATCCAGGGGGCCTGCTCCATCCAGGCTACGAACGGGAGCAGGCCCGGTCGATAAACCTGCTGCACCATCTCGGTCGAGGTCATTCGACCATTGAGGAAAATTAACGGCGCTCGCATCGCTGCACAAAACGCCCCCCAGACCATGAGCGATTGACGACCCGATCGGTGGTTGACCGCGAGGTTCTCGAGGATCCATTTCTCTTGAGGGGTCCTCCAAACTCATACTCGATCGACCTTTTTCCCAAGCTCGAAGGCCGATTCGTCCGTCCAAATGACCCGGGCCCAATCGTTTATCGTCCAATGGCGGTGGGCTTGGGCGAATGCCAGGCGCCTTTGGAAGTCTTGAGGTCGGAGGTAGGGCTTTCTGGGGGCGATGCGAGAGTGCTTCCCGAGTTTATGTATCTCTCGCTGGATCGTTCGGGTCGAGACCATGTGGGTCATCAGGTCGGCCACCTGTGCAACTGTTAATCGACGACCACGGGTTATTATTCGGCCGAGTTCGCGGCGGTCACGTTCGGTCATGATCGTAGGTCGGCCTTTCTTTTTTTGGGTCTTCACAGTCCCGATACGCTGATATTTATCGATCGTATCGTAGACAGTCGTGAGGGGAATTCCAGCGAGGTCCGATATAGCTCGAAATGGGAGGCCTGCTTGGCGCATCCCAACAAGACGTCCCCTGGTTTCAATGTCGAGGTAAGGCATATAAAGCTGAAAGCAAAAAATATCAGCATAATTTCTTCTTTAAAAAAAAAAACAAAAAAAAAAAACTGACAAGTCGATTGGGCAAATCAAGGTTGGATGGTGCAATGCTGTTGAGGTCACAGCTCGCGAGGCCATCTTTTAAGTGGTCGTATTCGGATTTGACGATGGTGGTCATTATACTGACGAGAGACGGTTGCAAGCGAATAAGAATTAAGAGAAAAAAAAAAAGTTAAAGTCCGGATAGGACTCCAGACCTCTGACGAATGAGGGTCGTCCGCTGGATTCGCGTGCGCAGCAGCCGCGAGCATACAGTACAGCTGCCCTGCCCGCGTTCGCATACTTTGGGCAGGGCACTGTACTATGGTCATATTGCCTCTATACTCCTGTATAGCAATCTGCCATCTTAACATGTGTCTGTTTGGAGTCTTCATGTTAAGAAGTGATTTTACTGCATTACAATCAGTAATTACTTCAAAAACACTACCATCAAGATAATAATGAAGTTTTTCCAGAGCCCAAACAAGGCAAAGGCACTCCATTTGGCTAGCTCCATATCTTGCCTCAGTAGGTTTAATTTGTCTTGAAATAAAACAAACTGGACCTTCATAAGGTTTGTCATTGACAATTTGAACTTGATGAAGAGCAGCTCCTAAACCATCACCACATGCATCAATATACAGCTTAAAAGGAAGTTTCCAGTCTGGCATCAATAATAATGGTGCATTTGTCAAGGCATACTTGATTTTATCATATGCTTGAATTCTCTCCTGTGTCATTTCAAAAACAGTTTTTTGATCACAAATTCTGTATAATGATCTGGCATGGATTGCAAAATCTTTAAGGTGTTGCCTGTAATAACTGGCAAATCCTAAGAAAGACATCATCTCTTTTTTGTTCTGGGGCATTTGTTTCAGTAAAACTGCAGCCACTTTGTTTTTGTCAACACGAAGGCTTAGTCCTGATACTACATGTCCCAGAGCTTTCAACTCATGAAACCCAAAATTACATTTTTTAAGAGAAATTTTCATGTTCACTTGTAGAATTTTCTTAAGTACTAATGAAAGTCTCTCTAAATGTGATTGCCAGGTTTCTGAACAAATGATAATGTCATCAATATAAATGATTAACCATCCCTCTGATAATTCATGTGGGAATATGGTATTCATCATTCTTTGATAATGAGAGGGTGCATTTTTAATACCAAAAGGCATCCTCAAATATTCATAAATACCACAATGAGCTATTATTCTCAATAATTTCCTTGCATGAGGTGTTAAAACATTCTGATGGAAGCCTTTAAGAGCATCCATGGAAGTAATAAACTTTGCTTTGGATAACTGAGTCAAAGTCTCATGGATTCTAGGGATTGGATACCTGTCTGGAATAGTATAGGTGTTCAATGCCCTAAAATCTCCAACCATCCTTGACTTATCATTATGCCAAGTAATGATTACTGGAGTTGTGACTTCCACTTCCTCATTGTGTCCAACTTTTCTAAGAACTCCCAGTTTCATTAGTTCATGAATATGACTTTCTAATGCTTCTCTAGCCCTAGGGCTAGCTGGGTAAGCTGGTCTTCTTAATAGTGGGGGATAAGGTCTCTCCACGTTAAGCATGATATCCACTTCATGGCCTTTTATAGCCCCAAGTGGTTCATCATCAGAAGCAAAGGCTTTTTGAAATTGAAACAAAATTTCAATAAGTTCTTCCTTCATTTCTGGTGTTAATTCAGGACTAATTTGTGCTTCACTTAATTGATCTGACACAAATTTTTCTTTATTAACATTTTTTACTTGTTGAATGACAGTAATTTCTTTTCTTTCTGGAGAAAAAGCAAATTTTTGCCTTTTATTTTCCCCTATAGTGAAATATCTGTCCTTATAATTATTAATATCAATACCATAGATATTGAGATAATCATTCCCAAGTATAAAGTGTTGTGAAGTACAATTATTCATAACAACAAATTCAGCTTTCAATCTCATACTTCCTGCAGGGTGAGGAAATATTATTGTAGCTTCAAATATACCCAAAGGATGCATATTCTGGCTAGCACTGCTGAATTTCACACCTTCAATTGGCATCAACTTGTTTTGCCAATTGGTATAAATTTTGTCAAGATAATCTTTCCCAACACAAGTGCAAAAAGCACCTGAGTCAAGATGTATCTTGGCTTCTGTGTTATTTATCACAATATTAGTGATACAAGATGACCCAGCTGTATAACCTTTACCTCTGGCAGGTTTGGTTTTCTGCATTCTGGCATCTTGCACATGTATGAGATCCATACATTCATCACTGTACTGTGGTAAGTGAGTGTGTACCTCAGTGACCTCAAAAGAAACATTAATATTCTCTATACTAAGTTCTTCTGATGTTTCTTCTTCTTCTGAAGGTTCAGAATCACTTTCATGTAAAGCTACCTCAGTTTCTTTTGTGTCTTCCGCTTTTTCTACACTTATCTCATTGACTCTTGTCTTTTTTGGACAAGTGTTTGCTAAATGAGATGTGCTTCCACATTTATGACATTTCAAAGGAGGTCTGTCATGTGGTTTATTTGGTTTTGGAATTGGTTTCCCACTAGTCTTGTTGTCTATTGGGGGTTTATACCAATTTCTTCCAATTTTTGTTCTAGTAGTGATATCCTCCATAGCATTGATATAATCTTCTGTAGAGCAAGGCTCAATACATCTGCTTCTTATAGCATGCTCAAGGTCACCACCACACTTTCTTAATATCCTTTTATGTACCATTGGTTCAGACATATCAGGATGAAGGGCAGTTAATCTGTCCTTCTGTTTAAGAAACCAAGTCATGGGCCTGTCCCTCTCAATATTAAAAATGGCTTCCTCAAAAGAATTTTCCATTCTAAATCTCCAGGAATCATTTGCCCATTTGGAAATAACTTGTTCTTTCCACCAAGGCCAGGAATGTTTTCCATGGTCTTGTCTCATTTTATAATACCATTTCTTAGCTGATTTGGTAAATAATGAGTGTAATCTGGCACTTATGTATTCATCTGGTATGTTAAAGTCTTCTTTGAACATATCAATTGTTTTCATAAATTCCATATGATTATATTCTCCTTCACCACTGAAGGTTGGCCATTCCTCTAATCTTGGAATGTCTTTGTAATTGCAAGCAGTTTCCACATCATTACTTGAAATTGTATGATGTAAATCATTATTCAAGTTAAGATCATTTCTGTCAAGAAATGGTGTGGATTGCCTTGGCAATTCATTTTTTAGTGATATATTATTAATACTTGATTGAATATCTTCTTTCAATTCAAGTCTTGCTTTATCACTTTTTTCCAATTGTTCTTGAAAAAGAGCTGCATTGTGGCCAGTTGAATTTTCCAAGTTTTGAACTTGTATTTTCAATTCTCTTAACTGTCCAGTTATAAAAGAAATTGAATTCTCATCTGGTTGATTGAGTAAGGTAACTTTATGCTCAAGTCTTTCACAAATTTGCGTCAAAGACAAAATATTTGCCTTATTAACATTTTCAAGGCCAATAATGGTCTTTTGTTGGTCTTTAACTTGTACTATCTCATTGCCCAGCTTTTGTTGGACATGATCAAATGCTTTAAATTTTGCCATAATTTCTTTATTACAAGATTCAAAGTAAGTTACAAGCTTTACAGGGTCTATTTCTTTGGAAAGGATTGGTTCAATCTTTCCTCCTCCTTTGTGAGCCTTGAGGTATATTTCACATACCCAAATAGGCCACAATTATCTTAAAAAGAAATTTTGAATTATGCAAAACTCATAAGTCATGCATATATCCAAAATTCATCATTTTCAATTTCAGAAAAGATGAATAACTTTTTATTGAGTAAGTAAATCCATGGATTTAAGACCAGATTTGGATTCTACACAAAAATTCACCTAGGGTAGCTCCATAGAGTGAATAAGCTCAATTTAAGTATTTGAGGTGGTAAAATGGAAAATACTTCAATACCACATCATTAATACCACATAAAAGATCCGTGAAAATTTTTGTTTTTCTTGATTTTTAGCCAAAATAATGGGAAAGTGAGAAATCCCATGTTACATATACACTAAGAATAGTGTTATGCATGTTTTGAGCACTTAATATCATGGTATTCTTACATGGACTTTTGGTACACCCATAGTGGATATCTCACTTTAAGCTTAAATTACTATTTTGACGTAAAAAATAGGCAAGGGGGACAAAAGACATCAAAGAGAGCCAGGGTACCCAACTTCTGAGGCCTCAGAGGCGTGGATAGCTCCAGAGCAGGGATCCATGGCTCATCTTGGCCCAATTGGTAAACTAAAACTCTTTGGGAACTTGGTTACCAAGTTACAACTACTGTAAAACATCAGAAAATAGCAAATAACCTGCTATTTTGACGTGCCAAGGAGGTAATGAGCTACTTACACTCCTGTAACCATGTCAATTACTAATGACTTTCCATGGATAAACCCCAAAAGAGTAATTAAAACCCTTTTGGGACCCATATTCATTGATTTACCTCATAGCAACCAGCAAAACACTGCTATTTGCAATTCTACGTAGAAATGAGGTAAAACCTTCAAAAATTCATTAAAAATACAATTCTTAATGAATCTTTCTGAAACTTTCAGGACTAAAGGAGAACTGTATTATCTATGGTACAACCAAAAAGAATTACAGTTTTACTAGTAAAATTAAAAGTTTTACTTGCAGTCCAATTTTGGATATTCTACGTGAAACACTGAATCTTCAAAAATTCACAGTAATTACAACCTGTGATGAAATTGGCAATAACATTGATAACTTTGAGAAATCAATGATTATTTTAGAATAAAAGAAGATTTACAAGTGTTACTCCTTTTATTCTTAACCATATTGGGGTTGGTAGTCACGTAAAAGCATCAATTAAGTAATTATGATAATCTTACATGACAACAGATGATGCAATCAATAATCCAAAAAGGTTTATTGTTTTCTCACTCACTGGTTTTTCAGTTTGCTCCATGGCACGCCTCTGTGAGCTGTTGTTGACTTAAAAGAAGCCTATTCTTGCTGTTTTTTTCCGTATCATCATCTTATCAATTTATTAATCTTTATTACCAACAAGTAAGTATTAGTTCAACTATTCTTAAGTGTTTTAATTCTTTCAGAATCAATCAGAAAGACGTGAAATCATAGAATCCAACTATATATTGTTGTAATATTGTTATAAATCCTTTTGATCCCTTAAATCCACAATTCCACGTCAAATTTCTCTACTTTTATTATCAATAAGTTCTTTGGAGTATTAGTGAGTCATTTATCTTTAATTCTTAAAGTTTTTCTCTAGTAATAGTTTTCTTCAAGAATTATCTTTATAATTATTCTTGCAAAAGATAATTATATATTAAAATAATTTTATTATTTTAATAAAGAAGTTTTTATTATTAAATTCTTCTTGTAATTGATTCTTGTAGACAATTACTTGCTCACTGTTAAAATCACTAGTAGTGCTTAACACGTGAAAGAAATAATTTTTTAATTATTTAATTGTGGTTATAATAATATTTTATTATTATATTTCATAAGAACAGACATAGTACTGTTGATTAATAGTAATATTATCATCAGTTTCATAGTCACATCTTACATTTGGGGGCCTGGCCGTGATTTTATCCATAGACTTGGCTTTAATCATATTCTAGACTTCATTTTTGTGTTCTAAAAAACCACCATACCTACCACATCTTACATTTGGGGGCCTGGCCGTGTTTTTTGAACCTTGTACCCTTAATTAATATATTTTTAAGCTCTAAAATATATTAATTTAATTAATTTTTTTCTTTCAATTTGGAGTTAAAATATTTTTATTTTTGAAATTGTTTTAAAATCTTTTTCATTGAGGAATTTGGTTTAATTTTATATTGTTTTTACACGTGGCTTTTTCACATCCAAAAACTTATAAAATTATTCTTTGAGTTACTCTGAATTAATTTTCATTCAAAATCTTAAATTTTAATTTTTTTCTTTAAAAAGAATAATTTTTTAATATTAAAAAATATAAAACTTATAAAAAATCTTTAAAAAATATTTTAAAAAGTATAAAAAATAATTTTTTCTCTTTTATAATTTCTTTTAGTGTCTTTAATCAAATACTGTGCAGCTGGCAACAGACTCAGTAAAAGATATATCACTAGTCCAGAATCTTCAGAAGCAGAATCTGAAGACAGTATTGAGGTGCAGATTGCTAAAAGAGGCACCTTATTCAACTCAGAAAAAGCTAAATTACCACCAAAAGGTGTGTATTTTATCTTATATTTTCACCTTTTATCTTTAAATTGACGTGAAAATGGTGCATACCAGAAATGGAAGCAACTATTCAGTCCAACCAGATGGATGTGGACAAGGAAGAGGCAAGACCAAATCCAGAAGTGCCAAATCTTCCACAAGAAAGGCACATCTGGAGGATGCCAGAGTTGCCCCCCATTCCCCAAGGTCTGTACCAGCAGATTTTGACGTGAATTCTGAGCCTGAACTAATTTATGATAATATTTCCAGGGCTGAACCATTTTCAAGTGGCAGCAATAGAAATATATCAGAGCCAGTACAAAAATTGGTTCAGAGCAGCCAAAGAAGAGGAGTGGGAAATCTGCCCAAGCCTTTGGCAGGGGGCCATGAACTCCTACTTACACATCAAGAGCTTTCTGGGTCAGGAGAAGACCATAGAACTCTTAGGAGGTTGGAGCCCCCTGTCTTGCAAAGACAAGGTCAAAAAGATAAAGAATTGGTTGAAGAACCAGAGTCTTTTATCCATAGACCAGAAGAAAGAATTGGAAATGACTCCAACTTTGGAGACAGAGGCACCAGTGGCATCTACCAGCTCCAAACCAGCTCCAGAAGCATCCAAGGACAAGCCCAAAGGACCTCAAAAGAAACAGAGAGGTCCCAAGAACCATCAAGGCAAGGGCAAAGGCAAAGCCAATTGGCACAGACCTTACCCACAAGGGTACAGGATCCCCAGATTGGAGCCTTCAGCCGTGGACAGTGTCTTCAATATGGCCAGAACTCTTATGGAATTCACAGCCAAAGAGCAGGAAAGGATGAACAGGACTTTTCCACGCAAATAAATGATGTACATAGAAGTATTAGTGTAGAAATTGGCAAACTTGAGTCAAAGTTAAAGCAAATTACATTAGACATCAATGATTTAAAGAAAAATGACAAGCAACATTCTGATTGGCATAAATTGACAACTGTCACCCTTGAGTCAATTAGCAATGCTTGTGAAAGAATTGAGAACCAATGTCAAAATAATGACACAGAGGATCTTTCCATCTTTAAAGTAAATGATAGACTTAAAACTCTTGAAGACCATGTCTTACAAATAGTTAAGAACACTAATCAATTTGCTATACATTTAGCAAAAAGTGACAGTGAAAGGCAGAAATTGAAGAATGAAATAATTGCAAGTGTGGAGCAAATTCATAAGAATCATGAACCACATATGCCAAGACATTCTACACCTTTGACTGAAGAAAAACTTTCTGTCAAAGAAAGTTTGACTCCATTCTTAGGAGAGAATGTTATTTCTGCAAAGGATATTCCCAAATTAGAAGAATGGCCAACATTCTCTGGTGAAGGAGAATACAACCATATTGAATTCATCAGGACTATTGATATGTTGCAAGAAGACTTTAATATACCTGATGAAATCATAGTAGGAAAATTACATTGTTTGTTTACCAAGACTGCAAAGAAATGGTATTACAAGATGAGAATGGATCATGGAAGACATGACTGGTCTTGGTGGAAATCTGAAGTGATTACCAAATGGGCCAATAATTCTTGGAGGTTTAAAATGGAGAATGCTTTTGAAAGTGCCATTTTTAACTCAGAAAAAGACAAACCACTTACTTGGTTCTTCAAACAAAAAGACAGATTATCTGCTTTACACCCAGATATGTCTGACACTATGATTAATATGAAAATATTAAGAAAATGTGGAGGAGAACTGGAACATGCTATCAAAAGCAGATGTGTGGAACCCTGTTCAACAGAGGACTACATTAATGCTATGGAAGATATCATTACCAGAACAAGAATTGGTAAAACTTGGGTTAGAAACCCAATAGAGTCCAAAATAGTCTCAAAGATTCCTAGAGAGGAAAGAAGACCAGAAAGACCTGTCTTGAAGTGTCATAAATGTGGAAGTACTTCACATTTAGCCAACACTTGCCCTAAGAAGACAAAGATCAATGAAGTTCAAATCATTGAAGACATTCAGTGTACTGAAGAGAAAGAAGAGTCTGATCAAGATTCTGCAGTCTCTGAAGATACACCAGTAGAGGACTATCCCATTGAAAACATTTCAGCTTTCTTTGAGGTCACAGAAGTCCATACCCACTTGCCACAGTACAGTGAGGATTGCTACAACCTGATCAATATCCAAGATGCCAGAATGTGTAAAACAAAACCTGCTAGAGGAAAGGGTTATACTGCTGGAGCATCCTGTATCACATCAGTTCTAATGGGTGATATTGAAGCCAAAGTAAATCTGGATACAGGAGAATTTTGCACTTGTATTGGCAAGGATTATCTCCAAATTATACTTCCTGAATGGAAAAACCATCTATTACCAATAGAAGGTGTACAGTTCAGTAGTGCCAGTAACAATATGTACCCCTTGGGCATATTGGATACTAGTATTGTATTCCCACATCCAGCAGGAAGTGTAAGAATGAAAACTGAGATTGTAGTAATGGATAATTGTACATCTCAGCATATCATTCTTGGAAATGATTACTTGAATATTTATGGTATTGATATAAATAACCATAAAGACAGATATTTCACAATTGGAGATAACAAAAGGCAAAAATTTGCTTTCTCCAATATGCCAAAACAGATATCTGTAGTATCTTCTGTCAAAGATACTTACAAAGATGAATTTGTGTCTAAACAACTTGTTGAAGCACAAATTAATCCATCATTGTCACCAAAGATGAGGAATGAACTTATTGATGTATTATATACATACAATAATGCATTTGCATCTGATAATGAACCATTAGGCGCTATAAGGGGACATGAAATTGATATTACTCTTAATATTGATAGACCATATCCTCCAGTACTTAGAAGACCAGCTTATCCAGCCAGTCCCAGAGCTAGGGAGGCCTTGGAAAAACATATCCAAGAGTTGATCCAACTTGGTGTGCTAAGGAAAGTAGGCCATAATGAGGAAGTTGAAGTGACAACACCTGTTATTATTGCATGGCATAATGATAAGTCAAGAATGGTTGGAGATTTTAGAGCTTTGAATACCTACACAGTTCCAGATAGGTATCCAATCCCTAGGATCCAAGAAACCTTGACTCAATTGTCTAAAGCCAAGTATATAACATCAATGGACGCATTAAAAGGCTTCCATCAAAATGTTTTGACGCCTAAAGCTAGGAAATTACTTAGAATTATCACTCACTGTGGTATTTATGAGTATCTTAGAATGCCATTTGGCATTAAAAATGCTCCATCTCATTATCAAAGAATGATGAATACCATCTTCCCCACAGAATTGTCTGAAGGATGGCTTATCATTTATATTGATGATATTATTATATGTTCTGACTCATGGTCTTTGCACCTTGAAAGACTTGCAAGAGTACTTCATAAAGTTGCAGAAGTGAACATGAAAATTTCACTTAAGAAATGCAATTTTGGTTTTGAAGAACTCAAAGCATTAGGACATGTTGTCTCTGGTTTGAGCTTGGGTATTGACAAGAATAAAGTAGCAGCAGTGTTACTTAAGCCAATACCCCAGAATAAAAAAGAAATGATGTCTTTTCTTGGATTTGCTAGTTACTATAGGCAACACTTGAAAGATTTTGCAATTCTAGCCAAGTCACTTTATAGAATCTGTGATCAACAGACTGTATTTGAAATGACACAGGAAAGAATTAAAGCTTATGAGAAGATAAAGAAAGCCCTTACAGAAGCACCTTTACTCCTCATGCCTGACTGGAATATTCCTTTTAAATTGTACATTGATGCATGTGGGGATGGATTAGGGGCAGCCCTACACCAAGTCCAAATTATTGATGACAAACCTACAGAAGGACCAGTTTGTTATATCTCAAGACAAATCAAACCAACAGAAGCCAGATATGGTGCAAGCCAAATGGAGTGCTTATGTTTGGTATGGGCACTTGAGAAATTACACTATTACCTTGATGGCAGTGTTTTTGAAGTGATAACTGACTGTAATGCCGTGAAATCACTTCTTAACATGAAAACTCCCAACAGACATATGTTGAGATGGCAAATAGCCATTCAAGAATATAGAGGAAACATGACTATAGTTCATAAAGCAGGAAACATTCACAAAAATGCTGATGGACTTAGTAGATGGGCTTTAGCCAACACTCCTGATAACCCAGCTTATGTACCTTTGGAAGCTGAACCACAGATTCCAATTGAAGGGATTAACATAACTGATATTGGGACTGAATTCTTTGAAGAGGTCAGAGAGTCTTATAAACAAGACAAGAATTGCCATATCTTGACTTCTTTATTGGATAAAGACTGCAAAGACACATCTTTGGTCAATACACTAGATGAAGTTTGGAAAAATTCCTATTCTGAAGGAAGATTTCACTTGTTTGATGGGATTATTTACCATAGAACAAAACATTCTTGTGTGATGACATTGTGTAGTAGATTACTCATCAATACCATTCTTCATGAATGCCATGATAGCATTTACTCTGGACACCTATCAGAAGACAGAACACTTGAAAAGGTGAAGAACTGTGCATGGTGGCCATCTTGGAGAAAAGAAACCATTGAATATTGCCATACCTGTGATAGATGCCAAAAAGCAAACAGGAGTACAGGCAAGAAATTTGGATTAATGATCCATATTCAAGAACCAAAATCCCCTTGGGAAGTTGTTCACATGGATTGGGTCACAGCACTTCCTCCAAGTGGTGACAAAAGTTATAATGCTTGTTTAGTCATTGTAGACAGATATAGCAAAACTCCCATATTCTTACCATGTCATAAAGATGACACTGCTATGGATACAGCTCTTCTTTTATGGAGTAGAGTTATTTCTCATACAGGGTTATTTAAGAATATCATAAGTGACAGAGACCCCAAGTTCACATCTGCACTTTGGACCAATCTTCATAGATTGTTTGGGACTAAGTTATCATTCTCTACAGCATATCACCCTCAAACAGATGGGCTAGCAGAGAGGATGATTCAAACTTTAGAAGACATGATCAGGAGATTTTGTGCTTATGGATTAGAATTTAAAGACTCAGATGGCTTTACCCATGACTGGTGCACTCTGATACCTGCATTAGAATTGGCATACAAGACATCAGTCCATTCTTCCACAGGACAAACTCCTGCTATGTTAGAAAAAGGATGGAATCCAAGACTCCCAGCAGACACACTGAGGAAAGACTTGATTGACATTCATCCTACAGCTTCCAGCTTCAAATTAATGCTTGATAAAGTAAAACACCATGCAAAACAAAGTATGGATGATGCTTTTGATTATGCAAAACAGAAGTGGGACAAGAGTCATAAAGTACCAGACTTCAAAGTAGGGGACTTAGTTCTAGTTTCAACCTTGAATTTTAATAATATCAAAGGCCCAAAGAAACTTAAAGATTCTTATGTAGGACCTTTTGTTATTGTTGCCTTACATGGAACCAATGCAGTTCAAGTGGAATTGAGTGGTGAATTGGAAAATAAACACCCCACATTTCCAGTCAGCCTGATAAAACCTTATCAACCAGCTGACAAAGAATTGTTTCCTTTAAGGAACCCAACTCCTTTAACTGTGCCCCCTGTGGAACAGAATGAAGACAGAAAGATAAAGAAAGTCATTAAAGAAAGGAGACTTAGGGGTAAAAATCAAAGAGAATATCTTGTCAGATATAGAAATCCAGTACATGAAGATGAATGGATGGCAGAATCAGAAATACCTGACTCAGATAAACTCTTAAGAAGATTTAGACATGAAAGAAGGCCACAAGCCTGAATATGTCTATAAATGTGCTTTAAATTACTTGATCTGAGTAATGTGAAGAGGTTGGACAGTGGACATTAACCCCCTTTTGGGGCCTTATTCTTTTTACCACTAATAAAATTGTAGTACAATTTTATTTTTTGGTGGGAGGGAATGTGAGCCTTGAGGTATATTTTACATACCCAAATAGGCCACAATTATCTTAAAAAGAAATTTTGAATTATGCAAAACTCATAAGTCATGCATATATCCAAAATTCATCATTTTCAATTTCAGAAAAGATGAATAACTTTTTATTGAGTAAGTAAATCCATGGATTTAAGACCAGATTTGGATTCTACACAAAAATTCACCTAGGGTAGCTCCATAGAGTGAATAAGCTCAATTTAAGTATTTGAGGTGGTAAAATGGAAAATACTTCAATACCACATCATTAATACCACATAAAAGATCCGTGAAAATTTTTGTTTTTCTTGATTTTTAGCCAAAATAATGGGAAAGTGAGAAATCCCATGTTACATATACACTAAGAATAGTGTTATGCATGTTTTGAGCACTTAATATCATGGTATTCTTACATGGACTTTTGGTACACCCATAGTGGATATCTCACTTTAAGCTTAAATTACTATTTTGACGTAAAAAATAGGCAAGGGGGACAAAAGACATCAAAGAGAGCCAGGGTACCCAACTTCTGAGGCCTCAGAGGCGTGGATAGCTCCAGAGCATGGATCCATGGCTCATCTTGGCCCAATTGGTAAACTAAAACTCTTTGGGAACTTGGTTACCAAGTTACAACTACTGTAAAACATCAGAAAATAGCAAATAACCTGCTATTTTGACGTGCCAAGGAGGTAATGAGCTACTTACACTCCTGTAACCATGTCAATTACTAATGACTTTCCATGGATAAACCCCAAAAGAGTAATTAAAACCCTTTTGGGACCCATATTCATTGATTTACCTCATAGCAACCAGCAAAACACTGCTATTTGCAATTCTACGTAGAAATGAGGTAAAACCTTCAAAAATTCATTAAAAATACAATTCTTAATGAATCTTTCTGAAACTTTCAGGACTAAAGGAGAACTGTATTATCTATGGTACAACCAAAAAGAATTACAGTTTTACTAGTAAAATTAAAAGTTTTACTTGCAGTCCAATTTTGGATATTCTACGTGAAACACTGAATCTTCAAAAATTCACAGTAATTACAACCTGTGATGAAATTGGCAATAACATTGATAACTTTGAGAAATCAATGATTATTTTAGAATAAAAGAAGATTTACAAGTGTTACTCCTTTTATTCTTAACCATATTGGGGTTGGTAGTCACGTAAAAGCATCAATTAAGTAATTATGATAATCTTACATGACAACAGATGATGCAATCAATAATCCAAAAAGGTTTATTGTTTTCTCACTCACTGGTTTTTCAGTTTGCTCCATGGCACGCCTCTGTGAGCTGTTGTTGACTTAAAAGAAGCCTATTCTTGCTGTTTTTTTCCGTATCATCATCTTATCAATTTATTAATCTTTATTACCAACAAGTAAGTATTAGTTCAACTATTCTTAAGTGTTTTAATTCTTTCAGAATCAATCAGAAAGACGTGAAATCATAGAATCCAACTATATATTGTTGTAATATTGTTATAAATCCTTTTGATCCCTTAAATCCACAATTCCACGTCAAATTTCTCTACTTTTATTATCAATAAGTTCTTTGGAGTATTAGTGAGTCATTTATCTTTAATTCTTAAAGTTTTTCTCTAGTAATAGTTTTCTTCAAGAATTATCTTTATAATTATTCTTGCAAAAGATAATTATATATTAAAATAATTTTATTATTTTAATAAAGAAGTTTTTATTATTAAATTCTTCTTGTAATTGATTCTTGTAGACAATTACTTGCTCACTGTTAAAATCACTAGTAGTGCTTAACACGTGAAAGAAATAATTTTTTAATTATTTAATTGTGGTTATAATAATATTTTATTATTATATTTCATAAGAACAGACATAGTACTGTTGATTAATAGTAATATTATCATCAGTTTCATAGTCACATCTTACATCCTTGTTTTTGAATTCCATCAAAGTTCTTGCCATATTGAACACATTGTCCATGGCTGTCTTTTCCTTCTTTGGAATTCTGTAATTCTGAGGGTAGGGCTTGTTCCACTTGGGCTTTGCCTTTCCCTTTGCCTTTTGCTTGCCCTTCTGGCTGGTCTTTGGGGCTTGCTTGGGCTTGTTTGGCACTTGTTGAGGCGGATTTTTGCTGGTGGATGCTTGAGGAGCTTCCACTTGGCTGTTGTCCTTGCCCTGGGCCAACTTCTTCCTCTGGTCTTCTGATAACATGCTTTGGTTTTTCAACCAAGCTTTTATCTGTTGGACTTGTCCTTTGACAGACATTGGTGTCCAACCCAATAGAAGATCTTCTGTCTTTTCTGGCCCCATGAACTTCTTCACTTGAAGATAAGAGTTCATGGTGCCTATCCAAAGACTTGGAAGGAGTTCCCACTCTTGTTGTTTTGACGCCAGGAACCAGTTTTTCCATTGGGATTGATAAATTTCCACAGTTGCCTGTTGGAAATGGTTCAGGTCTAACAGCAATAGCAGTTATGTCAGCTTCTGGACTCTCAATAAGAGGTTCAAAGGTGCTGGCTAACCTTTGGGAACTGGTGGAAGTTCTGGCATCCTCCATTTGTGCCTCTCCTCTGGGAGGACATTCTTGCCTTTTGGATTTATGGCTGGAATGTCCTGGTCCAGATCCATTTGATTGGATGGAGTAGTTGCTTCCACTTCTAGTAGGAGTCATTTCACGTCAATTTTAATAAAAATTAGAGTAAAAGTGGATTGAATTCACCTGCAGGACCTTTAAAGGGCTCTTTGGTTATTAAACCCCTTGGTGCTGGGCTGGTTTGAATTTCAATACTGGACTCTGAGGCTTCAGAGTCTGAAGAACTTTCTCTGATGGAAGACACTAGAGAAAATTAAAAAATATAAGTTATTTTATCAAATAATAAAAATAACTTATAAACTCAACTTATTGAATAAAGTTGTTTTTATGTAATTTATGGCAAATTACGTCAAAAATAAAGAAAAATGTCTAAGATAAAAAGAAAAAATGTTTTTAGTAAAGATTTTTATTTTTAAAGATTTTTTATTTGATTTATTATTTTCTTTAAAGAAATAATAATTATGCAATTAACAAGTTAATTAATCAAAATTATATTATTATTCACTTTATACTAGAATAACTCAAAGAATAAATTTCAAGTCTGTGATGTGAAAAAGCCACTAGTTAGACAAAAGAAACTTATTCCAAGTCACTCAATAGTATATTGTTTCAAACAATATTCTTAAGAAAAGATAACTTTATTAATATTATAAAGATTATTTATAAGGGATAAGTCCCAAAAAAGCCAATATTAAGACAAATATGGCAATTTTACGTCAAAAAACAGTAAAATAAGGTCTAGAATATGATTTATGTCCCAAAAATTGGTTTAAAATCACGGCCAGGCCCCCAAATGTAAGGTTTGTCTATGAAACGCTTGATAATAGTAACAATATCAAGAGTACTATGACTGTCCTCAGTAGAAAAATATAATATAATGAAATATTATAACCACAAATTTAAATATAATTATTAAAAAATAATTATATAAAAAAATAAATTTAATTATTATTATAATAATATAATAATAAAAAAAAATATAATAATTATAATAAATTATAATTATTCTATTATTGTTATAGTCACTGACAGTTATAACAATAAGAAGTGTAAAGCTCTTAATGAGACAATTACACGTGGAAAATAAGAATATTAACCACTTATAAATAATATAAATATTATTTATAAAAAGAATTAATCACACACTGTGCAGAAATAATTCTTTATAGAATAAAATTCTATATAAAAAAACTAATAATAGATAAAAAAAATATAGAACTTTAAAGAAAACTTACTTATAATATTTATTTAATACAACAAGTTATAAAACAACAGTTATTATATTAAATAATGATTATAAGTTAAAAACACGCCAAAAATCAATAAAATCAAAGATAAAACAACTTTTTATACTAAAATTTATGATTAAAGAGTTTTTGAGAGGAATTTGTGGATTTTAAAAGATATTTAAGATGAAAATTTTATATAATAAAAGTTATTATAGATGATTACAACAATAATCTGAATTCTATGACTTCAATTCTTTAATTTAATAAATAAAGAATAAAAATAACTTAAGAATTACTTTTAATAATAAGATTTTATATTTAATAAAACTTTACCTGTTTAAATGTCTAATATGATTGGATTGATTATGAATGATGGACAAAAACAGTGATGAAAAGACTCTTTTTATGTCTACAGAGCAGCTCTC
This sequence comes from Austropuccinia psidii, assembly GCA_023105745.1. Taxonomy (NCBI): domain Eukaryota; kingdom Fungi; phylum Basidiomycota; class Pucciniomycetes; order Pucciniales; family Sphaerophragmiaceae; genus Austropuccinia; species Austropuccinia psidii. The sequence goes on from JALGQZ010000004.1 coordinate 56,624,908, forward strand.
ATGATTCATAATGGATGTAGAGGGCGTGCTCAGGTCAAAACTGAAAAACCATGCTTAAAAATTAAGTTCTTAACTTAAGGCAACTTATTTTTACTTCCAATTTAAAGTTACCAGTGTTATTCTTAACTCCAAGTAACTTTAATCCTCATTTAGTTTAATTATTTTAAGTTTTAATATAAAATAAGTTTATTTATATTAAAGTTCATCATATGAACAACTTAAAATTAGAGTTTCAAGCAGAAATCTTTTAAACTCAATTTTTAATTCATTTTTAAAGAAATCATAATTTTCTTTAAGCTTAATTAAAAAGTAATTTTCCAGGCTAATTACCCAGGAAACTTATTAATAAAAGATACTTAAAATTTAATTTATATATTGATAATATTAAATTCTAAGCTGTGTGAAATTTTCAAGCAAATCCATTAAGATTTGGATTTTTAATGAATTTTTGAAGTTATTACTATTTTTCCACGTAAAATAGCAATACACACAAAACCTTAAGTTTTGATAAGGTTTTGATGATTGAAACTTTAAAGTTTTAAGCTTATTTAAGCTTTTTAAGCTTGATTAAGCTTTGACAGTTCTTAAAACCTTGATTCCAAGCCTGCTTATTGGGATTTACCCTCTTGGCAGCTTGAAATTCCTGTCCAATTTAGGATAATACCAGTTTAAACCTTAAGGTTGGATCAAAGTCTAATCTTAAAGTTTAAATAAGGTTGAAAATCCTCCAATACAGGTGGACAACCTTAATTGAATCCTTGCAGATCCAAAAAGTTGGGTACCCCAGCTCTATTTGGTCTTTTTCCTTTGTCCCACCTTTTTGCGTGGATTTTGCCCTTTTATTTATTTAAAGCCATACTATGGCCTTAAACCCTTTTAAATTGAGCTCACGCAGGATTTACATTCTGTATGGCAAATCCTTAGCCAATTCAGTAAATATACACCACACCTCAATTTTAACTAAAATTTTGGTAAAGTTGCATAAACCTTATGTAACTTTAAATTTAAGCTTAATTAAGCTTAAATTTAACAATTTAAAAAAATGTTAAAAAAGTTACATTAGTACTGTGAGATTCTTAAATCTTCTAATAACACAAGAAATAAGTGTTTTTGGGTATAACACCTTATGGGTGTACCCTAGGTTATTTTTGGTGTAGAATCCAAAAATGACATAATAATTATAACTTTGTTTATCCAAAAAAAAGTTATACTTATTTTTTATTATTTTTTATTTTAAATTCAACTAAAAAGTCTGTTTAAGACAAATTTAATTGTTTATAAAATCATTTGTGGCCTTATGGGTATGTTAAACATACCTCACAGGCTCACAGTTTTAAAAGATGATAAGATTGATAATAAATGATTTAATTTAAGATTTAAAGGGCTTTACTATAGAGATATAGTGGTGGTGAGCGCTGTTGAAAGCCCTGGGTGCAGCTTTACCTGTTGGATTACAATAATAAAGACTACAATACTTTAAATTAAGAGTATACCTGGTTATTACCCAAGAGTAAAACTGTTTTTGACAGTTTACTATGTAGGGTATTCAAGAGCAGGATGAGGAAAGGTTTTGGCTGTGAAAAGCCCTCCTTTTATCCTGAAATTGAGGTGGAAAGGCTGCTAGACCTTTCCACGTAGAGGAAGTGAAGATTTTTCACTCTCTATGACAGGCTTGTGGTTTGCAAACAGCCTGTATACCCTGTATTGGGCTCAGATGTGGTTTTGAAACCACATCTGGGCAGTTTTCACCAATACAGCGTGAAAATTTTCATCTGGGGACCTCACAGCCTGATTCTGACGTGTATGACGCATAGAATGCTGTACAGAAACTGTATGGGACCCCAGTATTGACTGACATATGAGGTATTGAAGTAAAAACATGCTTCTTTGTCTATTTGACACCTCATATTCATGGTTATGGGATATTATCCCATGGTAAGGCTGTATCTGACAACAGGTGGGATTTTGACCTTAAAATGGTCATAACTCTGTCAGTTTTTGAGATATCAAGCTCAACGTTGGTTCATTGAATAGCTCTGTATGAGCTCTACACAATGGTACCCAACTTGACATGGTTATCATTAAATATGACAAAGTTATCCCATGTACAAGTATTTTTGTACATTGGCGTGGTCTGGTCAAAAGCTGTATTAAGCTTGTTTGGCCAATACCTTCTGTTGTAGTTGAGTTATGAGGAAATGGATGGCACCATCAGATAGCCCTGATTTTGCTCTTTCCAGAAAGACCCCACTTCAGGTATCTCACACTAAAACTGTAAAAGTTAGATGAGAGGTGAATGTTTTGTTCACCCTTATTTGGTCTGAATTTGACCATAACTCAAGTAATACTGGTGCTAGCTCAGTTTTGCTGGTACCATTGGATAGCCCTGGCTTAGAGCTTCATTTTGAGTACCCATTTGATGGGGTTAAGCCTCTCCTTCTAAATTTTAGATGAGAGGTGAAAATTAAGGTTTATGCTCAGCAATAACTTTGAGCAGGAATAACTTTGTTATTTCTTGTCCTATGGTGATGGGACTTATATTTTCAGGAAGAGGTGAGTTTCCTCTTTCTTTTGATACCTTTTGAGCTAATTTGGCTCAGCTCCATGTTTTGGTGGTATTTTGGTTATACCATTGGTTTATGATATTTTGGCTGTCATGCTTGTGCTCTGGTTTTGAGTCACAGGCTGACACTTCCGTACTACATCCATAGTGTACGGTGGCTTGTTGGCGTACACAATGAAGGCAATTGCCGAAATATGCTGAGTGGCCTGCTCTGCCAACAGGACCTAAGGGGAAATTGGTCAGTATATTCACAATGTTGTGGTTAGGGTTTAAATCATGAGACTCACAAATTAAAACCTAATAAGTGGACTATTTAAGACAAGGGAATTGTGTCTCCTGTTTCGCCGACAAAACCATTTTATATCATATCATTCAAATGGAACACTTTGCTTAGTCCTTACCTCATGAGCGTTGAATAGTTCAAAAGTTGACTTTAGTAGGTTTCTCACTAGTCAACTTTATTCAATGTCTCACAGGGAAGTGATTTCATTTGCATGATATGAAATAATTTGCAAAACATCGCCTTCTTCAATTTCCCGACAAATCACATTTTGCAAATGAGATTATTTTACTTGCACCTTTTTTCTTGAATTTGCATCTTTTTATTCAAAAATTTTCAAACAAGTTATCAATCAACTCGTCACCATCTATTTGCTTAATAAACTACCTCCGCTATGGCCCAAACCCCGGGAAATTCAACTGAATTCAATGAACGACCAACTTCAGCCCCAGAGAGTGGAAGTGAAATCTCTGATATTGCCACTAGTCATGAATTAGGCATTGAAGTAGAGAGCCAGTCACATGAAGATAATCAAGATCCACCAGTTCTTCCAGAATGTGAGTATGCATCCATCTTGAATATTTCTAATCTCCCAAAACCTGATATTGTGTCATAGCCTTTATTTCAGGTCAGCCTCCAAGCTCTCAGAAACTGAATTTTAAAAGTTATGAGAAGGAAAAGACTGTTGAACCTTGTGCACCGACAGAAGATGATGGGCAAGATGATGTAATTTTCAGTGGGGAGGTGGAAATTATATCCAAGGAACAATTTGTCTCCAACATTGCTCAAACAATCCCAAGGCTCGAAAAAATCCAAAATGATAGTAAAATTCCTGATTATGTGTGTCAAAAGATTGCTGAAGCCATGAGCCTGCTCAAAATGGATTTGAACCGTAAGTCCATTACTAATTCAAAACAAAATTGATATCAATAGCTGCTTACAATATATGGGCAGGTGTGGAGGTGGGAGAATCTCTACCTGAAGGATCTCGTGTCATAATTGGATTTCCAGGCAAAGGATTACGAAAAAGACCAAATATACATGCGACCAAAAAAACAAACAAAAAACGCCGTACCTTTGAAGCCGCAAACGATTCTCGTGATCAAGGTCATGAAATTATAAATGTTGAAGGGGACCATATTGATAATCAACCTCCGCATACTGAACCCCCCCAATACTCAATGAAACAATCCATGATGAAGCTCCACATACTGAAATATTCAAGCCTTTCAAGAAAGGGAAACAATTAAACATGATACAATGGGACACGATATGACTGATATAGTTCCTGACCCTGAGCCCGAAGTGTCATCGTCTGCTAATTTTCAAGGAATATTTTTATCCCGCATGGAAGAGTTTGCAGGCGTTTTGAATTATCATTCCAATATTACTCAACAATCATGGAAAAGGGGGCTTGATAATATCAATAGTATTTACAAAAATTGATGGGACAATTTACCAACAAAAGATGCTCATTCATTCCTGCTTGTTGGTAATAAGGTGATCAGTAACCAAGAGCTTAAAATGTCGGCCTGGCTGGAGGACCTTGAGATGGCAGGTGAGTTTTATCTTTGTGCATGATACATGTTTATTGGCTGTTGACTGGTGATATAAATTGCAATATACAGGGTTAGATTTTTTTAAGCCAACCAAAACAGAAGCGTTTTTTGATCACAACATTTGGAATCTCAAATTGATGAAGGAATCAGCTAAACCTCCAGAGAATCTCCCAAAATCTGAACACTCCTTCTTCAAAATGGTTCAGAGCCTTCTTTACCCTGCCAATACAGTTAAACATTTTTGGGCAAATGTTATGTTGGAATCCATTAGTTTAGTCTCATACGATGTGGTTGCACCCAAACCATATGTTGCACCAACATCAAATTCGACCAATCCTCTTGGACTCAAACGGGGAGCAGTTGAATACCTTTCCTCCTGCTTGAGTAAATCAAAGCAACGTCTAACCCAACTCAGCATTGAAGGTGGCGGGGCTGACAATGACATATCCACAAAGCCGCACAAGAACCTGGAGGATCTAATGGATACAGTTATCCATTTGATGATTGCGTACAACATGGTACGTGCACATACAAAGGTCAAAGTTAATGGCATCAAAGGCAAACTCACGAACTCAAAAAAAAATGAGGCCATCAAAGATCTTTTGGCGTGTCACAAGAATCTCGGAATAAATCGAATTTGCTATGGTATATTAGCGGGATTCTGTGTGGCGGGGGTTTGTGGTTTGATGGTATTCTCAGATGACTGGAGAACAAGCTCAGTTAAAGGGGCTTTATCACTAATTGACATTTCCGCAAAACTTTCAGAAGGTAAAAATCTAGTGGAGCCAGTGTGGCTACGTACTAATAAGTATATATGTAATTTACTGAATAAAAGTTTCTTCTCATCAGAGTCTTGTAACCCCACTATACCTCTTAGATATGAATTTGCACGATGCTTAGTATTAGACTTTGGTGATGCCTGGGTGGCAAAACGCAGTCTTGGTTCAAGTGATGAGGTCACCTTGACGGTACCCAGGTCAGCTAAACTCACAACCAGGATTGACCCGTTTTAGATTAGCTTTGTACTAGATAGATTGTAATTTAATTTTGAAAAGTGATTTATGAATTTAATAATCATGACTTCCTATCCTACTACTGCCCGGGTGCCACAGTCTGAGTACCAATAGTAATTGTACAGCGGCATGCCTCCGTACATCATTGCAAAGACTCGGACAAGACGCAAGCTGAGTCAGGCGTTGTGCCCACGAGTAGCACACGCGGGGGCATTGTGGGAAGTCGCTTTTATCACTTCCTGCCAGCCCATAATAGGCCAAAGGTTCCTGTGTCTTTCAAGAGGACTAGGATAGCTAGGCATCCCCAGCAGGATGCATATTGAATTTGCGTGTGCTTGCAATATTCCAAATGGTTGGATTGGAAAGTGATTGCATGGGAACATCAATATGTAAAATTGAATAATGCACTATCCACTGCAATTTTCAGGTTCAGGTATTTGAGATCGCGAATTTGCCAAGGTCAGGTGTGATCTTTCTCTTTAGCCGCAATCAAAAAAGATTCATCAACCACAATTCAATTTAGGTGATATTAATAAATCAGTAATCATTCGGTTTCATTTCATTTTCTGCTGAAAGCATGCCATTCACAAAAAAAGGAAAAGAGCGTAAAAGGGAACTCGCAAGAAAGCGTTGGGATGAGGAAGGAAAGTGTGAGTTGCTTGCTTAATCTCAGTGTATATATATAGATATATATATATGCTTCCACATTTATGTGGCACCCTCATTGGGCCCCACGGAAGAACATTGGCTTTAGTCGGTTCAGATTGTGCCAATGTCATGTGGGCTCCAACAGGGAAGTCAAAGGATGTGTGGCAAAGAAAGCTCCTTGGCAGTATCTGATATCTTGTGTGCTTCAACACATAGTGATCCCGCAACCACTTGGGAATAGTAGCAGATCCCAAAAAGACAAATGAGCGCAAAACAAACCGAATGAATAGGTTGTTTTCCTCCTCTCGCCCAACAGCACAAATATCAATGCCAGTATCAGCAAATATCACCCCAAGTGAAATTCGGAGGGTTGTGGATGTCAATCAGATCAAACGCATTCACTTTGGCTGTGTGGCTATTTTCTCTTCAACCGGATTACTCATTGCCCTTGTCAAATTCCGACCATTCACAACAATGAGTGAAGTCAAGGTCAATCAATGGGATGAATTATCACAATTCTTATTTCGCGAAAAGAGATTCACCGACCCGATTGCAACCAATGGAGCATTACTGGAGGGATTTATGTTTGCAATTGGGTGGCGCAAATTCAGCACCAAGAATGAACAATTTGGTCTGTATGGAAGTGTTGGGAAAATTGAAAAGGCAAAAGATGAATGGCAGAACCGAGGTCCCAATCTTAGCTCGGTGGGTTGCATTCTAGTTCAATCCTTACAATATGTTGGGGAGAATTTATTTGAGAAGATTCAAAATTTCTACAATTCATTGGGGGTTCCGTCTTTTGATAAAGTCAACTATGAAGGCAATATTCCGGCAAATCAGGGTGCATTCAAGTTCGCTTCCGCACTCACTTTCACCATGAAGGGATTCAAAAACGCACCTCATGTTGATAAGGATGCATCGCTGTATGCTTCGGGATGGTGGTTTCAAGCTGATAAGCGGACCGGCCAAATTCAAAGAGATGCGTCAAAGCGGTGTACAGGTGGAAAATTGATTTTCCCAAATGAGCATTTTTGGATTGATCTATCCGCATGTCATGGGCTCATTCAGGTAGTGTGGGCCAGTAGTACATTTGTTCATTATACTGATCCAGCACAGGACAATGAAAGAATGACACTAGTGGGTATGTCCACACAATGCTCAAGCAGGTTAGCAAAAACAATGCGGCAAAAAAACCATGGCTATTATGAGATTGGCGAGAGAGCGGGCTATCAAATCAGGGATGGTAATAAAATCTCATGTCAATTCAAAGAATGAGGAGATTTGCATGTGTGCTGGGTAAGTAATGGTGGGGTAAGGCAGAGGACAATATACACCAGGATTGGATGGATTCGAGTGCGGGAGATGGGGTGTCTCACATGAAAAAGGGGTGAAGTGGATTATGTACGGTGGCATGCCATCGTACATCTGTCCTGGTTTGTTGCTATTGTCCAGGATGCCAATGCTTCACACGTGAATCCTTATGCTTGTGCAGGTTCCGACAATGCTAAAAGTTCCTTATGCCTATGCGGGGTGCCGACGCTACACACGCCAATCCTTACGCCTGTGCAGGCTCCCAAAAATTTACACACCAATCCTGACGCTTGTGAAGGTTCCCAAAAATGCTAAAAATTCCTTACGCCTGTACAGGATTCCGGCGATTCACACGCCAATCCTTACGCTTGTGAAGGTTCCAGACAATTTAAATAATTCAATAAATGAGTAAGATTAATAGTGTGTGACCATAGGAAAGGCCATGTTTCACAAATCTGGAGTGGATTGCTCACATGTGGGAAGCTCCCGCTTTTTTACAGTTAAGAATGGATATGGCTCTAAACCATGGAAGAAGAAAATATAGGAGAGGATAACGGCAACTATTGGCGCATTTTGAGAAAAAGAGGTTCACGAAAACAAATACTCACTCAAACTCTTGGTGGGGAACTTATAAGAATTTTTCTCACGCAAAAGGATATGTGAACCATTGAAGAAAATATAATTTCACGTGAGCAAAGAATGTAATAGAAATTGAACATAACAATAATTGGAGACAAATAATTTATTTAAAAGAAAGTATTACAAATAATAAAAAGAGGAAATCATCACATTTTTTTTAAATTTTTATTTTTCTAAGAATTTCGAGACTATCCTGGTGATGTCCTCCTTTGGATAAGCCTCCAGTGCCTGGGCAAGGAGGGAGTTTAGTTCCTCCCGGAATTCCCGGTGCATCTCATTTTGATGAGTTGCATCCACGAAAGGAATCATGTGAAGCAAGCGGCAATGCTCCAACAAGATTCGGTTGATCGATTCGTGGACGATGGCTCGGGAATCATTAGGGTTGGTCACAGGTCGGTGAATTCCTGGCAAGCGTCATCGTGGGAATGAGAGGAGCTTGGCACCGGGGGGGAGGAGGAGTTTGGGTTCTCGGGGGCAATGGGAGGGAGATCCTGGGAAGGAACCGGGGTAGGAGTGGAAGATGGTGGAGTCGGTGAAGAAGAAGGGGGATGGGGCAATCCGACGGGCGTATTGTCGATGATGATTATTGCGCAAGGAGTGGCGGGACAATCTGGAGACGGTCGAAGAAAAAATGAGGAAAAGTGGATATGGATCAAAGAGAGAGAAGGGGTGACTTACCATAAGGTTCCTCCGTGGATTGCGTAGGAGCCACCTCAGGTTCTGGCTCACAAGTCGTATTGTCCTCAGGTGGTTGGGACGATGGACTGGGGCCAGGAATAGGTGGCTCTTCGGTTCGGGAGGGTTCTAAAAAAGGAGTAAGAGTCAGTTCACTCGACTCAAAAGTGAAAGTGAAAATGAAATGAAACTTTGGCTGCCTACCGCGGAATAATTCCTCAGACCATTGGGTGCCACTCGGGCCTGGAGTGGGTTGCCGGGGGGGTTTGCTCGCGAGGCAAACTAGGAACGGGAGAGTCATGTCGGGGGGGATTCGGGGGGTTTTGTTCTATGAGTAATGGAAAAAAGTCAGTATTATTGCGTGAAGAGAAATGAGATAAGGAGGAGAAAGAAAACTTACTTTGGCGTTTGAATCCCATTGGTGACAAGACATGGTGACGATCAGCCCAAGCTCAAATGTCCTCTCGCCATTGCCATCCTTCATCGGCCGGATACTCACTTCGCTCCGGTCGAGGAGTGAAGTGACCATCGGATGGTGGCCTAGGAGGGGGAGTGGACAGGGCTAATTGTCCGGAATCGTTCCCGTTGGCCTGTTTGGGGGCCCGGCGTCCATTCACGCTTGGAAATGGTTTCATCATCGTCAACCACAAAGGAGTCCTCGCGAGGGCGTCTTGGGCGGGAACTCCTCTGGCCTTGTGGTCGGAAGGGGCGGACAACGAACGAAAATTTCTTGTGTGCTTGTCGGCAAGCATCACAAGCGTCGTTTGTCGTCGAGGAACGAATGCAGGGGATACCCCGCCTGGTGCATAAAGTGCACGACATCTAAAAACAAAAAAATTGAGGTTAGTAACTGCATACAAAGTAACCAATCAAGAGAAAAAATGAAGACGTAGGATGAATTATAAATTTAAAACGGAAACAAAATAATAACGCTCTAGTCCGAAGTTTTTAAAAGTCTGGAAAACAGTCGTGAAGAAAAGTAAGTATTAACATTGGTACATAACGTTGATAAAAGTTAAAAAAAGAGGTAACGCACAAGGTGGATAGAAGGGAGGTTCTGAAAGGATCAGCAGAAGAAACAAACAGGCAAAAGGAAGGGGATTGGGTTTAGTGGAGTGCGAAAGACAGAAGTAGAAAGGCAGGAAGACCAAGGGGAATACGCACAAGAAGGACAAATGCGTGTGAGGTTGAATGAAGTGGAGCAGGTGAGAAAGAAAGTGAAGGGCGTGTCTTGTGAAGATGGTCTTTTATACCATGGTGAAGCTGAGACGATCTCAGCAGTTGCAGCACCCGCAAAAGGCTCAGCTTCAAGGCGTGTGGGCAAAATTGAAGCTGAGTCTCAGCGAATGCTGCAACTGAGAAGTGAAATGCTTGCATGAGGGAGAACAACAATGGGATTCTGGCTGAGTATTGCTATTGATTGAATTGTCAAGCTCAGTCAAATCCCCTTTGTTTCCTCAAATAGCCACCCGATCACCCAAGAGGGTGGTCGTGAGGCCCTTGTTGAATGTGCATTCAACGTGCAATGCACAAGTGACCCATGCAGAAATGCACCCAGTGCATTTGGTCACAAGTGACCACAGGGAGATTACTGGCCGTATGGCCTGGTCATATTGTTTGAACAAAGGGGGGGGCTGTAAGACAAGTGAATACAGCATGAGCTTGCCTCGACCCATTGCTCAGGTCTGCTTTTGGGTCATAATTGAAATGCTCAGTGGCTGAACATTTTAATTGCACAGTAATTGAACAATTGATATAACAATATCAAATGCACTGCTGAGTATTGCAATTTATTGAATTGTCAAGCTGAGTCAAATCCCCTTTGTTTCTTTAAATAGCCACCCGATCACCCGGGAGGGTGGTCCTGAGGCCCTTGTTGAATGTGCATGGTGGGTGCAATGCACAAGTGACCCATGCAGAAATGCACCCAGTGCATTTGGTCACAAGTGACCACGGCAAGATCACCGGCCGTAGGGCCTGGTGATAGTCTTTGAACAAAGGGGGGGCTGTAAGACAAGTGAATACAGCGTGAGCTTGCCTCGACCCATTGCTCAGGTTTGCTTTTGGGTCATAATTGAAATGCTCAGTGGCTGAACATTTTAATTGCACATTTATTGAGCTATTGATATAACAATATGAAATGCACCATGCTGAGCCATTGCTCAGTCGTTTTTGTATGCCCACAATCTGAGCATTTGGCACAGCATCGGGTGACATTTCAGCCAGGTGCAGCATTTCACACGCTTTGGTGAAGTGCTCCAAGCTGAGCCTTCCAATGAACTATTGCAAAAAAAAGTTCATTCCATGGCTTTACTGAGCACTTTCACACAGTGCTTTTGACCATGACATGCTCAGCTTGCGTGTGCAAATCGGGTGAAATGCAATGCTGAGCATGTGGCACATGAGCTACGTATATGCAAACGATCGGAAGGTGCATGCAGGCTCAAGTAGTATTACACCTTCCTAATCTGTACAGCCAACACTGTAGTACGCAGTACACCTTTGTAAATGTATGCTGCGGGGAAGAGCAAAAGCTGTTCAGCAATGTAACATGCAATCACATCAAGCCATTGAGTCATATATCTCAACTGCATCCCTTTGGTGCACCTTTTTGGCGAGCTCTGCCTAACAATGGCATAGACGCGGGTGTAATCCGAGTTAATGAAAGTGGGTCATAATGGGATGACTTATTATTTGGGTAATACACAAACAGTGGATTCACTCCGGTGCCATTGTCGGGGCAAACAATGACTGGCCCTGCTTGTTCATTGCGCGTGCTCATTGTCGGGAAGCCACCCGCTTTCATACGCACCCCCCAACGAGTCATACACAGGCAACTTTCACACGCCTGGAAGACATTTTACTGCCAGTGTTCCGACCGGCTAGTTTCTTGGTGGGGTGGTCAGCTTTACTGCAGACGCTCACCTCCTCGCGCGTGGAAACCTGATGCCAATCAGTGTGGATTTGCTTCAGCCTCATCCACATTAGAATAATCCCAGCCTATGATTGCTGAGGCTGGTTATGTTTGCGTGGGTATCTCCCACCGCGGTTAGCTTTCTTCACGTTCTCACACGCCCCGCGCAAGTTGTGGCACCTGGCTTGCAGCCAGAAATTTCCTTGGGTGGGTGGCCTCTTTTGCCAGAGTTTTGTACACGCGTGAGGCAAAGACGCTGACGCCAATCTTGGTGGATTAGTACCCGCCTCAAACGCAATAGGGGTGAATGTATATATGGATCACGGCTCACGGCTGGCGCCCCCTTTGATCATCCCACACATTCCCCCCTGGAAGCCCAGTAGGCATCAGTCAGCAAAAAACTTCAGGCCAAACCAAAGTCATGTTTGGTGGCATGCCACCGAACATATCTCACCCGCCCACACACAACCATCCCCACAGTGAGCTTGCCCTTTGAAACGGCCAACATTGCCCAGTAGGTCCCTGTGCAATAATTAACCTGGGGAAGATATATATGCATCCATGTTTGCTGTCACACCAGCGAACATGACTGCATGCCTCTAATATGCCCTCCACAATAAATTGCTACAACCCACCCAATTTCGGATATGCTAATGTCAACCTTGTTCCACCAAAGGTTTTGTACCTTGCTGCAGATCCAGCAGTCATATCGGTGCACCCACATTTTGGCCACCTTGCCTTGATATATGCCCCAAATCGGATACAAAAATTAAGAGCCCAAGAGGCCCACCCCCATCAAGACCATGCACGTAACCACAGGCCATCCCCCCTTGACACCATTGCTGCCTCTCATATAAGTTCCCCACCTGCGCCTATTTGTCTTCATTCCGTTTAGCTAACCCCTCTGTGAGCCTTGAGGTATATTTTACATACCCAAATAGGCCACAATTATCTTAAAAAGAAATTTTGAATTTTGCATAACTCATAAGTCATGCATATATCCAAAATTCATCATTTTCAATTTCAGAAAAGATGAATAACTTTTTATTGAGTAAGTAAATCCATGGATTTAAGACCAGATTTGGATTCTACACAAAAATTCACCTAGGGTAGCTCCATAGAGTGAATAAGCTCAATTTAAGTATTTGAGGTGGTAAAATGGAAAATACTTCAATACCACATCATTAATACCACATAAAAGATCCGTGAAAATTTTTGTTTTTCTTGATTTTTAGCCAAAATAATGGGAAAGTGAGAAATCCCATGTTACATATACACTAAGAATAGTGTTATGCATGTTTTGAGCACTTAATATTATGGTATTCTTACATGGACTTTTGGTACACCCATAGTGGATATCTCACTTTAAGCTTAAATTACTATTTTGACGTAAAAATTAGGCAAGGGGGACAAAAGACATCAAAGAGAGCCAGGGTACCCAACTTCTGAGGCCTCAGAGGCATGGATAGCTCCAGAGCATGGATCCATGGCTCATCTTGGCCCAATTGGTAAACTAAAACTCTTTGGGAACTTGGTTACCAAGTTACACCTACTGTAATCATAAGAAAAATAGCAAATAACCTGCTATTTTGACGTGCCAAGGAGGTAATAAGCTACTTAGACTCCTGTAACCACGTCAATTCTTGATGACTTTCCATGACTAGACCCTAAAAGAGTAATTAAACCCTTTTGGGACTCATATTCATTGATTTACCTCATAGCAACCAGCAAAATACTGCTATTTGCAATTCTACGTAGAAATGAGGTAAAAACTTCAAAAATTCATTAAAAGTACAATTCTTAATGAATCTTTCTGAAACTTTCAGGACCAATGAAGAACTGTATTATCTATGGTACAACCAAAAAGAATTATGGTTTTACTAGTAAAATTAAAAGTTTTACTTACAGTCCATTTTTGACCATTCTACGTGAAACACTGAATCTTCAAAAATTCACAGTAATTACAACCTGTGATGAAATTGGCAATAACATTGATAAATTTGCGAAATCAATGATTATTTTAGAATAAAAGAAGATTTACAGATGTTACTCCTTTTATTCTTAACCATATTGGGGTTGGTAGTCACGTAAAAGCATCAATTAAGTAATTATGATAATCTTACGTGACAACAGATGATGCAATCATTAATCCAGAAAGGTTTATTGTTTTCTCATTCACTGGTTTTTCAGTTTGGTCCATGGCACGCCTCTGTGAGCTGTGGTTGACTTAAAAGAAGCTTCTTCTTGCTGTTTTTTCCAAGAATCATCATATAAATTTATTAAATCATTATTACCAACAAGTAAGTATTAGTTAAACTATTCTTAAGTGTTTTAAATCTTTCAGAATCAATCAGAAAGACGTGAATTCATAGAATCCAACTATATATTGTTGTAATACTGTTATAAATCATCTTGATCCCTTAAATCCACAATTCTACGTCAAATTTCTCTACTTATATCTATCAATAAGTTCTTTGGAGTATTAGTGAGTCATTTATCCTTAATTCTTAAAGTTTTTCTCTAGTAATAGTTTTCTTCAAGAATTATCTCTATAATTATTCTTGCAAAAGATAATTATATATTAAAATAATTTTATTATTTTAATAAAAGAAGTTTTTATTATTAAATTCTTCTTGTAATTGATTCTTGTAGACAATTACTGCTCACTGTTATAATCACTAGTAGTGTATAACACGTGAAAGAAATAATTTTATAATTATTTAATTGTGGTTATAATAATTTTTTATTATAATATATTTCTTAAGAACAGACATAGTACTGTTGATTAATAGTAATATTATCATCAGTTTCATAGTCACATCTTACATTTGGGGGCCTGGCCGTGATTTTATCCATAGACTTGGCTTTAATCATACTCTAGACTTCATTTTAAACCACCATACCTACCAATATCTCATATTTGGAGGTTTTGGCGTGTTTTTGAAACTTTTTGCAAATAATTAATATATTTTTAAGCTCTAAAATATATTGATTTAATAATTTTTTTCTTTCATTTAAAAGTTAAAATAATTTTTATTTTTGAAATTGTCTTAAAATCTTTTTCATTGAGGAATTTGGTTTAATTTTATACTGTTTTTACACGTGGCTTTTTCACATCCAAAAACTTATAAAATTATCCTTTGAGTTACTCTGAATTAATTTTCATTCAAAATCTTAAATTTTAATTTTTTTCTTTAAAAAGAATAATTTTTTTTTAATATTAAAAAATACAAAACTTATAAAAAATCTTTAAAAATATTTTAAAAAGTATAATAAATAATTTTTCTCTTTCATAAATTTTTTTTTCTAGTGTCTTTAATCAAATACTGTGCAGCTGGCAACAGACTCAGTAAAAGATATATTACTAGCCCAGAATCTTCAGAAGCAGAATCTGAAGACAGTATTGAGGTGCAGATTGCTAAAAGAGGCATCTTATTCAATTCTGAAAAGAATAAATTACCACCAAAAGGTGTGTATTTTATCTTATATTTTCACCTTTTATCTTTAAATTGACGTGAAAATGGTGCATACCAGAAATGGAAGCAACTATTCAGTCCAACCAGATGGATGTGGACAAGGAAGAGGCAAGACCAAATCCAGAAGTGTCAAGTCGTCCACAAGAAAGACACATTTGGAGGATGCCAGAGTTGCCCCCCATTCCCCAAGGTCTGTACCAACAGATTTTGACGTGAATTCAGAGCCTGAACTGATTTATGGTAATATTTCCAGGGCTGAACCACTTTCAGGTGGCAGCAATAGAAATTTATCAATGCCAGTACAAAAACTGGTTCAGAGCAGCCAAGGAAGAGGAGTGGGAAATCTGCCCAAGCCTTTGGCAGGGGGCCATGAACTCTTACTTACACATCAAGAGCTTTCTGGGTCAGGAGAAGACCATAGAACTCTTAGGAGGATGGAGCCCCCTGTCTTGCAAAGACAAGGTCAAAAAGATAAAGAATTGGTTGAAGAACCAAAGTCTTTTATCCATAGACCAGAAGAAAGAGTTGGAAATGACTCCAGCTTTGGAGACAGAGGCACCAGTGGCGTCCACCAGCTCCAAACCAGCTCCAGACATGTCCAAAGACAAGCCCAAAGGACCTCAGAAGAAGCAGAGAGGTCCCAAGAACCATCAAGGAAAGGGCAAAGGCAAAGCCAATTGGCACAGAACTTACCCACAAGGGTACAGGATCCCCAAATTGGAGCCTTCAGCCGTGGACAGTGTCTTCAATATGGCAAGAACTCTTATGGAATTCACAGCCAAGGAGCAGGAAAGGATGAACAGGACCTTTCCATGCAAATAACTGATGTACATAGAAGTATTAGTGTAGAAATTGGCAAACTTGAGTCAAAGTTAAAGCAAATTACATTAGACATCAATGATTTAAAGAAAAATGACAAGCAACATTCTGATTGGCATCAATTGACAACTGTCACCCTTGAGTCAATTAGCAATGCTTGTGAAAGAATTGAGAACCAATGTCAAAATAATGACACAGAGGATCCTTCCATTTTTAAAGTAAATGATAGACTTAAAACTCTTGAAGACCATGTCTTACAAATAGTTAAGAACACCAATCAATTTGCTATACATTTAGCAAAGAGTGATAGTGAAAGGCAGAAATTGAAGAATGATATAATTGCAAGTGTGGAACAAATTCATAAGAATCATGAACCACATATGCCAAGACATTCTACACCTTTGACTGAAGAAAAACTTTCTGTCAAGGAAAGTTTAACTCCATTCTTAGGAGAAAATGCCTACTCTGCAAGAGATATTCCCAAAATAGAAGAATGGCCAACATTCTCTGGTGAAGGAGAATACAACCATATGGAATTCATCAGGACTATTGATATGTTGCAAGAAGACTTTAATATACCTGATGAAATCATAGTGGGAAAATTACACTGTTTGTTTACCAGAACTGCAAAGAAATGGTATTACAAAATGAGGATTGATCATGGTAAACATGACTGGTCTTGGTGGAAATCTGAAGTGATTACCAAATGGGCCAATAATTCTTGGAGGTTTAAAATGGAGAATGCTTTTGAAAGTGCCATTTTTAACTCAGAAAAAGACAAACCACTTACTTGGTTCTTCAAACAAAAAGACAGATTATCTGCTTTACACCCAGATATGTCTGACACTATGATTAATATGAAAATATTAAGAAAGTGTGGAGGAGAACTGGAACATGCTATCAAAAGCAGATGTGTGGAACCCTGTTCAACAGAGGACTACATCAATGCTATGGAAGATATCATTACCAGAACAAGAATTGGTAAGACTTGGATTAAAAACCCAATAGAGTCCAAAATAGTCTCAAAGATTCCTAGAGAGGAAAGAAGACCAGAGAGACCTGTCTTGAAGTGTCATAAATGTGGAAGTACTTCACATTTAGCCAACACTTGTCCTAAGAAGACAAAGATCAATGAAGTTCAAGTCATTGAGGAAATTCAGTGTACTGAAGAGAAAGAGGAGTCTGATCAAGATTCTGCAATCTCTGAAGATACACCAGTGGAGGACTATCCCATTGAAAACATTTCAGCTTTCTTTGAGGTCACAGAAGTCCATACCCACTTGCCACAGTACAGTGAGGATTGCTGCAACCTGATCAATATCCAGGATGCCAGAATGTGTAAAACAAAACCTGCTAGAGGAAAGGGTTATACAGCTGGGGCATCCTGTATCACATCAGTTCTGATGAGTGATATTGAAGCCAAAGTAAATTTGGATACAGGAGCATTTTGCACTTGTGTGGGCAAAGATTATCTCCAAATTATACTTCCTGAATGGAAAAACCATCTATTACCAATAGAAGGTGTGCAATTCAGTAGTGCCAGTAACAATATGTACCCCTTGGGCATATTGGACACTAATATTGTATTCCCACATCCAGCAGGAAGTGTAAGAATGAAAACTGAGATTGTAGTAATGGATAATTGCACATCTCAGCACATCATTCTTGGAAATGATTACTTAAATATTTATGGTATTGATATAAATAACCATAAAGAGAGATATTTCACAATTGGAGATAACAAGAGACAAAAATTTGCTTTCTCCAATATGCCAAAACAGATATCTGTAGTATCTTCTGTCAAGGATACTTACAAAGATGAATTTGTGACTAATCAGCTTGTTGAAGCACAAATTAATCAATCATTGTCACCAAAGATCAGGAATGAGCTTATTAATGTGTTATACACATATAAAAATGCATTTGCCTCTGATAATGAACCATTAGGCGCTATAAGAGGACATGAAGTTGATATTACTCTTAATATTGACAGACCATATCCTCCAGTACTTAGAAGACCAGCTTATCCAGCCAGTCCCAGAGCTAGAGAAGCCTTGGAAAAACATATCCAAGAGTTGATCCAACTTGGTGTGCTAAGGAAAGTAGGCCATAATGAGGAAGTTGAAGTAACAACACCTGTTATTATTGCATGGCATAATGATAAGTCAAGAATGGTTGGAGACTTTAGAGCTTTGAATACCTACACAGTTCCAGATAGGTATCCAATCCCTAGAATTCAAGAAACGTTGACTCAATTATCTAAAGCCAAGTATATAACATCAATGGATGCATTGAAAGGCTTCCATCAAAATGTTTTGACGCCCAAAGCTAAGAAATTACTTAGAATTATCACTCACTGTGGTATTTTTGAGTATCTTAGAATGCCATTTGGCATTAAAAATGCTCCATCCCATTATCAAAGGATGATGAACACCATCTTTCCTACAGAATTGTCTGAAGGATGGCTTATCATTTATATTGATGATATTATCATATGTTCTGATTCATGGTCTTTGCACCTTGAAAGACTTGCAAGAGTACTTCATAAAGTAGCAGAAGTGAACATGAAAATTTCACTCAAGAAATGCAATTTTGGTTTTGAAGAACTCAAAGCATTAGGACATATTGTTTCTGGTTTAAGCTTGGGTATTGACAAAAACAAAGTAGCAGCAGTGTTACTTAAGCCAATACCCCAGAATAAAAAAGAAATGATGTCTTTTCTTGGATTTGCCAGTTACTATAGGCAACACCTGAAAGACTTTGCAATTCTAGCCAAATCACTTTATAGAATCTGTGATCAACAGACTGTATTTGAGATGACACAAGAGAGAATTAAAGCTTATGAGAAGATAAGGAAAGCCCTTACAGAAGCACCTTTACTCCTCATGCCTGACTGTAATATTCCTTTTAAATTGTACATTGATGCATGTGGAGATGGATTAGGGGCAACCCTACATCAAGTCCAGATTATTGATGACAAACCTACAGAAGGACCAGTTTGTTATATCTCAAGACAAATCAAACCAACAGAAGCCAGATATGGTGCAAGCCAAATGGAGTGCTTATGTTTGGTATGGGCACTTGAGAAACTACACTATTATCTTGATGGCAGTGTTTTTGAAGTGATAACTGACTGTAATGCCGTAAAATCACTTCTTAACATGAAAACTCCCAACAGACATATGTTGAGATGGCAAATAGCCATTCAAGAATATAGAGGAAACATGACTATAGTTCATAAAGCAGGAAACATTCACAAGAATGCTGATGGACTTAGTAGATGGGCTTTAGCCAACACTCCTGATAACCCAGCTTATGTACCTTTGGAAGCTGAACCACAGATTCCAATTGAAGGAATTAACATAACTGATATTGGGACTGATTTCTTTGAAGAGGTCAGAGAGTCTTATAAACAAGACAAGAATTGCCATATCTTGACTTCTTTATTGGATAAAGACTGAAAAGATACATCTTTGGTTAATACACTAGATGAAGTTTGGAAAAATTCCTATTCTGAAGGAAGATTTCACTTGTTTGATGGGATTATTTACCATAGAACAAAACATTCTTGTGTGATGACACTGTGTATTAGATTGCTTATCAATACCATTCTTCATGAATGCCATGATAGTATTTACTCTGGACACCTATCAGAAGACAGAACACTTGAAGAAGTGAAGAACTGTGCATGGTGGCCATCTTGGAGAAAAGAAACCATTGAATATTGCCATACCTGTGATAGATGCCAAAAAGCAAACAGGAGTACAGGCAAGAAATTTGGATTGATGATCCATATTCAAGAACCAAAATCCCCTTGGGAAGTTGTTCACATGGATTGGGTCACAGCACTTCCTCCAAGTGGTGACAAAAGTTATAATGCTTGTTTAGTCATTGTAGACAGATATAGCAAAACTCCCATATTCTTACCATGTCATAAAGATGACACTGCTATGGATACAGCTCTTCTTTTATGGAGTAGAGTTATTTCTCATACAGGGTTATTTAAGAATATCATAAGTGACAGAGATCCCAAGTTCACATCTGCACTTTGGACCAATCTTCATAGATTGTTTGGGACTAAGTTATCATTCTCTACAGCATACCACCCTCAAACAGATGGGCTAGCAGAGAGGATGATTCAAACTTTAGAAGACATGATCAGGAGATTTTGTGCTTATGGATTAGAATTCAAAGACTCAGATGGCTTTACCCATGACTGGTGCACTCTGATACCTGCACTAGAATTGGCATACAAGACATCAGTCCATTCTTCCACAGGACAAACCCCTGCTATGTTAGAAAAAGGATGGAATCCAAGACTCCCAGCAGACACACTGAGGAAAGACTTGATTGACATTCATCCTACAGCTTCCAGCTTCAAGATAATGCTTGATAAAGTAAAACACCACGCAAAACAAAGTATAGATGATGCTTTTGATTATGCAAAACAGAAGTGGGACAAGAGTCATAAAGTACCAGACTTCAAAGTAGGGGACTTACTTCTAGTTTCAACCTTGAATTTTAATAATATCAAAGGCCCAAAGAAACTTAAAGATTCTTATGTAGGACCTTTTGTTATTGTTGCTTTACATGGAACCAATGCAGTTCAAGTGGAATTCAGTGGTGAATTGGAAAATAAACACCCCACATTTCCAGTCAGCTTGATAAAGCCTTATCAACCAGCTGATAAAGAATTGTTTCCTTTAAGAAACCCAACTCCTTTAACTGTACCACCTGTGGAACAGAATGAAGACAAAAAGATAAAGAAAGTCATTAAAGAAAGGAGACTTAGGGGTAAAAATCAAAGAGAATATCTTGTCAGATATAGAAATCCAGTACATGAAGATGAATGGATGGCAGAATCAGAAATACCTGACTCAGATAAACTCTTAAGAAGATTTAGACATGAAAGAAGGCCACAAGCCTGAATATGTCTATAAATGTGCTTTAAATTACTTGATCTGAGTAATGTGAAGAGGTTGGACAGTGGACATTACCCCCTTTGGGGCCTTATTCTTTTATCACTAATAAAATTGTAGTACAATTTTATTTTTTGGTGGGAGGGAATGTGAGCCTTGAGGTATATTTTACATACCCAAATAGGCCACAATTATCTTAAAAATAAATTTTGAATTATGCATAACTCATAAGTCATGCATATATCCAAAATTCATCATTTTCAATTTCAGAAAAGATAAATAACCTTTTATTGAGTAAGTAAATCCATGGATTTAAGACCAGATTTGGATTCTACACAAAAATTCACCTAGGGTAGCTCCATAGAGTGAATAAGCTCAATTTAAGTATTTGAGGTGGTAAAATGGAAAATACTTCAATACCACATCATTAATACCACATAAAAGATCCGTGAAAATTTTTGTTTTTCTTGATTTTTAGCCAAAATAATGGGAAAGTGAGAAATCCCATGTTACATATACACTAAGAATAGTGTTATGCATGTTTTGAGCACTTAATATTATGGTATTCTTACATGGACTTTTGGTACACCCATAGTGGATATCTCACTTTAAGCTTAAATTACTATTTTGATGTAAAAATTAGGCAAGGGGGACAAAAGACATCAAAGAGAGCCAGGGTACCCAACTTCTGAGGCCTCAGAGGCGTGGATAGCTCCAGAGCATGGATCCATGGCTCATCTTGGCCCAATTGGTAAACTAAAACTCTTTGGGAACTTGGTTACCAAGTTACACCTACTGTAATCATAAGAAAAATAGCAAATAACCTGCTATTTTGACGTGCCAAGGAGGTAATAAGCTACTTAGACTCCTGTAACCACGTCAATTCTTGATGACTTTCCATGACTAGACCCTAAAAGAGTAATTAAACCCTTTTGGGACTCATATTCATTGATTTACCTCATAGCAACCAGCAAAATACTGCTATTTGCAATTCTACGTAGAAATGAGGTAAAAACTTCAAAAATTCATTAAAAATACAATTCTTAATGAATCATTCTGAAACTTTCAGGACCAATGAAGAACTGTATTATCTATGGTACAACCAAAAAGAATTATGGATTTACTAGTAAAATTAAAAGTTTTACTCACAGTCCATTTTTGACCATTCTACGTGAAACACTGAATCTTCAAAAATTCACAGTAATTACAACCTGTGATGAAATTGGCAATAACATTGATAACTTTGAGAAATCAATGATTATTTTAGAATAAAAGAAGATTTACAGATGTTACTCCTTTTATTCTTAACCATATTGGGGTTGGTAGTCACGTAAAAGCATCAATTAAGTAATTATGATAATCTTACGTGACAACAGATGATGCAATCATTAATCCAGAAAGGTTTATTGTTTTCTCACTCACTGGTTTTTCAGTTTGCTCCATGGCACGCCTCTGTGAGCTGTTGTTGACTTAAAAGAAGCTTCTTCTTGCTGTTTTTTCCAAGAATCATCATATAAATTTATTAAATCATTATTACCAACAAGTAAGTATTAGTTAAACTATTCTTAAGTGTTTTAAATCTTTCAGAATCAATCAGAAAGACGTGAAATCATAGAATCCAACTATATATTGTTGTAATATTGTTATAAATCATCTTGATCCCTTAAATCCACAATTCTACGTCAAATTTCTCTACTTATATCTATCAATAAGTTCTTTGGAGTATTAGTGAGTCATTTATCCTTAATTCTTAAAGTTTTTCTCTAGTAATAGTTTTCTTCAAGAATTATCTCTATAATTATTCTTGCAAAAGATAATTATATATTAAAATAATTTTATTATTTTAATAAAAGAAGTTTTTATTATTAAATTCTTCTTGTAATTGATTCTTGTAGACAATTACTGCTCACTGTTATAGTCACTAGTAGTGTATAACACGTGAAAGAAATAATTTTATAATTATTTAATTGTGGTTATAATAATTTTTTATTATTATATTTCATAAGAACAGACATAGTACTGTTGATTAATAGTAATATTATCATCAGTTTCATAGTCACATCTTACACCCTCCCAATCATATAATTTCCAACTGTCGCCAAATAATTTAAAATAGCCATCATGTCAACCCCTTCACAACCACTTTGCATTGGGATGATTAATATTCATATTCAAATAAATAGTAATATAGCCTTAAATCCTGAGGATTCCCACTTAGCTTCTTGGATTATCATATGGCACAATCAACACAACATATTTGTTTATCTCCCCAATCACCAGCATGCTATTGGCTCTCTACCTGGAACCCTTTCCAAAACGTTGATACCATTCCTTGGGGCACCAAAAACGTTCATGCACTGTGGTCCTGGTGGGGCATGGATTGAAAATTGCCAATCCAATCCTTCTCAAATATTATTTGTTGAGGGAGTATTTATGACTGATGCAAATGATCCCTCCTCATATCAGAAACCCAATCTAGCATTGATGTTCTTCACATGGTATCCAAAAATTTTATTCATAATGGAAAGCTTTAGAACACAAGATTTCAAGCTTAAAATGCCCCAAGAATATGACTGTAATACTCATAGTCAATGTCAACTCTTCACTCCGACATTCCCCGCTTCAAGCTCGACGCCAGTTTCATATCCTGCTGTTTCATCATTGATTTCCAAGCAAAAACTGATACAATTACCCAGTGGATAAGACCTCCCCATGATGACCCCGCCCCATGCCATTATTCAAACCCCCCTCCTCCCTCATCAAAAGACCGGACTAGCTTTTCTCTGGGATCGAGAAATCCCCAATGGCCAATCAGCCCGTAACCTTTGGGCCACCTCACCCCGAGGATCCACTTTCAATGCCAGGCACATCATTACAAACAGGGTCGTTAGCTCATTTGAATCCCTTTCGACCAATACCCCTCTTGGAGGACTGCTTGCGGATGAGATGGGATTAGGTAAAACCATTCAGGCCATTGCTCTAATTGGTACCTCCAAGGAGCGGATGATTGCAAACCCCCATCGCTCCAGGCCCACCATGATCATCTGCCCCCATCGCTCCACGCCCACCATGATCATCTGCTCCCCTCGCTTAATTACCAACTGGCAATCAGAAATATCCAAGCATGCTCAGGCTGGAGTGCTGCATTCCAAAATCTACCATGGTCCCACTTGTCACTCATTATCCAAAGCCGACATCTTAAAATATGATATCATCATCACTTCTTACAATACTATCACCCAAGAATTTAAGCAAACCAATACCTCTACATCATTAATATTTCAAATCAATTGGCATTGTATAATTTTGGATGAAGCACAGTGAGTGTCTGATTCACAAATGATTCAAATTACCTTTTATATCCAATAACCCTTGCCCCATCTTATAGCTATATTTGCTCTCAATACACTGCCACTCACCGTGCCATTAATAGCCTCCTTTCATCCCGTCGAATATGTTTAACGGGCACACCTATTCAAAACACCATTTATGACCTTTTGGGCATAATATCATTCATCACTCAACCCCAGAGCGCCAATCAAGATAACTGGTCACCATTCATCCTGAGTAGTCTTTCCAAAGGTTGCAATGATATCTTGCATTTGGCATTGCGGCATTTAAGTTTGCGCCGCACCAAAACCACACATCTCGAATCACTCCCCACTATTAGCCATCATTATGAGCTGCTCCCACTCAACCCAACCATGCAGCAAGAATATTCCATATTATATGAAGAATTCCTATCATCCAAAAGCAAAGGACCAGGAGAATTTTTCAGAAATATTAATAAGCTGCGAATATGTTGCAACCATCACATCATGCTTAACACAATTGCGGAGGCGGATTCGGAAGACTCCGAGGGCAGGAGCACTCAGGATAAATCCCCAACAATCACACGAACTATTGTGGATGTGGAAACATGCATGATGAGTAGTAAAATTGCACACCTCCTACAAAGCTTAATGAAGAACAAACAAACAGGGTGTGGTCCAACCAAATTGGTGGTTTATACCCAAAGGACCCAATTTCTAGATTTGTGCATTAATTCTAATATGCATCCATTACCAATTGACTCCATCTGACCTTTTTATATTGTAGAATTGGTATTGCTCTTGCCCATCACTCTATCCTTTCAGCACGAATTGATGGAACAATTACACCACGAGCGCAGGACAAGGCGCTTGAGAATTTCTTCAATAATCCTGAATGTGAAGTACTCATTGCATCCATTGCTGCGGCTGGAACTGGCCTCAATATAACTTGTGCTAATATAGTCTATTTAATGGTGAGGGGCCCCCCAAAATTCTCTTCTGATTTTTGGACCCTGACATCCACATTTCCAGGAGCCCAATTGGAACCCAGCCATTGAGGCTCAGGCTGTTGATCGTCTACATCGTATTGGCCAACAACGACCTGTACAGGTCATCCACTATATCACTCCTCATTCAGTTGAGGTCAACATGCGGAAGGTACCTTTCAAGCTCATCTTTCACTTGATTGTATTACTATTCTGAAATCTTTCCTTATGGGAATGCCATCTTCCAATCACCAATAGGTCCAAGAAAAGAAAAACTCATTAACTGCGTGAGCCTTACTGATATTATATAATTTGTGTTTGACAAAGTTGATAACTCCTGTTGACCCTGGCACAGGTCCACAATTATGAACACCATGAGCTGGATCGAACTTCTTCAATATTTCCTCAATGAAAATGAGCAATAGAGTATTATTGCTAAGGGAGACGGTGATACATTTCAATTCATATTGTCTATATTCTAACATATTTAGCAAGTTGTTGCATCCTTAAGAGATAATAATCAGATTTTATTACACCTGCACAAATAATTCACAAAATTTTAATTTGTCACAGTGCTATACCGTGACAAATTACTAAGTTATTGCAGAGCATCACCATTCGGCCTAATAACTGGCATGTCAAGTATCTTGAGGGCGCTAGTCTGCATCTTACTACAGCCTTTGAGCCAATCTTGATCAAATACCTGAAATGATAGGCCTTCCGGGATATCACCATCATCTGTCGATCGTAATTCTGGCAATCTATCAATAGTTTTTTTACCCTTTTTTTTAATCCGATTACAAAACTCTATGTCTCTATCCATTTTCAATACCAAATCATTAAATAACTGGGAGCGCCAGCATAATCCCACTTTGTGGTAAACTTGAAGGCCATTTTCCAGTACCTCCTCAGTATCTGAGCATACTCGAGGGTCATTGAATTGTGATGCTAGGATGGGAAATTTAGCCGTATCACACCATCCACAAAGGCGCTCACAGGTCTGCACATAATAAAGTAGATCATCATCAGACTTGGTCCACAATGAAGAAGAGATACAGTAACTAACTCTTTGACAAATCTCTGCGAGCTTTTGATTCTCTTTTTTTTACCAAATACTCCGCATCCTTTTGAATAGACTTCCATTCTCTTTTCAAATAAGTGAAATATCGCTCCATTAAAGCCGCCACGACCCCATAGTTGTTATGATCCTTGTTCCAAAAGTAGTGATGATACTCAGTGCTGACAAGTGCGAGACGGAATCTATGGTAAAACACCATAGACATCAGCTCGTTGAACGGATGTTGCCATGAGCTCTCCCAGTCCCAAGTGAATCGCTTTAGTCCTAGCTTGTGGAGCTCATTTTCGCAGTAGCTTTGGAAACCCTGAGACTGAACCTGTGTTGATGGCTCATTGAAAACATCCTCGGGGACATAACCGAGATGACCAGCCACTTGAATTGCAATTTCACACTCTTCTGTGCTGGGTGGTGCTGGTAGTGAGGAAAAATCCTTATCCCTAACTTTGAGTAGGAACAGGCAATGTGCGTGTACTGCTGATCTCATTCCATGGACATTCTCTGGAAGTTCTGCCTTCAGCCATTTTTGTTGCTCCTTCTGGCTTGCACGTTTCACCACATTGTGAGCTTTGCGGGCCTGGTTCCTTTGCTGTCTGACCTCCGATTGTTCAAGCATACTCTGGGCAAGGCCCAGCTGAGGATGGGTGAACTCACTATTTGATTGAGTGCCTTGCTCATGCGCTGTGAAATTGTCCCTCCTTGGTTCATCATTTCTTTCACTTTGAGTTGGAGACATGTTCTCATCCTCATCATCCACAATTCTTTCTCTTGATGTACTGGCATGACCCGTTCTTGGTTTGGAGGCATATGGATGATGACGTCCAGTGACTTTCTCTTTATGGACCAGAGGTGAAGACGCATAAAGTTCATCCCCTGCCATGCAAATCATCAGTTAACACATCAAAACATTAATGAAGACTGGTCATCCTCACGATCTTCAATTGGCTCCTGAGATCGGACTGACTTGCCTTTAGGTGCCATATCTAACCCATGAAACAAACATATCAAATTGTGAATAATTTTCTACTCCAAAATTCAAATGACTTACTTTGATGAAGCATCAATCCTGGATTTCCCTCCGACAGACCGCTCCAAGTTACATTCTCCAAAGGTCTTTTTCGTCGCCCCCCATCCACGTGCCTTTCATCACCCACATGAACCTGAGATCCTGATGGAATATTGAGGGTTGGCTGTTTACTTTGGCCAAAGGGATCCTGGGATGCGACTGGCTTCCGACCGGGATTAAGGAGGAACTCACGTGGAAATTTTGATTGGGGATTAGCGTGTGAGGAGATTTGAGGTGTGCCTTCTGGACCCTGAGACACATGAATTTGTGTATTAGTGGGATTCGGGGGAATTGGAGTGACGGAAATATTTGGGATCGACCAAGTGCTTGAAGTTGGAGCCTTTGGATTGCCCACATCAATGTTAAGACCTGATACATTCATTGAGGATGCGATAGGGGTTGTGAGAGGAATGTTGGGACTCAATGGTGACTGTGTTTGAACATATTCTATGCTAGATTCACTATTTGAGTCATGAACAGAACCTGAACGGGATTTATGTGACTTGAAAGATGACATAAGGGCCAAAAAAGTACACTAATATTTTTAACTAGATAAAACACCTCAGTATTATGATAAAATAGAGTGATATGAGATGAAATCTTTTCAAATTTAGAATAGAGAAATTCTATGAATAGTTGGAACTAAGTGTTGTGTGGAAGTCGGATAAGACTCTTTTGAGGAGAATCCTCCCTGCCTCCTCTTGAGCTCCTCCGCTTTTGTCGGAAACCACCCTGCACGGCCTACCAGCATATAATGTGATATTTCCTTGATCTGAAAGGGGACCCATCATCAATAAGTAATCATATTTGGTAACATTTCCGCCTGCCCATTGTCACATTTTGTGAATTATCCAAACTGCCAATATATGCATTGAAATTCCACAACATTGTACATCTGTAAAGGGGTATATTCATGAAGGATTTACCCACAAAAGGGACATCACCTTTTCACGAAAGGCAAGACAATCCAAATCACATTCCAACTGATTCAAATCCCGCCGCACTCAAACCAAATACCAAGACTTTAGCTGCACTCCAACCCCTTATGTAATAGAGTTATATAGTTATGTCTGTAATAAGGTTTAAACCATGTACAATGGCGTGCCAGCGTACATTGATTAAATGTTAATCCCCTCAATGGTCAAACTCGCACTATCACAATGTGTAAATAAACTAGAATATGTATGAGCATTGAGCAGCATGGCATTTTACCCAATTAAACGCCTAACCAATTCCTCCATCCAGATGAGACATGTTAAGCTTTATCCACTGCAGCTCATGCTCCATTACAAATGGGATAAAATCCTCAGCTGGCTCAAATCATCTCCCCCTTCATAAATAATCACTGAATTTTATTTCCAATTAATAACACTCCTAAACACTTTCACATCAACCATAGATATTTATACACAAACCAACCGTACTCCCAATTCCTGCAACAATGACAACCCAGCCCTATTCCTCAATGCGTATATGCATGTGTCAACACGGCTCAACTCAAACACACTCTTCCCCTGAGGGTGATACGCAAGGAGTTGCCTTCACACCTTTCCAATATAAACAGCACATTAAAAAGCTCAAATCAACCATTGCACCCAAATCTCTTCCAAACATCCCTACTTCTGCATCAGGATCTGGGTGCCCACAAATTCTATTGGACCAAATCTTCCCAGCTGATTATTCACGTTTGACCCAAAGCACTTTCTCAACTCCAGCGGGTCTCAATTCAACTGCACAGAAACCATATAGTGGCAGTCAAACCCCTCCCCCACAAGACCTAGGAATGATAATATCTGCCATTCTATCATTAAGGTATAATTTACCCCGCAGGGCTTCACGCATACTCAACCCCGCCCTGAACCTGCTGATCAAGTCCAGTATCTCAAGCTCAGCTGGTCCCCCCGCTCCTGCATTCCATATACCTCAAGATCTGAGTACCATATTTGAACATCTCCAATTGGAGCCAGTGATTCAAAACTATATATGTTGTCCTCAATGTTTCTCTCTTAATGGCCTTACTGAATCAGTCACAACTGACCAACCCCACTGTCAACGCCATAATGACCCAAATGATCATGATCCCCCTTGCACACAATCATTAGGCAAATTCATCTATTCATCTGAACCCCTCACCCAAAACACAACCAACATGAAGCAAAAATTTATACCAACAAAACATTTCATTTATCAACCATTCAAAAATTGGCTTGCCAGATTTCTCCAGCGGGCTGGAATTATGGACATTCTGCATCAACATCAACAATACCAAACTTCCAAAGATTCCCCAAAACGTGACGTCTGGGATGGATTGGTCTGGAGACGCTTCACTGGAACTAGAAATATCCATGACCCCCCATTCATGTCCATTCCTGGTGCATTGGCCTTCTCCATATATGTGGACTGGTTTGATGCACATGGAAAGTCAACCCAGTTGGCTAGCATTGGACCTATTATGCTTATTTGTCTTAATCTCCCCCAAGTGAAAGATTGAAGCCCGAGAATGTCTATGTTGCAGGAATCATTCCTGGTCCGAAGGAGCCAAGTGCGCTTCAATTGAATCATCTATTAATGCCAATCATCAACGAGCTCAAAGAGCTATGGCAAGGTTACCATTTTGCACCCACCTCAACAGGTCCATCAGGATCCTTTATCCGTGTTGCCATCCTCACAGCCATTGCGGATGTGGTTGCCATGCACAAGCTTACTGGATTTATTTCCCATTCAGGAAACCACTTTTGTAACTTTTGCACCATTCACAAAGCTCAAATTGAAGAAATTGGTCCTCAATTTCACTACACGCGCTCATAGCAAAGTCATAAATCAACCATTGCCAAATGGCTTTGGGCAACCCCACAACAAAGACAAGCAATTTTCTCTGAGTATGGAGTGCGATATTCAATTTTGGAAGACCTTCCGTATTGGGATGCAACCAGAATGGTTAATCTTGACATAATGCATAATTTAATACTTGGAATTTTGAAGGATCATGCAGCTTTCAAATTGTGCATTCCAGAGGCAAAATCAAAAATTTACTTCAGGTCCCACAGGAAATCCAATGACACCAACAGTTCAGACTCAGATTCCAAGACCTCCAACAGCTCTCTTGATAAAATCACATTGAGAGAGGCCCACTCCCTGAGAAGAGACGCAGCAAAAATAATAAATAAGCCACTCCCCACTACTTCCCAATGCCCACCCCTAACACAGAACATCCATCTAGTGGTTCTGCGGAGATTCCTTCATTTGATGCCGATTACATCCCCACTTCTGAAATACCCTCTGAATTGGATATCACTGCACTGAGTGATCACCAGATCAAGGGTGAGGCTCTTGAGCATCTCCGACAAATCATATCTGAGACCATAATTCCCTCATCTTGGACAAGAGTTCCCCGCAAAATGGGTTCCCCCTCTCATGGTAGCTTAAAAGCTGCTGAATGGGCTCTCTTATATAAGGTCTATATTCCATTTCTAATGCTCAGTCAACAGATGTCATTAGATGCACACCAATCTGCCAACACTCAAAGAAAAATGGTTCAGTCAGAAGAACTTTCAAATAAACTAGCCAAGAATACATTCCATTTGATTAGTGCTATCAACATTGCCACAAGCTGTACTGTTTCAATAGATGATGCAACTGCATTTGCTGAACATTGGAAAAAATTCCGCCTTTCCAATCAACACCTGTTCCCAAAACAGAAAAGTAAACCAAATCATCATTTTGCTGATCATATTCCTGAACTCTTCCAACGTTGGGGCCCAGCACAAGCCTCAGCCACATGGGGTTATGAGCGCTTGATTGGAGTATTTGCAAAGATGCCAACAAATAACAAGATATGTACGTCAATTAATAAGATCAATATATTCACATTGATTAAACACCTGAACTGAATAAGACTAAATTTTTGCAACTCTGAATAGATGATATAGATAAAACCTTACTTCAACATATCTGTCTATGTTCCAACCTTTCCGTTCTCCTGAAATCCCCATCTGTGCCATGTGAACTAAAACAGCTTTTCAAATCACAGCCACCTGCCGTGTTCAATCACCATAAATATAAAAAGCCATCCTGCCATGACCAACAAAATTATGATTGCCTGGTTGAGTACTTACAGACTTTTCATGCAACAAGGGAAATAGTTGATTGGATCAGCTTAGACACTACCGTGCAATCCACAAGTCCTCCCACCTCAAGGATTGTCTCACCTTGGTATTTTCCAGTTTCAAACATTAATATTGGGAACAATATATTTTCAACTGAATCCAAAAATATCAGCAACAGTGTGATATGTTTTCTGAGGGGCAACTCACGACAATTTGGTATTATTGATAGCATTTTCAAAGTCTCTGAGCCATCTAGCATACTGAACAATAGTTTTCTGATTTTAAAAACTTTGAAGATTGATGTGAATTTCCTACCAGATTGGCCGTATCTCAATATTTATAAAGCTGTTGGTTTTGATGATGGACACTTGATTATATCAGAAGAAGAAATAGAAGGTGACTGTGGATTGTATGATAACAAAGCTCTGTCATGTGGACTGCTTGTAATGATAAAGCCGTTATTTCATGATATTTAGTCTACAAAAATGCAAATCTCTCAGATTCATTAGCAATTTTGCTAGTGAAATAATTGCCTCAAAATTTAGTGACAGAGACATGCCATTGTGACAAGCAAAGCCCATTATTTCACATTGCCACAAAGAACTTACTATTTTGACATTGGGTAGAGTGTGAATAAGCCAAGTCCAATGATCAAATGACCCACACACTCACCTTTCACAGCATCCAAAATTTCTAACTGCGCCATCATCATGTTGAAAGCAGAATCGGCTTTTGCGTACCCACACCCGCACGCGCCAATGCACACGCACACCCACCCGCACACGCCAATGCACACGCAAACCCACCCGCACACGCCAATGCACACGCAAACCCACCCGCACGTGCCAATGCACACGCACACCCACCCGCACGCGCCAATGCACACGCCCACGCACCCGCACACGCCCACGCACCCGCACACGCCAATGCACACGCAAACGCACCCGCCCCCGCGCATGCACACGCACACTTCATGGATGACCTGGTGAAGTCAAGCCCCCCGCCTACATCAAGACTGGCTGAAGGACATCTTTGATGTGTGTGTGTGCAAACAGGAGGGTATGGTGTAATTTTTACCAATCATCAGACGGTTGTGGGATGATCAGGTGGTGAGGAATCTGAGTTGAAGGCACAGGGGAACCAATATTATTGGATGTCACAGGATTTGGTGTAAGACCAGAGTGTGACGTGTGCTCGACGTTCGCTTGATTTTTGCTTCACGTGAGCTCGACTTTTATCCTGCTTGACGTTTGCTTGACGTGAAGTCAATCGCCGACGATTGACACGAGATTCGCCCCGGTGTGAGGTCAATATCAATTTATGTCAAATCAAGCAATCAAGTCACAATCAAGTGAGTTCTTCTTAAAAAATCAAAATTCTTGAAGAATGAATCAAATATGAATCTTGACATGAAGAGTGTGTCTGAATAACTTGATGAAAAATTTGAAAATCAAATGAAAATTAAGATTACATCTGAATTTTGAATGAATTCAAATTTTTTGACTTTATATAAGATTTCAAAGAGAAAGAAAAATAAATTTGCATCAGATATCCATTTTCAAAATGAAGAATGAATGACAGAAAACTGAGAAGTGCTGACAAATCTTAAGGTTCATAAGCATTAAAGAGTCATAATTTCAATGAAATGAGTGAATGAAATTATAAAGAAAGACTGAATAGAATGAAAAGAAATTATTAGTTAATTAATATAATGTCACAGGGGCTCTTGGACAGAAAAACAAGAGTGACCTGGCACTCAGAAATCAGGGAACTCACTTGGACTACTCCAAAAGAATAAAGAAAATAAAAATGAAGAATTGAATTTCTCCAAGAAGAATGCAAGTAAAAAGATGAGATGCAATAAGAGAAATGAAGAGCCAAATGGCCAAAGATCCAACCAAGTAAGTCTTTAATTGCTGTTTCAACCTTTCAAAATGAAAGATGGAATTAGTAAGGATATGACCAGCAAATATCCATTTACAGGTGAAGAAAGAAAAGAGAAGAGGTGCTAAATTACTGAACTGATAATATCAGTATTCACTCAACAAAAATGGTAAGATAAAAAAAGATAAAGTCAAATCAAAATATATTAATTAAGTGGGGGAAAACTCCCCCAGGGTCAAAGGAGGCTGGTATATGTGAAACGTTCAGAGCTTGACTCCTTCAGGCTGACAGCTGTTCTGTATTGAATCCTTGAAGCTGTATTGACAGCTTGATGAAGTTTATAACTTGCCAGATTGGGAAATGAACTGTGTTGAATGATTTTCCCATGATGTATGATTGAAATGCAGAGCTTGATGAATCTAGAATGTATTGAAATGAATATGGTTGCCACATTGTATTGATGGAGCATTGAC
Organism: Austropuccinia psidii; assembly: GCA_023105745.1. Lineage (NCBI taxonomy): Eukaryota > Fungi > Basidiomycota > Pucciniomycetes > Pucciniales > Sphaerophragmiaceae > Austropuccinia > Austropuccinia psidii. The sequence continues at coordinate 56,658,625 of JALGQZ010000004.1, forward strand.
ACTTGACAAGTTGTTTGGAACTGTTACTTGAATACACCTTGGGAATTAATTGATAGTATTCCCTTGGAGGGAATAATTGAGGTGAGAATAACTAATGAATTCCTGATGGCTTCATTGGTATTTAAGAAATTACAGCTTTAATTGAGCCTTGAAGGGTCCTCTGGATGACATGACACTTTGCTGAGTTATGGAATGTTGAATTACCTCTCTGATATTGACACCATTGCATTGCTGGTGAAAAAAGGTGCAGAATGGTGTATAACAGCATTTATCACAATTTGAGTTGCTGCAGGGTGAAAGTGGCTAAAGGTCTTTGTGGGTGAAGTCAGGAGGATGAGAATGAAAATTGGGTTTTGGTTGAGTTCATAGGTGACAAGGTGTTTCTGGGTTTATTGGCCAAATACATCTTATACAGCTTTAAAACTGTATATGCAAAACTGTGCAAAATGCACAAAAATGGCAATTAATCCCCAAAAGGCCTGATATAGCCTTTTGGAAATATTTCCCATAATACATGGGAAAATGGCAGATACAGCTGAATACAGCAAAAATGCGCGAAATGTGCAAAGTGCACAAAACTGCGCAAAATGCGCAAAACTGTCTTTGAAGCTTAAAATTACAAATACAGGCTTTTGGGCTGTATTTTCCCTGTTGACTGGAAAATACCTTAAAGTGCCCAAAAGCAGAGAATGGCCTGGAAAGGCCTGATGATAGTGAAGGGGCCAGGTTGGCACCAGGAGTGAAAAAACCATAGAAGGCCAGAACCGATAAGAGGGCCAATTTGGCCAGTGATTATGGATATGGCCGAATTGCTATAAGATTGATATGGAGCTGATATGCCATATGGAGTCGATGAGGGTAATTGCCATGGTTGTGACAATTACCTAGAAAAGAATCAATCATCTTAAGCTTATTTTACTTCCACAACTTTCAGAACTCCCACCTTTTTTTTCTTCAATTTTGATATTTTTATTCTACAATTTTCAATCAAGTTATCAATCAACTCATCACCATCTATTTAATCAATAAACTACCTCCACTATGCCCTAAACCCCAGGAAATTCAACTGAATTCCATGAACAAAGAACGTCAGCCCCATAGAGTGGAAGTGAAATTTCCAATATGGTCAGTATTCATGAATTAGGCATTGAAATAGAGAGGCAGTCACATGAAAATAATTAAGCTCTACCAGTTCTTCCAGAATGTTGGTATACATCCATCTTGAATATTTGGAATCTCTCAGAACCTGCTATTGTGTCATAGCCTTTATTTCAGCTCAGCCTTCAAGCTCTCAGAAACCAAATCTTAAAAGCTATGAGAAGGAAATGACTGTTGAACCATGTGTAGTAGCATCCTACCTAGTGTGCAAGGAATATTTTTATCCTTCATTGAGGAGTTTGGAGACATTTTGAATTATCATTCCAATATTACTCAAGAATCATGGAAAAGGGGGCTTGATAATATCAAGAGTATTTACAAAAGTCAATGGGACAATTCACCCACAAATGATACTCATACATTCCTGCCCATTGGTCTTAAGGTGATCAGTAACTGAGGACTTAAAATGTTGTCCTGGCTTGAGGAGCTTGATATTGCAGGTAATTTATATCTTTTTGAATGATAAATTATGATTTGGCCAATCACTCAAGTGATATAAATTGCAATATAGAGGGTTAGCCCTTTGTAAGGCAGCAGAAACGGAAGAATTTTTTAATAATAACATTTGGAATCTCAAATCAATGAAGGAATCAGAGAAACCTCCAGATCATCTCCCAAAATCTGAACACTCCTTCTTCAAAATGATTCAGAGTCTTCTTTACCCCTCCAATCCAATTAAACATTTTTGGGGTAATGTTATGTTTGAATCCATTAGTTTAGTATCATATGATGTGATTGCATCCAAACCATATGCCCCCCTGTCACAACCATGGCAATTCACCTCCTTGGATCCCCATATGGCATATCAAGCCACGGTTCTTTTATGGCCAATTGGCCATATCCATCACCAGTGGCCAATATGGCCACGTCATTATCTTATGGACCAATTATGGCCATTTGTGTTTTGGGGCCTTCATGGCCCTTCACTTCAATCCAGCACCCATAGCGGCAATTTATGCCCAAATGGGTATTTCTGGTCATTTCCCTCAAAACCAGGGGAAATGGCCCAAATGGCTGTTTTTGGCCATTTGGGCTCATAATGCGCATTTGCGCACTTTTGCGCATTTTGCGCATTTTTGCGCATTTGCGCACTTTTTGCGCATTTTGCGCACTTTTGCGCATTTGCGCACTTTTTGCGCACTTTGCGCATTTGCGCATATTTGCGCACTTTTGCGCATTTTGCGCATTTTTGCGCACTTTGACGCAAAGTGTCCAAAAGACACTTCCCCGCCTTTTGGGCCAGTTTTTGGCTCAGAACCCAAAAATGGCCAAAAACCCCAGAAGGCCCAGAAACACCATTCCAAGCTCTGAAGCCATTACATCCATCCTTTTCCCTCTGCCTTTCCACCTCAAGACCTTTGGACGTAATCTTCTTGCCAATCAACCAATATGCCATAAATGATGTGATATATCATTGTGCATCATTTTTCAACAGCAATTCAATGGTGGCAATATCAAATGTTCATTTCAACATTCCAACATCTCATCACGTCATCAGGGCACCCAATCATTCAGAGGAATCATCAAGGCTCAAGGGCAAGTGTTTCAGCGTCAAAGACCAATGACGCCATCAAGCAGTCATTGGTTATTCTCACTCCAAGTATTCCTTCCAAGGGAATACTGTCAATTAATTCTCAAGTGTATTCAAGAGGCAGTGCCAAAAAGAAGTTGTCAAGTGTCAAAGCTCCACTCAATCCATCTTGGCAACCATATTCATTTCAATACAGTCTGGATCCATCAAGACCTGTATTTCATTTTCAATCATGGGAAATTCATTCAACCCAATTCAATTTCAATATTAGCCAGCTGTATCAATTCCCAAAACAATCAATACAGCCACAAGGATCAATACAGATCAGTTTTCAGCCTGAAGAACTCAAGCTCCCAACTTTTCACATATACCGGCTACCCTTTCCACCCTGGGGGGTTTTCCCCAGTTAATTAATATATTTTGATTTTATTTTATCTCTATTTTCTTTTCACTTTAGTGAAGCAAATACTGATATTATTAAGTCAGTCATTTAGCACCTTTCTCTTTCTCTTTCTTTGCCTGTCAATGGATATTTGGTGGTCATATCCTTACTAATTCCATTATTCGTTTTTGGCAGGTTGAAACAGTGATTAAGGACTTACTTGGTTGGCTCTTTGGCCATTTGGCTTCCCTTTCCTCTTTTGCATCTCATCTTGTACCTGCATATCTTTTAGAGGAATTTATTCTTTATTTTTATTTCTTTATTCTTTGGAGTCTTCCAAGTGAGTTCCCTGATTGCTGAGTGCCAGGCCACTCTTGTGTTTCTGTCCAAGAGCCCCTGTGACATTATATTAATTAACTCATAATTTCTTTTCATTCTGTTCATTCTTTCTTTATAATTTCATTCACTCATTTCATCGAAATTATGATTCTTTTACGTTTATGAACTTAATGATTCGTTGTCACCTCTCAATTTTCTTTCATTCATTCTTCATTTTGAAAATTGAAAGCTGACCCATTTTTTATTTTTGTTATTCTTTTTTAAATCTTTTCAAATCATCAAATTTTCATTCTCATTCATAATCCAGGCGTCATCTTGATTTTCTTTGATTTTCAAATTTTTCATCAAGATATTCAGACACGTTATTCACATCAAGATTCATAATTGATTTTTTCTTCAAGAACTTTGATTTTTAAAGAATAATTCACTTGATTTTGATTGATTGATTGATTTGACATATTTGATTTTGACCTCAAGAAAATTGATTGACCTGAAGATTTCACTGATTTTGCTGATTTTTCACATCAAGAATTTTGACATAAATTGATTTTTCTTCAAGATTTTCATTTGATTGATTGATTCTGCAAGATTTTTTATTTTGATTGATTTGATTGATTTGATTTTGACTTCAAGACTTCATTTGATTTTGATTTATTGCGGTACCTGAAGATTTTCATTTTGATTCATTGATTTCCCTCAAGATTTGATTGTTGACTCTTTTCACTTCAAGCAAATTTTGATTTTTAATTCATTTATTTCATTTTATTCCTGATATCATGCCTGTTCAACACTCACCTCCGGCAAGAGAGACAAGATCTCAGGCCAGAGCTCAAGCTGTTCTCACTCCAACTCCAAGAGCTCCTCTAGATGGCACCCCAGCAGTTCCTCAACTGAGGCCCAATTAGATAGAGGACCCCGCATGGAAGGAGCAGCACCATCCAGGAAGGAAGGAAGAGGGCCAAGGAGATCATTTTCATTCTCAGGAGTAGTTGGCGGATTTCCAGGAACTTCAAGGACTATTTTCAAAAATCCAGGTGAAGATGGTGAAGAGGAGGAGGAGAATTCTGTGGAAGAGGAAGAGTCTGATGGTACTGAAGGTGTCCCTGCTCCGGTGGAGGCATCCCAAGGTACTGGAGGGCCAACTCTAGCCCAGTCTAATCAGCCTGTCTCTCATCAGTCTGAACCATCTTTATTGGCCATCATGCAGCAAATGACTCAGATTATGGCCAATCTTCAAGCAGCTTCATCTTCTGAAGCATCAAGACCACCAGCCTTCAAGACTCCATCTATGAAGGCACCGGAATGCTTTGATGGGACTCAGCCCTTCAAAGTTAGAAGTTTCATTCAGTCTTGTCAATTGATATTTCATAATGATCCGGCAAACTTCGCTCAAGACAGAAAGAAGGTCCTTTATGCCACTTCATTTCTCATTGGCAGGGCTGCAAAATGGATTGAGCCTTATCTTTCCAATCTGTCACAGGGGCTCTTGGAAGAAGAGGGCCTGGCACTCAGGAATCAGGAACTCACTTGGAGGGCTCCAAAGATAAAAGAATAATAAGAATGAATTTCTTTAAGAAAGAATAAGGGGGAAAACAAGTATGCCAAAAGATGAGATAAGAAAAAGATGAAGCCAATGGCCAAAGATAATAAAGAAGCCAAAGCCAAGAAGCCAACCAAGTGAATCCTCAATTCACTGTTTCAACCTGCCAGAAAAGGAAATGGAATTAGTATAAGGATATTACCACCAATATCCACTGGACAGGCGAGGAAATAAAAGAAAAGGGTGCTGAATGACTGACTTAAGATTATCAGTATTAACTTTTAATAAGGTAAAAGAAAATAAGGATAAAAATAAATCCACTATATTAATTAACTGGGGAAAAAGTCCCCAGGTGCTGAAAGGTGGCCAGTATATGTGAAAAGCTGAAAGGTGGATCAATGACTGTATTGTCCGAATCGGGAAATACAGTTCTGGCCATCTTGAAATTTGAACTGTGTGATGGAATTCACACAGTGGAATAAGAAATCGCCCAATTGGGCCAAGGCCATACAGGTTGATTGAATAAGGCCTGTACGGATGAATTGGGTTGTCCAAGGAGTATTGAATACTTGATGTCTTGACAACTGATTTGAATTATGTAATACCTCTTGAGAATTGATTTTAGAATAATCCTGAATGAATTGTACCAACCCAACTCCTGCAGATACAGGTGGTTGGGATCCTTGAATGATCTTCTGAATTACCGCCATGGATTGCCAGACTGATAAGCTGAAAAGTCCTCCTTCAAAATGGGCGTTGGAATTATGGACCTTGAAATGGAAAGGTGGAATTGGGTCCTGAAAACGTCACCATTGGATTGCTGAGTAAAAATGGTGCATAATGGTATATAATACCATATATGCACCACACTGTCACAGGGGCTATTGGACAGAAATACAAGAGTGGCCTGGCACTCAGCAATCAGGGAACTCACTTGGAAGACTCCAAAAGGATAAAGAATAGAAATACTAAGAATGAATTCCTCTAAAAGATATGCAGGTACAAGATGAGATGCAAAAGAGGAAAGGGAAGCCAAATGGCCAAAGAGCCAACCAAGTAAGTCCTTAATCACTGTTTCAACCTGCCAAAAATGAATAATGGAATTAGTAAGGATATGACCACCAAATATCCATTGACAGGCGAAGAAAGAGAAAAGAGAAAGGTGCTAAATGACTGACTTAATAATATCAGTATTTGCTTAACTAAAATGAAAAGAAAATAGAGATAAAATAAAATCAAAATATATTAATTAACTGGGGAAAACCCCCCAGGGTGGAAAGGGTAGCCGGTATATGTGAAAAGTTGGGAGCTTGAGTTCTTCAGGCTGAAAACTGATCTGTATTGATCCTTGAGGCTGTATTGATTGTTTTGGGAATTGATACAGCTGGCTAATATTGAAATTGAATTGGGTTGAATGAATTTCCCATGATTGAAAATGAAATACAGGTCTTGATGGATCCAGACTGTATTGAAATGAATATGGTTGCCAAGATGGAATGAGTGGAGCTTTGACACTTGACAACTTCTTTTTGGCACTGCCTCTTGAATACACTTGAGAATGAATTGAAAGTATTCCCTTGGAATGAATACTTGGAGTGAGAATAACCAATGACTGCTTGATGGCGTCATTGGTCTTTGACGCTGAAACACTTGCTCTTGAGCCTTGATGATTCCTCTGAATGATTGGGTGCCTTGATGACGTGATGAGATGTTGGAATGTTGAAATGAACATTTGATATTGCCACCATTGAATTGCTGTTGAAAAATGATGCACAATGATATATAACATCATTTATGGCATATTGGTTGATTGGCAAGAAGATTACGTCCAAAGGTCTTGAGATGGAAAGGCAGAGGGAAAAGGATGGATGTAATGACTTCAGAGCTTGGAATGGTGTTTCTGGGCCTTTTGGGGTTTTTGGCCATTTTTGGGTCCTGAGCCAAAAACTGGCCCAAAAGGCGGGAAAGTGTCTTTTGGACACTTTGCGTCAAAGTGCGCCAAGTGCGCAAAAATGCGCAAAATGCGCAAAAGTGCGCAAATATGCGCAAATGCGCAAAGTGCGCAAAAAGTGCGCAAATGTGCAAAAGTGCGCAAAATGCGCAAAAAGTGCGCAAATGCGCAAAAGTGCGCAAAATGCGCAAAAATGCGCAAATGCGCATTATGAGCCCAAATGGCCAAAAACAGCCATTTGGGCCATTTCCCCTGGTTTTGAGGGAAATGACCAGAAATACCCATTTGGGCATAAATTGCCGCTATGGGTTCTGGATTGAGGTGAAGGGCCATGGAGGCCCCAAAACACAAATGGCCATAAATGGGCCGTAAGATAATGACGTGGCCATATTGGCCACTGGTGATGGATATGGCCAATTGGCCATAAAAGAACCGTGGCTTGATATGCCATATGGGGATCCAAGGAGGTGAATTGCCATGGTTGTGACAGTACCCCCCACCTTGAAATGGTGAGCTCCTGAGCACCAATACAAGGTGAAGCCTGTTGAGGCTATTGGAAAGATTTTGAGAGAGTGATTCAAGAGGATTGATTAAGATAAAAATTTGAAGACTGATATTAAAAATTGACATTTGACGCAGGACTTGCTTGATCTTCTTTTGACCTTGGCTTCTTGATTGGAATTGAATTTTAAAATGAATGAAATTTTTTTGACGTGATAATTGACGTGATAAAAGAAAATTTAAAATGAAAATAGAATAATAATAAAGAATGAAAATGAAATTAAGAAAAGAAAAGGAAAAAGAAAAAGAGAAATGAATTGAATCTTGAGGAGGTTCCAATCTTCATCACGGAGGTTGATAACTGATTTTGAAATTGGCCAAGGACCTGGAAAGATAAATTTAATGCCAGGTGCTAACAAAGTGGCCAAGGTGATGTTTTGACAAGATTGTAGACCCCTCAGGGAAGTGCACACCAGGAGAGGAACTTACTTTTGGTAATTACCACTCCCGCCAGTGCCACAAAAATAAAACAAACTGTTGAAGGAATGAATTTGAATTTGGAATCTTGGAAATGAATTGAAAAGTGAATGGCCCATTGTCCCAAGTGAAAATGGCCATAAGATTGGAAATGAAGTTGAAAGCCATGCCAAAGATCTGTGTCCAAAATTACAAAGTGCTCACAGAGTGGCCAAGGTGATGCTTACAACAAAAAGAGTAGAATACCCCTAAAGGTGCATACCAGGAGTGGACTTACTTTTGGTAATTCCTCTCCCCACCAAGCACCATAATGAATCAAGCTTTTGAAGAATTCGGCCCAGGCTTGTCAGGATATAATGAATGAAAATCTTTGACAAGTTCAGGACAATTCTTGAGGTTTTCGGTTGGTTCCCAAGTGGATCTTTCTGGGTCTTGACTGAAACCTTTCCATTCCACCAGATACCATAATTTTCCTCTCTTGAGCTTTGAGTCCAGTATTTGAGAGACTTCCCATTCCTCTTCTTCTTCAATGGTGATTGGAGGAGGAGGCTCTTGATGCCTATTTGGGATTGTTGACGTCTTGACTGGTTCCAAAAGGGAAATATGGAAAACTGGGTGGATGGATTTCCATTGAGATGGAAGCTTGAGGTGGTAGGCATGAGTGCTGACTTTCTTCAAGATTGGAAAAGGACCCAGCCATCTTTCAGACAGCTTTTTGGTGGGTCTGGTTGATTTGATGTTCTTGGAAGAGAGCCATACCATGTCACCGGGATTGAAAACAGGTGGACTTGCTCTACTTTTATCTGCATACCTCTTAAACCTGTTTATGGCAACTTCAAGTTCTCTCTTGACATCTTGCTGTACTGATTGGATTTTTGTTGATAACTTTCCAGCCGGAGTGTCTTGAGTGATGTGAACTGAGTCAAAATGAGGATCTCTTCCATAAACAGTGAAAAACGGTGATTGTTTTGTTGAAGAGTGGTCAGAGTTATTGTAGGCAAATTCAGCCAGAGGGAGCCAGGTGTTCCAATCATCTTGATGATAACTGACATACATCCGAAGGTACTGTTCTAGTATCTGATTTACCCTCTCTGTCTGTCCATCAGTTTCTGGATGGTAAGCAGTTGACAAGTCTCTTGAAATCTTGAGCTGCTGACAAAGGTTGGTCCAAAAGGAAGAAACAAAAAGTGAACCTCAATCACTAACAATGCTTGAAGGAAGGCCATGCTTTGAGAAAATATTCTTGATGAATAAATGGGCCAAATCCAATGAAGTGATTGAAGCTATTGTTGGAATAAAAACCGCCATTTTTGAGAATCTGTCCACTATGACTAAAATTGAATCAAAGGAATTGGACAGTGGCAGTTGAGTGATGAAATCCATTGAAAGACAAATCCAAGGACCACTTGGAATTGGAAGAGGCTTGAGGAGTCCAAACTTCTTGTGATGAATATTTTTGTTTCTTGAACACTGTTGACAGGATGAGACATAATCCTTGATAAATTGAGTCATTCCGGGCCAGTGGAAATCCCGCTTGACAAGTTTGAGAGTCTTCTCTTGGCCAGGGTGTCCAGCTAGAGGAGAATCATGCCGCTTTTGAAGTATATTGAGTTGAATTGTGGGGTCATTTGGGACCACCACCCGATCTTTGAAAAGGAGAAGTTTGGAAGAGGAATCAAGAGAATAATCTTGGACAGATTTAACTTTACCCAAATCTTCAAGGACACTTCTATATTGAGAATCTTGCCATACTGCCTTCTGAATTGAATCAATCAAATTTGAAAATGAATCCACCTTGACTGCAAAAAACTTTGAGGCTTGAATTTCATCTTGCTTGATTATCTTCTGATAGTTCATTGGATTCTTGCTGATGAAATCCTCCCCCCTCTCCGGGTAAACGTTGTCCCGACGTGACAAGGCATCTGGAAGGGTGGCCAAGCGCCCAGGGCGGTAAGTGATTGAGAAATGAAATTCAGATAAAAATTCAGCCCAGCGGGCTTGACGGCGAGTGAGAATCTTGGAAGACATGAAATATTGAAGAGATGAATGATCGGTGAGAACTTCAAAAGGGGAAGAAATAGAAAGAAGGAAAGCTCTCCAGCGCTTGAGAGCCCAGACTATGCCAAGGAGTTCCTTGTCATGAATCTCATAATTGAGCTCAGCTGGGAGAAGCTTGCGGCTATCAAATGCAATGGGATGTTTTCCTGAGTCAGAGACCTGACTCAGTACAGCACCCAAGGCATAATCTGATGCATCGGTCTCTACAATGGTGGGTAGAGAAGGATTGAAATGAGAAAGGATTGGAGCAGTGGTGAATGCCTCTTTGAGTTGATGAAACTGTCTAAGAGCTTCCTCATTGAGGGGAAAACGGGAATCTTTCTTGAGGAAACTTGTGAGTGAACTAATTTTCTTTGAATAATTCTTGATGAAACGGCGGTAAAAATTGGCAAAGCCAAGGAATGATTGAAGAGCCTTGAGGTTTCTTGGAGGTGGCCAATTGAGAATTTGCTGGACTTTTGCTTGGTCCATCTTGAGGCCTTCAGAAGAAACTACATAACCAAGATATTCCACACTAGAAACATGAAATAGGCATTTGGACGCCTTAGCAAAGAGGTTATTGGCTCTGAGTCTGGAAAGAACAGTGGACACATGAGTGACATGTTCTTCCTCAGATTTGGAAAAGACCATAATGTCATCCAAATAAACCACAACAAAAACATCAAGAAGATCTTGGAATATATCATTGACAAGATTCTGAAAAGAGGCAGGAGCATTGGTGAGCCCAAATGGCATAACCAAGTACTCAAAACTGCCATATTTAGTTCTGAAGCATCACGGATTACGACAATTGATTTTGAAAGTGACCAAGGACCTGGATAAAAGGATTTGATGCCAGGTGCTCACAGAGTGGCCAAGGTGATGTTTTGACAGATTGTAGACCCCTCAGGGAAGTGCACACCAGGAGAGGAACTTACTTTTAGTAGTTGCCACTCCCGCCAGTGCCATAAATAAGAAAGATCTTGATAAATGAATCTGTTGAAGTAATAAAGTCTTGGGAAGGAGAATAAAACAGGAATGGTCCATTTGCCCAAGTGTAAATGGCCATAAATTTGGAGTTCGGATGTTGAAAGCTGGGCCAAAAATTCTGTGTCCAAATTGAAAAGTGCTCACAGAGTGGCCAAGGTGATGCTTACAACAAAGAAGAGTAGAATACCCCTAAAGGTGCATACCAGGAGTGGGACTTACTTTTGGTAATTCCTCTCCCCACCAAGCACCATAAAAATTCAAGCCATTGAAGAATTGGGTCCTGGCTTGTCAGGATATAACGAATGAAAATCTTTGACAAGGTCAGGACAATTCTTGAGGTTTTCAGCTGGTTCCCATGTGGATTTTTCTGAATCTTGACTGAAACCTTTCCATTCCACCAGATACCATAATTTTCTTCTCTTGAGCTTTGAATCCAGTACTTGAGAGACTTCCCATTCCTCCTCTTCTTCAATAATGATTGGAGGAGGAGGCTCTTGATGCCGATTTGGGATTGTTGATGTCTTGACTGGTTCCAAGAGTGAGATATGGAAGACTGGATGGATGGATTTCCATTGAGATGGAAGCTTGAGGTGGTAAGCATGAGTACTGACTTTCTTCAAGATTGAAAAGGGACCCAACCATCTTTCAGACAGTTTATTGGTGGGTCTAGTTGATTTGATATTCTTGGAAGAAAGCCATACCATGTCACCAGGATTGAAAACAGGTGGACTTGCTCTACTTTTATCTGCATACCTCTTAAACCGGTTTATGGCGATTTCAAGTTCTCTCTTGACATCTTGCTGTACTGATTGGATTTTTGTTGATAACTTTCCAGCAGGAGTATCTTGAGTGATGTGAACTGAATCAAATTGTGGATCTCTTCCATAAACAGTGAAAAACGGTGATTGCTTGGTTGAAGAGTGATCAGAATTATTGTAGGCAAATTCAGCCAGAGGGAGCCAGGTGTTCCAATCATCTTGATGATAACTGACATACATCCGAAGATACTGTTCTAGTATCTGATTTACCCTCTCTGTCTGTCCATCAGTTTCTGGATGGTAAGAAGTTGACAAGTCTCTTGAAATCTTGAGCTGCTGACAAAGATTGGTCCAGAAGGAAGAAACAAAGAGTGAACCTCTATCACTGACAATGCTTGATGGAAGGCCATGCTTTGAGAAGATATTCTTGATGAATAAATGGGCCAAATCCAATGAAGTTATTGAAGACATTGTTGGAATAAAAACCGCCATTTTTGAGAATCTGTCCACTATGACAAGAATTGAGTCAAAAGAATTGGACAGGGGCAGTTGAGTGATGAAATCCATTGAGAGACAAATCCAAGGACCATTTGGAATTGGAGGAGGTTTGAGGAGTCCAAACTTCTTATGGTGGATATTCTTGTTTCTTGAACACTGTTGACAGGATGATACATAATCCTTAATGAATTGAGTCATGCCGGACCAGTGGAAATCCCGCTTGACAAGTTTGAGAGTCTTCTCTTGGCCAGGGTGTCCAGCTAGAGGAGAGTCATGACGCTTTTGAAGAATGCTGAGTTGAATTGTGGAGTCATTTGGGACTACCACCCAATCTTTGAAGAGAAGAAGTTGGGAGGAGGAATCAAGAGAATAATCTTGGACAGATTTACCTTTACCCAAATCTTCAAGGATACTTCTGTACTGAGGATCTTGCCATAATTTCTTCTGAATTGAATCAATCAAATTTGAAAAAGAATCCACCTTGACTGCAAAAAACTTTGAGTGTTGAACTTCATCTTGCTTAATGAGTTGTTGAAAATTCATTGGATTCTTGCTGATGAAATCCTCCCCCCTCTCCGGATAGACGTCGTCCCGACGTGATAAGCCATCTGGAAGAGTTGCTAGGCGGCCAGGGCGGTAAGTGATTGAAAAATGAAATTCAGATAAGAATTCAGCCCAACGGGCTTGACGGCGAGTAAGGATCTTTGATGACATAAAGTACTGAAGAGAAGAATGATCGGTGAGAACTTCAAAAGGAGCGGACAGAGAAAGCAGAAAAGCCCTCCAGCGCTTGAGAGCCCAGACTATACCAAGGAGTTCCTTGTCATGAATTTCATAGTTGAGTTCTGCTGGAATACGCTTGCGGCTGTCAAAGGCAATGGGATGTTTTCCTGAGTCAGAGACCTGACTCAGTACAGCACCCAAAGCATAATCGGATGCATCGGTCTCTACAATGGTGGGTAGAGAAGGATTGAAGTGGGAAAGGATTGGGGCGGTAGTGAAGGCCTCTTTGAGTTGATGAAACTGGCTAAGAGCTTCCTCATTGAGGGGGAAACAGGAATCTTTCTTGAGGAAACTGGTGAGTGAACTGATTTTCTTTGAATAATTCTTGATGAAACGGCGGTAGAAGTTGGCAAAGCCAAGGAAGGATTGAAGAGCCTTGAGGTTTCTTGGAGGAGGCCAATTAAGGATCTGCTGGACTTTTGCTTGGTCCATCTTGAGGCCTTCAGAAGAAACAACATAACCAAGATATTTTACACTAGAAACATGAAAAAGGCATTTAGAAGCCTTGGCAAAAAGGTTATTGGCTCTGAGTCTGGAAAGAACAGTGGACACATGAGTGACATGTTCTTCCTCAGATTTGGAAAAGACCATAATGTCATCCAAATAAACCACAACAAAAACATCAAGAAGATCTTGGAATATATCATTGACAAGATTCTGAAAAGAGGCAGGAGCATTGGTGAGCCCAAATGGCATAACCAAGTACTCAAAACTGCCATATTTAGTTCTGAAGCATGTCAAATGTTCATCACCCTCCTTGATTCTGAGCAGGTTATATGCACCACGCAAATCAATCTTGGAGAAGATAGAAGAACCATTAAAGACATTAAGAAGCTGGTTCATAGGAGGAACAGGATATTTGTTCTTCCTAGTGACAGCATTGAGTTTGCGGTAATCAACACACAAACGGAGACCACCATCTTTCTTTTTAACAAAGAGGACAGGTGCTCCTGTTGAGGAGGAGCTTGGCCGGATGAAACCTTTCTCTACATTCTCTGAAATGTAGGCCCTGAGTGTATCTGACTCTTGTTTGGATAAAGAGTAGATCACCCCAACTGGAGGTAGAGACCCCTCCAGTTCGATATGATGATCACAGGCACGGTGAGGAGGAAGTTTCTCTGCCTTCACCTTGGAAAATACATCCAAGTATTGGTGATAAACAGAGGGAACAACCTTCATCACGGTTTCTACTTCTTCTGGCTCTTCCTCTTCATCCCACAACTCCTCCAGGGAGTCATGATAAGATGAAGGAGGAAGGTCCATATTCCCAAAGAAGAGATGAAGTGAAGATACAGAATTATCTTCCCCAACATCTTGAATCTCTTTGAAGACTTCATCTCCAGGTGATGGTAATGACAGATGGGAATTAAGGGAAGGAATATGGACAGAAGATGGAACTGATGGTGTTCTAGAATCACCAACCAGAGCTGCACATGATTTGGCAGAAGAAGAGTCATTACGGAAGGAATTGGAAGGATCAGAATAGTCCTTTTGATCAGTATTAAAGGTGATCAGCCCTTGCCTCCAATCAATAGAAGGATTAAAATGATTGAGAAAGTCAAAGCCCAATATGAGGTCTTCTCCCTTGGGAGTATCAACGACTAAAAAATCCCATTCAAAGCTTGGGAAGGAAGGGAGCTCAACCATATATTTAGTATGGTGAGTCACACATAACGAAGGGGACTCAGAGGAGTCCAAAATGATAAGAGGAATCTTCTCTGGAAGTTCTGACGTAGTCAATGAATACTTGTGAACAAACTGCTTTGCAATGAATGAGTGTGTAGCACCAGAATCAATGAGAATACTGTAAAAAACATCAGAAAGAGAAGAGAAAACAAAAAATTTAAGAGAATTCTTGACACCAGTATTCAGAATGCACAATTGTGCTCTGGAAGGAAAACTGTGAAGACCATTGAACACAACATGATCTTCACTCAGGCTTTTCCCTGGCTGGGAAAACTGCCTGACGGTTGGGTAAGCTTGTTTTGAGGCCTTTTGACACAGGACTCAAGACTATGCTTCCCACCACAATAGGTACACAACCCCTCCTTGATTCTTCTTTCCTTTTCAGAACCTTTCAACTTGAAGTCCTTATTCAACAATGAAGAATGGGGCTTGTCCCCCTTTTGAGAATGAAATTTCTTCTTTGGTCTTGAACTTGAAGAAACTTGATGATGAGAAGAGTGAGACTTTGAGGCTTCAGGCTTCTTCTCTTGATGATGATTCTTTTCCTTCTGCCTCTCATGGTACCTGGTATCAAGTTCCAGGCTGACGTCCATTAAGTCTTGAAGAGAATCAATGTTTGAAGGATGGGAGGCCAATTGATCCAGAATCCTGGAGGCCAAGCCCTTCCTGAAATGATGAATAAGAGCCCTTTCACCCCAATCCCCAATTCTTGAAACCAGACTCCTGAAATCGGCAATATACAAAGCAACATGCCCACCTTCTTTCATCCTAAGGCCATCCAATTCAGCTTCTGCTTTTCTAACTTCATTTGGGTCTCCAGATAAAGTGAACAATTGGGATTCAAATAATGGCCAGGAATTGAGAAGATAGTTTGAGTCTTGATTATTGAGGTTGGAAAGATAAGGCTCAATCCATTTTGCAGCCCTGCCAACTAAGAATGAAGTGGCATAAAGAACCTTCTTTCTGTCTTGAGAGAAGTTTGCCGGATCATTATGAAAGATGAGTTGGCAAGATTGAATAAAGCTTCTGACTTTGAAGGGCTGAGTCCCATCAAAGCATTCTGGAGCCTTCATAGAGGGAGTCTTGAAAGCTGGTGGTCTTGATGATTCAGAAGAGTAAGCTGCTTGAAGATTGGCTATAATCTGAGTCATTTGCTGCATAATGGCCAATAAAGACGGTTCAGACTGATGAGAGGCAGGCTGATCAGACTGGGCCAGAGTTGGTCCTCTGGTGACCTCAGATGCTCCCACAGGGGCAGGAGCAGCCTCAGTGCCATTAGACTCTTCCTCTTCCACAGAATTCTCCTCCTCCTCTTCACCATCTTCACCTTGAACCTTGGGACTGGTTCTTGAAAATCCTGGGAATCCGCCAACCACTCCTGATAAAGACATTGATCTTCTGGGCCCTCTTCCTTCCTTCCTGGATGGTGCTGCTCCTTCCATAATGGGTCCTCTGTCCAATCTGGCCCTCAGTTGAGAAACTGCTGGGGTACCGTCAAGAGGAGCCCTTGGAGTTGGAGTCAGAACAGCTTGAGCTCTGGCCTGAGATCTGGTCTGTCTTGCTGGAGGTGAATGTTGAACTGGCATGACTTCAGGAATAATCAACCAAATAAATGAAATAAAATCAAAATTTTCTTGAAGTACAAAATCAACAATCAAATCTTGAGGAAATTGGATAATCAATGAATCAAAATTCTTCAAATATGTCAATCAATCAAATCAAATGAGTCTTGAAGTAAAAATCAATATCAATGAGAATCTTGAGGTCAATAAATCAATCAATCAACCAATCAAAATCAAATCAAATCAAAATCTTGCAGAAAAAATCAATCAATCAAAATGAATTCTTGAGTCAAAATCAATTTATGTCAAAAATCTTGATGTGAACAATCAGCAAAATCAATAAATCTTCAGGTAAATCAATTATCTTGAGGTCAATTTCAATTATGTCAAATTAGTCAATCAAATCAATTTTCAAGTGAATTCTTCCAAAAAATCAAAAATTCTTGAGGAATAAATCAAAGTGAATCCTGATATGAAGAACGTGTCTGAATAACCTGATGAATAACTTGAGAACCAAAGATAAAAAATGCCTGAATTATGGATAAAAATGGATTGATTAAGATTGAGAATGAGATTGAAAAGATAACAAAAATAAAAAATGGGTCAGCTTTCAATTTTCAGAATGAAGAATGAATGAGAGAAAATTGAGAGGTGACGAAGAATCATAAGATCATAAAACGTTAAAGAATCATAATTTGATGAAATGAATGAATGAATTTAAAATATAAGAATAAAAGAATGAATGAAGAAGAATTATGAGTTAATTAATATAATGTCATCGGGGGCTCTTGGAAGAAGAGGGCCTGGCACTCAGGAATCAAGAACTCACTTGGAGGGCTCCAAAGATAAAAGAATAATAAGAATGAATTTCTTTAAGAAAGAATAAGGGGGAAAACAAGTATGCCAAAAGATGAGATAAGAAAAAGATGAAGCCAATGGCCAAAGATAATAAAGAAGCCAAAGCCAAGAAGCCAACCAAGTGAATCCTCAATTCACTGTTTCAACCTGCCAGAAAAGGAAATGGAATTAGTATAAGGATATGACCACCAATATCCACTGGACAGGCGAGGAAATAAAAGAAAAGGGTGCTGAATGACTGACTTAAGATTATCAGTATTAACTTTTAATAAGGTAAAAGAAAATAAGGATAAAAATAAATCCACTATATTAATTAACTGGGGAAAAAGTCCCCAGGTGCTGAAAGGTGGCCAGTATATGTGAAAAGCTGAAAGGTTGATCCTGGAAGGTGGATCAATGACTGTATTGTCCGAATCGGGAAATACAGTTCTGGCCATCTTGAAATTTGAACTGTGTGATGGAATTCACACAGTGGAATAAGAAATGGCCCAATTGGGCCAAGGCCATACAGGTTGATTGAATAAGGCCTGTACGGATGAATTGGGTTGTCCAAGGAGTATTGAATACTTGATGTCTTGACAACTGATTTGAATTATGTAATACCTCTTGAGAATTGACCTTAGAATAATCCTGAATGAATTGTACCAACCCAACTCCTGCAGATACAGGTGGTTGGGATCCTTGAATGATCTTCTGAATTACCGCCATGGATTGCCAGACTGATAAGCTGAAAAGTCCTCCTTCGAAATGGGCGTTGGAATTATGGACCTTGAAATGGAAAGGTGGAATTGGGTCCTGAAAACGTCACCATTGGATTGCTGAGTAAAAATGGTGCATAATGGTATATAATACCATATATGCACCACACCTGCAATCTTGAGTACGGAGTGAATGAAGGAAAGGAAAGAATTCCCCTTAAGTTGAGGGGAATGATTGTTGAGATGATTTGGTGGCCTCTGGTGGTTGCCAGAGGCCATGACGGTGAAGTTGGTCCATGGTGGTCCAGGGCCAAAAATGGGTCCTATGGGATTTGTGGCCAAAAATGGATCCAAGGTGTTTTTGGTCCAATTTGGGTCCAAGGGATTGGTGGCCAAAAATGGCTCAGGTGGGCCCAATTGTGGTTTGGGACCCACCTGGCCTTGGGGGCTAGGTGGCTGCCCCCTTTGACCCCTTTTGGCCTCATTGGATTAGGCCGAAAGGGGCCTAATCCGCCTACGGACCGCGGACCACGGCTTACGTACCGCGGCCCACGGACCGTGGAAGCCGTGGGGGGCCTAAATGGCCCAAAAAGGCCATTTAGGCCAAAACCCCCCTAATGAAAGGGGTGGCCAGGAAACCAATGAAGGTGGCCATGGGGCCTGGAAGCCCCTGGAAGAGAAAAGGACCCCCCAGGCCCAAAAACAGTGATGGAGGCCTGGGGGTTGGTGAGGTGGAAATTGGCCAAGAGGGCCAATGACGCAGGATATGGCCTGAGGCCATAAAGGATGATGGAGGCCATAAGTGGCCAATGGAATGGGTTATGGCGTAAGAGCCGTGGAATACCCAAAAAGGGGTCAATTGGCCATAAATGATATGACATGGCCAATTGGCCCCAACTTGGCTCCAGGTTGGATTGCCGCCACCATCAAGGAGGAGGGTCAAAATACGTGGTTGTGACACAATCTCACCAATCAAGATTCAAATTACCTCCTCAATTCTTGGTTTTTATTTGAATCTCAACTCTTCACTTTATTTGGTGACCCAAATGAAGTCAGAAAAGCAGAAGCTGAGTTGGATTCTTTAAGAATGAAAGAAGGTGGGCATGTATCCTTATACATTGCTGATTTCAGAAGCTTAGTCTCAAGAATCGGGGATTGGGGTGAAAGAGCTCTCATCCATCATTTCAGGAAGGGATTGCCATCCAGGATTTTGGATCAATTGGCCTCCCATCCTTCAAGAATTGACTCTCTTCAAGACTTAATGGACGTTACCCTGGAGCTTGATACCAGGTACCATGAGAGGCAAAATGAAAAGGGTCACCATCAAGAGAAGAAGCCAGAAGCCTCAAAGTCAAGTTCTTCTCATCCTCAGAATTCTTCAAGCTCAAGTCAAAAGAAGAAGAAGAATTTTCAGAAGAGGGACAAGCCCCATTCTTCTTTGTTGAATAAAGATTTCAAGCTCATGAACTCTGAAAAAGAAAGAAGAATCAAAGAGGGTCTTTGTACCTATTGTGGTGGGAAGCATAGTCTTGAGTCCTGTTTCAAAAGGCCTCAAAACAAGCTTACCCAACCGTCAGCCAAATTTCCCAGCCAGGGAAAAGCCTGAGTGAAGATCATGTTGTGTTCAATGGTCTTCACAGTTTTCCATCCAGAGCACAATTGTGCATTCTGAATACTGGTGTCAAAAATTCTCTTAAATTTTTTGTTTTTTCTTCTTTCTCTGATATGTTTTACAGTAATCTCATTGATTCTGGTGCTACCAACTCATTTATTGCAAAGCAGTTTGTTCACAAGTATTCTTTGACCATGTCAGAACTCCCGGAGAAGATTCCCCTTATTCTTCTTGACTCCTCTGAGTCTCCTTCTTTATTTGTGACTCACCATACTAA
Source organism: Austropuccinia psidii (assembly GCA_023105745.1). Lineage (NCBI taxonomy): Eukaryota > Fungi > Basidiomycota > Pucciniomycetes > Pucciniales > Sphaerophragmiaceae > Austropuccinia > Austropuccinia psidii. The sequence goes on from JALGQZ010000004.1 coordinate 56,678,263, forward strand.
ATATATGGTTGAGCTCCCTTCCTTCCCAAGCTTTGAATGGGACTTTTTAGTCATTGATACTCCCAAGGGAGAAGACCTCATATTGGGCTTTGACTTTCTCAATCATTTTAATCCATTTATTGATTGGAGGCAAGGATTGATCACCTTTAATTCTGATCATAAGGACTATAATGATCCTTCAATTTCTTTCAGTAATGACTTTTCTTCTGCCAAATCATGTGCAGCTCTGGTTGGTGATTCTAGAACACCATCATTTCCGTCTTCTGTCCATATTCCTTCCCTTAATTCCCATCAGTCATTACTATCATCTAGAGATGAAGTCTTCAAAGAGATTCAAGATGTTGGAGAAGATAATTCTGTATCTTCACTTCATCTCTTCTTTGGGAATATGGACCTTCCTCCTTCATCTTATCATGACTCCCTGGAGGAGTTGTGGGATGAAGAGGAAGAGCCAGAAGAAATAGAAACCGTGATGAAGGTTGTTCCTTCTGTTTATCACCAGTACTTGGATGTATTCTCCAAGGTGAAAGCAGAAAAACTTCCTCCTCACCGCGCCTGTGATCATCATATCGAGCTGGAGGGGTCTCTACCTCCAGTTGGGGTGATCTACTCTTTATCAAACCAAGAGTCAGATACACTCAGGGCCTACATTTCAGAGAATGTAGAGAAAGGTTTCATCTGGCCAAGCTCCTCTTCTACAGGAGCACCTGTTCTTTTTGTCAAAAAGAAAGATGGTGGCCTCCGTTTGTGTGTTGATTACCGCAAGCTCAATGCTGTTACTAGGAAGAACAAGTATCCTGTTCCTCCTATGAATCAGCTTCTCACTGTTTTCAATGGTTCTTCTATCTTCTCCAAGATTGATTTGCGTGGTGCATATAACCTGCTCAGAATCAAGGAAGGTGATGAACATTTGACTTGTTTTAGAACCAAATATGGTAGTTATGAGTACTTGGTTATGCCATTTGGGCTTACCAATGCTCCTGCTTCTTTCCAAAATCTCGTCAATGATATTTTTTATGATCTTCTTGATGTTTATGTTGTGGTTTATTTGTATGACATTATGGTCTTTTCCAAATCTGAGGAAGAACATGTCACTCATGTGTCCACTGTTCTTTCCAGACTCAGAGCCAATAACCTCTTTGCTAAGGCGTCCAAATGCCTATTTCATGTTTCTAGTGTGGAATATCTTGGTTATGTAGTTTCTTCTGAAGGCCTCAAGATGGACCAAGCAAAAGTCCAGCAAATTCTCAATTGGCCACCTCCAAGAAACCTCAAGGCTCTTCAATCATTCCTTGGCTTTGCCAATTTTTACCGCCGTTTCATCAAGAATTATTCAAAGAAAATTAGTTCACTCACAAGTTTCCTCAAGAAAGATTCCCGTTTTCCCCTCAATGAGGAAGCTCTTAGACAGTTTCATCAACTCAAAGAGGCATTCACCACTGCTCCAATCCTTTCTCATTTCAATCCCTCTCTACCCACCATTGTAGAGACCGATGCATCAGATTATGCCTTGGGTGCTGTACTGAGTCAGGTCTCTGACTCAGGAAAACATCCCATTGCATTTGATAGCCGCAAGCTTCTCCCAGCTGAGCTCAATTATGAGATTCATGACAAGGAACTCCTTGGCATAGTCTGGGCTCTCAAGCGCTGGAGAGCTTTCCTTCTTTCTATTTCTTCCCCTTTTGAAGTTCTCACCGATCATTCATCCCTTCAATATTTTATGTCTTCCAAGATTCTCACTCGCCGTCAAGCCCGCTGGGCTGAATTTTTATCTGAATTCCATTTCTCAATCACTTACCGCCCTGGCCGCTTGGCCACCCTTCCAGATGCCTTGTCACGTCGGGACGACGTTTACCCGGAGAGGGGGGAGGATTTCATCAGCAAGAATCCAATGAACTATCAGAAGATAATCAAGCAAGATGAAATTCAAGCCTCAAAGTTTTTTGCAGTCAAGGTGGATTCATTTTCAAATTTGATTGATTCAATTCAGAAGGCAGTGTGGCAAGATTCTCAATATAGAAGTGTCCTTGAAGATTTGGGTAAAGGTAAATCTGTCCAAGATTATTCTCTTGATTCCTCTTCCAAACTTCTCCTTTTCAAAGATCGGGTGGTGGTCCCAAATGACCCCACAATTCAACTCAATATACTTCAAAAGCGGCATGACTCTCCTCTAGCTGGACACCCTGGCCAAGAGAAGACTCTCAAACTTGTCAAGCGGGATTTCCACTGGTCCGGCATGACTCAATTCATCAAGGATTATGTCTCATCCTGTCAACAGTGTTCGAGAAACAAAAATATTCATCACAAGAAGTTTGGACTCCTCAAGCCTCTTCCAATTCCAAGTGGTCCTTGGATTTGTCTTTCAATGGATTTCATCACTCAATTGCCACTGTCAAATTCCTTTGATTCAATTTTAGTCATAGTGGACAGATTCTCAAAAATGGCGGTTTTTATTCCAACAATAGCTTCAATCACTTCATTAGATTTGGCCCATTTATTCATCAAGAATATTTTCTCAAAGCATGGCCTTCCTTCAAGCATTGTTAGTGATTGAGGTTCTCTTTTTGTTTCTTCCTTTTGGACCAACCTTTGTCAGCGGCTCAAGATTTCAAGAGACTTGCCAACTGCTTACCATCCAGAAACTGATGGACAGACAGAGAGGGTAAATCAGATACTAGAACAGTACCTTCGGATGTATGTCAGTTATCATCAAGATGATTGGAACACCTGGCTCCCTCTGGCTGAATTTGCCTACAATAACTCTGACCACTCTTCAACAAAACAATCACCGTTTTTCACTGTTTATGGAAGAGATCCTCATTTTGACTCAGTTCACATCACTCAAGACACTCCGGCTGGAAAGTTATCAACAAAAATCCAATCAGTACAGCAAGATGTCAAGAGAGAACTTGAAGTTGCCATAAACAGGTTTAAGAGGTATGCAGATAAAAGTAGAGCAAGTCCACCTGTTTTCAATCCCGGTGACATGGTATGGCTCTCTTCCAAGAACATCAAATCAACCAGACCCACCAAAAAGCTGTCTGAAAGATGGCTGGGTCCTTTTCCAATCTTGAAGAAAGTCAGCACTCATGCCTACCACCTCAAGCTTCCATCTCAATGGAAATCCATCCACCCAGTTTTCCATATTTCCCTTTTGGAACCAGTCAAGACGTCAACAATCCCAAATAGGCATCAAGAGCCTCCTCCTCCAATCACCATTGAAGAAGAAGAGGAATGGGAAGTCTCTCAAATACTGGACTCAAAGCTCAAGAGAGAAAAATTATGGTATCTGGTGGAATGGAAAGGTTTCAGTCAAGACCCAGAAAGATCCACTTGGGAACCAACCGAAAACCTCAAGAATTGTCCTGAACTTGTCAAAGATTTTCATTCATTATATCCTGACAAGCCTGGGCCGAATTCTTCAAAAGCTTGATTCATTATGGTGCTTGGTGGGGAGAGGAATTACCAAAGGTAAGTCCCACTCCTGGTATGCACCTTTAGGGGTATTCTACTCTTTTGTTGTAAGCATCACCTTGGCCACTCTGTGAGAACTTTGCAATTTTGGACACAGATCTTTGGCATGGCTTTCAACTTCATTTCCAATCTTATGGCCATTTTCACTTGGGACAATGGGCCATTCACCTTTCAATTCATTTCCAAGATTCCAAATTCAAATTCATTCCTTCAACATTTTGTTTTATTTTTATGGCACTGGCGGGAGTGGTAATTACCAAAAGTAAGTTCCTCTCCTGGTGTGCACTTCCCTGAGGGGTCTACAATCTTGTCAAAACATCACCTTGGCCACCTTGTGAGCACCTGGCATCAAATTTATCTTTCCAGGTCCTTGGCCAATTTCAAAATCAGTTATCAACCTCCGTGATGAAGATTGGAACCTCCTCAAGATTCAATTCATTTCTCTTTTTCTTTTTCCTTTTCTTTCCTTGATTTCATTTTCATTCTTTATTATTAATTTATTTTCATTTTAAATTTTCTTTTATCACGTCAATTATCACGTCAAAAATTTTCATTCATTTTAAAATTCAATTCCAATCATGAAGCCAATGTCAAAAGAAGATCAAGCAAGTCCTGCGTCAAATGTCAATTTTTTATATCAGTCTTCAAATTTTTATCTTAATCAGTCCTCTTGAATCAGTCTCTCGAAATCTTTCCAATAGCCTCAACAGGCTTCACCTTGTATTGGTGCTCAGGAGCTCACCATTTCAAGGTGGGGGGTACTGTCACAACCATGGCAATTCACCTCCTTGGATCCCCATATGGCATATCAAGCCACGGTTCTTTTATGGCCAATTGGCCATATCCATCACCAGTGGCCAATATGGCCACGTCATTATCTTATGGACCAATTATGGCCATTTGTGTTTTGGGGCCTTCATGGCCCTTCACCTCAATCCAGCACCCATAGCGGCAATTTATGCCCAAATGGGTATTTCTGGTCATTTCCCTCAAAACCAGGGGAAATGGCCCAAATGGCTGTTTTTGGCCATTTGGGCTCATAATGCGCATTTGCGCATTTTTGCGCATTTTGCGCCCCCTTTTCCGCATTTTTGCGCACTTTGCGCATTTGCGCATTTTGCGCATTTTTGCGCACTTTTGCGCATTTTGCGCACTTTTGCGCATTTTGACGCAAAGTGTCCAAAAGACACTTCCCCGCCTTTTGGGCCAGTTTTTGGCTCAGAACCCAAAAATGGCCAAAAACCCCAGAAGGCCCAGAAACACCATTCCAAGCTCTGAAGCCATTACATCCATCCTTTGCCCTCTGCCTTTCCACCTCAAGACCTTTGGACGTAATTTTCTTGCCAATCAACCAATATGCCATAAATGATGTTATATATCATTGTGCATCATTTTTCAACAGCAATTCAATGGTGGCAATATCAAATGCTCATTTCAACATTCCAACATCTCATCACGTCATCAGGGCACCCAATCATTCAGAGGAATCATCAAGGCTCAAGGGCAAGTGTTTCAGCGTCAAAGACCAATGACGCCATCAAGCAGTCATTGGTTATTCTCACTCCAAGTATTCCTTCCAAGGGAATACTGTCAATTAATTCTCAAGTGTATTCAAGAGGCAGTGCCAAAAAGAAGTTGTCAAGTGTCAAAGCTCCACTCAATCCATCTTGGCAACCATATTCATTTCAATACAGTCTGGATCCATCAAGACCTGTATTTCATTTTCAATCATGGGAAATTCATTCAACCCAATTCAATTTCAATATTAGCCAGCTGTATCAATTCCCAAAACAATCAATACAGCCTCAAGGATCAATACAGATCAGTTTTCAGCCTGAAGAACTCAAGCTCCCAACTTTTCACATATACCGGCTACCCTTTCCACCCTGGGGGGTTTTCCCCAGTTAATTAATATATTTTGATTTTATTTTATCTCTATTTTCTTTTCACTTTAGTTAAGCAAATACTGATATTATTAAGTCAGTCATTTAGCACCTTTCTCTTTCTCTTTCTTCGCCTGTCAATGGATATTTGGTGGTCATATCCTTACTAATTCCATTATTCGTTTTTGGCAGGTTGAAACAGTGATTAAGGACTTACTTGGTTGGCTCTTTGGCCATTTGGCTTCCCTTTCCTCTTTTGCATCTCATCTTGTACCTGCATATCTTTTAGAGGAATTTATTCTTTATTTTTATTTCTTTATTCTTTGGAGTCTTCCAAGTGAGTTCCCTGATTGCTGAGTGCCAGGCCACTCTTGTGTTTCTGTCCAAGAGCCCCTGTGACACCCCCCAACAACAGGTTTGACTGATTGTCTTAGAATTGAACAGGGAGAAGTTGAATACCTAGCCTCCTTCTTGAGTAAATCAAAGCAATGTGCAACACAACTGAGCATTGAAGGTGGTGGGGCTGACAATGACATATTGACAAAGCCACAAAAGAACTTGGAGGATCTAATGGATAGAGTAATCAACTTGATGATTGCATACAACATGGTAAGTGCATGTACAAAGCTTGAAGTCTATTGCCTGAAAGGCAAACTCACAAGCTTGAAAAAAATGAGGCCATCAAAGATCTTTTGGAATGTCACAAGACTCTTGGGATAAATTGAATTTGCTATGGTATATTAGCAGCATTCTGTGCCGCAGGGGTTCGTGGTTTGGGGGTATGCTCAGATGACTGGAGAACAAGCTCAGGGAAAGGCAATTTATCACCCATTGACATTTCCAAAAGACTCTCACAGGGTAAAAATCTAGTAGAGCCAGTGGGGCTATGTACTAATAAGTATATATATGTAATTTACTGCATAAGAGTTTCTTCTCATAAGAGTCTTTTAACCCGACTGAACCTCCTAGATTTCAATTTGAGTGATGCTTGGTATTGGACTTTGGTGATTCCTGGGTTGAGAAGCCCAGTCTTGGTTCAAGTTATGAGGTCACATTTACTGTACCAAGGTCGGCTAAGCTTACAGCCAGGATTGACCCTTTTTAGAATAGCTTTGTATCAGATAGATTGTAATGGAATTCTAGAAAGTTATTTCTGAACATAAAAATTGTGACTACCATTCCTACTACTTCCCAGATGCCTCAGTATGAATGACAATAATAACTACCTTTGTACGGAGGCATGCCTCTATACACCATTGAAAATACTCTGACAAGACGCAAAATGAGTCAGGAAGTTGTTCCCGCAATCAGAACGCGCAGGGGCATTGCAGCAAGTGGGTTTTATCACTTTGTGCCAGCTTATAATAGGCCAAATTGCACTGGTTCTTTCATGAGGACTACGATAATTAGGGATCGGCAGTGGAGTGCATATTCCATTTGTGAGTGCTTCCAATATTCCACATAGCTGTATTTGAAACTCATTAAATGGAAAAATCAATATATCAAACTGAATAAGGAAGTATCCACTGCATTCTTTTAGGTTCAGGTACTTGAGATTGCCCATTTGCAAAAGTCAGATGTAATATTTCTTTTTTAGCATAAGATAAAAAACATTCATTGACAGATATCAAATTTAGGTGAAATTAAGAATTGACACAATGGTCACTAATCCTTTGGTTTCATTTCATTTTCCTGTGCAAGCATGCCATTCACAAAAAAAAGTAAAGGTGCATTAAAGGGAACTTGCAGGAAAGGGTTGGGGTGAGGAAGGAAAGTGTGAGTTGCTCACTTGTTCTCAGTGTATATATATAGATATATATATGGCTTGGCGCTTGTATGGCACCCTCATTGGGCCACATGGAAAAACATGGGCTTTAGTCGTTTTAGATTGAGCCAATGCCATGTGGGCTCTAACAGGTAAGCCAAGGATGTGTGCCAAATAAGGCTCATTGGTCATTGGGCACCTTTCTGGTTTCAACAGGCCTTAGCTTCAAATGGGAGGAAGCAGTATCTGATATCTTGTCTGCTTCAATGGAAAGTGATCCCTCAACCACTTGACCATAGTGGGACATCCCAAAAGGAAAATGAGACCAAAACCACCCAAAAGAATATGATTTTTTCCTCCACTCAACCAACAGCTCAAATATTAATGCCAGTATCAGCAAATATAACCCCAAGTCAAATTCCAAGGGTTGTGGATGTCAATCAGATCAAACACATTCACTTTTACCGCATGGCAACTTTATCTTCAACCGGATTACTGATTGCCCTTGTTGATTTTAGACCATTCACAACCATTATTGAAGTTGAGGTCAATCAATGGAATTAATTATCACAATTATTATTTCGCAAAAGAAATTTCACCGACCTTATTGCAACAAATGATGCATTACTGGAGGGATTTATGTTTGCCATTGGGTGGCGCAAATGCAACATGAAGAACAAACAATTTGGTTTTTATGGAAGTATTGGGAAAATTGAAAATGAAGAAGATGAATGGAAGAACTGAGGTGAAAATCTTAGCTTGGTTGGCTGCATTCTAGGTCAATCCTTATGATATGTTGGAGATCAAATTATTTCAAAAGTTTCAAACTTGCTACAAGTCATTGGGGGTTCCATCCTTGGATCAAGGGGGCATTCAATTTTGCTTCTGCCCTCACTTTCAACATGAACGGATTCAAAAACTCACCTCATCTTGATAAGAATGAATCATTGTATGCTTTGGGATGGTGGTTTGAAGCTGAAAAGGGGACCGGCCAAATTCATAGAGATGCATCAAAGCGGTGTACAGGGGCAAGATTGATTTTCCCAAATGAGCATTTTTGGATTGATATATCCAAATGTCATGGGCTCATTGTGAGCCTTTGAGATATGACCACATACCCAATAAGGTCACAAAAAAGATTAAAGATAATTATACCTTTAATATAATTATATTAAAATGACTTAGAATAATTATACTTTGAAAATAATTACTTAAATATACAAAAAATACCATAAATTGGTACAAAAATTGGTTTAACTTAAAAACCAATGAATCAACATGTAAAATAAATTATACCATTGGATTCCCCATGGAAAAATACACATATACCATTTTTATGGCATATCTGTAAAGTCAATATTTAAGGAATTATAAGGTAAAATACCTTATAAAAACCATAAAACCTTATTTATCTCAAGAACTAATGGAACAACATGTGAAATAAATTGTATCAGTGGATTACCCATGAAAATCCACACATAAAACAATCAATAAGCTAATTTCCAATGTTAATACTTAAAGAATTATCCTGAATATATGCACTTTTTTGGTCAACGCATATATTCAAGGATCATAGCTAATATCTTCTAAACTATACATGATAGAATGATGAACCAAAAATAAAGTTACCACGTAATTACTGTAAGAACACAGATATGAACTTTATTTTACAAATTATAAACAAGGTTAAAACCTATGATGAAATATTGATAAAAATCAACAGAGCTGTTGACCACTTTGTTGTGAAAGTGCTCCAAACTTAAAAAAGGGTATACAGTTGGATTCTACTAGTTCATTCGAGAAGAATGATGTAATTTTTATTATTAAATTCAGGGTATAACCCCCTGAAATCAAGGTTTGAAGTTTAAAATGTTGAATTTCGACAGAAAAGATGAGTTACAAGAAAAATCATCAAAATTAGAGTTTTGATGATGTAATGAAAAGCTCTTGGAAGCATAATAAGGTTATGTCAGGCTATCAGAATTCACTCTCGGAATTGCTGTAGCGTGTAAATCTTAAACGTTATTAAGGATCAAAGTTTGAGCTTAATTTGAGCAGTTATGATCACATACTGTAACCTTAATTTAAGTTCAACAGTCTTAAGAGTGATAAAATTGGTGAAAACTATTAGTTTATGATTAAAACTAATAAAATACACGAAATTTGGGGTTCTGCCAAGCCTCTGATGTCATCAAACGTAGAGTTATAGTGATAACTCTAAATAATGGTGTAATAATGATGTAATATGGTTTGATCATGATGTAATCACCCTCAAACCTTAAATTATTGATCAATTCCAGTGGATATGATCAGTACACGTCTACTAGAAGCCTGTTGGACTCTAGGAGGGAGGTATTTACTATAAATAGAGCTCTTTTTACTCTATTTGCCCCTCAGACGCATCAAACACATTAAATCAATTAAATCAAAGGTAATTTCTTTATTCTTTATATATAAAAGCATTATATTATTAAAGACCAAAGACCTCCTTGCTATAATCATCTATTTTGACGTGATTAAATCATTTATCTAATTGTTTTTGTTAAAAATCTCTATAAAACTCATTTCCACATAAAAATCCAGAATAATTTGTAATTTTCTTTATTTTTATTGTAAATACAATTTGAAAAGGTTGTATTTATATTTTTTGGCGTCAAATACTTCAAAATTATTATATTAAGTGTTAAAAGTAGGTTATTTTCTCTTATTATAATAATTTCTCTATTATTACTCTCTTAATAATTCTTTAATTAATATAAATAGTATTTATATTAATTCATAACTTTAATATTAGTAATATTATTGTTATTAATTGTTTTTTATTAATAAAAAACAATTTTTTACGCCTTCATTATTTGTTGGTAACAATAATAAAGAGCTGTTTAAATATATTAATTATCTTATATTAATATATTTATTTATTAAATTATATTTTTATAATATAAATTATATTATTATATTTATTTAATAATATAATTATTTTACGCCATAATAATAATAATTATTTATTATTATTATATTTTTAATCTTATTTATTCAATTCATAAGGACATTCAGAGTACAATAAGTAATAAATTAGTAATTTTTACTCATTGTTTCATAGTCAAACCTTACATTTGGGGGCCTGGCCGTGATATTTACTTAAAAGACCTTTAAAAAGATTCTATTTGGGTTTATCCAATAATAAATTATATTTATAATCATAAAATTATATAATAATTTTATATTTTATTGATTTTAAAAGCTATTGAGGCATTTGGAAAGCAATTGTACTGTCTTACACGTGGTTTTTCACATCCTTAGACTTGCAAGAACTTTCTTTGAGTGACTCTAGTGATTAAAAAAGATAATTTATAAATTAAAAATAATTTTTATTATAACTTAATTTTATAAAGAATCATAATAATTTTTATTTTATTCCTTAAAAATAAAAAATATAAAAAATATTAAAAAATATTAAAAACCAATAAAAAAGTTATTTTTATTCATTTTTATTCATTTCTTTATTCATTTCAAATTTTTAAAGATATAAAAGCAATTTATACGTGGAAAATTGCCATGTCTTACCAAAGATAACACTTCTTATAAAAAGACTTATATTTATTTGTCTTTTTTAGTGTTTGAAGATAACCCAACAGAAGAAAACCAAACTACTGTTGAGAGGTTGGTGGAAGAAACTTGTCAAAGTTCTCCAACACCAGTTATCACCAAAAGAAAGAAAGCTAAGAAATTAGACTTTCCAGGACCCACCATTCAAGACTCTGAAGGTGAGCACCTCTTTTTAAATTGCCATAAAAGAATTTTATTCTAAAATACTTTTATTTTTTCTTATTCTTTAATTATGACTACCAGAAGAGGTTCCCAATACTCCATCCAATCAGATGGAGCTGGACTCAGAAGTAGAATTGATCCCTCAAAAGGGAAAAGAAAGGGCAATATCCCCAGTGGAACAGAATCCACACAAGGAAGTGCCTTATCCCAAAGGCAAGTCCCAGAAATGCCCATGATATCTGAGCCTGAATTGGAACTAAGTATGAGTAACTCAAACAGGTACAAATCACATTCAGAGGGCTCGAATAGACATCTACATGAGCCAGTACAAGCAGTATTGCACAGTGTACAAGGACAAAGACTGGGAAATGCTGCCTCAAATACACCAAGGAGTGATGAACTCCTGGCACATCCTGAAAAAGTTCCTCAAAGAGGAGGAGATAGTGAAATACTCCAATGGATGGAATCCACTGTCATCCAAACCTCAAATCAAAAAAATCAAAGATTATCATGCCAAAAAGAGGGAGGCAACCAAGGAAGAAGCCCCAGTAGCTTCTACCAGCAAGCCTCAAGCCAACCCACTTCCCCAAGAAGGTAAGAAGAACAAGAAAAAGCATTGGAGGAAACCATATTCCCCAAGCTACAGGATCCCAAGAATCCAAAAGGATGCCATGGACAATGTTTTCAACATGGCCAGAACCTTGATGGAATTCAAGGACAAGGAAGAGCAAAGAATGAGACAACCTCATTTCCCAAAGAAATAACCTTGTCCAAAGATGTTGTAAATACTTTAACAGAAATTAAAAATAGTATATTACCTCTAAAAGAAATTAAAGATAGTTTATTATCACTAAAAGAAATAAATAACAATTTATCTTCTTTAACAAAATTGTTGTGCAAAACAAGAAAGAAATTGACAACATTAAGTTTATTGTTGAAAATAATAAACCAAAAAATCTAATTGACAATACTCAAAAATTAATACAAGGACAACAAGAATTGTATAAATACATAAAAGATATCAAAGATAAAACTTTGACAATCAATTATGATGTGAGTATTGATAATCTTACAGAAAAATTAAATAAATTAAGTATTTCTGTAGAAAAATTTGAAGAAAAGACTTCATCACACCAAAAATTACTTTTGGACCATGTGCAAAAAAGTGATGAAGCAAGACTGCATCTGAAAGATGATATTCAGAGTGAAATAAGGCTTATTACTGAAAAAATGGATAAAATTAATGATGCTAATTTAAATATGCCAAAGTTATCAACACCATTTTCTCATATAAGAAGCCCTGTTAAAACAAAAGAGGAATTGTCAAATCCTTTCATAACAGACTTGAGTCACCAAGATAATAACCAAGTCTTAATGAAGGAAGCACCTCAATTAAAAGAATGGCCAACATTCACAGGAGAAGGTGAATATGACCACATGTCATTTATTAAAACAATTGGCATGTTACAAGAAGACTATGCCATACCAGATGAATTAATCACTGCAAGATTACATTCATTGTTTGAGAAATCTGCAAAAAGATGGTATTATGGCATAAGACAAACAAATGGTAAAAATACCTGGTCTTGGTGGAAACAAGAAATAATCACCAAGTGGGGAAATGATGCCTGGAGGTATAAAATAGAAAATGCATTTGAACATTCTTTCTTTGACCCAGAGAAAGATAAACCTTTAACTTGGTTCTTAACACAAGTTGAAAGGCTTAATGCATTGTACCCAGAAATGTCACAGAAGATGGTGCATATGAAAATACTTAAAAAATGTGGAGGGGAACTAGAACATGCCCTAAGAAGCAGGTGTATAGAACCATGCTCCACAGAAGAGTATATAAATGCACTAGAAGATATAGTGACAAGAACAAAAATTGGCAGGACTTGGAAAAGATTGGATATTAAAAGCCCAAATAAACCATTTATCAAAAAAGATAAATCAAAAGAATCCTTTAAGCCCAATACATCCAACAATAATGAGCAAAGAAAATGCCATAAATGTGGAGGTATTGGACACTTAGCCAATAATTGCCTTAAAAAAGCAAAGATTAATGAAATTGTGGAAACAGAAAACCACAATGACAAAGAAGAAGAATCTGACTCTGAAAAAGAGACAGAAGAGTCAGAAAGCTCTGAAAGTGATGAAATAAATATAATTAATGCACAAATTAATAATATTGATATAATTTATGAAGTAATGGATGTTAATTCAAACTTGCCACAAGTTGGAACATCTGACACAAATCTGACAAACATACAAGATGCCAAAATGTATAGAACCAAACCTGCAAGAGGAATGGGATATACAGCTGGAAAGTCAAGTATAAGTATTGTTATGGTTGATAACCAAGAAGGAAAGATTAACTTGGATACAGGAGCATATTGCACTTGTGTTGGCAAAAGCTATTTAAAAACCATTGTCCCAGACTGGCAAGAAAAACTTATGCCAATACAAGGTGTCAAATTTAGTAGTGCAAGTGAGAGCATGAAGCCCCTTGGAATAATTGATTTAACACTAATTTTTCCTCATCCCTCACAATGTGTCAGAATCAAAGTAGAGTTTGTAGTAATGGACAACTGTACTAGTAATCATTTCATACTTGGGAATTACTACTTATCAATCTATGGTATAGATATCTCCAACCAAAAGGATAGATATTTTACCATAGGAGATAACAAAAGACAAAATTTTGGATTCTTAAATAACAAAAAACAAATCACAGTTATTAAGAATGAAGAAAAAATTCCAGAAAAGGAACTTTTTATATCTGAACAACTCAAAGAGGCAGAATTCAATCAAGAATTAACAGAAAAAATGGAAGAAAAATTGATTGACCTCTTATTTAAGTATAAAAATGCCTTTGCAACTGACAAAGAGCCACTAGGTGCCATAATTGGACATGAAGTGGATATAATTCTTAATGTAGAAAAACCTTACCCACCTTTATTAAGAAGACCTGCTTATCCAGCCAGTCCAAGAGCTAGAGAAGCCTTAGAGGTGCACATTAAAGAATTAATGGACCTTGGAGTATTAAGAAAAGTTGGACATAATGAACAAGTAGAAGTTACTACACCTGTCATTATAACTTGGCATAATGGAAAATCAAGGATGGTAGGAGACTTCAGAGCCCTGAATACCTATACCATTCCAGACAGATATCCAATACCCAGAATCCATGAGACATTGACCCAATTGTCACAAGCTAAGTTCATCACAGCTATGGATGCTCTTAAGGGTTTTCATCAAAATGTCTTAACAGACAATGCCAAGAAACTACTAAGAATAATAGTCCATTGTGGAATTTTTGAATACTTAAGAATGCCATTTGGGATAAAAAATGCACCTTCCCATTATCAAAGAATGATGAATACCATATTTCCTGAAGAATTATCAGAAGGATGGTTAATTATCTACATTGATGATATCATAGTTTGCTCAGAAACTTGGGAAAATCACCTTACAAGACTAGAAAGGGTACTACAGAAAATAGTCCAAGTAAATATGAAGATTTCATTGAAAAAGTGTCATTTTGCATATAGTGAATTAAAAGCCCTAGGACATGTAGTATCTGGCCTTAGTCTAGGCATAGACAAAAATAAAGTAGCAGCAGTACTACTTAAACCAATGCCTCAAACTAAAAAAGAAATGCAATCATTTCTAGTATTTGCTGGTTACTATAGACAGCATATAAAGGACTTTGCAAAGATTGCTAAATCCTTGTATAAGCTATGTGACCAACAAACAGTCTATGAGATGACAGAAGAAAGAGTCAAGGCATATGAAGAATTGAAAAATTCCTTAACAAATGCCCCATTTCTTCTAATTCCAGATTGGAAACTACCTTTCAAACTATACATTGATGCTTGTGGAGAAGGACTAGGTGCTGCACTTCACCAAACACAAATTATCAATGATAAACCAGTGGAAGGACCAATTTGTTTCATTTCAAGGCAGATAAAGCCAACAGAAGCAAGGTATGGAGCAAGCCAAATGGAATGCTTATGCCTAGTATGGGCTTTAGAAAAACTGCATTATTATTTGGATGGCACAGTATTTGATGTAATCACAGACTGTAATGCTGTGAAATCACTATTAAATATGAAGACTCCAAATAGACATATGCTGAGATGGCAAATTGCTATCCAAGAATATAGAGGAAATATGACTATTGTTCATAAATTTGGAAATATTCATAAAAATGCAGATGGTCTTAGCAGATGGGCTCTAGCAAATACCCCTGACAATCCAGCATGGGTACCACAAGAAGAGCACCATATAGAAGGAATATGTGTTACAGACATTGGCACAGAATTCTTTAACCAAGTTAAAGAAAGCTATAAGACAGACAAAAACTGCCATATCTTAAGCCAACTTCTAATGAAAGACTGCAAAGATCCATCACTTTCATCAAAACTAGATGAAATATGGAAAAAGGCATATGATGAAGGAAGATTTCACCTCCTTGATGGAATCCTTTACCATAGCACAAAACACACATGTGTTATGGCCTTAACAGACAGAACACTAATAAACACTATCTTACATGAGTGTCATGATAGTGTTGCATCTGGACATCTCTCAGAAGATAGGACACTAGAGAGGGTGAAAACCTGCTCTTGGTGGCCAAATTGGAAGAAAGATGTTTCAGAGTACTGCCAAACCTGTGACAGATGTCAAAAAGCCAACAGAGCCACAGGAAAGAAATTTGGAATGATGATCCAAATCCAAGAGCCAAAATCCCCATGGGAAATAGTTCATATGGATTGGGTAACAGCCTTACCTCCAGGAGGAGACAGGAGTTACAATGCATGCTTAGTGTTAGTTGACAGGTACAGTAAAACTCCCATGTTCTTACCATGTCACAAAGATGACACAGCTATGGATACAGCCATAATGATATGGAATAAAGTCATTAGCCATACAGGCTTATTCCAAAATATTATAAGTGACAGAGACCCAAAGTTCACTTCAGCATTATGGACAAATCTCCATAACTTGTTTGGGACAAAGTTATCATTCTCAACAGCTTATCATCCTCAAACTGATGGTCTAGCAGAAAGAATGATACAGACCCTAGAGGATATGATCAGAAGATTCTGTGCTTATGGGCTAGAATTCAAAGATTCTGATGGTTTTACCCATGATTGGTGTACACTAATACCAGCACTTGAACTGGCATATAAGACATCAATCCATTCTTCTACTGGAAAAACACCAGCAATTCTAGAGAAAGGTTGGAATCCAAGACTTTCTTATGATACCCTCAAAAAAGACTTAGTGGATATACATCCAACAGCAAGCAGTTTCAAGATAATGCTTGAAAAAGCAAGACACCATGCAAACAGATGCATGCAAAATTCTTTTAAATATGAAAAAGAAGGATGGGATAAAAGTCATAAGCCACCTGACTTCAAAATAGGGGACTTGGTTTTAGTATCAACCCTTAATTTCAATAACATAAAAGGCCCAAAGAAATTGAAAGATTCCTTTGCAGGACCATTTATGATAAAAGCACTTCATGGACCCAATGCTGTGCAATTAGAACTCACAGGTGAACTAATGAACAAACAACCAACTTTCCCTGTAAGTCTGATAAAACCTTACAGTTCAAGTGAAAAGGAGTTATTTCCACTAAGAAATAAACCCCCACTTGAAATTCCCCCCTTGGAGGAAGGAGAGGAAAAGAAAATAGTGAAAGTCCTTAAAGAAAGAAGGACAAGAAACAAAAAAGAAAGGGAATACGTTGTAAGGTATAGAAATTCAACTCAAGAAGATGAATGGCTACTTGAGAAAGATATAACAAATGCTGATAAATTACTAAGAAGGTTCAGACATGAAAGAAAACCTGAAAAATAAAAAGTTAAGCATTATTGAGCTTCAAGACTAACAAAGTCTATTGAAGAGGTAGGACAGTGGATGATACCCTAATCACTTATATCAGATTGTGGTACAATCTTTTTTGGTGGTAGGGAATGTGAGCCTTTGAGATATGACCACATACCCAATAAGGTCTCAAAAAAGATTAAAGATAATTATACCTTTAATATAATTATATTAAAATGACTTAGAATAATTATACTTTGAAAATAATTACTTAAATATACAAAAAATACCATAAATTGGTACAAAAATTGGTTTAACTTAAAAAACAATGAATCAACATGTAAAATAAATTATACCATTGGATTCCCCATGGAAAAATACACAAATACCATTTTTGTGGCATATCTGTAAAGTCAATATTTAAGGAATTATAAGGTAAAATACCTTATAAAAACCATAAAACCTTATTTATCTCAAGAACTAATGGAACAACATGTGAAATAAATTGTATCAGTGGATTCCCCATGAAAATTCACACATAAAACAATTAATAAGCTAATTTCCAATGTTAATACTTAAAGAATTATCCTGAATATATGCACTTTTTTGGTCAACGCATATATTCAAGGATCATAGCTAATATCTTCTAAACTATACATGATAGAATGATGAACCAAAAATAAAGTTACCACGTAATTACTGTAAGAACACAGATATGAACTTTATTTTACAAATTATAAACAAGGTTAAAACCTATGATGAAATATTGATAAAAATCAACAGAGCTGTTGACCACTTTGTTGTGAAAGTGCTCCAAACTTAAAAAAGGGTATACATTTGGATTCTACTAGTTCATTCGAGAAGAATGATGTAATTTTTATTATTAAATTCAGGGTATAACCCCCTGAAATCAAGGTTTGAAGTTTAAAATGTTGAATTTCGACAGAAAAGATGAGTTACAAGAAAAATCATCAAAATTAGAGTTTTGATGATGTAATGAAACGCTCTTGGCAGCATAATAAGGTTATGTCAGGCTATCAGAATTCACTCTCTGAATTGCTGTAGCGTGTAAATCTTAAAAGTTATTAAGGATCAAAGTTTGAGCTTAATTTGAGCAGTTATGATCACATACTGTAACCTTAATTTAAGCTTAACAGTCTTAAGAGTGATACAATTGGTGAATACTATTAGTTTATGATTAAAACTAATAAAATACACGAAATTTGGGGTTCTGCCAAGCCTCTGATGTCATCAAACTTAGAGTTATAGTGATAACTCTAAATAATGGTGTAATAATGATGTAATATGGTTTGATCATGATGTAATCACCCTCAAACCTTAAAATATTGATCAATTCCAGTGGATATGATCAGTACACGTCTACTAGAAGCCTGTTGGACTCTAGGAGGGAGGTATTTACTATAAATAGAGCTCTTTTTACTCTATTTGCCCCTCAGACACATCAAAAACATTAAATCAATTAAATCAAAGGTAATTTCTTTATTCTTTATATATAAAAGCATTATATTATTAAAGACCAAAGACCTCCTTGCTATAATCATCTATTTTGACGTGATTAAATCATTTATTTAATTGTTTTTGTTAAAAATCTCTATAAAACTCATTTCCACGTAAAAATCCAGAATAATTTGTAATTTTCTTTATTTTTATTGTAAATACAATTTGAAAAGGTTGTATTTATATTTTTTGGCGTAAAATACTTCAAAATTATTATATTAAGTGTTAAAAGTAGGTTATTTTGTCTTATTATAATAATTTCTCTTTTATTACTCTCTTAATAATTCTTTAATTAATATAAATAGTATTTATATTAATTCATAACTTTAATATTAGTAATATTATTGTTATTAATTGTTTTTTATTAATAAAAAACAATTTTTTACGCCTTTATTATTTGTTGGTAACAATAATAAAGAGCTGTTTAAATATATTAATTATCTTATATTAATATATTTATTTATTATATTATATTTTTATAATATAAATTATATTATTATATTTATTTAATAATATAATTATTTTACGCCATAATAATGATAATTATTTATTATTATTATATTTTTAATCTTATTTATTCAATTCATAAGGACATTCAGAGTATAATAAGTAATAAATTAATAATTTTTACTCATTGTTTCATAGTCAAACCTTACACTCATTCAGGTAGTGTGGGCAAGTAGTAAATTTGTGAATTATAATGATCCAGCACATGAAAACAAAAGCACAACACTAGTGGGTATGTCTGCACAATGCTCAAGGAGGTTAGAAAAAGAAATGTGGTGGAAAAGCCATGGCTATTATGGGATTGGCAAGGGAACAGGCTATCACATCAGGGATGGTGATACAATCTCATCTCAATTGGAAGAATGAGGGAATTTGGAAGCATCGGGGAGCTAGGGTGTGATAAACCACATGACAGTATACACCTGGGTTTCATGGGTTGGAATTGGGGTTATATGGTGGCTCACATGAAAAAGGGGTGAAATGGCTCATTTACGGTGGCATGCCACCATAAGCTTGTCCTGGCTCCTTGCTCTTCTTCTCAGAAAAATCCTTGCGCTTTTCCAGGATCCCAACACTTCCCACACAAATACTTAGGCCTTTCCAGAATCCTGACGCTGTACCCAAAACTCCTTACGCTTGTACAGGTTCCCAACAATTCAAACAACTCCTTACGCCAGGGAAACCTCCCAACAATTCCACCACTTCCTTACGCCAATGCAGGCTCCCAGCGGTTCACACGCAAAACCTTAGGCTTGTACAGGTTTCCAACAATTAAAACAATTTTTTACGCCAGTTCAGGCTTTCAAAACTTCACACACAAATACTTACGCTTGTGAAGGTTCCCAACAATTCAGAAAATTTCTTATGCCCATTGAGCCCTTTGATTCTTCACACGCAAATCCTTATGCTTGTACAGGTTCCCAACATTTCAGGCGATTCCTTACGCCAGGGTAGCCTCCCAAAAATTCTGAAAATCCTTACACGACTAAGATTAATGGTGTGTGATCATAGGAAAGGCCATGAATGATCAAGCTCTGGTGGATTGCTCACATGCAGGGAACCCCCGCATTTTTAGAGTTAAGATCTGATACGGTTTAGAACCCTGGAAGTAGAAAACATAGGACATGGTAATGGTGACTATTTGCACATTTTCTGCAAAAGAGGTTCACACAAAGAAATACTAACTGAAAAATTTGGTGGGGCACTTACAAAATTTATTTGCACCATTGCCAAAAAATGAAAGCTGACACAAAAAAAAAATGACCAAAATGGAAAAAAGCATATATTTATTACAACTGACTTATTTAAAAGATTGTGTTACAAAAGGAAATAAGTGAAAAGGAAAGACTTTTTTTCTAAAAGTCTTGAGACTAGCCCAGTTATTTTCTCCTTTGGATAAGCCTCCAGTGCCTGGCCAAGGAGGGTGTTTAATTCCTTCCAAAACTTGTGGTGCATCTCACTTTGATGAGTTGCATTGTCACAACCACAAGTTTGACCCTCCTCCTTGATGGATGCAGAAATCCAACCTGGAGCCAGGTTGGGGCCAATGGGTCACGTCATATCATTTATGACCAATTGACCCCCTTGGGTGTTCTATGGCATGCACGCCATAACACCTTCCAATGAGCATTTTATGGCCTCAGGCCATATCCTGCCATCATTGGCCTTCTTGGCCAATTCTCACTTCACCAACCCCCACGGCTTCATCTTTGATTTTGGGCCTGGGGGGTCATTTTGTCTTCTAGGGGCCTCCAGGCCCCCTAGCCATCTGTCACAACCATTGTTGATAACTTTCCAGCAGGAGTATCTTGAGTGATGTGAACTGAATCAAAATGTGGATCTCTTCCATAAACAGTGAAAAACGGGGATTGCTTGGTTGAAGAGTGATCAGCATTAATGTAGGCAAATTCAGCCAGAGGGAGCCAGGTGTTCCAATCATCTTGATGATAACTGACATACATCCGAAGATACTGTTCTAGTATCTGATTTACCCTCTCTGTCTGTCCATCAGTTTCTGGATGGTAAGCAGTTGGCAAGTCTCTTGAAATCTTGAGCTGCTGACAAAGGTTGGTCCAAAAAGAAGAAACAAAGAGTGAACCTCTATCACTGACAATGCTTAATGGAAGGCCCTGCTTTGAAAATATATTTTTGATGAATAAATGGGCCAAGTCCAGGGAAGTGATTGAAGTCATTGTTGGAATAAAAACCACCATTTCTGAGAATCTGTCCACTATGACCAGGATTGAATCAAAGGAATTGGACAGCAGCAGTTGAGTGATGAAGTCCATTGAAAGACAAATCCAAGGACCATTTGGAATTGGAAGAGGTTTGAGAAATCCAAACTTCTTATGGTGAATATTCTTGTTTCTTGAGCACTGTTGACAGGATGAGACATAATCCTTGATAAATTTAGTCATGCTGTACCAGTGGAAATCCCGCTTGACAAGTTTGAGAGTCTTCTCTTGGCCACGGTGGCCAGCTAGAGGAGAGTTGTGATGCTTTCGAAGAATACTGAGTTGAATTGTGGAGTCATTTGGGACTACCACCCGATCTTTGAAGAGAAGAAGTTGGGAAGAGGAATCAAGAGAATAATCTTGGACAGATTTACCTTTACCCAAATATTCAAGGATACTTCTGTACTGGGGATGTTTCCATAATTTCTTCTGGATTGAACCAATAAAATTTGAGAAAGATTCCACCTTGACTGCAAAAAACTTTGAGGGTTGAACTTCATCTTGCTTAATGATTTGCTGAAAATTCATTGGATTCTTGCTGATGAAATCCTCCCCCCTCTCCGGATAAACGTCGTCCTGACGTGATAAGGCATCCGGAAGAGTAGAAAGGCGGCCAGGACGCTAAGTGATTGAGAAATGCAATTCAGAAAGGAATTCAGCTCAACGGGCTTGACGGCGAGTGAGTACTTGCGAGGTCATGTATTATTGAAGGGAAGAGTGATCAGTGAGAACTTCAAAAGGGGAAGACAGTGAAAGAAGAAAAGCCCTGCAGCGCTTGAGAGCCCAGACAATACCAAGGAGTTCCTTGTCATGAATTTCATAATTGAGCTCTGCTGGGATAAGCTTGCGGCTGTCAAATGCTATGGGATGTTTTCCTGAGTCAGTGACCTGACTCAGTACAGCACCCAAAGCATAATCTGATGCATTGGTCTCTACAATGGTGGGTAGAGAAGGATTGAAGTCGGAAAGGATTGGAGCAGTGGTGAAAGCCTCTTTGAGTCGGTGAAACTGACTGAGAGCTTCCTCATTGAGTGGAAAACAGGAATATTTCTTGAGGAAACTGGTGAGTGAACTGATCTTCTTTGCACAATTCTTGATGAAACGGCGGTAGAAGTTGGAAAAGCCAAGGAAGGATTGAAGAGCCTTGAGATTTCTTGGAGGCGGCCAATGGAGAATCTGCTGGAATTTTTCTTTCTCCATCTTGAGGCCTTCAGAAGAAACTACATAACCAAGATATTCCACACTTGAAACATGAAACAGGCATTTGGACGCCTTAGCAAAAAGGTTATTGGCTCTGAGTCTGGAAAGAACAGTGGACAAAGGAGTGACATGTTCCTCCTCAGATTTGCAAAAGACCATAATGTCATCCAAATAAACCACAACATAAACATCGAGAAGATCTTGAAAGATATCATTGACAATATTTTGAAAAGAGGCAGGAGCATTGGTGAGCCCAAATGGCATAACCAAGTACTCATAACTGCCATATTTAGTTCTAAAACAAGTCAAATGTTCATCACCCTCCTTGATTCTGAGCAGGTTATATGCACCACGCAAAACAATCTTGGAGAAGATAGAAGAACCATTAAATACATTGAGAAGCTGATTCATAGGAGGAACAGGATACTTGTTCTTCCTAGTAACAGCATTGAGTTTGCGGTAATCAACACACAAACGGAGGCCACCATCTTTCTTTTTGACAAAGAGGACAGGTGCTCCTGTCAAAGAGGAGCTTGGGCGTATGAGACCTTTCTCTACATTCTCTGAAATGTAGGCCCTGAGTGTATCTGACTCTTGTTTGGATAAAGAGTAGATCACCCCAACTGGAGGTAGAGACCCCTCCAGCTCAATATGATGATCACAGGCGCGGTGAGGGGGAAGCTTTTCTGCTTTCACCTTGGAGAATACATTCAAATATTGGTGATAGACAGAAGGGACAACCTTCATCATGCTTTCTACTTCTTCTGGCTCTTCCTCTTCATCCCACAACTCATCCAGGGAGTCACAATAAGATGAAGGAGGAAGGTCCATATTCCCAAATAAGAGGTGAAGTGAAGATACAGAATTATCTTCTCCAACATCTTGAATATCTTTGAAGACTTCAGCTCTAGGAGATAGTAATGAATGTGGGGAATTAAGGGAAGGAATATGGACAGAAGACAGAAATGATGGTGTTCTAGAATCACCAACCAAAGCTGCACATGATTTGGCAGAAGAAAAGTCATTACAGAAAGAATTAGAAGGATCAGAATAGTCCAGATGATCAGGATTAAAGGTGATCAGCCCTTGCCTCCAATCAATAGAAGGATTAAAATGATTGAGAAAATCAAAGCCCAATATGAGGTCTTCTCCCTTGGGAGTATCAATGACTAAAAAGTTCCATTCACAGCTGGGGAAGGAAGGGAGCTCAACCATATATCTAGTATGGTGAGTCACAAATAAGGAAGGAGACTCAGAGGAGTCAAGAATGATAAGTGGAATCTTCTCTGGAAGCTCTCACTTAGTCAATGAGTACTTGTGAACAAACTGCTTTGCAATAAATGAGTGTGTAGCACCAGAATCAATGAGAATACTGTAAAAAACATCAGAAGGAGAAGAAAAAACAAAAAAATTTAAGAGAATTTTTGACACCAGTATTCAGAATGCACAATTGTGCTCTGGAAGGAAAACTGTGGAGACCATTGAACACAACATGGTCTCCACTCAGGCTTTTCCCTTGCTGGGAAATTGGCCTGACGGTTGGGTAAGCTTGTTTTGAGTTCTTTTGAAACAAGACTCAAGACTATGCCTCCCACCACAATAGGTACACAAGCCCTCCTTGATTCTTCTTTCTTTTTCAGAACCTTTCAACTTGAGGTCCTTATTCAACAAGGAAGAGTGGGGCTTGTCCCGCTTTTGAGCATGAAAATTCTCCTTCTTCTTGTGACTTCATCTTGAAGAATTTTGAGGATGAGAAGTACTTGATCTTGGGGCTTCAAGTTTCTTCTCTTGATAGTGACTCTTCTCCTTTTGCCTTTCATGGTACCTAGTATCAAGCTCCAGGGTAACGTCCATTAAGTCTTGAAGAGAATCAATATTTGAAGGATGGGTGTCAGCCTGTGACTCAAAACCAGAGCACAAGCATGACAGCCAATATACCATAAATCAATGGTATAGCCAAGATACCACCAAAACATGGAGTTGAGCCAAATCAGCTCAAAAGGTATCAAAAGAAGGAGGAAACTCACCCCTTTCTGAAAAGATAAGTCCCATCACCATAGGACAAGAAATAACAAAGTTATTCCTGCTCAAAGTTATTGCTGAGCATAAACCTTAATTTTCACCTCTCATCTAAAATCTAGAAGTAGAGGCTTAACCCCATCAAATGGGTACTCAAAATGAAGCTCCAAGCCAGGGCTATCCAATGGTACTGTGGGAACTCCTCTTGTGTGGGATTAAAATGAGGCAGTACCTGGAGGGGGAAATCACAGGTAACTAGTTTTGAATTGCTAATAACTCCTGTAACCAAGGGTGGCAAGGGTGTATTGCCTGCCCCTCCTAAAATACTGAACAAAATCTTCCTTGGAGCTCACAAACCAAAATAAAATTAGTAAGTGGCTTTACAACTGCAGAAGACAAAATTCAGCAGTCTCAGATCAGACCTATTCAATAAATAATATGAAAAATAATGTCAGTAATTTGGTTAATTTTTAGATTTAATGAAATACTTGTCTGTTTTAATTTTAATAGTTTTTGGTGAAATTGAGGTGAGTTTTTTTCTTGGTGATAAATCCTTGGTAGGATGGGTTATTTAAGGTTTTCTGAAAAATTTGGTGAGTTTGATAAAGGTAATTTTGTTAAGTTAAAGTTTTAATATAGTAAAATAATTTTTTTTTTAAAGGTTTGTTATTTTTTTTATAAGTGGTTTATAATAAGATAAAACTGTATTTGTTAAACTTAAACAGTAAGATTCTTTGATATTGGATTTTTTAAGGGGGTAAGTTAATTTTAAATCTGTTAAATGGTGTTAATTTTACTGGACAAATTATTTTAATAGAGTAGTAACCTTAATCTTGGGTACTGGGTAATTTTTATTTTTCTTTTAATAATAATAAGATTCCACTGAGCTTAGCTACTGGGTAATCTTCAACACTATACTTCCACTGAGCTTAGCTACTGGGCAAGTAAATTTTACTATAATTTTCTGGACTACCTCCCAGGTGAGGGATGACTTATTCCTGTGCTTTTAATGTGCAGAGGATATATTGTGCATAGGATATAATGTGCATGGGGGGGATTTTGAGATTTGGGGGAGAGAGCCCCTCTATTTATACCTTTTGGGAGCCCAGAGGGCCCTCCATGGGAGCTGTCTTTTTCCACTTGAATTCCTTTTGATTTCATCATGTGACTCCATTTTTGGTGAGGACCT
Organism: Austropuccinia psidii; assembly: GCA_023105745.1. Lineage (NCBI taxonomy): Eukaryota > Fungi > Basidiomycota > Pucciniomycetes > Pucciniales > Sphaerophragmiaceae > Austropuccinia > Austropuccinia psidii. The sequence continues at coordinate 56,703,658 of JALGQZ010000004.1, forward strand.
TTCTTGCATGGGTCAGGTGATTTAAGGTTTGGTGATAATTTTCTTTCTGCACAGCCTCCATTTATCACATGATTGTCTTTTGGTGAACTAATTATGATGTGATATTCTTGAATTTTCCTTGCATACATGAGGTGATTCAACTTTGGCTGGGGATTTTTCTTGTGCACAGCCTCTTTTCTGTCACATGATATTCTGCTGGTGGATTCAGTATCACATGATTACCTTGTAATTCCTTTGCATATGTCCTATTTTAGTTTTGGTAGAAGTGACTGTGTAATTTATGCAGGTGTCATGGTTGTTTTTCTTCTTTTTGAACTTTAAAATGAAGTCAGGTGATAATTTCTTGTACTGGTGAATTCACTTTTATGTATGAGATGATGTGATTTTTGAGTTTGACACATGCTGTGCATAGTCATGTGGTTGAGATTTAATTAAAATTTTGTACTGCATGCAGCCTGTTGTAACTAGCTTTGGTTTGCATGAGGTGATGAGTGATGTAAATAAATCTGATTCTGTTGTAAGGTCTTAAGTGGGGTTACTGTGGATATAAGATAAGGTACCCCAGTGGCTGTGTTGTAAATGAGTTGCAGGAATTCCATGGGGCTGGGCTTTGCATCATGTGAGTTTGAATGCAAGTTGGCTGTATAACTAATGCATGTGTCATTTTCTTGCTGCATGAGTCCTGTGGCTGTAAGGGGGTGTAAAGCTGGGTGGGGTGTGTAATTTAAAGGGTAGTACCTCATTTGTTGTAACTAGTGTACTATATGTAACTTGATTTTTTACATATGCATAATGAAATTGAATAATTTATTTAAACACATACACTGCCCTTTGGTGCCTGTGCCATGGTTTTATGAGTTAAATCCAGCTTCTTGCTGTAAAGTTGACCTTTTGGTGTAAAATTTGAGTGTAAGTCTGCCTGTAGGCTGGATTTACTGCTGTTATGGGGTACTATGAGCTTGAGCCTGGTGAAAAAAATGGTATGGAATACCACATCCCCCTCTCCATTTAATGCTGTCCCCAGCATTCCAGGTGAGAGCTCTCTATTCTTCATCTGATTCTGTGGTCTCCTCAAATACCTCTTCCTCATTTATTGATTCATCTTCTTCACTTTGTTCTTCTTCTGTTTCTTCTTTTGTGTTTATCAACTTTCCTCTTGGGTAGAACCTCTTGACTTGAGATGCTGCAAATCTTCTTGCTAATTCTGTTCCATCAAGTTCTTCAAGTTCATATGGTCCATTTTTTATTTGTTTGATTACTCTGTAGGGTCCATTCCATTTGTTTTTGAGTGTAAACCAGGACCAAATCTCCTGGATTGAGTGGTGATCTTAGTTGGTGTGCCATTCTCCTATCCCAATATTTCATTGAGTCTTCCCTTGATTTTTTGATTTTTTCTGCTGCTTTTCTTCTCATCTCTTCTTTTCCTTCTAATTGTTTAGCTCTGGCTTCCAATAATTCCTCAGTTGTGGATATTTTGTGCCATTCTACTGCTAAAAATGTTTTTGTTTCAATGTCAATTGGTAATACTGGTAGTTGTCCAAATTGGAGTTCAAATGGTGAGAAACCAGTTGTCCTTTTAGTGGAGATTCTGTCAGCCAATGTAACCAAAGGTAGATATTTTTTCCATTTCCCTCCATTTTCTCCACACATCTTGACGAATGCATCCTTAAGTTGTTTATGGCCCCTTTCAACCATTCCTTGAGACTCTGGGTAATAAGGTGTGGTGACTCTGATCCTTGATCCTGCTTTCTTTACTGCATATTGAAGTTCTTTTCCAAACTCTGGCCCCCCATCAACAGTTACTTCTTTTGGTGAGCCATACCTACATATCCATTCTGAGGTGAACCATTCTGCAACTGCTTTTGCTGTTAATTTGACTAGTCCAACTGTTTCTGGCCATCCTGAAAAATCATCTCTGGCCACAACCATATATTTCCATCTTCCAGATTTGATATGGACTGCATCCATGCTTACCCTTTCAAAGATTGTTGATGTTGCTGTAGGCCTTCCTTGTTCCCTTTGTAAGCTTTGACTTCTCTTTTGGCAGGCCAGGCAAGATTGAACCCATTTCTTGACTGATTTCTTCATTCCTTCCCACCAATATCTTGCTTTAATTCTTCTGTAAGTTTCATTTTCCCCTCTGTGGCCCATGTCTTCATGAAGTGATTTTAAAATGTAGCTTTGAACTTCTTGACTTGATATCACCAGTTGAGGGTTTAGGTTATTTCTTCTTTTAAGCTGGCCATCTTCCAAGAAAAAGTTGGGTGACCTTCTTTTTATCTTTCTAAATTCTTCATCTTTACTTGATTGTGGTTTTTTCATTGTACTTAAGTATTCCTGCATTCTCTTCCAAAATCCTTCTTGTTTGGTTGGCACTTGTATTCCTGAAAGATTGAGTGAATTTACATTCTTGGCCCCAAATCCAGGGTGTGGCTTGATCCAATCTTCTTCTTCATCAAATTCTGGTGCATCTTCATCTTCATCTGAGCTTTTTGGTCTTCTGGAGAGCCCATCTGGCATAGTGAAAGTTTTCCCTGGTTTGTGTACCAAATCAAAGGAAAATAGTTGAATGAAAGCCACCCATCTTGTCATGGGGGCATTGGGTAAGCAAGGGGTGTTGATCATTTCAATTAAGGCCTTGGCATCAACCTGTAATTCAAAATTTTGTCCCCAAAGTATGGTTTGAAGCTTCTTGAGAATTCTTGCAACTCCACAGAGTTCTAATTTGGGTTGTGAGTATTTTGATTCCAATTTTGAAAAAGTTATTGATTCATATAATACTGGTCTGTCTTTTCCTTCTTCATCTTCTTGAGTGAGTACTGCTCCTGCAGCAATGTAGCTTGAATCTACTGCTAGCTTAATTTTTCCTGCTCCTTTGTCATAATCCAATTTCTTGAGGGTTATTTCTTCTCCAACTATTCTGCTGAGCTTATGGAAAGCTTCTTCACATTTTTGATCCCAGTCCCAGTCAACATCTTCTCTGGTGAGCCTTCTGAGTGGTGATGCAATTTGTGAGAAGTTTTCAATGAACATCCTTACATAGGCACAAAGCCCAAGAAATCCCCTTATTTCCTTCTTGTTAAGAGGTGTTGGCCAATTTTGAATCTTGTTGATCTTTTGTTTTGAGATTGTTCTTCCTTTGAATGATACAACATGCCCTACTATGTCCAAAGCTGGCACACAGCATGCAAACTTTGATCCTGAGATAGTCAGTCCTGCTTCTTCAATTCTGAATAAAATTCTTTCTAATGTTATGGCATATTCCCATATAAATCTTCTGATTGAGGGGTTTTCTGGTAGTGTTTCTTGATTGTAAAGTGATCTTGGTCCTTTTATTCCTCCATCATCAATAAAAATTCCTACACTTTCTGGTATTTCTTCTTGAAGTATCCAGGTCATTTGGGCTTGGTATACTGCTACTGAGTTGGTGGCTCCTTGGGGTAGTCTTGTGAGTTGCATCCTTCGAAGGGGTGTTTCAAAAGTTGTGAGGGGTCTTGTAGTGACATCTAATTCTCTTTCATCATATCCTCCCATGATATCTCCTAGTCCATAGCATGCTCTTCCTGCAAATGCATCTACAAAATCTTCAATGTGAGGTGGTAAGCCAGCATCCTTGATGGTGACTTTGTTGATTTCTTGAAGGTCATGGACAATTCTGAGTTTCCCATTTGATTTGGCCACACAAAAGATTGGGCTTGTGTAGCTTGAGGTGGATTGCTCATAGAGTCCAGTCCTGATTCTTTCTCTGATTAATTCAGTAAACTGAGGTAAAATTGATTTGGGAATGGGAATTGGTTTCTTCTGCCAAGGTTCATGAGGTATTACTGGTATCTTGTAAGGTTTTCCATATGAGTGCTTGAGTAATCCTCTTTCTTCTTCACAGAAAGCTATTGCTTTTTCCCTTAAGGTAATAACATTTTTGAGTAAATTGATTTCTTCATTTGATAACCATCCTGGTGGGCCAAAATTGACTGCTTGCAGTCTTTCATGGGTGACCTTGAAGGTTTCTTGAAATATAGGTCGGTTTGGTGATAAGGGTGTTTCATAAGGATCTCTTGACAAAGGTGGTCTTTCCAAAGGTGGGTTAAGGTCTTGAGGCATTGGCTCATTGACTGGTCTCACCTTCTTCAGGACTGATTTGTATTTGGCTGCTAAAATTTGGTGATCCATCTTCAATTAGTGATTTTTTTTTTTTTTTTTTTTTTTTTTTTTCTTTCTTTTAATTATTTCTAAGAATTTGCTAGTGTCCTGAAATCTTGAGGTCTTCACAATTCTTCTTTCTTCTTTCTTCCATAAAAAATGTAGTTTAAGGTCATACAGGACCTACAACTAGGTGTGTAACCCCTGTATATTAGGTATACAAGTCCTGCAGTTTAAGTCATGCAAGGACCTCCTGGCCTAATCCAAGGGCTTATCTTTATTTTTGAGCTCCTTTGGGCTTGATTTTGGATTCCACTTGACTCTTGTTTTATTCTTCAATCTTCATGATTCCCAATTGATGCAAGATTATTCTGGTTGTTTCATTTCTTGATAAGGAATTTTCCTGTCTTCATTGATGGCTTGAGACTTCACTTTGTTCATTTTGGCCAATTTGATAATGATAAACACCTGTAAAACCCCTTGTTCCTGTTACACAAAGGGAGCAGTTTATTGTCATGCTAAGGACAAAAATGGTCCTTCAGCACTTCTCCTGACTAGGACAATCCCCTCCAGCTGCTTGGCTGTTATTTTTTTAAAAATTTCCCTGCCCAAGTCCACAGGGGAAGCAGTTTAGTGTCATGCTGAGGACCTCTTGAGTCTTCAAGCTTCTTTAAAATCCCAAGGGCAATTTTAGTTGAGTGTTTTCATAATCTTGTTGGTCCATCATGTTGAGTGAGTCCTGAGTCAATAATCAATCCAGTGAGTCATCCTTCAGTCCATAAATCCTGGCCAGTGATTCTTGAATCCCAATTGAGTTTCAATTCAGAATCAAAGAAGTGTCCAAGGTCTTGTTCTGTCCAAAGGTCAATCCATAAGGAACTCCTGCCTTTCTTCATAAATAATCTTCTTTATTTTCAGTATTCTGAATAATTGTCCTATGATAAGTTGCTTCCCAATTCTCTTGCTATTTCTTCAAAATAATTCATGTACTCTTGTTCTTTTGTATTCCTGAATTATACCTGTTATAAAGAAATAAAAAATAAAAAACTGTAATAATAAGGTGATTTAAAATTGATTGTAATATTAATTTATTGATTATTATTGTTATTGTTTGTTTTTAATAATATTTTTTTGGATGAAGGCCCCCCTCTCCATTTAAAAATCTTGAGTTGGTTTTTAAATTTTGAAGAGGATATGTTCTCATTCCCCCAAAACTTCCACTATAAGGGATAGTGTAAGAAATAAGTTTCCCCCACCCCTTATTTTTTATAGTGATTTTGATGAGGATAAATAATGATACAGTAAATATACATAATTTTATTTTAATGATGATTCAAATTTTTTTTTTTTTTTTTTTTCTTTTTACTGTAAGTATAAAATACCCATTAACTGAGATATCTGAGTAAAATAAAATCTCAAAGAAATAAACCTGAATCACAATTAAGATCATGGAACTGTTTGGTTAAAGGTGGTAAGCTGTGCCAATCAGTAGAAATTGGTGCTCTTGAGAGTATTTATGATTAATATTACATAGTTGAATGATCATAATTTGAGTCCTTTATTCATATAATGACCCTTATGATGCCACAACTCTTCCTTTTGGAATCATCATTGTGACTCAGACTTTATTTCAAGTCCATCCCCTTTATGGTTCAGATTTTCTGTTACCCATAAATGCATTTGAGTTGTTAAAAAAATATAAACAGTGAAATTGAAAATTTGTACAATTTTAAAAAACTCTTGTTTGCTTTTGGGGGGCTTTTTCAATTCCATTTGGAATAAATAGCACATTGAGGTGTTATTAATATGTAAATTCCCCAAATTATATCATCAATTTATGAGTTTTTAATATAAATAACTCCTTCAGAGTTCAATTAATGCCTTCATGGCACAAATACTTCTTCTTTTCAAACAAGTTCCAATCACTCTCTTGTAATTGAAGAAATATTTCAAATAAATTGATTACTTTTTAAAAAAATTAATACTTGATGTAGAGTTTTTTTTTTTTTTTTTTTTTTTAATTATTATTATTTTTGAGTGGAAACATTGAGCCAATTTAATGGCTCTTGTTGAAAAAGTGGGAAAAGTATATTAAAGATAATAAATAAATAGAATATTCTTGAGATAATGAATGGGATATGCCCCTAATTCTTAGTGAAAATAAATAAAATTAAAAAAAGAAATAAAATAAAATAAAAATATGTTCAAAAGGTTTAAGTAAGTAATTCTCTCTAATTCTTGTTTATAATCAAATAAATTAGAGAAAATAAAAAATAAAACCTTAGGTAGTTTATAGTCTTGCCTAGGACTTATCCTCCTTTTGTAGTCCTTTTCCAATCTTTTTGAATACTTTAAATAAGCAGTTTATGGTCTTGCTAAGGACCATTTGTTTATTGTGTTTTAGCTTTGAGTTCTTGTTGATAATTCCAATGGTGGGCAGTTTATGGTCTTGCCAAGGACCATTGGTTAATTTCTCTTTGTTATTGTTGATAATTTGAGTGGGCAGTTTATGGTCTTGCCAAGGACCTTATGTTGTTTTTATTTTCTTTCTTCTTTGGTCCTTGATAATTTGATTAGTGGACAGTTTATGGTCTTGCCAAGGACCACATGTTGTGTCCAGGAACTTCTGTTTGATACTTTTGGCTTTTATGACACTTGATTTATCTTCAAAGCCAAGCTGTAAACTTAATTAAACAGTTTATAGTCTTATTGAGGACTCCTATCAAAAAATGAAATATATCAGTTTTAATTTAATATCCAAAAAATAAAGTAAGAATGAAAAATAAAACAAAATAAGCAGTTTATAGCCATACTGAGGGCTTGCAGTGTCCTTTATGGCCCTGTAGCACATAAAAGGTAAAATATGTCAGTTCAATTTAATATCAAAGATAAAAAGATCATGAAAAATAAAGTAAAAGAAGCAGTTTATAGCCATACTGAGGGCTCATTTGTATATTGAAGACCTGTAGCACAATTAAATGTGTCAGCTCCATTTGTATCCAAGACAAATCAAGAATAAAAAAAGAAATAAGCAGTTTGAAGCCTTTCTGAGGGCCTATTTTACTATTATTTTTTATAATTTTTTTTTTAAGCCCTCCTAAGGTATTTTTTCCTAACTGAAAATATAAAATATCAGTAAACTCAATAATGAATAATTTAATAAATAGACATAAAAAATATAATGGAGCAGTTTAAAGCCTTGCTTAGGGCTTTTTGTTTAATTAAATTATTGTAAAGCCCTGTAAAAAAATAGAAAATCATTTTAAGTAAAATAAAAAGCCAGAAGATAAAAAATGAAAGCAGAAACCAGCAGTTTAATGTCTTGCTGAGGACATAAAAGTAAAATATGTCAGTTCAATTTAATATCAAAGATAAATAAGCTCAAAAAGATAAAACAAGCAGTTTAAAGCCTTGCTGAGGGCTCATTTGTATATTGAAGACCTGTATAATTTAAAATTGAATAATTCAGTATGATTTAAAAAATAAAATCAAATTAAATAAAATAGTTTCAGCAGTTTAATGTCTTGCTAAGGACATTTTTCTTGTTTTAAAAGTATTTTCTTGAGCCTATAAAATCCTGAAATTGGTCCTAATGTTGAATACTGTTTTTTTGCACTTGTTTCTTTTGTTTTTCATTGAAATATACCTGTATGAAATTAAAAAACATAATATTAGCATTTATAGAGGCAATATTATTAAAATAAAATTAAAAACAAGCAGTTTTAAGCCATGCTAAGGGCTTTCTTTCTTTTATAGCCCTGAAGCCATATCAAAATTTAAAGATGTCAGTTCAATTTAATATCCAAAGAATAAAGTAAGGATAAAAAATAAAATAGAATAAGCAGTTTATAGCCATACTGAGGGCCATTATTGTTTTTGTTGCTGCAATCCTACAAAATAATAAGATAATTAAGAAAATACACAAAATAAAACAGTTTAAAGTCTTGTTAAGGACTCTTTGTTTGTTATTTTCTAAATAATCAATAAAAAAATTCCAACAGTTTAAAGTCATGTTGAGGACTTTCTATTGTTTGTAGCCCTGTAGCATGAAAAAAAAAAAAATAATAATAATAATTAATAAACTAAATTAAGTAAGATAAATAAAAAAACCAGCAGTTTAAAGCCATGCTGAGGGCTTCTTTTATTTTTTTTATCACTTAATAGTCCTGTAACATCCCCAAATAAAGAATTAATTAGCACATTAAAGAATCAAAATTATAGTTCATGAAATTACTAAGCAGTTTTAAGCCATGCTAAGGGCTCTTTTGTTTTTTATAGCCCTGTTGCCATATCCAAATTTAAATATGTCAGTTTAATTTAATATCCAACATAAAAAGATCATGAGAAATAAAGTAAAAGAAGCAGTTTATAGCCATACTGAGGGCTCTTGTTTATATTATTAATATTTTTTTTGTTTGTAGCCCTGTTTCTTCATAAAAAAAAACATGGTTAGTCAAATTAATTAAATCATGATAATAGATGAAATTAAGCAGTTTTAAGCCATGCTGAGGGCTTTTTTATCTTGTTTCCTTTATTCATTTCATTGAACTAAAAAAAACTAAAATTTCAGTGAATTAAATAATTAGTAATTAAAAAAAAACATAAATAATAAAAAATTGAGCAGTTTAATGCCTTGCTCAGGGCATTTTTGTTTCTTATAATCACTATAGTCAAAATTGAAAATAGTTGTCAATAAAATGGTAGTAAAAAAAACAAGATCAGTTATTATATTTGAAAGAATGGAGCAAAAGAGAAATAAGCAGTTTTAAGTCTTGCTGAGGACTTTTATTGTCCTTTTTTTTTTTTTTTCCCTGTAGCACATAAGAACAGAAATGAGTCAGCTTTATTTAATATTAATGAGAAAATGAAAAAATTCCAGCAGTTTAATGTCTTGCTGAGGACATATTACTGTTTTTTTTTTTATCCCTGTAACATAAAAAAATTAATAAACTAAATTCAATCAATTAAATAAGCAAAAATTCCAGCAGTTTAAAGCCATGCTGAGGGCTTTTTTTTTTTATTTGTTTTATTTTAATTTTAATTTTATTTTTTATATTTTTTATAGTAAGAAGGTAAGGTAGTCTCTAGAGGGTGTTACAACCCTCCAGGAACTTCGGGTGGGGTGTTTCTATTTCCAATTATGTTGAAAAGCACTTAATTGTGCTTTATACCACTTCGGGTGGTTTATTTTTTAATATGTGGGTGCTCTCAGCCCCTTACATTGTTAAATAGTTGAATCGGTTGGGGTAGTATGGTGCTTGTAAGGGTTTAATAAGCCCTTTCTAGCGCGCCGAACAGCTCTTTGGTGGCCTGCTTGATATAAATAGGTGCTCAAATCCCTCTTAGGATGCTGAAATTTAGTCCAAGCGCAGTAGGTCTAGCTTTTTTCATTTTCCTTGGGCTTATGATTGCTTCGGATGGTTGTCCTTTGGGCTAGTAAGTGCTATAACCCCCCTTTTTTATCTTTTGAGTACATCGGGTGGATTATTTTTAGTCGTAGTTTTTTTTGTTTTTAGTAAGTCAGGGTTGTCTTCCAGGTGTCAGGAGGTAATGAGGGGTCTCGGAACCTCTTGAAACATAATTTTGTGTTGTTTAACCACCTCTTGAACTTGAAAGAGGCTACCAGTGTGATCTTAACTTGATCGATTGGTAGTGGTAGGAAGCAAAAGCTTTCGCCGAGCTAAATCCACCGTTGGAATGAGGCCTGTCACTTGATGTTTGGCTCTACTGGTATTGCTGGGTCTTGTTATGACTGCATGCAGGTGCAGTAGTTTCGTTCTTCTATCATGGTATTAAGTTGGCGCACTGATTTTAAAAGGTTGACAGGTTCTTGATGAGGTGCTGATGCAAGATCCAATTTGTGATTTGTCCAATTTTATTTGCTTATTGATTTGTTTTAGGAGTGATGATTCAGATTTAGTCCTGTATTAAGCGAATTTCCTCCAATAAACAGGGAAGAGAGGTCCCGTCTAAACTGTTGATTTTATCATGTGTTGCTGGTGTATTTTCTTGTAGCCGCAGCTGTCAGAAATCCGTTTTCGGAGGAGTTGTTGGAGTTAAAGAGACTGTTAAGCAGGCATTACTAAATCCTCTATAGCTGGAACAGCTTAACCGCTGCTTTGTTGGGTGTTCAGAATTCTGAATTTTGGTTCTTCTTGATGCAGTGAAAAATTATGATAGCGTGATTTCCAAATTTCTTGAAAAGCTGCCCGCTTATCCGCCACTAGGTAAAAGTATCTTCAAGGAATTTAGTGTTGTTTTACTGTCCATTCGCTTCATGTATTGTTTTGCCTGTCATTTGTTTTGTTGGAAGCACTCGGTAGGCTATTTTCTTCGGTTTGTTGTTGCGATTTCACATACAGCATTACTGATGGTTTGTATTTAATTTTTGCAGAAGCTGTAACAAAGTTTGTCTTGGAGGAGATTATCCAGATCTTCTGCTGTCATTTCCGAGCCCTCCTCAGTTCTGTCACAGTGTTAGGGTGGATTTATGAATTTTGTTGGAGCCCAGGCTAGGGAAGCATAGAATAGCATGCGAAGCTACTGTATACAGAGATCTTGACTATATGAGGGCCAGCTGCATCAAATCTTGAATGGATGCAAGATCTAGGATGATATTCCTATACTTTGCACTGAAGTCAGTTGACGGATTTAAAGTGCTGATAGTCTATTCCTGCTGAGTCAGAAACCACAAGTCAGCCTCCATATAGCTTTCCTATATATAGCCCCCTCATCTCTGCTGTCTTTTCTTTCCCCCAATTCTATCTAAAAAAATTATAGTCAAAGATAAATGAGTTATTAAGGCACTTAAAAGTACTTTTTCTATCTGTTCCTGCTTTTTCTTTAAAAAAAAACATATATTTTGAATGTAATGTATGTTTTTTATTTTTTAGTTATAATTTATACTGAATATGAATTAAGTGGAGACTAATGTTTTCTTTTTTTAGATATATTTATTTATTGATTTTTTATGAATGAAACAAAAAGAAGTAAAATAAGATGAATAGTGAAAAAAGAAAAAAGCAAATAAATAAATGAAGTATTTTTTTTTTTTTTAATATCATGTAGGTTTTTTTTTTTTTTTTTTTTTTTTTTTTTTTTAATTCTTTTTGTTTATTTTTTTTTTTTTTTTATTATTTTTTTTTTGAGAAAAGAAAAAAGATATAACTATAAGATAAAATATTTGATATCAGGTAAGCTTTTTTTTTTTTTTTTTTTTTTTCTTTATTTCTTTTAAGCTTATATGAACTGAAGCTGATTGTTTTTTTAAGGTGATCATGAAAGGAAAATTAAAGAATAATGGTAATAAAGACAAAAATAAAAGTAAAAAAAATCAAATAAAAGTAATAAATAATAATAATATTAATGGAAATAGGATTGATTATTAAGCAAATAATTGAGGACTTAGCAGGTGAAATTTATTTTAAATTCATTCATTTGAGCAAGTATTCTCTTCATCAATTCTTGTTTGATAATTATTTATTCATCCAGAATCCTTCCTCATACCAGCTAATGTATGTAGCCATTAATCAGGTATTTTCTTCAAGTAATGGCCATGATTCTATTTTGAAGGATTTGGTGGGTTTTTTTTTGGTGTGAAAGGTAAGATGAATTGGGAATTGTATCAAGTTTATTTAGATTGGATGATAATTTTGGGTAAGAATAGGATATTCCTCTTTGATAAGGCAGGAGGTTACTGCCTAATGATGCTTGATTTTGTGTGAGTGAAATTGGTGATTTTGGTTGCTAAGAAATGATTTTCCTCTTTGATAAGGCAGGAGGTCACTGCCTAGTGATGCTTGATTTTGGGTGAGTGAAATTGGTTATTTTTGGTTGAAAATTGAATTTCCTCTTTGATAAGGCAGGAGGTCACTGCCTAGTGATGATATGATTTAGGTGGGTGAAATTGATGATTATTATTGATAAAAATGAATTTTCCTCTTTGATAAGGCAGGAGGTCACTGCCTAGTGATTAATGCAGTTGAAATCTGATTATTTTATTTGATTTTTGATTATTAGAGCTTTTATGTGTCTTCAAGATGGGCCTTGCTGGTTTGAAATTTAATTGGTTCATTAATTCATGAGTAATTTGATCATTGGTTTTGTCAGAAATCTCCAAGATTTTCAGCAATTCCTTGATTTCTTCAATTTCTTGGTTTCTTGATATTGATGAAGTATCCTTTAAGTGCCAAAGGTTCTCTTTATTGAAATCTTCATTTTCAGGTGACCAATGAAGTTATTCATTGATAATTTGGTCTTCTTTCATTAACTCTTCCCCAAAGGATCCAATAATTGGTGAATTGGCCATGGTGGAGGTGATTGATATATTTTTGTAAGTCTTTTTTTTTTTTTTTTTAATTTTTTTTTTTTTTCAATTTTTTAATTTTTAAGGGATAATTTGTTGATTAATTTCTTCTTTGTTAAGGCAGGAAGTCACTGCCATTATAAGAGAAAAAATGAAATAAAAGAGAAACTAATGATACATTTGATGAATGATACTGATACATTTTAGAGAAAAAATCTTGATTTTGTTGGTTTTATTCAAAGTTGAGCTCCCCCAAGTGGGAAAGGTGAGTGTCTGTTGAGTAACCTGGCCAAAATCAGGTCTTTGAGGGCTTCCAAAAAGGCATTTCTTTCCCCAATTTCTTGTTCTGATGGAAATTCTGACCACCATAAGTTTTCATCAATGAATATATATCCATCTCCAACCCATTTCAGTCTTCCAGTTTGATATGTTGATCCATTTAATCCAAGGTACCACTGGGCCCAAATTTGATTGAAGTAAAGTCCTCTTCTTGGTAGTGTGGCCATTTCAAATATTTCATCCCAGAATTGATTTTTAAGGTTACCTTTAATTCCCTCTTCAGTTAACAGTTCTAGGAATTGGATTTTGTTCAAGTTTTATCCTGGAAGGTGACATAAGTATTTATCTTCACAAAAACTTTCTTGAGCTTCATCTCCATAAATATCTTCAAAAGTGATATATGGCAAGTAAATGTAGTTGTATTCATTTTCTAGCATGGATTCTGTTTCTTCATCTTCATTGGGAGGTTGCTGGATAAATTAAGGGTTTTCCAGTTGCCATTCATAAGGTTCTTCTTGGTTGTTCAATGGTCTGTCCAAGAAGTTGATATGGTATGTGTCTTTTAAATTTTTGTCTCTTTCTTCCATAATTGTGAGGTCTTTTTCAATGTCATTTATAATTTCTTCATCTGAGAGCTCATGATGCTCACTAAATCTGACTTTCTTCTTTTTGGGTTTAGGTTTGAAAGGGTTTCCATATATTTTCTCATTTCCATCTACTAAAATCTGGAAAGTTTCTTCCTTACTGTTAATTGGCTTGTAAATTATATTGGGTAATTCATCTTCAGAGGTTGAGTCTTCAAGCTGTCTTTTGAGGTTGTTTGGCCATTTTTTATTTTGTAAATCTTGGCCAAATTCATCACTTTTTGGAGATATGGATAACTCTTGGGTCTTCTGGGTTAAATTGATTATGGTATTGTCTCTTTTTTCATTTTGATGCTTCTTTCCTGGGGTATTTCTGACCAATGTTGCCATATTGCATAAATCCATTCCTCTAGGTGGACCAGTTTGCCATCCAAGTGCTTGAGGCTTGCATATTGGCATGCATAATCTTCTTCCATCAGGCTCTTGATAACTGAGTATCTCACCTTGTTTATGGGAAAATTCTAGTCTGATATTGTTGTCTGCCAAGAAAGGTCTTCCAAGTACTGTATGGACAGATCCTTTTGCAATGAAGAAGTGAATTAGAGTTTCTTCACCTGAAGCCAAAATGATTGGAGTAAATTCTGAAAGTGCAACCAATGAAGTGGTATGGACTCCAATTCCCCTAAGGTTCATGTTAAGATTTCTTGTTGTGAGTGAGGCTTTGATTGCTATTTCTTCTGGTATAATGTTGAGTTCTGCACCAGTGTCCACTAATGCTCTGATAGGATATTCTTCCTTTCCAATGAAGATTTCCAAAAATCCCAAAGGACAAGCATAATGAATCTTGGGCTTTGGTATTTCTTTGAATCCAAATGTTAATAGTCTTTCTTGAAGATCCATTGAGTTGAGTGATTTAATTTTTTCCTTGTCTTTTTCTGATAATTCTTGTAATTTATGGACAAAATTGGGTGACATCCTCAAAATTTCTTCAGTGGTAAGGTTGATCTTTTGTTGCATAATTTTCTTAATAATTTTGTCAATTTCTAGTTTGCTTTCAACTTGTTTTTTTTGAGGTTTGATGACTTTATTTTCTTTTGGAATGTCTTCATCTTCATTCTTATTGGCAATATTTTCAATTTCCTCCTCAGGTTGGTCTGGTTTTGGAATATTTGAATTTTGGAATTTGGTGGGAATTATTACTCTTTCTTCCTCTTTTTCTTCTTCAATGTAAGTTCCTGGAAGAGCTGTTTTCTTCTTTGGCTCTTGATTTTGGGATTGTCTTTCCAACCTTTGCTTGGTCTGTCTTAATCCAATGTGTGATTCAAATGGGTCATTGGCTGAGGAAATGGTAGGTGGTTTCCAATTTGACCAATCTTCAACATGTGCAATTGAGGTTGATTTATCCTCTGGTTTCTTTTCAGTGGGCTTAATCTCTTCTTCTGGCTTTGGTTTGACAGTAGGTTTCTCCATAAATTTCTTGTTGAGTTCTGCTTGTTCCTTTGCAAAAGCTCTGACTATGTTTTTGGCACTTTCATTTCCTTCCATAGGTACTCTCTGATAGTTGGGGAAGAGGTAAGATGCTCCTTGGGTTCTGACAATTCTTCTGTCCAAATCTTCAGCAAGGTGAGTGCATCTAGTTGCTGAATGTCCTTCTTCCTTGCAGTAAGCACATTTCATTGGTGGTCTTGGAGCCATTTGAGCTGGTATGTATGGTTGGTAACTGGATGAAAATGGTGGTAAAGGATTCCTTGGCCTATATGGCTGGTTATTTTGAGGGAATCTTTGCTCTTGATTATTGTTCCAGTTCCTTCTTGGTGGATTCACTGCTTCTGAAAGGCTTTTAAGTTGATTTAAAACTTCTTTAACTGGTTCTTTTCCCTCATTTCTTGGTTGAGGTTCTGGTTGTGGAGGATTTTTGATCTTTTGGGTGAGTTCTTTTACTTGTTTTAAAATTTCATCCCAGCTTTCATCCTCAAATCTTGTTTTCTTTTCTGGAGGTTTTGGTTTAGAAAATTCCTTTTGTTGAATAAGTACCTTAGCCTCCAAGTCTTGTTCAATGTATAATTTCAAAATATCCAATCTTGGAATGATGTAACCTCCATCCAAGGCTTGAACCATAGCTCTGTCCTTAATCATTTCTTTGTAAATTGATTCTTGAACACTAGTGGAAAGGCTGGCCAATATTTCCTGGTTATGATTGATATCACCTTGGATATATTGGTATCTTTTGAGGTAAGTGATGATTGCTTCATATTCCCCAAAGAATTTTCTGTACTGTGTCATGTTTCTTATTCCACCTTCTTGTTGAGTTCTTGTGAATAAATCAGTGATTGAGGATAATCTGTATCTTCTTTCAGGTGAGACTGTTCCCCATCTTCTTTTAATATCCACTTTTAATTGATCCCAATCAGCTGTTTCATATCCTGGCATTCCTTCAATATGATAACTGATTTCTTCATCTTTTGTCCAAAATGCTATTTGTCTTGCAATGTCTCTTCCACTTGCTCCTTCAATTTCTGCAATATTTTCAACTTTCTTGATGAATCTTTCAACATCTTTTCCATCAAACCATAAGTTATAGTCCTTGGCTCTAATTTTCACTATTGGAGTAGTGTTTCTTGGAATTTCTTGATGTAATGGAGTTGGCATTTGGGAAGAAATGTTGACTCTTCTTGGTAAGGTACTTGGTCTTTGTTCTGTATAAGGTGTTGATGTGGCCATGGGTCTAGGATAAGGTGAAGGTGATCCATGTGGCCTGAATGATCTTGGAAGGGTGGTTTGTTCTTCAAGTGGACTATTTTGTGGAGTATAACTTGATGATTTATTTTTTCCTTCTTTTTTGATTAGTGCTAGTAATTCTGCTTGCATTTCTAGCATCTTTTGCTGAAGTCTCTCTGTTGAAGACATTTCTTCCTGTCCTTCAACAGTTTCTTCATTAAAGTTTTCTTCCTGGATTTCTTCAATACTACCAGGTAATTTTGATGATGAAGGTTTATCCATTTTTGATTTATTTATTTCTTCCTTTGATTCTGGTATTGAGTTATTGATTTTATTTCTTTCAAGGAGATCAAGGAAGAATTTCTCCACAACCTTCAAGTCCCTTTTATTGGTTCTTGGTGTTGCAATTGGGAAATTTGAATATTTCTCTGATTCCTCTCCTAGTTCTGTTTCTTGCTTTGGTGGATAATAGTAATGATCAGAGTGAGTTGATGATTCAGATTTTTGAGATGATGGTTTTGGCTGATTTTGATTGTTTGAATCCAGTTTTCTGTTATAAAATAGTATTCTTGGAGCTGTTAAGAATTTTTTTTTTAATTGATTGTAATTTAATTGATTTTTTTTTTATTGAATTTGAGGTTATCTGCCACTGTTGGGACACCAGATGTGGGAACTCCTCTTGTGTGGGATTAAAATGAGGCAGTACCTGGAGGGGGAAATCACAGGTAACTAGTTTTGAATTGCTAATAACTCCTGTAACCAAGGGTGGCAAGGGTGTATTGCCTGCCCCTCCTAAAATACTGAACAAAATCTTCCTTGGAGCTCACAAACCAAAATAAAATTAGTAAGTGGCTTTACAACTGCAGAAGACAAAATTCAGCAGTCTCAGATCAGACCTATTCAATAAATAATATGAAAAATAATGTCAGTAATTTGGTTAATTTTTATATTTAATGAAATACTTGTCTGTTTTAATTTTAATAGTTTTTGGTGAAATTGAGGTGAGTTTTTTTCTTGGTGATAAATCCTTGGTAGGATGGGTTATTTAAGGTTTTCTGAAAAATTTGGTGAGTTTGATAAAGGTAACTTTGTTAAGTTAAAGTTTTAATATAGTAAAATAATTTTTTTTTTAAAGGTTTGTTATTTTTTTTATAAGTGGTTTATAATAAGATAAAACTGTATTTGTTAAATTTAAACGGTAAGATTCTTTGATATTGGATTTTTTAAGGGGGTAAGTTAATTTTAAATCTGTTAAATGGTGTTAATTTTACTGGACAAATTATTTTAATAGAGTAGTAACCTTAATCTTGGGTACTGGGTAATTTTTATTTTTCTTTTAATAATAATAAGATTCCACTGAGCTTAGCTACTGGGTAATCTTCAACACTATACTTCCACTGAGCTTAGCTACTGGGCAAGTAAATTTTACTATAATTTTCTGGACTACCTCCCAGGTGAGGGATGACTTATTCCTGTGCTTGTAATGTGCAGAGGATATATTGTGCATAGGATATAATGTGCATGGGGGGGATTTTGAGATTTGGGGGAGAGAGCCCCTCTATTTATACCTTTTGGGAGCCCAGAGGGCCCTCCATGGGAGCTGTCTTTTTCCACTTTAATTCCTTTTGATTTCATCATGTGACTCCATTTTTGGTGAGGACCTCTCTTGCATGGGTCAGGTGATTTAAGGTTTGGTGTTTTTTTTTTTTTCTGCACAGCCTCCATTTATCACATGATTGTCTTTTGGTGAACTAATTATGATGTGATATTCTTGAATTTTCCTTGCATACATGAGGTGATTCAACTTTGGCTGGGGATTTTTCTTGTGCACAGCCTCTTTTCTGTCACATGATATTCTGCTGGTGGATTCAGTATCACATGATTACCTTGTAATTCCTTTGCATATGTCCTATTTTAGTTTTGGTAGAAGTGACTGTGTAATTTATGCAGGTGTCATGGTTGTTTTTCTTCTTTTTGAACTTTAAAATGAAGTCAGGTGATAATTTCTTGTACTGGTGAATTCACTGTTATGTATGAGATGATGTGATTTTTGAGTTTGACACATGCTGTGCATAGTCATGTGGTTGAGATTTAATTAAAATTTTGTACTGCATGCAGCCTGTTGTAACTAGCTTTGGTTTGCATGAGGTGATGAGTGATGTAAATAAATCTGATTCTGTTGTAAGGTTTTAAGTGGGGTTACTGTGGATATAAGATAAGGTACCCCAGTGGCTGTGTTGTAAATGAGTTGCAGGAATTCCATGGGGCTGGGCTTTGCATCATGTGAGTTTGAATGCAAGTTGGCTGTATAACTAATGCATGTGTCATTTTCTTGCTGCATGAGTCCTGTGGCTGTAAGGGGGTGTAAAGCTGGGTGGGGTGTGTAATTTAAAGGGTGGTACCTCATTTGTTGTAACTAGTGTACTATATGTAACTTGATTTTTTACATATGCATAATGAAATTGAATAATTTATTTAAACACATACACTGCCCTTTGGTGCCTGTGCCATGGTTTTATGAGTTAAATCCAGCTTCTTGCTGTAAAGTTGACCTTTTGGTGTAAAATTTGAGTGTAAGTCTGCCTGTAGGCTGGATTTACTGCTGTTATGGGGTACTATGAGCTTGAGCCTGGTGAAAAAAATGGTATGGAATACCACAGTACCAGCCAAACTGAGCTAGAACCAGTATTACTTGAGTTATGGTCAAATTCAGGCCAAATAAGGGTGAACAAAACATTCACCTCTCATCTAACTTCTACAGTTTTAGTGTGGGATACTTGAAGTGGGGTCTCTTTGGAAAGAGCACAATCAGGGCTATCTGATGGTGCCATTCACTTCTTCATATCTCAACTATAACAGAAGCTATGAGGCAAACAAGCTCAATACAGCTTTTTGCCCAAACCACACCTATGTACAAAAAACCTTGTACATGGCATAACTTTGTCATATGTAATGATAACCATACCAAATTGGGTATCATTGTGTAGAGCTCATACAGAGCTATCCAATGAGCCAACTTTGAGCATGATATCTCAACAACTGACAGAGTTATGGCTGTTTGAAGGTTATAATCCCACAATATGGCCAATACAGCTGTATTATGACAGGATACAGTTGTACTCTGATTATGAGGTGTCAAACAGACGCTGAAGCTTATTTATACTTCAATACCTCATAACTAAGTCAAATTATAAGATGTGACTATGAAACTGATGATAATATTATTATTGATCAACAGTACTATGTCTGTTCTTATGAAATATAATAATAAAAAAATTATTATAACCACAATTAAATAATTATAAAATTATTTCTTTCACGTGTTATATACTACTAGTGATTATAACTGTGAGCAGTAATTGTCTACAAGAATCAATTACAAGAAGAATTTAATAATAAAAACTTCTTTATTAAAATAATGAAATTATTTTAATATATAATTATCTTTTACAAGAATAATTATAAAGATAATTCTTGAAGAAAACTATTACTAGAGAAAAACCTTAAGAATTAAAGATAAATGACTCACTAATACTCCAAAGAACTTATTGATAGATAAAAGTAGAGAAATTTGACGTAGAATTGTGGATTTAAGGGATCAAGATGATTTATAACAGTATTACAACAATATATAGTTGGATTCTATGATTTCACTTCTTTCTGATTGATTCTGAAAGATTTAAAACACTTAAGAATAGTTGAACTAATACTTACTTGTTGGTAATAATGATTTAATAAATTTTTAAGATGATTCTTTGGAAAAAACAGCAAGAAGAGGCTTCTTTTAAGTCAACAACAGCTCACAGAGGCGTGCCATGGAGCAAACTGAAAAACCAGTGAGTGAGAAAACAATAAACCCTTTTGGATTAATGATTGCATCATCAGTTGTCACGTAAGATTATCATAATTACTTAATTGATGCTTTTACATGACTACCAACCCCAATATGGTTAAGAATAAAAGGAGTAACATCTGTAAATCTTCTTTTATTCTAAAATAATCATTGATTTCTCAAAGTTATCAATGTTATTGCCAATTTCATCACAGGTTGTAATTACTGTGAATTTTTGAAGATTCAGTGTTTCACGTAGAATGGTCAAAAATGGACTGTAAGTAAACCTTTTAATTTTACTAGTAAAACCATAATTCTTTTTGGTTGTACCATAGATAATACAGTTATTCATTGGTCCTGAAAGCCTCAGGAAGATTCATTAAGAATTGTATTTTTAATGAATTTTTGAAGTTTTTACCTCATTTCTACGTAGAATTGCAAATAGCAGTATTTTGCTGGTTGCTATGAGGTAAATCAATGAATATGGATCCCAAAAGGGTTTAATTACTCTTTTAGGGTCTAGTCATGGAAAGTAATCAAGAATTGATGTGGCTACAGGAGTCTAAGTAGCTTATTACCTCCTTGGCACGTCAAAATAGCAGGTTATTTGCTATTTTTCTTGTGATTACAGTAGGTGTAACTTGGTAACCAAGTTCCCAAAGAGTTTTAGTTTACCAATTGGGCCAAGATGAGCCAGGGATCCATGCTCTGGAGCTATCCACGCCTCTGAGGCCTCAGAAGTTGGGTACCCTGGCTCTCTTTGATGTCTTTTGTCCCCCTTGCCTAATTTTTACGTCAAAATAATAATTTAAGCTTAAAGTGAGATATCCACTATGGGTGTACCAAAAGTCCATGTAAGAATACCATGATATTACGTGCTCAAAACATGCAGAACACTATTCTTAGTGTATATGTAACATGGGATTTCTCACTTTCCCATTATTTTGGCGTGAATTTAAGAAAAACAAAAATTTTCACGGATCTTTTATGTGGTATTAATGATGTGGTATTGAAGTATTTTCCATTTTACCACCTCAAATACTTAAATTGAGCTTATTCACTCTATGGGTCTACCCTAGGTGAATTTTTGTGTAGAATCCAAATCTGGTCTTAAATCCATGGATTTACTTACTCAATAAAAAGTTATTCATCTTTTCTGAAATTGAAAATGATGAATTTTGGATATATGCATGACTTATGAGTTATGCATAATTCAAAATTTCTTTTTAAGATAATTGTGGCCTATTTGGGTATATAAGATATAACTCAAGGCTCACACAAATACAGAGGTCCATACAGGTTCTGTACAGTTTCTGACGCGTCAGGAGCACCAGAATACACCTGTAAAGTCCATTGGTGAAAACTTTCACCCTGTATAGGGTAAAACTGACTACTTGTGGTTCTAAAACCACATTTCAGCCCAAGAATAGCCTGTATTGAGTGTATAGAACCACAAACCAGCCCACAGTAGTGAAAATTTTCACTCTGTGGTCGTGTGCAGAGGTAAACCACCTCCCACTACCCCAGAACAAGATAAAAGGAGGCTTTGCCTCACCAGGAAGCAAATCCAGCATCCTGTTCTTGATATTCTTACGTGGTATAACTTCCTAAAAAGGAAGTGATACTCTTAGAATTTAACAGGTATACTTTAAGTTTAAGTATTGTGGGGTTTGCTATTGTAAACCAACAGGCAAACACCACACCCAGGGCTATCAGCAGTACTCACCATCACTAAATTATTTAAGTATAGCCCTTTTCACTCATATTCTCACTCTAAATCTCATCATTATTTTTGTGTCACACTCAGAGTTATAGCTTCTATTATCATTCTGAAGCTATATCATAGAGTCACCCTGACAATGGGAGGCCAATTGATCCAGAATCCTGGATGGAAATCCCTTCCTGAAATGATGGATGAGAGCTCTTGCTCCCCAATCCCCGATTCTTGGGACTAAGCTTCTAAAATCAGCAATGTATAGTGATACATGCCCTCCTTCTTTCATTCTTAAGGAATCCAACTCTGCTTCTGCTTTTCTGACTTCCTTCGGGTCCCCAAACAAAGTGAAGAGTTGTGTTTCAAATAGATTCCAAGAATTGAGAAGGTATTTGGGATCTTGATTGGTGAGATTGGAAAGATAAGGCTCAATCCCTTTTGCAGCCCTGCCAATAAGAAATGAAGTGGAATAAAGAACCTTCTTCCTGTCTTGAGAGAAGTTTGCCGGATCATTATGACAAATTAATTGACAAGACTGGATAAAGATTCTGACTTTGAAGGGCTGAGTCCCGTCAAAGCATTCTGGTGCCTTCATAGATGCAGTCTTGAAGGCTGGTGGTCTTGATGAATCAGAAGAAGAAGCTGCTTGAAGACTGGCCATAATCTGAGTCATTTTCTGCATAATGGCCGATAAAGAGGGTTCAGATTGATGAGAGACAGGCTGATTAGACTGGGCTAAAGTTGGTCCTCCAGTACCTTGGGATGCCCCCACCGGAGCAGGAACACCTTCAGTACCATCAGACGCTTCCTCTTCCACAGAATTCTCCTCCTCCTCTTCACCACCTTCACCTGGACCTTTGGGACTAGTCCTTGAAATGCCTGGAAAACTGCCAACCACTCCTGAGAAAGAATTTGATCTTCTTGGCACTCCTCCTTCCTTCCTTGATGGTTCTGCTCCTTCCATGCGGGGTCCTCTATCTAATCGGGCCCTCAGTTGAGGAACTGCTGGGGTGCCGTCAAGAGGAACTCTTGGAGTAGGAGTAAGAACAGCTTGAGTTTGAGCCTGGGATGTGGTCTGTCTTGCAGGAGGTGAATGTTGGAGTGGCATGATTGAATAAGAGTAAAATTTAAATAAAATGAATCAAAACTTGAATAAAAACTCCAGGAAAAACCAAAATAGTCTTGAGAATCAAATCTTGAGGGGAAAAAATCAATGAATCAATTAAAGTCTTCAGGTATGTCAATCAATCAAAATCAAATGAGTCTTGAAGTCAAAAATGAATATCAATGAAAATCTTGAAGTCAATAAAATCAATCAATCAAAATCAATGAAATCAAATCTTGCAGTGAAAATCAATCAATCAAATGAATTCTTGAGTCAAAATCAATTTATGTCAAAGCCTTGATGTGAAATTCATCAAAATCAATCAGAATTCTTCAGGTCAATCAATTATCTTGAAGTCAATATCAATTATGTCAAATCAGTAAATCAAATCAATTATCAAGTGAATTCTTCCTTAAAATCAAAATTCTTGAGGAATAACTCAAAATGAATCCTGATAAGAAGAACATGTCTGAACAATTTGATGAATAATCTGAGAATGAAAATGATAATACGCCTGAATGAAGGATAAAAATGATATTGATGATTGAGATTAATATTGAAAAGATAAACAGAAAATAAAATTTAGGTCAGCTTTCAATTTTCAGATTGAAGAAATGAGTGAGAGAAAATTGAGAGATGACAAGGAATCATTAAATTCATAAGCGTTAAAGAGTGAATGAAATTGATGAATAATGAATGAATAAAATGATGAAGAATGAATGAATAGAATGAAAAGAAATTATGAGTTAATTAATATAATGACACAGGGGCTCTTATGGAAGCAGGAGGGCCTGGCACTCAGGAATCAAGAACTCACTTGGAGGGCTCCAAAAGATGATAAGAAGTACTACGGAATATATTTCTTAAGCAGGAATAAGAGAAAAGGACAAATATGCCAAAGATAAAAAAGAATAATAAGAATGAAGCCAGAGGCAAAAAATAAAAGAAAGCCAAAGGCCAAGAAGCCAGCCAAGTGAATCCTCAATTCACTGTTTCAACCTTCCAGAAAGAACAATGGAATTAGTAAAGGATATGACCACCAATATCCACTGACAGGTGAGGAAAGAAAAAGAGAAAGGGTGTTAATGACTGACTTAAAATTATCAGTATTAACTTTAATAATATAAAAGAAAATAAGGATAATAATAAATCCAATATATTAATTAACTGGGGAAAAAGTCCCCAGGTGATGAAAGGTAGCCAGTATATGTGAAAAACTGAAAGATTGATCCTGAAGGTGGATCACCGGCTGTATTGTCTGAATCGGGCCAATACAGTTCTGGCCATCTTGAAATTGAACTGTGTGATTGAATTCCCACAGTGAAATATGAATTGACCCAATTGGGCCAAGTACATACTGGTTGATTGATTGCCGCCTGTATGAACCAATTGAGTTGTCCAAGGAGTATTGAAACACTTGGTGCCTTGACAACTGATTGAAATGATGGAATACCTCTGCGAATGAACCTTGGAAGAAACCTGAATGAGAGTACCAACCCAACTCCTGCATAGCCAGGTGGTTGGAGTCCTTGAATGGTCTTCTGCTTGCCGCCATGGATTACCAAACTGATGAGTCCAAACGTCCTCCTTTGAAATGGGCGTTGGATTTTGGTGCCTTGAGTCGAGAAGGTGGAATTGAGTCCTGAAAACGTCACCATTGAATTGCTGAGCAAAAATGGTGCATAATGGTATATAACACCATATATTCACCACTCCTGCAACCTTGAGTACGGGGTGCAAGGAGGAATGGAAGAATCTTCCTTAAGTTGAGGGAAAAACTTGATGAACTGATTTGGTGGCCCCTGGTGGTTTCCAGAGGCCATGACAGAGATATTAGTCCATAGTGGTCTATTGCCAAAAATGAGTCCTACGTGATTTATGGCCAAAAAGGTGTCCAAGGCGTTTTTGGGCAATTTTGGGTCCAAGGGAAATATGGCCAATTTTGGCTCAGGTGGGCCCAGATATGGTTTGGGACCCACCTGGCCTTGGGGGCTAGGTGGATGCCCCCTTTGGCCCCTTTTGGCCTCATTGGATTAGGCCAAAAGGGGCCCTAAAGGCCTGCGGACCACGGCCCACAGACCGTACGGACCGTAGGGGGCCAATACAGTTCTGGCCATCTTGAATTTTGAACTGTGTGATGGAATTCCCACAGTGGAATATGAAATGACCCAATTGGGCCAAGACCATACAGGTTGATTGAATGAGGCCTGTATGGATGAATTGGGTTGTCCAAAGGAGTATTGAATACTTGATGCCTTGACAACTGATTGAAATGATGTAATACCTCTTCAGAATTGCCCTTGAATAATCCTGAATGAATTGTGCCAACCCAAATCCTGCAGATACAGGTGGTTGGGATCCTTGAAGAGTCTTCTGATTGCCGCCATAACTTGTCAGACTGAAGAGGTGATTAATCCTCCTTCAAAATGGGTGTTGGCTTTTGAGACCTTGAGTTGGGAAGGTGGAATTGAATCCTGAAAACGTCACCATTGGATTGCTGAGCAAAAATGGTGCATAATGGTATATAATATCATATATGCACCATGCCTGCAACCTTGAGTACAGATGGTATGAAGGAAAGGAAGACATCCCCTGGAGTTGAGGGGAAAGATGGGCTGAGCTGAGCTGGTGGCCTCTGGTGGTTGCCAGAGGCCATGGCTGAACTATTGGTCCATGGTGGTCCATGGCCAAAAATGGGTCCTACGGGATTTATGGGCAAAAAGGTGTCCATGAGGGTTTTGGTCATTTTGGGTCCAAGGAGGTGGTGGCCAAAAATGGCTCAGGTGGGCCCAATTGTGGTTTGGGACCTAGGTGGCTGGCCCCTTTTGGCCTCATTGGATTAGGCCAAAAGGGGCCTAAATGGCCTACGGACCGCGGACCGCGGCCCACAGGCCGTAGGAGCCGTAGGGGGCCTAAATGGCCCAAAAAGGCCATTTAGGCTAAAACCCCATTAATGAAAGGGGTGGCCCTGAATCCAAAGATGATGGCTAGGGGGCCTGGAGGCCCCTAGAAGACAAAATGACCCCCCAGGCCCAAAATCAAAGATGAAGGCCTGGGGGTTGGTGAAGTGGGAATTGGCCAAGAAGGCCAATGACAGCAGGATATGGCCATGAGAAGGTGTTATGGTGTGGATGCCATAGAACACCCAAGGGGGCCGATTGGCCATAAAAGATATGATGTGGCCAATTGGCCCCAACTTGCCTCCAGGTTGGATTGCCGCAACCATCAAGGAGGAGGGTCAAACTCATGGTTGTGACAGATGGCTAGGGGGCCTGGAGGCCCCTAGAAGACAAAATGACCCCCAGGCCCAAAATCAAAGATGAAGCCCTGGGGGTTGGTGAAGTGAGAATTGGCCAAGAAGGCCAATGACGGCAGGATATGGCCTGAGGCCATAAAAGATGGTTCAGGCCATAAAATGCTCATTTGAAGGTGTTATGGCATTCATGCCATAGAACACCCAAGGTGGTCAATTGGTCATAAATGATATGACGTGACCCATTGGCCCCAACTTGGCTCCAGGTTAGATTGCCGCAACCATCAAGGAGGAGGGTCAAACTTGTGGTTGTGACAATGCAGCTCATCGAAGTGAGATGCACCACAAATTTCGGAAGGAATTAAACACCCTCCTTGGCCAGGCACTGGAGGCTTATCCAAAGGAGAAAATAACTGGGCTAGTCTCAAGACTTTTAGAAAAAAAAAGTGTTTCCTTTTGTAACACAATCTTTTAAATAAGTCAGTTGTAATAAATATGTGCTTTTTTCCATTTTGGTCACATTCTTTTTTTGTGTCAGCTTTCATTCTTTGGCAATGGTGCAAATAAATTTTGTAAGTGCCCCACCAAATTTTTCAGTTAGTATTTCTTTGTGTGAACCTCTTTTGCAGAAAATGTGCAAATAGTCACCATTACCATGTCCTATGTTTTCTACTTCCAGGGTTCTAAACCGTATCAGAGCTTAACTCTAAAAATGCGGGGGTTCCCTGCATGTGAGCAATCCACCAGAGCTTGATCATTCATGGCCTTTACTATGATCACACACCATTAATCTTAGTTGTGTATGGATTTTCAGAATTTTTGGGAGGCTACCCTGGCGTAAGGAATTGCCTGAAATGTTGGGAACCTGTACAAGCATAAGGATTTGCGTGTGAATCATCAAAGGGCTCAACGGGCATAAGAAATTGTCTGAATTGTGGGGAACACTCACAAGCGTAAGTATTTGTGTGTGAAGTTTTGAAAGCCTGAACTGGCGTAAGAAATTGTTTTAATTGTTGGAAACCTGTACAAGCCTAATGTTTTGCGTGTGAACCGCTGGGAGCCTGCATTGGCGTAAGGAAGTGGTGGAATTGTTGGGAGGCTGCCCTGGCGTAAGGAGTTGTTTGAATTGTTGGGAACCTGTGCAAGTGTAAGGAGTTTTGTGTACAGCGTCAGGATTCGGGAAAGGCCTAAGTATTTGTGTGGGAAGTGTTGGGATCCTGGAAAAGCGCAAGGATTTGTCTGAGAAGAAGAGCAAGGAGCCAGGACAAGCTTATGGTGGCATGCCACCGTAAATGAGCCATTTCACCCCTTTTTCATGTGAGCCACCATATAACCCCAATTCCAACCCATGAAACCCAGGTGTATACTGTCGTGTGGTTTATCACACCCTAGCTCCCCGATGCTTCCAAATTCCCTCATTCTTCCAATTGAGATGAGATTGTATCACCATCCCTGATGTGATAGCCTGTTCCCTTGCCAATCCCATAATAGCCGTGGCTTTTCCACCACATTTTTTTTTCTAACCTCCTTGAGCATTGTGCAGACATACCCACTAGTGTCGTGCTTTTGTTTTCATGTTCTGGAACATTATAATTCACAAATTTACTACTCGCCCACGCTACCTGAATGAGCCCATGACATTTGGATATATCAATCCAAAAATGCTCATTTCGGAAAATCAATCTTCCCCCTGTACACCGCTTTGATGCATCTCTATTAATTTGGCCGCTCCCCTTATCAGCTTGAAACCACCATCCCAAAGCATACAATGATTCATTCTTATCAAGATGAGGTGAGTTTTTGAATCCGTTCATGTTGAAAGTGAGGGCAGAAGCAAAATTGAATGCCCCCTTGATCAAAGGATGGAACCCCCAATGACTTGTAGCAAGTTTGAAACTTTTGAAATAATTTGATCTCCAACATATCATAAGGATTGACCTAGAATGCAGCCAACCAAGCTAAGATCTTCACCTCAGTTCTTCCATTCATCTTTTTCATTTTCAATTTTCCCAATACTTCCATAAAAACCAAATTGTTTGTTCTTCATGCTGCATTTGTGCCACCCAATGGCGAACATAAATCCCTCCAGTAATGCATCATTTGTTGCAATCAGGTCGGTGAAATTTCTTTTGCAAAATAATAATTGTGATAATTAATTCCATTGATTGACCTCAACTTCAATAATGGTTGTGAATGGTCTGAAATCAACAAGGGCAATCAGTAATCCGGTTGAAGATAAAGTTGCCATGCAGTAAAAGTGAATGTGTTTGATCTGATTGACATCCACAACCCTTGGAATTTGACTTGGGGTTATATTTGCTGATACTGGCATTGATATTTGAGCTGTTGGTTGAGTGGAGGAAAAAATCATATTCTTTTGGGTGGTGTTGGTCTCATTTTCCTTTTGGGATGTCCCACTATGGTCAAGTGGTTGAGGGATCACTTTCCATTGAAGCAGACAAGATATCAGATATTGCTTCCTCCCATTTGAAGCTAAGGCCTGTTGAAACCAGAAAGGTGCCGAATGACCAATGAGCCTTATTTGGCACACATCCTTGGCTTACCTGTTAGAGCCCACATGGCATTGGCTCAATCTAAAACAACCAAAGCCCATGTTTTTCCATGTGGCCCAATGAGGGTGCCATGCAAGCGCCAAGCCATATATATATCTATATATATACACTGAGAACAAGTGAGCAACTCACACTTTCCTTCCTCACCCCAACCCTTTAATGCACCTTTCCTTTTTTCTGTGAATGGCATGCTTGCACAGGAAAATGAAATGAAACCAAAGGATTAGTGACCATTGTGTCAATTATTAATTTCACCTAAATTTGATTTCTGTCAATGAATGTTTTTTATTTTACGCTAAAAAAGAAATATTACATCTGACTTTTGCAAATGGGCAATCTCAAGTACCTGAACCTAAAAGAATGGAGTGGATACTTCCTTATTCAATTTGATATATTGATGTTTCCATTTAATGAGTTTCAAATACAGCTAGGTGGAATATTGGAAGCACTCACAAATGGAATATGCACTCCACTGCCGATCCCTAATTATCGTAGTCCTCATGAAAGAACCAGTGCAATTTTGCCTATTATAAGCTGGCACAAAGTGATAAAACCCACTTGCTGCAATGCCCCTGCGCGTTCTGATTGCGGGAACAACTTCCTGACTCAGTTTGCGTCTTGTCAGAGTATTTTCAATGGTGTATAGAGGCATGCCTCCGTACAAAGGTTGTTATTCTTGGCATTTATACTAAGGCATCTGGGAAGTAGTAGGAATGGTAGTCACAATTTTTATGTTCATAAATAACTTTCTAGAATTGAATTACAATCTATCTGATACAAAGCTATTCTAAAAAGGGTCAATCCTGGCTGTAAGTTTAGCTGACCTTGGTACAGTAAATGTGACCTCATAGCCCGAACCAAGACTGGGCTTCTCAACCCAGGAATCACCAAAGTCCAATACCAAGCATCACTCAAATTGAAATCTAGGAGGTTCAGTCGGGTTAAAAGACTCTTATGAGAAGAAACTCTTATGCAGTAAATTACATATATATACTTATTAGTACATAGCCACACTGGCTCTACTAGATTTTTACCCTGTGAGAGTCTTTTGGAAATGTCAATGGGTGATAAATTGCCTTTCCCTGAGCTTGTTCTCCAGTCATCTGAGCATACCATCAAACCACGAACCCCTGCGGCACAGAATGCTGCTAATATACCATAGCAAATTCAATTTATCCCAAGAGTCTTGTGACATTCCAAAAGATCTTTGATGGCCTCATTTTTTTCAAGCTTGTGAGTTTGCCTTTCAGGCAATAGACTTCAAGCTTTGTACATGCACTTACCATGTTGTATGCAATCATCAAGTGGATTACTGTAGCCATTAGATCCTCCAAGTTCTTTTGTGGCTTTGTCAATATGTCATTGTCAGCCCCACCACCTTCAATGCTCAGTTGTGTTGCACATTGCTTTGATTTACTCAAGAAGGAGGCTAGGTATTCAGCTTCTCCCTGTTCAATTCTAAGACAATCAGTCAAACCTGTTGTTGGGGGGACATATGGTTTGGATGCAATCACATCATATGATACTAAACTAATGGATTCAAACATAACATTACCCCAAAAATGTTTAATTGGATTGGAGGGGTAAAGAAGACTCTGAATCATTTTGAAGAAGGAGTGTTCAGATTTTGGGAGATGATCTGGAGGTTTCTCTGATTCCTTCATTGATTTGAGATTCCAAATGTTATTATTAAAAAATTCTCCCGTTTCTGCTGCCTTAAAAAGGGCTAACCCTCTATGGTGCAATTTATATCACTTGAGTGATTGGCCAAATCATAATTTATCATTCAAAAAGATATAAATTACCTGCAATATCAAGCTCCTCAAGCCAGGACAACATTTTAAGTCCTCAGTTACTGATCACCTTAAGACCAATGGGCAGGAATGTATGAGTATCATTTGTGGGTGAATTGTCCCATTGACTTTTGTAAATACTCTTGATATTATCAAGCCCCCTCTTCCATGATTCTTGAGTAATATTGGAGTGATAATTCCAAATGTCTCCAAACTCCTCAATGCAGGATAAAAATATTCCTTGCACACTAGGGTAGGATGCTACTACACATGGTTCAATAGTCATTTCCTTCTCATAGCTTTTAAGATTTGGTTTCTGAGAGCTTGAAGGCTGAGCTGAAATAAAGGCTATGACACAATAGCAGGTTCTGAGAGATTCCAAATATTCAAGATGGATGTATACTAACATTCTGGAAGAACTGGTAGAGCTTAATTATTTTCATGTGACTGCCTCTCTATTTCAATGCCTAATTGATGAATACTGACCATATTGGAGATTTCACTTCCACTCTATGGGGCTGACGTTCTTTGTTCATGGAATTCAGTTGAAT
The DNA here is from genome assembly GCA_023105745.1 of Austropuccinia psidii. NCBI lineage: Eukaryota > Fungi > Basidiomycota > Pucciniomycetes > Pucciniales > Sphaerophragmiaceae > Austropuccinia > Austropuccinia psidii. Next base: position 56,734,505 of record JALGQZ010000004.1, read on the forward strand.
TTCCTGGGGTTTGGGGCATAGTGGAGGTAGTTTATTGATTAAATAGATGGTGATGAGTTGATTGATAACTTGATTGAAAATTGTAGAATAAAAATATCAAAATTGAAGAAAAAAAAGGTGGGAGTTCTGAAAGTTGTGGAAGTAAAATAAGCTTAAGATGATTGATTCTTTTTTAGGTAATTGTCACAACCATGGCAATTACCATCATGGACTCCATATGGCATATCAATGCCCTGTCAATCTTATGGAAATTTGGCTATATCCACAATCACTGGCCAAATTGGCCCTCTTATTGGTTCTGGCCTTCTATGGTTTTTTCACTCCTGGTGCCAACCTGGCCCCTTCACTATCATCAGGCCTTTCCAGGCCATTCTCTGCTTTTGGGCACTTTAAGGTATTTTCCAGTCAACAGGGAAAATACAGCCCAAAAGCCTGTATTTGTAGTTTTGAGCTTCAAAGACAGTTTTGCGCATTTTGCGCAGTTTTGTGCACTTTGCACATTTCGCGCATTTTTGCTGTATTCAGCTGTATCTGCCATTTTCCCATGTATTATGGGAAATATTTCCAAAAGGCTATATCAGGCCTTTTGGGGATTAATTGCCATTTTTGTGCATTTTGCACACTTTTTGCATATACAGTTGTAATGCTGTATAAGATGTATTTGGCCAATAAACCCAGAAACACCTTGTCACCTATGAAGTCAACCAAAACCCAATTTTCATTCTCATCCTCCTGACTTCATCCACAAAGACCTTTAGCCACTTTCACCCTGCAGCAACTCAAATTGTGATAAATGCTGTTATACACCATTCTGCACCTTTTTTCACCAGCAATGCAATGGTGTCAATATCAGAGAGGTAATTCAACATTCCATAACTCAGCAAAGTTTCATGTCATCCAGAGGACCCTTCAAGGCTCAATTAAAGCTGTAATTTCTTAAATACCAATGAAGCCATCAGGAATTCATTAGTTATTCTCACCTCAATTATTCCCTCCAAGGGAATACTATCAATTAATTCCCAAGGTGTATTCAAGTAACAGTTCCAAACAACTTGTCAAGTGTCAATGCTCCATCAATACAATGTGGCAACCATATTCATTTCAATACATTCTAGATTCATCAAGCTCTGTATTTCAATCATACATCATGGGAAAATCATTCAACACAGTTCATTTCCCAATCTGGCGAGTTATAAACTTCATCAAGCTGTCAATACAGCTTCAAGGATTCAATACAGAACAGCTGTCAGCCTGAAGGAGTCAAGCTCTGAACGTTTCACATATACCAGCCTCCTTTGACCCTGGGGGGGTTTTCCCCCACTTAATTAATATATTTTGATTTGACTTTATCTTTTTTTATCTTACCATTTTTGTTAAGTGAATACTGATATTATAAGTTCAGTCATTTAGCACCTCTTCTCTTTTCTTTCTTCACCTGTAAATGGATATTTGCTGGTCATATCCTTACTAATTCCATCTTTCATTTTCAAAGGTTGAAACAGCAATTAAAGACTTACTTGGTTGGATCTTTGGCCATTTCGCTCTTCATTTCTCTTATTGCATCTCATCTTTTTACTTGCATTCTTCTTGGAGAAATTCAATTCTTCATTTTTATTTTCTTTATTCTTTTGGAGTAGTCCAAGTGAGTTCCCTGATTTCTGAGTGCCAGGTCACTCTTGTTTTTCTGTCCAAGAGCCCCTGTGACATTATATTAATTAACTAATAATTTCTTTTCATTCTATTCAGTCTTTCTTTATAATTTCATTCACTCATTTCATTGAAATTATGACTCTTTAATGCTTATGAACCTCAAGATTTGTCAGCACTTCTCAGTTTTCTGTCATTCATTCTTCATTTTGAAAATGGATATCTGATGCAAATTTATTTTTCTTTCTCTTTGAAATCTTATATAAAGTCAAAAAGTTTGAATTCATTCATAATTCAGGTGTAATCTTAATTTTCATTTCATTTTCAAATTTTTCATCAAGTTATTCAGACACATTCTTCACATCAAGATTCATATTTGATTCATTCTTCAAGAATTTTGATTTTTTAAGAAGAACTCACTTGATTGTGATTTGATTGATTGATTTGACATAAATTGATATTGACCTCAAGAAAATTGATTGACCTGAAGATTTCATTGATTTTGCTGATTCTTCTCATCAAGAATTTTGACATACATTAATTTTACTTCAAGAATTCATTTTTATTGATTGATTTTATGGAAGATTTTGATTTTGATTGATTTGAAATATTGATTCATTGACTTCAAGATTTCATTTGACATTGATTGATTGATTTTCCTGAATCTCTAATTTTGACTTATTTGATTCATTGACTTCAAGCTTTCCTTTGATATTTAATAGATTTGTTTACCTGAAGATGTCATTTTGATTTATTGATTTTCTTCAAGATTTTGCTTTTGACTTTTGACTTCAAGCTTTATTTTGACATGCCTCAAGTTGACATCTTCAAATATTGTTTATTGTTCATCATATTCCATTGTTATCCTTGAATCATGCCCATCCACCACTCACCTCCTGAAAGGCAGACAAGATCTCAGGCCAGAACTCAGCTGTTCTTACTTCAACTCCAAGAGCTCCTCTTGATGGTACCCCAGCAGTCCCTCAACTGAGGGCCCATTTAGACAGAGGACCAAATGTGGAAGGAGCAACACCATCCAGGAAGGGAGGAAGAGTGCCAAGAAGATAAAACCAATTCTCAGGAGTGGTTGGCAGATTCCCTGGACTTTCAAGGACCACTCTCAAAGGTCCAGGTAAAGATGGTGAAGAGGAGGAGGAGAATTCTGTGGAAGAGGAAGGGTCTGATGGTACTGAAGGTGTCCCTACTCCTGTGAGGGCCTCCCAAGGTACTGGAGGACCAGCTCTAGTCCAGTCTAATTAGCCTGTCTCTCATCAGTCTGAACCATCTTTATTGGCCATCATGCAGCAAATGAATCAAATTAAGGCCAAACTTTAAGCAGCTTCATCCTCTGAAGCATCCAGAGGACCAGCCTTCAAGACTTCATCTATGAAGGCACCAGAATGCTTTGGTGGGACTCAGCCCTTCAAAGTTAGAAGTTTTATTCAGTCTTGTCAATTTATTTTTCATAATTATCTGGCAAATTTCTCTCATGACAGGAAGAAAGTTCTCTATGCCACTTCATTTCTAATTTGAAGGGCAGCAAAGTGGATTGCGCCTTATCTTTCTAATCTCACAAATCAAGACTCAAATTACCTTCTCAATTCTCGACACTTATTTGAATCTCAACTCTTTACTTTATTTGGGGAGCCAAATTAATTTAGAAAAGTTGAAGCAGAGCTGGATTTTCTAAGAATGAAGGAAGGTGGCCATGTTTCTTTATACATAGCCAATTTCAGAAGTTTGGTCTCAAGAATTGGAGATTGCGGTGAAGGGGTAATTATTTGTCATTTCAGGGAGGGATTTCCATCCAGGATTTTGGATCATTTGGCCTCCCATCCTTCAAGAATTGACTCTCTTCAAGACTTAATGGACATTACCCTGGAGCTTGATACCAGGTACCATGAGAGGCATAATGAAAAGAGTCATCATCAAGAGAAGAAGCCAGAAGCCTCAAAGTCAAATTCTTCCCATTCTCAAAATTCTTCAAGCTCAAGTCAAAAGAAGCAGAACAAGCCCCATTTTTCTTTATTGAACAAAGATTTAAATTTAATGAATTCTGAAAAATAAGAAAGAATCAGGGAGCATTTATGTACCTATTGTGGTGGAAAGTATAGTCTTTAGTCCCCTCAAAGCAAGCTTACCCAACCATCAGGAAATTGGCCCAGCCAGGGAAAAGCCTGGGTGAAGATCATGTTGTGTTCAATGGTCTTCACTGTTTTCCATCCAGAGCACAATTGTGCATTCTGAATACTGGTGTCAAAAGTTCTCTTAATTTTTTGTTTTTTCTTCTCTCTCTGATATGTTTTACAGTATTCTCATTGATTATGGTGCTACCAACTCATTTATTGCAAAGCAGTTTGTTCACAAGGATTCTTTGACCATGTCAGAACTCCCAGAGAAGATTCCTATTATCATTCCTGACTCCTCTGAGTCTCCTTCTTTATTTGTGACTAACCATACTAAATATATGGTTAAGGTCCCTTCTTTCCCAAGCTTTGAATGGGACTTTTTAGTCATTGATACTCCCAAGGGAGAAGAGCTCATATTGCCTTTTGACTTTCTCAATCATTTTGATCCATCTATTTATTGGAGGCAAGGGCTGATCACCTTTAATTCTGATCATAAGGACTATCATGATCCTTCAAAAACTTTCAGTAATGAATTTTCTTCTGCCAAATCATGTGCAGCTCTGGTTGGTGATTCCAGAACACCATCATTTCCATCTTCTGTCCATATTTCTTCCCTTAATTCCCATCAGTCATTACTATCATCTAGAGATGAAGTCTTAAAAGAGATTCAAGATGTTGGAGAAGATAATTCTGTATCTTCACTTCATCTCTTCTTTGGGAATATGGACCTTCCTCCTTCATCTTATCATGACTCCCTGAAGGAGTTATGGGATGAAGAGGAAGAGCCAGAAGAAATAGAAACCATGATGAAGGTTGTTCCTGCTGTTTATCACCAGTATTTGGATGTATTCCTCAAGGTGAAAGCAGAGAAACTTCCTCCTCACCATGCCTGTGATCATCATATTGGGCTGGAGGGGTCTCTACCTCCAGTTGGATTGATTTACTCTTCATCAAGTTAAGAGTCATATACAGTCAGGGCCCACATTTCAGAAAATGTAGAGAAGGGTTTCATCCGGCCAAGCTCCTCTCCAACAGGAGCACCTGTCCTCTTTGTCAAAAAGAAAGATGTTGGCCTCCGTTTGTGCATTTATTACCACAAACTCAATGCGGTTGCTAGGAAGAACAAGCATCCTGTTCCTCCTATGAATCAGCTTCTTACTGTCTTTAATGATTCTTCTATCTTCTCCAATATTGATTGGCATGGTGCATATACCCAGCTCAGAATCAAGGAAGGTGATGAACATTTGACATGTTTTAGAACTAAATATGGCAGCTATGAGTATTTGGTTATGCCATTTGGGCTCACCAATGCTCCTGCCTCTTTTCAAAATCTTGTCAATGATAGTCTTTATGATCTTCTTGATATTTATGTTGTGATCTATTTGGATGAAATTATGGTCTTTTCCAAATCTGTAGAATCACATGTTACTCATGTGTCCACTGTTTTTTCCAGCCCCAGAGCCAATAGCCTCATTGCTAAGGCCTCCAAGTGCCTATTTCATGTTTCTAGTGTAGAGCACTTAGGTTATGTTGTCTCTTTTGAAGGCCTCAAGATGGACCAAGAAAAAGTCCATCTAATACTCAATTGGCCACTTCAATCATTCCTTGGCTTTGCCAACTTTTACCCCTGTTTCATCAAGAATCATTCAAATAAAATCAGTTCACTCACATGTTTCCTCAAGAAAGATTCCCGTTTTCCCCTCAATGAGGAAGCTCTTAGAATGTTTAATCAACTCAAAGAGGCATTCACCATTGCTCCAATCCTTTCTCACTTAGATCCTTCTCTACCCACCATTTTAGAGACTTATGCATCCAATTATGCCTTGGGTGCTGTACTGAGTCATATTTCTGACTCAGGAAAACATCCCATTGCATTTGATAGTTGCAAGCTCCTTCCAGCAGAGCTCAACTATGAGATTCATGACAAGGAAAGCCTTGGCATAGTCTGGGCTCTCAAGTGCTGGAGAGCTAAACTCCTTTCTCTTCCTCCTTTGAGGTCCTCACCAATCATTCTTCACTTCAGTACTTCATTTCATCAAAGATTCTCACTCGGAGTCAAGCCCTCTGGGCTGAATTTCATTTTTCAATCACTTACCGCCCTGCCCGCCTGGCCACCCTTCCAGATGCATTGTCACGTCGGGACGACCTCTACCCAGAGAGATGGGAAGATTTCACTAGCAAGAATCAAATGAATTTTCAAAGAATAATCAAGAAAGATGAAATTCAAGCCTCAAAGCTATTTGCAGGCAAGGTTGAATCATTTATAAGTTCTATTGACTAAATTCAGAAAGCATTATGGAAGGATTCTCAATATAGAAGTATTTTTCAAGATTTGGGTAAAGGTAAATCTGTTCAAGATTATTCTCTTGATTCCTCTTCCCAATTTCTCCTGTTCAAAGATTGGATGGTTGTCCCAAATGACCACACAATTCAACTCGGCAGACTTCAAAAGAGGCATGGCTCTCCTCTAGCTGGACACCCTGCCCAAGAGAAGACTCTCAAACTTGTCCAGCGGTATTTCTACTGGTCCGGCATGACTCAATTTATCAAGAATTATGTCTCATCCTGTTAAAAGTGCGCAAGAAAAAAAAATATTCATCACAAAAAGTTTGGATTCCTCAAACCTCTTCCAATTCAAAATGGTCCTTGGATTTGTCTTTCAATGGATTTCATCACTCAATTGCCACTGTCCAATCCCTTTGACCCGATCTTTGTCATAGTGGACAGATTCTTGAAAATGGCACTTTTCATTCCAAAAATGTCTTCAAGAACTGCACTGGATTTGGCCCATTTTTACAACAAGAATATTTTCTCAAATCCTATCCTTCCTTTAAGCATTGTTAGTGATAGAGGTTCTCTTTTTGTTTCTTCCTTTTGGACCAATCTTTGTCAGTAGCTCAAGATTTCAAGAGATCTTTCAACTGCTTACCATCCAGAAACTGATGGGCAGACAGAGAGGGTCAATCTGATACTAGAACAGTACCTTTGGGTGTACTTCAGTTTTCCTAAAGATGATTGGAACACATGGCTCCCTCTGGCTGAATTTTCCTACAATAACTCTGACCACTCTTCAACAAAACAATCACCGTTTTTCACTGTTTATGGAAGAGATCCTCATTTTGACTCAGCTCACATTACTCAAGATACTCCTTCTGGAAACCCATCAACAGAAATACAATCAGTACAGCAAGATTTCAAGAGAGAACTTGAAGTTGCCATGAACAGGTTTAAGAGGTATGCAGATAAAAGTAGAGGAAGTCCACCTGTTTTCAATCCTGGTAACATGGTATGGCTTTCTTCCAAGAAAATCAAATCAACTAGACCCACCAAAACATTTTCTCAAATATGGTTGGGTCCTTTTCCAATATTGAAGAAGATCAGCACTCATGCCTACCACCTCAAGCCCCTAACAACAATCCCAAATAGACATTAGGAGCCTTCTCCTCCAATCATCATTGAAGAAGAAGAGGAATGGGAAGTCTCTCAAATACTGGACTCAAAGCTTAAGAGAGGTAAACTATGGTATTTAGTGGAATGGAAAGGTTTCAGTCAAGACCCAGAAAGATCCACTTGGGAACCAACTGAAAACCTCGAGAATTGCCCTTAAATTGTTCAGGATTTTCATTCTTTATATCCTGAAAAGCCAGGACCCATTCCTTCAGTAGCTTGATTTTCATGGTGCCTGGTGGGTAGAGGAATTACCAAAGGGAAGTCCCACTCCTGATATGCACCTTTAGAGGTATTCTACCCTTTCTTGTTGTAAGCATCACCTTGGCCACTCTGTGAGCACTCTGCAATTTTTGGATACAGATCTTTGGCCTGGCTTTCAACATCAATTCCCATCATCATGGCCATTTTCACCTTGGCAAATGGACCATTCCTTTTATTAATTTATTTCCAAGTCTTTCAAATTACAAGTCTTTCCTTCAACAATTTTATTTTCTTTTATGGCACTGGTGGGTGTGGTAATGACCAAAAGCAAGTTCCTCTCCTGGTGTGCACTTCCATGAGGGGGCTAAAATCTTTCAAAGCATCGCCTTGACCACTTTGTGAGAACCCAGAATCAACTTTCTCTTTCCAGGTCCTTGGCCAATTCCAAAATCAATTAACAACCTCTGTGATGAAGATTGCAACCTCCTCAAGATTCATTTCACTTTCATTTTTTATTTTTATTATTTTAATTTTCATTCTTTTATTTTCATTTCAAATTTTTCTTTATTTACCTCAAAACAAATTCATGAACCAGCATCATTCATTTTAAATTTTCATCAATTCTGAGGCCAATGTCAAAAGAAGATCAAGCAAGTCCTGCATCACATGCCAGCTGTTCAATATCAGTATCAAACTATTTTTCTCTTAATCACTCCTCTTGGATCCCTGTCTCAAATCCTTTCCATTTGCCTCAACAGGCTTCACCTTGTGTTAGTACTCAAGAGCTCACCATTTCAAGGTGGGGGGTACTGTCCAACATGGCAATTACCCTCCTGGACTCCATATGGCATATCAGCTCCATATCAATCTTATAGCAATTTGGTCATATCCATAATCACTGGCCAAATTGGCCTTCTCATCTTTTCTGGCCTTTCATGGTCATTTCACTCCTGGGGCCAGCCTGGCCCCTTCACTATCATCAGGCCTTTCCAGGCCATTCTCTGCTTTTGGGCACTCTCAGGTATTTTCCAATAAACCCGGAAAATACAGACCAAAGGCCTGTATTGGGCTTGTTAAGCTTTGAATCCAGTTTTGCACACTTTCCCCATGTTGCGCATTTTCGCTGTATTCAGCTGTATATTCCATTTTCCCATGTATTATGGTAAATATGTCCAAAAGGCTATATTGGGCCTTTTGGGGCTTAATTGCCATTTTTGTGCGTTTTTCCATTTCTGCACATTTTGCGCCTTTTTGTGTACTTTGCACAAATACAGTTTTAAAGCTGTATAAGGTGTATTTGGCCAGAAACCCAAAATTGGCCAATACACCCAGAAACACCTTTTCACCTATGAAGTCAGCCAAAACCCAATTTTAACTCTCATCCTCCTGAATTCACTCACAAAGACCTTTGGCCACTTTCACCCTTCAGAAACTCAAATCGTCATAAAGGGTTTTATACATCATTCTGCACATTTTTTTGCCACCAATTCAATGGTGTCAATATCAGAGGGGTTAGTCAACATTCCATAAGTCACCAAAGTGTCATGTCATCCAGAGGACCCATCAAGGCTCAAGTACAGGTGTAATTTCTCAAATACCAATGAATCCATCAAGAATTCATTGGTTATCCCCACTTCAAGTATTGCCTCCAAGGGAATACTGTCAATTAATTCCCAAGGTGTATTCAAGAGGCAGTTCAAACAATTAATCAAGTGTCAATGCTCTGTCAATCCAACTTGGCAACCACATTCAGTTCAATACATTCTAGATTCATCAAGCTCTGTATTTCAATCATACATCATGGGAAAATCATTCAACACAGTTCATTTCCCAATCTGGCGAGTTATAAACTTCATCAAGCTGTCAATACCGCTTCAAAGATCCAATACAGACCAGCTGTCAGCCTGAAGGAGTCAAGCTCTGAACCTTTCACATATACCAGCCTCCTTTGACCCTGGGCGGTTTCCCTCAGTTAGTTAATATTTTATGATTTTGTTTGATCTTTATTTATCTTACCATTTTTGTTAAGTAAATACTGATATTATCAATTCAGTCATTCAGCACCTCTTCTCTGTTCTTTTGTTGCCTGTCAATGTATATTTGGTCGTCATATCTTTACTAATTCCATTGTTTATTTTGGCAGTTTGAAACAGTGATTAAGGACTTACTTGGTTGGATCTTTGGCCATTTGGCTCTTCATTTCTCTTATTGCATCTCATCTTTTTACTTGCATTCTTCTTAGAGAAATTCAATTCTTCATTTTTATTTTCTTTATTTTTTTGGAGTCTTTCAAGTGAGTTCCCTGATTGCTGAGTGCCAGGCCACTGTTGCTTTTCTGTTCAAGAGCCCCTGTGACAGTAAGATCAATATTGGAGAATTTTGCAAAGCTAGAAAGAAGTTAAATATCAATTTAAATCAGTTCAATAGTTAGTGAATCTTCTACAGAAAAGACATCTTAGAGCCACAAGCTGAACAAAAGAAACCTTCCCATCAACAGCCTTGGAACCTTCCATCAATATCAACTGAAATTGTATTGCATTTCCAAAATTTGATTTTTTGGGAAATCCACAGAGGTGATGTGTTGCAAATTATTTCATATCATTTGAATAAAATCACTTCCCTGTGTGAAATTGAATAAAACTGACTAGTGAGAAACCTACTAAGTCAAATTTTGAACTATTCAATGCTCATGAGGTAAGTACTAAGAAAAGTGTTCCATTTGAATGATATGAAATAAAATGTTTTTTTGGGGAAACACAACACAGACTTCTGGTATTAAATAATCCACTTATTAGGTTTTAATTTGTGAGTATCCCCACCAATTTCCCCTGAGAACCTTTTGGCAGAGAAGGCCACTCAGCATATTTCTATGATTGTGTTCATTGTGTATGCCAAAAAGCCACCGTACCCCATGGAGCTACTACAGAAGCATAAGGATGGCAAGCAGTGGAGAGGATTAGGCGTAAGGAGGGTCAAGGGTGGTGTCAGAGGCATATCTTGAGGGTGCCGTGGGAGCATAAGGATTGTAAGTGGCGGGGGTGAAGGCAGAGATGGGGGTAGGCATTGTAGTCTCATCTTGAGGGTGCTTCAGGATTGTAAGGATGGTAAACGGCATTGAGGATTAGGCCGGTGTGGGAGCAGTGTCAGAGGCATGTTGCAAGGCAACTACAAGAGCGTAAGGATGGTAAGCAGCAGAGAGGATTAGGCAGTTGGGAGAAGGCGGCATTGGACTCATATCTTGAGGGTGCTGCAGGAGCATAAGGACTGTAAGCAGAGGGGGTGCAGAAGCATAAGGGTTGGTGGGGGTGGTGTTGGAGGGACTTCTTGAGCGCGCTGCGGGCGCGTAAGCATGCTAAGGGTAGGAGAGGATTAGGCGGGGATGTGGAAGCCAATTCATGTGTGAGAGTAGGCATGGTAAAGGGGTGAGATGGTGGAAGTCTTCTCATGCAAAAATATGAGAATTCCAAACTACTGCCTTGCACCATGAGGTGTAATTACTCAAACCTTGCAAATAGTGTTAAATGGGTTTTGGCTTTGAAGGACGTTGTCATGTGACACATTTGACAATGGATGTTGTCTTGATGCAGATGTGACATGAACCCCTAAATCCAGTGACTATAATGTGACACTAATGCAACTAAAGCAAGATTTTATACTGACTGCAGTGCTACGTGAAGTCAATTGCCGGCAATTGATGCAACATTTGCCCCAGTGAAGCATTATTGGGGTTAACTCCCAATTACCAGGATGACCAACTGGTCCCATTATGTACAACAAGTGGCAATAGCCTTAAAACCCTCATTACTGCCCTGGTACAGTTGCATGACACCATACATGAGGCATATCACACCTTTGTCATTGGAGCCATCGGATCTCTGCAATTCGAACCCATAAAAACCAGGTGTATACTGTACTGTGCATTACCACACCCTCTAACTCCCCAACACATCCAAATCTGCTAGTTCTTCTAATTGGGATTAGATTGTATTACCATCCCTTATGTGATAGCCTTCTCCCTTGCCAATCTCATGATAGCAGTGGCATTTCCGCCACATTGTTCTTGCTAACCTCCTTGAGCATTGTGCAGACATCCCCACCAGGGTTGTGCTTTTGTTGTCCTGTGCTGGATCAGTATAGTGAAAGAATGTACTACTGGACCACAAAACCTGTATGAGCCCATGATATTCAGATAGATGAATCCAAAAATGCTCATTTGGGAAAACCAATTTCCCCCTGTAGTCAACTTTGACACATCTATTTGAATTTGGCCAGTCTCCTTATTGGCTTAAAACGACCACCCCAAAGCATACATTAATGCATCCCTATCAACACAAGGTAAATATCTGAATCCATTAATGGTGAAAGTGAGCGCAGAAGCAAACTTGAACACCCCCTGATTTGCGGAAATATTGGCTTCATAGTTGACTTGATCAAAGGAGGGGACCCCAATTACTTGTAGCATATTTGTATCTTTTGAAATAATTTATCCCCAAAATATTTTAATGATTGACCTAGAATGCAACCCACCAAGCTAAGATTTGTGCCTTGGTTCCGCCATTTATTATTTGCATCTTCCAATCTCCCAAGGCGTCTGTAAATCCCCAATTGTTTGTTCTTTGTGCTACATTTGTGCCACCAAATAGAAAAAATAAATTGCTCTATTAATGCCCCATTTGTTGCAATTGTGTCTGTGAATTTTTTTTTGAGAAATAAGTATTGTAATAATTCATCCCATTGATTGACCTTGACTTCACTCATTCTTGTGAATGGTCTGAATTCAACAAGGGCAATGAGTAATCCAGTTTCAGAGAATATTGACACATGGCCAAAGTGAATGAGTTTGATCTGATTGACATCCACAAACCTCCAAATTTTATTTGGGGCCATATTTGCTGATACTGGCATTGATATTTGTGCTTTTGGTCAAGTGGAGGAAAAACCTTCTTCTTTCCAGTGGTTTTGGCCTCATTTGTGTTTTGGGATGGCCCATTATTCCTGAGTGGTTGAGGGATCACTTTGTGTTGAAGCAGACAAGATATCAGATACTGCTGACCCCCATTTGAAGCTAAGGCTTTTTCAAACCATAATGGTGCCCAATTCCCAATGAGCTTTATTTGGAATACATCTTGACTTCCCTGTTGGAGGCCACATGGCATTTTCTTTATCTAAACCAACTAAAGCCAATGTTCTTCCATGGGGCCCAATGAGGGTTCCACATGAATTCTGACCCATATATATATCTATATATCTATATATATACACTGAGAATAAGTAAGCCACTCATAATTTTCTTCCTCAACCTAACACTTTCCCATGAGTTCCCATTTGCGCTCCTTTCCTTTTTTTTTTTGAAAATGGCATGCTTGCACAGGAAAATGAAATGAAACCAAAGGATTATTGACTGTTGTGTGAATTATTAATTTCACCTAAATTTTGTTTCCGTCAATTAATGTTTTTTATTTTCCGCTAAAAAAGAAAGATTACATCTGACTTTTGAAAATTGGAAATCTCAAGTACCTGAACCTCAAATAATGCAGTGGATACTGCATTATTCAATTTGACATATTGATGTTCCCATTCAATGAGTTTCAAATACAGCTATGTCGAATATTGAAAGCACTAACCAATGCAATATGCACTCCACTGCGGATCCCTCATAATCCTAGTCCTCTATGAAAGAACTGGTGCCTTTTGGCCTATTATGAGCTGGCAGGAAGTGATAAAACCCAATTCATGTGATGCCCCTGCGTTTTCTAATTGCAAAAACGGCTGCGTGACCCAGTTTGCATCTTGTTAGACTATTTTCAATGGTGTACAGAGGCATCCCCCCATACAAAGGTAGTTATTATTGGCATTCATACTGAGGCATCTGTGAAGTAGTAGGATATTTATTCACAATTATTAAATTCATAAATAACTTTCTAAAATTGAATTACAATATATCTGATACAAAGCTATTCTAAAAAGGGTAAATCCTGGCTGTAAGCTTTGCTGACCTTGGTACAGTGAATCTGACCTCATCACTTGAACCAAGACCATGCTTCTCCACCCAGGAATCACCAAAGTCTAATACCAAGCATTGTTCAAATTGAAATCTAAGAGGTACAGTGGGGTTAAGTCTCTGATGAGAAGAAACTCTCATTCAGTAAATTACATATATACTTATTAGTATGTAGCCATACCCGCTCTACTAGATTTTTACCCTGTCAGGCTGAGTCTATGATAAGAGTATTAAAAAGTAGTTACAACTCTTAACTATGACTGTGACATGGTAAATAAAGGTTTTAAAGGGTTTGATAAGAGTAAAAGATGGTTTAATTTAATAATAAGAGGGCTTTACTATAAGGAATATAGTGGTGGTGAGCGCTGTTGAAAGCCCTGGGTGCAGCTTTACCTGTTGGATTACAATAATAAAGACTACAATACTGTAAATTAAGAGTATACCTGATTATTACCCAAGAGTAAAACTGTTTTTGACAGTTTACTACGTAGGGTATTCAAGAGCAGGATGAGGAAAGGGTTTTGGCTGTGAAAAGCCCTCCTTTTATCCTGAAATTGAGGTGGAAAGGCTGCTAGACCTTTCCACGTAGAGGAAGTGAAGATTTTTCACTCTCCAGGACAGGCTTGTGGTTTGCAAACAGCCTGTATACCCTGTATTGGGCTCAGATGTGGTTTTGAAACCACATCTGGGCAGTTTTCACCAATACAGGGTGAAAATTTTCATCTGGGGACCTCACAGCCTGATTCTGACGTGTAGGACGCGTAGAATGCTGTACAGAAACTGTATGGGATCCCAGTATTGACTGACATATGAGGTATTGAAGTGAAAACATGCTTCTTCGTCTATTTGACACCTCATATTCATGGTTATGGGATATTATCCCATGGTAAGGCTGTATCTGACAGCAGGTGGGATTTTTACCTTAAAATGGTCATAACTCTGTCGGTTTTTGAGATATCAAGCTCAAAGTTGGTTCATTGAATAGCCCTGTATGAGCTCTACACAATGGTACCCAACTTGACATGGTTATCACTAGATATGACAAAGTTATCCCATGTACAAGTATTTTTGTACATTGGCGTGGTCTGGTCAAAAGCTGTATTAAGCTTGTTTGGCCAATAACTTCTGTTGTAGTTGAGTTATGAGGAAGTGGATGGCACCATCAGATAGCCCTGATTGTGCTCTTTCCAAAAAGACCCCACTTCAAGTAGCTCACACTAAAACTGTAAAAGTTAGATGAGAGGTGAATGTTTTGTTCACCCTTATTTGGTCTGAATTTGACCATAACTCAAGTAATACTGGTGCTAGCTCAGTTTGGCTGGCACCATTGGATAGCCCTGGCTTAGAGCTTCATTTTGAATACCCATTTGATGGGGTTAAGCCTCTCCTTCTAGATTTTAGATGAGAGGTGAAAATTAAGGTTTATGCCCAGCAATAACTTTGAGCAGGAATAACTTTGTTATTTCTTGTCCTATGGTGATGGGACTTATATGTTCAGAAAGAGGTGAGTTTCCTCTTTCTTTTGATACCTTTTGAGCTAATTTGGCTCAGGTCCATGTTTTGGTGGTATCTTGGCTATACCATTGGTTTATGGTATTTTGGCTGTCATGCTTGTGCTCTGGTTTTGAGTCACAGGCTGACATACCCTCCCTCTAAAAAAGGCTCATCATTGATGAGACTGTTCAGTCCTCCTAGAGACTCTGAATCTCCTTAAATGAAGGTTCCCATCTGGTATGGCATCCTCTGCCAACCATTTGTCTTTGTCAGCTGTCTGGTTCTTGAATCTGACTAGATATTGTCTCTGATCCTTCCCATTAAGTCTGATTTTTCTGGCCCTGATGATTTTACTCACAGGTCCCGGAGAGTCCTCTACTTCCACTATCTCTGGTGGAGTGATGTTTTTCTTCCTGGAGGGGAATTTATCCTCCTCTGTTTGGAAGTATGGCTTGACCAGGCTCACTGGAAAGACTGGGTGTTTCCTAGAAAACTCCTCAGTGAGCTTGACTTCTACTGCATTCTTCCCTATCAACTTAATGATAGTGAAGGGCCCTACAAATGAGTCTCTCATTTTCTTGGGTCCTTTGAGATTGTTAAAGTTCAGTGTAGACACTAACACCTGGTCCCCTTCCTTGAAGTCAGGTTCCATATGTGATTTGTCCCATCTTTGCTTATTATACTCTTTGGCCTCAGCTATGCATTTGGCAGCAGTATCACAGGCTTTCTTCCACATATCATGGAAGTCTTTGGCTGTGGGGTGGATGGTCAGAAGATTTTTCTTCAAGTGATCCACAGGTAACAGGGGATTCCACCCTTTCTCTACCAGTGCAGGTGTTTTTCCTGTGGTATAGTGCTGGCTTGTATTATAAGCCAGTTGGACTGCTGGTAAGAGGGTGACCCAATCATGGGTATATCCCTCATGGTACTTGTATTCCATGCCGTAGGCACAGAACCTCCTGAGGATGTCCTCCATTGTTTGGATCATCCTCTCAGCTAGGCCATCTGTTTTTGGATGGTAAGCTGTGGAAAAAGCAAGCTTGGTGCCTAGCATGTCATATAAATTGGTCCAAAATTCAGATGTGAATTTTGGGTCCCTATCACTAATTATGATCTTAGGGACTCCACAGGTGGATATGATGTTATTCCAAAATAACAGAGCAGTGTCCATGGCTGTGTCCTCTTTATGGCATGGTAGACATCTCATGCTCTTGCCGAACCTATCAACTATGATTAGGCAGGCATTGTAGTTTTCTTTCCCTCCTGGGACAAGTCCTGTGACCCAGTCCATGTTGATGGTTTCCCATGGGTGTTTGGGTTCTTCTATGTGTTGAAGTAACCCATATTTCTTCCCATGTTTTCTATGTGCCTTTTGGCATCTTTCACAAGTGTTGATGTATTCACTCAACTCTTGCTCCCACTTGGGCCACCAAGCTGTGCTTGCTACCCTCTCTTTAGTCCTGTCCTCACTCATGTGTCCCATATAGGGGCAGTCATGGCATTCCTGCAGGATTAATGAGATGTGGTCTCTGTCTATCACTGTGAGTGCACTGGTGTGCTTTTCTCTGTGATAAATCAGGCCATCTATAAGGAAGAATTTATTGTCCTTATAGGCCCTCAACCAGGGTTCCTCCAGCTGGGTTTCCAGTTCTGGGCTCCTGTATTTTTGTTGAAGGAGTTGGAGTAGTATGCTACACTGTTTGTGTTTAGCATAAGATTTCAGTACTGCATTGAAAAATTCATTGTGCAGTTCTGAGGAACTTATCCCTAGTATGGGGGTTTCTGTCCCTTCTGAATCAGTGTTTCCACTGTCAAGGGTACTACTCCCTGGTGCCCATTCAGAGAATCTGAAGTTTTTCTTCCTATTTATTTCCATAAAATGGATAGGAATTTTTGCAGCAACTTCAGGGTCATAAGCTGGATTGCTTTTGACATTGTTTAGTGGCCATCTGCTAAGGCCATCTGCATTGGTATGGCTTTTACCTTCCTTGTATATGATGGTCATGTTCCCTCTATACTCCTGGATGGCTATTTGCCATCTCAGCATGTGTCTATTAGTAGTCTTCATGTTTAGTAAAGACTTCAAGGCTGTGCAGTCTGTATAGACTTCAAAGACTGCACCCTCCAAATAATAATGGAGTTTTTCTAGAGCCCAGACTAGACATAGACATTCTGTCTGGGTGGCCCCATACCTGGCTTCTGAATCTTTCAGCTGCCTGGAGATGTAACATATTACACCTTCTCTTGGTTCACCATCCACAATTTGTCTTTTGTGAAGGGCTGCTCCTAGGCCTTGACTGCATGCTGCATCTATATATAACTTGAATGGTAGTTCAAAGTCAGGTAAGATGAGCACAGGTGCATTATTGAGTTCATATTTGATCCTCTCATATGCATCCCTTCTTTCCTTGGTAATTTCAAAAACTACATCCTTTGAGCATAACTTGTATAAACTACTAGTTATGTGGGCAAAGTTTTGATGTGGTTTCTATAGTAGCTGGCAAATCCAAGGAAGGATTGCATCTCTTTGATGTTCTTTGGTAGTGGCTTTTGCAGTACTGCTGCTACTTTGTTCTGGTCAATTGCCAGACTAAGGCCTGAGACTTTGTGTCCTAGAGCTAGTAGCTCTTGTTGGCCAAAATTACACTTTTTGAGTGAAATTTTCAGATTGATGGGTGTACATTTACTTAGCACTCTGTCTATGTATTGTACATGGTCTTCCCATGTCTCTGAGTATATAATGATATCATCAATATACACTACCATCCAGCCTTCCATTATTTCTTCTTGAAATATGGTGTCCATCATCCTTTGGAAGTGGGCTGGTGCATTCTTGATGCCAAATGGCATCCTGGTGTACTCATATATGCCCATATGGCATATAATTCTGAGTAATTTCATGGAGTTTGGTTTAACTCCATTTTGGTGGAAGCCCTTCATACAATCCATTTTGGTTATGTATTTGGCTTTGGCCAATTTATCCAAGGCATGAGGTATTCTTGGTATAGGATACCTGTCTGCTTTTGTGTAGTTGTTCAGGGCTCTGAAGTCTCCACACAATCTAGACTTGCCATCATGCCAGGTGATCAGGACAGGAGTGATGATTTCCACTATTTCATTATGTCCAATCTTCCTGATGACATCCATGTCCAGGAGTTCATTGATGTGTTTCTCAATCTCTTTCCTGGTCTCCAGACTTGCTGGGTAAGGAGGTCTCCTTAACATGGGTGGGTAAGGCCTTTCCACATCCAGATATAGTTCTATATCATGGCCTTTGATCTTGCCTAATGGTTCTTCACCAATGGCAAATGCTGGTCTATTCTTCCTCAGCATCTTCAGTAAACTTAGCTTTTGTTTACTGGTGAGGGTAGTGCTAAACTGTCCCTCTCTGAATTCTTTCAGAAGTTCTTCCAGTGGGTCCTGAGAAGATATCTGGTATATATCAAGAGAAAATTTCTTTTCCTTGTTAGTACCAATGGTAATATGCCTATTTTTACTATTGTAAATATCTATGCCATACATCCTCTGGTAATCTGTTCCCAGTAAAAGCCCTTGGATGTGGGCATCTTCAAGCACTACAAACTCTGGGTTGAGTCTGATATTACCTTTTCTGTGGGGTATAATTATCTCTTTGATAATTGTCCCAATAGAGGTCATCTTTCCAGATGCACTCTTGAAGTTCTTTGCCCTGGTGGGCAACAGTTCTTTTTCCCAGTTTGGGAAGTGGTTATCCAGATAATTTCTGGCCACTATGGAGCAGTGTGCTCCACTGTCAATGATCAGTGCATGCTGAGCATTGTCAATACATACAGTCATTTTTGTGGCTGTTCCATGTATATATGCCATTCCTTTGGTTGGTGTAACCAGGAATGTTTGTGCGTCTTGTGTATGTTTACACAAGTTTTTGTTGGCAGTGTCTTGTGGCATGCCTGCTTCCAACTGTATATCCTGGATTTCTAATGGGGTTTCCTCTTGGTATTCCACTAGTAGTTCCTCTCTTGGGTCTTGATCATCATCAGATAGTTCTCTGATGGCATCTCCCATAGAGTCTGATTCAGAATCCTCTGTTGGAGGTTCTTCTTCAGGGACTTTTTCTATAGCATAGACTTTCTTCTTTGCTTTTGGACAGTTGTTGGCATAGTGGTCTGTTGAACCACAATTGTGACAAGAATTCTTCTTCTTTGCCACTTCTGCCACTCTTTCTCTGGGTTTGTCTTTAAACTCCACCCTGAAAGGTTGTTTCTCTTTGAAACTACTGCTTCTATATGGGGTGAATTTCCCTATATTAGTCCTTTTCCTTATGTCTTGTAAGGTATTGGCTATATCATCTAGAGTGCAATTTTGGTTGCATCTGCACTTTACTGCATGCTCTTGTTCTCCTGGCAGTTGTGTCAGAAGTTTATGATTCCTCATTTGAATGTTCATTTGAGGATCAATGGCTTTAAGTCTTTTAGACTGTCTAAGACACCACTCATATGGATCTTTGTCCACAGAGTATTTGTCATTTTCAAATTACATGGTCTTTTGCCATATCCAAGTTCCATTACTGTACTTTTGGATTATTTGACTCTGCTACCATGGCCAGTTTCTTCTGCCATGGATTTCTTTCATTTCAGAGTACCATATACTTGCATGACCTTTAAATGCAGTATTCAGTCTAGCAGTAATCCAGTAATCTGGTATGCTTGGTACATCAATGAAGAGTCCATCAATATAATCTATGAGTTCCATATGATCATATTCTCCTGATCCAGAGAATTTGGGCCAGCTTGAGGCCTCAGGAAGCTGTTTCAAGGCTTCCTTCTCTGAATAAGAAATGCCATCTCCATCCTGGTATTGTGATGGAGATCTTGCCTTATTCAACAACATGGCATCTGGTTTGATGTCATCTGGTTGATATGGATTCTCCATAGCTTGGCCTTGTGGTTGGGGCTTTAAGCTATGGTAGGCATCAAACAATTTGTTGATGTCTTGGTTCAGACACTCCCTGTCCCTGCTACTATGGTGTTGTTCTCCAGAGACTTGATTCAGTCTCTTGTTGGTTTCTTCAGAGGCTTTGCTCAGTTGAGCATATCCTTCCTGAAGGTTTTTAACTATTTGCTCCAATGAGGCTTGAGTTTTTCTCATCCTCTCTTGGGCAGCTGCAAATTCTGTAGCCTGCTTTGCAGATTGCTCAGCATATTGGGACATTTGTAACCACAGTGTGTCACTGTTGATGTTACTCTCAGATGTGATAATGTTATTTTCAGTCTGAGTGGGGGTAATGTTTCTATTACTAGGACTCACCAGGGCGAATCTTGCGTCAATCGTCGGCGATTGACTTCACGTCGCACTGCGGTCAGTATAAAATCTTGCTTCAGTCGTGTTAGTGTCACTTTATAGTCACTGGATTTAGTGGGTCACGTCACGTCAGCGTCAAGACAACGTCAATCGTCACATGTGTCACATGAGAATGTCACTCAAAGCCCAAACCCATTTCAACACTATGCGCAACGTTCGTGTAATTTCACCTCATTGGCTTCCGCCTCCCCGACGCTCAGCATGCTTACGCACCCGCACCGCCCTCCATCCGGATGAGACTCCGACACTGCCCGCCCCTCTCCGTCCTCACCACTCCTTACGCTTTCACACCCCCGCCCCTACCATCCTCACGCTTGTGTAGTACCCTCCCGACATGCCTCCGACAACGCTTACCATCCTTACGCTCATGTAGTGCCCTCCCGACATGCCTCCGACACCACTGATGACCCTTACGCTTGTGTAGTGCCCTCCCGACATGCCTCCGACACAGCATACCATCCTTACGCTCATGTAGTGCCCTCCCGACATGCCTCCGACAACAGTTACCCTCCCTCCCGACATTCTCCCGACACAGCTTACCATCCTTACGCTCATGTAGTGCCCTCCCGACATGCCTCCGACAACAGTTACCCTCCCTCCCGACACTGCTTACCATCCTTACGCTCATGTAGTGCCCTCCCGACATGCCTCCGACAACAGTTACCCTCCCTCCCGACATTCTCCCGACACTGCTTACCATCCTTACGCTCATGTAGTGCCCTCCCGACATGCCTCCGACAACAGTTACCCTCCCTCCCGACATTCTCCCGACACTGCTTACCATCCTTACGCTCATGTAGTGCCCTCCCGACATGCCTCCGACAACAGTTACCCTCCTCACGCTTCCGTATTACATCCATAGTGTACAGTACGGTGGCTTGTTGGCGTACACGATGAACGCAATTGCCGAAATATGCTGAGTGGCCTTCTCTGCCAACAGGACCTAAGGGGATATTGGTCAGTATATTCACCATGTTGTGGCTAGGGTTTAAATCATGAGACTCACAAATTAAAACCTAATAAGTGGACTATTTAAGACAAGAATTGTGTCTCCTGTTTCGCCGACAAAACCATTTTATTTCATATCAATCAAATGAACACTTTGCTTAGTCCTTACCTCATGAGCATTGAATAGTTCAAAAGTTGACTTTAGTAGGTTTCTCACTAGTCAACTTTATTCAATGTCTCACAGGGAAGTGATTTCATTTGCATGATATGAAATAATTTGCAAAACATTGCCTCCTTCAATTTCCCGACAAATCGCATTTGCACCTTTTTTCTTGAATTTGGATCTTTTATCAAAAAATTTTCAAACAAGTTAGCAATCAACTCGTCACCATCTATTTGCTTAATAAACTACCTCCGCTATGGCCCGAACCCCGGGAAATTCAACAGAATTCAATGAACAACCAACTTCAGCCCCAGAGAGTGGAAGTGAAATCTCTGATATCGCCAGTAGTCGTGAATTAGGCATTGAAGTAGAGAGCCAGTCACATGAAGATAATCAAGATCCACCAGTTCTTCCGGAATGTGAGTATGCATCCATCTTTAATATTTCAAATCTCTCAAAACCTGATATTGTGTCATAGCCTTTATTTCAGGGCAGCCTCCAAGCTCTCAGAAACCGAA
The DNA here is from genome assembly GCA_023105745.1 of Austropuccinia psidii. Classification (NCBI taxonomy): domain Eukaryota; kingdom Fungi; phylum Basidiomycota; class Pucciniomycetes; order Pucciniales; family Sphaerophragmiaceae; genus Austropuccinia; species Austropuccinia psidii. The sequence goes on from JALGQZ010000004.1 coordinate 56,756,396, forward strand.
TTTTAAAAGTTATGAGAAGGAAAAGACTGTTGAACCTTGTGCACCGACAGAAGATGATGGGCAAGATGATGTAATTTTCAGTGGGGAGGTGGAAATTATATCCAAGGAACAATTTGTCTCCAACATTGCTCAAACAATCCCAAGGCTCGAAAAAATCCAAAATGATAGTAAAATTCCTGATTATGTGCGTCAAAAGATTGCTGAAGCCATGAGCCTGCTCAAAATGGATTTGAACCGTAAGTCCATTACTAATTCAAAACAAAATTGATAAAAATAGCTGCTTACAATATATGGGCAGGTGTGGAGGTGGGAGAATCTCTACCTGAAGGATCTCGAGTCGTAATTGGATTTCCAGGCAAAGGATTAGGAAAAAGACCAAATATACATGCGACCAAAAAAACAAACAAAAAACGCCGTACCTTTGAAGCCGCAAACGATTCTCGCGATCAAGGTGATGAAATTATCAATGTTGAAGGGGACCATATTGATAATGAACCTCCGCATACTGAACCCCCCCCAATACTCAATGAAACAATCCATGATGAAGCTCCACATACTGAAAGTCCCCCGATACCCAATGAAACAATGCATGATGCAACCCCTCCCGCCTCTCCTCGGAATATTCAAGCCTTTCAAGAAAGGGAAACAATTAAACATGATACAATGGGACGAGATATGACTGATATAATTCCCGACGCTGAGCCCGAAGTGTCATCCGCTGCGAATTTTCAAGGAATATTTTTATCCCGCATGGAAGAGTTTGCAGGCGTTTTGAATTATCATTCCAATATTACTCAACAATCATGGAAAAGGGGGCTTGATAATATCAATAGGATTTACAAAAATAGATGGGACAATTTACCAACAAAGGATGCTCATACATTCCTTCCCGTTGGTATTAAGGTGATCAGTAACCGAGATCTTAAAATGTCGGCTTGGCTGCAGGACCTTGAGATGGCAGGTGAGTTTTTTTTTATCTTTGTGCATGATACTTGATTATTGGCTGTTGACTGGTGATATAAATTGCAATATACAGGGTTAGAATTTTTTAAGCCAACCAAAACAGAAGCGTTTTTTGATCACAACATTTGGAATCTCAAATTGATGAAGGAATCAGCTAAACCTCCAGATAATCTCGCAAAATCTGAACACTCCTTCTTCAAAATGGTTCAGAGCCTTCTTTACCCCGCCAATCCAGTTAAACATTTTTGGGCAAATGTTATTTTTGAATCCATTAGTTTAGTCTCATACGATGTGATTGCACCCAAACCATATGTTGCACCAACATCAAATTCGACCGATCCTCTTGGACTCGAACGCGGAGCAGTTGAATACCTTGCCTCCTGCTTGAGTAAATCGAAGCAAGGTGCAACCCAACTCAGCATTGAAGGTGGCGGGGCTGACAATGAGATATCCACAAAGCCGCACAAGAACCTGGAGGATCTAATGGATACAGTTATCCATTTGATGATTGCGTACAACATGGTACGTGCACATACAAAGGTCGAAGTTAATGGCATCAAAGGCAAACTCACAAACTCAAAAAAAAATGAGGCCATCAAAGATCTTTTGGCGTGTCACAAGAATCTTGGAATAAATCGAATTTGCTATGGTATATTAGCGGCATTCTGTGCGGCGGGGGTTCGTGGTTTGATGGTATGCTCAGATGACTGGAGAACAGGCTCAGTTAAAGGGGCTTTAGCACTAATTGACATTTCCGCAAAACTTTCAGAGGGTAAAAATCTAGTGGAGCCAGTGTGGCTACGTACTAATAAGTATATATGTAATTTACTGAATAAAAGTTTCTTCTCATCAGAGTCTTTTAACCCCACTGTACCTCTTAGATTTGATTTTGCACAATGCTTAGTATTAGACTTTGGTGATGCCTGGGTGGCGAATCGCGGGCTTGGTTCAAGTGATGAGGTCACCTTGACGGTACCCAGGTCAGCTAAACACACAACCAGGATTGACCCGTTTTAGATTAGCTTTGTACTAGATAGATTGTAATTTAATTTTGCAAAGTGATTTATGAATTTAATAATCATGACTTCCTATCCTACTACTGCCCGGATGCCACAGTCTGAGTACCAATAGTAATTGTACGGCGGCATGCCTCCGTACATCATTGCGAAGACTCCGACAAGACGCAAGCTGAGTCAGGCTTTGTGCCCGCGAGTAGCACACGCGGGGGCATTGCGGGAGGTCGCGTGTATCACTTCACGCCAGCCCATAATAGGCAAAAGGTTCCTGTGTCTTTCAAGAGGAGTGGGATAACTAGGGATCCGCAGCAGGATGCATATTGCATTTGCGTGTGCTTGCAATATTCCAAATTGCTGGATTGGAAAGTGATTGCATGGGAACATCAATGTGTAAAATTGAATAATGCACTATCCACTGCAATTTTCAGGTTCAGGTATTTGAGATCGTGAATTTGCCAAGGTCAGGCGTGAGCTTTCTTTTTAGCCGCAATTAAAAAAGATTCATGCATCGCAATCCAATTTAGGTGATATTAAGAAATCAGTAATCATTCGGTTTCATTTCATTTTCTGCTGAAAGCATGCCATTCACGAAAAAAGGAAAAGAGCGTAAAAGGGAACTCGCGAGAAAGCGTTGGGCTGAGGAAGGAAAGTGTGAGTTACTCGCTTAATCTCAGTGTATATATATAGATATATATATATGCTTCCACATTTATGTGGCACCCTCATTGGGCCCCACTGAAGAACATGGGCTTTAGTCGGTTCAGATTGTGCCAATGTCATGTGGGCTCCAACAGGGAAGTCAAAGGATGTGTGCCGAAGAAAGCTCCTTGGCAGTATCTGATATCTTGTGTGCTTCAACACATAGTGATCCCGCAACCACTCGGGAATAGTAGCAGATCCCAAAAGACAAATGAGCGCAAAACGACCCGAATGAATAGGTTTTTTTCCTCCTCTCGCCCAACAGCACAAATATCAATGCCAGTATCAGCAAATATCACCCCAAGTGAAATTCGGAGGGTGGTGGATGTCAATCAGATCAAACGCATTCACTTTGGCCGTGTGGCAATTTTCTCTTCAACCGGATTACTCATTGCCCTTGTTGAATTCCGACCATTCACAACAATGAGTGAAGTCGAGGTCAATCAATGGGATGAATTATCACAATTCTTATTTCGCGAAAAGAGGTTCACTGACCCTATTGCAACAAATGGAGCATTACTGGAGGGATTTATGTTCGCGATTGGGTGGCGCAAATGCACCACGAAGAATGAACAATTTGGTCTGTATGGTAGTGCTGGCAAAATTGAAAATGCAAAAGATGAATGGCGGGACCGAGGTGCCAATCTTAGCTTGGTGGGTCGCATTCTAGGTCAATCCTTACGATATGTTGGGGATAATTTATTTCAGAAGATTCAAAATTGCTACAACTCATTGGGGGTTCCGTCTTTTGATCAAGTCAACTATGAAGGCGATATTCCGGCAAATCAGGGTGCATTCGAGTTCGCTTCCGCACTCACTTTCACCATGAATGGATTCAAAAACGCACCTCATGTGTAAGATGTGACTATGAAACTGATGATAATATTACTATTAATCAACAGTACTATGTCTGTTCTTATGAAATATAATAATAAAATATTATTATAACCACAATTAAATAATTAAAAATTATTTCTTTCACGTGTTAAGCACTACTAGTGATTTTAACAGTGAGCAAGTAATTGTCTACAAGAATCAATTACAAGAAGAATTTAATAATAAAAACTTCTTTATTAAAATAATAAAATTATTTTAATATATAATTATCTTTTGCAAGAATAATTATAAAGATAATTCTTGAAGAAAACTATTACTAGAGAAAAGCTTTAAGAATTAAAGATAAATGACTCACTAATACTCCAAAGAACTTATTGAAAGATAAGAGTAGAGAAATTTTACGTAGAATTGTGGATTTAAGGGATCAAGATGATTTATAACAGTATTTCAACAATATATAGTTGGATTCTATGATTTCACGTCTTTCTGATTGATTCTGAAAGATTTAAAACACTTAAGAATAGCTTGAACTAATACTTACTTGTTGGTAATAATGGTTTAATAAATTTATATGATGATGATACGGAAAAAACAGCAAGAAGAGGCTTCTTTTAAGTCAATAACAGCTCACAGAGGCGTGCTATGGAGCAAACTGAAAAACCAGTGAGTGAGAAAACAATAAACCTTTTTGGATTATTGATTGCATCATCTGTTGTCATGTAAGATTATCATAATTACTTAATTGATGCTTTTACGTGACTACCAACCCCAATATGGTTAAGAATAAAAGGAGTAACACTTGTAAATCTTCTTTTATTCTAAAATAATCATTGATTTCTCAAAGTTATCAATGTTATTGCCAATTTCATCACAGGTTGTAATTACTGTGAATTTTTGAAGATTCAGTGTTTCACGTAGAATATCCAAAAATGGACTGTAAGTAAAACTTTTAATTTTACTAGTAAAACTGTAATTCCTTTTGGTTGTACCATAGATAATACAGTTCTCCTTTAGTCCTGAAAGTTTCAGAAAGATTCATTAAGAATTGTATTTTTAATGAATTTTTGAAGGTTTTACCTCATTTCTACGTAGAATTGCAAATAGCAGTGTTTTGCTGGTTGCTATGAGGTAAATAAATGAATATGGGTCCCAAAAGGGTTTTAATTACTCTTTTGGGGTTTATCCATGGAAAGTCATTAGTAATTGACATGGTTACAGGAGTGTAAGTAGCTCATTACCTCCTTGGCACGTCAAAATAGCAGGTTATTTGCTATTTTCTGATGTTTTACAGTAGTTGTAACTTGGTAACCAAGTTCCCAAAGAGTTTTAGTTTACCAATTGGGCCAAGATGAGCCATGGATCCATGCTCTGGAGCTATCCACGCCTCTGAGGCCTCAGAAGTTGGGTACCCTGGCTCTCTTTGATGTCTTTTGTCCCCCTTGCCCAATTTTTACGTCAAAATAGTAATTTAAGCTTAAAGTGAGATATCCACTATGGGTGTACCAAAAGTCCATGTAAGAATACCATGATATTAAGTGCTCAAAACATGCATAACACTATTCTTAGTGTATATGTAACATGGGATTTCTCACTTTCCTATTATTTTGGCTAAAAATCAAGAAAAACAAAAATTTTCACGGATCTTTTATGTGGTATTAATGATGTGGTATTGAAGTATTTTCCATTTTACCACCTCAAATACTTAAATTGAGCTTATTCACTCTATGGAGCTACCCTAGGTGAATTTTTGTGTAGAATCCAAATCTGGTCTTAAATCCATGGATTTACTTACTCAATAAAAAGTTATTCATCTTTTCTGAAATTGAAAATGATGAATTTTGGATATATGCATGACTTATGAGTTTTGCATAATTCAAAATTTCTTTTTAAGATAATTGTGGCCTATTTGGGTATGTAAAATATACCTCAAGGCTCACATTCCCTCCCACCAAAAAATAAAATTGTACTACAATTTTATTAGTGATAAAAAGAATAAGGCCCCAAAAGGGGGTTAATGTCCACTGTCCAACCTCTTCACATTACTCAGATCAAGTAATTTAAAGCACATTTATAGACATATTCAGGCTTGTGGCCTTCTTTCATGTCTAAATCTTCTTAAGAGTTTATCTGAGTCAGGTATTTCTGATTCTGCCATCCATTCATCTTCATGTACTGGATTTCTATATCTGACAAGATATTCTCTTTGATTTTTACCCCTAAGTCTCCTTTCTTTAATGACTTTCTTTATCTTTCTGTCTTCATTCTGTTCCACAGGGGGCACAGTTAAAGGAGTTGGGTTCCTTAAAGGAAACAATTCTTTGTCAGCTGGTTGATAAGGTTTTATCAGGCTGACTGGAAATGTGGGGTGTTTATTTTCCAATTCACCACTCAATTCCACTTGAACTGCATTGGTTCCATGTAAGGCAACAATAACAAAAGGTCCTACATAAGAATCTTTAAGTTTCTTTGGGCCTTTGATATTATTAAAATTCAAGGTTGAAACTAGAACTAAGTCCCCTACTTTGAAGTCTGGTACTTTATGACTCTTGTCCCACTTCTGTTTTGCATAATCAAAAGCATCATCCATACTTTGTTTTGCATGGTGTTTTACTTTATCAAGCATTAATTTGAAGCTGGAAGCTGTAGGATGAATGTCAATCAAGTCTTTCCTCAGTGTGTCTGCTGGGAGTCTTGGATTCCATCCTTTTTCTAACATAGCAGGAGTTTGTCCTGTGGAAGAATGGACTGATGTCTTGTATGCCAATTCTAATGCAGGTATCAGAGTGCACCAGTCATGGGTAAAGCCATCTGAGTCTTTAAATTCTAATCCATAAGCACAAAATCTCCTGATCATGTCTTCTAAAGTTTGAATCATCCTCTCTGCTAGCCCATCTGTTTGAGGGTGATATGCTGTAGAGAATGATAACTTAGTCCCAAACAATCTATGAAGATTGGTCCAAAGTGCAGATGTGAACTTGGGGTCTCTGTCACTTATGATATTCTTAAATAACCCTGTATGAGAAATAACTCTACTCCATAAAAGAAGAGCTGTATCCATAGCAGTGTCATCTTTATGACATGGTAAGAATATGGGAGTTTTGCTATATCTGTCTACAATGACTAAACAAGCATTATAACTTTTGTCACCACTTGGAGGAAGTGCTGTGACCCAATCCATGTGAACAACTTCCCAAGGGGATTTTGGTTCTTGAATATGGATCATTAATCCAAATTTCTTGCCTGTACTCCTGTTTGCTTTTTGGCATCTATCACAGGTATGGCAATATTCAATGGTTTCTTTTCTCCAAGATGGCCACCATGCACAGTTCTTCACCTTTTCAAGTGTTCTGTCTTCTGATTGGTGTCCAGAGTAAATGCTATCATGGCATTCATGAAGAATGGTATTGATGAGCAATCTACTACACAATGTCATCACACAAGAATGTTTTGTTCTATGGTAAATAATCCCATCAAACAAGTGAAATCTTCCTTCAGAATAGGAATTTTTCCAAACTTCATCTAGTGTATTAACCAAAGATGTGTCTTTGCAGTCTTTATCCAATAAAGAAGTCAAGATATGGCAATTCTTGTCTTGTTTATAAGACTCTCTGACCTCTTCAAAGAATTCAGTCCCAATATCAGTTATGTTAATCCCTTCAATTGGAATCTGTGGTTCAGCTTCCAAAGGTACATAAGCTGGGTTATCAGGAGTGTTGGCTAAAGCCCATCTACTAAGTCCATCAGCATTTTTGTGAATGTTTCCTGCTTTATGAACTATAGTCATGTTTCCTCTATATTCTTGAATGGCTATTTGCCATCTCAACATATGTCTGTTGGGAGTTTTCATGTTAAGAAGTGATTTCACGGCATTACAGTCAGTTATCACTTCAAAAACACTGCCATCAAGGTAATAGTGTAATTTCTCAAGTGCCCATACCAAACATAAGCACTCCATTTGGCTTGCACCATATCTGGCTTCTGTTGGTTTGATTTGTCTTGAGATATAACAAACTGGTCCTTCTGTAGGTTTGTCATCAATAATTTGGACTTGGTGTAGGGCTGCCCCTAATCCATCCCCACATGCATCAATGTACAATTTAAAAGGAATATTCCAGTCAGGCATGAGGAGTAAAGGTGCTTCTGTAAGGGCTTTCTTTATCTTCTCATAAGCTTTAATTCTTTCCTGTGTCATTTCAAATACAGTCTGTTGATCACAGATTCTATAAAGTGACTTGGCTAGAATTGCAAAATCTTTCAAGTGTTGCCTATAGTAACTAGCAAATCCAAGAAAAGACATCATTTCTTCTTTATTCTGGGGTATTGGCTTAAGTAACACTGCTGCTACTTTATTCTTGTCAATACCCAAGCTCAAACCAGAAACAACATGTCCTAATGCTTTGAGTTCTTCAAAACCAAAATTGCATTTCTTAAGTGAAATTTTCATGTTCACTTCTGCAACTTTATGAAGTACTCTTGCAAGTCTTTCAAGGTGCAAAGACCATGAGTCAGAACATATAATAATATCATCAATATAAATGATAAGCCATCCTTCAGACAATTCTGTGGGGAAGATGGTATTCATCATTCTTTGATAATGAGATGGAGCATTTTTAATGCCAAATGGCATTCTAAGATACTCATAAATACCACAGTGAGTGATAATTCTAAGTAATTTCCTAGCTTTAGGCGTCAAAACATTTTGATGGAAGCCTTTTAATGCATCCATTGATGTTATATACTTGGCTTTAGACAATTGAGTCAAGGTTTCTTGGATCCTAGGGATTGGATACCTATCTGGAACTGTGTAGGTATTCAAAGCTCTAAAATCTCCAACCATTCTTGACTTATCATTATGCCATGCAATAATAACAGGTGTTGTCACTTCAACTTCCTCATTATGGCCTACTTTCCTTAGCACACCAAGTTGGATCAACTCTTGGATATGTTTTTCCAAGGCCTCTCTAGCTCTGGGACTGGCTGGATAAGCTGGTCTTCTAAGTACTGGAGGATATGGTCTATCAATATTAAGAGTAATATCAATTTCATGTCCCCTTATAGCGCCTAATGGTTCATTATCAGATGCAAATGCATTATTGTATGTATATAATACATCAATAAGTTCATTCCTCATCTTTGGTGATAATGATGGATTAATTTGTGCTTCAACAAGTTGTTTAGACACAAATTCATCTTTGTAAGTATCTTTGACAGAAGATACTACAGATATCTGTTTTGGCATATTGGAGAAAGCAAATTTTTGCCTTTTGTTATCTCCAATTGTGAAATATCTGTCTTTATGGTTATTTATATCAATACCATAAATATTCAAGTAATCATTTCCAAGAATGATATGCTGAGATGTACAATTATCCATTACTACAATCTCAGTTTTCATTCTTACACTTCCTGCTGGATGTGGGAATACAATATTAGTATCCAATATGCCCAAGGGGTACATATTGTTACTGGCACTACTGAACTGTACACCTTCTATTGGTAATAGATGGTTTTTCCATTCAGGAAGTATAATTTGGAGATAATCCTTGCCAATACAAGTGCAAAATGCCCCTGTATCCAGATTTACTTTGGCTTCAATATCACCCATTAGAACTGATGTGATACAGGATGCTCCAGCAGTATAACCCTTTCCTCTAGCAGGTTTTGTTTTACACATTCTGGCATCTTGGATATTGATCAGGTTGTAGCAATCCTCACTGTACTGTGGCAAGTGGGTATGGACTTCTGTGACCTCAAAGAAAGCTGAAATGTTTTCAATGGGATAGTCCTCTACTGGTGTATCTTCAGAGACTGCAGAATCTTGATCAGACTCTTCTTTCTCTTCAGTACACTGAATGTCTTCAATGATTTGAACTTCATTGATCTTTGTCTTCTTAGGGCAAGTGTTGGCTAAATGTGAAGTACTTCCACATTTATGACACTTCAAGACAGGTCTTTCTGGTCTTCTTTCCTCTCTAGGAATCTTTGAGACTATTTTGGACTCTATTGGGTTTCTAACCCAAGTTTTACCAATTCTTGTTCTGGTAATGATATCTTCCATAGCATTAATGTAGTCCTCTGTTGAACAGGGTTCCACACATCTGCTTTTGATAGCATGTTCCAGTTCTCCTCCACACTTTCTTAATATTTTCATATTAATCATAGTGTCAGACATATCTGGGTGTAAAGCAGATAATCTGTCTTTTTGTTTGAAGAACCAAGTAAGTGGTTTGTCTTTTTCTGAGTTAAAAATGGCACTTTCAAAAGCATTCTCCATTTTAAACCTCCAAGAATTATTGGCCCATTTGGTAATCACTTCAGATTTCCACCAAGACCAGTCATGTCTTCCATGATCCATTCTCATCTTGTAATACCATTTCTTTGCAGTCTTGGTAAACAAACAATGTAATTTTCCTACTATGATTTCATCAGGTATATTAAAGTCTTCTTGCAACATATCAATAGTCCTGATGAATTCAATATGGTTGTATTCTCCTTCACCAGAGAATGTTGGCCATTCTTCTAATTTGGGAATATCCTTTGCAGAAATAACATTCTCTCCTAAGAATGGAGTCAAACTTTCTTTGACAGAAAGTTTTTCTTCAGTCAAAGGTGTAGAATGTCTTGGCATATGTGGTTCATGATTCTTATGAATTTGCTCCACACTTGCAATTATTTCATTCTTCAATTTCTGCCTTTCACTGTCACTTTTTGCTAAATGTATAGCAAATTGATTGGTGTTCTTAACTATTTGTAAGACATGGTCTTCAAGAGTTTTAAGTCTATCATTTACTTTAAAGATGGAAAGATCCTCTGTGTCATTATTTTGACATTGGTTCTCAATTCTTTCACAAGCATTGCTAATTGAATCAAGGGTGACAGTTGTCAATTTATGCCAATCAGAATGTTGCTTGTCATTTTTCTTTAAATCATTGATGTCTAATGTAATTTGCTTCAACTTTGACTCAAGTTTGCCAATTTCTACACTAATACTTCTATGTACATCATTTATTTGCGTGGAAAAGTCCTGTTCATCCTTTCCTGCTCTTTGGCTGTGAATTCCATAAGAGTTCTGGCCATATTGAAGACACTGTCCACGGCTGAAGGCTCCAATCTGGGGATCCTGTACCCTTGTGGGTAAGGTCTGTGCCAATTGGCTTTGCCTTTGCCCTTGCCTTGATGGTTCTTGGGACCTCTCTGTTTCTTTTGAGGTCCTTTGGGCTTGTCCTTGGATGCTTCTGGAGCTGGTTTGGAGCTGGTAGATGCCACTGGTGCCTCTGTCTCCAAGGTTGGAGTCATTTCCAATTCTTTCTTCTGGTCTATGGATAAAAGACTCTGGTTCTTCAACCAATTCTTTATCTTTTTGACCTTGTCTTTGCAAGACAGGGGGCTCCAACCTCCTAAGAGTTCTATGGTCTTCTCCTGACCCAGAAAGCTCTTGATGTGTAAGTAGGAGTTCATGGCCCCCTGCCAAAGGCTTGGGCAGATTTCCCACTCCTCTTCTTTGGCTGCTCTGAACCAATTTTTGTACTGGCTCTGATATATTTCTATTGCTGCCACTTGAAAATGGTTCAGCCCTGGAAATATTATCATAAATTAGTTCAGGCTCAGAATTCACGTCAAAATCTGTTGGTACAGACCTTGGGGAATGGGGGGCAACTCTGGCATCCTCCAGATGTGCCTTTCTTGTGGAAGATTTGGCACTTCTGGATTTGGTCTTGCCTCTTCCTTGTCCACATCCATCTGGTTGGACTGAATAGTTGCTTCCATTTCTGGTATGCACCATTTTCACGTCAATTTAAAGATAAAAGGTGAAAATATAAGATAAAATACACACCTTTTGGTGGTAATTTAGCTTTTTCTGAGTTGAATAAGGTGCCTCTTTTAGCAATCTGCACCTCAATACTGTCTTCAGATTCTGCTTCTGAAGATTCTGGACTAGTGATATATCTTTTACTGAGTCTGTTGCCAGCTGCACAGTATTTGATTAAAGACACTAAAAGAAATTATAAAAGAGAAAAAATTATTTTTTATACTTTTTAAAATATTTTTTAAAGATTTTTATAAGTTTTATATTTTTTAATATTAAAAAAATTATTCTTTTTAAAGAAAAAAATTAAAATTTAAGATTTTGAATGAAAATTAATTCAGAGTAACTCAAAGAATAATTTTATAAGTTTTTGGATGTGAAAAAGCCACGTGTAAAAACAATATAAAATTAAACCAAATTCCTCAATGAAAAAGATTTTAAAACAATTTCAAAAATAAAAATATTTTAACTCCAAATTGAAAGAAAAAAATTAATTAAATTAATATATTTTAGAGCTTAAAAATATATTAATTAAGGGTACAAGGTTCAAAAAACACGGCCAGGCCCCCAAATGTAAGATGTGGTAGGTATGGTGGTTTTTTGAACACAAAAAATGAAGTCTAGAATATGATTAAAGCCAAGTCTATGGATAAAATCACGGCCAGGCCCCCAAATGTAAGATGTGACTATGAAACTGATGATAATATTACTATTAATCAACAGTACTATGTCTGTTCTTATGAAATATAATAATAAAATATTATTATAACCACAATTAAATAATTAAAAATTATTTCTTTCACGTGTTAAGCACTACTAGTGATTTTAACAGTGAGCAAGTAATTGTCTACAAGAATCAATTACAAGAAGAATTTAATAATAAAAACTTCTTTATTAAAATAATAAAATTATTTTAATATATAATTATCTTTTGCAAGAATAATTATAAAGATAATTCTTGAAGAAAACTATTACTAGAGAAAAGCTTTAAGAATTAAAGATAAATGACTCACTAATACTCCAAAGAACTTATTGAAAGATAAGAGTAGAGAAATTTTACGTAGAATTGTGGATTTAAGGGATCAAGATGATTTATAACAGTATTTCAACAATATATAGTTGGATTCTATGATTTCACGTCTTTCTGATTGATTCTGAAAGATTTAAAACACTTAAGAATAGCTTGAACTAATACTTACTTGTTGGTAATAATGGTTTAATAAATTTATATGATGATGATACGGAAAAAACAGCAAGAAGAGGCTTCTTTTAAGTCAATAACAGCTCACAGAGGCGTGCTATGGAGAAAACTGAAAAACCAGTGAGTGAGAAAACAATAAACCTTTTTGGATTATTGATTGCATCATCTGTTGTCATGTAAGATTATCATAATTACTTAATTGATGCTTTTACGTGACTACCAACCCCAATATGGTTAAGAATAAAAGGAGTAACACTTGTAAATCTTCTTTTATTCTAAAATAATCATTGATTTCTAAAAGTTATCAATGTTATTGCCAATTTCATCACAGGTTGTAATTACTGTGAATTTTTGAAGATTCAGTGTTTCACGTAGAATATCCAAAAATGGACTGTAAGTAAAACTTTTAGTTTTACTAGTAAAACTGTAATTCCTTTTGGTTGTACCATATATAATACAGTTCTCCTTTAGTCCTGAAAGTTTCAGAAAGATTCATTAAGAATTGTATTTTTAATGAATTTTTGAAGGTTTTACCTCATTTCTACGTAGAATTGCAAATAGCAGTGTTTTGCTGGTTGCTATGAGGTAAATCAATGAATATGGGTCCCAAAAGGGTTTTAATTACTCTTTTGGGGTTTATCCATGGAAAGTCATTAGTAATTGACATGGTTACAGGAGTGTAAGTAGCTCATTACCTCCTTGGCACGTCAAAATAGCAGGTTATTTGCTATTTTCTGATGTTTTACAGTAGTTGTAACTTGGTAACCAAGTTCCCAAAGAGTTTTAGTTTACCAATTGGGCCAAGATGAGCCATGGATCCATGCTCTGGAGCTATCCACGCCTCTGAGGCCTCAGAAGTTGGGTACCCTGGCTCTCTTTGATGTCTTTTGTCCCCCTTGCCCAATTTTTATGTCAAAATAGTAATTTAAGCTTAAAGTGAGATATCCACTATGGGTGTACCAAAAGTCCATGTAAGAATACCATGATATTAAGTGCTCAAAACATGCATAACACTATTCTTAGTGTATATGTAACATGGGATTTCTCACTTTCCTATTATTTTGGCTAAAAATCAAGAAAAACAAAAATTTTCACGGATCTTTTATGTGGTATTAATGATGTGGTATTGAAGTATTTTCCATTTTACCACCTCAAATACTTAAATTGAGCTTATTCACTCTATGGAGCTACCCTAGGTGAATTTTTGTGTAGAATCCAAATCTGGTCTTAAATCCATGGATTTACTTACTCAATAAAAAGTTATTCATCTTTTCTGAAATTGAAAATGATGAATTTTGGATATATGCATGACTTATGAGTTTTGCATAATTCAAAATTTCTTTTTAAGATAATTGTGGCCTATTTGGGTATGTAAAATATACCTCAAGGCTCACATCATGTTGATAAGGATGCATCGCTGTATGCTTCGGGATGGTGGTTTCAAGCTGATAAGCGGACCGGCCAAATTCAAAGAGATGCGTCAAAGCGGTGTACAGGGGGAAAATTGATTTTCCCAAATGAGCATTTTTGGATTGATCTATCCACATGTCATGGGCTCATTCAGGTAGTGTGGGCCAGTAGTACATTTGTTCATTATACTGATCCAGCACAGGACAACAAAAGCACGACACTAGTGGGTATGTCCGCACAATGCTCAAGCAGGTTAGCAAAAACAATGCGGCAAAAAAGCAATGGCTATTATGAGATTGGCGAGAGAGCGGGCTATCAAATAAGGGATGGTAATACAATCTCATGCCGATTCAAAGAATGAGGAGATTTGCAAGTGGGTTGGGTAAGTAATGGTGAGGTAAGGCAGAGGACAATATACACCAGGATTGGATGGATTCGAGTGCGGGAGATGGGGTGTCTCACATGAAAAAGGGGTGAAGTGGATTATGTACGGTGGCATGCCATCGTACATCGGTCCTGGTTTGTTGCTATTGTCCAGGATGCCAATGCTTCACACGCGAATCCTCATGCTTGTGCAGGTTCTGACAATGCTAAAAGTTCCTTACGCCTATGCGGGGGGCCATCGCTACACACGCCAATCCTTATGCCTGTGCAGGCTCCCAAAAGTTTACACGCCAATCCTTACGCCTTTACAGGCTTTCGACGATTCACACGCCAATTCTTACGCTTGTGAAGCTTCCCCACAATGCTGAAATTTTCTTTAGCCTGTGCAGGATCCCAAGAATTCACACGCCAATTCTTACGCCTGTGCAGGCTCCCAACAATTCACACGCTAATCCTTATGCTTGGGGAGGGTCCCAAAAGTGCTAAATTTCCTTACGCCTGTACAGGCTTCCGACGATTCACACGCCAATCCTTACGCATGGGAGGGTTGCCAACAATGCTGACAAATTCTTACGCCTGTGCAGGCTCCCAACAATTCACACGCCAATTCTTACGCCTGTGCAGGCTCCCAACAATTCACACACCAATCCTTATGCCTGTGCAGGCTCCCAACAATTCACACGCCAATCCTTACGCCTGTGCAGCCTCCCGACAAGTCACACGCCAATCCTTACGCTTGTGAAGGTTCTAGCCAATTTAAACAATTCAATACATGAGTAAGACTAATAGCGTGTGACCATAGGAAAGGCCATGTTTCACGAATCTGGACTCGATTGCTCACATACGGGAACCTCCCGCTTTTTTACAGTTAAGAATGGGTATGGCTCTAAACCATGGGAGAAGAAAATATAGGAGAGGATAACGGCAACTATTGGCGCATTTTGAGAAAAAGAGGTTCACGAAAACAAATACTCACTCAAACTCTTGGTGGGGCACTTACAAAAATAATTCTCACGCAATCAGGGTTTTTCTCTAAGGAGGAAATAAGTAATTTTTACGTGAACAAAGAATGTAATAGAATTTGAACATAACAATAATTTAAGACAAATATTTTATTCAAAAGAAAGTATTACAAAAAATAAAAAGAGGAAATAATGACATTTTTTTTAAATTTTTATTTTTCGAGGAATTTGGAGACCATCCCGGTTATGTCCTCCTTTGGATAAGCCTCCAGTGCCTGGGCAAGGAGGGAGTTTAGTTCCTCCCGGAATTCCCGGTGCATCTCATTTTGATGAGTTGCATCCACGAAAGGAATCATGTGGAGCAAGCAACGATGCTCCAACAAGATTCAGTTGATCGAATCGTGGACGATGGCTCGAGGAATCATTAGGGTTGGTCGCAGGTCGGTGAATTCCTGGCGAGCGTCATTGTTGGAATGAGACGAGCTTGGCACCGGGGGGGAGGAGGCGTTGGGGTTCTCGGGGGCACTGGAAGGGATCTCTGGGGAGGGAACCGGGGTTGGAGTGGAAGGGGAAGATGGTGGAGTCGGTGAAGAAGAAGGGGGAGGGGGAGGGGGTGATCCCACGGGCGTATCGTCGATGATGATGATCGAGCGAGGAGTGGCGGGACGATCTGGAGACGGTTGAAGAAAAAATGAGGAAAGGTGAATATGGATCGAAGAGAAAGAAGGGGTGACTTACCATAAGGTTCCTCCGTGGATTGCGTAGGAGCCACCTCAGGTTCTGGCTCACGAGTCGTATCGTCCTCAGGTGGTTGGGACGATGGACTCGGGCCAGGAATAGGTGGCTCTTTGGTTCGGGAGGGTTCTAAAAAAGGAGTAAGAGTCAGTTCACTCGACTCGAAAGTGAAAGTGAAAATGAAATGAAACTTTGGCTGCTTACCACGGAATAATTCCTCAGACCATCGGGTGCCACTCGGGCCTGGAGTGGGTTGCCGGGGGGTTTGCTCGCGAGGCAAACTGGGAACGGGAGAGTCGTGTCGGGGGGGATTCGGGGGGTTTGGTTCTATGAGTAATGGAAAAAAGTCAGTATTATTGCGTGAAGAGAAATGAGATAAAGAGGAGAAATAAAACTTACTTTGGCGTTTGAATCCCATCGGTGACAAGACATGGTGACGATCAGCCCAAGCTCGAATGTCCTCTCGCCATCGCCATCCTTCATCGGCCGGATAATCACTTCGCTCCGGTCGAGGAGTGAAGTGACCATCGGATGGTGGCCTAGGAGGGGGAGTGGACAAATCGATACTGGAGGGGACAGGGCTAATCGTCCGGAATCGTTCCCGTTGGCCTGTTTGGGGGCCCGGCGTCCATTCACGCTCGGAAATGGTTTCATCATCGTCGAACACAAAGGAGTCCTCGCGAGGGCGTCTTGGGCGAGAACTCGTCTGGCCTCGTGGTCGGAAGGGGCGGACAACGAACGAACATTTCTTGTGTGCTTGTCGGCAAGCATCACAAGCGTCGTTCGTCGTCAAGGAGCGAATGCAGGGGATACCCCGCTTGGTGCATAACGTGCACGACATCTAAAAACAAAACAAAACAGGTTAGTAACTGAATAGAAAGTAAGCAATCAAGAAAGAAAAGGAAGACATACGATGATTTATATAAATTTAAAACGGAATCAATATAAAAACGCTCTAGTTGGAAGTTTTTAAAAGTCTGGAAGGAAGTCGTGAAGAAAGAAAAATATTAATATCGGTACATAATGTTGACGAAAGTTTAATTGGAGAAAACGTACAAAGTAGATAGAAGTGGGGTTCTGAAAGTATTAGCAGGAAAAACAAAAAGCGAGCAGGAAGGGGAGTGGGGTTAGTCGAGTGCGAAAGAAAAGACTGGAAAGGCAGGAAGACGAGGGGGAATACGCACAAGAAGGACAAACGCGGGTGAGGTTGAGCGAAGTGGAGCGGGTGAGAAAGAAAGTGAAGTGCGTGTCGTGTGAAGATGGTCTTTTATACCAAGGTGAAGCTGAGACGATCTCAGCAGTTGCAGCACCCGCAAAAGTCTCAGCTTCAAGGCGTGTGGGCAAAATTTAAGCTGAGTCTCAGCGAATGCTGCAACTGAGAAGTGAAATGCTCGCGTGAGGCAGAAGAACAATGGGGGTCTGGCTGAGTATTTCAATTTATTGAATTGTCAAGCTGAGTATTGCAATTTATTGAATTGTCATGCTGAGTCAAATCCCCTTTGTTTCCTTAAATTGCCACCCGATCACCCAGGAGGGTGGTCGTGAGGCCCTTATTGATTGTGCATTGTGGGTGCAATGCACAAGTGACCGCGGCAAGATCACCGGCCTTATGGCCTGGTGATAGTCTTTGAACAAAGGGGGGGGCTGTAAGACAAGTGAATACAGCGTGAGCTTGCCTCGACCCATTGCTCAGGTTTGCTTTCGGGTCATAATTGAAATGCTCAGTGGCTGAACATTTGAATTGCACAGTAATTGAACAATTGATATAACAATATCAAATGCACCGCTGAGTATTGCAATTTATTGAATTGTCAAGCTCAGTCACATCCCCTTTGTTTCCTTAAATAGTCACCCGATCACCCAGGAGGGTGGTCGTGAGGCCCATGTTGAATGTGCATTGTGGGTGCAATGCACAAGTGACCCATGCAGAAAAGCACCCGGTGCATTTGGTCACAAGTGACCGCGGCGAGATTACCGGCCATATGGCCTGGTAATAGTATGTGAACAAAGGGGGGGCTGTAAGACAAGTGAATACAGCGTGAGCTTGCCTCGACCCATTGCTCAGGTTTGCTTTCGGGTCATAATTGAAATGCTCAGTGGCTGAACATTGGAATTGCACAGTGATTGAGCTATAGATATAACAATATCAAATGCACCATGCTGAGCCATTGCTCAGTCGTTTTTGTATGCGCGCACTCTGAGAATTTGGCACAGCATCAGATGACATTTCAGCAAGGTGCAGCATTTCACACGCTTTGGTGAAGTGCTCCAAACTGAGCCTTCCAATGAACTATTGCAAAAAAGCTCATTCCATGGCTTTACTGAGCACTTTCTCACGGTGCTTTTGACCATGACATGCTCAGCTTGCGTGTGCAAATCGGGTGAAACGCAATGCTGAGCATGTGGCACATGAGCTACGTAAATGCAAACGATCAGAAGGTGCATGCACATTTGCTAGATGGATGCAGGCTCAAGTAGTATTACACCTTCCTGATCTGTACAGGACAGTCGACACTGTAGTACGCAGTACACCTTTGTAAATGTACTGCGGGGAAGAGCAAAAAGCTGTTCAACAATGTAACATGCAATAACGTCAAGCCATCGAGTCATATCTCTCACCTGCATCCCTTTGATGCACCTTGTTGGACAGCTCTGCCTAACTACGGCACAGATGTGCATGTAATCCAAATTAATGTAAGTGGGTCTTAATGGGATGACTTAATATTTGGGTCTAACACAAAGAGTTGATTCACTCCGGTGCCATTGTTGGGGCAAACAATGACTGGCCCGCTTGTTCATTGTCGGGCAGCCACACGCTTTCATACCCACCCCCGATGGGTCATATGCAGGCAACTTTCACACGCCTGGAAGACATTTTACTGCCAGTCTTCCAGCTGCCTATTTTCTTGGTCGGGTTGTCAGCTTGACTGCAGACGCTCACCCGCTTGCGCGTGGAAACCTGAGGCCAATCAGTGTGGATTCGCTTCAGCCTCATCCACATTAGAATAAACATCCCAGCCTATGATTGCTGAGGCTGGTCATGTTCGCGTGGGTATCTCCCACCGCGGGTCATTTTCTTCATGTTCTCACACGCCCCGCGCAAGTTGTGGCACCTGGCTTGCAGCCAAAAAATTCCTCGGGCGTGTGGCCTCTTTCTCCGGAGTTCTGTACGCGCGTGAGGCAAAGAGGCCAATGCCAATCTCGGTGGATTAGTACTCGCCTCAAACGCCATAGGGGTGAATGTATATGTGGATCACGGCTCACGGCTGGCGCCCCCTTTGATCATCCCAGACATTCCCCCCTGAAAGCCCAGTATGCATCAGTCAGCAAAAAACTTCAGGCCACACCAAAGTCATGTTCGGTGGCATGCCACCAAACATATCTCACCCGCCCACACACAAACATCCCCACAGTGAGATTGCCCTTTGAAACTGCCATCATTGCCCAGTAGGTCCCTGTGAACAATTAACCTGGGGAGGATACGCTCATTGTTCGCTGTCACACCAGCGAACATGACTGCATGCCTCTAATATGCCCTCCACAATAAGCTGCTACAACCCACCCAATTTTGGATGTGCTAATGTCAGCCTTGTTCCACCAAAGGTTTCGTAACTTGCTGCAGATCCAGCAGTCAAATGGTGCACCCACATTTTGGCCACCTTGCCTTGATATATGCCCCAAATCGGATATGAAAATTATGAGCCCAAGAGGCCCACCTCCATCAAGACCATGCACGTAACCACAGGCCATCCCCCTTTTGGCCTGTTGCTGCCACTCATATAAGTTCCCCACCTGCGCTTATTCCTCTTCATTCCCTTTAGCTAACCCTTCCCGATCATATAATTCCCAACTGTCCCCAAATAATTCAAAATAGCCATCATGTCAACCCCTTCACAACCCCTTTGCATTGGGATGATTAATATTCGTATTCAAATAAATAGTGATATAACCTTAAAGCCTGAGA
This sequence comes from Austropuccinia psidii, assembly GCA_023105745.1. Taxonomy (NCBI): domain Eukaryota; kingdom Fungi; phylum Basidiomycota; class Pucciniomycetes; order Pucciniales; family Sphaerophragmiaceae; genus Austropuccinia; species Austropuccinia psidii. The sequence goes on from JALGQZ010000004.1 coordinate 56,776,374, forward strand.
ATTCCCACTTAGGTTCTTGGATTATCCTATGGCACAATCAACACAACATATTCGTATATCTCCCCAATCACCAGCATGCTATTGGCTCTCTCCCGGGAACCCTTTCCCAAACGTTGATACCATTCCTTGGGGCACCCAAAACGTTCATGCACTGTGGTCCTGGTGGGGCATGGATTGAAAATTGCCAATCCAATCCTACTCAAATATTATTCGTTGAGGGAGTATTTATGACTGATGCCAATGATCCCTCCTCATCTCAGAAACCCAATCTAGCATTGATGTTCTTCACATGGTATCCAAACGTTCTATTCATAATGGAAAGCTTTCGAACACAAGATTTCAAGCTTAAAATGCCCAAAGAATATGACTGTACTACTCATTGTCAATGTCAACTCTTTACTCCGACGTTTCCCGCTTCAAACTCGACGCCTGCTTCATATCCTGCTGTTTCATCATTGATTTCCAAGCAAAAACTGATACAATTACCCAGTGGATCAGACCTCCCCATGATGACCCCGCCCCATTCCATTATTCAAACCCCCCTCCTCCCTCATCAAAAGACCGGACTAGCTTTTCTCTGGGATCGAGAAATCCCCAATGGCCAATCAGCCCGTAACCTTTGGGCAACCTCACCCCCAGGATCCACTTTTAATGCCAGGCACATCATTACAAACAAGGTCGTTAGCTCATTTGAATCCCTTTCGACCAATACCCCTCTTGGAGGACTGCTTGCGGATGATATGGGATTAGGTAAAACCATTCAGGCCATTGCTCTAATTGGTACCTCCAAGGAGCGGATGATTGCAAACCCCCATCGCTCCACGCCCACCATGATCATCTGCCCCCCTCGCTTAATTACCAACTGGCAATCAGAAATATCCAAGCATGCTCAGGCTGGAGCACTGCATGCCAAAATCTACCATGGTCCCACTCGTCACTCATTATCCCAAGCCGACATCTTAAAATATGATATCATCATCACTTCTTACAATACTATCACCCAAGAATTTAATCAAACCAATCCCTCTACATCATTCATTTTTCAAATCAATTGGCATCATATAATCTTGGATGAAGCACAGTGAGTGGCTGAGCTTAAATGATTCAAATTACCTTTTATATCCAATAACCCTTGCCCCCTCTTATAGCTATATTCGCTCTCAATACACTGCCACTCACCGTGCCATTAATAGCCTCCTTTCATCCCGTCGAATATGTTTAACGGGCACACCTATTCACAACACCATTTATGACCTTTTGGGCATAATATCCTTCATCACTCAACCCCAGAGCGCCGATCAAGATAACTGGTCACCATTCATCCTGAGTAGTCTTTCAAAAGGTTGCAATGATATTTTGCATTTGGCATTGCGGCATTTAAGTTTGCACCGCACCAAAACCACACATCTCAAATCTCTCCCCACTATTAGCCATCATTATGAGCTGCTCCCACTCAACCCGACCATGCAGCAAGAATATTCCACATTATATGAAGAATTCCTATCATCCAAAAGCAAAGGACCAGGAGAGTTTTTCAGAAATATTAATAAGCTGCGAATATGTTGTAACCATCACATCATGCTTAACACAATTGCGGAGGCGGAGCTGGAAGACCCCGAGGGCAGGAGCACTCAGGATAACTCCCCAAGAATCACACGAACTATTGTGGATGTGGAAACATGCATGATGAGTAGTAAAATTGCACACCTCCTACAAACCTTAATGAAGAACAAACAAACAAGGTGTGGTCCAACGAAATCGGTGGTTTATACCCAATGGACCCAATTTCTAGATTTGTGCGTTAATTCTAATATGCATCCATTACCAATTGACTCCATCTGACTTTTTTATATTGTAGAATTGGTATTGCTCTTGCCCATCACTCTATCCTTTCAGCACGAATTGATGGAACAATTACACCACGAGCGCAGGACAAGGCGCTTGAGAATTTCTTCAATAATCCTGAATGTGAAGTACTCATTGCATCCATTGCCGCGGCTGGAACTGGCCTCAATATAACTTGTGCTAATGTAGTCTATTTAATGGTGAGGGGCCCCCCAAAATTCTCCCCTGATTTTCGGACCCTGACATCCACATTTCCAGGAGCCCAATTGGAACCCAGCCATTGAGGCTCAGGCTGTTGATTGTCTACATCGTATTGGCCAACAACGACCTGTACAGGTCATCCACTATATCACTCCTCATTCAGTTGAGGTCAACATGCGGAAGGTACCTTTCAAGCTCATCTTTCACTTGATTGTATTACTATTCTGAAATCATTCCTTATGGGAATGCCATATTCCAATTACCAATAGGTCCAAGAAAAGAAAAAATCATTAACTGCGTGAGCCTTACTGATATTATATAATTTTTGATTGACAAAGTTGATAACTCCTGTTGACTCTGGCACAGGTCCACAATTATGAACACCATGAGCTGGATCGAACTTCTTCAATATTTCCTCAATGAAAATGAGCAATAGAGTATTATTGCAAGGGAGACGGTGATACATTTCAATTCATATTGTCTATATTCTAACATATTTAGCAAGTTGTTGCATCCTTAAGAGATAATAATCAGATTTTATTACACCTGCACAAATAATTCACAAAATTTTAATTTGTCACAGTGCTATACCGTGACCAATTACTAAGTTATTGCAGAGCATCACCATTAGGCCTAATAACTGGCATGTCAAGTATCTTGAGGGCGCTAGTCTGCATCTTACTACAGCCTTTGAGCCAATCTTGATCAAATACCTGAAATGATAGGCCTTCCGGAATATCACCATCATCTGTCGATCGTAATTCTGGCAATCTATCAATAGTTTTTTTACCCTTTTTTTTAATCCGATTACAAAACTCTATGTCTCTATCCATTTTCAATACCAAATCATTAAATAACTGGGAGCGCCAGCGTAATCCCACTTTGCGGTAAACTTGACGGCCATTTTCCAGTACCTCCTCAGTATCTGAGCATACTCGAGGGTCATTGAATTGTGATGCTAGGATGGGAAATTTAGCCGTATCACACCATTCACGACGGCGCTCACAGGTCTGCACATAATCAAGTAGATCATCATCAGACTTGGTCCACAATGAAGAAGAGATACAGTAACTAACTCTTTGACGAATCTTTGCAAGCTTTTGATTCTCTTTCTTTTTTACCAAATACTCGGCATCCTTTTGAATAGACTTCCATTCTCTTTTCAAATAAGTGAAATATTGCTCCATTAAAGCCGCCACGACCCCATAGTTGTTATGATCCTTGTTCCAACAGTAGTGATGATACTCAGTGCTGACAAGTGCGAGACGGAATGTACGGTAAAACACCATAGACATCAGCTCGTTGAACGGATGTTGCCATGAGCTCTCCCAGTCCCAAGTGAATCGCTTTAGTCCTAGCTTGTGGAGCTCATTTTCGCAGTAGCTTTGGAAACCCTGAGACTGAACCTGTGTTGATGGCTCATTGAACACATCCTCGGGGACATAACCGAGATGACCAGCCACTTGAATTGCAATTTCACGCTCTTCTGTGCTGGGTGGTGTTGGTAGTGAGGAAAAATCCTTATCCCTAACTTTGAGTAGGAACAGGCAATGTGCGTGTACTGCTGATCTCATTCCATGGACATTCTCTGGAAGTTCTGCCTTCAGCCATTTTTGTTGCTCCTTCTGGCTTGCACGTTTCGCCACATTGTGAGCTTTGCGGGCCTGGTTCCTTTGCTGTCTGACCTCGGATTGTTCAAGCATACTCTGGGCGAGGCCCAGCTGAGGATGGGTGAACTCACTATTTGATTGAGTGCCTTGCTCATGCGCTGTGAAATTGTCCCTCCTTGGTTCATCATTTCTTTCACTTTGAGTCGGAGACATGTTCTCATCCTCATCATCCACCATTGTTTCTCTTGATGTACTGGCATGACCCGTTCTTGGTTTGGAGGCATATGGATGATGACGTCCACTGACTTTCTCTTTATGGACCAGAGGTGAAGACGCATAAAGTTCATCCCCTGCTATGCAAATCATCAGTTAACACATCAAAACATTAATGAAGACTGGTCATCCTCACGATCTTCAATTGGCTCCTGAGATCGGACTGACTTGCCTTTAGGTGCCATATCTAACCCATGAAACAAACATATCAAATCATGAATAAGTTTCTACTCCAAAATTCAAATGACTTACTTTGATGAAGCGTCAATACTGGATTTCCCTCCGACAGACCGCTCCAAGTTACATTTTCCAAAGGTCTTTTTCGTCGCCCCCCATCCACGCGCCTTTCATCACCCACATGAACCTGCGATCCTGATGGAATATTGAGGGTTGGCTGTTTACTTTGGCCAAAGGGATCCTGGGATGCGACTGGACTCCGACCGGGATTAAGGAGGAACTCACGTGGAAATTTTGATTGGGGATTAGCGTGTGAGGAGATTTGAGGTGTGCCTTCTGGCCCCTGAGACACATGAATTTGTGTATTAGTGGGATTCGGGGGAATTGGAGTGACGGAAATATTTGGGATCGACCAAGTGCTTGAAGTTGGAGCCTTTGGATTGCCCACATCAATGTTAAGACCTGATACATTCATTGAGGATGCAATAGGGGTTGTGAGAGGAATGTTGGGACTCAATGGTGACTGTGTTTGAACATATTCTATGCTAGATTCACTATTTGAGTCATGAACAGAACCTGAACGGGATTTATGTGACTTGAAAGATGACATAAGGGCCGAAAAAGTACAGTAATATTTTTAACTAGATAAAACACCTCAGTATTATGATAAAATAGAGTGATATGAGATGAAATCTTTTCAAATTTAGAATAGAGAAATTCTATGAATAGTTGGAACTAAGTGTTGTGTGGAAGTCGGATAAGACTCTTTTGAGGAGAATCCCCCCTGCCTCCTCTTGAGCTCCTCCGCTTTTGTTGGAAACCTCCCTGCACGGCCTACCAGCATATAATGTGATATTTCCTTGATCTGAAAGGGGAACCATCAGCCATAGGTAATCATATTTGGTAACATTTCCGCCTCCCCATTGTCACATTTTGTGAATTATCCAAACTGCCAATATATGCATTGAAATTCCCCAACATTGTACATCTGTAAAGGGGTATATTCATGAAGGATTTACCCACAAAAGAGACATCACCTTTTCACGAAAGGCAAGACAATCCAAATCACATTCCAACTGATTCAAAGCCCGCCGTACTCAAACCAAATACCAAGACTTTAGCTGCACTCCAACCCCTTATGTAATAGAGTTATATAGTTATGTCTGTAATAAGGTTTAAACCATGTACGATGGCGTGCCAGCGTACATGGATTAAATGTTAATCCCCTCAATTCAATGGTAACACTTCACTAATGGAACCCCCTCAATGGTCAAACCTGCACTATCACAATGTGTAAATAAACTAGAATATGTATGAGCATTGAGCAGCATGGCATTTTACCCAATTAAACGCCTAACCAATTCCGCCATCCAGATGAGACATGTTAAACTTTATCCACTGCAGCTCATGCTCCATTACAAATGGGATAAAATCCTCAGCTGGCTCAAATCATCTCCCCCTTCATAAATAATCACTGAATTTTATTTCCAATTAATAACACTCCTAAACACTTTCACATCAACCATAGATATTTATACACAAACCAACCGTACTCCCAATTCCTGAAACAATGACAACCCGGCCATATTCCTCAATGCGTATATGCATGTGTCAACACTGCTCAACTCAAACACATTCTTCCCCTGAGGGTGATAGGCAAGGAGTTGCCTTCACACCTTTCCAATATAAACAGCACATTAAAAAGCTCAAATCAACCATTGCACCCAAATCTCTTCCAAACATCCCTACTTCTGCATCAGGATCTGGGTGCCCACAAATTCTATTGGATCAAATCTTCCCAGCTGATTATTCACGTTTGACCCAAAGCACTTTCCCAACTCCAGCGGGTCTCAATTCAACTGCACAGAAACCATATAGTGGCAGTCAAACCCTTCCCCCACAAGACCTAGGAATGATAATATCTGCCATTCTATCATTAAGGTATAATTTACCCCGCAGGGCTTCACGCATACTCAACCCCGCCCTGAACCTGCTGATCAAGTCCAGTATCTCAAGCTCAGCTGGTCCCCCCGCTCCTGCATTCCATATACCTCAAGATCTGAGTACCATATTTGAACATCTCCAATTGGAGCCAGTGATTCAAAACTATATATGTTGTCCTCAATGTTTCTCTCTTAATGGCCTTACTGCATCAGTCACAACTGACCAACCCCACTGTCAACGCCATAATGACCCAAATGATCATGATCCCCCTTGCACACAATCATTAGGCAAATTCATCTATTCATCTGAACCCCACACCCAAAACACAACCAACATGAAGCAAAAATTTATACCAACAAAACATTTCATTTATCAACCATTCAAAAATTGGCTTGCCAGATTCCTCCAGCGGGCTGGAATTATGGACATTCTGCATCAACATCAACAATCCCAAACTCCCGAAGATTCCCCAAAACGTGACGTCTGGGATGGATTGGTCTGGAGACGCTTCACTGGCACTAGAAATATCCATGACCCCCCATTCATGTCCATTCCTGGTGCATTGGCCTTCTCCATATATGTGGACTGGTTTAATGCACATGGAAAGTCAACCCGGTTGGCTAGCATTGGACCTATCATGCTTATTTGTCTTAATCTCCCCCCAAGTGAAAGATTGAAGCCCGAGAATGTCTATGTTGCAGGAATCATCCATGGTCCGAAGGAGCCAACTGCGCTTCAATTGAATTATCTATTAATGCCACTCATCAAGGAGCTCAAAGAGCTATGGCAAGGTTACCATTTTGCACCCACCTCAACAGGTCCATCAGGATCCTTTATCCGTGTTGCCATCCTCACAGCCATTGCGGATGTGGTTGCCATGCGCAAGCTTACTGGATTTATTTCCCATTCAGGAAACCACTTTTGTAATTTTTGCACCATTCACAAAGCTCAAATTGAAGAAATTGGTCCTCAATTTCACTACACGCGCTCATACCAAAGTCATAAATCAACCATTGCCAAATGGCTTCGGGCAACCCCACAACAAAGACAAGCAATTTTCTCTGAGTATGGAGTGCGATATTCAATTTTGGAAGACCTTCCGTATTGGGATGCAACCAGAATGGTTAATCTTGACATAATGCATAATTTAATACTTGGAATTTTGAAGGATCATGCAACTTTCAAATTGTGCATTCCAGAGGCGAAATCAAAAATTTACTTCAGGTCCCGCAGGAAATCCAATGACACCAACAGTTCAGACTCAGATTCCAAGACCTCCAACAGCTCTCTTGATAAAATCACATTGAGAGAGGCCCGCTCCCTGAGAAGAGACGCAGCAAAAATAATAAATGAGCCACTCCCCACTACTTCCACCCGAAAAAACTACTTCCCAATGCCCACCCCTAACACAGAACATCCATCTAGTGGTTCTGCGGAGATTCCTTCATTTGATGCCGATTACATCCCCACTTCTGAAATACCCTCTGAATTGGATATCACTGCACTGAGTGATCACCAGATCAAGGGTGAGGCTCTTGAGCATCTCCGACAAATCATATCTGAGACCATAATTCCCTCATCTTGGACAAGAGTTCCCCGCAAAATGGGTTCCCCCTCTCATGGTAGCTTAAAAGCCGCTGAATGGGCTCTCTTATATAAGGTCTATATTCCATTTCTAATGCTCAGTCAACAGATGTCATTAGATGCACACCAATCTGCCAACACTCAAAGAAAAATGGGTCAGTCAGAAGAACTTGAAAATGAACTAGCCAAGAATACATTCCATTTGATTAGTGCTATCAACATTGCCACAAGCTGGACTGTTTCAATAGATGATGCGACTGCATTTGCTGAACATTGGAAAAAATTCCGCCTTTCCAATCAACACCTGTTCCCAAAACAGAAAAGTAAACCAAATCATCATTTTGCTGATCATATTCCCGAACTCTTCCAACGTTGGGGCCCAGCACAAGCCTCAGCCACATGGGGTTATGAGCGCTTGATTGGAGTATTTGCAAAGATGCCAACAAATAACAAGATATGTAAGTCAATTAATAAGATCAATATATTCACATTGATTAAACACCTGAACTGAATAAGACTAACTTTTTGCAACTCTGAATAGATGATATAGATAAAACCTTACTTCAACATATCTGTCGATGTTCCAACCTTTCCGTTCTCCTGAAATCCCCATCTGTGGCATGTGAAATAAAACAGCTTTTCGAATCACAGCCACCTGCCGTGTTCAATCACCATAAATATAACAAGCCATCCCGCCATGACCAACAAAATTATGATTGCCTGGTTGAGTACTTACAGACTTTTCATGCAACAAGGGAAATTGTTGATTGGATCAGCTTAGACACTACCGTGCAATCCACAAGTCCTCCCACTTCAAGGATTGTCTCACCTTGGTATTTTCCAGTTTCAAACATTAATATTGGGAACAATATATTTTCAACTGAATCCAAAAATATCAGCAACAGTGTGATATGTTTTCTGAGGGGCAACTCACGACAATTTGGTATTATTGATAGCATTTTCAAAGTCTCTGAGCCATCTAGCATACTGAACAATAACTTTCTGATTTTAAAACCTTTGAAGATTGATGTGAATTTCCTACCAGATTGGCCGCATCTGAATATTTATAAAGCTGTTGGTTTTGATGATGGACACTTGATTATATCAGAAGAAGAAATAGAAGGTAACTGTGGATTGTATGATAACAAAGCTCTGTCATGTGGACTGCTTGTAATGATAAAGCCGTTATTTCATGATATTTAGTCTACTAAAATGCAAATCTCTCAGATTCATTAGCAATTTTGCTAGTGAAATAATTGCCTCAAAATTTAGTGACAGAGACATTCCATTGTGACAAGCAAAGCCCATTATTTCACATTGCCACAAAGAAGTTACTATTTTGACATTGGGTACAGTGTGAATAAGCCAAGTCAAATGATCAAATGACCCACACACTCACCTTTCACAGCATCCAAAATTTCTAACTGCGCCATCATCATGTTGGAAGCGGAATCGGCTTTTGCGTACCCACACCCGCATGTGCACCCGCACGCGCCAATGCACACGCACACGCACACCCACCGGCACGCGCCAATGCACACGCACACCCACCCGCACATGCTCCCGCACACGCCAATGCACACGCAAACCCACCCGCACACGCCAATGCACACGCAAACGCACCCGCCCCCACGCATGCACACGCACACTTCATGGATGACCTGGTGAAGTCAAACCCCCCGCCTACATCAAGACTGGCTGAAGGACATCTTTGATGTGTGTGTGTGCAAACAGGCGGGTCTGGTGTAATTTTTACCAATCATCGGACGGTTGTGGGATGATCAGGCGGTGAGGAATCTGAGTTGAAGGCACAGGGGAACCAATATTATTGGATGTCACAGGATTTGGTGTAAGACCAGAGTGTGACGTGTGCTCGACGTTCGCTTGATTTTCGCTTGACGTGAGCTCGACTTTTATCCTGCTTGACGTTTGCTTGACGTGAAGTCAATCGCCGACGATTGACACAAGATTCGCCCCGGTGACTACTGATTCTAGAGTTGTTTACAACTACTTCTGGTTCTTGTGTACTTCTTTTACCAAATCTAACAGCTTCTGGATCATGGGGTCTGACTCTTTCCTCCTCTGGTTGAAGGAGGCTTTGTTCTTGCCCTTGTTTCCTTGTCTTCTCCTGGAAACTTCCTGGAATTGTGAAGAATGGTGACTCTTGGCCACTGATCTCCTGGTTTCTGAATGGTGTGAAGCCACTGGAGAGCTGATTTGGCATGCTCCTTGTGAACCTGAAGGAATCTGAGTAGGCCCTGTCTGGGTTAACTGTTCTTCTATAGCTTGGATAATGGCTTGATTCTCCCTTATCCTCTGTGCCCTTGCCTCCAGGAGTCTGTGCTGCCTGGTAGGATTCCAACCCTTGGTGATTACCATAAGGTCTTTGAAGTCTATCTCTTTGAGACAGATCTTCTGGCAACTTGATCCCAGTTCTGCCCAGTGAGTTGCTAGGTTGAACCTTTTGTTGTCCATTCTCCATTGAAACAAATCTTTGAGGAGTTGGTGGATTTGAAGAACTTGATCCATATCCTTCCAGTCCTCTGGTTTGAGGTTTCTGTTGAATTGGAGTGTGAATGGCAAGGTTGATATTATCTCCCTCATTGTTTTGCCATCCACCACTGTGTCTAATGTGTCTTCTTTCAGGTCTTCTGGTTCTAGACATTCCTGCTCTATCCTCTGGCTGGTTCCTTTGGAAGCCAAGGTCTCTGAGGTATGCAGGGGACATATCAGTGTTTGCAAGCAGTCAAAAACTTTATGTTCTTAGGGTATTTACCTTTGACTGTGCCTTGTACAAATTTGTTATCTGCTGATTTGGGCAGTTTGCCTTTGGAGGTTACAACTGGGTTAATAATTGTAATCTTTCCTGTACAAGTGGTTAAGGTTGGTTTACCTTGTATTGAAGCAGAGTTTCGTGGTTTTCTACTCCTCTGAGTGGCTATTGGTGTCCACTTCTTGGCTGTAATGAGGCCTTCACTAAGCCTTTTTCCTTTACCCTTGCTGCCCTCTGGTTCTGAGGGTGTCACTGGTGTGTTGGCCTGTGACTGGGTTTCAAGTGGGATGTAGTTTTCTTCCACTGAATCAAGATAGGAAAAAGAGGGCTTATGTCAGTTAAGACTTCTTAAAAGGCTGGTTTTGCACGTCTAAGAATGGCCTCTGGGCTTGTATATTATTACAATATGCCCTTGTATAATGACAGTGTAATTGAATTAACAATTTCACGTCAAAAATACAGCTTTTGGTACCCTGTCACACTGTTTGTGTGCCAGTATCCCACAGATACACTTGTGGTTTTCAAGTGTATTCTGTATAAGTGGTTTTGTATAAGTGTTATTGAGTTAACAATACACTTATTCCACGCCTCAACTGATGGTTTTTCAGTCAGAGGTGTCCTTATTCAGTCAAGAATACAGGACTTTATTAATGGCTTATGTGTTTTTATATACAAAACACGCCAAAAATAATTAAATTCAGTGGGTATTAGCCACGTGAATAATACTCTTTAAAATATGAGTATGTATAAAAAAGAATAAATATATATAATATATATATTTAAATAAAGAAATTACGCCTAAAAAAGATAAAAACAATGGTTAATAAGTCATAAAAAAGAGAAAAGACTTACTTGTAAGGTCCAAAAAAGTCAAAAAAAACACGGCCAGGCCCCCAAAATGTCAGGCTGAGTCTATGATAAGAGTATTAAAAAGTATTTACAACTGTTAACTATGACTATGACACGGTAAATAAAGGTTTGAAAGGGTTTGATAAGAGTAAAAGATGGTTTAATTTAATAATAAGAGGGCGTTACTATAAGGAATATAGTGGTGGTGAGCGCTGTTGAAAGCCCTGGGTGCAGCTTTACCTGTTGGATTACAATAATAAAGACTACAATACTTTAAATTAAGAGTATACCTGATTATTACCCAAGAGTAAAACTGTTTTTGACAGTTTACTACGTAGGGTATTCAAGAGCAGGATGAGGAAAGGGTTTTGGCTGTGAAAAGCCCTCCTTTTATCCTGAAATTGAGGTGGAAAGGCTGCTAGACCTTTCCACGTAGAGGAAGTGAAGATTTTTCACTCTCCAGGACAGGCTTGTGGTTTGCAAACAGCCTGTATACCCTGTATTGGGCTCAGATGTGGTTTTGAAACCACATCTGGGCAGTTTTCACCAATACAGGGTGAAAATTTTCATCTGGGGACCTCACAGCCTGATTCTGACGTGTAGGACGCGTAGAATGCTGTACAGAAACTGTATGGGACCCCAGTATTGACTGACATATGAGGTATTGAAGTGAAAACATGCTTCTTCGTCTATTTGACACCTCATATTCATGGTTATGGGATATTATCCCATGGTAAGGCTGTATCTGACAGCAGGTGGGATTTTGACCTTAAAATGGTCATAACTCTGTCGGTTTTTGAGATATCAAGCTCAAAGTTGGTTCATTGAATAGCCCTGTATGAGCTCTACACAATGGTACCCAACTTGACATGGTTATCATTAAATATGACAAAGGTATTCTATGTACAAGTATTTTTGTACATTCGCGTGGTCTGGTCAAAAGCTGTATTAAGCTTGTTTGGCCAATAACTTCTGTTGTAGTTGAGTTATGAGGAAGTGGATGGCACCATCAAATAGCCCTTATTGTGCTCTTTCCAAAAAGACCCCACTTTAAGTAGCTCACACTAAAACTGTAAAAGTTAGATGAGAGGTGAATGTTTTGTTCACCCTTATTTGGTGTGAATTTGACCATAACTCAAGTAATACTGGTGCTAGCTCAGTTTGGCTGGCACCATTGGATAGCCCTGGCTTAGAGCTTCATTTTGAATACCCATTTGATGGGGTTAAGCCTCTCCTTTTAGATTTTAGATGAGAGGTGAAAATTAAGGTTTATGCTCAGCAATAACTTTGAGCAGGAATAACTTTGTTATTTCTTGTCCTATGGTGATGGGACTTATATGTTCATAAAGAGGTGAGTTTCCTATTCCTTTTGATACCTTTTGAGCTAATTTGGCTCAGGTCCATGTTTTGGTGGTATCTTGGCTATACCATTGGTTTATGGTATTTTGGCTGTCATGCTTGTGCTCTGGTTTTGAGTCACAGGCTGACATACCCTCTGAAAGGCTTTTGGAAATGTCAATGAGTGATAAATTTCCTTTCACTGAGCTTGTTCTCCAGTCATCTGAGCATACCATCAAGCCACAAAACCCTGCTTCACAGAATGCCACTAATATACCATAGAACGTTTGATTTATTTCAAGATTATTGTGACATGCCAAACAATCTTTGATGGCTTCATTTTCTTCAGGCTTGTGAGTTTGCCTTTCATGCAATAGACCTTGACCTTTGTATGTGCATGTACCATGTTGTATGCAATCATAAAGTGGAGAAATGTATCCATTAGATCCTCCAGGTTCTTGTGCAGGTTTGTTGATATTTCATTGTCAGCCCACCATGTCCAATGCTCAGTTGTGTTACACGTTTCTTTGATTTGCTCAAGTAGGAGGCAAGGCATTCAATCATTCCCCTTTCGAGTCCAATTTTATTGGTCAAACTTGTTGTTGGTACCACATATGTTTTGGGTGCAATCACATTGTATGAGACTAAACTAATGGATTCAAAAATAACTTTTTCCAAAAGTCTTTAATTGTATTGGAGGGGTAAAGAAGGCTCTGAACCATTTTGAAGAATGAGTGTTCAGATTTTAGGACATTATCTGGAGGTTTAGCCAATTACTTCATCAATTTGAGATTCCAAATGTTATCATTAAAAAATGCTTCTCCTTATGTTGCCTTAAAAATATCTAACCCTATATATTACAATGTATATCACTTGAGTAATCAGCCAAATCATAATGTATCATTCACAAAAATAAAAATCAACCCCAATCTCAATCTCCTCAAGCCACGCCTACATTTTAAGCTCTTGGTTACTGATCAATGTAATACCAATGGGCAAGAGTGCATCAGCATCATTTTTTGGTAAATTGTCCCATCCATTTTTTGTAAATGATATTGATATTATCAATTCCCCTTTTCCATGATTCTTGAGTAATATTGGAATGATAATTCAAAATGTCTCCAAAATCCTCAATTCAGGATAAAAATATTCCTTGAATATTAGCGCGGGATGACACTTTGGGCTCAGGGTCAGGTGTTATATCAGTCATATCTTGACCCATTGTATCATGTTTAATTGTCTCCCTTTCTTGAAAGGCTTGAATATTTTGAGCAGAGCCGGGAGGGGTTTCATCATGGATTGTTTCATTGCGTATGGGGGGCTTTCAGTATGCAGAGTTTCATTAGCAATATGGTCCACCTCAACATTGAGCATGTCATCAACTTGATCCCGGGAGTATTTTGTGGCTTCAAAGGTAAGGGGGTTTTTGTTGGTTTTTTTGGTGACATTTATATTTGGTCTTTTTCCTGAACCTTTGCCTAGAGCTCCAATTACCACTTGAGATCCTCCAGTTAGAGATTCTCCCACCTCCACACCTGCCCATATATTGTAAGCAGCGATTTTTGACGTTTTTGTATTGAATTAGTCATGGACTTAAGGTTCAAATCCATTTTGAGCAAGCTCATTGCTTCAGCAATCTTTTGATGTACATAATCAAGAATTTTGCTATGATTTTGAATTTTTTACAGCCTTGGGATTTTTTGAGCAATTTTTGAGACAAATTGTTCCTTGGATATAATTTCAACCTCTCCACTAAAACTTACGTAATCTTGCCCAGTATCTTCTGTTGGTGCGCATGGTTCAACATTCTTTTCCTTCTCATAGCTTTTAAAATTTGGTTTTCCAGTGCTTGGAGGCTGAGCTGAAATAAAGGCTATGACACAATATGAGGTTTTGATAGATTCCAAATATTCCAGATTTATGCATTCTCACAATCTGAAAGAACTGGTGGATCTTGATTATTTTCATGTGACTGGGTCTCTACTTCAATGCCTAATTCATGACCACTGACCATATCAGAACTTTCACTTCCACTCTCTGGGGCTGAAGTTCTTTTTTTCATTGCATTCAGTTGAATTTCCTGTGGTTTGGCGCATTGCTTGGGGCATAGCGTATGTAAGATGTGTCTATGAAACTGTTGATAATATTACTATTAATCAACAGTACTATGACTGTTCTTATGAAATATAATAATAAAGGACTATTATAACCACAATTAAATAATTAAAGAATTATTTCTTTCATGTGTTATACACTACTAGTGATTATAACAGTGAGAAGTAATTGTCTACAAGAATCAATTACAAGAAGAATTTAATAATAAAATTATTTTAATATATATTTATCTTTTCCAAGAATAACTATAAAGATAACTCTTGAAGAAAACTAATTTTAGAGAAAAACTTTAAGAATTAAATATAAATCACTCACTAATACTCCAAAGAACTTATTAAAGATAAAAGTTGGAAGATTTGACGTAGAATTGTGGATTTAATGGATCAAAATGATTTTAAAGCAATATTACAATAATATATAGTTGATTTCTATGATTTCACGTCCTTCACTCAAGAAAAGGTTCAGCTAATACTTACTGGTTGGTAACAATGATACAAGTGAAGAAAATGATGATTTCTTGGAAAAAACAGAAAAAGGAGGCCTCTTTTAAGTCTAAGACAGCTCACAGAGGCTTGCCATGGAGCAAATTGAAAAAACAGTGAGTGATAAAACAATAAACCTTTTTGGATTATTGATTGCATCATCTGTTGTCACGGAAGATTGTCATAATTACTTAATTGAGGTTTCTACATGACTACCCACCTAAATATGGTTAAGAGTAAATGGGGTAAAGCCTGTAAATCTTCTTTTATTCCAAAGTAATCATTGATTTATCAAATTTATCAATTTTATTGGTAATTTCATCACAGGTTGTATTTACTGTGAATTTTTGAAGATTTAGTGTTTCACATGGAATAATCAAAAATGGACTGTAAGTAAACCTTTTGATTTTACCAGTAGAACCAAAATTCTTTTTAGTTTTACCATAGATGTTCCCGTTCTCCATTTGTCCTGAAAGTTTCAGAGAGATCCGTTGAGAATTGTATTTTTAATGAATTTTTGAAGTTTTTACCTCATTTCTACGTAGAATTGCAAATATCAGTCTATGAATGGTTGCTATGAGGTAAAAAAATGAATACTAGTCCAAAAAGGGTTTTAATTACTCTTTTGGGGTTCATCCATGGAAATTCATTAAGAATTGACATGGTTACATGAGTCTAAGTAGCTTTTTACTTCCTTGGCACGTCAAAATAGCAGGTTATTTGCTATTTTCTTATGATTTACTGTAGTTGTAACATGGTAACCAAATTCCCAAAAGGTTTTAGTTTACCAATTAGGCCAACATCAGCCATGGATCCAAGCTTTGGAGCTGTCCATGTCTCAGAGGCCTCAGAAGTTGGGTACCCTGGCTCTCTTTGATGCCTTTTGTCCCCCTTGCTTATTTTTCATGTCAAAATAGGAATATAAGCTTCAAGTGAGATATCCACTATGGGTGTACCAAAAGTGCATGTAAGAATACCATGATCTTAACTTCCCAAAAAATGCATAACACTATTCTTAGTGTACATGTTACATGGCATTTCTCACATTCCCATTATTTTGGCATGGAATTAAGAAAAACAAGACTTTTCACAGAGCTTTTATGTGGTATTGAAGTATTTTCCATATTACCACATCAAAGAGTTAGCTTGAGCCTATTAGCTCTATGGAGCTACCCTAGGTAAATCTTTGTGTAGAATCCAAATCTGGCGTTAAATCCATGGATTTACTTACCCAATAATAAGTTATTCATCTTTGCTGAAATCAAAAATGATGAATTTTGGATATATGCATGATTTATGAGCTATGAATAATTCAGAATTTATTTTTTAAGATAATTGTGGCCTATCTGGTTATGTAAAATATACCTTAAGTCTCACAGCAGAGGTAGTTTATTAGGTAAATAGATGGTGACAAGTTGATTGATAGCTTGATTAAAAATTCTAGAATAAAAAGACCAAAATTGAAGGAAAAAGGCAGGAGTTCTGAAAGTGGTGGATGTAAAATAAGATTAAGATAATTGATTCTTTCTTAGGCAATATCAATATTGGATAATTTTGTAAAGTTTGAAAGAAGTCAAAGATAAATTTAAATCAGTAAAAAATTTAGTGAATCTTCTAGAAAAAAGGCACTTTAGAGCTACAAGCTGACCAAATGAAACCTGCTCATCAACAGCCTTTCAACCTTTCATCAATATCAACTGAAATTGCATTTCATTTGCAAAATATGATTTTTTGGGAAATTCACAGGGGGATTTGTTGCAAATTATTTCATATCATTAAAATGAAATCAATTCCCTGTGAGAAATTGGATAAGGTTGACTAGTGAGAAACCTAATAAAGTCAAGTTTTGAACTATTCCATGCTCATGATGTAAGGGCTAAGCAGAGTGTTCCATTTGAATGATATGAAATAAAATGGTTTTTTTGGGGAAACAGGAGACACAATTCTTGTCTTAAATAGTCCACTTATTAGCTTTTAATTTGTGAGTCTCATGATTTAAACCCTAACCACAACATTGAGAATATCCCCACCAATTTCCCCTGACAACCTGTTGGCAGAGATGGCCACTCAGAATATTTCTGTGATTTTTTTGTGGTATTCCATACCATTAGTATCAGTTTCATGCTTACCAAAAAAAATAAAATAAAATAAATAAATAATAATAAATAAATAAATAGAAAATGGAATTCAACATATCCAATATTTTTGAAGATAAATAGAAAAGGCAAAGAAGTTATTGCTACAGACACAGCTAAAATTACAGACTAAAAGAAAAAGAAAACTCTTATGTCTCAATTGACAAGGAGGAGCTGTTCACCTCTAGCTTGGTCATGTGGCTATTTCAAGCCACATCAAAGGCAACTTCAATATTATTGTTTGTGGAAGTTTCAAGAAGAATAAATTTTTTTGAAGAAAACAGAAGATATTCTTCAAAAGATTATTTTCAACCTAACCCATAAGCTGGAAATCAAAATGGACAGGAATTGCACAGAAGCTGATTAATCCTTTCAAATATAAACCATAAATCATTCAAAACCTATGAGCACATAATTTGATTGAATTCACATCCAAAGTAAATCAGAATAATAAAACCATCTGATTGGTCAGAATTAAAATCAGTTCCAGGTGCATACCTATAATTACCGAGTGACATGACAACACAATCTCATTGGTCAGGACTTTGAGCCCATGTCACATTGTTACACCAAAACTACAAGTCTTACCACCTCAAACCTCTCAACTATGATTTTTTCTAAATAGCCTGTTTTGAGAAGCTCTATGGAGGCCCAAAAGATATAAATAGAGGTCTTCTCTCCACCATTTTACCAATCATCATGGAACAAGTTCTCACTATCCAGGATCACAACATCCCTGAACTGGCAGGATATCTAGAGTATTAGTAGTGTTTTTAGTGGTAAAACGCTCAGTAGAATTGCTCAGTAGCTTAGTATTGTTGAAGAATAGTAGTATAACCATAGTGAAAAGCATATTAGCTTTTCTCAGTAGCTTAGTATTGTTGAAGAATGGTAGTATAACCATAGTGAAAGCTTAGGAGCCTTTCTCAGAAGCTTAGGATTAATAAAAGAAAAGTAGTAGTGATATAAACTCAGTTTAAAAAAAATTATTCAAAAATATTAAAAAATCAAATCCAGTAGTCTTATTATTGGTATTAATATAAAAATCATTATAATCAACATACAAGAAAAGAAATAAAAATAAAATAAGATATTCTTATTAGTATTATTAAAATAGCATAAAACCAAAACAAAATATATATTATAGTTACCTTCATGAAAATAAAAAAAATCTCAGTCTTTATTTTATTAGAAATTTGAGTTTTAAATCAGATTCTTTACTGTAGTGTTATTGATAGGTCTGATTTAGAGACTGCTGATAAGTCTTCTCTATATGTTAAAGCCACAAATTTCATTTTATTTTGTGATTCTCTGTAGGCTGACTATTCAGTATTATTTAGTGAGGAAGCTAATACACCTTAGCCCCCATGGTTATTGGACAATTCTGAAATTCAAAACAGACTTATCAATTATTTCCCCCTCAAGGTACTGCCTTATTTCATCCCACACCAAAAGGAGTTCCCACAGCGTTCATCATGTATTCCAACAAGCCACCATTACCTATGGATCTAATATGGAAGCATAAGGATGATAAGAGGTGGGGTGCAGAGGTGTAAGGAGGTGTGAGCCCAGAGATGGGGTGCTGGTGTTGGAGGCTTATCTTGAGGGAGCAGCGGGAGTGTAAGTATTGTAGTGGGTGGGGTTGTGGAGGCATAAGGAGTGGTGAGGGTGGAGATGGGGGGTGGCATTTGAGTCACATCTTGAGGGCGCTGCTGGAGTGTAAGGATGGTAAGCGGTGTTGAGGGTGGCATCAGAGGCATTTTGGGAGGGAACAGCGTGCGCATAAGGAGGGGTGAGGGCAGCATCGCAGGCATACCTAAAGGGCACATAGGGAGCTTTAGCATGTTAAGCGGCAAGTAGGGGTGAGGGCGCAGATGAGATGGCAGCGTTGGAGGAATATATTGAGGGTGCGGCAGTGTCACAGGGACTCTTTTAAATGAAGAGGGCCTGGCACTCAGTGAACAGACTTACTTATGGAGTGCTCGGAATAAATACTCAATTGATAAGAGTAATGAGATAAGAGAAATAAATTCCTAGTCATAAAATAATAAGCATTAAAAGATATTAGAGAAAAACAAAAGCAACAATAAAGAGCCAACCCAAACAATCCTGTACCACTGTTTCCACCTGTTCAGAAAAGAGAAAAGGATTAATAAAGGATATGGCCACCAGGCCCTTACTGAACAGGTGAGGGAAGGCAAAGACTAACCTAATAATTAATAAAATAATCTTTCTCAATGAGAAATAAAATAATATTAAATAATAAATCCAATATCTTAATTAGCTGGGGGAAAACCCCCATGTGGGTGAAAGGGGGCTGGTATATGTAAAAAAGTGCCAGCCTGGAGTTTGAGTGTTAAGAAACCATGATTGTATGTTTGAACAACCTGTACTTGAGATGTGAAACTGTATTGGTGTATCCAATACAGTTATTTGAATCAATACAGGTGTTTGAATCTGTATTGAGGGAAGGCCTGTATTAGGGTTCTGCCTGTATTGAGCTGTATTGAGGTTTGGAACTGTATTTGGTTAATCTTCCATGAAACCCCTTGCTGATTAGGTGTTGGAAGATTTTCCATTAGTAATGAATGGTAATTCCCTGTCTGTCTCCATGGCTGTGACATTATCATCCTCTTTAAAGTGGTGATCTCTGAGCACCATAAGAGCTAGTTAATCTCGATGAGGTAAAATGAAACTTTCTTCCCCCAAATTACCCAATTTTCATCCCCTCATAATTGTTCTTCATCAATCATAATTTCAGAAATCCTTCATCTTCATAACTTGTAGGTCCTTCTTCCTTGACTTTATTCTGATTCTTCCTCCCTTCTTTGAAAATTTTCTCTTCATCTCTTCTTTTCTTCTATTTTTTTGATCTTCTTCTTATTACAGTGTTCTTCACCCAATTTTTCTTGAGTCCTCATGGCTGATGATAAATGGTTATTCTGGTTTATGTCCTAAGACCTTACTGTCATGGCATCAAACTGTCTTCATTTTGAGATTGGGCCAAATTGGCTTTTTCTTGCTTTTGGGTCCTTGCAGGATCAATTGAAATTTTTTCCCCAATTGTTGTTTTCTGGGGTTTTTGGTTGATTGTGCCAAAATGTGCAAAATGCAAGATATTGAAGAATTTGATGATTTCTTGATTGAAATTACTTTTTTGGAAGTTTTTTCATGATTTCAAGAAGTAATAGCCAGAAATGCACAAATTTGCGCAAAGTGCGCAAATAGGCATAAAATGCGCAAATATGCCAATATGACTGAAATGTCATATTTTGATGAATTTTTCAATGAAATGAAGTTTTTGAAGGTTTTGGACATGAATTAGCAGGAATTTGGAAATGCGCAAATGCACCAATTTGACCATTTTCTTTGGGTTTTTGATGTTTTGAAGGCTTTTCATATAATTTGAAGATGATTTGATGGCTTTATGTGCAAAATGCGCAAGAATGCACAAAATGCACAAAAGTGAGCAAATGCCTTAAAATGGACAATTTGGCTAATGAAACAGCTTTTGATGATGATTTCCTCTTTTCATTGTGCTTCACTCTGTTCTTGAAGTTCAAATTGCCATATTTGACTTTCTGACTTGTATTTTTTCCATGATTTGCTTGGTCTTGGCTTTGAATCTTGACTTGAAGATCAGTTCAAAGCTGACTTTGATTTGTGACTCTGATCACTCTGAGTCCCTGCCTTCTGTAATTTATGATGCTGGTGTCTTTGATAACTTGAGGGAGCTTTATGAAGAGAGTATGGCCCCTACAGAGATTTGGGACATCAACAAAACCTATAATGGTTTTAAATCTGTCAGATTTATTGAACCACCCTGCATCAATTGTCGGAAGAAGGGGGTTCCTTGTGTTTAATCTGCTACTGCTATGTCCACCAGGTGCCAATGATGTAACCTTGGGGAAATAAATTGCTCTCAGTCCAACCATAATTTCCCAGACAATCCCAGAAGGTTATGGAGCAGCATCAAGAAGGGTTGAAGATTTGGGCTGGAAGCTCCTGTTTATGAGCCTCCAACTTCTGATGCCACCTCTGGCCACTCCAATTTTGAGTTGATTGATCAAGGAATTTCTGAGTTACTGACTTCTGTGGTTTTCTTTTCTTCTGCTTCAGTTACTGGATCCAGAATGAGAGGTGTCCAACAATGGATTCATACCAGCAGTTCTTGGGCCAACACTGGAGGACCAATTCACCCCCAAGGCAACCACATTGGAGTAGGCCCAGAGGTTCCTATTTTCGCGACCAGAAAGGATGGCAGACTTGGAAAATGGAAGAAAAATTTGGTGGTTCAAGATGAAAGTGATACTGATGCGGAAGGCAGTGATGATATTGATGGAGAAGAACTTGAAATAAATACCCCCATCCAGAAACGCAGAATCCAATCCACTTCACTATCCCCATTCCAAGCCAGTACCACCACCAATGAAGTGATCAGGCCTTCCCAACCACCTTAACCTCCAATTAGATACCCAACCAGGCCATCCACACTTGCCTCCGCCTCCACCAATATTCAGCCACCTGTGGCCAGCACTTCCAGAGACCCAATGTCTCCAGAACCTGAATCAATCTTTGACAACCATTGCCGCTGGAGTATCACTGGAAAATTCACTGATCAGAAGAAGGTGAATAAGAAGGTGGTCACCTCCCTATTTGCTGAAGTTGATGCTTTGACTGAGGTGTTTGTTGATAAGGCTATGTAGAGTGCTATTCCAGGGGAACCCACTATTGCTTTGGCCTGGGATGCAGTTGCGTATGAAGATGCCTCGGTTGGTAAGTTGAGAGAATCCTTGAAGAAATTCAGATCAGGATATCTGTAGTTGGTCTTTAACATTAATAGTGTTTGCTCTTTGATTATTAAAGAAACTGACTCCCCAAACCAGATATGGGAGATGACTGCTGTTTTTGAAAACAAGAAATAAAAATCAAATTATACAAGTAAAAAGAAAATGAAATAAAATAAAAAAGAAAGAATTGAGAGAAAAGAGAGTAAAGAAAAGAAAATAAAGAAACTTCTGAGGATTGATCTTCTTGTGGTGAGTTGCTTTATTATGGCCATAAATTTTCCTGAAAAGACCATTCTTCTTTCTCTTCCACTATTACTGGTGGTGGTGGCAATTGATGTCAATTTGGGATATTTAGTTGCTTCACTCGTTCCAATAAGGACACTTGAAAGACAGGGTGAACTGACTTCCATTATTGAGGCAACTTGAGGTGATATGAATGGCTGCCAATCTTCTTCAGGACTTCAAAGGGTCCCAACCATCTTTCTGAAAGTTTCATGGTGGGTCTTGTTGTCTTGATGTTCTTGGAAGCTAGCCATACTTTGTCCCCAGGTTGGAAATCAGGTGGAATTGCTCTATTTCTATCTGCATACTTCTCAAAATGCTTTATTGCTGACTCTAATTATTCTTTGACAACTTCCTGTACTGATTGGAGTTTTGTTGATAACTTTCCAGCAGGTGTATCTTGAGAAATGTGAGTTGAGTCAAAGCTGGGATTTCTTCCATACATGGTGAAAAATGGGGATTTTTTTGTTGATAAATGTTCTGCATTATTATAGGCAAATTCAGCCAGAGGGAGCCCTATGTGCCAGTCATCTTGATGGTAACTGACATAAATCCAAAGATACTGTTCTAGAATCTTATTTAACCTCTCTGTATTTCCATCTGTTTCAGGGTGAAAGGAAGTTGCAAGATCTCTTTATATCTTGATCTGCTGACACAATTGAGTCCAAAATGATGAAGGAGACCATGTTTGGAAAAGACATTACTAATAAAGATTTGAGCTAAGTCCAAAGCTGTGATTGTTGAATAAGCTGGAATAAATATTGCCATCTTTGAAAATCTGTCTACAGCTACTAAAATTGAATCAAAACTTCTTGACAGAGGCGATTGAGTGATAAAGTCCATTGATAATGAATCCAAGGGCCAGATGGAATTTGAAGAGGCATGAGTAATCCAAACTTCTTATGGTGAATGTTCTTATTTCTTGAACATTTCTGAAATGAGGACACATAGTCCATCATAATTTGATTCATTCCAGCCAAATAAAAATCCCTCTTGATGATCTTGAGGGTCTTCTCCTGGCCAGGGTGGCCAGCCAACTGTGAGTCATGACCCTTTTGGCGGATATCCAATTGAAGTTCATGATTGCTTGGGATGACTACTCTATCTTTGAATGATAACAATTTGGCTTGAGGTTCAAGAGTATAATCTGAGACTGCTTCACCTCTTGCTAATTACTTGAGAATTTCCTTATAATATTTGTCTTGCCATACTTCCTTCTGAATTTGATCAACTAAGTCTGGGAAATCATCAACCTTGATTGAGAAAAATCTTGACTCTTTAATTTCATTTTGCTTGAGAACTTGATGAAAGTTTTAAGGATTCTTGCTGATGAAGTCCACCCCCCTCTCTGGGTACACATTGTCCCAATTTGACAAGGCATCTGGTAAAGTGGCCATTCTGGCTTGGTGGCAAGTGATAGAAAATTGAAATTCAGAGAAAAACTCTGCCCAACGGGCTTGATGGCGAGTAAGGACTTTGGAAGACATAAAATATTGAAGGGAAGAGTGGTCTGTCAAGACTTCAAAGGAATAAGAAAGAGGAAGAAGGAAGGCTCTCCAGTGCTTGATAGCCCAAACTATTCCAAGGGGTTCCTTGTCATGAATTTCATAGTTGAGCTCAGTTGGGAGGAGCTTGCGAATATCAAATGCAATGGGATTCTTTCCTGAGTCATTCACCTGACTCAGTACAGGACTCAAGGCATAATCAGAAGCATCAGTCTCTACAATAGTTGGTAGAGAAGGATTGAAATAGGATAGGATAGGAGAAGTGGTGAAAGCGTCTTTGAGTATTTGAAACTGACTAAGAGCTTCCCCATTGAATATGGAGGGAGAATTTTTTTTAAGGAGGGAAGTGAGAGCAGAGATTTTTTGGAATAATTTTTAATGAAATGAGGATAGAAGTTGGCAAATCCAAGATAAGATTTGAGTGCTTTGATGTTCTTTGGCTGAGGCCAGTTGAGGATTTTCTGAACCTTGAAACAATCCATCTTGAGGCCTTCACTTGAAACAACATATCCCAAGTATTCCACACTGGAGGCATGGAATACAAACTTCAAGGCTTTAGAAAACAAATTATTGTCCCTCTGTCTTTGGAGGACAGAGGCCACATGTTTGACATGTTCCTCCTCAGAACTAGAGAAAACCATAATATCATCTAAGTAGACTACAACAAAAATATCCAAGAAATGTGCAAAGATATCATTCACAAGATTCTGGAAAGAAGCAGCAGCATTGGTCAATCCAAATGGCATAACTACCATATTTAGTTCTAAAGGCAGTTAAGGTCTCATCCCCCTCTTTGATTCTCAAGAGATTATAAGCACCAAACAAACCATCTAGGAGAAGATAGTAGAACCGTTAAAGATGGTGCGTAGCTGATTAATTGGAGGAACAGGATACCTTTTCTTCCTAGTGACAGCATTAAGTTTGCGGTAGTCAACACTCAAACAAAGACCACCATCCTTTTTCTTAACAAAAAGGACAGGTTCTCTTGTTGAAAAGGAGCTTGGCCTGATGAAACCCTTCTCTACATTCTCTTAAATGTAGTCCCATAGTTTTATGAGTAGTTCTTTGATAAAGAGTAGATAACACCAACTGGAGATAGAAGACCCTCCAGTTCAATATGATGATCAAAGGCATGGTGTGGAGAGGTTTCTCTGATTTCACCTTGTAGAATACATCCAAATATTGGTGATAAGCAGGAGGGACTACCTTCAGCACAGTTTCAATCTCTTCTGGATCTTCCTCCTCATCCCACTGATCCTCCATGGAGGCATGAAAAGATAAAGGAGGAAGGTCCATATCCCCTTGAAAGAGATGAAGTGAAGATATAGCAACATCTTCTCCAACATCTTTTATCTCTTTGAAGACTTCATCTCTTGACAGAAGTAATGACTGAGAGGGAATGATGGAAGGGATATGTACAGAAGGAGGAAGGGAAGGTGTCTTAAGTTCACCAACCAGAGCAACACTGTTGACAGCAGTGGAAAGTCATTACTTGTAGAAGAAGTAATACCACTAGAATCCTGGTGACTAGAATCATATGTGATCAATCCATTTTTCCAATCAATAATGGGATTAAAATGGTAAAGAAAATCATAGCCCAATATTAGGTCTTCTCCCTTGTGTGAATCTATGATAAAGAAATCCGATTCAAAGCTCGGGAATGAAGGAAAGTAAACAACCCACTTGGTATAATGGGTGATGAACAGGGAAGTGGATTCATTAGAATCCAAAATGAAAAGAGGAATCTTTTGAGGGAGCTCTGACACGGTCAATGAGTATTTCAGAGTGAATTTCTTTGCAATAAAAGATTTTTTAGCACCAGAATCAATGAGAATACTATAAAAAATATCAGAGAGAAGAGAAAATAAGAAATTGCAAAGATTTCTTGACACTAGTATTGCAAGTGCACAATTGTGCTCTTGAAGGAAATACGTGAGAACCATTGAACACATCATGATTCCCACTCAGGCTTTTCCCTGCTTGCTAGGGAAGCCTTTTGATGACCTAGGCTTGTTTTGAGGTCTCTTGAAGCATTTTTCAATTGGGTGCCTTCCACCACAATAAATACATAACCCTTCCTTGATCCACCTCTGCATTTCAGAACCAATGAGTTTGTCGTCCTTATTGAGGAGAGCAGCATGAGCCTTGTCTTTGGACACTTGAAACTTCTTCTTGTGATAAGGCTTATTTGATGATGAACTTTGAGGGGGGTTGGAGAAGTTGGATCCACTGTTTGTAGGCTTCTTCTCTTGATGGCTACCCTTTTCCTTCTGCCTCTCATGGTACCTTGTATCTAATTCCAAAGTGATTTCCATGAGTTCTTTAAGGCTAACAAAGGTTACAGGTTAAGAAGCCAATTGGTCCAAAAATCTTGATGCCAAGCCTCTTCTATACACATGAATATAGGCCCTTTCCCCCCAGTCTCCAATTCTTGACATTAAGCTTTTGAAACCTGCTATGTACAAGGAAACCTGACCACTTTTTTTTATCCTAAGATTGTCTAACTCTTGTTCAGCTTTCCTGACCTCATTAGGGTCACCAAACAGAGTGAATAACTGGGTTTCCAATAACTGCCAGTTATTGAGGATATAAGAATGGTCTTCATTGGAGATATTTGAGAGGTAAGGTTCAATCCATTTTCCAGCTCTACCAGTGAGAAAAGAAGTGGAGTACAAAACCTTCTTCCTGTGAGAGAAGAAGTTTGCTGGGTCATTATGGAAAATTAATTGACAATATTGAATAAATTCTCTCAATTTAAAAGCTTTAGTACCATCAAAGGAATCAGGTGCCTCCACTGATGGAGTCTTGAATTCTGGGGCTTTTGAAGTGTCCCTTGGGGAAACTGCTTGACTTAGTTGTTCCATGAATTGAGTCATCTGATCCATCATTTTGAGAAAAGTTGGTTCAGCTTGAGAGACGAGAGGTTGATTAGAATGGGATAGATTTGGAGCATCAGAAGCCTCAGGGGCACCTGCCAAGGCAGCTGCTACTTCATTTTCTTCAGACTCCTCCTCTTCCACAGACTACTCCCCCTCTTCATCTTCAGCTTCCCCTAATCTGCTTCTAGGCCCTTGAGGAATGCTTGGATAGCCACTCAACAAGCCAGAGAATGATCTTGATCTTCTTGACTTCACACCTCCTCTTCTGGAGGGTGCTGCACCTTCCATTGGTGGTCCTCTGTCCAAATTTCCACACAGTTCATGAGCTTATGGTGTGCAGTCAGGAGGAGCCCTTGCTGTAGGAGTGAGAACAGCTTGATGTCTTTGAGATCTTGTATTTGTGGCTGGAGGGCTGTGCTTAACTGGCATTATTTAAGAAAGAAAATAGAATTTGATGATACTTGAGAATTAAACAACACTTGGCCAAAACAATCAAATGAGAATCTTGATGAACTTGAGAAAATCAATCAATAGTCTTGAAGTGAATTAATATCAATGAATCTTGAAGAATGAAGATGACAAAATAAAATTCTTATGAATAATAAATTTCAATCAATAAGTCAAATCAAGTCAATTATTGAATCAAATCAAATCAATCAAGTCAATTCAAAATCAAATCAATTATGTCTTCAGGAGTTCAATCAATATCTTCAAAAATCAATTCAATTTCTTCAGGAATAAACTACAACTCAATCAATTAAATCAATCTTTAGGATAAATCAGCTATCTTGAGGAATCAAATCAGTTCAATCAATTAAATCAAATCAGAATATTGAGGTAAAGTCAATTTCTTGAATCATCAATCAATCAATCAATAAATCTTGAGAAATTTCAAAATCAACCAATGATAACACCCAATTCAACGAAAACTCCTGAAACAATAAATCAATTGACCCCAATTCCAATCAATTAAACCTGATAAAGAACCTGAATTGAGACAGAAAATTAAAATAAAATTTGATTGAGAGTTAAGAAGAAAATGAAATGGTCAGCAAAATTCAAGAAATGAGAAAGAGAATCAATTTTCATTTTAATGAAATGAGTGAGATGAAAATTGATGAGAGAGAATGAAATCATAAAAATCATAAGATCATGAAAATCATAATTGAGAATGAGAGAAATGAATAAGAATAAATGAAAGGAAAGAAGCAATTATGAGTTAATTAAAATAACTTCACAGGGGCTCTTCTAAATGAAGAGGGCCTGGAACTCAATGAACAGACTTACTTATGGAGGGCTCATAATAAATACTCAATTGATAAGAGTAATGAGATAAGAGAAATGGTAAGATGTCTCTATGAAACTGTTGATAATATTACATTCAATCAACAGTACTATGACTGTTCTGATGAAATATGATAATAAAAAATTATTATAACCACAATTAAATAATTAAAGAATTATTTCTTTCACGTGTTATACACTACTAGTGATTATAACAGTGACAAGTAATTGTCTAGAAGAATCAATTACAAGAAGAATTTGATAAAAAAAACTTCTTTTATTAAAATAATAAAATTATTTTAATATATAATTATCCTTTGCAAGAATAATTGTAAAGATAGATCTTGAAGGAAACTAATTTCAGAGGAAAACTGTAATAATTAAAGATAAATCACTCACTAATACTCCAAAGAACTTATTAAAGATAAAAGTAGAGAGATTTGATGTAGAATTGTGCATTTAATGGATCAAAATGATTTTATAGAAATATTATAAAAATATATAGCTGATTTCTATTATTTCCCGTCTTTCTGATTGATACTGAAAGAATAAAATACTTAAGAAAAGTTTTAACTCATACTTACTTGTTGGTAACAAAGATATAAATGAATAATGTGATGATGATGATGTGGAAAAAACAGCAAGAGGAGGCCTCTTTTAAGTATAAGACAGCTCATAGAGGCATGCCATGGAGAGAACTGAAAAAGCAGTGAGTGAGAAAACAATAAACCTTTTTGGATTATTGATTGCATCATCTTTTGTCATGTAAGATTGTGATAATTACTTAATTGATGTTTCTATGTGACTACCAACCCATTTATCATTCAGAATAAAAGGAGTAACATCTATAAATCTTCTGCTATTTGAAAATAATCATTGATTTCTCAAATTTATCAATGTTATTGGAAATTTCATAACAGAATGTTTTTTCTGTAAATTTTAAAAGATTCTGTGTTTCACGTGGAATCCTCAAAAATGGACTGTAAGTAAAACTTTTAATTTTACATATAAAAGTATAATTATTTTTGGTTTATATATGAATTGTAAAGTTCTCAATTGGTACTGAAAGCTTCAGAAAGATTCAATAATAATTGTATTTTTAATGAAGTTTTGAAGTTTTTGCCTCATTTCTACATAGAATTGCAAGTATCAGTCTATGACTGGTTGCTATGAGGTAAAACAATGGATAATAGTCCAAAAAGGGTTTTAATTACTCTTTTGGGGTTTATCCATGGAAATTTATTAAGAATTGACATGGTTACAGGAGTCTAAGTAGCTTTTTACCTTGTTGGCATGTTAAAATAGCAGGTTATTCGCTATTTTCTTATGATTTACTGTAGTTGTAACATGGTAACAAAGTTCCCAAAAGGCTTTAGTTTACCAATTAGGCCAATATCAGCAATGTATCCAAGCTTTGGAGCTGTCCATGTCTCAGAGGCCTCAGAAGTTGGGTACCCTGGCTCTCTTTGATGTGTTTTGTCCTCCTTGCCTGTTTTTCACATAAAAATAGAAAATTAAGCTTCAAGTGTGATATCCACTATGGGTGTACCAAAGGTGCATGTAAGAATACCATGATATTTAGTGCCCAAAACATGCATAAAACTATGCTTAGTGTATATGTAACATGGGATTTCTCACATTCCCATTGTTTTGGCGTCAAATGGAGAAAAACAAAATTTTCACAGATCTTTTATGTGGCATTGATGATGTGGTATTGAATTATTTTCCATATTACCACCTCAAAGAGTTAATTTGAGCTTATTCACTCCATGGAGCTAACCTGGGTGAATTTTTGTGTATAATCCAAATCTGGCCTTAAATCCATGGATTTACTTACTCAATAAAAAGTTATTCATCTTTTCTGAAATCAAAAATGATGTATTTTGGATATATGCATGACTTATCAGCTATGCATAATTCAGAATTTATATTTTAATATAATTGTTGCCTATTTGGGTACGTAAAGAATACCTCAAGGCTCACAGAAATAAATTCCTAGTCATAAAATAATAAGCATTAAAATATATGAGGGAAAAACAAAAGCAACAATAAAGGGCCAACCACAAATAATCGTCTACCACTGTTTCAACTTGTTCAGAAAAGAGAAAAGGATTAATAATGGATATGGCCATCAGGACTCTACTGAAAAAGTGAGGGAAGGCAAAGACTAACATAATAATTAATAAAATAATCTTCCTTAATGAGAAATAAAATAATATTAAATAATAAATCCAATATTCAAATTAACTGGGGGAAAAACCCCCAGGTGGGTGAAAGGGGGCTGTTATATGTGAAAAAGTGCCAGCCTGGAGTTTGAGTGTTGAGAAACCATGATTGTATGATTGAAGAACCTTTTTTTGAGATGTGAAACTGTATTGGTGTATCCAATACAGTTATTTGAATAAATACAGGTGTTTGCACCTGTATTGAGGGAAGGCCTGTATTTGGTGAATCCTGTATTTGGTTTCTGCCTGTATTGAGCTGCATTGAGGTTTGAAAATGTATTTGGTGAATCTTCCATGAAACCCCTTGCTGATTAGGTGTTGGAAGATTTTCCATTAGTAATGAATGGTAATGCCCTGTCTGTCTTCATGGCTGTGACAGGTGGGAGCATAAGGATGGTAAGCAGTGTTGAGGATTAGGCCAATTTGAGGGAGGAATTGGAGGCATGTTGGGAATGTTAGGGGTAAGGTCGCAGCGGGAGCATGAGCATGTTAAGTGGAAGGGGTGGGTGAGGATGGATATGTGGGCGCTTCCACAGAGGTATTTATTGAGGGTGGTGCGGGAGCATAAGCATGTTGAGGGTCAGAGAAAAGTAGGCGGGGATGCAGAAGCCAACTCATGCGTGAGAGTAGGCATGGTAAAGGGGTGAGATTGGCGGCAGGGAGGAAGTCATCTCATGCACAAATATGAGCATGCCAAACTGCTGGCTTGCACCATTAGGTTTAATTACCCAAACCTTCCAAATGGTGTTGATATGGGTTTGGGCTTTGAGTGACATACTCACATGACAATTGATGTTGTCTTGATGCAAAAATGATGTGACCCACTAAATCCAGTGACTATAATGTGACACTAACACAACAGAAGCAATATTTCATACTGACAGTGGGGGGATGTGAAGTCAATTTCTGGAAATTTACACAACATTTGCCATGGTGCCATGGGACCAGTTCTCCCCCTTTTGGCCCAATTCCAATGATTCCAAAGGGGGCCAAGGGAGAAGACCAGAAGCATCCAATGCCAGGTGGGTCCACCTGAGCCTAATTTTGGCCAAGAATCCCAGACACCCAGAATTGCCAAAAACCCCAAAAGACCTTGAATTGGCCCAAACACCCAGGATTACAGCCATGGCCTCCTGAAATCACCAGATGCCACTAGCCACCTTCAATAGGAGGTTTCCCCTCAACATCAGGGAAACCTCTGACCCAAGCCTGCAGGAACCAGGAGTGTTGCATATATGGTATTATATACCATCATGCACCATTTTTCCTCAGGAATTCAATGGCAATATTTTGAGGAATTCATTATGCCATTTCAAATCAAGTCCCCAAAGCCAATCACCTGTTTCAAAAGAAGGCTGCAGCCCCTCAGTCTTAGAGTCCATGGTGGCCACCAGGAGACCATTCAAGGACCCCAACTCCACGGATTTCTAGGTGATGGTATTTCAATTCAGGATTCTTAAAAGGGTTACTTCAAGAGGTTGTTGAACATCAAGAAAGTTTTCAAGGCATCAAGAATTCCTTAGACAATTCAACCAGTCCATACAGGATGTATTAAGGAAACCTGTATGGAATTGACCCTTTTGGGCCCATTCATATTCCACTGTGGGAATTCAAGACACACAGCTCAAATTTCAAGATGGAAATATCTGTATTGACCCAATTCATTCAATACAGTTGGGTGACTCCCCTTCGAGGCTCAGTCTTTTAGCTTTTCACATATACTGGCCACCTTTTCATTCCTGGGGAACTTTTCCCCAGTTAATTGATATATTGAATTTATTTTGAGCCTTATTTTATTCTTTATTTTGGAAGTAAATACTGATAATCTTAAGTCAGTCATTTCCACCTTTTTTCTTTGCCTGTCAGTGGATATTGGTGGTCATATCCTTTACTAATTCTATTTTTCTTTCTGGCAGGTTGAAACAGTTAATTGAGGATTCATTTGGTTGGCTCTTTGGCCTTTGGCTTTCTCTTATTATCTTTGTCCTTTGGTTTCCTTCTTATCTTTATCATATTTCATATTTCTCTCTTTTTCTCTGAAAGAAATATATTCTTATTTTATTTTTTTATTCTTAGGATCCCTTGAAGTAAGCTCTTGATTCCTGAGTGCCAGGCCACTCTTGTTTTTCCCAAGAGCCCCTGTGACAGTCTCATGACATTGCACCATTTATTTGTATATTTTTCAAATAATAAGTTTAATCCTTCAGTGATTAATTCATCTTGCATGGCATAATAATCTTGGAAAATGTCAATTGTTTTAATAAATAACATATGGTCATATTCACCTTCAAATGTGAATGCTTTCTTACCATTCTTTTGGTTGAGGTGCTTCCTTCATTGATAATACATTTTTGTCTAGATGGCTTAAGTCTTTCATTAAAGGATTTTTCATTTCCTCTTTTGGTTCAACAGGAATTCTTATGTAAGAAAATGGGGCTGATTAATTTGGCATATTTAAGTTAGCCTCATTTATTTTCTCAATTTTCTCAGTAAAAAGTAATATTTCACTTTGAATTTCATCTTGAAGATTCATTCTTGCTTCATCCATTTTTCTACATGGTCTAGAAGTAACTTTTGTTGTGATTAAGTCTTTTCTTCAACTTTTTCAACAGAAACGCTTAATTTATTTAGTTTTTCTGTCAGATTGTCAATACCCATGTCATGATTGATTGTTAAATTCTTTTCTTTGATATCTCTCATGTACTTGTACAGTTCTTGTTGTCCTTGTATTAATTTTTGATTATTTTCAATTGAGACTTTTGGTTTATTATCTTCAACCATGAATTGAATGTTATTGATTTCTTTTATTTTGTACAAAAAGTTTTGTTACAGATGCTGAATTATTATTTATTTATTTTAAAGATAATAAACTATTTTTAATGTCTTGAAGAGGTAATAGACTACTTTTAATATGTTTCAAAGTATTTAAAACATCAGTAGAAAAGGGATTTTCTTTGGGAAGTGGGCTGTCTCATTATGATTTCCTCTTTGTCCTTGAATTGCATCAAGGTTCTGGCCATGTTGAAGACATTGTCCATGGCATCTTTTTTGATTCATGGAATCCTATAACTTGGGAAATATGGCTTCCTCCAGTTCTTTTCCTTGTTCTTCCTCCCTTCTTGGGGAGGTTGGTTGACTGGTAGTTTTCTGGTAGAATCTATTATGGCTTCTTCCTTGCTTGCCTCCCTCTTTGTGTTGTTCCAGTCTTTTATCTTTTTTTTCTGAGGTTTGGATGATAGTGGATTCCATCCATTAGAGTATCTCACTTCTTTCCTCCTCTTTGACAAACTTTTTCAGGATGTTCCAGGAGTTCATCACTCCGTGGTAGATTTGTGGCAACATTTCCCAATCTTTCTCCTTGTTCACTGTCTAATACTGCTTGTACTCGCTAATTTGAATGTCCATTGAAGCCCTCTGAATGTGATTTATATCCTTTGGAATTACTAATACTTAGTTCCAATCCTGGACAAAATATTATAGGCATTTCTGGAACTTCCTTTTATTGATTCTGTTCCACTGGGGATTTTACCCTTTCTGTTGCCTTTTAAGGGATCTATTTTACTTCTGAGTGCAGCACGATTTGATTAGATGGAGTATTGGGATACACTTACAGAAGTAATAATATAGAAAGTAAGAAATAAAAATATTTCAGAAAAATGAAAAGTCTTTTTATGAAAATTTCAAGAGAGGTACACACCTTCAGAGTCCTGAATACGGGTCCTTGAAAAACCACTTTCTTAGCTTTTCTTTTCTTATTGAAAACTGGTTTTTTTCAGCTTTGGCAAATTTCTTCCACCAATCTTTCAACAGTGGTCAGGTTGTCCTATGTTGTGTTGTCTTCAAACACTAAAAAAGGCAGATAAATATAATTATTTTTATAGAGGTGTTATATTTGAGAGGATATTACAATTTCCATGTAGAAATTGCTTTTATATCTTTGAAATTAAGAGAAATTAATAGAAGAAATGAATAAAAAGGAAGAAAAATTATTTTTTATTATGTTTTCCTTTTTAAAAAATAAAATAAAAGTTGATATGATTATTTAAAATTATGTTATAATATAATTTTGTTTTTAAGATGTAAATATATTTTCCAATCACTAGTCTCACTCAAAGAAAGTTCTTCCAAGTGTAAGGATGTGAAAAACCACATTTACAATGGTACAATTTCTTTCCATAACAGTATTATTGTCAGCCTGTGACTCAAAACCATACCACAAGCATGACAGCCAAAATACCATAAACCAATGGTATAGCCAAGATACCACCAAAACATGGAGCTGAGCCAAATTAGCTCAAGAAGTATCAAAATAAAGGTGAAACTCACCCCTTTTCAAATATACAAGTCCCATCATCATAGGACAAATAATAACAAAGTTATTCCTGCTCCAAGCTGTTGCTGAGCATAAACCTTAATTTTCACCTCACATCTGAACTACAGAGTAGGAGGCCTAAGCCATCAAATGGGTATTTAAAATGAATCTCTAATTCAACTCTATCCAATGGTACCAGCCAAACTGAGCTAGCATCAGTATTACTGAAGTTATGACCAAAATAAAGCCAAATAAGGGTGAACAAAACATTCACCTCTCATCTAACTTCTACAGTTTTAGTGTGAGATACCTAAAGTTGGGTATTTTTGGAAAGAGAACAATCAGGGCTATCCTATGGTGTCATCCATTTTCTCATATCTCAACTAGGACAAAAGGTATGGGGAAAACAAGCCCAATAAATCTTTTGCCTAAAACATGTATATGTACAAAATATCTTGTACATGGAATAACTTTATCATATTTAATGATAACCATATCAAATAAGGTACCATTGTGTAGAACACATACAGGGATACACACCAAACACATTTTGAGGTTGATATCTCAAGAACTGACAAAGTTATGGCTGTTTTAAGGTCAAAATCCTACACTTTGGCCAATACAACCTTACCATGGGATAATATCCCATAACAATGATTATGAGGTGTCAAACTGACAAAGAAGCATGTTTATACTTCAATACCTCATGAGTCAGTCAATACTGGGGTCCCATACAGCTTTTGTACAGAATTCTACGTGTCATACACATCAGAAGCAAGCTATGTGGTCCCCAGATGAAAATCTTCACCCTGGATTGGTGAAAACTGCCCAGGTGTGGTTGAAAAACCACATCTGAGCCCAATACAGTCTATAAAGGCCTTTTGTAAACCACAAGCCTGTCCTAGAGAGTGAAAAATCTTCACTTCCTCTACGTGGAAAGGTCTAGCCACCTTTTCACCCCATTTCAGGATAAAAGGAGGGATTTTCACAGCCAGAGATGCTTTCCACATCCTGCGCTTAAATTCCTACTTATTACAACTGTCAAAAACAGTTATACTCTTGTATAATAACCAGGTATAATTATAATCTTAATTATTGTAGTCTTTATTATTGTCATCAAACAGGTAAAGCTGCACCCAGGGCTTTCAACTGCGGTCACCACCACTATTTTATAATAGTAAAGCCCTTCAGATTTTATTATAAATCCTTAATCTCTATAAATACCTTTATTTTAAACCTTTTATCACGTGTCACAGCTAAAGTTAAAGCTTTAAATAGCCTAATTACTACTTCTACATAGACTCAACCTGACAATATTATGCTCAGAGTTGACAGTAGTTGCAGGGATAATACTAGTAACTGTTGATGCTGTTTCAATATTTTCTTATCTTACCACATTTTCAGACATCAAAGTTAATGAAAAAGTAAATTAATTAAATAAAAAAAGGAATTTTCAAAAGAGAAATGAAAAAATAAAGCCTCACTAATAATATTAAAGAGTCTCATTTTTTTTAAATTTCTTGAATTATAAGTATTTTTCATGGATTTTTGAATTTTTCAATATAACAAAAATACTAAAAAAGGGAAAGATAATTATGCAACAGGTAGAATATCAAGCCTGGGACCCCAAATGCAAGGTGTGGATATGTAACTTTGCTTCAAAATCAAGTACTTTTCCTGTCCTCAAAATTTGTATATGGTACAATATGATTAAAATTATTAATATTTAATATTCTTAGGTGAAAGAATTCCAAATCTATTTTTTCTAACTTTATCAGTATAAAACAATAATATTATAAAGATTTATTGTTTTAACAACAATAAATATTTATCCAAAAATCCTCTATAAGAGATATTTGAGGCTACAAAAGAAATTTCTTCAAGAGAGATTCCAATTGGAATTGATTGAGCAAAGAACTGCAGAAAATTCAAATAAGAACAAATTTTTTGAAAATATTATTAAAGAGAAAAAGCACCCAAAAGTGACCAGAGTGAATTTGAAAACAAAGTGAGAAAGTGAACAGTGATGAAAGATGCTTTAATTCACTTATGGGGTAGTTCAAGTGTAAAAATGCTTATAATTATTTTTTCATGTGATTAAAAGTTTTAAAATTACTTAAGGAAGGTGGTTGGAATTTTTTCTTCATTGGTTTAACAGTGTTTAAACCAATTATAAAAACAAAAGATGTTAACATGAAGAGAAAAGTGGGGCAAAGAAGACATTCTTTTATAACCACCAATTTTCTGACTTCAAAATTAAAATTTAATCTTGCCATTTGTGGAAAAGACTCTGCAAACAGAAAAGCCAATTATGGAATTATTGAACCCTTGTTTAGACCAAAAAGGGGCTGGCTTTAGCCTTTTTAGGCCCTTAAATCCGCCATTGCTATAGTAATACCTGGCTTCAAGACTTCCAAGCATGTCATAATGGGTGAAAGAGATTTCAAAACAGTTAGAAATCTTTTTACTAAGATTTTTTTAACTGCAGGGTAGCTTTACCATCTTGAAAACAGTTAATGTGAGCCTTTGAGATATGACCACATACCCAATAAGTTCACAAAAGATACTTAGAGCAATTACACCTTTAAGATAATTATATTAAAATCACTTAGAATAATTACACATTAATAACAATTACTTTAGAAATACAAAAAATACCATAAATTGGTACAAAACTTGGTTTAACTTAAAAACCAATGAATTAACATGTGAAATAAATTATACCATTGGATTCCCCATGGTAAAATACACATATACCATTTTTATGGCATATCTGTAAAACCAATATTTAATGAGTTATAAGGAATAATACCTTATAAAAACCATAAATCCTTATTTATTTCAAGAACCAATGAAACAACATGTGAAATAAATTGTACCATTGGATTCCTCATGAAACTCCACACATAAAAAGATTAATGAGTTAATTACCAAAGTTAATACTTAAGGAATTAACCTGAATATATGCACTTTTTTGGTCAATGCATATATTCAAGGATCATAGCTAATATCTCTTAAACTATACAAGAGAGAGTGATGAACCAAAAATAAAGTTACCACGTAGTTACTGTAAGAACACAGATATGAACTTTATTTTAAAATTTATAAACAAGGTTAAAACCTATGATGAAATATTGATAAAAATCAACAGAGCTGTTGACCACTTTGTTGTGAAAGTGGTCCAAACTTAGGGTAAAGTACACAGTTGGATTCTACTAGTTCATTTGTGAAGAATGATGTAGTATTTATTATTAAATTCAGGGTATAACCCCCTGAAATCATGATTTGAAGTATAAAATATTGAATTTCAACTGAAAAGATGAGTTACAAGAAAAATCATCAAAATTAGAGTTTTGATGATGTAATGAAAGTCTCTTGGCAGCATAATAGGGTTATGTCAGGCTATCAGAATTCACTCTCTGAATTGCTGTAGCGTGTAAAACCTAAAAGTTATTAAAGATCAAAGTTTGAGCTTAAATTGAGTAGTTATGATCACCTACTGTAACCTTAAATTGAGTTTAACAGTCATATGAGTGATACGATTGGTGAATACTATGAGTTTATGATTAAAACTAATAAAATCCACGAAATTTGGGGTTCTGCCAAGCCTCTGATGTCATCAAACGTAGAGTTATAGTGATAACTCTAAATAATGGAGTAATAATGATGTAATATGGTTTGATCATGATGGAATGATCCTCAAACCTTAAAATATTGATCAATTCCAGTGGATATGATCAGTGAACGTCTACTAGAAGCCTGTTGGACTCTAGGAGGGAGGTATTTACTATAAATAGAGCTCTTTTTGCTCTGTTTTCCCCTCAGACGCATCAAAAACATTAAATCAATTAAATCAAAGGTAATTTCTTTATTATTTATATCTAAAAACTATTATATTATTAAAGACCAAAGACCACTTTTGTTATAAGCATCTATTTTGACGTGATTAAATCATTTATTTAATTGTTTTTGCTAAAAATCTCTCTAAAAACTCATTTCCACGTAAAAATCAAGAATATTAGTAATTTTTCTTTATTTTTATTGTAAATAAAATTTGAAAAGGTTGTACTTATATTTTTTTTTGGCGTAAAATATTTCAAAATTATTATATTAGGTGTTAAAAGTAGGTTATTTTCTCTTATTATAATAATTTTCTCTTTATTATTATTTTAATAATTCTTTAATTAATATAAGTAGTATTTATATTAACTTATAGCTTTAATATTGGTAATATTATTGTTATTAATTATTTTTTATTGATAAAAAACAATTTTTTATGCCTTTATTATTTGTTTGTAACCATAATAAAGTGCTTTTAAATATATTAATTATTTTATATTAATATATTTATTTTATTATATTATATTTTATAATATAAATTATATTATTATATTTTATTAATAATATAATTATTTTTACGCCATAATTATAATAATTCTTTATTATTATAATTATTTTTTATCTTATTTATTTCATTTATAAGGACATTCATAGTACAATAAGTAAAATATTAGTAATTTTTACTTATTGTTTCATAGTCAAACCTTACATTTGGGGGCCTGGGCATGATATTTACTTAAAAGACCTTTAAAAAGATTCTAATTGGGCTTATCCAATAATAAATTATATTTATAATCATGAAATTATATAATAATTTTCTATTTCATTGATTTTAAAAGCTATTGAGGCATTTGGAAAGCAATTGTACTGTCTTACACGTGGTTTTTTCACATCCTTAGACTTGCAAGAGCTTTCTTTGAGTGACTCTAGTGATTAAAAAAGATATTCTATAAATTAAAAATAATTTTTATTATAATTTAATTTTATAAAAAATCATATTAATTTTTATTTTATTCCTTAAAAATAAAAATAAAAATATAAAAAATATTAAAAACCAATAAAAAAGTTATTTTTATTCCTTTTTATTCATTTCTTTATTCATTTCAATTTTTTAAAGATATAAAAGTAATTTTTACGTGGAAAATTGCCATATCTTGCCAAAAAATAACACTTCTTATAAAAAGACTTATATTTATTTGTCTTTTTTGGTGTTTGAGGATAACCCAACAGAAGATAACCAAACTACTGTTGAGAGATTGGTGGAAGAAGCTTGTCAAAGTTCTCCAACACCAGTTATCACTAAAAGAAAGAAAGCTAAGAAATTAGACTTTCCAGGACCCACCATTCAAGACTCTGAAGGTGAGCACCTCTTTTATAATTGCCATAAAAAGAATTTTTATCCTAAAATACTTTTATTTTTTTTATTTCTTAAATTATGACTACCAGAAGAGGTTCCCAATACTCCATCCAAGCAGATGGAGCTGGACTCAGAGGTATAACTGATCCCTCAAAAGGGAAAAGAAAGGGCAATATCCCCAGTGGAACAGAATCCACACAAGGAAGTGCCTTATCCCAAAGGCAAGTCCCAGAAATGCCCATGATATCTGAACCTGAATTGGAGCTAAGTATGAGTAACTCAAATAGGTACAAATAACATTCAGAGGGCTCAAATAGACATCTACATGAGCCAGTACAAGCAGTATTACACAGTGTACAAGGACAAAGATTGGGAAATGCTGCCTCAAATACACCAACAAGTGATGAACTCCTGGCACATCCTGAAAAATTTCCTCAAAGAGGAGGAGATAGTGAAATACTCCAATGGATGGAATCCACTGTCATCCAAACCTCAAATCAAAAAAATCAAGGATTACCACACCAAAAAGAGGGAGGCAACCAAGGAAGAAGCCCCATTAGCTTCTACCAGCAAGCCCCAAGCCAACCCACTTCCCCAAGAAGGGAAGAAGAACAAGAAAAAGAATTGGAGGAAACCATATTCCCCAAGCTACAGGATCCCAAAATCCCAAAAGGATTCCATGGACAATCTTTTCAACATGGCCAGAACTTTGATGGAATTCAAAGACAAAGAGGAACAAAGAATGAGACAACCCAATTTCCCAAAGAATTAACCTTGCCTCCTGATGTTGTAAATACTTTAACAGAGCTTAAAAGTAGTATTTTACCTCTTAAAGACATGAAAAATAGTTTATTATCTTTCCAAGAAATAAATAATAGCTTATCATCTTTAACCAAACTTGTTGTACAAAATAAGAAAGAAATTGATAACATAAGATTTATGATTGAAAATAATAAATCAAAAGTATTAATTGACAATACTCAGAAATTAATACAAGGACAACAAGAATTGTACAAATACATAAGTGATATCAAAGAGAAAACTTTGACAATGAATTATGATGTGGGTATTGACAATCTTACAGAAAAATTAAATAAATTAAGTATTTCTGTAGAAAAATTTGAAGAAAAGACTTCATCACACCAAAAATTACTTTTGGACCATGTGGAAAAAAGTGATGAAGCAAGAATGTATCTAAAAGATGATATTCAAAGTGAAATAAGGCTTATTACTGAAAAAACGGATAAAATGAATGAGGCTAATTTAAATATGCCAAAGTTATCAACTCCATTTTCTCATATAAGAAGCCCTGTTAAAACAAAAGAGGAATTGACAAATCCTTTCATAACAGACTTGAGTCACCAAGACAATAACTTAGTCTTAATGAAGGAAGCACCTCAATTAAAAGAATGGCCAATATTCACAGGAGAAGGTGAATATTACCACATTTCATTTATTAAAACAATTGACATGTTACAAGAAGACCATGCCATACCAGATGAATTAATCACTGCAAGATTACATTCATTGTTTGAGAAATCTTCAAAAAGATGGTATTATGGCATAAGACAAACAAATGGTAAAAATACCTGGTCTTGGTGGAAACAAGAAATAATCACCAAGTGGGCAAATGATTCCTGGAGGTATAAGATAGAAAATGCATTTGAAAATTCTTTCTTTGACCCAGAGAAAGATAAACCTTTGACTTGGTTCTTGAAACAAGTTGAAAGGCTTAATGCACTGTACCCAGAAATGTCACAAAAAATGGTGCACATGAAAATACTTAAGAAATGTGGAGGGGAACTAGAACATGCCCTGAGAAGCAGGTGTATAGAACCATGCTCCACAGAAGAATATATAAATGCACTAGAAGATATAGTGACAAGAACAAAATCTGGCAGAACTTGGAAGAAATTGGACATTAAAAGCCCAAATAAGCCATTTATCAAAAAATATATATTAAAAGAATCCTTCAAGCCCAATACATCCAACAATAATGAGCAAAGAAAATGCCATAAATGTGGAGGTATTGGACACTTAGCCAATAATTGCCTCAAAAAGGC
This sequence comes from Austropuccinia psidii, assembly GCA_023105745.1. Classification (NCBI taxonomy): domain Eukaryota; kingdom Fungi; phylum Basidiomycota; class Pucciniomycetes; order Pucciniales; family Sphaerophragmiaceae; genus Austropuccinia; species Austropuccinia psidii. Next base: position 56,818,237 of record JALGQZ010000004.1, read on the forward strand.
AAAGATCAATGAAATAGTGGAAACAGAAAACCACAATGACAAAGAGGAGGAAACTGACTCTGAAAAAGAGACAGAAGAGTCAGAAAGCTCTGAAAGTGATGAAATCAATATAATTAATGCACAAATTAATAATATTTATATAACTTATGAAGTAATGGATGTTAACTCAAACTTACCACAAGTTGGGACATCTGACACAAACCTGACAAATATACAAGATGCCAAAATGTATAGAACCAAACCTGCAAGAGGAATGGCATATAAATCTGGAAAATCAAGTATAAGTATTGTTATGGTTGATAACCAAGAAGGAAAAGTTAACTTAGATACAGGAGCATACTGCACCTGTGTTGGAAAAAGTTATTTAAAAACCATTGTCCCAGACTGGCAAGAAAAACTTATGCCAATACAAGGTGTCAAATTCAGTAGTGCAAGTGAGAGCATGAAGCCCCTTGGAATAATTGATTTAACACTAATTTTTCCTCATCCTTCACAATGTGTCAGAATCAAAGTGGAATTTGTGGTAATGGACAACTGTACCAGTAATCACTTTATCCTGGAAAATGACTACTTATCAATATATGGTATAGATATCTCTAACCAGAAGGATAGATATTTTACTATAGGAGACAGCAAAAGACAAAAGTTTGGCTTCTTAAATAACAAATAACAAATTACAGTTATTAAGAATGGAGAAAAGATTCCAGAAAAGGATCTTTTTATATCTGAACAACTTAAAGAGGCAGAATTCAATCAAGAATTAACAGAAAGAATGAAAGAAAAACTAATTGACCTCTTATTTAAGTACTAAAATGCCTTTGCAACTGACAAAGATCCACTAGGTGCTATAATTGGGCATGAAGTAGACATAATTCTTCATGTGGAAAAGCCTTACCCACCCTTACTAAGGAGACCAGCTTACCCAGCTAGTCCAAGAGCCAGAGAAGCCTTAGAGGTACACATTAAAGAATTAATGGACCTTGGAGTACTGAGAAAGGTAGGACATAATGAACAGGTAGAAGTCACTACACCTGTCATTATAACTTTGCATAATGGAAAATGAAGGATGGTAGGAGACTTCAGAGCCCTGAACACCTATACTGTAAGATGTGACTATGAAACTGATGATAATATTACTATTAATCAACAGTACTATGTCTGTTCTTTTGAAATATAATAATAAAAATTATTATAACCACAATTAAATAATTATGAAATTATTTCTTTCACGTGTTATACACTACTAGTGATTATAACAGTGAGCAGTAATTGTCTACAAGAATCAATTACAAGAAGAATTTAATAATAAAAACTTCTTTTATTAAAATAATAAAATTATTTTAATATATAATTATCTTTTACAAGAATAATTATAAAGATAATTCTTGAAGAAAACTATTACTAGAGAAAAACTTTAAGAATTAAAGATAAAAGACTCACTAATACTCCAAAGAACTTATTGATAATAAAAGTAGAGAAATTTGACGTGGAATTGTGGATTTAAGGGATCAAAATGATTTATAACAGTATTACAACAATATATAGTTGGATTCTATGATTTCACGTCTTTCTGATTGATTCTGAAAGAATTAAAACACTTAAGAATAGTTGAACTAATACTTACTTGTTGGTAATAAAGATTTAATAAATTGATAAGATGATGATGAAAAAACAGCAAGAAGAGGCTTCTTTTAAGTCAACAACAGCTCACAGAGGCGTGCCATGGAGCAAACTGAAAAACCAGTGAGTGAGAAAACAATAAACCTTTTTGGATTATTGATTGCATCATCTGTTGTCATGTAAGATTATCATAATTACTTAATTGATTCTTTTACGTGACTACCAACCCCAATATGGTTAAGAATAAAAGGAGTAACACTTGTAAATCTTCTTTTATTCTAAAATAATCATTGATTTCTCAAAGTTATCAATGTTATTGCCAATTTCATCACAGGTTGTAATTACTGTGAATTTTTGAAGATTCAGTGTTTCACGTAGAATATCCAAAATTGGACTGTAAGTAAAACTTTTAATTTTACTAGTAAAACTGTAATTCTTTTTGGTTGTACCATAGATAATACAGTTCTCCTTTAGTCCTGAAAGTTTCAGAAAGATTCATTAAGAATTGTATTTTTAATGAATTTTTGAAGGTTTTACCTCATTTCTACGTAGAATTGCAAATAGCAGTGTTTTGCTGGTTGCTATGAGGTAAATCAATGAATATGGGTCCCAAAAGGGTTTTAATTACTCTTTTGGGGTTTATCCATGGAAAGTCATTAGTAATTGACATGGTTACAGGAGTGTAAGTAGCTCATTACCTCCTTGGCACGTCAAAATAGCAGGTTATTTGCTATTTTCTGATGTTTTACAGTAGTTGTAACTTGGTAACCAAGTTCCCAAAGAGTTTTAGTTTACCAATTGGGCCAAGATGAGCCATGGATCCATGCTCTGGAGCTATCCACGCCTCTGAGGCCTCAGAAGTTGGGTACCCTGGCTCTCTTTGATGTCTTTTGTCCCCCTTGCCTATTTTTTACGTCAAAATAGTAATTTAAGCTTAAAGTGAGATATCCACTATGGGTGTACCAAAAGTCCATGTAAGAATACCATGATATTAAGTGCTCAAAACATGCATAACACTATTCTTAGTGTATATGCAACATGGGATTTCTCACTTTCCCATTATTTTGGCTAAAAATCAAGAAAAACAAAAATTTTCACGGATCTTTTATGTGGTATTAATGATGTGGTATTGAAGTATTTTCCATTTTACCACCTCAAATACTTAAATTGAGCTTATTCACTCTATGGAGCTACCCTAGGTGAATTTTTGTGTAGAATCCAAATCTGGTCTTAAATCCATGGATTTACTTACTCAATAAAAAGTTATTCATCTTTTCTGAAATTGAAAATGATGAATTTTGGATATATGCATGACTTATGAGTTTTGCATAATTCAAAATTTCTTTTTAAGATAATTGTGGCCTATTTGGGTATGTAAAATATACCTCAAGGCTCACATATACCATTCCAGACAGATATCCAATACCTAGAATCCATGAGACATTGACCCAATTCTCACAAGCTAAGTTCATTACAGCTATGGATGCTCTTAAGGGTTTTAATCAAAATGTCTTAACAGACAATGCCAAGAAACTACTAAGAATAATAGTCCATAGTGGAATTTTTGAATACTTAAGAATGCCATTTGGGATAAAAAATGCACCTTCCCATTATCAAAGAATGATGAATACCATATTCCCTGAAGAATTATCAGTGGGATGGTTGGTTATCTATATTGATGATATTATAGTCTGCTCAGGGACTTTGGAAAGCCACCTTACAAGACTAGAAAGATTACTTCAGAAAATAGTACAAGTAAATATGAAAATTTCCTTGAAAAAGTGTCATTTTCCATATAGTGAGCTAAAAGCACTAGGACATTTTGTATCTGGACTTAGTCTAGGCATAGACAAAAATAAATTGGCAGTAGTAGTACTTAAACCAATGCCTCAAACCAAAAAATAAATGCAATCATTTCTAGGATTTGCTGGTTACTATAGACAGCATATAAAGGACTTTTCAAAAATTGCTAAATCCTTGTATAAGCTATGTGACCAACAAACAGTTTATGAAATGACTGAAGAAAGGGTCAAGGCATATGAAGAATTGAAAAATTCACTAACAAATGCCCCATTTCTTCTAATGCCAGATTGGAAACAACCCTTCAAACTATACATTGATGCTTGTGGAGAAGGACTAGGTGCTGCACTTCACCAAACACAAATTATCAATGATAAACCAGTGGAAGGACCAATTTGTTTCATTTCAAGGAAGATAAAGCCAACAGAAGCAAGGTATGGAGCCAGCCAAATGGAATGCTTATGCTTAGTGTGGGCTTTAGAGAAACTGCATTATTATTTGGATGGCACAGTATTTGATGTAATCACAGACTGTAATGCTGTGAAATCACTATTAAATATGAAGACTCCAAATAGACATATGCTGAGATGGCAAATTGCTATCCAGGAATACAAAGGAAATCTGCCTATTGTTCATAAATCTGGTAATATCCATAAAAATGCAGATGGTCTTAGCAGATGGGCTTTAGCAAATACCCCTGACAATCCAGCATGGGTACCACAAGAAGAACACCATATATAAGGAATATGTGTTACAGACATTGGCACAGAATTCTTTAACCAAGTTAAAGAAAGCTATAAGATAGACAAAAATTGCCATATCTTAAGCCAACTTCTAATGAAACACTGCAAAGACCCATCACTTTCATCAAAGCTAGATGAAACATGGAAAAAGGCATATGATGAAGGAAGATTCCACCTCCTTGATGGAATCCTCTACCATAGAACAAAACACACATGTGTTATGACCTTAACAGATAGAACACTAATAAACACTATTTTACATGAGTGTCATGATAGTGTTGCATCTGGACATCTCTCAGAAGATAGGACACTAGAGAGGGTGAAAACCTGCTCTTGGTGGCCAAATTGGAAGAAAGATGTTGCAGAGTACTGCCAAACATGTTACAGATGCCAAAAAGCCAACAGAGCCACAGGAAAGAAATTTGGAATGATGATCCAAATCCAAGAACCAAAATCCCCATGGGAAATAGTTCATATAAATTGGGTAACAGCATTACCTCCAGGAGGAGACAGGAGTTATAATGCATGCCTAGTGTTAGTTGACAGGTACAGTAAAACTCCCATGTTCTTACCATGTCACAAAGATGACACAGCTATGGATACAGCCATAATGATATGGAATAAAGTCATTAGCCACACAGGCTTATTCCAAAACATTATAAGTGACAGAGACCAAAAGTTCACTTCAGCATTATGGAAAAATCTCCATAGCTTTTTTGGGACAAAGTTATCATTCTCAACAGCTTATCATCCTCAAACTGATGGTTTAGCAGAGAGAATGATACAGACCTTAGAGGACATGATCAGAAGATTCTGTGCTTATGGGCTAGAATTCAAAGATTCTGATGGTTTTACCCATGATTTGTGTACACTAATACCAGCACTGGAACTGGCATATAAAACATCCATCCATTCTTCTACTGGAAAAACACCAGCAATGATAGAAAAAGGTTGGAATCCAAGACTTCCTTATGATACCCTCAAAAAGGACTTGGTGGATATACACCCAACAGCAAGCAGCTTCAAAATAATGCTTGACAAAGCAAGACACCATGCAAACAGATGCATGCAAGACTCTTTCAAATATGCAAAGGAAAGATGGAACAAAAGTCATAAACCACCTGACTTCAAAATAGGAGATTTGGTGTTAGTATCAACTCTTAATTTTAATAACATAAAAGGACCAAAGAGATTAAAAGATTCCTTTGCAGGACCATTTATGATAAAAGCACTTCATGTACCCAGTGCTGTACAATCGAAACTCACAGGTGATTTAATGAACAAACACCCAGCTTTCCCTGTAAGTCTAATAAAACCTTACAGCTCAAGTGGCAAGGAATTATTTCCACTAAGAAATATACCCCCACTTGAAATCCCCCCTTTGGAAGAAGGAGAAGAAAAGAAAGATATGAGAGTTCTTAAAGAAAGAAGGACAAGAAACAAAAAAGAAAGAGAATACCTTGTAAGGTATAGAAATCCAAGTCAAGAAGATGAATGGCTACTTGAGAAAGATATAACAAATGCTGATAAACTACTAAGGAGGTTTAGACATGAAAGAAAACCTAAAGAATAATAAAATCAAGCATTATTGAGCTTCAAGACTGGTAAAGTCTACTGAAGAGGTAGGACAGTGGATGATACCCTAATCACACATGTCAGATTGTGGTATCATCTTTTTTGGTGGTAGGGAATGTGAGCCTTTGAGATTTGACCACATACCCAATAAGGTCACAAACAATACTTAGAGCATTTATACCTTTAAGATAATTGTATTAAAATCACTTAGAATAACTACACATTAAAAATAATTACTTTAAAAATACAAAAAATACCATAAATTGGTACAAAACTTGGTTTAACTTAAAAACCAATGAATTAACATGTGAAATAAATTATACCATTGGATTCTTCATGGTAAAATACACATATACCATTTTTATGGCATATCTGTAAAACCAATATTTAATGAGTTATAAGGAATAATACCTTATAAAAACCATGGATCCTTACTTATTTCAAGAACCAATGAAACAACATGTGAAATCAATTGTACCATTGAATTCCCCATGATACTCCACACATAAAACAATTAATGAGCTAATTACCAAAGTTAATACTTAAGGAATTAACCTGAATATATGCACTTTCTTGGTCAATGCATATATTCAAGGATCATAGCTAATATCTCTTAAACTATACAAGATAGAGTGATGAACCAAAAAGAAAGCTACCACGAAATTACTGTAATATCACAGATATGAACTTTATTTTACAATTTATAAACAAGGTTAAAACCTATGATGAAATATTGATAAAAATCAACAGAGCTGTTGACCACTTTGTTGTGAAAGTGGTCCAAACTTAAAATGAAGTACACAGTTGGATTCTACTAGTTCATTCGTGAAGAATGATGTAATGTTTATTCTTAAATTCAGGGTATAACCCCCTGAAATCATGATTTGAAGTTTAAAATATTGAATTTCAACAGAAAAGATGAGTTACAAGAAAAATCATCAAAATTAGAGTTTTGATGATGTAATGAAAATCTCTTGGCAGCATAATAAGGTTATGTCAGGCTATCAGAATTCACTCTCTGAATTGCTGTAGCGTGTAAAACTTAAAAGTTATTAAAGATCAAAGTTTGAGCTTAAATTGAGCAGTTATGATCACCTACTGTAACCTTAAATTAAGTTTAACAGTCATATGAGTGATAAGATTGGTGAATACTATGAGTTTATGATTAAAACTAATAAAATCCACGAAATTTGGGGTTCTGCCAAGCCTCTGATGTCATCAAACGTAGAGTTATAGTGATAACTCTAAATAATGGAGTAATAATGATGTAATATGGTTTGATCATGATGGAATCATCCTCAAACCTTAAAATATTGATCAATTCCAGTGGATATGATCATTACACGTCTACTAGAAGCCTGTTGGAATCTAGGAGGGAGGTATTTACTATAAATAGAGCTCTTTTTGCTCTGTTTTCCCCTCAGACGCATCAAAAACATTAAATCAATTAAATCAAAGGTAATTTCTTTACTCTTTATATATAAAAACTATTATATTATTAAAGACCAAAGACCACTCTTGTTATAATCATCTATTTTGACGTGATTAAATCATTTATTTAATTGTTTTTGCTAAAAACTCTCTAAAAACTCATTTCCACGTAAAAATCAAGAATATTAGTAATTTTTCTTTATTTTTATTGTAAATACAATTTGAAAAGGTTTTATTTATATTTTTTTTGGCATAAAATATTTCAAAATTATTATATTAAGTGTTAAAAGTAGGTTATTTTCTCTTATTATAATAATTTTCTCTTTATTATTATTTTAATAATTCTTTAATTAATATAAATAGTATTTATATTAATTTATAGCTTTAATATTAGTAATATTATTGTAATTAATTGTTTCTATTGATAAAAAACAATTTTTTACGCCTTTATTATTTGTTTGTAACAATAATAAAGTGCTTTTAAATATATTAATTATTTTATATTAATATATTTATTTTATTATATTATATTTTATACTATAAATTATATTATTATATTTTATTAATAATATAATTATTTTTACGCCATAATTATAATAATTCTTTATTATTATAATTATTTTTTATCTTATTTATTTCATTTATAAGGACATTCATAGTACAATAAGTAAAATATTAGTAATTTTTACTTATTGTTTCATAGTCAAACCTTACAGTTAAAACTTCCCTGGTTGGTATCAAAACCTCATCATCAATTGAGTCAGAGACCCTATGACTCAATTCCAGGAAAACAGTGATGAAATTTTGTGTGAAATTTGACAACCCATTCCTGTTGGCAAGGATTCTGGGGAAGTCTGGCCGCCTTGTAGCCATGATGCCTTTTCCCCCCAGAATTGATCTTTCCAATTTATTTTTTCATCATTTACTCATCATTTATTATACTTGTAATTGACATATGCAATTCAATTGAGTTTGTACATTACACAATTTTAGTAATTGATCACTCATATGTAAATCAAAGCTCACTTATGTAATACATGTGCATATTTTTAAATTTGAATTCAAAATACTTCAATTCCTCATAGCTTCAAAACTACACACCACACCTCAATTTTAACACAAAAATTGATGTTTAACAACGCATGTGGTGTCAATTAAATAAATATTTTGAGGATTCTCATTTTTTATTCCAAAAATACCAAAAATTTAATTTAGGCTTATTTAGAATTAAGTTACAGAAATTTTTTGAACATTTTTTATTTAACCTTTTTTCAAAAACATTACAGTTTTAATATTTTTGTTGAATTTCATTTTTACTTTATTTTTTCAAGCAAAAAGGTGTTTTCACAATTACAAATGTCAAAGTAAGTTTATTTTTAGATTATAATTAAAATTTCAACTTCATATATAAATTTTATATTTATAATGTAATTTTTGATTTTTATGATATTACTATATTTATTCTATCTATAATTATATCATATTTTATTCTTTGTGGTCTTTTGGGTATAGAAAAATACCTCCAGGGCTCACACTTTTAGTATGAATAAAGTTTTCATGTTTATGATTTTTTTTGAAATATAAGTATTTTTTATGAATTTTTAAATTTTTCAATATGAAAAAACAATTAAACAAGGAAAAAAAGATGTTACATCTGAAATATCAATTCTGGGCACCCAAATTTAGAGTGTGGTTATGAAATTTCTCTTAAAAATAAAGTACCTTCCTGTCTTCAAAATTTGTGGAAGGTAAAATTTGATTTAAAATATCATGTTTTAAGATATTTTGAGTGAAAAAATGCCAAATATATTGTTTTTAAGGTTTCTAGTAAAAAACAATGATATTAAAACGATTGTTTGTTTTATCAACAATAAACATTTATCCAAAAAGTACTATAAAAGAGATATTTGAGGCTAAAAAAGAAAGCTCTTCGAGAGCAATTCCAATTGGAATCCATTGAGCAAAGAGCTTCAATCAATTAATAGAAGAACAGAGTATTTAAAACAATTTTTTAAATGGAAAATATTCCCAAAGGCTACCAGACTGAATTTGGAAACAGAGTGACAAAAGTAATGGTGATTAGAGATTATTTAATTCACTTTTGGGGTGATTCAAGGGTAAAACTGATTATAACAGTTCAAAAAAATGATTAAAATGACTTTTTGATTTTTCCAAAAGGTTTAAAATGATTAAGAAATGGTAATTGATATCTGTTATTGATTGGTTTAACAGTGTCTAAACAAATTATACAAGGAAAACATTTTAACATGAAGACAAAAGTGAGGCAGAGAAGAAATTCTTCTATAGCCACCAATCTTCTTACACCAAAAGTAAGTTTTACTTTAATCAGTTTTGAAAAACACTTTGGAAGCAGAAAAGCCAATTATGCAAATATGTAACCCTGGCTTAGACCAAAAAGGGGTTGATATAGCTATTTTTTGCTATTTTCAACCTTTTTAGTCCCATAAATCAGCCATTACTATAGTAAAAAAACCTTCAAAACACAACAGAAAGTTTGTAAGAGACCTGAAAACTAGTGAGAACTGTTTTTACTAAAATTGTTTTAACTAAAGGGTAGCACTACCCTCTTGGCATCAGTTAAAACTGCCCTAGTTGGTATCAAAACCTCATTATCCATTGAGTCACAGACTCTGTGACTCAATTCCAAGCCAAAAGGGATGAATTGTTGTGTTAATTTTGACGTCCTATGCCTTTCAGAAAGGAATTTGGGGGAGTCTGGCACCCTTGGAGCCAAGATTTCTTTCCCCCCCCAAAAAAAATTAATCTTACCAATTTATTTTTTCTTCAATTCCTCATCACATACTATACTAAATTTTTACCTATGTAATTCAATTGAAAATTTACAGTATACAGCTGTAATTATAGATTCCACATATGTAATACAGGTGCACATTTTGACATTTCCATTGAAAACACTTCAGCTCATCATAATTTCTAAAATACACACCACACCTTCCTTTTACACAAAACTTGATGGTTACAACCACATGTGGTGTGAATTAACTTAAGCATTTGAGAATTATCATATTTTCATACAGAAATTACTAAAAAGTTAATTCAAGCTTATTTAGAGTTTAGCTATAGAACTTTCACTCAGAGGTGACTTCACCTAATTTTTTATGAGGAATCCAATGTTGAAATAATTTTCAAAAGTTTATTTTTTTAAAAAAGGGTATAATAATTTGTATTTAGCTTTTTCCAAAAATATTTTTGGTAAAAATTCTATTTTTACTTAATTTCCAAGTAAAAATGTATTTTCACACTTTTAATGTAATTTTTATTTTAAATTATAATAAAAATTCCAATTTAGTATATAAGTTTTATATTTATATTTTAGTTTTTGTTGTATAATAGGAATAAATTTCTTTATTTATGATTAGAACTTGTTTTCATTTTTTGTGGTCTTTTGGGTATATGAAAATACCTCTAAGGCTCAAAGTCATTGGGAGTGTCAATTACTCAAGCACAGAAACAAGACCAGATCTAGTATTTTCAGTAAGTGGTCTCTGTCTTTATTTCTGGAAAATCACAGCATGAAACATTTGAAGTTTTTCCTGCACATATTGAAACACTTGAAGGGCATCCACCAACTAGCAATGTGTTACTGGAGCAATGGTAAAAGGGGAATCAAAGAATTTAGTGATGTTGACTGTGGAAACTGAAGGATGACTAGATGATCAATTTCAGGTTACTTAGCCATATTTAATAACTGTCTGGTGTTTTGGAAGACAAGAAAGCAACATGCTGTATCAACCTCAACTGCAGGGGCAGAATACAAGTCACTGTGACTTGACCTCCAAGCTGCTGTGGTTCAAGCAATGGACAATTAAGGTTGAAATCGAAAAATGTAACAACTCAATGATGGTCTGGTGTGATAATCAAGCTTTCATAGATACAGCAAATGGCAATTATAATTCAAACAAAAAAAGAATTAAGCATGTGAACATACAACTGCACTTTCTAAAGGAAGCGGTTCACTCAAAAAAAACTAAACTTAACTATGTTTTAACTATTAAAATACTAGCAAATTTTCTAACAAAGTCAGTCAACAAGAAAATCCTGTAAAATTCATTGAAAGCATTGGGTATTTTGTGACTAGGAGTGAGGGGGGATGTCAGAAATCTGAAAGGTCAAGATTGTCCATCGCCAACTGTATTTCAAAATACCAAAAAGTTTGCTGTCATGGGCACTCCTTGTAAGGTGTGGATATGAAACTTTGATAAAATATCAAATAATTTTCCTGTCCTCAAAATTTGTATAATTTAAAATTATTTGCAAATAGTAAGAAATGGTGTTTTTAAACAGAAAACACACCAATTTTATTTTTTTTCACTTTTTAAGTACAAAACAATAATATAATAAAAATTTATTGTTTTACCAACAATAAAGATTTATCTAAAAATACTCTACAAGAGATATTTAAGGCTACAAAAGAGATTTCTTCAAGAGAAATTTCAATTTGAATTGATTGAGAAAAAACTGCAAGCAATTAATCAAAGAACAAAGTCTTTAAGAAGACATTTGAAGAGAAAACATGCACAAAAGTGACCAGAGTGAATTTGGAAACAAAGTGACAAAGTTAACAGTGATGAAAGATGCTTTAATTCACTTTTGGGGTGGTTCAGGGATAAAAATGGTTATAAGAGTTACAAACAATGATAATAATGATTTTTTCACGTGGTTAAAAGGTTTAAAATGATATAAAAAAGGTGGGTTTAATCTCTTATTGATTGGTTTAAAAGTGTTTAAACTAATTATAAAAGGAAAAGATTCTAACATAAAGAGAAAAGTGGGGCAAAGAAGACATTCTTTTATAGCCATCAATTTTCTTACTCCAAAAGTAGAATTTACTCTTTGTAGTCGTGGAAAACACTCTGAAAACAAAAAAGCCAACTATGGCATCATTGAACCTTGGGTTAGACCAAAAAAGGGCTGGTTTTAGCCATTTTCGACCCTTAAATCAGCCATTACTATAGTAATACCTGGTCTAGAGCCTTCGAAATGGGTCAGAATGTGTGTAAGAGTTGTAGAAACCAGTTAAATCTGTTTTTACTATGGTCGTTTTAACTTAAGGGTAGTCCTACCCTCTTGGCAACAGTTAAAACTGCCCTGGTTGGTATCAAAACCTCATCATTAATTGAGTCACAGACGCTGTGACTCAATTCCAGGCCAAAAGTGATGAACTTTTGCATGTATTTTGACATCTCACGCCTTTCAGAAAGGATTTTGGGGGTCTAGCTCCCCCTTAGACCTAGAGCGTCTTTTCCCCCCAGAATTAATCTTTCCAATTTTTTTTTAATTCCTCATCATGTAATACAATTATAATTTACATATGTAATTTAATTGAGTTTTTACTTATGCATCTGTAAAAATTAATACCTCATATGTAAATTAAAGTTCAATTATGTAATACACGCACACATTTTGACATTTCAATTGAAAATACTTCAATTCCTCATAATTTCTAAACTAAACACAAAACCTCAATTTTAACACAAAAATTGATGGTTAACACCACTTGTGATGTGAATTAAATTAACGTTTTGAGGGTTTTCATACTTTTGTACAAAAAAATACTAAAAACTTAATTTAAGCTCACTTATAGTTGAGTTACAGAAATTTCATCCAGAAGTGACCCCACTTTATTTTCTATGTGAAATCCAATGGTGTGATAATTTCTTTATGTTTATTTATTGGCTAAAAAGTGATAATATATTTTATATATCTTTTTGCCAAAAAATTTTTAATTTCATAATTTTTATTAAAAATTCATTTTTACTTAATTTTTACAAGTAAGAATGTATTTTTATAATTTTAAATTTTATTGTACTTTTATTTTTAAATTATAATTAAATTTTGATTTTTAAATATAAATTTGTATTTATATTTCAATTTTTATTTTTATAATATAAATAAATTCATTTTATTCATATTTATATCTTAAGTTATCATTTGTGGTCTTTTGGGTATATGAAAATACCTCTAAGGCTCACACTCCTGCAAAGAGGAGCCATGGATACCTCACCAGTGATTATAAAAATTGCACCCTTGGAGAAATCCATTGGGGCAATATTATTCTCAACTTTTCAATCTCTTTCTTTTCATCTCCATTACTTTATTTTCTTACTTTCTGAACTATTAAAATTATTTCATGTTCTATTCTCCCAACTTCCTTTTCTCATATCATTACTTGTTGTTTGAAACCAAGTCAGGTATGAAATTTCTTACTCATCTTTTTTTGTTATATAAACAAGAAAACTAATTTCTTTTGTCAAAAATAGCTAGCCATTGTTTGGGAAAAGTCATCATGTTCTCTGTTTTGTATCTACTTGCATTCCACCTTTAGGTATCTATCTTTTCTTCTCAGAAAACCCTACCTTCCTGCTTGGTTATTCCAACTTTAGTTTTACCAATTCTTACATTGTTTTATCCAGATCTTTAACATTCTCATGTTAAGGTATTTTGTTCTTGAAATTCACGGGTTAATCTAACTTACTTTCTCAACATTTTGAATCTGAGTCTCACCTCGAATATTTTGTGTAACAATATTTCGCCCATATTTTGTTCTTCAACTTGACAAGATGGAACCATAGATTTGAAAGTAGGGCATTCTGCTACATTTACAAAATCTTGGTGGGAAATGAAGTCATGATTGCGCATTTCTTCATAATGCTTAAATAAGAGAAACAAAAACAAAAACCAAGAAAATTGAAAAAAATGAATTCTCGTGTTTGTCTTCGGAGCTTTTCTATAGGGAATTTTATATACATCTTAGTTCGGCATGTTCAATCGATAGCACTTTCAAGACAGACGCCAAGCTAAGATTGGTTGGCATACAGTTGTGGCACTGACATGAAGGAAACAGGGCGCTAATCACTTGAGCAATGGGCTCAATAATGTGCAACTGGGCTTGCAGCCACACTCATTTCTACTCTCAGCATGCAGTTTGTTTTTGTGGTTGCGCCATACAATTAAAGGTGTGGCGTTTTTCGGCCTGGCGGGCCAATGCCCCTTTTCTTCCCAAGCCGGTCTTGATGGAGGCACCTTGGTGTTAGGGCACCTGCTTTGCTAACAAAAACTGTTAAGCAACACCATCCTCTGCGGTCAAGTCCTAAAATTCTCCGACAACTGAAAAATTTTCTCATTCTTAAAGCAAATACCCCCGACAAGCATGCCATCCAAGCTAATCTTTCCACTAATATTCATATCCAACTTGTTTCTCCAATCTTTTTGCTCACAAGTTTTCAGTAAGATACAATGTGCCATCGAGTGGGGTACCTTCCCGACCCCCAACCAGGGGCAAGAAGAAATGGTTTGTGAGTTGTGAAACGTTCCTTTTATATTCTGATTGACTTCGTCAACTAATGAACGACATTTTCTCCACAGCTTGTACCACTCTGAAAATGGAGCCATATGTCTGTGTGAGAAAATCATGCAACAAATCTAGTAAGTACCTTCCCTTATTTTAATCGAAGTGTCCACCAAGGAAGCTAATGCGAAACTGGTTATAGAAAAAGGCCAGCAGATGAGATTTAAAAGATGCGCCATACCCCGTCTCACAGGAATTTCTGACACAAACGACGTAACCACCACAGTCTTTTCAGCATACCCCAGTTGCGGCGAAATTCGTGAGTGATAATGCTTAAGCTTCCAACTGTTGTGACGTAGCTCTTAAAAAGGAAGTTTTATGTAGACATCACCAATGGAAACAGCCCACAAGGGCATGTATATAACGCCTGGTGTGACATGAAAACGAACCCGGTAGGACCGGACACTAGACCACGTAAGCCGTCAAGTTTTTCTTCCATCAAATAGTCCTCAGGCACTTCAATCTCATCATCGAGATGCATCCTTCAAATAGTGTGTGATACATGTTACCAAGCATCATTCAAGCCTCCGGTAAATCCTACTTGCCGTCAGGTATAAGGTGACTTAAAAGCTCATAGAATTTAAAGCGTTGCGTATGAATCTCAAGTTGTAAAGACTTTGCCTTTCGTAATCGTATCAACCGTTTGAAAGTTTAAACTATTTTGACCATGGATCAAGTCGTCCAAAGTCTCTTGATACAATTCTCAAGGCTACATATTTTCTTAAATGAAGCTGCGTCAAGAAAAAAAGAGTACTTAAATTTTCTAATCAGAAACATTCGACTCAGTGTTCTCCGCTTTGTCAAAATTGGGAGCACATTTTTTTATCAAATTATCCAATTTGATTGCATAATTAAGATTTGAGATTTTCGAATGAACAATTCCAAGTCTTTTGGGAATACAGTGGGACCCATTGGAGGCAACTTTGGAGCAGTGACATCTAACGTCCAATTTTTCTGTCAGATTGCCGGTCAAGCTTTCTCTCATCATCCACAAGAAATCAACTGGACTTGAATCGCAAAGACCAACACAATCTTTGTGAAAAGTATCTTGAGAATTTGAATCGCACTCAAGCCACAGTAGAGAAACTTGATTTAGTGGAGTTGTAATGTGATCAACACCTTCCAGTCTTCTGCGGGGATCTGAATGGAGATCAGTCAGATTGTAGAGTATTCAATTAACTTAATTGCAGTTATAAGAAGTAATATTGGTATAAAATTAAATATTGAATACCACGATAAAGAATTATACCTCAAGTCACTTCAATAGATCAATGGATTATATTTCCATAAATTAGGGAAACTAGTTCTTAAAATTGGTTTCTCATTTATATTTTTGATAAACCACCTCTCTTCTCTTCTTCCTTCCTCCTCCAAGACAAATATTCATTCAATTTCAAATAACGTACCCAAATCTAAGCATGACATTTTTCATTTCAATAAAGGTCACCGCCCCATACCCAATTATCTCAGGTGGACAGGTGGCTGGCGAGGCGTGTGTTGGAATTCCATTTGGCAAGTGTAGTTCCCTATGTAAGAGTTAGTTTTGGTCTTTCAATCTTAATCCAAGAAGACAACGTACTGAGGGACTCGAACCCTCTGTTAGAGCATGTTTTAGCTTCTCTTAAGAATGCTTGCACACCTAGTGCACCATTATTAGGCAGGGCTAATACATACCCAAAGCAGGCATGGCTTCTTCACTCACTGCTCATCTGCAACAAGCACTTGGCTCAAATGCTAAAGAGAATTTCTCATGAATGTCAATGATGACAGTCAAGTCACTAAGTTCTTGGTATTCTTCGATTAAGGTTGAGAAACCAAAACTAACTCTGTCACCCTCATATTTGACATTAATGAGCCATTCTCTTACAATTTGAACTAAGTGTTTGTTACAATTGAGCCGTGAGTGAAGAAACCCATACTGTTTGACCATGCATTAGCCCTGCCTAACCATAGTGCAGCAGTCTCTTCAAGCATGTTCAAGACCATCCATAACTTTCTCCAACACTCTGCCCCAGGCTACCTTTCCAAAATCCCCAAAATGCGGTTGACAGGCAGCATGGCCCAAAACTAATGTGAAAAAATCCCACAAAACCTAATGAAAAAACACCCACAAGATCCGAGAATCCTCCCTTTGTTTCAAACATATTTTGTTTTTTTAATTTAGAACTATTTCTTCTTCCTTGAAATTTCTTCAATCCTCTCCTTCCAGTTTCTTTTATTATTTATTTTATACTACTCACTTTCATTTTGACTTCTCTGAAAATTCCAATTTATTAAAAACTACTGTCCCACTCAGCTCCTCTGCTTGCAGTTTCTCTCATTATTCAGTTTAAACTTACTGAAAGAATGGTAGTAAAATATGAAATATGTATATATTATGATGTAATTCTAATCTCAGTCAAGAGTTAGTTACAATCTAACAACCTCTTCTGTCACTTTATTAATTTTCTTGCACACAGTAGTGGTAAATCTGTAATAGACTAGATTAAATACAATTTCCTTTGCTCAAGAATAAGATTAGTGTATAGGCTAATATGCTAGTGAGGTACAATACATGACTAAGTGAGTCACCAGGGCAAATCTCGCGTCAATTGTCAGCAATTGACTTCACGTCAAGCAAACGTCAAGCAGGATAAAAGTCAAGCTCACGTCAAGTGAAAATCAAGCAAACGTCAAGCACACGTCACACTCTGGTCTTACACCAAATCCTGTGACATCCACCAATATTGGTTCCCCTGTGCCTTCAGCTGAGATTGATCACCACCGGATCCTCCCTCAACCATCCAAAAGTTGGTAAAAATTACACAAGACCTGCCTGTTTCCAATTTTACACATCAAAGAGGTCCTTCAGCCAGTCTTGATGTAGAGGCGGGGGTTTGACTTCACCAGGTCATCCATGAAAGGGCTCCCCCTCCACGGGATTGTCATTTTGTGGATAACACTGGTAGAGTCCGCTGCACCATACCGTGGGTGTGGTGCAGTTGCATTGGCGTGTGCGTGTGCCCATGCGGGGGAGGGTGTGTAAGCATGTGCATGTGCCCATGTGGGGGCGGGTGTGTAAGTGTGTGTGTGTGCCCATGCGGGGGAGGGTGTGTAAGGGCTGATTCCCCTTCCAAGGTGATGATGGTGCAGTTGGACATTTTGGATGCTGTGATAGGTGAGTGTGTGGGTCATTTGATCATTGAAATTGGCTTATTCACACTGTACCCAATGTCAAAATAGTAATTTCTTTGTGGCAATGTGAAATAATGGGCTTTCCTTGTCACAATGGCATGTCTCTGTCACCAAATTTTGAGGCAGTTATTTCACTAGCAAAATTGCTAATGAATCTGAGAGATTTGCATTTTTGTAGACTAAATATCATGAAATAACGGTTTTATCATTACAAGCAGTCCACATGACATAACTGCGTTATCATACAATCCACGGTTACCTTCTATTTCTTCTTCAGATATAATCAAGTGTCCATCATCAAAACCAAGAGCTTTATAAATATTGAGATTGGGCCAATCTGGTAAGAAATTCACATCAATCTTCAAAGTTTTTAATATTAGAAATTTATTGTTCAGCATGCAAGATGGCTCAGAGACTTTAAAAATTCTATTAATAACACCAAAATGTTGTGAGTTGCCCCTCAGAAAGCATATCACACTGTTGCTGACTCTTTTGGATTCAGTTGAAAATATATTGTTCCCAATATTAATGTTTGAAATTGGAAAATACCTAGGTGACACAATCCTTGAAGTGGGATGACTTGTGGATTGTATGGTAGTGTCTAACCTGATCCATTCAACTATTTCCCTTGTGGAATGAAAATTCTGTAGGTACTCAACCAGGAAATCATAATTTTGTTTGTCATGGCAGGATGGTTTGTTCTATTTTTGGCGATTGAATGGGGCAGGTGGCTGTGATTCAAAAAGTTGTTTTATTTCACATAGGACGGATGGGGATTTCAGGAGAACAGAAAAGTTGGAACATCAACAGATATGTTGAAGTAAGGTTTTATCTATATCATCTATCCAGAGTTGCAAGAAGTTAGTCTTATTCAGTTTATGTGTTTAATCAATGTGAATATATTGATCTTATTAATTGACGTACATATTTTGGTATTTGTTGGCATCTTTGCAAATACTCCAATCAAGTGCTCATAACCCCATGTGGCTGAGGCTTGTGCTGGGCCCCAATGTTGGAAGAGTTTGGGAATATGATCAGCAAAATGATGATTTGTTTACTTTTCTGTTTTGGGAACAGGTGTTAGTTTGAAAGGCGGATTTTTTTTCCAATGTTCAGCAAATGCAGTCGCATCATCCATTGAAACAGTCCAACCTGTGGCAATGTTGATAGCGCTAATCAAATGGAATGTATTCTTGGTTAGTTCATTTGCAATTTCTTCTGATTGACCCATGTTTCTTTGTGTGTTGGCAGATTGGTGTTCATCTAACAAAATATGTTTACTGAGCATTAAAAATGGAATATAGACCTTGTATAAGAGAGCCCATTAAGCGGCCTCTA
The DNA here is from genome assembly GCA_023105745.1 of Austropuccinia psidii. Classification (NCBI taxonomy): domain Eukaryota; kingdom Fungi; phylum Basidiomycota; class Pucciniomycetes; order Pucciniales; family Sphaerophragmiaceae; genus Austropuccinia; species Austropuccinia psidii. Next base: position 56,837,308 of record JALGQZ010000004.1, read on the forward strand.
AACTACCATGAGTGGGGGAAGCCATTTTGCGGGGTACTCTTGTCCATGATGAGGAAATTATGGTATCAGATATGATTTATTGGAGATGCTCCAGAGCCTCACCCTTGATCTGGTGATCACCCAGTGCAGTGATTTCCAATTCAGAGGGGATGTAATCTGCATCAAATGAAGGAATCTCCGCAGAGCCACTAGATGGATGTTGCGTGTGAGGGGTGGGCATTGTGAGGTAGTTTTTTCAGGTGGAAGTAGTAAAGAGTGACTCATTTATCATTTTTGCTGCATCTCTTCTCAGGGAGCAGGCCTCTCTCAATGTGATTTTATCAAGAGAGCTGTTGGAGGTCATTGAATCTGAGTCTGGCCTTTTGGTGTCATTGGATTTCCTGCAGGACCTGAAGTAAACTTTCTATTTGGACTCTGGAATGCACAATTTGAAAGTTGCATGATCCTTCAAAATTCCAAGTACTAAATTATGCATTATGTCAAGATTAACCATTCTGGTTGCATCCCAATACAGAAGGTCTTCCAAAATTTAATATCACACTCCATACTCAGAGAAAATTGCTTGTTGTTGTTTTGGGGTTGCCCAAAGCCATTTGGCAAGGATTGATTTATAATTTTGGTATGAGCGCGTGTAGTGAAATCGAGGACCAGTTTCTTCAATTTGAGCTTTGTGAATAGTGTAAAAATTACAAAAGTGGTTTCCTGAATGAAAAATGAACCCAGTAATCTTGCGCATGGCAACCACATCTGCAATGGCCGTGAGGATGGCAACATGGATAAAGTATCCTGAAGGACCTGTTGAGGTGGGTGAAAAATGGTAACCTTGCCATAGCTCTTTGAGCTCCTTGATGAGTGGCATTAATAGGTAATTTAATTGAAGGGCAGTTGGCTACTTTGGACCAGGGATGATTCCTGCAACATAGAAATTCTTGGGCTTCAATCTTTCACTTGGGGGGAGATTAAGACAAATGAGCATGATAGGTCCAATGCTGGCCAACCGGGTTGACTTTCCATGTGCATTAAACCAGTCCACATAAATGGAGAAGGCCAATGCACCAGGAATGGACATGAATATTTCTAGTTCCAGTGAAGCATCTCCAGACCAATCCATCCTAGATGTCACATTTGGGGGAACCTTTGGGAGTTTGGGATTGTTGATGTTGATGCAGAATTTCCATAATATGAGCCTGCTGGAGAAATCTGGCAAGCCAATTTTTGAATGGTTGACAAATGAAATTTTTTGTTGGCATAAATGTTTGCTTCATGTTGGTTGTGTTTTTGGTGTGTGTGAACCTTTTAGATATGACCACATACCCAAAAGGGTGACAAGAAATATTTAAAATAATTATACATTAAAAATAATTACCTTAAAACTACAAAAATGCCATAAATAGGCATAAAACTTGTTTTAACTTAAAAACCCAATGAGTAAACATGTGAAATAAACTACACCATTGGCTTCCCCATGGTAAAATACACATATACCATTTTTATGGCATATCTGTAAAGCAATATTTATTGAGTTATAAGTAATAATACCTTATACAAAACATGAATCCTCAATTATTTCAAATACCAATGAAACAACATGTGAAATAAATTTTACCATTGGATTCTAAATAAAATCTACACATAAGACAATTAAGAAGCTAATTTCCAAATTCAATACTTGGGGGGTTAAGATGAATATATGCACTTTTTTGGTCAACACATATATTCAAGGATTTTAGCTAATATCTTTTGAAATATACATGATAGAGTGATGAACCAAAGATAAAGTCGCCACGTAATTACTGTAGGAACACAGAAATGAGCCTTATTTCAAAAGTTATAAACAAGGTTAAAACCTGTAAGGGATTGTTGATTAAAATCAATAGAGCTGTTAATGACTTTGTTGTGAAAGTGGCCAAAACTTAAAAAAAAGTAGACATTTGGATTCTGCTAGTTCATTTGTGAAGAATGATGTATTTCCTATTACAATATTCAAGGTATAACCCCTTGAAATCATGGTTTGAAGTTTAAAATATTAAATTTTGACAAAAATATGAGTTACAAGAAAAATCATCAGAAATACAGTTTTATTATGTGATGAAATGCTCTTGGCAGTGTAATGAGCACATTTCAAGCTGTCAGAGTCCACTCTCAGAATAGCTGTAGCGTGTATAACTTCAAAGTTATGAATGATCAAATTTTATTTTGAGTTTAACAGTCATATAAGTGATAAAACTGGTGAATACTATTAGAATATGACTAATACTAATAAAATACACAAAGCTTAGGCTTCTTCCAAGCCTATGATGTCATCAAACTTAGAGTTATAGTGATAGCTCTAAATAATGGTGTAATCATGAGGTAAGATGGTTTGATCATGATGTAATCATCACCAAACCTTAAAATATTTATCAATTCTAGTAGAAAGCATCAGTACACGTCTACTAGAAGCCTGCTGGACTCTAGGAGGGAGGTATTTACTATAAATAGAGCTCTTTTTACTCTGTTTTCCCCTCAGAGGCCTACAAAAACATTAAAAAATTAAATCAAAAGGTAATCTCTTTATTCTTTATATATAAAACCTCTATATCATTAAAGACCAAAGATAATCTTAGTATAATCATCATCTCTGACGTGATTATTACAATTATTTAATTGTTTTTGTTTAAATTTCTCTTAAAACCTCTATTCCATGTAAAATCAAGAAAAATTGTAATTTCTCTTAACATTTATTGTAAATACAATTTGAATAAGTTGTATCTACATTTTTTGGCGTAAAAGTGTTCAAAATTATTATATTAAGTATCAAAAGTAGGTTATTTCTTCTTATTATAATGATTTTCTCTTTATTATTACTTTAAATAATTCTATAATTGATATGAATAGTATTTATATTAACTCATAACTTTCATATTAGTGATATTATTGTTATTAATTGTTTTTTATTCATAAAAACCAATTCTTTACGCCTTTATTATTTGTTGGTAACAATAATAAAGTGCTTTTAAATATATTTATTATCTTATATTAATATATTTATTTATTATATTATTTTTCATCATATAAATTATATTATTTCATTTATTCAATGATATAATTATTTTTCATAATATAGATTATATTATTTCATTTATTCAATAATATAATTATTTTTGTCTTATTTATTTTGTTTATAAGGACATTCATAGTACAATAAGTAAAATATTAGTAATTTTTACTTATTGTTTCATTGTCAAACCTTACATTTGGGGGCCTGGCTGTGATATTTACTCTAAAAGACCTTTAAAAAACGATTCTAATTGGGTTTATCCAATAATAAATTACAATTAAAATCATAAAATTCTATAATAATTTTCTATTTATTGATTTGAAATACTATTGAGGCATTTGGAAAGCAATTGTACTGTCTTACACGTGGTTTTTCACATCCTTAGACTTGCAAGAACTTTCTTTGAGTGACTCTAGTAATTAAAAAAGATATTTTATAAATTAAAAATAGCTTTATATTAAAAATTAACTTTATAAAAGAATCATATCCATTTTTTTATTTTATTATTTAAAAATAAAAATATAAAAAACAAAAAAATCATAAATAAAAACCAATGAAAAAAAGTTATTTCTTATTCATTTTAATTTCATATCTTTCTTATTTTCATTTTTTAAGATGCAAAAGCAATTTTTAAGTGGAAAATTGCCATATATTACCGAAAATAACACTTCTGATACAAAAGACTTATATTTATTTGTCTTTTTTAGTGTTTGAAGACAATCCAACAGAGGACAACCAAGCCACTGGTGAAAGATTGGTGGAAGAAACTTGTCAAAGTTCTCCAACACCAATAATAACTAAGAAAAAGAAAGCTAAGAAATTAGACTTTCCAGGACCCACTATTCAGGACTCTGAAGGGGAGTACCTCATTTATAAATTGCCATAAGAAGAATTCCTGTTCTAAAATTCTCTTATTTCTTATTTTCTTAAACTATGACTACCAGAAGAGGCTCCCAATACTCCATCCAATCAGGTGGAGCTGGACTCAGAGGTAGAATTGATTCCTCAAAAGGGAGATGGAAGGGCAATATCCCAAGTGGAACAGAATCCACACAAGGAAGTGCCTTATTCCAAAGGCAAGTCCTAGAAATGCCCATGATATCTGAGCCAGAGTTAGAACTACGAATGAGTGACTCGAACAGGTACAAATCACATTCAGAGGGCTCAAATAGACATTTACATGAGCTAGTACAAACAGTACTAAACAGTGTACAAACACAAGGACTGGGAAATGTTGCCCCAAATACACCAAGGAGTGATGAACTCCTGGCACATCCTGAAAACGTTCCTCAAAGAGCAGGAAATAGTGAGATACTCCAATGGATGGAATCCACTATCATCCAAACCTCAAATAAAAAAGATCAAGGAGTACCATTCCAAAAAGAAGGAGGCAGCCAAGGAAGAAGCCATAGTAGCTTCTACCAGCAAGCCCCAAGCCAACCCACTTCCCCAAGAAGGGAAGAAGAACAAGAAAAATAATTGGAGAAAACCATATTCTCCAAGCTACAGGATTCCAAAATCCAAAACAATGCCATGGAAAATGTATTCAACATGGCCAGAACCTTGATGGAATATAAGGACAAGGAAGAACAAAGAATGAGAAAACCTCATTTCCCAAAGAAATAACCTTGTCCAAAGATGTTGTAGATACTATAACTGAAATTAAAAATAGTGTATTACCTCCAAAAGAAATTAAAAATAGTTTATTATTATTACAAGAAATAAACAATAACTTATCTTCTTCAAAAACAATTGTTTTACAAAATAAGAAAGAAATTGACAATATTAAGTTTATTTTTGCAAATGATAAACCAAAGATTTTAATTGATGACACTCAAAAATTAATACAAGGACAACAAGAATTGTATAAATACATAAAACATATCAAAGATAAACCTTTGACAATCAAGTATGACATGAGTATTGACAATCTTACATAAGAATGAAACAAACTAAGTATTTCTGTAGAAAGATTTGAGGAAAAGACTTTATCACACCAAAAATTACTTTTGGACAATGTGGAAAAAAGTGATGAAGCAAGAATGCATCTGAAAGATGACATTCAAAGTGAAATAAGGCTTATCACTGCAAAAATGGATAAAATCAATGCGGCTAACTCAAATATGCCAAAGTTATCAACCCCATTTTGTAAGGTTTGACTATGAAACAATAAGTAAAAATTACTAATATTTTACTTATTGTACTATGAATGTCCTTATAAATGAAATGAATAAGATAAAAATAATTATAATAATAAAGAATTATTATAATTATGGCGTAAAAATAATTATATAATTAATAAAATATAATAATATAATTTATACTATAAAATATAATATAATAAAATAAATATATTAATATAAAATAATTAATATATTTCAAAGCACTTTATTATTGTTACAAACAAATAATAAAGGCGTAAAAAATTGTTTTTTATTAATAAAGAACAATTAATAACAATAATATTACTAATATTAAAGTTATAAATTAATATAAATACTATTTATATTAATTAAAGAATTATTAAATGAATAATATAGAGAAAATTATTAATATAAGAGAAAATAACCTACTTTTAACACTTAATATAAGAATTTTGATATATTTTACGCCAAATAATGTAGATACAACTTATACAAATCGTATTTACAATAAAAAATAGAAAAATTACAAATATTCTTGATTTTTTACGTGAAAATGAGTTTTAGAGAGATTTTTAACAAAAACAATTAAACAAATGATTTAATCACGTCAAAATTGATGATTATAATAAAGATGAACTTTGGTTTTTAATAATTTAAAAGTTTTATATATAAAGAATAAAGATATTACCTTTTTGTTTGTATTAATTTAATGTTTTTGATGCATCTGAGGGGAAAACAGAGCAGAAAGAGCTCTCTTTATAGTAAATACCTCCTTCCTAGAGTCCAAAAGGCTTCTAGTAGACGTGTACTGATCATATCCACTAGAATTGATCAATAGTTTAAGGTTTGGTGATGATTACATCATGATCAAACCTCATTACATCACTATTACACCATTATTTAGAGTTATCACTATAACTCTAAGTCTGATGACGCCAAAGGCTTGGCAGAACCCCAAATTTCGTGGATTTTATTATTTTTAATCATAAACTAATAGTATTCACCAATTCTAACACTTATATGACTGTTAAACTTAATTTAAGGGTACAGTGTGTGATCATAAATGATGAAATTAAGCTCAAACTTTGATCCTTAATACCTTTTACGATTTACACGCTACAGAAATTCAGAGAGTGAATTCTGATAGCTTGGCATAACCTTATTATGCTGCCAAGAGCATTTCATTACATCATCAAAACTCTATTTTTGATGATTTTTCTTGTAACTCATCTTTTCTGTAGAAATTTAATATTTTAAACTTCAAGCCATGATTTCAAGGGGTTATACCTTCAATATTATAATAAAAAAAACATCATTCTTCACGGATGAGCTAGTAGAATCCAACTGTCTACTTTTTTTAAGTTTGGACCACTTTCACAACAAAGTGGTCAACAGCTCTATTGATTTTAATCAATGATTCCTTACAGGTTTTAACCTTGTTTATAACTTTTGAAATAAAATTCATATCTGTGTTCCTACAGTAATTACGTGATGACTTTATTTTTGGTTCATCACTCTATCATGTATAATTCAAGAAACATTAGCTAAAATACTTGAATATATGTAAGGTTTGACTATGAAACAATAAGTAAAAATTACTAATATTTTACTTATTGTACTATGAATGTCCTTATGAATGAAATAAATAAGATAAAATAATTATAATAATAAAGAATTATTATAATTGTGGCGTAAAATGGTTATATTATTAAATAAATATAATAATATAATTTATATAATAAAATATAATATAATAAAGATAAATATATTAATATAAAATAATTAATATATCTAATGGCTCTTTATTATTGTTACAAACAAATAATAAAGGCATAAAAAATTGTTTTTTATTAATAAAAAACAATTAATAACAGTAATATTACCAATACTAAAGCTATAAATTAATATAAATACTATTTATATTAATCAAAGAATTATTAGAATAATAATAAAGAGAAAATTATTATAATAAGAGAAAATAACCTACTTTTAACACTTAATATAGTAATTTTGAAATTTTTTACGCCAAAAAATAAAAATACAACCTTTTCAAATTGTATTTACAATTCAAATAATGAAAAATTACTAATATTCTTGATTTTTACGTGGAAATGAGCTTTTAGAGAGATTTTTAACAAAAACAATTAAATAAATGATTTAATCACGTCGAAATAGATGATTATAACAAAGTGGTCTCTGGTCTTTAATAATATAATGGTTTTATATATAAAGAATAAAGAAATTACCTTTGGTTTAATTGATTTAATGTTTTTGATGCATCTGTGGGGAAAACAGAGTAAAAAGAGCTCTATTTATAGTAAATACCTCCCTCCTAGAGTCCAACAGGCTTCTGGTATACGTGTGATCATATCCACTGCAATTTATCAATAGTTTAAGGTTTGAGGATGATTACATCATGATCAAACCATATTACATCATTATTACTCCATTATTTAGAGTTATCACTATAACTCTACGTTTGATGACATCAGAGGCATGGCAGAACCCCAGATTTAGTGGATTTTATTAGTTTTAATCATAAACTAATAGTATTCACCAATTTTATTACTCATATGACTGTTAAACTTAATTTAAGGTTACAGTAGGGGATCATAACTGCTCAATTTAAGCTCAAACTTTGATCTTTAATAACTTTTAGGTTTTACACGCTACAGAAATTCAGAGAGTGAATTCTGATAGCCTGACATAACCTTATTATGCTGCCAAGAGCTTTCCATTACATCATCAAAACTCTAATTTTGATGATTTTCCTTGTAACTCATCTTTTCTGTCGAAATTCAATATTTTAAACTTCAAACCATGATTTCAAGGGGTTTTACCCTGAATTTAATAATCAAAATTACATCATTCTTCACAAATGAACTAGTAGAATCCAACTGTGTACTTTATTTTTACGTTTGGACCACTTTCACGACAAAGTGGTCAACAGCTCTGTTGATTTTTATCAATATTTCATCATAGGTTTTAACCTTGATTATAATTTGTAAAATAAAGTTTATATCTGTGTTCTTACAGTAATTACGTGGTAACTTTATTTTTGATTCATCACTCTATCCTTTATAGCTTAAGAGATATTAGCTATGATCCTTGAATATATGCATTGACCAAAAAAGTGCATATATTCAGGTTAATTCCTTAAGTATCAACTTTGGAAATTAGCTCATTAATTTTTTTATGTGTGAATGTTCATGGAGAATCCAATGGTACAATTTATTTTACGTGTTGATTCATTGGTTTTTAAGTTAAACCAATTTTTGTACCAATTTATGGTATTTTTGTATTTTTAAAGTAATTATTTTTAATGTATAATTATTCTAAGTAATTTCATTATAATTATCTTAAAGGTATAGTTATTTTGAGTCTTTTTTGTGACCTTATTGGGTATGTGGTCATATCTCAAAGGCTCAGAATATATGTGTTGACCAAAAAGTTGCATATATTCAGGTTAATTCCTTAAGTATTGGTTTTGAAGCTTAGCTCATCAATTGCTTTATGTGTGGAATTTTATGGAGAATCCACTGGTTTCATTTATTTCACATGTTGTTTCATTAGTGTTTGAAATAAATAAGGATTTGTGGTTTTTATAAGGTATTATTACTTATAACTTGTTGGATATTGGCATTACAGATATGCCATAAAAATGGTATATGTGTATTTTACCATGGGGAATCCAATGGTGTTATTTATTTCACATGTTTATTCATTGGTTTTTAAGTTAAACCAAATTTTGTACAAATTTATGGTATTTTTATAGTTTTAAGGTACTTATTTGTAATGTATAATTATATGAAATATTTCTTGTGACCTTTTTTCCGTATGTGGTCATATCTCAAAGGTTCACACATTTTCTCACATAAGAAGCCCTGTTAAGCCAAAAGAGGAATTAACGAATCCATTCATAACAGACGTAAGTCACCAAGACAATAACCAAGTCTTAATGAAGGAAGCACCTCAATTAAAAGAAAGGCAAACATTCACAGGGGAAGGTGAATATGACCAAATTTCATTTATCAAGACAATTGACATGCTACAAGAAAATTATTCCATACCAGATGAATTAATTACTGCAATATTACATTCATTTTTTGAAAAATCGGCAAAAAGATGGGATTATGGCATAAGATAAACAAATGGCAAAAATACCCGGTCTTGGTGGAAACAAGAAATAATCACCAAGTGGGCTAATGATGCCTGGAGGTACAAGATAGAGAATGCATTTGAAAATTCTTTCTTTGACCCAGACAAACACAAACCTTTAACTTGGTTCTTAAAACAAGTTGAAAGACTCAATGAATTGTACCCAGAAATGGCACAAAAGATGGTGCACATGAAAATACTTAAGAAATGTGGAGGAGAGCTAGAAAATGCCCTAAGAAGCAGGTGTATAGAGCCATGCTCTACAGAAGAGTATATCAATGCACTAGAGGACATAGTGACAAGAACACAAATTGGAAGAACTTGGAAGAAATTGGACATCAAAAGTCCAAATAAGCCTTTTATCAAAACAGATAAATAAAAAGAAACTTTCAAGGCCAGTACATCCAACAATAATGAGAAAGGATAATGCCATAAATGTGGAGGTATTGGACACTTAGCCAATAACTGCCTCAAAAAGGCAAATATTAATGAAATTGTGGAAACAGAAAACCACAATGACAAAGAGGAGGAATCTGCCTCTGAAAAAGAAACAGAACAGTCAGAAAGTTCTGAAAGTGATGAAATTAATATAATTAATGCACAAATTAATAATATTGATTTAATTTATGAAGCACTAGATGTTAACTCAAACTTACCACAAGTTGGAACATCTGACACAAACCTGACAAATATAAAAGATGCCAAAATTTACAGAACCAAACCTGCAAAAGGAATGGGATATACAGCTGGAAAATTAAGTATCAGTATTGTTATGGTTGATAACCAAGAAGGAAAAGTGAGCTTGGATACAGGATCATATTGTACCTTTGTTGGTAAGAGTTATTTAAAAACCATTGTCCCAGATTGGCAAGAAAAACCTATGCCAATACAAGGTGTCAAATTTAATAGTGCAAGTGAGAGCATGAAGCCCCTTGGAATAATTGATTTAACACTAATTTTTCCTCACCCCTCACAATGTGTCAGAATTAAAGCAGAGTTTGTAGTAATGGACAACTGTACTAGTAATCACTTCATACTTGGGAATGACTACTTATCAATTTATGGTATAGATATCTCTAACCAAAAAGATATATATTTTACCATAGGAGACAACAAAAGACAAAGGTTTGGCTCCTTAAATAACAAAAAAAAATCACAGTTATTAAGAATGAAGAGAAAATTCCAGAAAAGGAACTTTTTATATCTGAACAACTCAAAGAGGCAGAATTCAATCAAGAACTAACAGAAAAAATGAAAGAAAAATTGATTGACCTCTTATTTCAGTACAAAAATGCCTTTGCAACTGACAAAGAGCCATTATGTGCCATAATTGGGCTAAGGTGGATATCTCTCTTAATGTGGAAAAGCCTTACCCACCTTTACTAAGGAGACCTGCTTACCCAGCTAGTCCAAGGGCTAGAGAGGCCTTGGGGGTGCACATTAAAGAATGAATGGATTTTGGAGTATTAAGAAAAGTAGGACATACTGAACAGGTAGAAGTCAATACACCTGTCATTATAGCTTGGCATAATGGAAAATCAATAATGGTAGGAGACTTCAGAGCCCTGAACACCTATACCATTCCAGACAGATATCCAATTCCCAGAATCCATGAGACATTGACACAATTGTCACAAGCTAAGTTCATAACAGCCATGGATGCTCTAAAGGGTTTTCATCAAAATGTCTTAACAGACAATGCCAAGAAACTACTGAGGATAATAGTCAACTGTGGGATTTTTGAATACTTAAGAATGCCATTTGGAATAAAGAATGCACCTTCCCATTATCAAAGGATGATGAATACCATATTTCCTGAAGAATTATCAGAAGGATGGTTAATAATCTATATTGATGATATCATAGTTTGCTCAGAAACTTGGGAAAATCACCTTGCAAGACTAGAAAGGGTACTAAAAAAAAAGTGCAAGTAAATATGAAAATTTCCTTGAAAAAATGTCATTTTGCATATAGTGAACTAAAAGAACTAGGACATGTTGTATCTGGACTTAGTCTAGGCATAGACAAGAATAAAGTAGCAGCAGTACTACTTAAGCCAATGCCTCAAACCAAAAAGGAAATGCAATCATTTCTAGGACTTTCTGGTTACTATAGAAAGCATATAAAGGACTTTGCAAAAATTGCCAAATCCTTGTATAAACTCTGTGATCAACAAACAGTCTATGAAATGACAAAAGAAAGAGTCAAGGCATATGAAGAACTGAAAAATTCCTTAACAAATGCCCCATTTCTTCTAATGCCAGATTGGAAACTACCCTTTAAGCTTTACATTGATGCTTGTGGAGAAGGAATAGGTGCTGCACTACACCAGACACAAATTATCAATGATAAACCAGTGGAAGGACCCATCACAACCATGGCAATTCACCTCCTTGGATCTCCATATGTCATATCAAGCCACAGTCCTTTTATGGCCAATTGGCCAGATCCTTCACCAGTGGCCAATATGGCCACGTCATCATCTTATGGACCATTTATTGCCATTTGTCTTTTGGGGCCTTCATGGCCCTTCACCTCAATCCATAAGCCATAGCGGCAATTTATTCCCAAGTGGGTATTTCTGGTCATTTCCCTCAAAACCAGGCGAAATGGCACTTTTGCGCATTTTGCGCACTTTGACACAAAGTGTCCAAAAGAGAATTTCCCGCCCTTTGGGCCAGTTTTTGGCTCAGAACCCAAAAGTGGCCAAAAACCCCAAAGGACCCAGAAACACCTTTCCAAGCTCTGAAGCCATCCCATCCATCTTTTTCCCCTCTGTCTTCCCATCTCAAGACCTTTTGACATAATCTTCTTTCCAATGAACCAATATGCCATAAATGATGTTATATATCATTAAGCATCATTTTTCAAAAGCAATTCAATGGTGGCAATATCAAATGGTCATTTCATCATTCCAACATATCATCACGTCATCAAGGAACCCAATCATTCAGAGGACTCATCAAGGCTTAAGAGCAAGTGTTTCAGCGTCAAATACCAATCATGCCATCAAGATGTCATTCGATACTTTCATTCACAGTATTCCTCCAAGGCAATACTGTTCAACCATTCTCAAGGGATTCAAGAGGCTGTTCATTCATTCATTCAATTGTCAAGTGTCAAAGCTCCACTCAATCCATCTTGGCAACCATATTCATTTCAATACAGTCTGGATCCATCAAGAAATGTATTTCATTTTAAAGCATGGGAAATTCATTCAACCCAATTTAATTTCAATATTAGCCAGATGTATCAATTCCCAAAACAATCAATACAGCCTCAAGGATCAATACAGATCAGTTTTCAGCCTGAAGAACTCAAGCTCCCAGCTTTTCACATATACTGGCTACCCTTTCCACCCTGGGGGGTTTTTCCCCAGTTAATTAATATATTTTGATTTTTATTTTATCTTTATTTATCTTATCATTTTTGTTAAGTGAATACTGATATTATCAAGTCGGTCATTTAGCACCTTTTCTCTTTCTCTTTCTTTGCCTTTCAATGGATATTTGGTGGTCACATCCTTACTAATTCCATTGTTCATTTTGGCAGGTTGAAACAGTGATTAAGGACTTACTTGGTTTGCTCTTTGGCCATTTGGCTTCTCTTTCCTCTCATTGCATCTCATCTATGTACCTGCATATTTCTTAGAGGAATTTATTCTTTTATTTTTATTTTATTTATTCTTTTGGAGTCTCCCAAGTGAGTTCCCTGATTGCTGAGTGTCAGACCACTCTTGTATTTCTGTCCAAGAGCCCATGTGACGGGACCAATTTGGTTTATTTCAAGACAGATAAAGCCAACAGAAGCAAGATATGGAGCAAAACAAATGGAATGCCTCTGCTTAGTGTGGCTTTAGAAAAATGACATTATTACTTGGATGGAACAGTATTTGATGTGATTACAGACTGTAATGCTGTAAAGTCTCTATTAAATATGAAAACTCCCAATAGATATATGCTGAGATGGCAAATTGCTATGCAAGAATATAGAGGAAATGTCAGCTGGAGTCTATGTTGAAGCAGTAATTAGGCTATTTACAGCTAGAACTATGACTGTGACATGTTAAGATAGTTTTTTAAAATAAGAGTTTTTACCAATATGATGGTTTTATAATATAATAAGAGGGTTCTACTATTAAAAAAAAGTGGTGGTGAGCCCTATTGAGAAGCCAGGATGCATTATTACCAGTTGGATTACTATAATAAGAACTACAATAATTAAAACTATAATTATACCCTGATTATTACCCAAGAGTAAAACTGTTTTGGAAAGCTTACTACATAGGATATTCAAGAGCAGGACAAGGAGAAAATTCTGGCTGTGAAAAGCCTCCTTTTTATCCTGAATTGGGGTGGAAAGGGTGCTAGACCTTTCCACATAGAGGAAGTGAAGATTTTTTCAATCTCTAGTACTGGATTGTGGTTTCAAAACAGCCTGTATAACCTGTATTGGGCTCAGATGTGGTTTCAAAACCACATCTGGGCAGTTTTCACCAATACAGGGTGAAAACTTTCATCTGGGGACCTCACAGCCTGATTCTGACGTGTATGACACGTAGAATGCTGTACAGAAGCTGTATGGGACCCCAGTATTGACTTACATATGAGGTATTGAATTAAAAACATGCTTCTTTGTCTATTTGACACCTCATATTCATTCTTATGGGATATTATCCGTTGGTAAGGCTGTATACGACAGCAGGTGGGAATCTGACCTTAACACAGCCATACCTTTGTCAATTCTTGAGATATCAACCTAAACATTGGTTCAGTGTGTAGCCCTGTATGTGCGCTACACAATGGTACCTCATTTGATATGGGTATCAATAAATATGGCAAAGTTATCCGATGTACAAGATTTTTGTACATTTGCGTATTTTAGGCAAAAAGCTGTATTGAGCTTGTTTGCCCCATAGCTTCTGCAGTAGTTGAGATATGGGGAATTAAATGACACCATCAGATAGCCCTGATTGTGCTCTTTCTAAAAAGACCCCACTGCAGGTATCCCACACTAAAGCTGTAGAAGTTAGATGAGAGGTGAATGTTTTGTTCACCCTTATTTGGCCTGAAATTGACCATAACTCCAGTAATATTGGTGCCAGCTCAGTTTGGCTGGTACCATTGGATAGCCCTGGCTTAGAGCTTCATTTTGAATACCCATTTGATGGGGTTAAGCCTCTCCTTCTAGATTTTAGATGAGAGGTAAAAATTAAGGTTTATGCTCAGCAACAAGTTTGAGCAGGAATAACTTTGTTATTTCTTGTCCTATGGTGATGGGACTTATATTTTCAGGAAGTTGTGAGCTTCCTCTTTCTCTTGATACCTTTTGAGCTGATTTGGCTCAGCTCCATGTTTTGGTGGTATCTTGGCTATACCATTGATTTATGGTATATTGGCTGTCATGCTTGTGCTCTGGTTTTGAGTCACAGGCTGAGAGGAAATATGACTATTGTTCAACAATCTGGTAATATTCATAAAAATCCAGATGGTCTTAGCAGATGGGCTCTAGCAAATACCCCTGACAATCCAGCATGGGTACCACAAGAAGAGCACCATATAGAAGGAATATGTGTTACAGACATTGACACAGAATTCTTTAACAAAGTTAAAGAAAGCTATAAGATAGACAAAAATTGCCATATCTTAAGCCAACTTCTAATGAAAGGCTGCAAAGATCCATCACTTCCATCAAAATTAGATGAAACCTGGAAAAAGGCATATGATGAAGGAGGATTTCACCTCCTTGATGGGATCCTTTACCATAGAAAAAAGCACACACATGTGTTATGGCCTTGACAGATAGGACCCTGATAAACACTATTTTACATGAGTGTCATGATAGTGTTTCAGCTAGACATCTCTCAGAATACAGAACACTAGAAAGGGTGAAAACCTGCGCTTGGTGGCCAAATTGGAAGAAAGATGTTGCAGAATACTGCCAAACCTGTGACAGATGTCAAAAATCCAACAGAGCCACAGGCAAGAAATTTGGAATGATGATCCAAATCCAAGAACCAAAATCCCCTTGGGAAATAGTTCATATGGATTGGGTAACAGCATTACCTCCAGGAGGAGACAGAAGCTATAATGCATGCCTAGTATTAGTTGACAGGTATAGTAGAACTCCCATGTTCCTACCATGTCACCAAGATGACACAGCTATGGACACAGCCATAATGATATGGAATAAAGTCATTAGCCATAAAGGCTTACTCCAGAATATTATAAGTGACATAGACCCAAAATTCACTTCAGCATTATGGACAAATCTCCATAAATTGTTTGGGACAAAGTTATCATTCTCAACAGCTTACCATCCTCAAACTGATGGTTTAGCAGAAATAATGATACAAACCTTGGAGGAAATGATCAGAAGATTCTGTGCTTATGGACTAGAATTCACAGATTCTGATGGTTTTACCCATCATTGGTGTACACTAATACCAGCCCTTTAACTGGCATATAAAACATCAATCCATTCTTCTACTAGCAAAACACCAGAAATGCTAGAAAAAGGTTGGAATCCAAGACTTCCTTATGATACCTTCAAAAAGGCCTTAGTGGATATACATCCAACAGCAAGCAGTTTTAAGATAATGATTGACAAAGCAAGACACCATGAAAACAGATGTATGCAAGATTCTTTCACATATTCAAAAGAAAGATGGGATAAAAGTCATAAACCACCTGACTTCAAAATAGGAGACTTGGTCGTAGTATCAACCCTTAATTTCAATAACATGAAAGGTCCAAAGAAATTGAAAGATTCCTTTGCAGGACCATTTATGATAAAAGCAATTCATGGATCAAATTCTGTGTAATTGCAACTCACAGGTGAATTAATGAAAAAACACCCAGATTTCCCTGTAAGTCTGATAAAACCTTACAGCTCAAGTGATAAGGAACTATTTCCACTAAGAAATAAACCCCCACTTGAAATTCCCCCCTTGGAAGAAAGAGAAGAAAAGAAAATTGTCAAAGTCCAAAAAAGAAAGAGAATACCTTGTAAGTTATAGAAATGCAACTCAAGAAGATGAATGGCTACTTGAGAAAGATATATCAAATTCTGATAAACTACTAAGGTTCAGAAATGAAAGAAAACCTAAAGAATAGACAAATTAAGCATTATTGAGCTTCAAGACTAACAAAGTCTATTGAAGAGGTAGGACAGTGGATGATACCCTAATTACACATATGAGATTGTGGTACAATCTTTTTTGTGGTAGGTAATTTTAACCTTTGAGATATGACCACATACCCAAAAAGGTCACAAGAAATATATAAAAGAATTATACATTAAAAATAATTACCTTAAAACTACAAAACTTCCATAAATAGGCATAAAACTTAGTTTAAATTAAATGCCAATGTATAAAATTTGGAATAAATTACACCATTGGATTCCCCACGGTTAAATACACATATACCATTTTTATGGCATATCTGTAAAGTCAATATTTAATGAGTTATAAGTAACAACACCTTATAAAAAACATGAATCCTTTTTTATTTCAAATACCAATGAAACAACATGTGGAATAAATTTTACCATTGGATTCCCTATAAAATTATACACATAAAACAATCAAGAAGCTAATCTCCAAAGTCAATACTTGAGGAGTTAAGCTGAATGTATGCACTTTTTTGTTCAATGCATATATTCAAGGATTTTAGCTCATATCTTTTGAAATATACATGATAGAGTGACAAACCAAAAATAAAGTCACCACGTAATTACTATAGGAACACAGAAATGAACCTTATTTCACAAGTTATAAGAAAGTTTAAAATCTGTAATGGATTATTCATTAAAATCAATAGAGCTGTTGACTGCTTTGTTGTGAAAGTGGCCCAAACTTACAAAAAAGTAGATAGTAATATTCCACTACTTCCTTTGTGAAGAATGAGTTATCATTTCAGTACAATATTCAAGGTATAACCCCTTGAAATGATGGTTTGAAGTTTGAAATATTAGATTTTGACAGAAAAGATGAGTTACAAGAAAAATCATCAAAAATAGCGTTTTGATGATGTAGTGGAATTCTTTTGGAAGGGTAATAAGGACCTGCCAAGCTATCAGAATGCACTCTCATAATAGCTTTAGCGTGTATAACCTAAAGGTTATTAATGATCAAAGAGAACACATGCATATACACATTGAGGAATAGTGGTGGGTTGACATTGTGGCAGGAATTGTGAGTAAGGTTGGTTTGTGTATAAATATCTATGGTTGATGTGAAAGTTTTTAGGAGTGTTATTAATTGGAAAAAAAATTGAGTGATTATTTAGGGTATTGGTAAAAACACGTAAGCAAATTGGTAAAAACATGTAAGAGC
Source organism: Austropuccinia psidii (assembly GCA_023105745.1). NCBI lineage: Eukaryota > Fungi > Basidiomycota > Pucciniomycetes > Pucciniales > Sphaerophragmiaceae > Austropuccinia > Austropuccinia psidii. Next base: position 56,854,988 of record JALGQZ010000004.1, read on the forward strand.
TTACGTGTTTTTACTAAAAGCTTACATGTTTTTACCATCAATTGGTAAAAACACCTAATTTTATGGTAAAAACACGTAAGGGGTGGTTTTTAAATCAAATATGGCTATTTAGGGCATTTATGATTCCATTAATGCCATTTGTGGCATTAAAAATTCCATTTATTGCATTAACAGTGCCATTAATGGAATTATCAATGAAATATTTCTGATGCCATCAATGCCATTGATGGAATAAACAATTCCATAAATGGAGTTAACAATGCCATAACAAATGGCATTAACAGTGCCATAAATGGCATTAACAGTGCCATAAATGGCATCAACAGTGCCATAAATGGCATTAACAGTGCCATAAATGGCATTAACAGTGCCATAAATGGCATTAACAGTGCCATAAATGGCATTAACAGTGCCATAAATGGCATTAACAGTGCCATGAATGGCATTAACAGTGCCATGAATGGAATTAACAGTGCCATTAATGGAATTAACAGTGCCATAAATGGAATTAACAGTGCCATAAATGGCATTAACAATGCCATATTAATGCCACAAAAAATGGCATTAACAATGCCATAAATGGCATTAACAATGCCATAAATGGCATTAACAGTGCCATAAATGGCATTAACAGTGCCATTAATGGAATTAACAGTGCCATAAATGGCATTAACAGTGCCATAAATGGCATTAACAGTGCCATAAATGGCATTAACAGTGCCATAAATGGCATTAACAGTGCCATTAATGGCATTAACAGTGCCATTAATGGCATTAACAGTGCCACAAATGGCATTAACAGTGCCATTAATGGAATTAACAGTGCCATAAATGGCATTAACAATGCCAAATTAATGCCACAAATGGCATTAATAATGCCACATTAACAATGCCATTAATGGCATCACTAATACCATGAATGGCATTCTCAATGCAATAAATGGCATAATGTCATTTATGTAACACCATAAATGGCATTGTTAATTCCATTTATGTAATGCCACAAATGGAATTTTTGATTCCATAAATGGCATTTTTGATGCCATTTATGTTATAGTTAAGGCCATTAATTCCATTTTTAAGGCCAATGTTAAGGCCATTCATGCCATTTTTCAGGCCATTTATGGCATTTTTAAATGCATAAATGGCATTGTCAAGGCCATTAAATTCAATTCATGGCATTCCTGTAATGCCATTTATGCCAATTTTCTGGCCATAAATGGAATCTGTATGTCATTCTTGATGCCATTTATGGCATTATTATGTCATTAGTGATGCCATTTATGGCACTTTTGATGTGATAAATGGCACTGTTAATGCCAAAAATCAAATTTTAACTTCCACTCATCATAAATTAGATCTTTAATTCAATTTATGTCATAAATGGCATTTTCAATTTAATTACAAACATGAACAAAAAAACATAAAAAACATGGACTTTTTGGGTCTACAAATGTTCTTGCAAAAAAAAAACCAAAATGTTGGGCTTCTGGTTTATTATTCTCAACATTCTCACCTTCATTTTAAAAAAAAATTCTTTAAATTCATAAGTGGGAACATTTTTAATGAATTTTTTCAAAAAAATGGGCCATTTTACCAAATTGCCGAAAATAGAAACATTGGGCAAAAAAAATAAAATTGAAAAAATTTGGGGACCTTCACATCCCATGTTGGAAAAAATATGGCAAAAAAAAAATTTAAAAATTCTCAAAAATGAGCCTGAGGAATTTTTATAAAAAAATTAGGTTACTTACGTGTTTTTACCATAAAATTACGTGTTTTGGCCATAATTTGGTAAAAAAATGTAAGTTTATGGTAAAAACACGTAAGGTCTTACGTGTGTTTACCAACACCCATTATTTATGATGGGGGAGATGATTTGAGCCAGCTGCGGATTTCATCCCACTTGTAATGGTGCATGAGCTGCAGGGGATAAAGTGTAACACGTCTTATCTGGATGGTGGTGTCACAGGGGCTCTTATGGAAGCAAGAGGGCCTGGCACTGTGAGCCTTGAGGTATATTTTACATACCCAAATAGGCCACAATTATCTTAAAAAGCAATTTTGAATTATGCATAACTCATAAGTCATGCATATATCCAAAATTCATCATTTTCAATTTCAGAAAAGATGAATAACTTTTTATTGAGTAAGTAAATCCATGGATTTAAGACCAGATTTGGATTCTACACAAAAATTCACCTAGGGTAGACCCATAGAGTGAATAAGCTCAATTTAAGTATTTGAGGTGGTAAAATGGAAAATACTTCAATACCACATCATTAATACCACATAAAAGATCCGTGAAAATTTTTGTTTTTCTTGATTTTTAGCCAAAATAATGGGAAAGTGAGAAATCCCATGTTACATATACACTAAGAATAGTGTTATGCATGTTTTGAGAACTTAATATTATGGTATTCTTACATGGACTTTTGGTACACCCATAGTGGATATCTCACTTTAAAGCTTAAATTACTATTTTGACGTAAAAATTAAGCAAGGGGGACAAAAGACATCAAAGAGAGCCAGGGTACCCAACTTCTGAGGCCTCAGAGGCGTGGATAGCACCAGAGCATGGATCCATGGCTCATCTTGGCCCAATTGGTAAACTAAAACTCTTTGGGAACTTGGTTACCAAGTTACACCTACTGTAATCATAAGAAAAATAGCAAATAACCTGCTATTTTGACGTGCCAAGGAGGTAATAAGCTACTTAGACTCCTGTAACCACGTCAATTCTTGATGACTTTCCATGACTAGACCCTAAAAGAGTAATTAAACCCTTTTGGGACTCATATTCATTGATTTACCTCATAGCAACCAGCAAAATACTGCTATTTGCAATTCTATGTAGAAATGAGGTAAAGACTTCATAAATTCATTAAAAATACAATTCTTAATGAATCTTTCTGAAACTTTCAGGACCAATGAAGGACTGTATTATCTATGGTACAACCAAAAAGAATTATGGTTTTACTAGTAAAATTAAAAGTTTTACTTACAGTCCATTTTTGACCATTCTACGTGAAACACTGAATCTCCAAAAATTCACAGTAATTACAACCTGTGATGAAATTGGCAATAACATTGATAACTTTGAGAAATCAATTATTTTTTTAGAATAAAAGAAGATTTACAGATGTTACTCCTTTTATTCTTAACCATATTGGGGTTGGTAGTCACGTAAAAGCATTAATTAAGTAATTATGATAATCTTACGTGACAACAGATGATGCAATCATTAATCCAAAAAGGTTCATTGTTTTCTCACTCACTGGTTTTTCAGTTTGCTCCATGGCACGCCTCTGTGAGCTGTTGTTGACTTAAAAGAAGCTTCTTCTTGCTGTTTTTTCCAAGAATCATCTTATAAATTTATTAAAACATTATTACCAACAAGTAAGTATTAGTTAGACTATTCTTATAAATCTTTCAGAATCAATCAGAAAGACGTGAAATCATAGAATCCAACTATATATTGTTGTAATACTGTTATAAATCATCTTGATCCCTTAAATCCACAATTCTACGTCAAATTTCTCTACTTATATCTATCAATAAGTTCTTTGGAGTATTCGTGAGTCATTTATCCTTAATTCTTAAAGTTTTTCTCTAGTAATAGTTTTCTTCAAGAATTATCTTTATAATTATTCTTGCAAAAGATAATTATATATTAAAATAATTTTATTATTTTAATAAAAGAAGTTTTTATTATTAAATTCTTCTTGTAATTGATTCTTGTAGACAATTACTGCTCACTGTTATAATCACTAGTAGTGTATAACACGTGAAAGAAATAATTTTATAATTATTTGATTGTGGTTATAATGATTTTTTATTATTATATTTCATAAGAACAGACATAGTACTGTTGATTAATAGTAATATTATCATCAGTTTCACAGTCAAATCTTACAGGCACTCAGGAATCAAGAACTCACTTGGAGCGCTCCGAAAGATGATAAGAAATACTATGGAATATATTTCTTAAGCAGGAAATAGAGAGAGGACAAATATGCCAAAGATAACAAAGAATAAGAAGAATGAAGCCAGAGGCCAAAATAAAAGGAAGCCAAAGCCAAGAAGCCAACCAAGTGAATCCTCAATTCAGCCATAGACTTGGCTTTAATCATATTCTAGACTTCATTTTAAACTACCATACCTACCAATATTTCAAATTTGGAGGTTTTGGCGTGTTTTTGAACCTTTTTGCAAATAATTAATATATTTTTAAGCTCTAAAATATATTGATTTAATAATTTTTCTTTCATTTTAAAATTAAAATAATTTTTATTTTTGAAATTGTCTTAAAATCTTTTTCATTGAGGAATTTGGTTTAATTTTATACTGTTTTTACACATGGCTTTTTCACATCCAAAAACTTATAAAATTATTCTTTGAGTTACTCTAAATTAATTTTCATTCAAAATCTTAAATTTTAATTTTTTTTTCTTTAAAAAGAATAATTTTTTTAATATTAAAAAATAATAAAATTCATAAAAAATCTTTTAAAAATATCTTAAAACACAAAAATAATTTCTTTTATCATATTTTTTTTTAAGTGTCTTTAATCAAATACTGTGCAGCTGGTAACAGACTCAGTAAAAGATACATCAATAGTCCAGAATCTTCAGAAGCAGAATCTGAAGACAGTATTGAGGTGCAGATTGCTAAAAGAGGCACTTTATTCAACTCAGAAAAAGCTAAATTACCACCAAAAGGTGTGTATTTTATCTTATATTTTCACCTTTTATCTTTAAATTGACGTGAAAATGGTGCATACCAGAAATGGAAGCAACTATTCAGTCCAACCAGATGGATGTGGACAAGGAAGAGGCAAGACCAAATCCAGAAGTGCCAAGTCTTCCACAAGAAAGACACATTTGGAGGATGCCAGAGTTGCCCCCCATTCCCCAAGGTCTGTACCAACAGATTTTGACGCAAATTCTGAGCCTGAACTGGTTTATGGTAATATTTCCAGGGCTGAACCACTTTCAGGTGGCAGCAATAGAAATTTATCAATGCCAGTACAAAAACTGGTTCAGAGCAGCCAAGGAAGAGGAGTGGGAAATCTGCCCAAGCCTTTGGCAGGGGGCCATGAACTCTTACTCACACATCAAGAGCTTTCTGGGTCAGGAGAAGACCATAGAACTCTTAGGAGGATGGAGCCCTCTGGCTTGCAAAGACAAGGTCAAAAAGATAAAGAATTGGTTGAAGAACCAAAGTCTTTTATCCATAGACCAGAAGAAAGAGTTGGAAATGACTCCAGCTTTGGAGACAGAGGCACCAGTGGCGTCCACCAGCTCCAAACCAGCTCCAGACATGTCCAAAGACAAGCCCAAAGGACCTCAGAAGAAGCAGAGAGGTCCCAAGAACCATCAAGGAAAGGGCAAAGGCAAAGCCAATTGCCACAGACCTTAACCACAAGGGTACAGGATCCCCAAATTGGAGCCTTCAGCCGTGGACAGTGTCTTCAATATGGCAAGAACTCTTATGGAATTCACAGCCAAGGAGCAGGAAACGATGAACAGGACCTTTCCACGCAAATAACTGATGTACATAGAAGTATTAGTATAGAAATTGGAAAACTTGAGTCAAAGTTAAAGCAAATTACATTAGACATCAATGATTTAAAGAAAAATGACAAGCAACATTCTGATTGGCATCAATTGACAATTGTCACCCTGAATTCAATTAGCAATACTTGTGAAAGAATTGAGAACCAATCTCAAAAAAATGACACAGAGGATCCTTCCATTTTTAAAGTAAATGATAGACTTAAAACTCTTGAAGACCATGTCTTACAAATAGTTAAGAACACCAATCAATTTGCTATACATTTAGCAAAAAGTGACAGTGAGAGGCAGAAATTGAAGAATGATATAATTGCAAGTGTGGAACAAATTCATAAGAATCATGAACCACATATGCCAAGACATTCTACACCTTTGACTGGAGGAAAACTTTCTGTCAAGGAAAGTTTAACTCCATTCTTAGGAGAAAATGCCTACTCTGCAAGAGATATTCCCAAAATAGAAGAATGGCCAACATTCTCTGGTGAAGGAGAATACAACCATATTGAATTCATCAGGACTATTGATATGTTGCGAGAAGACTTTAATATACCTGATGAAATCATAGTGGGAAAATTACACTGTTTGCTTACCAGAACTGCAAAGAAATGGTATTACAAAATGAGGATTGAGCATGGTAAACATGACTGGTCTTGGTGGAAATCTGAAGTGATTAACAAATGGGCCAATAATTCTTGGAGGTTTAAAATGGAGAATGCTTTTGAAAGTGCCATTTTTAACTCAGAAAAAGACAAACCACTTACTTGGTTCTTCAAACAAAAAGACAGATTATCTGCTTTACACCCAGATATGTCTGACACTATGATTAATATGAAAATATTAAGAAAGTGTGGAGGAGAACTGGAACATGCTATCAAAAGCAGATGTGTGGAACCCTGTTCAACAGAGGACTACATCAATGCTATGGAAAATATCATTACCAGAACAAGAATTGGTAAGACTTGGATTAAAAACCCAATAGAGTCCAAAATAGTCTCAAAGATTCCTAGAGAGGAAAGAAGACTAGAGAGACCTGTCTTGAAGTGTCATAAATGTGGAAGTACTTCACATTTAGCCAACACTTGTCCTAAGAAGACAAAAATCAATGAAGTTCAAGTCATTGAGGAAATTCAGTGTACTGAAGGGAAAGAGGAGTCTGATCAAGATTCTGCAATCTCTGAAGATACACCAGTGGAGGACTATCCCATTGAAAACATTTCAGCTTTCTTTGAGGTCACAGAAGTCCATACCCACTTGCCACAGTACAGTGAGGATTGCTGCAACCTGATCAATATCCAAGATGCCAGAATGTGTAAAACAAAACCTGCTAGAGGAAAGGGTTATACAGCTGGGGCATCCTGTATCACATCAGTTCTGATGAGTGATATTGAAGCCAAAGTAAATTTGGATACAGGGGCATTTTGCACTTGTGTGGGCAAAGATTATCTCCAAATTATACTTCCTGAATGGAAAAACCATCTATTACCAATAGAAGGTGTACAATTCAGTAGTGCCAGTAACAATATGTACCCCTTGGGCATATTGGACACTAATATTGTATTCCCACATCCAGCAGGAAGTGTAAGAATGAAAACTGAGATTGTAGTAATGGATAATTGCACATCTCAGCACATCATTCTTGGAAATGATTACTTAAATATTTATGGTATTGATATAAATAACCATAAAGACAGATATTTTACAATTGGAGATAACAAGAGACAAAAATTTGCTTTCTCCAATATGCCAAAACAGATATCTGTAGTATCTTCTGTCAAGGATACTTACAAAGATGAATTTGTTACTAATCAACTTGTTGAAGCACAAATTAATCAATCATTGTCACCAAAGATGAGGAATGAGCTTATTAATTTGTTATACACATATAAAAATGCATTTGCCTCTGATAATGAACCATTAGGCGCTATAAGAGGACATGAAGTTGATATTACTCTTAATATTGACAGACCATATCCTCCAGTACTTAGAAGACCAGCTTATCCAGCCAGTCCCAGAGCTAGAGAAGCCTTGGAAAAACATATCCAAGAGTTGATCCAACTTGGTGTGCTAAAAAAAGTAGGCCATAATGAAGAAGTTGAAGTAACAACACCTGTTATTATTGCATGGCATAATGATAAGTCAAGAATTGTTGGAGATTTTAGAGCTTTGAATACCTACACAGTTCCAGATAGGTATCCAATCCCTAGAGGTCAAGAAACCTTGACTCAATTATCTAAAGCCAAGTATATAACATCAATGGATGCATTGAAAGGCTTCCATCAAAATGTTTTGACGCCCAAAGCTAAGAAATTACTTAGAATTATCACTCACTGTGGTATTTTTGAGTATCTTAGAATGCCATTTGGCATTAAAAATGCTCCATCCCATTATCAAAGGATGATGAACACCATCTTTCCTACAGAATTGTCTGAAGGATGGCTTATCATTTATATTGATGATATTATCATATGTTCTGATTCATGGTCTTTGCACCTTGAAAGACTTGCAAGAGTACTTCATAAAGTAGCAGAAGTGAACATGAAAATTTCACTTAAGAAATGCAATTTTGGTTTTGAAGAACTCAAAGCATTAGGACATATTGTTTCTGGTTTAAGCTTGGGTATTGACAAAAACAAAGTAGCAGCAGTGTTACTTAAGCCAATACCCCAGAATAAAAAAGAAATGATGTCTTTTCTTGGATTTGCCAGTTACTATAGGCAACACCTGAAAGACTTTGCAATTCTAGCCAAATCACTTTATAGAATCTGTGATCAACAGACTGTATTTGAGATGACACAAGAGAGAATTAAAGCTTATGAGAAGATAAGGAAAGCCCTTTCAGAAGCACCTTTACTCCTCATGCCTGACTGGAATATTCCTTTTAAGTTGTACATTGATGCATGTGGAGATGGATTAGGGGCAGCCCTACATCAAGTCCAGATTATTGATGACAAACCTACAGAAGGACCAGTTTGTTATATGTCAAGACAAATCAAACCAACAGAAGCCAGATATGGTGCAAGCCAAATGGAGTGCTTATGTTTGGTATGGGCACTTGAGAAACTACACTATTATCTTGATAGCAGTGTTTTTGAAGTGATAACTGACTGTAATGCCGTAAAATCACTTCTTAACATGAAAACTCCCAACAGACATATGTTGAGATGGCAAATAGCCATTCAAGAATATAGAGGAAACATGACTATAGTTCATAAAGCAGGAAACATTCACAAGAATGCTGATGCACTTAGTAGATGGGCTTTAGCCAACACTCCTGATAACCCAGCTTATGTACCTTTGGAAGCTGAACCACAGATTCCAATTGAAGGAATTAACATAACTGATATTGGGACTGAATTCTTTGAAGAAGTCAGAGAATCTTATAAACAAGACAAGAATTGCCATATCTTGACTTCTTTATTGGATAAAGACTGCAAAGATACATCTTTGGTTAATGCACTAGATGAAGTTTGGAAAAATTCCTATTCTGAAGGAAGATTTCACTTGTTTGATGGGATTCTTTACCATAGAACAAAACATTCTTGTGTGATGACACTGTGTAGTAGATTGCTTATCAATACCATTCTTCATGAATGCCATGATAGTATTTACTCTGGACACCTATCAGAAGACAGAACACTTGAGTAAGTGAAGAACTGTGCATGGTGGCCATCTTGGAGAAAAGAAACCATTGAATATTGCCACACCTGTGATAGATGCCAAAAAGCAAACAGGAGTACAGGAAAGAAATTTGGATTGATGATCCATATTCAAGAACCAAAATACCCTTGGGAAGCTGTTCACATGGATTGGGTCACAGCACTTCCTCCAAGTGGTGACAAAAGTTATAATGCTTGTTTAGTCATTGTAGACAGATATAGAAAAACTCCCATATTCTTACCATGTCATAAAGATGACACTGCTATGGATACAGCTCTTCTTTTATGGAGTAGAGTTATTTCTCATACAGGGTTATTTAAGAATATCATAAGTGACAGAGATCCCAAGTTCACATCTGCACTTTGGACCAATCTTCATAGATTGTTTGGGACTAAGTTATCATTCTCTACAGCATATCACCCTCAAACAGATGGGCTAGCAGAGAGGATGATTCAAACTTTAGAAGACATGATCAGGAGATTTTGTGCTTATGGATTAGAATTCAAAGACTCAGATGGCTTTACCCATGACTGGTGCACTCTGATACCTGCACTATAATTGGCATACAAGACATCAGTCCATTCTTCCACAGGACAAACCCCTGCTATGTTAGAAAAAGGATGGAATCCAAGACTCCCAGCAGACACACTGAGGAAAGACTTGATTGACATTCATCCTGCAGCTTCCAGCTTCAAGATAATGCTTGATAAAGTAAAAACCACGCAAAACAAAGTATGGATGATGCTTTTGATTATGCAAAACAGAAGTGGGACAAGAGTCATAAAGTACCAGACTTCAAAGTAGGGGACTTAGTTCTAGTTTCAACCTTGAATTTTAATAATATCAAAGGCCCAAAGAAACTTAAAGATTCTTATGTAGGACCTTTTGTTATTGTTTCTTTACATGGAACCAATGCAGTTCAAGTGGAATTGAGTGGTGAATTGGAAAATAAACACCCCACATTTCCAGTCAGCTTGATAAAGCCTTATCAACCAGCTGATAAAGAATTGTTTCCTTTAAGAAACCCAACTCCTTTAAATGTACCACCTGTGGAACAGAATGAAGACAAAAAGATAAAGAAAGTCATTAAAGAAAGGAGACTTAGGGGTAAAAATCAAAGAGAATATCTTGTCAGATATAGAAATCCAGTACATGAAGATGAATGGATGGCAGAATCAGAAATACCTGACTCAGATAAACTCTTAAGAAGATTTAGACATGAAAGAAGGCCACAAGCCTGAATATGTCCATAAATGTGCTTTAAATTACTTGATCTAAGTAATGTGAAGAGGTTAGAAAGTGGACATTGTCCCCCTTTGGGGCCTTATTCTTTTATCACTAATAAAATTGTAGTCCAATTTTATTTTTTGGTGGGAGGGAATGTGAGCCTTGAGGTATATTTTACATACCCAAATAGGCCACAATTATCTTAAAAAGAAATTTTGAATTATGCATAACTCATAAGTCATGCACATATCCAAAATTCATCATTTTCAATTTCAGAAAAGATGAATAACTTTTTATTGAGTAAGTAAATCCATGGATTTAAGACCAGATTTGGATTCTACACAAAAATTCACCTAGGGTAGACCCATAGAGTGAATAAGCTCAATTTAAGTATTTGAGGTGGTAAAATGGAAAATACTTCAATACCACATAATTAATACCACATAAAAGATCCGTGAAAGTTTTTGTTTTTCTTGATTTTTAGCCAAAATAATGGGAAAGTGAGAAATCCCATGTTACATATACACTATGACTAGTGTTATGCATGTTTTGAGCACTTAATATTATGGTATTCTTACATGGACTTTTGGTACACCCATAGTGGATATCTCACTTTAAGCTTAAATTACTATTTTGACTTAAAAATTAAGCAAGGGGGACAAAAGACATCAAAGAGAGCCAGGGTACCCAACTTCTGAGGCCTCAGAGGCGTGGATAGCTCCAGAGCATGGATCCATGGCTCATCTTGGCCCAATTGGTAAACTAAAACTCTTTGGGAACTTGGTTACCAAGTTACACCTACTGTAATCATAAGAAAAATAGCAAATAACCTGCTATTTTGACGTGCCAAGGAGGTAATAAGCTACTTAGACTCCTGTAACCACGTCAATTCTTGATGGATTTCCATGACTAGACCCTAAAAGAGTAATTAAACCCTTTTGGGACTCATATTCATTGATTTACCTCATAGCAACCAGCAAAATACTGCTATTTGCAATTCTATGTAGAAATGAGGTAAAAACTTCATAAATTCATTAAAAATACAATTCTTAATGAATCTTTCTAAAACTTTCAGGACCAATGAAGAACTGTATTATCTATGGTACAACCAAAAAGAATTATGGTTTTACTAGTAAAATTAAAAGTTTTACTTACAGTCCATTTTTGACCATTCTACGTGAAACACTGAATCTTCAAAAATTCACAGTAATTACAACCTGTGATGAAATTTAATTCTTAAAGTTTTTCGCTAGTAATAGTTTTCTTCAAGAATTATTTTTATAATTATTCTTGCAAAAGATAATTATATATTAAAATGATTTTATTATTTTAATAAAAGGAGTTTTTATTATTAAATTATTCTTGTAATTGATTCTTGTAGACAATTACTGCTCACTGTTATAATCACTAGTAGTGTATAACACGTGAAAGAAATAATTTTATAATTATTTAATTGTGGTTGTAATAATTTTTTATTATTAGATTTCATAAGAACAGACATAGTACTGTTGATTAATAGTAATATTATCATCAGTTTCACAGTCAAATCTTACAGGCACTCAGGAATCAAGAACTCACTTGGAGCGCTCCGAAAGATGATAAGAAATACTATGGAATATATTTCTTAAGCAGGAAATAGAGAGAGGACAAATATGCCAAAGATAACAAAGAATAAGAAGAATGAAGCCAGAGGCCAAAATAAAAGGAAGCCAAAGCCAAGAAGCCAACCAAGTGAATCCTCAATTCACTGTTTCAACCTGCCAGAAAGAACAATGGAATTAGTAAAGGATATGACCACCAATATCCACTGACAGGCGAAGAAAGAAAGAGAAAAAGGTGCTAATGACTGACTTAAGATTATCAGTATTAACTTTAAAAATGTAAAAGAAAATAAGGATAAAAATAAATCCAATATATTAATTAACTGGGGAAAAGGTCCCCAGGTCATGAAAGGTGGCTGGTATATGTGAAAAGCTGAAAGGTTGATCCTGGAAGGTGGATCAATGACTGTATTGTCCGAATCGGGAAATAAAGTTCTGGCCATCTTGAAATTTGAACTGTGTGATGGAATTCACACAGTGGAATAGGAAATGGCCCAATTGCGCCAAGGCCATACAGGTTGATTGAATAAGGCCTGTACGGATGAATTGGGTTGTCCAAGGAGTATTGAATACTTGATGTCTTGACAACTGAATTAAATGATGTAATAACTCTTGAGAATTGACCTTAGAATAATCCTGAATGAATTGTACCAACCCAACTCCTGCAGATACAGGTGGTTGGGATCCTTGAATGATCTTCTGAATTGCTGCCATGGATTGCCAGACTGATGAGCTGAAAAGTCCTCCTTCAAAATGGGTGTTGGAATTATGAACCTTGAAATGGAAAGGTGGAATTGGGTCCTGAAAACGTCATCATTGGATTGCTGAGTAAAAATGGTGCATAATGGTATATAATACCACATATGCACCACACCTGCAGTCTTGAGTATGGAGTGCATGAAGGAAAGGAAAGAATTCCCCTTAAGTTGAGGGGAAGGCTTTCTGAGCTGATCTGGTGGCCTCTAGTGGTTGCCAGAGGCCATGGCGGAAATATTGCTCCATGGTGGTCCATGGCCAAAAATTGGGTCCTACGGGATTTATGGCCAAAAGGGTGTCCAAGAGGGATTTGGTCATTTTTGGGTCCAAGGAAATCATGGCCAAAATTGGCTCAGATGGGCCCAATTGTGGTTTGGGACCCACCTGGCCTTGGGGCCTAGGTGGCTGGCCCCTTTTGGCCTCATTGGATTAGGCCAAAAGGGGCCTAATTGGCCTACGGACCGTACGGACCATAGAAGCCATAGGGGGCCTAAATGGCCCAAAAAGGCCATTTAGGCCAAAACCCCCACAATGAAAAGGGGTTGGCCGGGGCCAATGATGATGGCTAGGGGGTCCAGAACCCCCTGGAAGATAAAAGGACCCCCCAGGCCCAAAATAAAAGATGAAGGCCTGGGGGTTGGTGAGGTGGAAATTGGCCAAGCAGGCCAATGATGGCAGGATATGGCCTGAGGCCATAATTGATGGTTGAGAGGGGCTATGGCGTAAAGACCATAAAACACCCAAGGGGGCCAATTGGCCATAAAGGACATGACATGACCAATTGGCCCCATCTTGGCTCCAGGTTGGATTGCCGCAGCCATCAAGGAGGAGGGCCAAAACTTGTGGTTGTGACAGTACCCCCCTACCTTGAATGGTGAGCTCCTGAGCACCAAGATAAGGTAGAAGCCTGTTGAGGCTATTAAGACGGATTGGACGGAGGGATTCCAGAGGTATTTGATCTTTGAAAAGAAAAATTTTGAACTAATAATAGTGTTGGCATATGAATTGAGGTTGACGTAGTCTTCTCTTGACATTTGGTTTTGAGAATTTTGAAGGATTGAATGGATGTAGAATTTGGCATAAAGATTATAATAAAAGAAAACTGAAATGATAAAGAAAGGAAATAAAAGAAAATGAAACAAAACAGAAAAGAAATAAAAAGAAAAATTTTGAGGGGGAGTCCAATCTTCATCACGGATTTTGAGAATTGAATTGAAAGTGGCCAGGGTACCTGGAAAAGAGATTTGATGCCAGGTGCTCACAAAGTGGCCAAGGTGATGTTTTGGACAGATTGTAGATGTGAGCCTGTGAGATATGTATAACATACCCATAAGGCCACAAATGATTTTACAGACAGTTAATTTTGTCTTAAACAGACTTTATAGTTGAATTTAAAATTAAACAAAGTTATAATTATTATGTCATTTTTGGATTCTACACCAAAAATAACCTAGGGTACACCCATAGGGTGTTATACCCAAAAACACTTATTTTTTGTGTTATTGGAAGATTTAAGAATCTCACAGTACTAATGTAGCTTTTTTAACATTTTTTAAAATTGTTAAATTTAAGCTTAATTAAGCTTAAATTTAAAGTTACATAAGGTTTATGCAACTTTACCAAAATTTTAGTTAAAATTGAGGTGTTGTGTATATTTACTGAATTGGCTAACGATTTGCCATACAGAATGTAAATCCTGCTTGAGCTCAATTTAAAAGGGTTTAAAGCCATGGTATGGCTTTAAATAAATAAAAGGGCAAAATCCACGCAAAGAGGTGGGACAAAGGAAAAAGACCAGATAGAGCTGGGGTACCCAACTTTTTGGATCTGCAAGGACTCAATTAAGGTTGTCCACCTGTATTGGAGGATTTTCAACCTTATTTAAACTTTAAGATTAGACTTTGATCCAACCTTAAGGTTTAAACTGGTTTTATCCCAATTTGGACAGGAATTTCAAGCTGCCAAAGGGTAAATCCCAATATGCAGACTTGAAATCAAGGTTTTAAGAACTGTCAGAGCTTAATTAAGCTTAAAAACCTTAAATAAGCTTAAAACTTTAAAGTTTAAAGCATTAAAACCTTATCAAAACTTAAGGTTTGGCGTGTATTGCTATTTTACGTGGAAAAATAGCAATAACTTCAAAAATTCATTAAAAATCCAATTCTGAATGGATTTGCTTGAAAATTTCACACAACTTAGAATTTAATATTATCAATATATAAATTAAATTTTAAGTATATTTTATAAATAAATTTCCTGGGTAATTAGCCTGGAAATTGACTCTTTTAATTAAGCTTAAAGAAAATTATGATTTCTTTAAAAATTAATTAAAAATTGAGTTTAAAAGATTTCTGCTTGAAACTCTAATTTTAAGTTGTTCATGTGATGAACTTTAATATAAATAGACTTATTCTATATTAAAACTTAAAATAATTAAACTAAATGAGGATTAAAGTTACTTGGAGTTAAGAATAACACTGGTAACTTTAAATTGGAAGTAAAAAATAAGTTGCCTTAAGCTAAGAACTCTATTTTTAAGCATGGTTTTTCAGTTTTGACCTGAGCACGCCCTCTACATTCATTATGAATCATGAGAGCTGCCCTGAAGACATAAAGAGAGTCTTTTCATCACTGTTTTTGTCCATCATTCATTATCAATCCAATCATATTAGAAATTTAAACAGGTAAAGTTTTATTAAATATAAAATCTTATTATTAAAAATAATTCTTAAGTTATTTTGTTCTTTATTTATTGAAATTAAAGAATTGAAGTCATAAAATTTAGATTATTGTTGTAATCACCAATAATATATTTTATTATATAAAATTATCATTTTAAATATCTTTTAAAATCCACAATGTCCTCTCAAAAACTCTTAAATCATAATTTATATTATTAAAAGTTGTTTTATCTTTAAATTTATTGATTTTTTGACGTGTTTTTAACTTATAATTTTTATTTAATATTATAACTGTTGTATTTTGACTTATTGTATTAAACAAATGGTATAAGTAAGTTTTCTCTAGAATTCTATATTTTTTTATCTAGTATTAGTTTTTTTTATATAGAATTTTTATTCTAAAAGAATTATTTCTGCACAGTGTGTGTTTAATTCTTTTTATAAATAATATTTATATTATTTATAAGTGGTTAATATTCATATTTTCCACGTGTAATTGTCTCATTAAGAGCTTTACACTTCTTATTGTTATAACTGTCAGTGACTATAACAATAATAGAATAATTATAACTTATTATAATTATTATTTTTTTATTATTATATTATTATAATAATAATTAAATTTATTTTTTATATATAATTATTTTTAATAATTATATTTAAATTTGTGGTTATAATATTTTATTATATTATATTTTTCTACTGAGGACAGTCATAGTACTCTTGATATTGCTACTATTATCAAGAGTTTCATAGACAAACCTTACATTTGGGGGCCCGGCCGTGATTTTAAACCAATTTTTGGGACATAAATCATATTCTAGACCTTATTTTACTGTTTTTTGACATAAAATTGCCATATTTGTCTTAATATTGGCTTTTTTGGGACTTATCCCTTATAAATAATCTTTATAATATTAATAAAGTTATTTTTTCTTAAGAATATTGTTTGAAACAATATACTATTGAGTGACTTGGAATAAATTTCTTTTGTCTAACTAGCGGCTTTTTCACATCACAGACTTGAAATTTATTCTTTGAGTTATTCTAGTATAAAGTGAATAATAATATAATTTTGATTAATTAACTTGTTAATTGAATAATTATTATTTCTTTAAAGAAAATAATAAATCAAATAAAAAATCTTTAAAAATAAAAATCTTTACTAAAAACATTTTTTCTTTTTATCTTAGACATTTTTCTTTATTTTTGACGTAATTTGCCATAAATTACATAAAAACAACTTTATTCAATAAGTTGAGTTTATAAGTTATTTTTATTATTTGATAAAATAACTTATATTTTTAATTTTTCTCTAGTGTCTTCCATCAGAGAAAGTTCTTCAGACTCTGAAGCCTCAGAGTCCAGTATTGAAATTCAAACCAGTCCAGCACCAAGGGGTTTAATAACCAAAGAACCCTTTAAAGGTCCTGCAGGTGAATTCAATTCAATTTTTACTCTATTTTTTATTAAAATTGACGTGAAATGACTCCTACTAGAAGTGGAAGCAACTACTCCATCCAAACAAATGGATCTGGACCAGGACATTCCAGCCACAAATCCAAAAGGCAAGAATGTCCTCCCAGAGGAGAGGCACAAATGGAGGATGCCAGAACTTCCCCCAGTTCCCAAAGGTTATCCAGCACCTTTGAACCTCTTCTTGAGAGTCCAGAAGGTGACATAACTGCTATTGCTGTTAGAACTGAACCATTTCCAACAGGCAGCTGTGGAAATTTATCAATCCCAATGGAAAAACTGGTTCCTGGCGTCAAAACAACAAGAGTGGGAACTCCTTCCAAGTCTTTGGATAGGCACCATGAACTCTTATCTTCAAGTGAAGAAGTTCATGGGGCCAGAAAAGACAGAAGATCTTCTACTGGGTTGGACACCAATGTCTGTCAAAGGACAAGTCCAACAGATAAAAGCTTGGTTGAAAAACCAAAGCATGTTGTCAGAAGATCAGAAGAAGAAATTGGCTCAAGGCAAGGACAACAGCCCAGTGGAAGCTCCTCAAGCATCCACCAGCAAAAGTCCGCCTCAACCAGTGCCAAACAAGCCCAAGCAAGCCCCAAAAACCAACCAAAAGGGCAAGCAGAAGGCAAAGGGAAAGGCAAAGCCCAAGTGGAACAAGCCTTACCCGCAGAATTACAGAATTCCAAAGAAAGAGAAAACAGCCATGGACAATGTGTTCAATATGGCAAGAACTTTGATGGAATTCAAAAACAAGGAGGAGGAAAGATTGAACCAATCCTTTTCAAAGAAGTAGACCTTGTAAAACTTGTAACTTACTTTGAATCTTGTAATAAAGAAATTATGGCAAAATTTAAAGCATTTGATCATGTCCAACAGAAGTTGGGTAATGAAATATTACAAGTAAAAGACCAACAAAAGACCATAATTGGCCTTGAAAATGTTAATAAGGCAAATATTTTGTCTTTGACGCAAATTTGTGAAAGACTTGAGTTTAAAGTTAACTTACTCAATCAAACAGATGAACATTCAAGTTCTTTTATAACTGGACAGTTGAAAGAATTGAAAATACAAGTGCAAAACTTGGAAAATTCAACTGGTCACAATGCAGCTCTTTTTCAAGAACAATTGGAAAAAAGTGATAAAGCAAGACTTGAATTGAAAGAAGATATTCAATCAAGTATTAAGAATATATCACTGAAAAATGAATTGCCAAGGCAATCCACACCATTTCTTGACAGGAATGTTCTTAACTTGAACAATGATTTACATCACATAATTTCAAGTAATGATGTGGAAACTGCTTGCAATTTTAAAGACATTCCAAGATTAGAGGAATGGCCAACCTTCAGTGGTGAAGGAGAATCTAATCATATGGAATTTATGAAAACAATTGATATGTTCAAAGAAGACTTTAACATACCAGATGAATACATAAGTGCCAGATTACACTCATTATTTACCAAATCAGCTAAGAAATGGTATTATAAGATGAGACAAGACCATGGTAAACATTCTTGGCCTTGGTGGAAAGAACAAATTATTTACAAATGGGAAAATGATTCCTGGAGATTTAGAATGGAAAATTCTTTTGAAGAAGCCATTTTTAATATTGAGAGGGACAGGCCCATGTCTTGGTTTCTTAAACAGAAGGACAGATTAACTGCCCTTCATCCTGATATGTCTGAAACAATTGTACATAAAAGGATATTAAGAAAATGTGGTGGTGACCTTGAGCATGCTATAAGAAGCAGATGTATTGAGCCTTTCTCTACAGAGGATTATATCAATGCTATGGAGGATATCACTACTAGAACAAAAATTGGAAGAAATTGGTATAAACCCCCAATAGACAACAAGACTAGTGGGAAACCAATTTCAAAACCAAATAAACCACATGACAGACCTCCTTTGAAATGTCATAAATGTGGAAGTACAGCTCATTTGGCAAACACTTGTCTCAAAAAGACAAGAGTCAATGAGATAAATATCGAAAAAGTGGAAGACACAAAAGAAACTGATGTATCATTACATGAAAGTGATTCTGAACCTTCAGAAGAAGAAGTATTAGAAGAACTTAGTATAGAAAATATTAATGTTTCTTTTGAAGTCACTGAGGTACATACTCACTTACCACAGTACAGTGATGAATGCATGGATCTCATACATGTGCAAGATGCCAAAATGCAAAAAACCAAACCTGCCAGAGGTAAAGGTTATACAGCTGGGTCATCTTGTATCACTAATATTGTGATAAATAACATAGAAGCCAAGATACATCTTGACTCAGGTGCTTTTTGCACTTGTGTTGGAAAAGATTATCTTGACAAGATTTATACCAATTGGCAAGACAAGTTGATGCCAATTGAAGGTATAAGATTCAGCAGTGCTAACCAAAACATGCACCCTTTGGGTATATTTGAAGCAGCAATAATATTTCCTCATCCTGCAGGAAGTATAAGATTGAAAGCTGAATTTGTTGTTATGAATAATTGTACTTCACAACACTTTATACTTGGAAATGATTATCTCAATATCTATGGTATTGATATTAACAATCATAAAGACAGATATTTCACTATAGGGGAAAATAAAAGGCAAAAATTTGCTTTTTCTCCAGAAAGAAGAGAAATCACTGTCATTAAACAAGTGAAAAATGTTAACAAAGACAAATTTGTGTCAGATCAGCTAAGTGAAGCACAAATTAGTCCTGAATTGACACCAGAAATGAAGGAAGAACTTATTGAAATTTTATTTCAATATAGAGAAGCCTTTGCTTCTGATAATGAACCACTTGGGGCTATAAAAGGCCATGAGGTGGACATTATGCTTGTTGTGGAAAGGCCTTATCCGCCACTATTAAGGAGACCAGCTTACCCAGCTAGCCCTAGGGCTAGAGAATCATTAGAAAATCATATTAATGAACTAATGAAACTGGGAGTTCTTAGAAAAGTTGGGCACAATGAGGAAGTTGAAGTCACAACTCCAGTAATCATTACTTGGCATAATGATAAGTCAAGGATGGTTGGTGATTTTAGAGCACTGAATACCTACACTATTCCAGACAGGTATCCAATCCCTAGAATTCATGAGACTTTGACTCAATTATCCAAAGCAAGATTTATTACTTCTATGGATGCTCTAAAAGGCTTTCACCAGAATGTTTTGACACCTCATGCTAGGAAATTATTGAGAATAATTGCTCATTGTGGTATTTATGAATATTTGAGGATGCCTTTTGGTATTAAAAATGCACCCTCTCATTATCAGAGAATGATGAATACCATCTTCCCACATGAATTATCAGAGGGATGGTTAATCATTTATATTGATGACATTATCATTTGTTCAGAAACCTGGCAATTACATTTAGAGAGACTTTCATTAGTACTTAAGAAAATCTTACAAGTGAACATGAAAATTTCTCTTAAAAAGTGTAATTTTGGATTTCATGAGTTAAAAGCTCTAGGACATGTAGTCTCAGGACTGAGCCTTGGTGTTGATAAAAACAAAGTGGCTGCAGTGTTACTGAAATAAATGCCCCAGAACAAAAAAGAAATGATGTCTTTCTTAGGGTTTGCCAGTTATTACAGGCAACACCTTAAAGATTTTGCAATCCATGCCAGATCATTATACAGAATTTGTGATCAACAAACTGTTTTTGAAATGACACAGGAGAGAATTCAAGCATATGATGAAATCAAGTATGCCTTGACCAATGAACCATTATTATTAATGCCAGATTGGAAACTTCCTTTCAAGCTGTATATTGATGCATGTGGTGATGGTTTAGGAGCTGCTCTTCATCAAGTTCAAATTGTCAATGACAAGCCTTATGAGGGTCCAATTTGTTTTATTTCAAGACAAATTAAACCTACTGAGGCCAGATATGGAGCTAGCCAAATGGAGTGCCTTTGCCTTGTTTGGGCTCTGGAAAAACTTCATTACTATCTTGATGGTAGTGTGTTTGAAGTAATTACTGATTGTAATGCAGTTAAATCACTTCTTAACATGAAAACTCCAAACAGACACATGTTAAGATGGCAGATTGCTATACAGGAGTACAGAGGAAATATGACCATTGTACATAAAGCTGGAAATATTCACAAGAATGCTGATGGCTTGAGTAGATGGGCATTACCCAATACACCTGACAATCCTGCCTATGTTCCTACAAGTGCAGAACCTCAAATTCCAATTGAAGGAATTAATATCACAGATGTTGGAACAGAATTCTTTGATGAAGTTAGAGAAAGCTATAAGCAAGATAAGAATTGCCATATACTTACTTCTCTACTTGACAAAGATTGCAAAGATGCAGCATTGGCTAATTCTCTGGATGATATTTGGAAAACATCTTATAACAACGGAAGATTCCATTTATTTGATGGTATATTATACCATAGGTCTAAACACACATGTGTCATGGTCCTATGTAGTAGGATGTTGATTAACACAATACTACTAGAATGCCATGATAACATTTATTCTGGACATCTGTCTGAAGACAGAACAATGGAAAGAATTAAGAGATGTGCCTGGTGGCCATCTTGGAGAAAAGATGTCATTGAGTACTGTCACAGTTGTGATAGATGCCAGAAAGCCAATAAAGCTACTGGTAAAAGATTTGGTTTATTGATCCATATTCAAGAACCAAGTACCCCATGGGAAGTGGTTCACATGGATTGGGTAACTGCCTTACCACCTGGAGGTGATAAAAGTTACAATGCATGTCTTGTTATTGTAGACAGATATAGAAAAACACCAATATTTTTACCATGTCACAAAGATGACACAGCTATGGATACAGCTCTTTTAATCTGGAATAGGGTAATATCCCATACTGGTCTCTTTAAAAACATCATTAGTGATAGAGACCCAAAATTTACATCAGCCTTATGGACTAATTTACATAAGCTTTTGGGTACAAAATTATCATTCTCAACAGCATACCATCCACAAACAGATGGGTTAGCAGAAAGAATGATTCAAACCCTTGAGGACATGATCAGAAGATTTTGTGCTTATGGCCTGGAGTTTAAAGATTCTGACGGCTTCACCCATGATTGGTGTACTCTTATACCAGCCTTGGAATTAGCCTATAAGACCTCCATCCATGCTTCCACAGGCAAGACTGCTGCAATGTTGGAAAAAGGATGGAACCCCAAACTTCCAGTTGATACTTTGAAGAAAGATCTAGTTGATATTCATCCAACTGCTTCAAGCTTTAAATTGTTGCTTGATAAAGTGAGGCACCATGCAAATCAAAGCATGAATGATGCCTTTGAATATGCTAAACAGAAATGGGATAAAAGTCATAAAACCCCAGAATTCAAAGTAGGGGACTTAATACTAGTTTCAACCTTGAACTTTAATAATATTAAAGGTCCAAAGAAATTGAAAGATTCCTTTGCAGGACCATTTATTATCAAAGCCCTTCATGGGACAAATGCAGTACAAGTGGAACTGTCAGGAGAGTTAGGAAATAAACATCCAACTTTTCCTGTCAGTCTTGTAAAGCATTACACTTAAAGTGATAAGGAATTATTTCCTTTAAGAAATGAAACACCCTTAGAGGTACCCCCACTTGAACCAAGTGAAGAAAAGAAAGTACTGAAATTCTTAAAAGAAAGAAGACTTAGGGGCAAAAATGAAAGATAATACTTAGTCAGGTACAGAAATCCACAACATGAAGATGAGTGGATTGAAGAAAGTAAAATACCTGATTCCCAAAAGTTTCTCAGAAGATTCAGACATGAGAAAAGACCAATTCCTCAGTAAAAAGTTTGAATTGTGTGCTTTACATACTTGAAAAGTATAAGTGAAGAGGTTGGACAGTGGATTATACCCCCCCAAATAACTTGGGGGTATACTACAAAGAAAAATTGTGGTACAATTTTTTTTTTGGTGGTAGGGAATGTGAGCCTGTGAGATATGTATAACATACCCATAAGGCCACAATTGATTTTACAGACAGTTAATTTTGTCTTAAACAGACTTTTTAGTTGAATTTAAAATAAAAAATAACAAAAAATAAGTATAACTTTTTTTTGGATAAACAAAGTTATAATTATTATGTCATTTTTGGATTCTACACCAAAAATAACCTAGGGTACACCCATAGGGTGTTATACCCAAAAACACTTATTTTTTGTGTTATTGGAAGATTTAAGAATCTCACAGTACTAATGTAGCTTTTTTAACATTTTTTAAAATTGTTAAATTTAAGCTTAATTAAGCTTAAATTTAAAGTTACATAAGGTTTATGCAACTTTACCAAAATTTTAGTCAAAATTGAGGTGTTGTGTATATTTACTGAATTGGCTAAGGTTTTGCCATACAGAATGTAAATCCTGCTTGAGCTCAATTTAAAAGGGTTTAAAGCCATGGTATGGCTTTAAATAAATAAAAGGGCAAAATCCACGCAAAAAGGTGGGACAAAGGAAAAAGACCAGATAGAGCTGGGGTACCCAACTTTTTGGATCTGCAAGGACTCAATTAAGGTTGTCCACCTGTATTGGAGGATTTTCAACCTTATTTAAACTTTAAGATTAGACTTTGATCCAACTTTAAGGTTTAAACTGGTTTTATCCCAATTTGGACAGGAATTTCAAGCTGCCAAAGGGTAAATCCCAATATGCAGGCTTGAAATCAAGGATTTAAGAACTGTCAGCGCTTAATTAAGCTTAAAACTTTAAAGTTTCAAGCATTAAAACCTTATCAAAACTTAAGGTTTGGCGTGTATTGCTATTTTACGTGGAAAAATAGCAATAACTTCAAAAATTCATTAAAAATCCAATTCTGAATGGATTTGCTTGAAAATTTCACACAACTTAGAATTTAATATTATCAATATTTAAATTAAATTTTAAGTATCTTTTATAAATAAATTTCCTGGGTAATTAGCCTGGAAATTTACTCTTTTAATTAAGCTTAAAGAAAATTATGATTTCTTTAAAAATTAATTAAAAATTGAGTTTAAAAGATTTCTGCTTGAAACTCTAATTTTAAGTTGTTCATGTGATGAACTTTAATATAAATAGACTTATTCTATATTAAAACTTAAAATAATTAAACTAAATGAGGATTAAAGTTACTTGGAGTTAAGAATAACACTGGTAACTTTAAATTGGAAGTAAAAAATAAGTTGCCTTAAGTTAAGAACTCTATTTTTAAGCATGGTTTTTCAGTTTTGACCTGAGCACGCCCTCTACATTCATTATGAATCATGAGAGCTGCCCTGAAGACATAAAAAGAGTCTTTTCATCACTGTTTTTGTCCATCATTCATTATCAATCCAATCATATTAGAAATTTAAACAGGTAAAGTTTTATTAAATATAAAATCTTATTATTAAAAATAATTCTTAAGTTATTTTTATTCTTTATTTATTGAAATTAAAGAATTGAAGTCATAGAATTTAGATTATTGTTGTAATCACCAATAATATATTTTATTATATAAAATTATCATTTTAAATATCTTTTAAAATCCACAAATTCCTCTCAAAAACTCTTAAATCATAATTTCTATTATTAAAAGTTGTTTTATCTTTAAATTTATTGATTTTTTGACGTGTTTTTAACTTATAATTTTTATTTAATATTATAACTGTTGTATTTTGACTTATTGTATTAAACAAATCTTATAAGTAAGTTTTCTCTAGAATTCTATATTTTTTTATCTAGTATTAGTTTTTTTTATATAGAATTTTTATTCTAAAAGAATTATTTCTGCACAGTGTGTGTTTAATTCTTTTTATAAATAATATTTATATTATTTATAAGTGGTTAATATTCATATTTTCCACGTGTAATTGTCTCATTAAGAGCTTTACACTTCTTATTGTTATAACTGTCAGTGACTATAACAATAATAGAATAATTATAATTTATTATAATTATTATTTTTATTATTATTATATTATTATAATAATAATTAAATTTATTTTTTATATATAATTATTCTTAATAATTATATTTAAATTTGTGGTTATAATATTATATTATATTATATTTTTCTACTGAGGACAGTCATAGTACTCTTGATATTGCTACTATTATCAAGAGTTTCATAGACAAACCTTACAGTAGACCCCTCAGGGAAGTGCACACCGGGAGAGGAACTTACTTTTGGTTGTTGCCAATCCCGCCAGTGCCATAAAAGAAAAACAAACTGGTTAAGGATTGAATTGAATTGGGAAACTTGGAAAAGAAGTAAAAGGGTGAATGGTCCATTTGTCCAAGTGAAAATGGCCATAATTTTGGAATTGAATGTTGAAAAGCCAGGCCAAGATCTGTGTCCAAAATTGCAAAGTGCTCACAGAGTGGCCAAGGTGATGCTTACAACAGATAAGGGTAGAATACCCCAAAAGGTGCATACCAGGAGTGGGACTTACTTTTGGTAATTCCTCTCCCCACCAAGCACCATAAATGAATCCAGCTTTTGAAGAATTGGGACCCCGGCTTGTCAGGATATAAAGAATGAAAATCTTTGACAAGTTCAGGACAATTCTTGAGGTTTTTGGCTGGTTCCCAAGTGGATCTTTCTGGGTCTTGACTGAAACCTTTCCATTCCACCAGATACCATAATTTTCTTCTCTTGAGCTTTGAGTCCAGTATTTGAGAGACTTCCCATTCCTCTTATTCTTCAATGATGATTGGAGGAGGAGGCTCTTGATGCCGCTTTGGGATTGTTGATGTCTTGACTGGTTCCAAAAGTGAGATATGGAAGACTGGGTGGATGGATTTCCATTGGGATGAAAGCTTGAGGTGGTAAGCATGAGAACTGACTTTCTTCAAGATTGGAAAAGGACCCAACCATCTTTCGGATAGTTTTTTGGTGGGTCTGGTTGATTTGATGTTCTTGGAAGAAAGCCATACCATGTCACCAGGGTTGAAAACAGGTGGACTTGCTCTACCTTTATCTGCATACCTCTTAAACCGGTTTATGGCGATTTCAAGTTATCTCTTGACATCTTGCTGTACTGATTGGATTTTTGTTGATAACTTTCTAGCAGGAGTATCTTGAGTGATGTGAACTGAATCAAATTGTGGATCTCTTCCATAAACAGTGAAAAACGGTGATTGCTTGGTTGAAGAGTGATCAGAATTATTGTAAGCAAATTCAGCCAGAGGGAGCCAGGTGTTCCAATCATCTTGATGATAACTTACATACATCCAAAGATACTGTTCTAGTATCTGATTTACCCTCTCTGTCTGTCCATCAGTTTCTGGATGATAAGCAGTTGACAAGTCTCTTGAAATCTTGAGCTGCTGACAAAGATTGGTCCAGAAAGAAGAAACAAAGAGTGAACCTCTATCACTGACAATGCTTGATGGAAGGCCATGCTTTGAGAAAATATTCTTGATGAATAAATGGGCCAAATCCAGCGAAGTGATTGAAGACATTGTTGGAATAAAAACCGCCATTTTTGAGAATCTGTCCACTATGACAAGGATTGAGTCAAAGGAATTGGACAGTGGCAGTTGAGTGATGAAATAAATTGAGAGACAAATCCAAGGACCATTTGGAATTGGAAGAGGCTTGAGGAATACAAACTTCTTATGATGAATATTCTTGTTTCTTGAACACTGTTGACAGGATGAAACATAATCCTTGATGAATTGAGTCATGCCGGACCAGTGGAAATCCCGCTTGACAAGTTTGAGAGTCTTCTCTTGGCCAGGGTGTCCAGCTAGAGGAGAATCGTGAAGCTTTTGGAGAATGGTGAGTTGAATTGTGGAGTCATTTGGGACTACTACCCGATCTTTGAAGAGAAGAAGTTGGGAGGAGGAATCAAGAGAATAATCTTGGACAGATTTACCTTTACCCAAATCTTCAAGGATACTTCTGTACTGAGGATCTTGCCATACTGCCTTCTGAATTGAGTCAATCAGATTTGAAAATGACTCCACCTTGACTGAAAAGAACTTTGAGGGTTGAACTTCATCTTGCTTAATGAGTTGCTGAAAATTCATTGGATTCTTGCTGATGAAATCCTCCCCCCTCTCCGGATAAACGTCGTCCCGACGTGATAAAGCATCCGGAAGAGTAGCCAGGCGGCCAGGGCGGTAAGTGATTGAGAAATGAAATTCAGAAAGGAATTCAGCCCAACGGGCTTGACGGCAAGTAAGGATCTTTGATGACATAAAGTACTGAAGAGAAGAATGATTGGTGAGAACTTCAAAAGGGGAAGACAGAGAAAGAAGAAAAGCCCTCCAGCGCTTCAGAGCCCAGACTATGCCAAGGAGTTCCTTGTCATGAATCTCATAGTTAAGCTCCGCTAGAATAAGCTTGCGGCTGTCGAATGCAATGGGATGTTTTCCTGAGTCAGAGACCTGACTCAGTACAGCACCCAAGGCATAATCGGATGCATCGGTCTCTACAATGGTGGATAGAGAAGGATTGAAGTGGGAGAGGATTGGAGCGGTGGTGAAAGCCTCTTTGAGTTGATGAAACTGACTAAGAGCTTCCTCATTGAGGGGAAAACAGGAATCTTTCTTGAGGAAACTGGTGAGTGAACTGATCTTTTTTGAATAATTTTTATGAAACGGCGGTAGAAGTTGGCAAAGCCAAGGAAGGATTGAAGAGCCTTAAGGTTTCTTGGAGGCGGCCAATTGAGAATCTTCTGGCCTTTTGCTTGGTCCATCTTGAGGCCTTCAGAAGAAACTACATAACCAAGATATTCCACGCTTGAAACATGAAACAGGCATTTGGACACCTTAGCAAAAAGGTTATTGGTTCTGAGTCTGGACAGAACAGTGGACACATGAGTGACATGTTCTTCCTCAGATTTGGGAAAGACCATAATGTCATCCAAATAAACCACAACATAAACATCGAGAAGATCTTGAAAGATATCATTGACAAGATTTTGAAAGGAAGCAGGAGCATTGGTGAGCCCAAATGGCATAACCAAGTACTCATAACTGCCATATTTAGTTCTAAAACAAGTCAAATGTTCATCACCCTCCTTGATTCTGAGCAGGTTATATGCACCACGCAAATCAATCTTGGAGAAGATAGAAGAACCATTAAAGACATTGAAAAGCTGATTCATAGGAGGAACAGGATACTTGTTCTTCCTAGTAACAGCATTGAGTTTGCGGTAATCAACACACAAACGGAGGCCACCATCTTTCTTTTTGATGAAAAGAACAGGTGCTCCTGTTGAAGAGGAGCTTTGCCGCATGAAACCTTTCTCTACATTCTCTGAAATGTAGGCCCTGAGTGTATCTGACTCTTGTTTGGATAAAGAGTAGATCACCCCAACTGGAGGTAGAGACCCCTCCAGTTTGATATGATGATCACAGGCGCGGTGAGGAGGAAGTTTCTCTGCTTTCACCTTGGAGAATACATCCAAGTATTGGTGATAGACAAAAGGAACAACCTTCATCACGGTTTCTACTTCTTCTGGCTCTTCCTCCTCATCCCACAACTCCTCCAGGGAGTCATGATAAGATGAAGGAGGAAGGTCCATATTCCCAAATAAGAGGTGAAGTGAAGATACAGAATTATCTTATCCAAAATCTTGAATCTCTTTGAAGACTTCAGCTCTAGGAGATAGTAATGACTGTGGGGAATTAAGGGAAGGAATATGGACAGAAGATGGAAATGATGGTGTTCTAGAATCACCAACCAGAGCTGCACAAGATTTGGCAGAAGAAAAGTCATTACGGACAGAATTAGAAGGATAAGAATAGTCCAAATGATCAGGATTCAAGGTGATCAGCCCTTGCCTCCAATCAATAGAAGGATTAAAATGATTGAGAAAGTCAAAGCCCAATATGAGGTCTTCTCCCTTGGGAGTATCAATGACTAAAAAGTTCCATTCAAAGCTTGGGAAGGAAGGAAGCTCAACCATATATCTAGTATGGTGAGTCACAAATAAGGAAGGAGACTCAGAGGAGTCAAGAATGATAAGGGGAATCTTCTCTGGAAGTTCTGACGTAGTCAATGAGTACTTGTGAACAAACTGCTTTGCAATAAATGAGTGTGTAGCACCAGAATCAATGAGAATACTGTAAAAAACATCAGAAAGAGAAGAAAAAACAAAAAATTTAAGAGAATTTTTGACACCAGTATTCAGAATGCACAATTGTGCTCTGGAAGGAAAACTGTGAAGACAATTGAACACAACATGATCTTCACTCAGGCTTTTCCCTGGCTGGGAAAACTGCCTGAGGGTTGGGTAAGCTTATTTTGAGGCCTTTTGACACAGGACTCAAGACTATGCTTCCCACCACAATAGGTACACAAGCCTTCTTTGATTCTTCTCTCTTTTTCAGAACCCTTCAACTTGAAGTCCTTATTCAACAAGGAAGAATGGGGCTTGTCCCGCTTTTGAGAATGAAATTTCTTCGTATGCCTTGAGCTTGAAGAAACTTTATGATGAGAAGAGTGAGACTTTGAGGCTTCAGGCTTCTTCTCTTGATGATGATTCTTCTCCTTTTGCCTCTCATGGTACCTGGTATCAAGTTCCAGGCTGACGTCCATTAAGTCTTGAAGAGAATCAATACTTGAAGGATGGGAGGCTAATTGATCCAGAATTCTGGAGGCCAAGCCCTTCCTGAAGTGATGAATAAGAGCCCTTAACCCCAATCCTTGATTCTTGAAACCAAACTCCTGAAATCGGCAATATATAAAGCAACATGCCCACCTTCTTTCATCCTGAGGCCATCTAATTCTGCTTCCGCTTTTCTAACTTCATTTTGGTCTCCAAATAAAGTGAACAATTGGGATTCAAACAGTGGCCAGGAATTGATAAGGTAACTTGAGTCTTGATTATTGAGATTGGAAAGATAAGGCTCAATCCATTTTGCAGCCCTGCCAACTAAGAATGAAGTGGCATAAAGAACCTTCTTTCTATCTTGAGAGAAGTTTGCCGGATCATTATGAAAGATGAGTTGACAGGATTGAATAAAGCTTCTGACTTTGAAGGGCTGAGTCCCATCAAAGCATTCTGGAGCCTTCATAGAGGGAGTCTTGAAGGCTGGTGGTCTTGATGACTCAGAGGAAGAAGCTGCTTGAAGATTGGCCATAATTTGAGTCATCTGCTGCATGATGGCCAATAAAGATGGTTCAGATTGGTGAGAGACAGGCTGATCAGACTGGGCTAGAGTTGGTCTTCCAGTACCTTGGGATGCCCCCACCGGAGCAGGAACACCTTCAGTACCTTCAGACTCTTCCTCTTCCACAGAATTCTCCTCCTCCTCTTCACCATCTTCACCTGGACCTTTGAAAATAGTCCTTGAAGTTCCTGGAAATCCACCAACTACTCCTGAGAATGAACATGATCTTCTTGGCCCTCTTCCTTCCTTCCTGGATGGTGCTGCTCCTTCCATGCGGGGTCCTCTATCTAATTGGCCCCTCAGTTGAGGAACTGCTGGGGTGCCATCTAGAGGAGCTCTTGGAGTTGGAGTCAGAACAGCTTGAGCTCTGGCCTGAGATCTTGTCTGTCTTGCCGGAGGTGAATGTTGTACAGGCATGATATCAGGAATAAAATGAAATAAATGAATTAAAAATCAAAATTTGCTTGAAGTGAAAAGAGTCAACAATCAAATCTTGAGGAAAATCAATGTATCAAAATGAAAATCTTCAAGTACGTCAATAAATCAAAATCAAATCAAGTCTTGAAGTCAAATCAAATCAATGTCTTGAAGTAAATCAATGAATCAAAGCCAAATGAGATCTTCAAGTCAATAAATCAATCAATCAAATCAATCAAAATCAAAATCTTGCAAAAATCAATCAATGAAATGAAATCTTGAAGAAAAATCAATTTATGTCAAAATTCTTGATGTGAAAAAATCAGCAAAATCAATGAAATCTTCAGGTCAATCAATTTTCTTGAGGTAAATATCAAATATGTCAAATCAATCAATCAATCAAAATCAAGTGAATTATTCTTTAAAAACCAAAATTCCTGAATAATGAATCAATTATGAATCTTGATGTGAATAACGTGTCTGAATATCTTGATGAAAAATTTGAGAATCAAAGAAAATCAAGATGAAGCCTGAATTATGAATGAGAATGAAAATTTGATGATTTGAAAAGATTTTAAAAAGAATAACAAAAATAAAAATGGGTCAGATTTCAATTTTCAAAATGAAGAATGAATGAAAGAAAATCAAGAGGTGACAATGAATCATTAAGTTCATAAGCGTGAAAGAATCATAATTTTGATGAAATGAGTGAATGAAAATATAAAGAAAGAATGAACAGAATGAAAAGAAATTATGAGTTAATTAATATAATGTCACAGGGGCTCTTATGGAAGCAAGAGGGCCTGGCACTCAGGAATCAAGAACTCACTTGGAGGGCTCCAAAAGATGATAAGAAATACTATGGAATATATTTCTTAAGCAGGAAATAGAGAGAGGACAAATATGCCAAAGATAACAAAGAATAAGAAGAATGAAGCCAGAGGCCAAAATAAAAGGAAGCCAAAGCCAAGAAGCCAACCAAGTGAATCCTCAATTCACTGTTTCAACCTGCCAGAAAGAACAATGGAATTAGTAAAGGATATGACCACCAATATCCACTGACAGGCGAAGAAAGAAAGAGAAAAAGGTGCTAATGACTGACTTAAGATTATCAGTATTAACTTTAAAAATGTAAAAGAAAATAAGGATAAAAATAAATCCAATATATTAATTAACTGGGGAAAAGGTCCCCAGGTCATGAAAGGTAGCTGGTATATGTGAAAAGCTGAAAGGTTGATCCTGGAAGGTGGATCAATGACTGTATTGTCCAAATTGGGAAATAAAGTTCTGGCCATCTTGAAATTTGAACTGTGTGATGGAATTCACACAGTGGAATAGGAAATGGCCCAATTGGGCCAAGGCCATACAGGTTGATTGAATAAGGCCTGTACGGATGAACTGGGTTGTCCAAGGAGTATTGAATACTTGATGTCTTGACGACTGAATTAAATGATGTAATACCTCTTGAGAATTGACCTTAGAATAATCCTGAATGAATTGTACCAACCCAACTCCTGCAGATACAGGTGGTTGGGATCCTTGAATGATCTTCTGAATTGCCGCCTTGGATTGCCAGACTGATGAGCTGAAAAGTCCTCCTTCGAAATGGGCGTTGGAATTATGGACCTTGAAATGGAAAGGTGGAATTGGGTCCTGAAAACGTCACCATTGGATTGCTGAGTAAAAATGGTGCATAATGGTATATAATACCATATATGCACCACACCTGCAGTCTTGAGTACGGAGTGCATGAAGGGAAGGAAAGAATTCCCCTTAAGTTGAGGGGAAGGCTTGCTGAGCTGATCTGGTGGCCTCTGGTGGCTGCCAGAGGCCATGGTGGTCCATGGTCAAAAATTGGGTCCTACGGGATTTATGGCCAAAAGGGTGTCCAAGAGGGATTTGTTCATTTTTGGGTCCAAGGAAATCATGGCCAAAATTGGCTCAGGTGGGCCCAATTGTGGATTGGGACCCACCTGGCCTTGGGGCCTAGGTGGCTGGCCACTTTGGCCCCTTTTGGCCTCATTGGATTAGGCCAAAAGGGGCCTAATTGGCCTACGGACCGTACGGACCATAGAAGCCATAGGGGGCCTAAATGGCCCAAAAAGGCCATTTAGGCCAAAACCCCCACAATGAAAAGGGGTTGGCCGGGGCCAATGATGATGGCTAGGGGGTCCAGAACCCCCTGGAAGATAAAAGGACCCCCCAGGCCCAAAATAAAAGATGAAGGCCTGGGGGTTGGTGAGGTGGAAATTGGCCAAGCAGGCCAATGATGGCAGGATATGGCCTGAGGCCATGATTGATGGTTGAGAGGGGCTATGGCGTAAAGACCATAAAACACCCAAGGGGGCCAATTTGCCATAAAGGACATGACATGACCAATTGGCCCCATCTTGGCTCCAGGTTGGATTGCCGCGGCAATCAAGGAGGAGGGCCAAAACTCGTGGTTGTGGCAGGTGGAATTGGTCCAGAGTTTAATTGGGTAAAATACCATGCTGCTCAATGCTCATACATATTCTATTTTTTTTACACATGGTGATACTGCGGTTTTGACCCTTGAGGGGCATTCCATTAGGGATGTGTCAACATTGAATTTAGGGGATTAACATTCAAACCATGTACACTGGAACACCATTGAAAATGGCTTAAACCTTATTACAGACATAAAAATATAACTATATTACATAAGCATTGTCACATGGTGGAATGTGATCTACAACTTGCCAGTACTAATTGGTCTTTCAACCGGTTAATAGCCTTTTTGGAAAGAGTTCCCTTTGCTGAGGTCTGGTAGACAGCATTGTGACAATAAACTGGTTACCAATGTCATGGGTTTGATTCTGGTTGGAGACAAGAGGTGGTCTCAATCAAACAACCAGAAATTGCTGGGTTTTCCGCTCCATTGTTGTACAAGGGTTCCGCCCCTTGGGGGTTCCTTGTAGGCTCCTGTTGTGACTAATGTAACTCCATGAGGGAGACATGGGTAATACCATCAGTTACATGCACTTCGGGATGCAGTTCCCTAAACCCGGGGGTACTGTCACATGGTGGAATGTGATCTATAACTTGCCAGTATTAATCGGTCTTTCAACTGGTTTAATAGCCTTTTCTCCAAGAGTTCCCTTTGCTGAGGTCTGGCAGACAGCATTGTGACAAGCATTTGGAGTGGAGCTAAAGTCTTGTTACTTGGTTTGAGTGCAGCGGGCTTTTAATCGGTTGGAATATTATTTGGATTGTCTTGCCTTTCTTGAAAAGGTGATTTCCCTTTTGTGGGTAAATCCTTCATGAATATACCCCTTTACTGATGTACAATGCTGTGGAATTTTGATGCATATATTGGCAGTTTGGATAATTCACAAAATGTAAAAATGGGGAGGGGGAAATGTTTATTTAATCTTATTACTTATGGATGATGGGTCCCCTTTGAGAGAAAGGAAATATCCCATTATATGCTGGTAGGCCGTGCAGGGTGGTTTCCAACAAAAGCAGAGGAGCTCAAGAGGAGGCAGGGAGAATTCTCGTAAAAAGTTTCTTATTAGGCTTCCACAAGACACTTGGTTCCAACTATTCATAGAATTTCTCTATTATAAATTTGAATAAATTTCATCTCATATCACTCTATTTTATCAAGTTAAAAAAATTACTGTACTTTTTGAGCCCTGATGTTATCTTTCACTCCACGTAAGTCCCGTTCAGGTTCTGTTCATGACTCAGATAGTGAATCTAGCATAGAATATGCTCAAACACACTCACCATTCAGTCCCAAAATTCCTCTCACAACCCTTATTGCATCCTCAATGAATGTATCAGGTCTTAAAATTGATGTGGGAAATGTGACTTCTCAAACTTCAAGCACTTCATCCAATTTTAATATTTCCGTCACTCCAATTCCCCCAAACCCCACTAATACACAAATGCATGTGCCTGAGGGGCCAGAAAGCACATCTCAAATTTCATCAAAGGCTAATCCCCAATCAAAATTTCCATGCAAGATTCTCCTTAATCCTGGTTGGAATCCAGTTTCATCCCAGGATCCCTTTGGACGATGTAAACAGCCAACCCTCAATATTCCATCAGGATCTCAGATTCATGTGGGCAATGAAAAGAAGTTTGATTGCAGGTGACGGAAAAGACCATTGGAAAATGTTACTTGGAGTTGTCTGTTGGAGGGAAATCCAGGATTTAAGCTTCATCAAAGGAAGTAATTTTTATGTTGGAGTATAAACATTTTCACAATTTCATATGTTTGTTTCATGGGTTAGATATGGCACCTAAAGGCAAGTCAGTCCAAACTTAGGAGCCAATTGAGGATAGTGAGTATGACCAGTCTTTATTAATATTTTGATGTTTTAACTGATGTTTTTCATGGCAGGTGATGAACTTTATGCATCTTCACCTCTGGTTCATAAAGAGAAAGTCACTGGACGTCATCATCCATATGCCTCCAAACCAAGAACAGCTCATGCCAGTTCATCAAGAAAAAATAGATTGTGGATGATGAGGATGAGAACATTTCTCCGACTCAAAGTGAAAGAAATGATGAACCAAGGAGGGACAATTTCATGGCGCATGAGCAAGGCACTCAGTCAAATAGTGAGTTCACCCATCCCCAAATGCCCCTTGCGCAGAGTATGTTTGATCAATCTGAGATGATACAGCAAAGGAATGAGGCTCTAAAAGCTCACAATGTGGCAAAATGTGCAAGCCAGAAGGAGCAACGAAAATGGCTGAAAGTGGAACTTCCAGCAAATGTCCATGGGATGAGATCAGCTGTACATACCCATTGTCTGTTCCTACTCAAAGTAAGGGATAGGGATTTTTCCTCACTACCAGCACCACCCAGCACAGAAGAGCATGAAATTGCAATTCAAGTGGCTGGTCATCTTGGATATGTCCCCAATGATGTTTTCGATGAGCCATCAACACAGGTTCAGTCTCAGGGTTTCCATAGCTACTGCAAAAATGAGCTCCACAAGCTAGGACTAAAGTGATTCACTTGGGACTGGGAGAGCTCATGGCAACATCCGTTCAACAAGTTGATGTCTATGGTGTTTTACCGTACATTCCGTCTTGCACTTGTCAGCACCAAGTATCATCACTACTGTTGAAACAAGGATCATAATAACTACAGGGTTGTGGCAGCTTTAATGGAGCAATATTTCACTTATTTGAAAAGAGAATGGAAGTCTATTCAAAAGGATGCGGATTATTTGGTAAAAAAGAACAATAATATAAAGCTCACAAAGATTTGTCAAAGGGTTAGTTTGTAAGATGTGACTATGAAACTGATGATAATATTACTATTAATCAACAGTACTATGTCTGTTCTTATGAAATATAATAATAAAAAATTATTATAACCACAATTAAATAATTATAAAATTATTTCTTTCACGTGTTATACACTACTAGTGATTATAACAGTGAGCAGTAATTGTCTACAAGAATCAATTACAAGAAGAATTTAATAATAAAAAACTTCTTTTATTAAAATAATAAAATTATTTTAATATATAATTATCTTTTACAAGAATAATTATAAAGATAATTCTTGAAGAAAACTATTACTAGAGAAAAACTTTAAGAATTAAAGATAAATGACTCACTAATACTCCAAAGAACTTATTGAAAGATAAGAGTAGAGAAATTTGACATAGAATTGTGGATTTAAGGGATCAAGATGATTTATAACAGTATTTCAACAATATATAGTTGGATTCTATGATTTCACGTCTTTCTGATTGATTCTGAAAGATTTAAAACACTTAAGAATAGCTTGAACTAATACTTACTTGTTGGTAATAATGGTTTAATAAATTTATAAGATGATGATACGGAAAAAACAGCAAGAAGAGGCTTCTTTTAAGTCAATAACAGCTCACAGAGGCGTGCCATGGAGCAAACTGAAAAACCAGTGAGTGAGAAAACAATAAACCTTTTTGGATTATTGATTGCATCATCTGTTGTCATGTAAGATTATCATAATTACTTAATTGATGCTTTTACGTGACTACCAACCCCAATATGGTTAAGAATAAAAGGAGTAACACTTGTAAATCTTCTTTTATTCTAAAATAATCATTGATTTCTCAAAGGTATCAATGTTATTGCCAATTTCATCACAGGTTGTAATTACTGTGAATTTTTGAAGATTCAGTGTTTCACGTAGAATATCCAAAAATGGACTGTAAGTAAAACTTTTAATTTTACTAGTAAAACTGTAATTCCTTTTGGTTGTACCATAGATAATACAGTTCTCCTTTAGTCCTGAAAGTTTCAGAAAGATTCATTAAGAATTGTATTTTTAATGAATTTTTGAAGGTTTTACCTCATTTCTACGTAGAATTGCAAATAGCAGTGTTTTGCTGGTTGCTATGAGGTAAATCAATGAATATGGGTCCCAAAAGGGTTTTAATTACTCTTTTGGGGTTTATCCATGGAAATTCATTAGTAATTGACATGGTTACAGGAGTGTAAGTAGCTCATTACCTCCTTGGCACGTCAAAATAGCAGGTTATTTGCTATTTTCTGATGTTTTACAGTAGTTGTAACTTGGTAACCAAGTTCCCAAAGAGTTTTAGTTTACCAATTGGGCCAAGATGAGCCATGGAGCCATGCTCTGGAGCTATCCACACCTCTGAGGCCTCAGAAGTTGGGTACCCTGGCTCTCTTTGATGTCTTTTGTCCCCCTTGCCTATTTTTTACGTCAAAATAGTAATTTAAGCTTAAAGTGAGATATCCACTATGGATGTACCAAAAGTCCATGTACGAATACCATGATATTAAGTTCTCAAAACATGCATAACACTATTCTTAGTGTATATGTAACATGGGATTTCTCACTTTCCCATTATTTTGGCTAAAAATCAAGAAAAACAAAAATTTTCACGGATCTTTTATGTGGTATTAATGATGTGGTATTGAAGTATTTTCCTTTTTACCACCTCAAATACTTAAATTGAGCTTATTCACTCTATGGAGCTACCCTAGGTGAATTTTTGTGTAAAATCCAAATCTGGTCTTAAATCCATGGATTTACTTACTCAATAAAAAGTTATTCATCTTTTCTGAAATTGAAAATGATGAATTTTGGATATATGCATGACTTATGAGTTGTGCATAATTCAAAATCTCTTTTTAAGATAATTGTGGCCTATTTGGGTATGTAAAATATACCTCAAGGCTCACATTCCCTCCCACCAAAAAATAAAATTGTAATACAATTTTATTAGTGATAAAAGAATAAGGCCCCAAAAAGGGGTAATGTCCACTGTCCAACCTCTTTTTATTACTCAGATCAAGTAATTTAAAGCACATTTATAGACATATTCAGGCTTGTGGCCTTCTTTCATGTCTAAATCTTCTTAAGAGTTTATCTGAGTCAGGTATTTCTGATTCTGCCATCCATTCATCTTCATGTACTGGGTTTCTATATCTGACAAGATATTCTCTTTGATTTTTACCCCTAAGTCTCCTTTCTTTGATGACTTTCTTAATCTTTTTGTCTTCATTCTGTTCCACAGGTGGTACATTTAAAGGAGTTGGGTTTCTTAAAGGAAACAATTCTTTATCAGCTGGTTGATAAGGTTTTATCAAGCTGACTGGAAATGTGGGGTGTTTATTTTCCAATTCACCACTCAATTCCACTTGAACTGCATTGGTTCCATGTAAAGCAACAATAACAAAAGGTCCTACATAAGAATCTTTAAGTTTCTTTGGGCCTTTGATATTATTAAAATTCAAGGTTGAAACTAGAACTAAGTCCCCCACTTTGAAGTCTGGCACTTTATGACTCTTGTCCCACTTCTGTTTTGCATAATCAAAAGCATTATCCATACTTTGTTTTGCGTGGTGTTTTACTTTATCAAGCATTACTTTGAAGCTGGAAGCTGTAGGATGAATGTCAATCAAGTCTTTCCTCAGTGTGTCTGCTGGGAGTCTTGGATTCCATCCTTTTTCTAACATAGCAGGAGTTTGTCCTGTGGAAGAATGGACTGATGTCTTGTATGCCAATTCTAATGCAGGTATCAAAGTGCACCAGTCATGGGTAAAGCCATCTGAGTCTCTGAATTCTAATCCATAAGCACAAAATCTCCTGATCATGTCTTCTAAAGTTTGAATCATCCTCTCTGCTAGCCCATCTGTTTGAGGGTGATATGCTGTAGAGAATGATAACTTAGTCCCAAACAATCTATGAAGATTGGTCCAAAGTGCAGATGTGAACTTGGGGTCTCTGTCACTTATGATATTCTTAAATAACCCTGTATGAGAAATAACTCTACTCCATAAAAGAAGAGCTGTATCCATAGCAGTGTCATCTTTATGACATGGTAAGAATATGGGAGTTTTGCTATATCTGTCTACAATGACTAAACAAGCATTATAACTTTTGTCACCACTTGGAGGAAGTGCTGTGACCCAATCCATGTGAACAACTTCCCAAGGGGATTTTGGTTCTTGAATATGGATCATTAATCCAAATTTCTTGCCTGTACTCCTGTTTGCTTTTTGGCATCTATCACAGGTATGGCAATATTCAATGGTTTCTTTTCTCCAAGATGGCCACCATGCACAGTTCTTCACCTTTTCAAGTGTTCTGTCTTCTGATAGGTGTCCAGAGTAAATGCTATCATGGCATTCATGAAGAATGGTATTGATGAGCAATCTACTACACAATGTCATCACACAAGAATGTTTTGTTCTATGGTAAATAATCCCATCAAACAAGTGAAATCTTCCTTCAGAATAGGAATTTTTCCAAACTTCATCTAGTGTATTAACCAAAGATGTGTCTTTGCAGTCTTTATCCAATAAAGAAGTCAAGATATGGCAATTCTTGTCTTGTTTATAAGACTCTCTGACCACTTCAAAGAATTCAGTCCCAATATCAGTTATGTTAATCCCTTCAATTGGAATCTGTGGTTCAGCTTCCAAAGGTACATAAGCTGGGTTATCAGGAGTGTTGGCTAAAGCCCATCTACTAAGTCCATCGGCATTTTTGTGAATGTTTCCTGCTTTATGAACTATAGTCATGTTTCCTCTATATTCTTGAATGGCTATTTGCCATCTCAACATATGTCTGTTGGGAGTTTTCATGTTAAGAAGTGATTTTACGGCATTACAGTCAGTTATCACTTCAAAAACACTGCCATCAAGGTAATAGTGTAATTTCTCAAGTGCCCATACCAAACATAAGCACTCCATTTGGCTTGCACCATATCTGGCTTCTGTTGGTTTGATTTGTCTTGAGATATAACAAACTGGTCCTTCTGTAGGTTTGTCATCAATAATTTGGACTTGGTGTAGGGCTGCCCCTAATCCATCCCCACATGCATCAATGTACAATTTAAAAGGAATATTCCAGTCAGGCATGAGGAGTAAAGTTGCTTCTGTAAGGGCTCTCTTTATCTTCTCATAAGCTTTAATTCTTTCCTGTGTCATTTCAAATACAGTCTGTTGATCACAGATTCTATAAAGTGACTTGGCTAGAATTGCAAAATCTTCCAAGTGTTGCCTATAGTAACTAGCAAATCCAAGAAAAGACATCATTTCTTTTTTATTCTGGGGTATTGGCTTAAGTAACACTGCTGCTACTTTATTCTTGTCAATACCCAAGCTCAAACCAGAAACAACATGTCCTAATGCTTTGAGTTCTTCAAAACCAAAATTGCATTTCTTAAGTGAAATTTTCATGTTCACTTCTGCAACTTTATGAAGTACTCTTGCAAGTCTTTCAAGGTGCAAAGACCATGAGTCAGAACATATAATAATATCATCAATATAAAGGATAAGCCATCCTTCAGACAATTCTATGGGGAAGATGGTATTCATCATTCTTTGATAATGAGATGGAGCATTTTTAATGCCAAATGGCATTCTAAGATACTCATAAATACCACAGTGAGTGATAATTCTAAGTAATTTCCTAGCTTTAGGCGTCAAAACATTTTGATGGAAGCCTTTTAATGCATCCATTGATGTTATATACTTGGCTTTAGACAATTGAG
The DNA here is from genome assembly GCA_023105745.1 of Austropuccinia psidii. Taxonomy (NCBI): domain Eukaryota; kingdom Fungi; phylum Basidiomycota; class Pucciniomycetes; order Pucciniales; family Sphaerophragmiaceae; genus Austropuccinia; species Austropuccinia psidii. Next base: position 56,895,450 of record JALGQZ010000004.1, read on the forward strand.
TCAAGGTTTCTTGGATCCTAGGGATTGGATACCTATCTGGAACTGTGTAGGTATTCAAAGCTCTAAAATCTCCAACCATTCTTGACTTATCATTATGCCATGCAATAATAACAGGTGTTGTCACTTCAACTTCCTCATTATGGCCTACTTTCCTTAGCACACCAAGTTGGATCAACTCTTGGATATGTTTTTCCAAGGCCTCTCTAGCTCTGGGACTGGCTGGATAAGCTGGTCTTCTAAGTACTGGAGGATATGGTCTATCAATATTAAGAGTAATATCAATTTCATGTCCCCTTATAGCGCCTAATGGTTCATTATCAGATGCAAATGCATTATTGTATGTATATAATACATCAATAAGTTCATTCCTCATCTTTGGTGACAATGATGGATTAATTTGTGCTTCAACAAGTTGTTTAGACACAAATTCATCTTTGTAAGTATCTTTGACAGAAGATACTACAGATATCTGTTTTGGCATATTGGAGAAAGCAAATTTTTGCCTTTTGTTATCTCCAATTGTGAAATATCTGTCTTTATGGTTATTTATATCAATACCATAAATATTCAAGTAATCATTTCCAAGAATGATATGCTGAGATGTACAATTATCCATTACTACAATCTCAGTTTTCATTCTTACACTTCCTGCTGGATGTGGGAATACAATATTAGTATCCAATATGCCCAAGGGGTACATATTGTTACTGGCACTACTGAACTGTACACCTTCTATTGGTAATAGATGGTTTTTCCATTCAGGAAGTATAATTTGGAGATAATCCTTGCCAATACAAGTGCAAAATGCCCCTGTATCCAGATTTACTTTGGCTTCAATATCACCCATTAGAACTGATGTGATACAGGATGCTCCAGCAGTATAACCCTTTCCTCTAGCAGGTTTTGTTTTACACATTCTGGCATCTTGGATATTGATCAGGTTGTAGCAATCCTCACTGTACTGTGGCAAGTGGGTATGGACTTCTGTGACCTCAAAGAAAGCTGAAATGTTTTCAATGGGATAGTCCTCTACTGGTGTATCTTCAGAGACTGCAGAATCTTGATCAGACTCTTCTTTCTCTTCAGTACACTGAATGTCTTCAATGATTTGAACTTCATTGATCTTTGTCTTCTTAGGGCAAGTGTTGGCTAAATGTGAAGTACTTCCACATTTATGACACTTCAAGACAGGTCTTTCTGGTCTTCTTTCCTCTCTAGGAATCTTTGAGACTATTTTGGACTCTATTGGGTTTCTAACCCAAGTTTTACCAATTCTTGTTCTGGTAATGATATCTTCCATAGCATTAATGTAGTCCTCTGTTGAACAGGGTTCCACACATCTGCTTTTGATAGCATGTTCCAGTTCTCCTCCACACTTTCTTAATATTTTCATATTAATCATAGTGTCAGACATATCTGGGTGTAAAGCAGATAATCTGTCTTTTTGTTTGAAGAACCAAGTAAGTGGTTTGTCTTTTTCTGAGTTAGAAATGGCACTTTCAAAAGCATTCTCCATTTTAAACCTCCAAGAATTATTGGCCCATTTGGTAATCACTTCAGATTTCCACCAAGACCAGTCATGTCTTCCATGATCCATTCTCATCTTGTAATACCATTTCTTTGCAGTCTTGGTAAACAAACAATGTAATTTTCCTACTATGATTTCATCAGGTATATTAAAGTCTTCTTGCAACATATCAATAGTCCTGATGAATTCAATATGGTTGTATTCTCCTTCACCAGAGAATGTTGGCCATTCTTCTAATTTGGGAATATCCTTTGCAGAAATAACATTCTCTCCTAAGAATGGAGTCAAACTTTCTTTGACAGAAAGTTTTTCTTCAGTCAAAGGTGTAGAATGTCTTGGCATATGATTCTTATGAATTTGCTCCACACTTGCAATTATTTCATTCTTCAATTTCTGCCTTTCACTGTCACTTTTTGCTAAATGTATAGCAAATTGATTGGTGTTCTTAACTATTTGTAAGACATGGTCTTCAAGAGTTTTAAGTCTATCATTTACTTTAAAGATGGAAAGATCTTCTGTGTCATTATTTTGACATTGGTTCTCAATTCTTTCACAAGCATTGCTAATTGACTCAAGGGTGACAGTTGTCAATTTATGCCAATCAGAATGTTGCTTGTCATTTTTCTTTAAATCATTGATGTCTAATGTAATTTGCTTCAACTTTGACTCAAGTTTGCCAATTTCTACACTAATACTTCTATGTACATCATTTATTTGCGTGGAAAAGTCCTGTTCATCTTTTCCTGCTCTTTGGCTGTGAATTCCATAAGAGTTCTGGCCATATTGAAGACACTGTCCACGGCTGAAGGCTCCAATCTGGGGATCCTGTACCCTTGTGGGTAAGGTCTGTGCCAATTGGCTTTGCCTTTGCCCTTGCCTTGATCGTTCTTGGGACCTCTCTGTTTCTTTTGAGGTCCTTTGGGCTTGTCCTTGGATGCTTCTGGAGCTGGTTTGGAGCTGGTAGATGCCACTGGTGCCTCTGTCTCCAAGGTTGGAGTCATTTCCAATTCTTTCTTCTGGTCTATGGATAAAAGACTCTGGTTCTTCAACCAATTCTTTATCTTTTTGACCTTGTCTTTGCAAGACAGGGGGCTCCAACCTCCTAAGAGTTCTATGGTCTTCTCCTGACCCAGAAAGCTCTTGATGTGTAAGTAGGAGTTCATGGCCCCCTGCCAAAGGCTTGGGCAGATTTCCCACTCCTCTTCTTTGGCTGCTCTGAACCAATTTTTGTACTGGCTCTGATATATTTCTATTGCTGCCACTTGAAAATGGTTCAGCCCTGGAAATATTATCATAAATTAGTTCAGGCTCAGAATTCACGTCAAAATCTGTTGGTACAGACCTTGGGGAATGGGGGGCAACTCTGGCATCCTCCAGATGTGCCTTTCTTGTGGAAGATTTGGCACTTCTGGATTTGGTCTTGCCTCTTCCTTGTCCACATCCATCTGGTTGGACTGAATAGTTGCTTCCATTTCTGGTATGCACCATTTTCACGTCAATTTAAAGATAAAAGGTGAAAATATAAGATAAAATACACACCTTTTGGTGGTAATTTAGCTTTTTCTGAGTTGAATAAGGTGCCTCTTTTAGCAATCTGCACCTCAATACTGTCTTCAGATTCTGCTTCTGAAGATTCTGGACTAGTGATATATCTTTTACTGAGTCTGTTGCCAGCTGCACAGTATTTGATTAAAGACACTAAAAGAAATTATCAAAGAGAAAAAATTATTTTTTATACTTTTTAAAATATTTTTTAAAGATTTTTATAAGTTTTATATTTTTTAATATTAAAAAAATTATTCTTTTTAAAGAAAAAAATTAAAATTTAAGATTTTGAATGAAAATTAATTCAGAGTAACTCAAAGAATAATTTTATAAGTTTTTGGATGGGAAAAAGCCACGTGTAAAAACAATATAAAATTAAACCAAATTCCTCAATGAAAAAGATTTTAAAACAATTTCAAAAATAAAAATATTTTAACTCCAAATTGAAAGAAAAAAATTAATTAAATTAATATATTTTAGAGCTTAAAAATATATTAATTAAGGGTACAAGGTTCAAAAAACACGGCCAGGCCCCCAAATGTAAGATGTGGTAGGTATGGTGGTTTTTTGAACACAAAAAATGAAGTCTAGAATATGATTAAAGCCAAGTCTATGGATAAAATCACGGCCAGGCCCCCAAATGTAAGATGTGACTATGAAACTGATGATAATATTACTATTAATCAACAGTACTATGTCTGTTCTTATGAAATATAATAATAAAATATTATTATAACCACAATTAAATAATTAAAAATTATTTCTTTCACGTGTTAAGCACTACTAGTGATTTTAACAGTGAGCAAGTAATTGTCTACAAGAATCAATTACAAGAAGAATTTAATAATAAAAACTTCTTTATTAAAATAATAAAATTATTTTAATATATAATTATCTTTTGCAAGAATAATTATAAAGATAATTCTTGAAGAAAACTATTACTAGAGAAAAACTTTAAGAATTAAAGATAAATGACTCACTAATACTCCAAAGAACTTATTGAAAGATAAGAGTAGAGAAATTTTACGTAGAATTGTGGATTTAAGGGATCAAGATGATTTATAACAGTATTTCAACAATATATAGTTGGATTCTATGATTTCACGTCTTTCTGATTGATTCTGAAAGATTTAAAACACTTAAGAATAGCTTGAACTAATACTTACTTGTTGGTAATAATGGTTTAATAAATTTATATGATGATGATACGGAAAAAACAGCAAGAAGAGGCTTCTTTTAAGTCAATAACAGCTCACAGAGGCGTGCTATGGAGCAAACTGAAAAACCAGTGAGTGAGAAAACAATAAACCTTTTTGGATTATTGATTGCATCATCTGTTGTCATGTAAGAATATCATAATTACTTAATTGATGCTTTTACGTGACTACCAACCCCAATATGGTTAAGAATAAAAGGAGTAACACTTGTAAATCTTCTTTTATTCTAAAATAATCATTGATTTCTCAAAGTTATCAATGTTATTGCCAATTTCATCACAGGTTGTAATTACTGTGAATTTTTGAAGATTCAGTGTTTCACGTAGAATATCCAAAAATGGACTGTAAGTAAAACTTTTAATTTTACTAGTAAAACTGTAATTCCTTTTGGTTTTACCATAGATAATACAGTTCTCCTTTAGTCCTGAAAGTTTCAGAAAGATTCATTAAGAATTGTATTTTTAATGAATTTTTGAAGGTTTTACCTCATTTCTACGTAGAATTGCAAATAGCAGTGTTTTGCTGGTTGCTATGAGGTAAATCAATGAATATGGGTCCCAAAAGGGTTTTAATTACTCTTTTGGGGTTTATCCATGGAAAGTAATTAGTAATTGACATGGTTACAGGAGTGTAAGTAGCTCATTACCTCCTTGGCACGTCAAAATAGCAGGTTATTTGCTATTTTCTGATGTTTTACAGTAGTTGTAACTTGGTAACCAAGTTCCCAAAGAGTTTTAGTTTACCAATTGGGCCAAGATGAGCCATGGATCCATGCTCTGGAGCTATCCACGCCTCTGAGGCCTCAGAAGTTGGGTACCCTGGCTCTCTTTGATGTCTTTTGTCCCCCTTGCCCAATTTTTACGTCAAAATAGTAATTTAAGCTTAAAGTGAGATATCCACTATGGGTGTACCAAAAGTCCATGTAAGAATACCATGATATTAAGTGCTCAAAACATGCATAACACTATTCTTAGTGTATATGTAACATGGGATTTCTCACTTTCCTATTATTTTGGCTAAAAATCAAGAAAAACAAAAATTTTCACGGATCTTTTATGTGGTATTAATGATGTGGTATTGAAGTATTTTCCATTTTACCACCTCAAATACTTAAATTGAGCTTATTCACTCTATGGAGCTACCCTAGGTGAATTTTTGTGTAGAATCCAAATCTGGTCTTAAATCCATGGATTTACTTACTCAATAAAAAGTTATTCATCTTTTCTGAAATTGAAAATGATGAATTTTGGATATATGCATGACTTATGAGTTTTGCATAATTCAAAATTTCTTTTTAAGATAATTGTGGCCTATTTGGGTATGTAAAATATACCTCAAGGCTCACACTTTTTGCAATAGTTCATTTGTAAGGTTTGACTATGAAACAATAAGTAAAAATTACTAATTTATTACTTATTGTACTCTGAATGTCCTTATAATTGAAATAAATAAGATTAAAATAATAATAATAATAAAGAAATATTATTATTATGGCGTAAAAATATTATATTATTAAATAAATATAATAATATAGTTAATATTATATGAAATTATAATATTATAAATAATATATTAATATAAAATAATTAATATATTATAAAGCTCTTTATTATTGTTACCAACAAATAATAAAGGCGTAAAAAACTGTTTTTTATAAATGAAAAACAACTAATAACAATAATATTACTAATATTAAAGTTATATATTAATATAAATACTATTTATATTAATTAAGAATTATTAAGAATAATAATAAGAGAGAAATTATTATAATAAGATGAAATAACCTACTTTTAACACTTAAAATAATAATTTTGAGATATTTTACGCCAAAAGAATATAATACAACTTTTTCAAATTGTATTTACAATAAAAAATAAAGAAAATTACTAAATTTCTTGATTTTACGTGGAAATGAGTTTATAGAGAGATTTATAACAAAAACAATTAAAGAATTGATTTAATCACGTAAAAATAGTGATTAATATTAAGATGGTCTTTGGTCTTTAATAATATAAGAGTTTTATATAGAAAGAATAAAGAAATTATCTTTTATTTAATTGATTTAATGTTTTTGATGCGTCTGAGGGGTAAATAGAGTAAAAAGAGCTCTATTTATAGTAAATACCTCCCTCCTAGAGTCCAACAGGCTTCTAGTAGACGTGTACTGATCATATCCACTGGAATTGATCAATATTTTAAGGTTTGAGGGTGATTACATCATGATCAAACCATATTACATCATTATTACACCATTATTTAGAGTTATCACTATAACTCTAAGTTTGATGACATCAGAGGCTTGGAAGAACCCCAAATTTCGTGGATTTTATTAGTTTTAATCATAAACTAATAGTATTCACCAATTTAATCACTCTTAAGACTGTTAAACTTAAATTAAGGTTACAGTATGTGATCATAACTGCTCAAATTAAGCTCAAACTTTGATCCTCAATAAATTTTAAGATTTACACGCTACAGCAATTCAGAGAGTGAATTCTGATAGCCTGGCATAACCTTATTATGCTTCCAAGAGCTTTTCATTACATCATCAAAACTCTAATTTTGATGATTTTTCTTGTAACTCATCTTTTCTGTCGAAATTCAATATTTTAAACTTCAAACCTTGATTTCAGGGGGTTATACCCTGAATTTAATAATAAAAATTACATCATTCTTCACGAATGAACTAGGAGAATCCAACTGTATACTTTTTTATAAGTTTGGAACACTTTCACAACAAAGTGGTCAACAGCTCTGTTGATTTTTATCAATAATTCATCATAGGTTTTAACCTTGTTTATAATTTGTAAAATAAAGTTCATATCTGTCTTCTTACAGTAATTACGTGGTAACTTTATTTTTGGTTCATCACTCTATAATGTATAGTTTAGAAGATATTACCTATGATCCTTGAATATATGCGTTGACCAAAAAAGTGCATATATTCAGGATAATTCCTTAAGTATTAACATTGGAAATTAGCTTATTAATTGTTTTTATGTGTGGAGTTTTATGGGGAATCCACTGGTACAATTTATTTCACATGCTGTTTCATTAGTTCTTGAGATAAATAAGGTTTATGATTTTTATAAGGTATTATACCTTATAATTCCTTAAATATTGACTTTACAGATATGCCATAAAAATGGTATATGTGTATTTTCCCATGGGGAATCCAATGGTATAATTTATTTTACATGTTGATGCATTGGTTTTTAAGTTAAGCCAATTTTTGTACCAATTTATGGTATTTTTTGTATATTTAAGTAATTATTCTTAATGTATAATTATTCTAAGTAGTTTTAATATAATTATATTAAAGGTATAATTGTTCTGAGTCTTTTTTGTGACCTTATTGGGTATGTGGTCATATCTCAAAGGCTCACATCATTGGAAGGCTCAGCTTGGAGCACTTCACCAAATCGTGTGATAGGCTGAGCCTGGCTTAAATGTCATCCAATTCTGTGCCAAATACTCAGATTGCGTGCTCACAAAAATGACCTATAAATTTCTCAGCATGGTTCACTTGATATTGTCCTATCAATAGCTCAATAACTGTGCAATTCAAATGTTCAGCCACTGAGCATTTTAATTATGACCCCAAAACAGACCTGAGCAATGGGTCGACCCAAGCTCATGCTATATTCACTTGTCATACAGCAGCCTGGCTCTTTGTTCAAACATTATCACCCTGCCATAAGGCTGGTATTCTCGCCGCAGTCACCTGTGACCAAACGCGCCACGTGCTTTTCTGCATGGGGCATTTGTGGATTGCACCCACCATGCACATTCAACAATGCCCTCACAAAAGCCCTCCCAGGCAATCAGGTTGCTATTTAGCACAACAAAGGGAATTTGACTGAGTCTGAAAATTCAATCAATTGCAATACTCAGCCAGAAGCCCTTTGTTCCTGTGTCTCACACAGGCATTCCCCTTCTCAGTTGCAGCCAATGCTGCGACTGAGCTTCAATTTTCCTGACACTCCTTGAAGCTGAGACTTTGGCAGGTGCTGCGACTGCTGAAATTGGCTCAGCTTCACCATGGTATAAAAGACAATCTTTTCCTGAAACACCCTCCACTCTTTTTCTCACCTGCTTTACTTTTTACCAGTTCACCTGCTCTTCTCATTCCTGTACGTCTTCAACTTTGTCTTCCTGCCTTTCCACTCTTTTCTATCGCACTCCCCTTCCTTTTTGCTGTCTGTTTTTCCTGCTTATACATCCAGAACCCCCCCTTCTATCCACCTTGTGTGTCTCCTCCATTTGAAACTTTCATCAATATTATGTTCCAATATTAATCCTAAACATTATTAATGAGTTTCTTTCAGACTTTTACAAACTTCTGTCTAGAGCGTCTTTATTTGAATGACGTTTTAAATTTAAAATCCATCATATGTCTTCCTCTTTGCTGGAACTATTCCTTTCTATTCAGTTAATAGCCTAAATTGTTTGATTTTTAGATGTTGTGCACTTTATGCACTAAGTGGGGTATCCCCTGCATCCACTCCTTGGCAATGACCAATGGTTGTGATGCTTTCTGAAAATCACACAAGAAATGCTTGTTTGTTGTCCAACCCTTCCAACCACGCTGCCAGAGGAGTTCCCGACCAAGACGCCCTCACGAGGACTCCTTTGTGGTTGACAATGATGAGAGCATATTCAAGCGGGAATGGATGCCGGGAACAATTCTGGATGATTAGCCCAGTCCCGTCAAGTATCAATTTGTCCACCCCCCCTCCTAGGCCACCATCCAATGGTCACTTCACTCCTAGACCAGAGCAAATTGATTATCCGTCCAATGAAGGATGGCGATGGCGAGAGGACATTCAAGCTTGGGCCAATTGTAACGATGTCTTGTCACCCATGGGATTCAAATGCCAAAGTAAGTTTTATTTCTCCTCCTTAACTCATTTCTCTTCACGCAATCATACTTAGCTTTTTCCATTACACATAGAACAAAAACAACCAAATCCCCTGCAACAAGACTCTCCTGTTCCCGGTTTTCCTCATGAGAAAACTCCACAGCAACCAACCCCAAGCCCGAGTGGCGACCAATGGTCAGAGGACTTATTCCTCAGTAAGCAGCCAAAGCTTCATTTAATTTCCACTTTTGACTCAAGTGAACTGACTGTTCCTCCTTTTGTAGAACCCTCCCAAACTGATGAGCCACCTATTCCTGGCCCGAGTCCATCCTCCAAACCACATGAGAATATTCTGACTCATGAGCCTGAGCCTGAGGTAGCTTTGACCCAATCCATGGAGGAACCTTTTGGTAAGTCCCAACTTCACTTTTTTTACTCTTCCCAGCTTTTCCTCACCTTTTCTTTGACCATCTCCAGCTTGTCCCACTCCACCCCACTCCATCATCATCATTGACAATATGCCCGTCAGATCCCCCCCTCCCCAACTCCCCTACCTTCCCCTTGTGTTCCCCTCCCTCCCCAACTCTGCTACCTTCCCCTTGTGTTCCCCCTCCCTCCCCAGTGCCCACGAGAACCCCCTCCCCAACTCGGCCACCTTCCCCTTGTGTTCCCCCTCCCTCCCCAGTGCCAAGCTCCCCTCATTCCCACAATGAGGCTTGCCAGGAATTTACCCACTTACAACTGACCTTGATGATTCCTCATGCCATCATCCACGAATACATCAACCAAATCTTGTTGGAGCATCGCCTATTGCTCCACATGATTCCCTGAATGTGACTCATCAAAATGAGATGCAATGGGAATTCTGGGAGGAACTACACTCCCTCCTTGCCCAGGCACTGGAGGCTTATCCAAAGAAGGACATCTCCGGGGTAGTTTCCAAATACTTAGAAAAATAAAGTTTCAAAAAAAAATTGCATTATTTCCTCTTTTTATTATTTGTAATGCATTTGTTTAAATAAATTCTTTGTATTCAATGATTGTTATGTTCCATTAATATTACATTCTTTGTTGATGTGAAATTATATTTTCCTCAATGGTACAAATATCCTATTGCATAAGAATAATTTTTGTAAGTACCCCACCAAATTTTTGAGTTAGTGTTTCTTTGTGTGAACCTCTTTCGTAGATAATGCCCAAATAGTCACCATTACTGCCTCCTATATTTTCTACTTCCATGGTTCTAAACCGTATCAGATCCTAACTGTAGAAATGTGGGGGTTCCCCGCATGTGAGCAATCCACTGGAGCTTGGTGAGTCATGGCTTTTCCTATGGTCACACGGTATTAATCTTAATCATGCAAGCAATTTTTAGAATTGTCGGGAGGCTGCCCAGGCGTAAGGAATGGTCTGAAATGTTGGGAAACTGTACAGGTGTAAGGATGTGCGTGTGAACATCCGGAACCTGTACAGGCATAAGGATTTGCGTGTGAATTGTCGGAAGCCTGCCCTGGCATAAGAATTTTTTTGAATTGTTGGGAACCTGCACAAGTGTAAGTATTTGGTTGTGAAGTGGCGGGTGCCTGCACCCCCATAAGCAAGTGTCAGAGCTGTCGCGAGGCTTCCCTGGCGTAGGCAATTATTTGAATTGTTGGGAGCCTTTATAGGCATAAGGATTTTGTGTGTGAAGTGTTGGGAGCCTGGACAGGCGTAAGGAATTTTTGGTATTGTTGGAAGGCTGCCCCGCCGTAAGGATTTATAGTGCAAGGTTTTGCGTGTAACGCGTCAGGATCCTGGACAGGAATAAGAAATTGATTGTGATGTGTTGGGATCCTGGACAAGACCAAGGAATAAGGACAAGCATACGGTGGCATGCCACTGTACATGAGCCATTTCACCTCTTTTTCATGTGATCCACCATATAACCCCAATTCCAACCCATCAAAACCAGGTGTATGCTGTACTGCGCATTACCACACCCCTATTCTCCAATGACCCTCTAACTCCCATATGCATCCACACTACCTCATTCTTCTAAATGGGATGAGATTTTATTACCATCCCTGATGTGATAGCCAGCTCCCTTGCCAATCTCATAATAGCCGTGGCTTTTCAGCCACATTATTTTTGCTCACCTCTTTGAGCATTGTGCAGACATACCCACCAGTGTTGTGATTTCATTGTCCTGTGCTGGATCAGTATAGTGAAAGAATGTACTACTGGCCCAGCCTACCTGAATGAGCCCACGACATTCAGATAGATCAATCCAAAAATGCTCATTTGGGAAAATCAATTTTCACCCTGTACACTGCTTTGATGCGTCTCTTTGAATTTGTCCGGTCTGCTTATCAGCTTGAAACCACCATCCCAAAGCATACAATGATGCATCCTTATCAATATGAGGTAAGTGTTTGAATCTGTTCATGGTGAAAGCTAGCTCGGAAGCAAACTCAAATGCACCCTGATTTGCGGAGATATTTGCTTCATAGCTAACTTGATCAAAGGACAGAACCCCCAATGACTTGTAGCAAGTTTGGATCTTTTGAAATAACTTATCCCCAACATATCATAAGAATTGACCTAGAATGCAGCCAGCCAAGCTAAGATTTGACCTTTGGTTGCGCTATTCATCTTTTTCTTTTTAAATTTTCCCAAGACTTCTATGAATACCAAATTGCTCATTCTTCATGCTGCATTTGTGCCACCCAATGTGAGCCTTAGAGGTATTTTTATATACCCAAAAGACCACAAATGATAAATTAAAATACAAATATAAATAAAATAAATTTAATTACATTATAAAAAAAATTGAAATATAAATACAAATTTATATTTAAAAATAAAAACTTAATTATAATTCAAAAATAACATTACAATAAAATTTGAAATTATGAAAATTCATTTTTACTAGTAAAAATTATGTAAAAATAAATTTTTAATAAAAATTATGAAATTAAAATATTTTTGGTAAAAATTTATATAAAATATATTATGAATTTTTATCCAATAAATAGACATAAAAATTATTTCACCATTTGATTCCTCATAAAAAATTAGGTGGGGTCACCTCTGAATGAAATGTTTGTAACTCAACTCTAAATAAGCTTAAATTACGTTTTTAGTATTTTCAATACAAAAGTTGAAAATCCTCAAAACTCAATTTAATTCACACCAGATGTGGTGTTAACCATCAATTTTTGTGTTAAAATTGAGGTGTTGTGTTTAGTTTAGAAGCTATGAGGAATTGAAGTATTTTCAATTGAATTCAATTGAAATGTCAAAATGTCTGCGTGTATTACATAAGTGAACTTTGATTTACATTTGAGGTATAAATTATTACTGTATTTTACTGTACAATTCAATTGAATCACATATGTAAATTAAAAGTATAATACATGATGAGGAATTAAAGCAAAAAATAAATTGGAAAAATTAAAATTGGGGGGGAAGAGGAACTCTAGCTCTAAGGGGGAGCCAGACCCCCAAAATTCTTGCTGACTGGCGTGGGATGTCAAAATCCACGCAAACGTGCATTACTTTTGGCCTGGAATTGAGTAACAGGGTCTGTGACTCAATTGATGATGAGGTTTTGATACCAACCAGGGTGGTTTTGACTGCTACAAAGAGGGTAAAGCTACCCTTAAGTTATAACAATGTTAGTAAAAACAGTTTTAACTGGTTTCTAGGCCTCTTACACACATTCTGACGTGTTTTGAAGGCTCTAGACCAGGTATTGCTATAGTCATGGCTGATTTAAGGGTCTAAAATGGCTAAAAATGGCTTAAAGCAACCCTTTTTTGGTCTAAACCAGGCTTCAATGATACCATAATTGGCTTTTTCATTGTCAGACTGTTTTTTACTACTAAAAAGAGTAAATTTTACTTTTGGAGTAAGAAATCTGATGGCTATAAAAGAATGTCTTCTTTGCCCCACTTTTCTCTTCATGTTAGAATCTTTTCCTTTTATAATTAGTTTCAACACTGTTGAACCAATCAATTAAAGATTCCAACCACCTTTCTTAAATCATTTTGAACCTTTGAACCACGTGAAAAAATCATTATAATCATTGGGTGTAACTGTTGTAATCATTTTTACCCCTGAACCACCCCAAAAGTGAATTAAAGCATCTTTAATCACTGTAAACTTTGTCACTTTGTTTCCAAATTCACTCTGGTCACTTTTGGGCATGTTTTTTTCTTTAATATTCTTTTTAAAGACGCTTTTCTTCAATTAATTGCTTGCAGTCCTTTGCTCAATTAATTCCAATTGAAATTTCTCTTGAAGAAATTTCTTTTGTAGCCTTAAATATCTCTTGTAGAGCATTTTTGGATAAATTTTTATTGTTGGTAAAACAATAAATTTTCATAATTTTATTGTTTTATACTAATAAGGTTATAAACAATAAAATTGGCATTTTTTCTCTTAAAAATAATATTTCTTACTAGTTTTAATTGATTTTTACCTTATACAAATTTTGAGGACAGGAAAAGTAATTGATTTTCAATGAAAGTTTCATATCCACACCTTACATTTGGGGGCCCAGCCGTGATATTTTACCTGTGACATTTTTTTACTCCTTTTAAACCTTTTTCTTATATTGAAAAAATTTAAAAACACATAAAAAATACTTATAATCGAAAAAAAAATCCATAAAAAGTATTTTTTTTCATATTATAAGTGAGGCTTATATTTTTATTTCTTTTTTTGAAATAGCCTTTTTTTACTTAATTAATTGGCTTTTTTATTGATTTTAGTTTCTGACAAAGTGGTAAGACAAGAAAACATTGAAACAGCCTCAACAGTCACCAGCATTATTCCTGCCAGTACTGTTGATTCAGACCATAATAGTACTGTTATTTTGACTCAAGATAACCAACCTGAGCCAATATCTTCTGAATTGATCAACTTGGACATAAGTAATACCCTTCAGAAAGCTAATAATTTGGCCAATAGTAAGTTTTATGATGTAAAAATACTATTTTAAGCCTTTTTAATCTTAAAATATGCCTGCAACTAGATCAGGATCCAGCTATAACCCCTCAAGCAGCTCCCAGAAAGGTAATAGACGTGATTATGGTAGAAGCCAACCAAATACAGAAGGAAAAGGGTCAGTTGATGACTTCCAAACAACTAAATTAAGTCATTCTGATGCTTATAACACCATTCTACCTTCACAAAGAGCTGACACTCCCACAAGAAGCCTCAGTGTACATATACAAAGCCAGCCACAAAGCATACAACAATGCCCTGCAGTACAAGGAGTACCAGATCCTTGCAGATCTGTGGAAAAACTGCATCAATTCTTACCTGACTGTGAGAAAGTTCCTGGGCCATCCCAATACTCGCAAATTGCTCAATGGATGGCATCCATTGATGGAGAAGAAAAATATGATGCTCGTGACACTAGAATGGAGGAAAACAACCCTCCACCACCCAAGCAAGTGCCAAAAAGAGCCCCAGTGGCCAGCAGCAGCAATTCCAACGTGAAAAAGCAGCCATAAGTTCCAAACAAGGGAAAAGGAAAGGCACCAGCCACCAAACCTTACAACCAGGGCTACAGAAATCCAAAATTCAACAGGATGCATGGAAAATGTGTTCCAGATGGCAAGAACCATGATGAAATTACAGAAGAAGGTGGAAGCCAGATTAAAATATCAGAAATGATTTCTGATATTTTTGATTCTATTCCAGAGTTGTATCAAGCTATAACTGACGTAAAAAGTCATCTTTATGATAAAAATACCTCAATTTGTGACAATCTTAAAACACATAACTTGAGTCTGAGCCAAATCAATGAAACACTTAAGTGTTTTGCAAAAGTTTTAAGAGCATTTGAAACTTCCAATGATGATAATTCTTCTAGCAATGAGATTAATGAACAATCTGCCATTATGAGGGAATTGACACACAAATATTCTAAATTCAATATTGATGACATGATTGAAACAAGAATAAAACATTCCATAAATAATATCAAAGAGGATAATAAGAAAGCTCTTGATGATATTTCCAAATCATTTACAGAAGTAAAGACACATACAATTGCCTTGGAAAAGTGTTTTGATACCTAAAAAGAGGAAATATCAAAATTAACAATAAAGTTAAATGAAGTTATATCTGATGATACCTAACAAACAGAATTGAGGAATGAGCTGACATATAAAGAGGACAATCAAAAAAAATAATGTAATAACCTCTATACAAAACTTACAACATGAATTAAGAAATTCAAAAACGTGTAACAATAGTAAAATGAATGATATTGAGCAACTACTAAACACCTTACCAAGAATGTCTACACCTCTGAATCACAATGAGGGTACAGGGATTCCCAATCCACAAGTATTGGATATTGAAAATTCTCAATTAAAAAAAGAATTCTCTACTTCTTTTCATAACTTGAAACCATCAATGGGTCAAGCACTTTTGAAAGAAGTTCCAAAACTTAAGGAATGGCCTCACTTCAGTGGTAAGGGAGAATATGAACATATGGAATTCTTCAGAGGTATTGACATGATCAAAGAAGACATTGAATTACCAGACAGATTGGTAACAGCCAGGTTTAACACCTTATTTACCAAATGAGCTCACAGATGGTATATCAAATTGAGACAAGCACAAGGACACCAGAGTTGGACTTGGTGTAAAGCCCAAATTATCAACAAATGGGTCAATGATGCTTGGAGCTTTAAAGTGGAAACAGCCTTTCAATCTGCGAAGTTTAATTCTGATAAAGACAAAGCTTTCCCATGGTTTTTCCAACAAAAAGACAGATTAACAGCATTATATCCTGACATGTCAGAATTTATGATCCATAGAAAAGTTCTGAGACCATGTGGAGGTGACTTAGAGCATGCTGTCAAAAGCAGGACTACTGAACAATCTTCAGCAGAGGATATTATCAATATATTAGAAGAAGTAACCACCAGAACCAAAATTTGGTCTAGTAGGGTGAATCTCAAAACAAGGTTTAATACACCTTGGAAAGATTCTGTGGAAAAAAACCCCAAAGAAAATTCTAATAATATTAAGTATAAATCTGCAGATACAGTCAGAAAGTTCCATATTTGCCAAAGCACCACCCATTTAGCCAATACACGTCCAAAAAGGGGGAAAATTAATGGAATTGACATTTAAAAGGAACCTGATGTTGAAAAAGATGACATAATTGAAGACAATTTAGATGATAAGTCATCCATATTTTCTGAATCTTCAAAAGATATAGAAAATATTAATGCCACTTTTGACATCATGAAATCTTATTCCCACTTGCCACAATTGAGCAATGTTCAACTTGATTTATCAAAATTTCAAGATGCACAACTTATGAAAACAAAAAAAAACAGAGGGAAAGGTTATACAGCTGGTAGCTCCTTTGTAACAGAAGTGGTGATTGACAAAAAGCCCACCAAACTTCTGCTTGACCCAGGAGCCTTCTGCTCTTGTGTTGGAAAATCTTTCCTTAAAACTTGTGTACCAACTTTTGAAGACCAATTGTTGCCAATTGATGGTATAAAATTCAATAGTGCAAGTAATCCAATGAAAGAATTAGGAATTTTTGAGGCGAATTTCATATTCCCACACATTGTTGGGAATTTGAGAATCACAGTTGAATTTGTTGTTATGGAAAATTGCTCTAGTACCCATTTTATATTGGGAAATGACTATTTAATCATGTATGGAATAGATTTGCATAACAACAAAGACAGATACTTTACTATTGAACACAATAAGCGCCAAAAATTTGCCTTTCAACCATTTAAAACACAAATTACAATGAATAAAGTATCATCAGTCAACTTAGAGTTAGAGAAATTCAAGTCTGAACAGTTAAATGAGGCTGAAATAAGCCTTCATCTGACTGATAAAGAAGAAAATGAACTTTCTTCCCTTTTGTATGACCACAGAGGAGCGTTTGCTTCAGACAAAGAACCTCTAGGAGCCATTATTTCTCATGAAGTTGACATCATTCTTAACATTGAGAGACCTTATCCACCACTCGTGAGAAGACCTTCATACCCAGCAAATCCCGAGTCAAGAGACACTCTGGAAATTCATATCAAAGAACTTCTAGACCTTGGTGTGATAAGAAAAGTTGGCCATAATGGAGAAGTAGAAATAACTACCCTAGACATAGTGGCATGGTATAATGGAAAATCCAGAATGGTTGGTGTCTTTAGAGCTCTGAACACTTACACTGTTCCAGACAGATACCCAATACCAAAAATCCAAATTGCCCTTACTCAAATATCTCAAGCAGGGTATATAGCCACTATGGATGCCCTTAAAGGATTGCATCAAAATGTGGTGACACCAAGAGCAAGAAAATACTTCAGTATTCTTGTTCATTTTGCAGTGTATGAATACTTAAGGATGCCCTTTGGTATCAAAAATGCCCCTTCACACTTCCAAAGAATGATAAATGAAATCTTCCCTCAAGAACTTGCAGAGGGATGGTTAATCATTTACATTGATGACATCATTGTCTTTTCCAAGACTTGGGATGAGCACATGTACTGATTGTCCACAGCTTTGACAAACATTCAATCAGTAAACATGAAAATATCCTTCAAGAAATGCCATTTTGGATTTAAAGAACTTAAAGCACTAGGACATGTTGTATCTGGTTTGTCCCTTGGAATTGACAAAAACAAAGTTGCAGCAGTACTGCTAAAACCTATGCCTCAGAACAAGAAGGAAATTCAGTCATTCTTAGGTTTTGCAGGATATTACAGGCAACACATTAAATATTTTGCATCCATAGCAAGACCACTTTATAAATTGGTTGACAAAGACACAGTATTTGAAATGACTGTTGACAGAGTCAAAGATTTTGAGTCTCTAAGAGAAGCCTTGACCACTGCTCCACTCTTAATGATGCCAGACTTTAAATTGCCTTTTAAATTGAATATTGATGCATCAGGGGATGGGCTGGGTGCTGCACTTCACCAAGTTCAGATCATAAATGATAAACCTGTAGAAGGACCCATATGTTTCACATCCAAGCAAATCAAACCAACTGAAGCCAGATATGGGGCAAGTCAAATGGAATGTCTATGCCTTATCTGGACCTTGAAAAAATTAAACTCCTTCTTGGAGGGATGTGATTTTGAGGTTATAACAGATTGTCCAGCTGTAAAATCACTTTTAAACATGAAAACACCCAACAGACATATGCTCAGATGGCAAATAGCCATAGTATAATACAGAGGAAATATGCCTATTGTTAATAAGGATGGGAATATTCATAAGAATGCAGATGGACTAAGTAGATGGCCATTACAAAATAATATTGATAATCCTGCTTATGTGCCAGAAGAAGCTTCACCACAATTCCCAATAGAAGGAATAAGTGTTACAGACTTGAACACCACCTTCTTTGAAGAAGTCAGAAATAGTTACACTCAAGATAAGAATTGTAGCATCTTATGCCAATTACTTAACAAAGACTGTAAAGACAACTCCCTCATAAATGCCTTGGATGAAGTATGGAAGAAATCTTATGATGAAGGAAGATTTCACCTACTGGATGGTATAATTTACCACAGGACCAAGCACACATGTGTCATGACAGTTGTGCACAGGTCATTAATCAATCTTGTACTAAAAGAATGCCATGATAGCCCCTTTTCAGGACATCTGTCTGAAGACAGAACAAGAGAGAAAGTAAAGACCTGCATATGGTGGCCAATGTGGCAGAAGGATGTTGCAGAGTATTGCAAAACCTGTGACAGCTGCCAAAAAGCAAATAAATCCACTGGAAAGAGACTTGGAAATATGATAAAAATGCAAGAACCAAGCAGACCTTGGGAAATGTTCCATATGGATTGGGTAACTGGACTACCACCAGGAGGTGACAGAAGTTATAATGCTTGCCTAGTAATTGTGGACAGATTCAGTAGAACTCAAATCTTTTTACCATGTCACAAGGATGATACAGCCATGGATACAGCTCTTCTGATATGGAATAGAGTAGTTTCATGGACTGGAATATATACAAATATCATTAGTGATAGGAATCCCAAATTGACTTCAGCACTATGGACAAATCTTCACCAATTATTTGGCACTAAGCTGTCTTTCTCTACAGCCTACCACCCACAGACTGATGGACTGGCTGAAAGGATGATCCAAACCTCATAGGACATGGTAAGAAGATTTTGTGCATATGGCCTTGAATTCAAATATTGTGATGGATTTACCCATTATTGGTGTACTCTGTTGCCAGAACTGGAATTCGCATATAAAACATCAATCCATGCCAGTACCAATCAAACTCCTGCTATTTTAGAAAAAGGATGGAACCCCCAATTACCCCAAGATTCCTTGAGGAAAGATTTGATTTAAATACATCCCACAGCTGCTAGCTTCAAGGGAATGCTAGACAAAGCTAGAAAGCATGCAGTAAGGTGCAATGAGGACTCTTTTGCATATGCTAAGGAAAAATGGGATAAATCACATGCAAAACCAGATTTCAAAGTGGGGGACTTAGTTTTTGTATCCACCAATAACTTCAATAACATCAAAGGATGTAAAAAGCTGAAATACTCCTTTGCAGGACCTTTTGTTATTAAGGCCCTCCATGGAGAAAATGCTGTTGAAGTAGAGTTATCTGAGGAGCTAAGCAATAAGCATTCTACATTACCAGTGAGCTTGATAAAGCTATATACATCTAGTGATGGTGAAATATTTCCCTTGAGGAATAAAATTCCCCAAGCTATACCTCCTGTTGAGCCATCTGGTAGTAAGAAAATTACCAAAGTTCTCAAAGAAAGAAAGTTGAGAACCAACAAAGTAAGGGAATACCTTGTTAGGTACAGTGACCCAGCTTGTGAAGATAAATGTTGCCAGAAAAGGACATATCTGAAACTACTAAACTTCCCAGAAGGTTCAGGCACACTAGAAATAACAATATTACAAAATAATATTCTTTTTTAGGGGGAAGGAATGTGAGCCTCAGAGGTATTTTTATATACCCAAAAGACCACAAATGATAAATTAAAATACAAATATAAATAAAATAATAATAATTATATTATAAAAATAAAAATTGAAATATAAATACAAATTTAATTATAATCTAAAAATAAAATGACAATAAAATTTAAAATTATGAAAATTCATTTTTACTTGTAAAAATTATGTAAAAATGAATTTTTAATAAAAACTATGAAATCAAAATATTTTTGCTAAAAATTTATATAAAATATACTATAACTTTTTATCCAATAAATAAACATATAAAAATTATTTCACCATTTGATTCCGCATAAAAAATTGGGTGGGGTCACCTCTGAGTGAAATTCTTGTAACTAAACGCTTGTCAACCTTTGAGATATGACCACATACCCAAAAAAGGTCACAAGAAATATTTTAGATAATTATACATTAAAAATAAGTACCTTAAAACTATAAAAATACCATAAATTGGTACAAAATTTAGTTTAACTTAAAAACCAATGAATAAACGTGTGAAATAAATGTCAACATTGAATTCCACATGGTAAAATACACATATACCATTTTTATGGCATATCTGTAAAGCCAAAATCCAACAAGTTATAAGTAATAATACCTTATAAAAACCACAAATCCTTATTTATTTCAAAAACTAGTGAAACAACATGTGAAATAAATGGTACCAGTGGACTCTCCATAAAAATCCACACATAAAACAATTAATAAGCTAAGCTTCAAAAACAATACTCAAGGAATTAACCTGAATATATGCAATTTTTTGGTCAATGCATATATTCAAGGATTTTAGCTAATATCTCTTGAATTATACATGATAGAGTGATGAACCAAAAATAAAGTCATCACGTAATGACTGTAGGAGCACAGATATGAATTTATTTCACAAGCTATAAACAAGGTTAAAACCTGTAAGGAATTATTGATTAAAATCAATAGAGCTGTTGACCACTTTGTTGTGAAAGTGGTCCAAACTTAAAAAACAGTAGACAGTTGGATTCTACTAGTTCATTCGTGAAGAATTATGTATTTTTTATTATAATATTCAAGGTATAACCCCTTGAAATCATGGTTTGAAGTTTAAAATATTAAATTTTGACAGAAAAGATGAGTTACAAGGAAAATCATCAAAAATAGACTTTTGATGATGTAATGAAATGCTCTTGGCAGAATAATGGGGTTATGCCGAGCTATCAGAATTCACTCTCTGAAGTGCTGTAGCGTGTAAATCTTAAAAGTTATCAAGGATCAACGTTTGAGCTTAATTTGATCATTTATGATCGAACACTGTAAGCTTAAATTAAGTTTAACAGTCACATAAGTGTTAAAGCTGGTGAATACTATTAGTTTATGATTAAAACTAATAAAATCCACGAAATTTGGGGTTCTGCCAAGCCTTTGACATCATCAGACTTTGAGTTATAGTGATAACTCTAAAAAAAGGCGTAATAGTGATGTAAGGAGGTTTGATCATGATGTAATCATCACCAAACCTTAAAATATTGATCAATTCTAGTGGATATGATCAGTAAACGTCTACTAGAAGCCTTTTGGACTCTAGGAGGGAGGTATTTACTATAAATAGAGCTCTTTCTGCTCTGTTTTCCCCTCAGATGCATCAAAAACATTAAATTAATACAAACAAAAAGGTAATATCTTTATTCTTTATATATAAAACTTTTAAATTATTAAAAACCAAAGTTCATCTTTATTATAATCATCAATTTTGACGTTATTAAATCATTTGTTTAATTGTTTTTGTTAAAAATCTCTCTAAAACTCATTTCCACGTAAAAAATCAAGAATATTCGTAATTTCTCTATTTTTTATTGTAAATACAATTTGTATAGGTTGTATTTACATTCTTTGGCATAAAATATCTCAAAATTATTATATTAAGTGTTAAAAGTAGACTATTTTATCTATATTATTCTCTTAATAATTCTTTAATTAATATAAATAGTATTTATATTCATTTATAGCTTTAATATTAGTAATATTATTGTTATTAATTGTTTTTTATTAATAAAAAACAGTTTTTGACGCCTTTATTATATGTTTGTAACAATAATAAAGTGCTTTTAAATATATTAATTATTTTATATTAATATATTTATTTTATTATATTATATTTTATAATATAAATTATATTATTATATTTTATTAATAATATCATTATTTTTACGCCATAATTATAATAATTCTTTATTATTATAATTATTTTTATCTTATTTATTTCATTTATAAGGACATTCATAGTACAATAAGTAAAATATTTAGTAGTTTTTACTTATTGTTTCATAGTCAAACCTTACATTTGGGGGCCTGGCCATGATATTTACTTTAAAAGACCTTTAAAAAGATTCTAATTGGGCTTATCCAATAATAAATTATACTTATAATCATAAAGTTATATAATAATTTTATATTTATTGATTTTAAAAGCTATTGAGGCATTTGGAAAGCAATTGTACTGTCTTACACGTGGTTTTTCACATCCTTAGACTTGAAAAAACTTTCTTTGAGTGACTCTAGTTATTAAAAAAGATATTTTATCAATTAAAAATAATTTTATATTGTAAATTAATTTTATAAAAAGAATAATATTCATTTTTATTTTATTCTCTAAAAATCAAAACATAAAAAATAATAAAAATATCAAAAACCAATAAAAAAGTTATTTTATTTTTTTGAATTTCATTTCTTCAATTATTTTCATTTTTTTCCATAAAAAAAAAGATATAAAAGCAATTTTTACGTGGAAGATTTCCATATCTTACCAAGAATAACACTTTTATATAAAAGACTTATATTTATTTGTCTTTTTTATTGTTTGAAGACAACCCAACAGAGGATAACCAAAACAGTGTTGAACGATTGGTGGAAGAAACTTGTCAAAGTTCTCCAACACCAATAATTACCAAAAGAAAGAAAGCCAAGAAATTGGACTTTCCAGGACCCACCATTCAGGACTCTGAAGGTGAGTACCTCATTTATAAGTTGGCATAAGAAAATTCCTGTTTTGAAATTCTCTTATTTCTTATTTTTCTTATAATATGACTACCAGAAGAGGCTCCCAATACTCCATCCAATCAGATGGATCTGGACTCAGAGGTAGAATTGATTCCTCAAAAGGGAAAAGGACGGGCAATATCCCCAGTGGAACAGAATCCACACAAGGAAGTGCCTTATCCCAAAGGCAAGTCCCAGAAATTCCCATGATATCTGAACCTGAATTGGAACTAAGTATGAGTGACTCAAACAGGTACAAATCACATTTAGAGGGCTCAAATAGACATCTACATGAGCCAATACAAACAGTACTACATAGTGTACAAGGACAAAGATTGGGAAATGTTGCCCCAAATACACCAAGGAGTGATGAACTCCTGGCACATCCTGAAAAAGTTCCTCAAAGAGGAGGAAATAGTGAGATACTCCAATGGATGGAATCCACTATCATCCAATCCTCAAATCAAAAAGATCAAGCAGTATCATGCCAAATAGAAGGAGGCAACCAAGGAAGAAGCCCCAGTAGCTTCTACCAGCAAGCCCCAAGTCAACCCACTTCCCCAAGAAGGGAAGAAGAACAAGAAAAAGAATTGCAGAAAACCATATTCCCCAAGCTACAGGATCCCCAAGATCCAAAAAGATGCCATGGACAATGTCTTCAACATGGCCAGAACTTTGATGGAATTCAAAGACAAAGAGGAACAAAGAATGTGACAACCCCATTCCCCAAAGAAATAACCTTGTCTCCTGATGTTGTAAATACTTTAACAGAGCTTAAAAATAGAATCTTACCTCTTAAAGTGTCACAGCCAAGGAGGCAGGGGCATTTCCAATCATCATCAGCAAGTCATTATATCATGGATACCCTTCAGAACCCAATCAGCAAGGGGGTTTCATTCAATAAATCACCCAATACAGTTTTCTTACCTCAATACAGTTTTCATACCTCAGTACAGTTCCATACAGGCAAGACTCAAATACAGGATTCACCAAATACAGGCCTGTCATCAATACAGGCGCAAATACCTGTATTGACTGTATCACCTGTATTGGATTCACCAATACAGGATTCAATCCCACATCCAACTTCTTCCAGCATACAGGCCAGTATCTCAACACTCAAACTCCAAGGCTGGCATTTCTCACATATACCAGCCCCTCTTCACCCACCTGGGGGTTTTTCCCCCAGTTAATTAAAATAGTTGATTTATTATTTAATATTATTTTATTCTCACTTTTGGAATATTATTTTATTACTTATTAAGTTAGGCTTAGCCTTCCCTCACCTGTTCAGTAGAGTCCTGGTGGCCATATCCTTATTAATTCCTTTTCTCTTTTCTGAACAGTTTGAAACAGTGACTCAGGATTATTTGTGGTTGGCTCTTTATTATTGCTTTTGTTTTGTCTCTCTTATCTTTTATGCTTATTATTTTATGACTAGGAATTTATCCTCTTACTCCATTACTCTTATCATTTGAGTATTTTCTTCTGAGCCCTCCATAAGTAAGTCTGTTCACTGAGTGCCAGGCCCTCTTCATTTTAGAAGAGCCCCTGTGACATTATTTTAATTAACTCATAATTGCTTCTTTCTTTTCATTCATTTTATTCATTTCTCTCATTCTTCTATTATGATCTTTTAATGATTATGAACTTTAATGATTTTATGATTTTCATCAATTTTCATCTCTCTCATTTCATTCTCATGAAAATTTATTCTTTCTAATTTCTCTATTTTGCTGACCAATTCACTTTATTCTCTATCATGTTCATTTCTCTTTTGTTTGAATTCAGGTTTATTCAGGTTTTATTGCTTGGAATTAGTTGGGTTAATTGATTCATCATTCAGGGTTATTTGATTTGGGGTATTCAGTGGTTTTGATTGAAATTTCTCAAGATTATTGATTGATTGATTGATTGTTCAAGACATTGATTTCACCTCAAGATTTTGAATTGACCTGATTGATTTGATTTGATTTGATTGACTTGATTTGATTCTTCAAGATACCTGATTTATCCTCAAGATTTGATTTAATTGATTGATTTGAATTTGATTCCTCAAGAAAATTGAATTGATTTTTGAAGATATTGATTGGATTCCTCAAGACTTAATTGATTTGATTTTGATTGACTTGATTTGACTTATTGATTGAAATTGATTATTCATAAGAATTTGACTTTGTCATATTCACTCTTCAAGATTTATTCATATTGATTCACTTCAAGACTGTTTATTGATTCTTCAAGATCATCAAGATTCTCATTTAATTTGATTTGGTCAAGCCTTAATTTATTCAAAGTATCATCAAGTTTTTATTCATTCTTCTTTCATCATGCCAGTTCAGCATAGCCCACCAGCCAAGAATACAAGATCCCAGAGACATAAAGCTGTTCTCACTCCTACACCAAGGGCTCCTCTTGACCGCACACCATCAGTTCATCAACTGAGTGCAAATTTGGACAGAGGACCACCAATGGAAGGAGCAGCACCCTCCAGAAGAGGAGGTGTGAAGTCTAGAAGATCAAGATCATTCTCTGGACTATTGGGTGGTTATCCTGGTGTTTCTCAAGGGCCTAGAAGTAGATTAGGGGAAGCTGAAGATGAGGAGGGGGAGGAGTCTGTGGAAGAGGAAGAATCTGAGGAGACTGAAGTGGCAGCTGCCTTGGCAGGTGCTTCTGAAGCTCCTGAGGCTCCAAATCTAGCCCTTTCTAATCAACCTTCTGTCTCTCAAGCTGAACCAAATTTCCTCAAGATGATGGAGCAAATGACTCAGTTTATGGGACAACTCACTCAAGCAGTTGCCCCAAGGGACATGTCACATTGATGCCAGAAACCATCAACAAGCACTCGAGCTCTCCACTCAGGGTCATGTCGGAACATGTGGTCCCCCACCACCACCATGACTAGACCCTAGGTTGCTTGATTGCGCAATCATCACAACTGAGCAGAAAAGGCTACAAGATCAAGGTTGAATTTCCTTGATCTTTTTCTGGTATTATAGGTCACAGTTCCACCATCTGTGACAGTACCCCCGGGGTAGGAAGCACTGCGTCCCAAAGTGCACTAACACAGATGGGCAACCCTGTCCTCAATCAGGGGCATCAGCTACACAACAGGCCGGTATAAGGAGCCATAAGGGTTGTTGGGTCATCACTCCCAAGCCCTTTCTGCCAACAGGTTTGAAACCCCCAAATTTCGCAATGTGTCTCCCTCACAATTGTGAAATCCACCCATGACAGTAAACCTTGATCTTCTGTCACATTGATTCCAGAAACCATCAACAAGCACTCGAGCTCTCCACTCAGGGTCATGTCGGAACAGGTGGTCCCCCACCACCACCATGACTAGACCCTAGGTTGCTTGATTGCGCAATCATCACAACTGAGCAGAAAAGGCTACAAGATCAAGGTTGAATTTCCTTGATCTTTTTCTGGTATTATAGGTCACAGTTCCACCGTCTGTGACAGGACACTTCAAAAGTCCCTGCATTCAAGACTCCATCAATGAAGGCACCTGATTCTTTTGATGGTACTAAAGCTCATAAATTGAGAGGATTCATTCAATCCTGTCAATTAATCTTTCATAATGACCCAGCAAACTTCTTCTCTGACAGGAAGAAGGTGCTTTATTCAACTTCTTTTCTTACTGGTAGAGCTGGCAAATGGATTGAACCTTACCTCTCAAATATCTCCAATGAAGACCCTTCTTACCTCCTCAATAACTGGCAGTTGTTTGAAACCCAGTTATTCACTCTGTTTGGTGATCCAAATGAAGTCAGAAAAGCTGAACAAGAGTTGGACAATTTGAGGATGAGGGAAAGTGGTCAAGTTTCCTTGTACATAGCTGATTTCAGAAGTTTAATGTCAAGAATTGGAGACTGGGGGGAAAGGGCCTATATTCATGTGTATAGAAGAGGCTTGGCATCAAGATTGTTGGACCAATTGGCTTCTCACCCTGGAACTTTTGATAGCCTTCAAGAACTCATGGATATCACCTTGGAATTAGATACCAGGTACCATGAGAGGCAGAAGGAAAAGGGCAGTCATCAAGAGAAGAAGCCTCCAATCAGTGAATCCAACTCCTCCAAGCCTCCTCAAAGTTCATCATCAAAGAAGCCTTATCATAAGAAGAATAAGAAGGGGAAGAATTTTCAAGTGTCCAAAGACAAGCCTCATGCTGCTCTCCTCAATAAGGACAACAAATTAATTGGTTCTGAAAAGGAGAGGAGGATTAAGGAAGGCTTGTGCAATTATTGTGGTGGTAAACACCCATTTGAAAAATGCTTCAAGAGGCCTGAAAATAGGCAAGGGTCATCAAAAGGCTTGCCTAGCAAGCAGGGAAAAGCCTGAGTGGGAATCATGATGTGTTCAATGGTTCTCACTTATTTCCTTCAAGAGCACAATTGTGCACTCTGAATACTAGTGTCAAGAAATCTTTAAAATTTCTTATTTTTTCTTCAATCTCTGATATTTTTTATAGTATTCTCATTGATTCTGGTGCTACAAACTCTTTTATTGCAAAGAATTTTGTTCTCAAGTACTCATTGACCATGTCAGAGCTCCCTGAAAAGATTCCTCTTTTCATTCTGGATTCCAGTGAATCCACTTCCCTGTTCATCACCCATTATACCAAGTGGGTTGTTGATTTACCTTCCTTCCCAAGCTTTGAATGGGATTTCTTTATCATAGATTCACCCAAGGGAGAAGACCTAATATTGGGCTATGATTTTCTTTATCATTTTAATCCCATTATTGATTGGAAAAATGGATTGATCACCTATGATTCTAGTCATAAGGATTCTAGTGGTATTATTTCTTCTACTAGTAATGACTTTTCCACTGCTGTCAACAGTGTGGCTCTGGTTGGTGAACTTAAGACACCTTCCCTTCCTCCTTCTGTCCATAACCCCTCCATTTTTCCCTCTCAGTCATTACTTCCATTAAGAGATGAAGTCTTCAAAGAGATAAAAGATGTTGGAGAAGATGTTGCTATATCTTCACTTCATCTCTTTCAAGGGGATATGGACCTTCCTCCTTTATCTTTTCATGCCTCCCTGGAGGAGCAGTGGGATGAGGAGGAAGAGCCAGAAGAGATTGAAACTGTGCTGAAGGTAGTCCCTCCTGTTTATCACAAATATTTGGATGTATTCTCCAAAGTGAAAGCAGAGAAACTTCCTCCACACCGTGCCTGTGATCATCATATCGAACTGGAGGGTCTTCTACCTCCAGTTGGTGTTATCTACTCTCTATCAAAGAATGAGTCAGAAACACTGCGGGCCTACATTTCAGAGAATGTAGAGAAGGGTTTCATCAGACCAAGCTCCTCCTCAACAGGAGCACCTGTCCTTTTTGTTAAGAAAAAGGATGGTGGTCTTTGTTTGTGTGTTGACTACCGCAAACTTAATGCTGTCACTAGGAAGAACAGGTATCCTGTTCCTCCAATGAATCAGCTTCTTACCGTCTTTAACGGTGCTACTATCTTCTCCAAGATAGATCTGCGTGGTGCTTATAATCTCCTGAGAATTAAAGAGGGGGATGAGCATTTAACTGCCTTTAGAACCAAATATGGCAGTTATGAGTATTTGGTTATGCCATTTGGCTTAACCAATGCTCCAGCTTCATTCCAAAATCTTGTGAATGATATCTTTGCAGATTATTTGGATATTTTTGTTGTAGTGTACTTAGATGATATTATGGTCTTCTCTAGCTCTTTGGATGAACATGTTCAACATGTGGCCTCTGTTCTCCAAAGACTGAGAGACAATAATTTGTTTGCTAAAGCCTCCAAGTGTGTATTCCATGCCTCAAGTGTGGAATACTTGGGCTATGTTGTTTCAAGTGATGGCCTCAAGATGGATTCTTCAAAAGTTCAACAAATACTCAATTGGCCTCAGCCCAAGAACATCAAGGCCCTCCAATCTTTTCTTGGCTTTGCCAACTTTTATCGTCGTTTCATTAAAAATTATTCCAAAAAAATCTCTTCTCTCACTTCCCTTCTCAAAAAAGATTCTCCCTTCATCTTCAATGAGGAAGCTCTTAGCAAGTTTCAGATACTCAAAGAAGCTTTCACCACTGCTCCTATCCTCTCTCACTTTAATCCTTCTCTCCCAACTATTGTAGAGACTGATGCCTCTGATTATGCCTTGGGTGCTGTACTGAGTCAGGTGAATGACTCAGGAAAGCATCCCATTGCATTTGATAGTCGCAAGCTCTTACCAGCTGAACTCAACTATGAAATTCATGACAAGGAACTCCTTGGCATAGTTTGGGCTCTCAAGCGCTGGAGAGCCTTTCTCCTTTCTCTTTCTGATTCTTTTGAGGTCTTGACAGACCATTGTTCTCTCCAATATTTTATGTCCTCTAAAGTCCTTACTCGTCGTCAAGCCCGTTGGGCTGAATTTTTGTCTGAATTTCACTTTGTTATCACTTACCGCCCAGGCAGGCTGGCCACTTTACCAGATGCCTTGTCACGTCGGGACGACGTGTACCCAGAGAGGGGGGTGGATTTCATCAGCAAGAATCCTCAAAACTTTCATCAAGTTCTCAAGCAAAATGAAATTCAAGAGTCAAGATTCTTTCCATAAAAGTTGAAATGTTTTCAGATTTAGTTGATCAGATCCAAAGACAAGTATGGCAAGACAAAGACTATAAGGAGATCCTCAAGAAATTAGCAAGAGGAGAATCAGTCCCAGACTATTCTCTTGAACCTCAAGCAAAATTATTATTGTTCAAAGATAGAGTAGTTATCCCAAGCAATCATGAAGTTCAATTGGACATTCTTCAAAGGCATCATGATTCACCATTGGCTGGCCATCCTGGCCAAGAGAAGACCCTCAAGCTCATCAAGAGGGATTTTCATTGGGCTGGCATGAATCAAATCATCAAGGACTATGTGTCCTCATGTCAGCAATGTTCAAGAAACAAGAACATCCACCATAAGAAGTTTGGATTACTCAAGCCTCTTCAAATTCCATCTGGTCCTCGGAATTCTTTATCAATGGACTTTATCACTCAATTGCCCTTGTCAAGCAACTTTGATTCAATTTTAGTAGTTGTAGACCGATTTTCAAAAATGGCAATATTTATTCCAACTTATTCAACAATCACTGCTTTGGACTTAGCTCAAATATTCATTAGTCATGTCTTTTCCAAACATGGTCTTCCAATCAGTATTGTTAGTGATAGAGGTTCTTTATTTGTTTCATCATTCTGGACCCAATTATGTCAGCAGCTCAAGATATCAAGAGATCTTTCAACTGCATTTCACCCTGAAACAGATGGACAGACAGAGAGGGTAAATCAGATTCTAGAACAGTATCTTCGGATGTATGTCAGTTACCATCAAGATGACTGGCACACCTGGCTCCCTCTGGCTGAATTTGCCTATAATAATGCAGAACATTCATCCACAAAGCAATCACCCTTTTTCACCATTTATGGAAGAAATCCCAGCTTTGACTAAATCCATGTTTCTCAAGATTCACCTGCTGGAAAGTTATCAACAAAACTCCAATCAGTACAGCAAGTTGTCAAAGAAGAATTAGAGTCAGCAATAAGAAGATTCAAGAAGTATGCAGATAGAAATAGAGCAATTCCACCTGATTTCCAACCTGGGGACAAAGTACGGCTAGCTTCCAAGAACATCAAGACAACAAGACCCACCAAGAAACTTTCAGAAAGATGGTTGGGACCCTTTGAAGTTCTCAAGAAGATTGGCAGCCATGCATATCACCTCAAGTTGCCTCAACAATGGAAGTCAGTTCACCCTGTTTTCCATGTGTCCTTGTTAGAACCAGTGAAGCAATCAACTATCCCAAATTGACACCAATTGCCACCCCCTCCAGTAATAGTGGAAGAGCAAGAAGAATGGGAAGTGGCTCAGGTTCTGGACTCAAAACTCAAGAGAGGTTCATTATGGTATTTAGTGGAGTGGAAAGGATTCAATGAAGACCCAGAAAGAACAGCTTGGGAACCAGCTTCCAACCTTACCAACTCCCCAGACCTTGTCAAGGACTTTCACACTTTGTATCCAGACAAGCCTGGCCCAAATGCCTCAAGAGTTTGATTTATGGTGCTTGGTGGGGATTGGAGTTTATGAAAGTAAGTTCCTCTCCTGGCATGCACCTTTAAGGGGGTATTCTACCCAAATTTGTTGTAAGCATCACCTTGGCCACTTTGTGAGCACTTGTCAATTTTTTGGACAGATTCAGAAGGCCTTGCAACATAATACCCTCAAGATTTGGACCTTTCATCAAGATTTGGCCCAATCTTTTCTTTTATTTTCTCTTCTTTCTTTAATCATGCCATAAATTATCTTTCAAGACATTCATTATCAAATTCATCTTATGGCATATTTCAAGTTTCATTTATGGTGCTTGGTGGGGAGTGGAAGTTATGAAAGTAAGTTCCATCTCCTGGTATGCATCCCTGAGGGGTCTAATTCTTGTGAAACATTACCTTGGCCACGCTGTGAGCATCAAATGCTTGGTTTTATCTTTCAGAACATTTTGGCCAAAATCAAGAAACTCACCACAAGAAGGACAACCCTCAGGAATTTCTTATTTCTTTCTTTACTCTCTTTTTCTCTCAATTCTTTTTCATTTTTATTTTTTTTATTTTTCATTTCTTTTACTTGTATCTTTTATTTTTATTTTTATTTTTTTCATTTTTATTTCTTATTTCAAAAAGCAGTAGTCATCACTCCCATATCACGTTTGGGGAGTCAATTCATTCAATGATCAAAGAGCAAAACACTAGTAATGGTAAAGACCACCTACAGATAATCCTCATCAAAACTTCTTGAAGTCAGCCTTGAACTCATCTTCAAGTCAAAATTTCAAATTCAAGACCAAGAAATTTATGGACAATTGCAAGTCAGCAAGGCATTTATGGCAATTGACCAGTCAAGAAGGGGATAAGAAGAAAGAAATTCAGGAAGAAATCAAGATCAAGAAGAAAAACTGTTTCAAATGGCCCAATTGGCCAATTTCATGATTTTATGCACTTTGGCGCAAATGGCCATATCAGACCTCAAAACTTCAAAATTGCTCCATTTTATCATTTTTCATCAAAATATGCTTAATTATGCATATTGGCAAATTTGCGCAATTTTGCGCATTTTGCGCATTTTTGCGCAAAAGGCCCTTTTATCTTGTCAAAAGGCTTCAAAAGGCCTTTTTGGCCAATTTCATCATAATTGCGCATTTGCGCACTTTTGCGCAAATTTTGCGCAAAAATGCGCAAAATGGCCAAAACACCTTATAAGGCCATTTTTTCAGCATTTATCAAATTTTTTCAGTTTTCCATCAAAATATGCCATTTTGGCATATATGCGCATTCGCGCACTTTGCGCACCTTGCGCATTTTGCGCATTTTTGCGCAAATTGGCCAAAATCCCCTCTAATCACAAAATCAAGGATTTTGGCCAGGACTTCTGAAATGGTCCAAAACCTCAAGTGTTGGCCACTTTATGCCAACACCCTCAAGATGAAAATTATGATGAAATCCGGTGTTCTTGGGACAAAAACCCAAATCAACCACCTTTCAAAAGCCATGAGGACTCAAGAAAGTTGATGAAGACACTCAAGACAAGATTAAAGAAAATTTTATGAAGATTGAAGGCAGTTTTGAATGAACAGAGGAAATTCACAATCAAAATCAAGGGGAAAATACCTACAAATAGTCAAATGAAGATTGGTTTGAGTATTTATTGAAGAAGAAGTTTAAGGGGAAATCTTAAGGAATTGGGGGAAAGAACTGTTTGAATTGATTGCAAGCTCATCAAGACTCACTATACTTATGGTGCTCAGAGCTCACCACTTTCAAGAGGGGGATAATGTCACAGCCAAGGAGGCAGGGGCATTTCCAATCATCATCAGCAAATCATTATATCATGGATACCCTTCAGAACCCAATCAGCAAGGGGGTTTCATTCAATAATTCACCCAATACAGTTTTCATACCTCAATACAGTTTTCATACCTCAATACAGTTCCATACAGGCAAGACTCAAATACAGGATTCACCAAATACAGGCCTGTCATCAATACAGGCGCAAATACCTGTATTGACTGTATCACCTGTATTGGATTCACCAATACAGGATTCAATCCCACATCCAACTTCTTCCAGCATACAGGCCAGTATCTCAACACTCAAACTCCAAGGCTGGCATTTCTCACATATACCAGCCCCTCTTCACCCACCTGGGGGTTTTTCCCCCAGTTAATTAAAATAGTTGATTTATTATTTAATATTATTTTATTCTCACTTTTGGAATATTATTTTATTACTTATTAAGTTAGTCTTAGCCTTCCCTCACCTGTTCAGTAGAGTCCTGGTGGCCATATCCTTATTAATTCCTTTTCTCTTTTCTGAACAGGTTGAAACAGTGACTCAGGATTATTTGTGGTTGGCTCTTTATTATTGCTTTTGTTTTGTCTCTCTTATCTTTTATGCTTATTATTTTATGACTAGGAATTTATCCTCTTACTCCATTACTCTTATCATTTGAGTATTTTCTTCCGAGCCCTCCATAAGTAAGTCTGTTCACTGAGTGCCAGGCCCTCTTCATTTTAGAAGAGCCCCTGTGACATAAAGACATTAAAAATAGTTTATTATCTTTAAAAGAAATAAATAGCAGTTTATCATCTTTAACAAAACTTGTTGTACAAAATAAGAAAGAAATTGATAACATAAAATTTATGATTGAAAATAATAAACCAAAAGTATTAATTGACAATACTCAGAAATTAATACAAGGACAACAAGAGTTGTAAAAATACATAAGTGATATCAAAGAAAAAACTTTGACAATAAATTATGATGTGAGTATTGACAATCTTACAGAAAAATTAAACAAGTTAAGTATTGCTGTAGAAAAATTTGAAGAAAGAACTTCATCACACCAAAAATTACTTTTGGACCATGTGGAAAAGAGTGATGAAGCAAGAATGCATCTGAAAGATGACATTCAAAGTGAAATACGGCTTATTACTGAAAAATTGGATAAAATTAATGAGGCTAATCTAAATATGCCAAAGTTATCAACACCATTTTCTCACATAAGAAGCCCTGTCAAACCAAAAGAGGAATTAACAAATCCATTTATAACAGACGTGAGTCACCAAGAAAATAACCAAGTCTTAATGAAGGAAGCACCTCAATTAAAAGAATGGCCAACATTCACAGGAGAAGGTGAATATGACCACATGTCTTTTATCAAAACAATTGACATGCTACAAGAAGATTATGCCATACCAGATGAATTAATCACTGCAAGATTACATTCATTGTTTGAAAAATCTGCAAAAAGATGGTATTATGGCATAAGGAAAACAAATGGCAAAAATACCTGGTCTTGGTGGAAACAAGAAATAATCACCAAGTGGGCTAATGATGCCTGGAGGTACAAAATAGAAAATGCATTTGAAAATTTTTTCTTTGACCCAGACAAAGATAAAACTTTAACTTGGTTCTTGAAACAAGTTGAAAGACTTAATGCATTGTACCCAGAAATGTCACAAAAAATGGTTCATATGAAAATACTCAAGAAATGTGGAGGAGAGCTAGAGCATGCCCTAAGAAGCAGGTGTATAGAGCCATGCTCCACAGAAGAGTATATTAATGCACTAGAAGACATACTGACAAGAAAAAAAATGGTCAGGACTTGGAAGAAATTGGACATTAAAAGCCCAAATAAACCATTTATCAAAAAAGATAAATCAAAAGAATCCTTTAAGCCCAATACATCCAACAATAATGAGCAAAGAAAATGCCATAAATGTGGAGGCATTGGACACTCAGCCAATAATTGCCTTAAAAAGGCAAAGATTAATGAGATTGTGGAAACAGAAAACCACAATGACAAAGAAGAGGAATCTGACTCTGAAAAAGAAACAGAAGAGTCAGAAAGCTCTGAAAGTGATGAAATCAATATAATTAATGCACAAATTAATAATATTGATATAATTTATGAAGTACTGGATGTTAACTCAAGCTTACCACAAGTTGGGACATCTGACACAAACCTGACAAACATACAAGATGCCAAGTTTATAGGACCAAACCTGCAAGAGGAATGGGATATACAGCTGGAAAATCCAGTATAAGTATTGTTATGGTTGATAACCAAGAAGGAAAAGTTAACTTAGACACAGGAGCATATTGCACCTGTGTTGGTAAAAGTTATTTAAAAACCATTGTCCCAGACTGGCAAGGAAAACTTATGCCAATACAAGGTTTCAAATTTAGTAGTGCAAGTGAGAGCATGAAGCCCCTTGGAATAATTGATTTAACACTAATTTTTCCTCATCCCTCACAATGTGTCAGAATCAAAGTAGGGTTTGTAGTAATGGACAAATGTACTAGTAATCACTTCATACTTGGGAATGACTACTTATCAATTTATGGTATAGATATCTCCAACCAAAAGGATAGATATTTTACCATAGGAGACAACAAAAGACAAAAGTTTGGATTCTTAAATAACAAAAAACAAATCACAGTTATTAAGAGTGAAGAAAAAATTCCAGAAAAGGAACTTTTTATATCTGAACAACTTAAAGAGGCAGAATTCAATCAAGAATTAACAGAAAAAATGAAAGAAAAATTGATTGACCTCTTATTTAAGTATAAAAATGCTTTTGCAACTGACAAAGAGACACTAGGTGCCATAATTAGAAATGAAGTGGATACAATTCTTAATGTGGAAAAACCTTACCCACCTCTATTAAGAAGACCTGCTTACCCAGCTAGTCCAAGGGCTAGAGAAGCCTTAGAGGTACACATTAAAGGATTAATAGCCCCTGGAGTATTAAGCAAGGTAGGACATAATGAAAAGGTAGAAGTCACTACACCTGTCATTATAGCTTGGCATAATGGAAAATCAAGGATGATAGGAGACTTTAGAGCCCTGAACCCCTATACCATTCCAGACAGGTATCCAATACCCAGGATCCATGAGACATTGGCACAACTGTCACAGGCTAAGTTCATCACAGCCATGGATGCCTTAAAGGGTTTTCATCAAAATTTCTTAACAGACAATGCCAAAAAACTACTGAGGATAATAATCCACTGTGGAATTTTTGAATACTTAAGAATGCCATTTGGCATAAAAAATGCACCTTCGCATTATCAAAGAATGATGAATACCATATTTCCTGAAGAATTATCAGAAGGATGGTTAATTATGTATATTGATGATATCATAGTTTGCTCAGAAACTTGGCAAAATCACCTTACAAGACTAGAAAGGGTACTACAGAAAATAGTCCAAGTGAATATGAAAATTTCCTTGAAAAAGTGTCATTTTGCATATAGTGAACTAAAAGCACTAGGACATGTTGTATCTGGACTTAGTCTAGGCATAGACAAGAATAAAGTAGCAGCAGTACTACTTAAACCAATGCCCCAAACTAAGAAAGAAATGCAATCATTTCTAGGATTTGCTGGTTACTATAGACAGCATATAAAGGACTTTGCAAAAAGTGCTAAATCCTTGTATAAGCTATGTGACCAACAAACAGTCTATGAAATGACAGAAGAAAGAGTCAAGGCATATGAGGAATTGAAAAATTCCTTAACAAATGCCCCATTTCTTCTAATGCCAGATTGGAAACTACCCTTCAAGCTGTACATTGATGCTTGTGGAGAAGGACTGGGTGCTGTACTACACCAGACACAAATTATCAATAATAAACCAGTGGAAGGACCAATTTGTTTTATTTCAAGACAGATAAAGCCAACAGAAGCAAGATATGGAGCAAGCCAAATGGAATGCCTCTGCTTAGTATGGGCTTTAGAAAAATTACATTACTATTTGGATGGAACAGTATTTGATGTGATCACAGACTGTAATGCTGTAAAGTCTCTATTAAATATGAAAACTCCAAATAGACATATGCTGAGATGGCAAATTGCTATCCAAGAATATAGAGAAAATATGACTATTTTTCATAAATCTGGAAATATTTATAAAAATGCAGATGGTCTTAGCAGATGGGCTCTAGCAAATACCCCTGACAATCCAGCATGGGTACCACAATAAGAACACCATATAGAAGGAATATGTGTTACAGACATTGGCACAGAATTCTTTGATCCAAATTAAAGAAAGCTATAAGATAGACAAACATTGCCATATCTTAAGCCAACTTCTAATGAAAGACTGCAAAGACCCATCACTTTCATCAAAACTAGATGAAATATGGAAAAAGGCATATAATGAAGGAAGATTGCACCTCCTTGATGGAATCCTTTATCATAGAACAAGACACAAATGTGTTATGGCCTTAACAGATAGAGCCCTGATAAACACTATTTTACATGAGTGTCATGATAGTGTTGCAGCTGGACACCTTTCAGAAGACAGAACACTAGAGAGGGTGAAAACCTGCTCTTGGTGGCCAAATTGGAAGAAAGATGTTATAGAATACTGCCAAACCTGTGACAGATGTCAAAAAGCCAACAGAGCCACAGGAAAGAAATTTGGAATGATGATCCAAATCCAAGAGCCAAAATCCCCTTGGGAAATAGTTCATATGGATTGGGTAACAGCATTACCTCCAGGAGGAAACAGGAGCTATAATGCATGCCTAGTATTGGTTGACAGGTATGGCAAAACTCCCATGTCCCTACCATGTCATAAAGATGACACAGCTATGGACACAGCCATAATGATATGGAATAAAGTTATTAGCCATACCGGCTTATTCCAAAATATTATAAGTGACATAGACCCAAAGTTCACTTCAGCATTATGGATAAATCTCCATAACTTGTTTGGGACAAAATTATCATTCTCAACAGCTTACCATCCTCAAACCAACGGTTTAGCAGAAAGAATGATACAGACCCTAGAGGACATGATCAGAAGATTCTGTGCTTATGGGCTAGAATTCAAAGATTCTGATGTTTTTTGTAAGATGTGACTATGAAACTGATGATAATATTACTATTGATCAACAGTACTATGTCTGTTCTTATGAAATATAATAATAAAAAATTATTATAACCACAATTAAATAATTATAAAATTATTTCTTTCACGTGTTATACACTACTAGTGATTATAACTGTGAGCAGTAATTGTCTACAAGAATCAATTACAAGAAGAGTTTAATAATAAAAACTTCTTTATTAAAATAATGAAATTATTTTAATATATAATTATCTTTTACAAGAATAATTAGAAAGATAATTCTTGAAGAAAACTATTACTAGAGAAAAACTTTAAGAATTAAGGATAAATGACTCACTAATACTCCAAAGAACTTATTGATAGATAAAAGTAGAGAAATTTGACGTGGAATTGTGGATTTAAGGGATCAAGATGATTTATAACAGTGTTACAACAATATATAGTTGGATTCTATGATTTCACGTCTTTCTGATTGATTCTGAAAGATTTAAAACACTTAAGAATAGTTGAACTAATACTTACTTGTTGGTAATAATGATTTAATAAATTTATAAGATGATTCTTGGAAAAAACAGCAAGAAGAGGCTTCTTTTAAGTCAACAACAGCTCACAGAGGTGTGCCATGGAGCAAACTGAAAAACCAGTGAGTGAGAAAACAATAAATCTTTTTGGATTAATGATTGCATCATCTGTTGTCATGTAAGATTATCATAATTACTTAATTGATGCTTTTATGTGACTACCAACCCCAATATGGTTAAGAATAAAAGGAGTAACATCTGTAAATCTTCTTTTATTATAAAATAATCATTGATTTCTCAAAGTTATCAATGTTATTGCCAATTTAATCACAGGTTGTAATTACTGTGAATTTTTGAAGATTCAGTGTTTCACGTAGAATGGTCAAAAATGGACTGTAAGTAAAACTTTTAATTTTACTAGTAAAACCATAATTCTTTTTGGTTCTACCATAGATAATACAGTTCTTCATTGGTCCTGAAAGTTTCAGAAAGATTCATTAAGAATTTTATTTTTAATGAATTTTTGAAGTTTTTACCTCATTTCTACGTAGAATTGCAAATAGCAGTATTTTGCTGGTTGCTATGAGGTAAATCAATGAATATGAGTCCCAAAAGGGTTTAATTACTCTTTTAGGGTCTAGTCATGGAAAGTCATCAAGAATTGACGTGGTTACAGGAGTCTAAGTAGCTTATTACCTCCTTGGCACGTCAAAATAGCAGGTTATTTGCTATTTTTCTTATGATTACAGTAGGTGTAACTTGGTAACCAAGTTCCCAAAGAGTTTTAGTTTACCAATTGGGCCAAGATGAGCCATGGATCCATGCTCTGGAGCTATCCACGCCTCTGAGGCCTCAGAAGTTGGGTACCCTGGCTCTCTTTGATGTCTTTTGTCCCCCTTGCCTAATTTTTACGTCAAAATAGTAATTTAAGCTTAAAGTGAGATATCCACTATGGGTGTACCAAAAGTCCATGTAAGAATACCATAATATTAAGTGCTCAAAACATGCATAACACTATTCTTAGTGTATATGTAACATGGGATTTCTCACTTTCCCATTATTTTGGCTAAAAATCAAGAAAAACAAAAATTTTCACGGATCTTTTATGTGGTATTAATGATGTGGTATTGAAGTATTTTCCATTTTACCACCTCAAATACTTAAATTGAGCTTATTCACTCTATGGGTCTACCCTAGGTGAATTTTTGTGTAGAATCCAAATCTGGTCTTAAATCCATGGATTTACTTACTCAATCAAAAGTTATTCATCTTTTCTAAAATTGAAAATAATGAATTTTGGATATATGCATGACTTATGAGTTTTGCACAATTCAAAATTTCTTTTTAAGATAATTGTGGCCTATGTGGGTATGTAAAATATACCTCAAGGCTCACATTCCCTCCCACCAAAAAATAAAATTGTACTACAATTTTATTAGTGATAAAAGAATAAGGCCCCAAAGGGGGGGAATGTCCACTGTCCAACCTCTTCATATTACTCAGATCAAGTAATTTAAAGCACATTTATAGACATATTCAGGCTTGTGGCCTTCTCTCATGTCTAAATCTTCTTAAGAGTTTATCTGAGTCAGGTATTTCTGATTCTGCCATACATTCATCTTCATGGACTGGATTTCTATATCTGACAAGATATTCTCTTTGATTTTTACCCCTAAGTCTCCTTTCTTTAATGACTTTCTTTATCTTTTTGTCTTCATTCTGTTCCACAGGTGGTACAGTTAAAGGAGTTGGGTTTCTTAAAGGAAACAATTCTTTATCAGCTGGTTGATAAGGCTTTATCAAGCTGACTGGAAATGTGGGGTGTTTATTTTCCAATTCACCACTTAATTCCACTTGAACTGCATTGGTTCCATGTAAAGCAAAAATAACAAAAGGTCCTACATAAGAATCTTTAAGTTTCTTTGGGCCTTTGATATTATTAAAATTCAAGGTTGAAACTAGAACTAAGTCCCCTACTTTGAAGTCTGGTACTTTATGACTCTTGTCCCACTTCTGTTTTGCATAATCAAAAGCATCATCCATACTCTGTTTTGCATGGTGTTTTACTTTATCAAGCATTAATTTGAAGCTGGAAGCTGTAGGATGAATGTCAATCAAGTCTTTCCTCAGTGTGTCTGCTGGGAGTCTTGGATTCCATCCTTTTTCTAACATAGCAGGGGTTGGTCCTGTGGAAGAATGGACTGATGTCTTGTATGCCAATTCTAGTGCAGGTATCAGAGTGCACCAGTCATGAGTAAAGCCATCTGAGTCTTTGAATTCTAATCCATAAGCACAAAATCTCCTGATCATGTCTTCTAAAGTTTGAATCATCCTCTCTGCTAGCCCATCTGTTTGAGGGTGATATGCTGTAGAGAATGATAACTTAGTCCCAAACAATCTATGAAGATTGGTCCAAAGTGCAGATGTGAACTTGGGATCTCTGTCACTTATGATATTCTTAAATAACCCTGTATGAGAAATAACTCTACTCCATAAAAGAAGAGGTGTATCCATAGCAGTGTCATCTTTATGACATGGTAAGAATATGGGAGTTTTGCTATATTTGTCTACAATGACTAAACAAGCATTATAACTTTTGTCACCACTTGGAGGAAGTACTGTGACCCAATCCATGTGAACAACTTCCCAAGGGTATTTTGGTTCTTGAATATGGATCATCAATCCAAATTTCTTGCCTGTACTCCTGTTTGCTTTTTGGCATCTATCACAGGTATGGCAATATTCAATGGTTTCTTTTCTCCAAGATGGCCACCATGCACAGTTCTTCAATTTTTCAAGTGTTCTGTCTTCTGATAGGTGTCCAGAGTAAATACTATCATGGCATTCATGAAGAATGGTATTGATAAGCAATCTACTACACAGTGTCATCACACAAGAATGTTTTGTTCTATGGTAAATAATCCCATCAAACAAGTGAAATCTTCCTTCAGAATAGGAATTTTTCCAAACTTCATCTAGTGCATTAACCAAAGATGTATCTTTGCAGTCTTTATCCAATAAAGAAGTCAAGATATGGCAATTCTTGTCTTGTTTATAAGACTCTCTGACCTCTTCAAAGAATTCAGTCCCAATATCAGTTATGTTAATTCCTTCAATTGGAATCTGTGGTTCAGCTTCCAAAGGTACATAAGCTGGGTTATCAGGAGTGTTGGCTAAAGCCCATCTACTAAGTCCATCAGCATTCTTGTGAATGTTTCCTGCTTTATGAACTATAGTCATGTTTCCTCTATACTCTTGAATGGCTATTTGCCATCTCAACATATGTCTGTCGGGAGTTTTCATGTTAAGAAGTGATTTTACTGCATTACAGTCA
Source organism: Austropuccinia psidii (assembly GCA_023105745.1). NCBI lineage: Eukaryota > Fungi > Basidiomycota > Pucciniomycetes > Pucciniales > Sphaerophragmiaceae > Austropuccinia > Austropuccinia psidii. The sequence goes on from JALGQZ010000004.1 coordinate 56,937,366, forward strand.
GTTATCACTTCAAAAACACTGCCATCACCATAATAGTGTAGTTTCTCAAGTGCCCATACCAAACATAAGCACTCCATTTGGCTTGCATCATATCTGGCTTCTGTTGGTTTGATTTGTCTTGAGATATAACAAACTGGTCCTTCTGTAGGTTTGTCATCAATAATTTGGACTTGATGTAGGGCTGCCCCTAATCCATCTCCACATGCATCAATGTACAATTTAAAAGGAATATTCCAGTCAGGCATGAGGAGTAAAGGTGCTTCTGTAAGGGCTTTCCTTATCTTCTCATAAGCTTTAATTCTCTCTTGTGTCATCTCAAATACAGTCTGTTGATCACAGATTCTATAAAGTGATTTGGCTAGAATTGCAAAGTCTTTCAGGTGTTGCCTATAGTAACTGGCAAATCCAAGAAAAGACATCATTTCTTTTTTATTCTGGGGTATTGGCTTAAGTAACACTGCTGCTACTTTGTTTTTGTCAATACCCAAGCTTAAACCAGAAACAATAGTTCCTAATGCTTTGAGTTCTTCAAAACCAAAATTGCATTTCTTAAGTGAAATTTTCATGTTCACTTCTGCTACTTTATGAAGTACTCTTGCAAGTCTTTCAAGGTGCAAAGACCATGAATCAGAACATATGATAGTATCATCAATATAAATGATAAGCCATCCTTCAGACAATTCTGTAGGAAAGATGGTGTTCATCATCCTTTGATAATTGGATGGAGCATTTTTAATGCCAAATGGCATTCTAAGATACTCAAAAATACCACAGTGAGTGATAATTCTAAGTAATTTCTTAGCTTTGGGCGTCAAAACATTTTGATGGAAGCCTTTCAATGCATCCATTGATGTTATATACTTGGCTTTAGACAATTTAGTCAAGGTTTCTTGAATTCTAGGGATTGGATACCTATCTGGAACTGTGTAGGTATTCAAAGCTCTAAAATCTCCAACCATTCTTGACTTATCATTATGCCATGCAATAATAACAGGTGTTGTTACTTCAACTTCTTCATTATGGCCTACTTTCCTTAGCACACCAAGTTGGATCAACTCTTGGATATGTTTTTCCAAGGCTTCTCTAGCTCTGGGACTGGCTGGATAAGCTGGTCTTCTAAGTACTGGAGGATATGGTCTGTCAATATTAAGAGTAATATCAACTTCATTTCCTCTTATAGCACCTAATGGTTCATTATCAGAGGCAAATGCATTCTTATATGTGTATAACACATTAATAAGCTCATTCCTCATCTTTGGTGACAATGATTGATTAATTTGTGCTTCAACAAGTTGATTAGTAACAAATTCATCTTTGTAAGTATCCTTGACAGAAGATACTACAGATATCTGTTTTGGCATATTGGAGAAAGCAAATTTTTGTCTCTTGTTATCTCCAATTGTGAAATATCTGTCTTTATGGTTATTTATATCAATACCATAAATATTGAAGTAATCATTTCCAAGAATGATGTGCTGAGATGTGCAATTATCCATTACTACAATCTCAGTTTTCATTCTTACACTTCCTGCTGGATGTGGGAATACAATATTAGTGTCCAATATGCCCAAGGGGTACATACTGTTACTGGCACTACTGAATTGTACACCTTCTATTGGTAATAGATGGTTTTTCCATTCAGGAAGTGTAATTTGGAGATAATCTTTGCCCACACAAGTGCAAAATGCCCCTGTATCCAAATTTACTTTGGCTTCAATATCACTCATCAGAACTGATGTGATACAGGATGCCCCAGCTGTATAACCCTTTCCTCTAGCAGGTTTTGTTTTACACATTCTGGCATCTTGGATATTGATCAGGTTGCAGCAATCCTCACTGTACTGTGGCAAGTGGGTATGGACTTCTGTGACCTCAAAGAAAGCTGAAATGTTTTCAATGGGATAGTCCTCCACTGGTGTATCTTCAGAGATTGCAGAATCTTGATCAGACTCCTCTTTCTCTTCAGTACACTAAATTTCCTCAATGACTTGAACTTCATTGATTTTTGTCTTCTTAGGACAAGTGTTGGCTAAATGTGAAGTACTTCCACATTTATGACACTTCAAGACAGGTCTCTCTGGTCTTCTTTCCTCTCTAGGAATCTTTGAGACTATTTTGGACTCTATTGGGTTTTTAATCCAAGTCTTACCAATTCTTGTTCTGGTAATGATATCTTCGATAGCATTGATGTAGTCCTCTGTTGAACAGGGTTCCACACATCTGCTTTTGATAGCATGTTCCAGTTCTACTCCACACTTTCTTAATATTTTCATATTAATCATAGTGTCAGACATATCTGGGTGTAAAGCAGATAATCTGTCTTTTTGTTTGAAGAACCAAGTAAGTGGTTTGTCTTTTTCTGAGTTAAAAATGGCACTTTCAAAAGCATTCTCCATTTTAAACCTCCAAGAATTATTAGCCCATTTGGTAATTACTTCAGATTTCCACCAAGACCAGTCATGTTTACCATGATCAATCCTCATTTTGTAATACCATTTCTTTGCAGTTCTGGTAAACAAACAGTGTAATTTTCCCACTATGATTTCATCAGGTATATTAAAGTCTTCTTGCAACATATCAATAGTCCTGATGAATTCAATATGGTTGTATTCTCCTTCACCAGAGAATGTTGGCCATTCTTCTATTTTTGGAATATCTCTTGCAGAGTAGGCATTTTCTCCTAAGAATGGAGTCAAACTTTCTTTGACAGAAAGTTTTTCTTCAGTCAAAGGTGTAGAATGTCTTGGCATATGTGGTTCATGATTCTTATGAATTTGCTCCACACTTGCAATTATATCCTTCTTCAATTTCTGCCTTTCACTGTCACTTTTTGCTAAATGTATAGCAAATTGATTGGTGTTCGTAACTATTTGTAAGACATGGTCTTCAAGAGTTTTAAGTCTATCATTTACTTCAAAAATGGAAGGATCCTCTGTGTCATTACTTTGACATTGGTTCTCAATTCTTTCACAAGTGTAAGGTTTGACTATGAAACAATAAGTAAAAAATTACTAATTTATTACTTATTGTACTCTGAATGTCCTTATAATTGAAATAAATAAGATTAAAATAATAATAATAATAAAGAAATATTATTATTATGGCGTAAAAATATTATATTATTAAATAAATATAATAATATAATTAATATTATATGAAATTATAATATTATAAATAATATATTAATATAAAATAATTAATATATGATAAAGCTCTTTATTATTGTTACCAAAAAATAATAAAGGAGTAAAAAATTGTTTTTTATAAATAAAAAACAATTAATAACAATAATATTACTAATATTAAAGTTATATATTAATATAAATACTATTTATATTAATTAAGAATTATTAAGAGTAATAATAAGAGAGAAATTATTATAATAAGATGAAATAACCTACTTTTAACACTTGAAATAATAATTTTGAGATATTTTACGCCAAAAGAATATAATACAACTTTTTCAAATTTTATTTACAAATAAAAAATAAAGAAAATTACTAAATTTCTTGATTTTACGTGGAAATGAGTTTATAGAGAGATTTATAACAAAAACAATTAAAGAATTGATTTAATCACGTAAAAATAGTGATTAATATTAAGATGGTCTTTGGTCTTTAATAATATAAGAGTTTTATATATAAAGAATAAAGAAATTACCTTTTATTTAATTGATTTAATGTTTTTGATGCGTCTGAGGGGTAAATAGAGTAAAAAGAGCTCTATTTATAGTAAATACCTCCCTCCTAGAGTCCAACAGGCTTCTAGTAGACGTGTACTGATCATATCCACTGGAATTGATCAATATTTTAAGGTTTGAGGGTGATTACATCATGATCAAACCATATTACATCATTATTACACCATTATTTAGAGTTATCACTATAACTCTAAGTTTGATGACATCAGAGGCTGGGCAGAACCCCAAATTTCGTGGATTTTATTAGTTTTAATCATAAACTAATATTGTTCACCAATTTAATCACTCTTAAGACTGTTAAACTTAAATTAAGGCTACAGTATGTGATCATAACTGCTCAAATTAAGCTCAAACTTTGATCATCAATAACTTTTAAGATTTACACGCTACAGCAATTCAGAGAGTGAATTCTGATAGCCTGGCATAACCCTATTATGCTGCCAAGAGCTTTTCATTACATCATCAAAATTCTCATTTTGATGATTTTTCTTGTAACTCATCTTTTCTCTCGAAATTCAATATTTTAAACTTCAAACCTTGATTTCAGGGGGTTATACCCTGAATTTAATAATAAAAATTACATCATTCTTCACGAATGAACTAGGAGAATCCAACTGTATACTTTTTTTTAAGTTTGGAACACTTTCACAACAAAGTGGTCAACAGCTCTGTTGATTTTTATCAATAATTCATCATATGTTTTAACCTTGTTTATAATTTGTAAAATAAAGTTCATATCTGTGTTTTTACAGTAATTACGTGGTAACTTTATTTTTGGTTCATCATTCTATCATGTATAGTTTAGAAGATATTAGCTATGATCCTTGAATATATGCATTGACCAAAAAAGTGCATATATTCAGGATAATTCCTTAAGTATTAACATTGGAAATTAGCTTATTAATTTTTTTATGTGTGGATGTTTATGGGGAATCCACTGGTACAATTTATTTCACATGTTGTTTCATTAGTTCTTGAGATAAATAAGGTTTTATGATTTTTATAAGGTATTATACCTTATAATTCCTTAAATATTGACTTTACAGATATGCCATAAAAATGGTATATGTGTATTTTTCCATGGAAAAACCAATGGTATAATTTATTTTACATGTTGATTCATTAGTTTTTAAGTTAAACCTATTTTTGTACCAATATATGGTATTTTTTGTATATTTAAGTAATTATTCTTAATGTATAATTATTCTAAGTAATTTTAATATAATTATATTAAAGGTATAATTGTTCTGAGTCTTTTTGTGACCTTATTGGGTATGTGGTCATATCTCAAAGGCTCACAACAAGCATTGCTAATTGACTCAAGGGTGACAGTTGTCAATTGATGCCAATCAGAATGTTGCTTGTCATTCTTCTTTAAATCATTGATTTCTAATGTAATTTGCTTTAAATTTGACTCAAGTTTGCCAATTTCTACACTAATATTCTATGTACATCAGTTATTTGCATGGAAAGGTCCTGTTCATCCTTTCCTGCTCCTTGGCTGTGAATTCCATAAGAGTTCTGGCCATATTGAAGACACTGTCCACGGCTGAAGGCTCCAATTTGGGGATCCTGTACCCTTGTGGGTAAGGTCTGTGCCAATTGACTTTGCCTTTGCCCTTGCCTTGATGGTTCTTGGGACCTCTCTGTTTCTTTTGAGGTCCTTTGGGCTTGTCCTTGGATGCTTCTGGAGCTGGTTTGGAGCTTGTAGATGCCACTGGTGCCTCTGTCTCCAAAGCTGGAGTCATTTCCAACTCTTTCTTCTGGTCTATGGATAAAAGACTTTGGTTCTTCAACCAATTCTTTATCTTTTTGACCTTGTCTTTGCAAGACAGGGGGCTCCATCCTCCTAAGAGTTCTATGGTCTTCTCCTGACCCAGAAAGCTCTTGATGTGTAAGTAGGAGTTCATGGCCCCCTGCCAAAGGCTTGGGCAGATTTCCCACTCCTCTTCCTTGGCTGCTCTGAACCAGTTTTTGTACTGGCATTGATATATTTCTATTGCTGCCACCTGAAAGTGGTTCAGCCCTGGAAATATTACCATAAATCAGTTCAGGCTCAGAATTTTCGTCAAAATCTGTTGGTACAGACCTTGGGGAATGGGGGGCAACTCTGGCATCCTCCAAATGTGTCTCTCTTGTGGAAGACTTGGCACTTCTGGATTTGGTCTTGCCTCTTCCTTGTCCACATCCATCTGGTTGGACTGAATAGTTGCTTCCATTTCTGGTATGCACCATTTTCACGTCAATTTAAAGATAAAAGGTGAAAATATAAGATAAAATACACACCTTTTGGTGGTAATTTAGCTTTTTCTGAGTTGAATAAAGTGCCTCTTTTAGCAATCTGCACCTCAATACTGTCTTCAGATTCTGCTTGTGAAGATTCTGGACTATTGATGTATCTTTTACTGAGTCTGTTACCAGCTGCACAGTATTTGATTAAAGACACTTAAAGAGAAAAAATATGATAAAAGAAATTATTTTTGTGTTTTAAGATATTTTTAAAAGATTTTTTATGAATTTTATTATTTTTTAATATTAAAAAAATTATTCTTTTTAAAGAAAAAAAATTAAAATTTAAGATTTTGAATGAAAATTAATTCAGAGTAACTCAAAGAATAATTTTATAAGTTTTTGGATGTGAAAAAGCCACGTGTAAAAACAGTATAAAATTAAACCAAATTCCTCAATGAAAAAGATTTTAAGACAATTTCAAAAATAAAAATTATTTTAACTTTTAAAATTAAAGAAAAAAAATTATTAAATCAATATATTTTAGAGCTTAAAAATATATTAATTATTTGCAAAAAGGTTCAAAAACACGCCAAAACCTCCAAATATGAGATATTGGTAGGTATGGTGGTTCAAAATGAAGTCTAGAGTATGATTAAAGCCAAGTCTATGGATAAAATCACGGCCAGGCCCCCAAATGTAAGATGTGACTATGAAACTGATGATAATATTACTATTGATCAACAGTACTATGTCTGTTCTTATGAAATATAATAATAAAAAATTATTATAACCACAATTAAATAATTATAAAACTATTTCTTTCACGTGTTATACACTACTAGTGATTATAACTGTGAGCAGTAATTGTCTACAAGAATCAATTACAAGAAGAATTTAATAATAAAAACTTCTTTATTAAAATAATGAAATTATTTTAATATATAATTATCTTTTACAAGAATAATTATAAAGATAATTCTTGAAGAAAACTATTACTAGAGAAAAACTTTAAGAATTAAAGATAAATGACTCACTAATACTCCAAAGAACTTATTGATAGATAAAAGTAGAGAAATTTGACGTGGAATTGTGGATTTAAGGGATCAAGATGATTTATAACAGTATTACAAAAATATATAGTTGGATTCTATGATTTCACGTCTTTCTGATTGATTCTGAAAGATTTCAAACACTTAAGAATAGTTGAACTAATACTTACTTGTTGGTAATAATGATTTACTAAATTTATAAGATGATTCTTGGAAAAAACAGCAAGAAGAGGCTTCTTTTAAGTCAACAACAGCTCACAGAGGCGTGCCATGGAGCAAACTGAAAAACCAGTGAGTGAGAAAACAATAAATCGTTTTGGATTAATGATTGCATCATCTGTTGTCACGTAAGATTATCATAATTACTTAATTGATGCTTTTACGTGACTACCAACCCCAATATGGTTAAGAATAAAAGGAGTAACATCTGTAAATCTTCTTTTATTATAAAATAATCATTTATTTCTCAAAGTTATCAATGTTATTGCCAATTTCATCACAGGTTGTAATTACTGTGAATTTTTGAAGATTCAGTGTTTCACGTAGAATGGTCAAAAATGGACTGTAAGTAAAACTTTTAATTTTACTAGTAAAACCATAATTCTTTTTGGTTGTACCATAGATAATACAGTTCTTCATTGGTCCTGAAAGTTTCAGAAAGATTCATTAAGAATTGTATTTTTAATGAATTTTTGAAGTTTTTACCTCATTTCTATGTAGAATTGCAAATAGCAGTATTTTGCTGGTTGCTATGAGGTAAATCAATGAATATGAGTCCCAAAAGGGTTCAATTACTCTTTTAGGGTCTAGTCATGGAAAGTCATCAAGAATTGACGTGGTTACAGGAGTCTAAGTAGCTTATTACCTCCTTGGCACGTCAAAATAGCAGGTTATTTGCTATTTTTCTTATGATTACAGTAGGTGTAACTTGGTAACCAAGTTCCCAAAGAGCTTTAGTTTACCAATTGGGCCAAGATGAGCCATGGATCCATGCTCTGGAGCTATCCACGCCTCTGAGGCCTCAGAAGTTGGGTACCCTGGCTCTCTTTGATGTCTTTTGTCCCCCTTGCCTAATTTTTACGTCAAAATAGTAATTTAAGCTTAAAGTGAGATATCCACTATGGGTGTACCAAAAGTCCATGTAAGAATACCATAATATTAAGTGCTCAAAACATGCATAACACTCTTCTTAGTGTATATGTAACATGGGATTTCTCACTTTCCCATTATTTTGGCTAAAAATCAAGAAAAACAAAAATTTTCACGGACCTTTTATGTGGTATTAATGATGTGGTATTGAAGTATTTTCCATTTTACCACCTCAAATACTTAAATTGAGCTTATTCACTCTATGGGTCTACCCTAGGTGAATTTCTGTGTAGAATCCAAATCTGGTCTTAAATCCATGGATTTACTTACTCAATAAAAAGTTATTCATCTTTTCTAAAATTGAAAATAATGAATTTTGGATATATGCATGACTTATGAGTTTTGCATAATTCAAAATTTCTTTTTAAGATAATTGTGGCCTATTTGGGTATGTAAAATATACCTCAAGGCTCACATTTTTACCCATGATTGGTGTACACTAATACCAGCTCTTGAACTGGCATATAAGACATCAATCCATTCTTTTACTGGCGAAACACCAGCAATGCTAGAAAAAGGTTGGAATCCAAGACTTCCTTATGACACCCTCAAAAAGGACTTAGTGGATATACACCCAACAGCAAGCAGCTTTAAGATAATGCTTGACAAAGCAAGACACCATGCAAACAGATGTATGCAAGACTCTTTCAAATATGCAAAAGAAAGATGGGATAAAAGTCATAAGCCACCTGACTTCAAAATAGGAGACTTGGTCCTAGTATCAACAATTAGTTTCAATAACATAAAAGGTCCAAAGAAATTGAAAGATTCCTTTGCAGGACCATTTAAGATAAAAGCACTTCATGGACCCAATGCTGTGCAATTGGAACTCACAGGTGAACTAATGAACAAACACCCAACTTTCCCTGTAAGTCTGATAAAACCTTACAGTTCAAGTGACAAGGAGTTATTTCCACTAATAAATAAACCCCCACTTGAAGTTCCCCCCTTGGAAGAAGGAGTGGAAAAGAAAATAGTAAAAGTCCTTAAAGAAAGAAGGACAAAAAACAAAAAAGAAAGGGAATACCTTGTAAGGTATAGAAATTCAACTCAAGAAGATGAATGGCTACTTGAGAAAGATATAACAAATGCTGATAAACTACTAAGAATATTCAGACATGAAAGGAAGCCTGAAAAATAGAAAAGTTAAACATTATTGAGCTTCAAGACTAATAAAGTCTATTGAAGAGGTAGGACAGTGGATGATACCCTAATTACACATATCAGATTGTTGTAAAATCTTTTTTGGTGGTAGGGAATGTGAACCTTAGAGATATGACCAAATACCCAAAAAAGGTCGCAAGAAATATTTTATATAAGTATACATTAAAAATAACTACCTTAAAACTATAAAAATACCATAAATTGGTACAAAATTTGGTTTAACTGAAATGCCAATGAATAAACATGTGAAATGGATTACACCATTGGATTCCCCATGGTAAAATACAGATATACCATTTTTATGGCATATCTGTAAAGCCAAAATCCAACAAGTTATAAGTAATAATACCTTATAAAAACCACAAATCCTTCTTTATTTCAAAACCTAATGAAACAAAATGTGAAATAAATGGTACCAGTGGATTCTCCATAGAAATCCACACATAAAACAATCAATAAGCTAAGATTTAAAACCAATAATTAAGGAATTAACCTGAATATATGCACTTTTTTGGTCAATGAATATATTCAAGGATTTTAGCTAATATCTCTTGAATTATACATGATAGAGTAATGAACCATAAATAAAGTCATCACGTAATTACTGTAAAAACACAGATATGAAGTTTATTCCGCAAGGTATAAACAAGGCTAAAACCTGTAATGAATTATTGATTAAAATCAATAGAGCTGTTGACCACTGTGTTGTGAAAGTGGTCCAAACTTGAAAAGAAGTAGACAGTTGGATTCTACTAGCTCATTTGTGAAGAATGATGTATTATTTATTATAATATTCAAGGTATAACCCCTTGAAATCATGGTTTGAGGCTTAAAATATTAAATTTTGACAGAAAAGATGAGTTACAAGAAAAATCATCAAAAATAGAGTTTTGATGATGTAATGAAATGCTCTTGCCAGCATGATAGGGTTATGACAACCTATCAGAATTCACTCTATGAATTGCTGTAGCGTGTAAATATCTAAAGGTATTAAGGATCAAAGTGCGATCTTAATTTGATCATTTATGATCACACACTGTAATCCAAAATTAAGTTTAACAGTCATATAAGTGTTAAAATTGGTGAATACTATAAGTTTATTATTAAAACTAATAAAATCCACGAAATTTGGGGTTCTTCCAAGCCTTTGACGTCATCAGACTTAGAGTTATAGTGATAACTCTAAATAATGGTGTAATAGTGATGTAATGAGGTTTGATCATGATGTAATCATCACCAAACCTTAAAATATTGATCAATTCTAGTGGATATGATCAGTACACGTCTACTAGAAGCCTGTTGGACTCTAGGAGGGAGGTATTTACTATAAATAGAGCTCTTTCTGCTCTGTTTTCCCCTCAGATGCATCAAAAACATTAAATTAATACAAACAAAAAGGTAATATCTTTATTCTTTATATATAAAACTTTTATATGATTAAAGACCAAAGTTCATCTTTATTATAATGATTAATTTTGACGTGATTAAATCATTTATTTAATTGTTTTTGTTAAAAATCTCTCTAAAACTCATTTCCACGTAAAAAATCAAGAATATTTGTAATTTCTCTATTTTTTATTGTAAATACAATTTGTATAGGTTGTATTTACATTATTGGGGGTAAAATATCTCAAACGTATTAGTTTAAGTGTTAAAAGTAGGTTATTTCCTCTTATATTAATAATTTTCTCTATATTTTTCTTTGAATAATTCTTTAATTAATATAAATAGTATTTATATTAATTTATAGCTTTAATATTAGTAATATTATTTTTATTAATTGTTTTTTATCAATAAAAAACAATTTCTTAAGCCTTTATTATTTGTTTGTAACAATAATAAAGTCCTTTTAAATATATTAATTATTTTATATTAATATATTTATTATATTATATTATATTTTATAACATAAATTATATTATTATATTTTATTGAAAATATCATTAGTTTTACGCCATAATTATAATAATTCTTTATTATTATAATTATTTTTATCTTATTTATTTCATTTATAAGGACATTCATAGTACAATAAGTAAAATATTAGTAATTTTTACTTATTGTTTCATACTCAAACCTTACAACTCTAAATAAGCTTGAATTAAGTTTTTAGTATTTTCAATAAAAAAGTTGTAAATCCTCAAAACTTCAACTTAATTCACACCACATGTGGTGTTAACCATCAATTTTTGTGTTAAAATTGAGGTGTTGTGTTTAGTTTAGAAGCTATGAGGCATTAAAGTATTTTCAATTGAATTCAATTTAAATGTCATAATGTGCGCGTGTTGTACATAAGTGAACTTTGATTTACATATGAGGTATCAATTATTACTGTATTGTACTGTACAATTCAATTGAAATACATATGTAAATTAAAAGTATAATACATGATGAGGAATTAAAGGAAAAAATAAATTGGGGGGGGAAAAGGAACTCTAGCTCTAAGGGGGAGCCAGACCCCCAAAATCCTTGCTGACTGGCATGGGATGTCAAAGTCCACGCGAAATTTCATCACTTTTGGCCTGGAATTGAGTCACAGGGTCTGTGACTCAATTGATGATGAGGTTTTGATACCAACCAGGGTGGTTTTAACTGCTTCCAAGAGGGTAAAAATACCCTTAGCTTCAAACAATGTTAGTAAAAACAGTCTTGACTGGTTTTTAGGCCTGGTACGCACATTCTGACGTGTTTGGAAGGCTCTAGACCAGGTATTGCTATAGAAATGGCTGATTTAAGGGTATAAAATGGCTAAAAATGGCTTAAACCAGCCCTTTTTTGGTCTAAACCAGGGTTCAATGATGCCATAATTGGGTTTTCTTTTGTCAGACTGTCTTCCACAACTGACAAGAGTAAATTTTACTTTTTGGAGTAAGAAAATTGATGGCTATAAAAGAATGTCTTCTTTGCCCCACTTTTCTCTTCATGTTTGAATCTTTTCCTTTTATAATCAGTGTAAAAACTGTTGAATCAATCAATAGAAGATTCCAACCACCTTTCTTAAATTATTTTAAACCTTTTAACCACGTGGAAAAATCATTATAATCATTTTTACCCCTGAACCACCCCAAGAGTGAATTAAAGCATCTTTCATCACTGTAAACTTTGTCACTTTGTTTCCAAATTCACTCTGGTCACTTTTGGGCGTTTTTTTGTTTAATATTACTTTTAAAGACTCTGTTCTTTAATCAATTTCTTGCAGTCCTTTTCTCAATTAATTCTAATTGAAATTGCTCTTGAAGAAATTTCTTTTGTAGCCTTAAATATCTCTTGTAGAGTATTTTTGGATCAATCTTTATTGTTGGTAAAACAATAAATTTTTATAATATTATTGTTTTATACTAATAAAGTTATAAACAATAAAATTGGTGTGTTTTCTCTAAAAATAATATTTCTTACTATTTTTAATTGATTTTTACCTTATACAAATTTTGAGGACAGGAAAAGTACTTCATTTTAATCAAAGTTTCATATCCACACCTTACAGGTGGTTTTGGCCTCATTTGTCTTTTGGGAAGTCCTACTATTCCCAAGTGGGTGAGGGATCACTTTGTGTTGAAGCAGACAAGATATCAGATACTGCTTCCTCCCATTTAAAGCTAAGGCCTTTTGAGTCCAGAATGGTACCCAAAGCCCAATGTGCTTTATTCAGCACACATCTTTGACTTCCCTGTTGGAGCCCACATGGCATTGGCTTGATTTAAACCAACTAAAGCCAATGTTATTCCATGGCGCCCAATGAGGGGGCCACAGAAATGCTAACCCATATATATATCTATATATATATGCTGAGAATAAGTCAGCCTCTCACACTTTCCTTCTTAACCCCAATGCTTTCCTGCAAGTTCCCTTTTATGCTCCTTTCCTTTTTTGTGAATGGCATGCTTGCAGCAGAAAATGAAATGAAACCAAATGATTACTGACTGTTGTGTGAAATATTAATTTCAACTAAATTGCATTTCGTTTGATTATTCCTTTTTCATTTCAGCAAAAAATGAAAATTACATCTGACTTGCAAAAATTGGCGATCTCAATTACCTGAACCTAAAAAATGCAGTGGATACTGAATTATTCAATTTGATATATTCATATTCCCATTCAATGAGGTTCAAGTCCAACCATGTGGAATATTGCAAGCACGTGCGAATGCAATATGCACTTGGCTGTGGATCCCTCATCATCCTAGTCCTCTATGAAAGAACCAGTTCCTTTTAGCCTATTATGAGCTGGCAGGAAGTGATGAAACCCGATTCCCCTGATGCCCCTGCGTGTGCTGATTGCAGGCACAACTACCTCACTCAGTTTGCGTCTTGTCTGAGTATTTTCAATTGTGTATGGAGGCATGCCTCCATACAAAGGCAGTTATTATTGGTATTAATACTGTGGCACCCAGGCAGTAGTAGTATAGATATTTACAATTAATAAATTCATAAATGACTTTGAAAAATTCCATTACAATCTATCTGGTACAAAGCTAATCTAAAACATGTCAATCCTGGTTGTAAGCTTAGCTGACCTGGGTACAGTCAATGTGACCTCATCACTTGAACAAAGACCCTGCTTCTTCACCCAGGAATCACCAAATTTTAATACGAGGCATTGTGCAAATTCAAATCTAAGAGGTACAGTGGGGTTAAAAGATCCTGATGAGAAGAACCTCTTATTCAGTAAATTACATATATACTTATTAGTACATAGTCACACTGGCTTTACTATATTTTTCCCTCTGAAAGTCTTTTGGAAATGTCAATGAGTGATAAAGCCCCTTTCACTGAGCATACCATCAAACGACAAACCCCCTCCGCACAGAAAGTGGCTAATATACGATAGCAAATTTGATTTATTCCAAGATTCTTGTGACACGTCAAAAGATCTTTGATGGCCTAATTTTTTTCTGATCTTGTGAGTTTGCCTTCAATGCCATTGACTTTGACCTTTGTATGTGCATGTACCATGTTGTACGCAATCATCAAATGGATAACTGTATCCATTAGGTCCTCCAGGTTCTTGTGTGGCTTTGTCAATATCTCATGTTCAACCCCGCCACCTTCAATGCTAAGCTGTGTTGCACGTTGCTTGTATTTACTTAAGCAGGAGGCAAGGTATTCAACTGCTCCCTGTTCAAGTCCAAGAGGATCAGTCAAATTTGATTTTGGTGCGAAATATGGCTTGGGTTCAATCACATTGTATGAGACTCAACTAATGGATTGAAACATAACATTTGCCCAAAATGTTTAATTTGATTGGAGGGGTAAAGAAGGCTCTGAACCATTTTGAAGAAGGAGTGTTCAGATTTTGGGAGATTATCTGGAGGTTTAGCTTATTCCTTCATCCATTTGAGATTCCAAATGTTGTTATTAAAAAACTCTTCTGTTTCTGTTGGCTTAAAAAATCTAACCCTGTAAATTGCAATTTATATCACGAGTCAACAGGCAATAATCATGCATCTTGCACAAAGATAAGACCCACCTGCAATCTCAAGATCCTCAAGCCAGGCTGACATTTTAAGCTCTCAGCTACTGATCACCTTAATACCAATGGGAAGGAATGTATGAGCATCATTTGTTGGTAAACTGTCCCATTGATTTTTGTAAACACTACTGATATTATTGAGCCCCCTTTTCCATGATTCTTGAGTAATATTGGAATGATAATTCAAAATCTCTCCAAACTCTTCAATTCAGGATGAAAATATTCCTTGAACATTAGGGGAGGATGACACTTCAGGCTCAGGGTCAGGCATTATATCAGTCCTATCTTCTCCCATTGTATCATTTTTAATTTTCTCCCTTTCTTGAAAAGCTTGAATATTTCAAGGACAGGCAGGAGGGGTTTCATAATGGATTGTTTCATTGAGTATTGGTTGGGATTTCAGTATGCCAAGGTTCATTATCAATATGGTCTACTTCAACATTGATCATGTCATCACCTTTATCCTGGGAATCTTTTGCGGCTTCAAAAGTATGGCGTTTTTTGTTGGTTGTTTTGGTGGCATTTTTATTTTGTCTTTTTCCTAATCCTTTGCCTGGAACTCCAATTAACACTCAAGAGCCTTCAGGTAGGGATTCTCCAACCTCCACACCTGCCCATATATTGTAAGAAGCCATTTTAACGTTTTTGTATTGAATTAGTAATGGACTTATGGTTCAAATCCATTTTGAGGAGGCTCATTGCTTCAGAAATCTTTTGATGCACATAATAAGGAATTTTACTATCATTTTGAATTTGTTTGAGCAATGTTTGAGACAAATTGTTCCTTGTATATAATTTCAACCTCCCCACTGAAGATTACGTCATCTTTCCAAGCATCTTCTGTCGGTGCACAAGGTTTAACAGTCTTTTTGTTCTCATAGCTTTCAAAATTTGGTTTCTGAGAGCTTGGAGGCTGAGGTGAACAAAAGGCTATGACAAAGGTATCAGGTTTGGAGAGACTACAAATATTCAAGATAAATCTATGCTCACATTACGGAAAAACTGGTGGATCTGGATTACTTTCATGTGCCAGGATCTCTACTTCAATGCCTAATTCATGACTACTGACCTTATCAGAGATTTCACTTCCACTCTCTGGGGCTGAAGTTGTTTTTTCATGGAATTAAGTTGAGTGTCCCAGGGTTTGGTGTATAGCAGGGGTAGTTTATTAAGTAAATAGATGGTGACGAGTTGATTGATTACCTGATTGAAAATTGTAGAATAAAAAGATAAAAATTGAAGGAAAAAGGCATGAGTTCTGAAAGTGGTGGAAGTAAAATAAGCTCAAGATCACGGATTCTTTGTTGGGTAATATCAATATTGGAGAGTTTTGGAAAGTTTGAAAGAAGTTAAATATCAATTTAAATCAGTTCAATAGCTATTAAATGTTCTAGAAAAAAGAAATTTCAGAACCACAAGCTGACCAAATGAAACCTGCCCATCAACAGCCTTGGAGCCTTCCATCCATATCTATTGAACTTGTCATGGATTTGAGAAAGATTATTTGTCAGGAAATTCAAGCAGGTGATGTGTTGAAAATTATTTCATCTCATTCAAATGAAATCCCTTCCCTGTGAGAAATTGAATAAAGTTGACTAGTGAGACACCTAATAAAGTTAGCTTTTGAGCTATTCAACCCTTATGAGGTAAGGAGTAAGCAAAGTGTTCCACTTGGATAATATGAAATAAAATGCTTTTGTTTCAAAAACAGAAGATACAATTTGGGTATTAAATAGTCCACTTATTAGGTTTAAATTTGTGAGCCTCATGATTTAAACCCTAACCAGAACATTGTGAGTATACCTACCAATTTCCCCCCAGAACCTGTTGGCAGAGATAGCCACTCAGCATATCTCCCTGATTGTGTTCATCATGTAAACCAACAACCCACCATACCTGAGCATAAGGATGGTAAGTGGCAGAGAGAGGATTAGGCGTAAGGGGGGTTGAGGGTGGTGTTGGAGGCATATCTTGAGGGAGCCGCAGGAGCATAAGGATGGGAAGAGGCAGAGAAGATAAGGCGGGAGTGCGGAAGCCTAAGGTTGGTGAGGGCGGAGATGGGGGGCGGCATTGTAGTCTCATCTTGAGGGGGATGCAGGAGTGTGAGCATCATAAGCAGCCTTGAGGATTAGGCCAGTGTGAGGGGGTGTCGGAGGCATGTTGGGAGGGCACTGGAAGCATAAGGATGGTAAGCAGCAGTGTAGGCATGTCAGGAGGGCACTGCAAGCGTAAGGATGGTAAGCAGTGTTGGAGGCATGTTGGGCGGGCACTATACAAGCTAAGGATGGTAAGTGGCGTCGGAGGCATGTGGGGAAGTCACTTCACGAGCAAAAGGATGGTAAGTGGCGTGGGAGGCATGTGGGGAAGGCACTTTACAAGCGTAAGGATGGTAAGTGGCATTGGAGGCATGTCGGGAAGGCACTCCGCAAGTGTAAGGATGGTAAGTGGCCAATAGTATCAGGCAGGTGCAAGGAGGCATAAGGGGAGGTGAGGGAAGGGTCGGAGGCATAACTTGAGGGCCCCATAGAAGCGTAAGGATTGTAAGCCAAGTAGAAGATGAGGCAGGGGTGCGGAAGCATAAGGAGTGGTGAGGCCGGAGATGGGGGGCAGTGTTGGAATCTCATCTGGAGGGGGGTGCAGGCGCATAAGCATGCTAAGCATCAGAGAGGATTAGGCAGGGATGTGGAAGCCGATTCAAGCATGAGAGTAGGCATGTTAAAGGGGTGAGATGACCAGGCGGTGGGGAAGAAGTCTTCTCATGCACAAATATGAGCATGCCAAACTGCAGGGTAGCACCATGAGGTGTAATTACCCAAACATTGTGAATAGTGTTGAAATGGGTTTGGGCTTTGAGTGACATTCTCATGTGACACATGTGACAATTGACATTGTCTTGATGCAGAGGTGATGTGAACCACTAAATCCAGTGACTATAAAGTGATACTAACACCTCTGAAGCAAGATTTTATGGTGACCGCGGTGCGACGTGAAGTCAATCCGCAACGATTGACGTGAGATTTGCCCAGGTGAATTACCTTAAGTGACTATGAAACTAACAATAAGGATATATATACATCTATCTGAGCTACTAATTCAGCTAAAAGAGTACAGACTGAATGCACAGATGTGGGTTAACATGAGTGTTACAATGATTAGTTCTGGGTAAGCAGTGAAACTGATTAGTAAAGGTTTTACCTCCACTGTTCCTTAGTAGAACTTGTAGTTAGTTGATGTTTCCTAATTCTGGTTCTGGGGCCATTTCAGGCTGGTCATAAGTATCCACAGGAGTTGATAGTGAGATAAAGAGATTATGAGAAAAAAAATAGGGTCAAGAGACAGAAGCAAGTTCAAGACAAAACTGAGGAGGATTGAGAGCTATATACACATTTGTTGACCAGTCTGCAGCAAGGATCAGGATAAATCATGATGTCATCAATTACGTCAATAGGGGAAGTGCTGGTAAGAATATCAATTACATCACCTCCCTGTGATCTTATGAGGGTGGACTATTTTTAAAATTTCGATGACTTGATTGATTTTTAGAGTTCCCAAGGCTTATGTCAATACATTGCCAACCATTTTATTTTCTGATATGTTCTGTACAGTTAGTAATTTCTTTGTAAAGAGGTCTTGTAATTACTTAAATTGGAGTTCAATGTGCTTTGAATTTGGGTTAAGTTTAGCTTGCTTGCCTATTGTGATTGCACCAGTGTTTTCATTCTTGATTCATGGAGCCTTCAGCTTGATTTTTAAAGTGGTTAAAATATTAGATAGCCATTTTATTTATTTCAACATTAATTAATTGAAATGAATTGTGCTTCAGTTCATTACTGAGCTACAAATGACCGTTTTTTTAGTCCATGAGATTGGATTTCCTAGAAACATAATTACATACACCAAATGTGACTTAGCTACTAGATATGTCACAAAATATGCATCAGCCCTTACTATAAGTTCAGCCTCCTGATATTTGTGTTGAGTGAAATTTAGCACTAGTCCTCTTGTGCAACTTAAATATCTGAGAAGATGCTTCACTAGTGTCTATCGTGCCAAAGTAGGTCGCCTGGTCAACTGGGATAGTAGATTAGCTATGAACATGATATTGTGTATGGTATGGAGAGCAATTTAGTTAAGCATTCCAATTTCCTTCTGCATAGTACAGTTGGAAAATGGGATAGATCTTTGAGCAATGACATTGTGTTTGCTCCCTGGAGCTGAAGGTTTGATAGGGTTTGATGCGGACATGTTGAACTTGTCCAGGATCTTGGTACATAAATCTTGCTGGTGTAGGATTCCTGACCCATTTGGAAACCAGTTCAAAGTGTAGCCTAGGTGTTGGGTTAATTGCTTCTTGGTCTTTATTGAACCTGATTTAATTGGACAAATCAAGAATTCTTTGATTATTTCAGTCAATTCACCAATTATAAAACCATCATCTAGATGTATGTGTAAGAACATGGATCTGGTTGAGTTCAAGAACAAGAGCTCATGGGTATCTGCTGAGATTACACCTAGAGCTTCAAGGGTAGATACTAGGTGAGCCTTCCATTGCTGTGGGACTTGTTTACTCCCATAGATACTTTTTAAGCTTCCAGACTCAGTTCTCCTTCCATGAGACTTCATAATTAGCCGCTTGAGAGGAATAGCTGGGTGCATCCATTTTTCCATACAAGAAGGCAGTTTACAAATCAAATTGATAAGGTGAATACCTTCTGTTAATCATTACTGATAGGACTTTTTTGAATGATTCAGATTGAGCCACCACAGCATAAGTCTTGTGATAATTGACCAAGTGTTCTTGATGATTACCCAAATGTACCCATCTGGCTTTATATTTGAGTATCTCACCAAATTCATTTCTTTTTTCTTTATCCATTGCTTCCTTCCATTTTTGACCTTCCTTGGGATCTTAAAAGGCCTGTTTGACAGATACCTCCTCCTTGAGATACAGGTCCCCATTGTCAATTGTCAGGTATGATGTTGTTTCTTATGGGTATTTTTTTTCTCAAGAATTGGTCACTTTATTGTCCTGGCTGATTTGACTGCTAATATCTTTGGGGGCATTCCAATAATGAGGTAAATATGGGTGGCCTTTTAGCTGAGGAAGTGGGATACAAGATGATGAGAAAATAGTAGTGCTAGGCTCATGAGGTGGATATTAATTTACAATGTCAATGCCTATTCTTGGTTCACTGGGTGAACCAAGAGCTGTAGGAGTCAGGTCACCAGGAATGGCTGGAGTGAGGGAATCTATAGGATTTCTGTCGGGCCATCTATGAATAGATACTACTTGAGATGACTAAGAAAATAGTGGATTAGGAATAGTTCTAGAGGGAATAGTTTCAGTAGGTTTCTTGAGAGAATTTAATGTTGAGTAATAAAATATGATGGAGGTGGAGCTATAGTCCCTACTCACTATCAACCTACCAGTTTGGGGATCTAGCACTTGTCCAGCTGTCACAGGGGCTCTTGGACAGAAAAACAAGAGTGGCCTGGCACTCAGCAATCAGTGAACTCACTTGGAAGACTCCAAATAATAAAGAAAAGAAAAATAAAGAATTGAATTTCTCTAAGAAGAATGCAAGTACAAAGATTAGATGCAATAAGAGAAGTGAGAAGCCAAATGGCCAAAGAGCCAACCAAGTAAGTCCTTAACACTGTTTCAACCTGCCAAAATGAACAATGGAATTACTAAGGATATGACCACCAAAAATCCTTTGACAGGTGAAGAAACAAAAAGAGAATAGGTGCTAAATGACTGACTTGATAATATCAGTATTCACTTAACAAAAATGGTAAGATAAATAAAGATAAAATAAAATCAAAATATATTCATTAACTGGGGCAAAAACCGCCCAGGGTAAAAAGAGGTTGGTATATGTGAAACGTTCAGATCTTGACTCCTTCAGCCTGACAGCTGGTCTGTATTGAATCCTTGAGGCTGTATTGACAGCTTGATGAAGTTTATACCTTGACAGATTGGGAAATGAACTGTGTTTAATGATGTTTCCATGATGTATGATTGAAATACAGCTCTTAATGAATCCAGACTGTATTGAAATGAATGTGGCTGTCAAGCTGGATTGATGGAGCATTGACACTTGATAACTTGTTTGGAACTGCCTCTTCAATACACCTTGGGAATGAATTGACAGTATTCCCTTGAAGGGAATACTTGAAGTGAGAATAACCAATGAATTCCTGATGGCGTCATTGGTCTTTGAGAAATTACACCTGCACTTGAGCCTTAATGGGTCCTCTGGATGACATGACACTTTTGTGACTTATGGAATGTTGAATTACCCCTCTGATATTGACACCATTGAATTGCTGGTGAGAAAAGGTGCAGAATGGTGTATAAAACCAATTTATGACAATTTGAGTTTCTGAAGGGTGAAAGTGGCCAAGGGTCTTTGTGAGTGAAGTCAGGAGGATGACAGTAAAAATTGGGTTTTGGGTGACTTCATAGGTGACAAGGTGGTTCTGGGTGTATTGGCCAATTTTGCTTTTCTGGCCAAATACAGCTTATACTGCTTTTAAACTGTATTTGTGCAAAGTGCACAAAAATGTCATTTAAGCCCCAAAAGGCCTGATATGGCATTTTGGGCATATTTCCCATAAAACATGAGAAAATGGCATATATGGCTGAATACAACAAAAATGTGCAAAATGCACAAAACTGTATTTAAAGCTCAAAAAGCCAAATACAGTATTTTGGGCTGAATTTTCCCTGTAGACTGCAAAACACCTGAAAGTGCTCAAAAGCAGAGAATGGCCTGCAAAAGCCTGATTATAGTGAAGGGGCCAGGTTGGCCCCAGGAGTGAAATGACCATGAAAATATAGAAAAGATGAGAGGGCCAATTTGGCCAGTTATTATTGATATGGCCAAATTGCCATAATATTTATATGGCACTGATATGCCATATGGAGTCCAGGTGGGTGATCGCCATGGTTGTGACAGTACCCCCCACCTTGGAGGTGTGAGCTCCTGAGCACCAACACACGGTGAAGCCTATTAAGGCAACTGGAAAGGATTTGAGACAGGTATTCAAGAGGAGTGATTAAGAGAAAAATAATTTGATACTGATATTGAAAAGGTGGCATGTGACATGGGAATTTCTTGATCTTCTTTTGACATTGGCTTCATAATTGATGTAAATTCAAAATGAATGATGTTGGTTCATGAATTTATTTTAATTTAAATAAAGAAAAATTTGGAATGAAAATAAAATAAAAATAAAAGAATGAAAATGAAAATAAGAAACTAATCTTCAGGAGGTTCCAATCTTCATCACAGAGGTTGATGATTGATTTTTAAATTGGCCAAGGACCTGGAAAGATAAATTTGATTCCAGATGCTTACAAAGTGGCCAAGGTGCTGCTTTGAAAGATTGTAGACCCCTCAGGGAAGTGCACAACAGGTGTAACAGGGGCTCTTGTGGAAGCAAGAGTGGCCTGGCACTCAGGAATCAAGATCTCACTGGGAGGGCTCCAAAGGATATAAGAAATAATAATGATTAAATGTCTTTAAAAAAGAATAAGGGGAAAGAAAAGTATTCCAAAGATAGAAGAAAAGATAAGAAGCCAAAAGTCAAAGATAATAAGAGAAGCCAACTAAGTGAATCCTCAATTCAATGTTTCAACCTGCCAGAAAAGGGAAATGGAATTAGCAAAGGATATGACCACTAATATCCACTGACAGGCAAGGAAGAAAAAGAGAAAGGTTGCTGAATGACTGACTTGAGACTATCAGTATTAACTTTAATAAAGTAAAAGAAAATAAAGATAAAAATAAAGCCATTATATTAATTAACTGGGGAAAAAGTCCCCAGGTTCTGAAAGGGGGCCAGTATATGTGTAAAGTTGAAAGACTGATCCTGGAAGGTGAGTCACCAGCTGTATTTTCTGAATTGGGTCAATACAGATCTGGACATCTGGAAATCTGAACTGTGACTGAATTCCCACAGTGGAATATGAATTGGCCCAATTGGTTCAAGTACATACAGGCTGATTGATTGCCGCCTGTATGGACCAATTGAGCTGTCCAAGGAGTATTGAAATGCTTGATGCCTTGACAACTGATTGAAAATAATGTATAACCTTTGAGAATGGCCCTTGGAATAATCCTGAATGAATTGCCAACCCAACTCCTGCACAGCCAGGTGATTGGGATCCTTGAATGGTCTTCTGATTGCAGCCATGGATTGCCAGACTGATGAATTAAAAGGTCCTCCTTTGAAATGGGCATTGGATTTTAAGACCTTGATTTGGAAAGATGGAACTGGGTCCTGAAAACATCACCATTGAATTGCTGAGCAAAAATGGTGCATAATGGTATATAATACCATATATGCACCACTCCTGCAACCTTGAGTACGGGGTGCATGGAGGAATGGAAGAATTCCCCTTAAGGTGAGTGGAAGGATTGAGCTGAGCTTATCTGGTGGCCTCTGGTGGTTACTAGTGCAAAAATGGGTCCTATGGTGGTTTATGGCCATTTTGGTGCCATGATGATTTATGGCCGAATTTGGCTCAGGTGGGCCCAATTGTAGTTTGGGACCCACCTGGCCTTGGGGGCTAGTGGGCTGCCCCCTTTTGGCCTCATTGGATTAGGCCAAAAGGGGCTTAATTGGCCCACAGCCCACAGACAGTGGACCATGATTATGGCCCACGGACCATAGAGGCTGTAGGGGGCCTAAATGGCCCAAAAAGGCCATTTAGGACAGGACCCCCCTAATGAAAAGGGTTTTCTCAAAGCCAATGATGAGGGCTGGGGGACCCAGAATCCCCTAGGAGACAGAGAGACCCCCCAGGCCCAAAACAAAGATAGAGGCCTGGGGGTTGAGGATATGGGAATTGGCCAGGGCGGCCAATTGACAGGATATGGTCTGAGCCCATAAATGATGGTTGGGGCCATAATTGGCCAGGGAAGAGTGATATGACCAAAAGGCCATAGAGCACCAGAGGGGGCCAAATTGTCCATAAAGATATGGTGTGGCCAATTGGCCCCAACTTGGTCTCAGGTTGGAATTGCCACAAGACCAATAAAGGAGGGTCATTTGAGTGTTCATTTGAGGATCAATGGCTTTAAGTCTTTTAGACTGTCTAAGACACCACACATATGGATATTTGTCCACTAATTATTTGTCATTTTCAAATGACATGGTCATTTGCCATATCCAAGTACCATTTCTGTACTTTTGGATAATTTGACTCTTCCACCATGGCCCATTTCTCCTGCCATGGGTTTCTTTCATTTCTGTGTACCATATACTAGTATGACCTTGAAATGCTGTATTGGGTCTAGCAGTAATCCAGTAGTCTGGTATTATTTGTACATCAATGAAGAGTTCATCAATGTAATATATGAGCTCCATATGATCATATTCTCCTCTTCCAAAGAATTTGGGCCAGCTTGAGGCCTCAGGAAGATGTTTCAAGGCTTCCTTTTCAGAATAAGACATATTATCCCCATCCTGGTCTTGTGATGGAGATCTTGCCTTATTAATCAACATGGCATCTGATTTGATGTAATCTTGGTAATATGGATTATCCATAACATGGCCTTGTGCTTGAGGCTTCATCTTATGGTAGACATTAAACAGTTTGTTTATGTCTTGATCCAGACAATCCCTGTCCCTTCTGCTGTAGTGTTGTTCTTAAAACACTATGTTGAGTCTTTTTTGCTTTCTTAAAAGGCTTTTCTCAATTGAGCATGTCCTTCTTGAAGATTTTTAGAAATTTTAACCATGGAGGCTGTTAATTTTTTTCCTCCTCTCACAGCTTGCTTCATGTTCTGCAAACTGCTTTTGAGTTCTCTCAGCATATTGGGACATTGTTAACCACAGTGCATCACTGTTTAAGTTACTCTCAGGTGAGACATCATTATGTTCAATCTGAGTGGGGTGTAAGGGGTGGATATGAAACTTTGATTAAAAATCAAGTACTTTTTCTGTCCTCAAAATTTGTATGAGGTAAAAATCAATTAAAAATAGTAAGAAATATATCTTTTAAGAGGAAACACACCAATTCTATTGTTTATAAATTTATTAACAAAGAAAAATAATACTATAAAGATTTATTGTTTTACCAACAATAAACATTTCTCCAAAAATACTCTACAAGAGATATGTGTGAGCCTGTGAGGTATGTTTAACATACCCATAAGGCCACAAATGATTTTATAAACAATTAAATTTGTCTTAAACAGACTTTTTAGTTGAATTTAAAATAAAAAATAATAAAAAATAAGTATAACTTTTTTTTGGATAAACAAAGTTATAATTATTATGTCATTTTTGGATTCTACACCAAAAATAACCTAGGGTACACCCATAGGGTGTTATACCCAAAAACACTTATTTCTTGTGTTATTAGAAGATTTAAGAATCTCACAGTACTAATGTAACTTTTTTAACATTTTTTTAAAATTGTTAAATTTAAGCTTAATTAAGCTTAAATTTAAAGTTACATAAGGTTTATGCAACTTTACCAAAATTTTAGTTAAAATTAAGGTGTGGTGTATATTTACTGAATTGGCTAAGGATTTGCCATACAGAATGTAAATCCTGCGTGAGCTCAATTTAAAAGGGTTTAAGGCCATAGTATGGCTTTAAATAAATAAAAGGGCAAAATCCACGCAAAAAGGTGGGACAAAGGAAAAAGACCAAATAGAGCTGGGGTACCCAACTTTTTGGATCTGCAAGGATTCAATTAAGGTTGTCCACCTGTATTGGAGGATTTTCAACCTTATTTAAACTTTAAGATTAGACTTTGATCCAACCTTAAGGTTTAAACTGGTTTTATCCTAAATTGGACAGGAATTTCAAGCTGCCAAGAGGGTAAATCCCAATAAGCAGGCTTGGAATCAAGGTTTTAAGAACTGTCAAAGCTTAATCAAGCTTAAAAAGCTTAAATAAGCTTAAAACTTTAAGGTTTCAATCATCAAAACCTTATCAAAACTTAAGGTTTTGTGTGTATTGCTATTTTACGTGGAAAAATAGTAATAACTTCAAAAATTCATTAAAAATCCAAATCTTAATGGATTTGCTTGAAAATTTCACACAGCTTAGAATTTAATATTATTAATATATAAATTAAATTTTAAGTATCTTTTATTAATAGGTTTCCTGGGTAATTAGCCTGGAAAATTACTTTTTTAATTAAGCTTAAAGAAAATTATGATTTCTTTAAAAATTAATTAAAAATTCAGTTTAAGAGATTTCTGCTTGAAACTCTGATTTTATGTTGTTCATGTGATGAACTTTAATATAAATAAACTTATTTTATATTAAAACTTAAAATAATTAAACTAAATGAGGATTAAAGTTACTTGGAGTTAAGAATAACACTGGTAACTTTAAATTGGAAGTAAAAATAAGTTGCCTTAAGTTAAGAACTTAATTTTTAAGCATGGTTTTTCAGTTTTGACCTGAGCACGCCCTCTACATCCATTATGAATCATGAGAGCTGCTCTGTAGACATAAAAAGAGTCTTTTCATCACTGTTTTTGTCCATAATTCATAATCAATCCAATCATATTAGACATTTAAACAGGTAAAGTTTTATTAAATATAAAATCTTATTATTAAAAGTAATTCTTAAGTTATTTTTATTCTTTATTTATTAAATTAAAGAATTGAAGTCATAGAATTCAGATTATTGTTGTAATCATCTATAATAACTTTTATTATATAAAATTTTCATCTTAAATATCTTTTAAAATCCACAAATTCCTCTCAAAAACTCTTTAATCATAAATTTTAGTATAAAAAGTTGTTTTATCTTTGATTTTATTGATTTTTGGCGTGTTTTTAACTTATAATCATTATTTAATATAATAACTGTTGTTTTATAACTTGTTGTATTAAATAAATATTATAAGTAAGTTTTCTTTAAAGTTCTATATTTTTTTTATCTATTATTAGTTTTTTTATATAGAATTTTATTCTATAAAGAATTATTTCTGCACAGTGTGTGATTAATTCTTTTTATAAATAATATTTATATTATTTATAAGTGGTTAATATTCTTATTTTCCACGTGTAATTGTCTCATTAAGAGCTTTACACTTCTTATTGTTATAACTGTCAGTGACTATAACAATAATAGAATAATTATAATTTATTATAATTATTATATTTTTTTTTATTATTATATTATTATAATAATAATTAAATTTATTTTTTTTATATAATTATTTTTAATAATTATATTTAAATTTGTGGTTATAATATTTCATTATATTATATTTTTCTACTGAGGACAGTCATAGTACTCTTGATATTGTTACTATTATCAAGAGTTTCATAGACAAACCTTACATTTGGGGGCCTGGCCGTGATTTTAAACCAATTTTTGGGACATAAATCATATTCTAGACCTTATTTTACTGTTTTTTGACGTAAAATTGCCATATTTGTCTTAATATTGGCTTTTTTGGGACTTATCCCTTATAAATAATCTTTATAATATTAATAAAGTTATTTTTTCTTAAGAATATTGTTTGAAACAATATACTATTGAGTGACTTGGAATAAATTTCTTTTGTCTAACTAGTGGCTTTTTCACATCACAGACTTGAAATTTATTCTTTGAGTTATTCTAGTATAAAGTGAATAATAATATAATTTTGATTAATTAACTTGTTAATTGCATAATTATTATTTCTTTAAAGAAAATAATAAATCAAATAAAAAATCTTTAAAAATAAAAATCTTTACTAAAAACATTTTTTCTTTTTATCTTAGACATTTTTCTTTATTTTTGACGTAATTTGCCATAAATTACATAAAAACAACTTTATTCAATAAGTTGAGTTTATAAGTTATTTTTATTATTTGATAAAATAACTTATATTTTTAAATTTTCTCTAGTGTCTTCCATCAGAGAAAGTTCTTCAGACTCTGAAGCCTCAGAGTCCAGTATTGAAATTCAAACCAGCCCAGCACCAAGGGGTTTAATAACCAAAGAGCCCTTTAAAGGTCCTGCAGGTGAATTCAATCCACTTTTACTCTAATTTTTATTAAAATTGACGTGAAATGACTCCTACTAGAAGTGGAAGCAACTACTCCATCCAATCAAATGGATCTGGACCAGGACATTCCAGCCATTAATCCAAAAGGCAAGAATGTCCTCCCAGAGGAGAGGCACAAATGGAGGATGCCAGAACTTCCACCAGTTCCCAAAGGTTAGCCAGCACCTTTGAACCTCTTATTGAGAGTCCAGAAGCTGACATAACTGCTATTGCTGTTAGACCTGAACCATTTCCAACAGGCAACTGTGGAAATTTATCAATCCCAATGGAAAAACTGGTTCCTGGCGTCAAAACAA
Organism: Austropuccinia psidii; assembly: GCA_023105745.1. Classification (NCBI taxonomy): domain Eukaryota; kingdom Fungi; phylum Basidiomycota; class Pucciniomycetes; order Pucciniales; family Sphaerophragmiaceae; genus Austropuccinia; species Austropuccinia psidii. The sequence goes on from JALGQZ010000004.1 coordinate 56,965,462, forward strand.
CAAGAGTGGGAACTCCTTCCAAGTCTTTGGATAGGCACCATGAACTCTTATCTTCAAGTGAAGAAGTTCATGGGGCCAGAAAAGACAGAAGATCTTCTATTGGGTTGGACACCAATGTCTGTCAAAGGACAAGTCCAACAGATAAAAGCTTGGTTGAAAAACCAAAGCATGTTATCAGAAGACCAGAGGAAGAAGTTGGCCCAGGGCAAGGACAACAGCCAAGTGGAAGCTCCTCAAGCATCCACCAGCAAAAATCCGCCTCAACAAGTGCCAAACAAGCCCAAGCAAGCCCCAAAGACCAGCCAGAAGGGCAAGCAAAAGGCAAAGGGAAAGGCAAAGCCCAAGTGGAACAATCCCTACCCTCAGAATTACAGAATTCCAAAGAAGGAAAAGACAGCCATGGACAATGTGTTCAATATGGCAAGAACTTTGATGGAATTCAAAAACAAGGAGGAGTAAAGATTGAACCAATCCTTTCCAAAGAAATAGACCCTGTAAAGCTTGTAACTTACTTTGAATCTTGTAATAAAGAAATTATGGCAAAATTTAAAGCATTTGATCATGTCCAACAAAAGCTGGGAAATGAGATAGTACAAGTTAAAGACCAACAAAAGACCATTATTGGCCTTGAAAATGTTAATAAGGCAAATATTTTGTCTTTGACGCAAATTTGTGAAAGACTTGAGCATAAAGTTACCTTACTCAATCAACCAGATGAGAATTCAATTTCTTTTATAACTGGACAGTTAAGAGAATTGAAAATACAAGTTCAAAACTTGGAACATTCAACTGGCCACAATGCAGCTCTTTTTCAAGAACAATTGGAAAAAAGTGATAAAGCAAGACTTGAATTGAAAGAAGATATTCAATCAAGTATTAATAATATATCACTAAAAAATGAATTGCCAAGGCAATCCACACCATTTCTTGACAGAAATGATCTTAACTTGAATAATGATTTACATCATACAATTTCAAGTAATGATGTGGAAACTGCTTGCAATTACAAAGACATTCCAAGATTAGAGGAATGGCCAACCTTCAGTGGTGAAGGAGAATATAATCATATGGAATTTATGAAAACAATTGATATGTTCAAAGAAGACTTTAACATACCAGATGAATACATAAGTGCCAGATTACACTCATTATTTACCAAATCAGCTAAGAAATGGTATTATAAAATGAGACAAGACCATGGAAAACATTCCTGGCCTTGGTGGAAAGAACAAGTTATTTCCAAATGGGCAAATGATTCCTGGAGATTTAGAATGGAAAATTCTTTTGAGGAAGCCATTTTTAATATTGAGAGGGACAGGCCCATGACTTGGTTTCTTAAACAGAAGGACAGATTAACTGCCCTTCATCCTGATATGTCTGAACCAATGGTACATAAAAGGATATTAAGAAAGTGTGGTGGTGACCTTGAGCATGCTATAAGAAGCAGATGTATTGAGCCTTGCTCTACAGAAGATTATATCAATGCTATGGAGGATATCACTACTAGAACAAAAATTGGAAGAAATTGGTATAAACCCCCAATAGACAACAAGACTAGTGGGAAACCAATTCCAAAACCAAATAAACCACATGACAGACCTCCTTTGAAATGTCATAAATGTGGAAGCACATCTCATTTAGCAAACACTTGTCCAAAAAAGACAAGAGTCAATGAGATAAGTGTAGAAAAAGCGGAAGACACAAAAGAAACTGAGGTAGCTTTACATGAAAGTGATTCTGAACCTTCAGAAGAAGAAGAAACATCAGAAGAACTTAGTATAGAGAATATTAATGTTTCTTTTGAGGTCACTGAGGTACACACTCACTTACCACAGTACAGTGATGAATGTATGGATCTCATACATGTGCAAGATGCCAGAATGCAGAAAACCAAACCTGCCAGAGGTAAAGGTTATACAGCTGGGTCATCTTGTATCACTAATATTGTGATAAATAACACAGAAGCCAAGATACATCTTGACTCAGGTGCTTTTTGCACTTGTGTTGGGAAAGATTATCTTGACAAAATTTATACCAATTGGCAAAACAAGTTGATGCCAATTGAAGGTGTGAAATTCAGCAGTGCTAGCCAGAATATGCATCCTTTGGGTATATTTGAAGCTACAATAATATTTCCTCACCCTGCAGGAAGTATGAGATTGAAAGCTGAATTTGTTGTTATGAATAATTGTACTTCACAACACTTTATACTTGGGAATGATTATCTCAATATCTATGGTATTGATATTAATAATTATAAGGACAGATATTTCACTATAGGGGAAAATAAAAGGCAAAAATTTGCTTTTTCTCCAGAAAGAAAAGAAATTACTGTCATTCAACAAGTAAAAAATGTTAATAAAGAAAAATTTGTGTCAGATCAATTAAGTGAAGCACAAATTAGTCCTGAATTAACACCAGAAATGAAGGAAGAACTTATTGAAATTTTGTTTCAATTTCAAAAAGCCTTTGCTTCTGATGATGAACCACTTGGGGCTATAAAAGGCCATGAAGTGGATATCATGCTTAACGTGGAGAGACCTTATCCCCCACTATTAAGAAGACCAGCTTACCCAGCTAGCCCTAGGGCTAGAGAAGCATTGGAAAGTCATATTCATGAACTAATGAAACTGGGAGTTCTTAGAAAAGTTGGACACAATGAGGAAGTGGAAGTCACAACTCCAGTAATCATTACTTGGCATAATGATAAGTCAAGGATGGTTGGAGATTTTAGGGCATTGAACACCTATACTATTCCAGACAGGTATCCAATCCCTAGAATCCATGAGACTTTGACTCAGTTATCCAAAGCAAAGTTTATTACTTCCATGGATGCTCTTAAAGGCTTCCATCAGAATGTTTTAACACCTCATGCAAGGAAATTATTGAGAATAATAGCTCATTGTGGTATTTATGAATATTTGAGGATGCCTTTTGGTATTAAAAATGCACCCTCTCATTATCAAAGAATGATGAATACCATATTCCCACATGAATTATCAGAGGGATGGTTAATCATTTATATTGATGACATTATCATTTGTTCAGAAACCTGGCAATCACATTTAGAGAGACTTTCATTAGTACTTAGGAAAATTCTACAAGTGAACATGAAAATTTCTCTTAAAAAATGTAATTTTGGGTTTCATGAGTTGAAAGCTCTGGGACATGTAGTATCAGGACTAAGCCTTGGTGTTGACAAAAACAAAGTGGCTGCAGTTTTACTGAAACAAATGCCCCAGAACAAAAAAGAGATGATGTCTTTCTTAGGATTTGCCAGTTATTACAGGCAACACCTTAAAGATTTTGCAATCCATGCCAGATCATTATACAGAATTTGTGATCAACAGACTGTTTTTGAAATGACACAGGAGAGAATTCAAGCATATGATAAAATCAAGCATGCCTTGACCAATGCACCATTATTATTGATGCCAGACTGGAAACTTCCTTTTAAGCTGTATATTGATGCATGTGGTGATGGTTTAGGAGCTGCTCTTCATCAAGTTCAAATTGTCAATGACAAACCTTATGAAGGTCCAGTTTGTTTTATTTCAAGACAAATTAAACCTACTGAGGCAAGATATGGAGCTAGCCAAATGGAGTGCCTTTGCCTTGTTTGGGCTCTGGAAAAACTTCATTATTATCTTGATGGTAGTGTGTTTGAAGTAATTACTGATTGTAATGCAGTAAAATCACTTCTTAACATGAAGACTCCAAACAGACACATGTTAAGATGGCAGATTGCTATACAGGAGTATAGAGGCAATATGACCATAGTACATAAAGCTGGAAATATTCATAAGAATGCTGATGGCTTAAGTAGATGGGCATTAACCAATACACCTGATAATCCTGCCTATGTTCCTACAAGTGCAGAACCTCAAATCCCAATTGAAGGAATCAATATCACAGATGTTGGAACAGAATTCTTTGAAGAGGTTAGAGAAAGCTACAGGCAAGATAAGAATTGTCATATTCTTACTGCTCTACTTGACAAAGATTGTAAAGATGTAGCCTTGGCTAATTCTCTGGATGATATTTGGAAAACATCTTATGATAATGGAAGATTTCATTTGTTTGATGGTATACTATATCATAGATCTAAACACACATGTGTCATGGTCCTATGTAGTAGAATGTTGATTAACACAATACTACTAGAATGCCATGATAACATTTATTCTGGACATCTGTCTGAAGACAGAACAATGGAAAGAATTAAGACATGTGCCTGGTGGCCATCTTGCAGAAAAGATGTCATTGAGTACTGTCATAGTTGTGATAGATGCCAGAAAGCCAATAAAGCTACTGGTAAAAGGTTTGGTTTAATGATCCATATTCAAGAACCAAGTACCCCGTGGGAAGTGGTTCACATGGATTGGGTAACTGCTTTACCACCTGGAGGTGATAAGAGTTACAATGCATGTCTTGTTATTGTGGACAGATATAGCAAAACACCAATCTTTTTACCATGCCATAAAGATGACACAGCTATGGATACAGCTCTTCTAATTTGGAACAGAGTCATATCCCATACTGGTCTCTTTAAAAATATCATTAGTGATAGAGACCCAAAATTCACATCAGCCTTATGGACTAATCTACATAAGCTTTTGGGTACAAAATTATCATTTTCAACAGCCTACCATCCACAAACAGATGGACTGGCAGAAAGAATGATTCAAACCCTTGAGGACATGATCAGAAGATTTTGTGCTTATGGCCTGGAGTTTAAAGATTCTGATGGCTTTACCCATGATTGGTGTACTCTTATACCAGCATTGGAATTAGCCTACAAGACCTCCATCCATGCTTCAACAGGCAAGACTCCTGCAATGTTGGAAAAAGGATGGAACCCCAAACTTCCAGTTGATACTTTGAAAAAAGATTTGGTTGACATTCATCCAACTGCTTCAAGCTTTAAGCTGCTGCTTGATAAAGTGAGACATCATGCAAATCAAAGCATGAATGATGCCTTTGAATATGCTAAGCAGAAATGGGATAAAAGTCATAAGACACCAGAATTCAAAGTAGGGGACTTAATACTAGTTTCAACCTTGAACTTTAATAATATTAAAGGTCCAAAGAAATTGAAAGATTCCTTTGCAGGACCATTTATTATTAAAGCCCTCCATGGGACAAATGCAGTACAAGTAGAACTGTCAGGAGAGTTAGGAAACAAACACCCAACTTTCCCCGTCAGTCTTGTAAAGCATTACACATCAAGTGATAAGGAATTATTTCCTTTGAGAAATGAAACACCCTTAGAAGTACCCCCACTTGAACCAAGTGAGGAAAAGAAAGTACTGAAGGTCTTAAAAGAAAGGAGACTTAGGGGTAAAAATGAAAGAGAATACTTAGTCAGGTACAGAAATCCACAACATGAAGATGAGTGGGTTGAAGAAAGTAAGATACCTGATTCCCAAAAGTTTCTCAGAAGATTCAGACATGAGAGAAGACCAATTCCTCAATAAAGTTTGAATTGTGTGCTTTACATACTTGAACAGTATAAGTAGAGAGGTTGGACAGTGGATTATACCCCCCCCCAAATAACTTGGGGGTATACTACAAAAGAAAATTGTGGTACAATTTTTTTTTGGTGGTAGGGAATGTGAGCCTGTGAGGTATGCTTAACATACCCATAAGGCCACAAATGATTTTATAAACAATTAAATTTGTCTTAAACAGACTTTTTAGTTGAATTTAAAATAAAAAATAATAAAAAATAAGTATAACTTTTTTTTGGATAAACAAAGTTATAATTATTATGTCATTTTTGGATTCTACACCAAAAATAACCTAGGGTACACCCATAGGGTGTTATACCCAAAAACACTTATTTCTTGTGTTATTAGAAGATTTAAGAATCTCACAGTACTAATGTAACTTTTTTAACATTTTTTTAAAATTGTTAAATTTAAGCTTAATTAAGCTTAAATTTAAAGTTACATAAGGTTTATGCAACTTTACCAAAATTTTAGTTAAAATTAAGGTGTGGTGTATATTTACTGAATTGGCTAAGGATTTGCCATACAGAATGTAAATCCTGCGTGAGCTCAATTTAAAAGGGTTTAAGGCCATAGTATGGCTTTAAATAAATAAAAGGGCAAAATCCACGCAAAAAGGTGGGACAAAGGAAAAAGACCAAATAGAGCTGGGGTACCCAGCTTTTTGGATCTGCAAGGATTCAATTAAGGTTGTCCACCTGTATTGGAGGATTTTCAACCTTATTTAAACTTTAAGATTAGACTTTGATCCAACCTTAAGGTTTAAACTGGTTTTATCCTAAATTGGACAGGAATTTCAAGCTGCCAAGAGGGTAAATCCCAATAAGCAGGCTTGGAATCAAGGTTTTAAGAACTGTCAAAGCTTAATCAAGCTTAAAAAGCTTAAATAAGCTTAAAACTTTAAGGTTTCAATCATCAAAACCTTATCAAAACTTAAGGTTTTGTGTGTATTGCTATTTTACGTGGAAAAATAGTAATAACTTCAAAAATTCATTAAAAATCCAAATCTTAATGGATTTGCTTGAAAATTTCACACAGCTTAGAATTTAATATTATTAATATATAAATTAAATTTTAAGTATCTTTTATTAATAGGTTTCCTGGGTAATTAGCCTGGAAAATTACTTTTTTAATTAAGCTTAAAGAAAATTATGATTTCTTTAAAAATTAATTAAAAATTCAGTTTAAGAGATTTCTGCTTGAAACTCTGATTTTATGTTGTTCATGTGATGAACTTTAATATAAATAAACTTATTTTATATTAAAACTTAAAATAATTAAACTAAATGAGGATTAAAGTTACTTGGAGTTAAGAATAACACTGGTAACTTTAAATTGGAAGTAAAAATAAGTTGCCTTAAGTTAAGAACTTAATTTTTAAGCATGGTTTTTCAGTTTTGACCTGAGCACGCCCTCTACATCCATTATGAATCATGAGAGCTGCTCTGTAGACATAAAAAGAGTCTTTTCATCACTGTTTTTGTCCATAATTCATAATCAATCCAATCATATTAGACATTTAAACAGGTAAAGTTTTATTAAATATAAAATCTTATTATTAAAAGTAATTCTTAAGTTATTTTTATTCTTTATTTATTAAATTAAAGAATTGAAGTCATAGAATTCAGATTATTGTTGTAATCATCTATAATAACTTTTATTATATAAAATTTTCATCTTAAATATCTTTTAAAATCCACAAATTCCTCTCAAAAACTCTTTAATCATAAATTTTAGTATAAAAAGTTGTTTTATCTTTGATTTTATTGATTTTTGGCGTGTTTTTAACTTATAATCATTATTTAATATAATAACTGTTGTTTTATAACTTGTTGTATTAAATAAATATTATAAGTAAGTTTTCTTTAAAGTTCTATATTTTTTTTATCTATTATTACTTTTTTTATATAGAATTTTATTCTATAAAGAATTATTTCTGCACAGTGTGTGATTAATTCTTTTTATAAATAATATTTATATTATTTATAAGTGGTTAATATTCTTATTTTCCACGTGTAATTGTCTCATTAAGAGCTTTACACTTCTTATTGTTATAACTGTCAGTGACTATAACAATAATAGAATAATTATAATTTATTATAATTATTATATTTTTTTTTATTATTATATTATTATAATAATAATTAAATTTATTTTTTTTATATAATTATTTTTAATAATTATATTTAAATTTGTGTTTATAATATTTCATTATATTATATTTTTCTACTGAGGACAGTCATAGTACTCTTGATATTGTTACTATTATCAAGAGTTTCATAGACAAACCTTACAATATGTAAGGCTACAAAAGAAATTTCTTCAAGAGCAATTTGAATTTGAGTTAATTGAGCAAAGAACTGCAAGAAATTAATTAAAGAAACAAGTATTTAAAAAGAATATTAAAGAGAAAACATGCCCAAAATTGACCAGAGTGAATTTGGAAAAAAAGTGACAAAGTTAACAGTGATGAAAGATGCTTTAATTCACTTTTGGGGTGGTTCAGGGGTAAAAATGATTATAAGAGTTACAAACAATGATTATAATGATTTTTTCAAATGTTTAAAAGGATTAAAATGATTTAAAAATGGTGTTTGGAATCTTTTATTGATGAGTTTAACAGTGTTTAAACTAATTATAAAAGGAAAAGATTCTAACATGAAGAGAAAAGTGGGGCAAAGAAGACATTCTTTTATAGACATCAATTTTCCTATTCCAAAGGTAAAATTTACTCTTGTCAGTCGTGAAAAACATTCTGACAACAGAAAAGCAACTTATGGCATCATTGAACCCTGGTTTAGACCAAAAACGGGCTGTTTTTAGCCATTTTTTGCTACTTTTGGCCATTTTAGACCCTTAAATCAGCCATTACTATAGTAATAGCTAGTCTTGAGCCTTCAAGACACGTCAGAATTTTTGTAAAAGGTGTAGACACCAGTTATAACTGTTTTTACTAACATGGCTTTAACTTAAGAGTAGTTTTACCCTCCTGGCAACAGCTATAACTACCCTGGTTGGTATCAAAACCTCATCATCAATTGAGTCACAGACCCTTTGACTCAATTCCAGGCCAAAAGTGATGAGGTTTCGCGTGAACTTTGACATCTCACGCCTTTCAGAAAGGAGTTTGGGGTTCTGGCTCCCCCTTGAAGCTAGAGTTCCTTTTTCGCCCCAATTTTAATCTTTCCAATTTATTTTTTCCTTTAATTCCTCATCATGTATTATACTTGTGATTTGCATATGTAATTCAATTGAATTGCACCGTACAATACAGTAATGATTGATACCTCATATGTAAATTAAAGTTCACTTATGTAATACATGCGCTGTCAGCCTGTGACTCAAAGCCAGAGCACAAGCATGACAGCCAAAATACCATAAACCAATGGTATAGCCAAAATACCACCAAAACATGGAGCTGAGCCAAATCAGCTCAAAAAATATCAAAAGAAGAAGGAAATTCACCCTTTTCTGAAAATAGAAGTCCCATCACCATAGGACAAGAAATAACAAAGTTATTCCTGCTCAAAGTTATTGCTGAGCATAAACCTTAATTTTCACCTCTCATCTAAAATCTAAAAGGAGAGGCTTAACCCCATCAAATGGGAATTCAAAATGAAGCTCTAAGCCAGGGCTATCTAATGGTACCAGCCAAACTGAGCTAGCACCAGTATTACTTGAGTTATGGTCAAATTCAGACCAAATAAGGGTGAACAAAACATTCACCTCTCATCTAACTTTTACAGTTTTAGTGTGAGATACCTAAAAGGGGGTATTTTTGGAAAGAGCACAATCAGGGCTAGCTGATGGTGCCATCCATTTCCTCATAGCTCAACTACAACAGAAGTTATTGGCCAAACAAGCTTAATACAGCTTTTGCCCAGACCACGGCAATGTACAAAAATACTTGTACATGGGATAGCTTTGTCATATTTAATGATAGCCATGTCAAGTTGGGCACCATTGTGTAGAGCCCATACAGAGCTATTCAATGAACCAGCTTTGAGCTTGATATCCCAAAAACGGACAGAGTTATGACCATGTTAAGGTCAAAATCCCACCTGCTGTCAGATACAGCTTTACCATGGGATAATATCCCATAACAATGAATATGAGGTGTCAAATAGACAAAGAAGCATGTTTTTACTTCAACACCTCATATGTCAGTCAATACTGGGGTCCCATACAGGTTCTGTACAGCATTCTACACGTCATACACGTCAGAATCAGGCTGTGAGGTCCCCAGATGAAACGTTTCACCTTGTATTGGTGAAAACCGCCCAGATGTGGTTTCAAAACCACATCTGAGCCCAATACAGGGTATACAGGCTGTTTGCAAACCACAAGCCTGTCATAGAGAGTGAAAAATCTTCACTTCCTCTACGTGGAAAGGTATAGCAGCCTTTCCACCTCAATTTCAGGATAAAAGGAGGGCTTTTCACAGCCAAAAACCTTTCCTCATCCTGCTCTTGAATACCCTACGTAGTAAACTGTCAAAAACAGCTTTACTCTTGGGTAATAAACAGGTATAACTATATATTTAATTATTGTAACTCTTATTATAGTAACCCAACTGGTAAGATTGCACCCTGGGTTCTCAATAGCGCTCACCACCACTATTCTTCAATAGTAGAACCCTTTAAATACATTATAAATCATCCTTTAAATCAAAAACCCTTATTTTTAATCAATTTTCTACATGTCACAGTCATAATTCTAGTTGTAAATACTCTTATTACCACTTCAATATAGACTCAGCCTGACATGCACACATTTTGACATTTCAATTGAATTCAATTGAAAATACTTCAATTCCTCATAACTTCTAAACTAAATACAACACCTCAATTTTAACACAAAAATTGATGGTTAACACCACATGTGGTGTGAATTAAATGAAAGTTTTGAGGATTTTGAACTGTTGTATTGACAATACAAAAAACTTAATTTAAGTCTATTTAGAGTTGAGTTACAAATTTCACTCAGAGGTGACCCCACCTCATTTTGTATGAGGAATCAAATGGTGAAATAATTTCTATATGCTTATTTATTGGATAAAAAGTTATAATATATTTTATATAAATTTTTACCAAAAATATTTTAATTTCATAATTTTTATTAAAAATTCATTTTTACATAATTTTTACAAGTAAAAATGAATTTTCATAATTTTAAATTTTATTGTAGTTTTATTTTTAAATTATAATTAAGTTTTGATTTTTAAATGAAAATTTGTATTTATATTTCAATTTTTATTTTTATAATATAAATAAATTTATTTTATTTATATTTGTATTTTAATTTATCATTTGTGGTCTTTTGGGTATATAAAAATACCTTTAAGGCTCCCATTCCCTCCCCCTAAAAAGAATATTAATTTGTAATATTGTTATTTCTAGTGTTCCTGAACCTTCTGAGAAGTTTAGTAGCTTCAAGTATGTCCTTTTCTGGCAAAAATTCATCTTCACAAGCTTGGTCACTGTACCTAACAAGGTATTCCCTTACTTTGTTGGTTCTCAACTTTCTTTCTTTGAGAACTTTGGTAATTTTCTTACTACCAGATGGCTCAAAAGAAGGAATAGCTTGGAGAATTTTATTCCTCAAGGGAAATTTTTCAGCATATCCAGATTTATATGGCTTTATCAAGCTCACTGGTAATGTAGAATGCTTATTGCAAAGTTCTTCAGATAACTCTACTTCAACAGCATTTTCTCCATGGAGGGCCTTAATAGCAAAAGGTCCTGCAAAGGAGTCTTTCAGTGTTTTACATCCTTTGATGTTTTTGAAGTGATTGGTGTATACAAGAGCTAAGTCCCCCACTTTGAAATCTGGAGTTGCATGTGATTTATCCCATTTGTACTTAGCATATGCAAAAGAGTCCTCCATGCACCTTACTGCATGCTTTCTAGCTTTGTCTAGCATTCCCTTGAAGCTAGCAGCTGTGGGATGTATTTCAATCAAATCTTTCCTCAAGGAATCTTGGGGTAATTTGGGGTTCCATCCCTTTTCTAGTATAGCAGGAGTTTAATTCGTACTGGCATGAATTGATGTTTTATTTGCTAATTCCAGTGCTGGCAACAGAGTACACCAATCAGGGGTAAACCCATCACAATCTTTGAATTCAAGGCCAAATGCACAAAATCTTCTTACCATGTCCTTTAAGGTTTGTATGATCCTTTCAGCCAGAACATCAGTTTGTGGGTGGTAGGCTGTAGAGAAAGACAGCTTAGTGCCAAATAATTGGTGAAGATTTGTCTATAGTGCTGAAGTGAATTTGAGATCCCTATCACTAATGATATTTTTAAATATCCCAGTCCATGACACTACTCTATTCCATATAAGAAGAGCTGTATCCATGGCTTTATCATCCTTGTGGCATGGTAAAAAGATTGGAGTTTTACTGAACCTATCCACAATCACTAGGCAAGCATTATAACTTCTGTCACCTCCTGGTGGTAGGCCAGTTATCCAATCCATATGGACAATTTCCCAAGTTCTACTTGGTTCCTAGATTTTTATCATATTTCCAAGTCTCTTGCCAGTGAATTTATTTGCCTTTTGGCATCTGTCACAGTTTTTGCAATACTCTGCAACATCCTTTTGCCACATTGGCCACCATACGCAGGTCTTTACTTTCTCTCTTGTTCTGTCTTCAGACAGATTTCCTGAAAAGGCGCTATCATGGTATTCTTTTAGTACAAGGTTCATTAATGACCTGTCCACAACTGTCATGACCCATGTGTGCTTGGTCCTGTGGTAAATTATACCATCCAGTAGGTGAAATCTTCCTTCATCATAAGATTCTTTCCATACCTCATCCAAGGCATGTATTAGAGAGTTGTCTTTACAGTCTTTGTTAAGTAATTGGCATAAGAGGCTACAATTCTTATCTTGAGTGTAACTATTTCTGACTTCTTCAAAGAAGGTGGTGTTCAAGTCTGTAACACTTATTCCTTCTATTGGGATTTGTGGTGAAGCTTCTTCTGGCACATAAGCAGGATTATCAATATTATTTTGTAATGGCCATCTGCTTAGTCCATTTGCATTCTTATGAATATTCCCATCCTTATGAAAAATAGTAATATTGCCTCTGTATTTTTCTATGGCTATGTGCCATCTGAGCATATGTCTGTTGGGTGTTTTCATGTTTGAAAGTGATTTGACAGCTGTAAAATCTGTTATCACCTCAAAAACACATCCCTCCAAGAAGTAGTTCAATTTTTCCAAGGCCCAGACAAGGCATAGACATTCCATTTGACTTGCCCCATATCTGGCTTTGGTTGGTTTGATTTGACTGGATATGAAACATATGGGTCCTTCTACAGGTTTTTCATTTATGATCTGAACTTCGTGAAATGCAGCACCCAGCCCATCCCCTGATGCATCAATATACAGTTTGAAAGGAAATTTAAAGTCTGGCATCAGTAAGAGTGGAGCAGTGGTCAAGGCCTTTCTTAGTGATTCAAAATCTTTGACTCTGTCAACAGTCATTTCAAATATTGTGTCTTTATCACACAATTTATAAAGTGGTCTTTCTATGGATGCAAAATCTTTAATGTTTTGCCCGTAATATCCTGCAAAACAAAAAAATGACTGAATTTCCTTTTTGTTCTGAGGCATGGGCTGTAGAAATACTGCTGCAACTTTGTTTTTGTCAATTCCAAGGCACAAACCAGATACAATATGTCCTAGTGCTTTAAGTTCTTTAAATCCAAAATGGCATTTCTTCAAGAAGATTTTCATGTTTACTGATTGAATTTTTTTAAAACTTCTGGACAATCTGTACATAAGCTCTTCCCAAGTCTTGGAACAGAAAATAATGTCATCAATCTCAATTATTAACCATCCCTGTGAATGTTCTTCAGGGAAGACTTCATTCATCATTCTTTGGAAATGTGAAGGTGCGTTTTTGATACCAAAGGGCATCCTTAAGTATTCATACACTCCACAATGAACAATAATTCTCAAATATTTTCTTGCTCTTGGTGTCACCACATTTTGATGGAATCCTTTAACGGAATCCATAGTGTTTATATACACTGCTTGAGATATTTGAGTAAGGGCAATTTGGATTTTTGGTATTGGGTATCTGTCTGGAACAGTGTAAGTGTTCAGAGCTCTAAAGTCTCCAACCATTCTGTATTTTCCATTATGCCATGCCACTATGACTGGTTTAGTTATTTCTACTTCTTCATTATGGCCAACTTTTCTTATTACACCAAGGTCTAGAAGCTGTTTGATATGAATTTCTAGAGCTTCTCTTGATTTTGGACTTTCTGGATGTGCAGGTCTTCTTAAGAGTGGTGGATAAGGTCTCTCAATGTTAAGAATGATGTCAACTTCATGACAAATAATTGCCCCAGAAGGTTCTTTATCTGAAGCAAATGCTTCTTTATGGTCGTACAAAAGGGAAGAAAGTTCACTTTCTTGTTTATCAGTGGGATGAAGGCTTATTTCAGCTTCATTTAACTGTTCAGACTTGAATTTTCCTAACTATAAGTTGACTGCTGATAATTTGGTTACTGTAATTTTTCTTTTAAATGGTAAAAAGGAAAATGTTTGGTGCTTATTGTCTCCAATAGTAAGGTATCTGTCTTTGTGGTTATGTAAATATATCCCATACATGATTAAATACTCATTTCCCAATATAAAATGGGTACTAGAGCAGTTTTCCATAACAAAATCAACTGTGATTCTTAAATTCCCATTAATTTGTGGGAATATGAAATTGGCCTCAAAAATTCCTAATGCTTTCATTGGATTACTTGCACTATTGGATTTTATACCATCAATTGGTAACAATTGGTCTTCAAAATTTGGTACACAAGTTTTAAGAAAAGATTTTCCAACACAAGAGCAGAAGGCTCCTGGGTCAAGCAGAGGTTTTGTGGGCTTGTTTTCAATCACCACTTCTGTTATACAGGACTTACCAGCTGTATAGTCTTTCCCCCTGTTTGGTTTTGTTTTCATAAGTTGTGCATCTTGAACTTTTGATAAATCAAGTTCACCATTGCTCAATTGTGGCAAGTGGGAATAAGATTCCATGATGTCAAAAGTGGCATTTATATTTTCTATATCTTTTGAAGATTCAGAAAGTTTTGATGACTTATCATCTGAATTGTCTTCAATTATGTCATCTTTTTCAACATCAGGTTCCTTTTAAATATCAATTTCATGCATTTCCCCCCTTTTTGGCCATGTATTGGCCAAATGGGTGGTGCTTTGGCAAATATGGAGCTTTCTGACTGTATCTGCAGATTTATACTTAATATTATTAGAATTTTCTTTGGGGTTTTTTTCCACAGAATATTTCCAAGGTTTATTAAACCTTGTTTTGAGATTCACCCTACTAGAACCAATGTTGGTTCTGGTGGTTACTTCTTCTAGTATATTGATAATATCTTCTGCTGAAGATTGTTCAGTAGTCCTGCTTTTGACAGCATGCTCTAAGTCACCTCCACATTGTCTCAGAATCCTTCTATGGATCATAAATTCTGACATGTCACAATATAATCCTGTTAATATCTCTTTTTGTTGGCAAAACCATGGTAAAGCTTTGTCTTTATCAGGATTAAATTTGGAAGATTAAAAGGCTGTTTACACTTTAGGCCTCCAAGCATCATTGGCCCATTTGTTGATAATTTGGGTTTTCCACCAAGTCCAACTTTGGTGTCCATGTGCTTGTCTCAATTTGATATACCATCTGTGAGCTGATTTGGTGAATAGGGTGTTACGCCTAGCTGTTACCAATCTGTCTGGTAATTCAAAGTCTTCTTTGATCATGTAAATACCTCTGATGAATTCCATATGGTCATATTCTCCTTCACCACTGAAGTGAGGCCATTCTTTAAGTTTTGGTACTTCTTTCAAAAGTGCCTGGCCCATTGATGGTTCCAAGGTATGAAAACAAGTGGATAATGCATTTTTTAACTGTGAATTATCAGGATCCAATACTTGTGGATTTGGAATCCTTGTGCCCTCATTTGGATTCAGAGATGTAGACATCCTTGGTAAGGTGTTCAGTATTTTTTCAATATCCTTCATTTTACCGTTGTTACACCTTTGGGAATTCCTTTACTTATGTTGGAAGGCTTGTATTAAATTTATTACTTCAATTTTATACATGTCTTCTTTATGTGTCAGTTCTTGCCATAATTCTGATTGTCTTGTATAATCTGTGGTAACTTGATTCAATTTCATTGTTAATTTTGATACTTCCTCTTGTGAAGCATCAAAACACTTTTTCAAGGCAATTGTATATGTCTTTACTTCAGTAAATGAGTTTGAAATGTCTTCTAGGACTTTTTTGTTATCTGTTTTGATAATATTTATGGCAGTTTTGATTCTTGTTTCAATGATATGATCAATATTGAATTTAGAATATTTGTCTGTTAGTTCTTTAATAATGGCCTATTGTTCATTTATCTTATTGCCAAAAGAATTATCATTATTGGAAGTTTTAATTGTTCTTATAGCTTTTTCAAAACACATAAGTGTTTCATTAATTTGGCACAGACTTAAGTTTTTTGTTTTAATGTTGTTACAAATGCTTTAATTTTTATCAGAAAGATGTTTTTTGACGTCATTTATAGCTTCATACAACTCTGGGATGGAATCAAATATGTCAGAAATCATTTCTGGAACTTTAATCTGGCTTCCTCCTTCTTCTGTGATTCCATCATGGTTCTGGCCATCTGAAATACATTTTCCATGGCATCCTGCTGAATCTTTGGAATCCTGTATCCTTGGCTATAAGGCTTTGGGGCTGGTGCCTTCCCTTTTCCCTTGTTTGGAGCTTGTGGCTGCTTTTTCATGTTGGAATTGCTGCTGCTGGCCACTGGGGCTGTTTTTGACACTTGTTTGGGTGGTGGAGGGTTTTTCCCCCTCCATTCTAGTGTCAAGAGCATCATGTCTTTCTTTTCCATTAATGGATGCCATCCATTGAGCAATTTGCAAGTATTGGGATGGCCCAGGAATTTTCTCACAGTCAGGTAAGAATTCATGCAGTTTTTCCCCAGATCATCAAGGATTTGGTACTCCTTGTACTGCAGGGCATTGTTGTATTCTTTGTGTCTGGCTTTGTATATGTCCACTGAGGCTTCTTGTGGTGGTGTCAGCTCTTTGTGAAGGTAAGATGGTATTATCAGAATCAGAATGACCTATTTTAGTTGTTTGGAAGTCATCAACTGACCCTTTTCCTTCTGGACCTGGTTGGATTCTGCCATAATCACGGCTATCACCTTTCTGGGAGCTGCTTGAGGGGCTATATCTGGCTCCTGATTTGGTTGAAGGCATATTTTATGATTAAAAAGGCTTAAAATAGTATCTTTACATCAAAAGCATACTATTGGCCGAATTCTTAGCTTTCTGAATGTTATTACTTATATCCAAGCTAATCAATTCAGAATATATTGGTTCAGGTTGGTTATTTTAAGTCACAAAAACAGTACTATTGTGGTCTGAATTAACAGTACTGGCAGGGATAATGGTGGTGACTGTTGAGGCTATTTCAATGTTTTCTTGTCTTACCATGTTTTCAGACACTAAAATTAATGAGAAAGCCAATTTATTAAGTCATGAAAGGTTATTTCAAAAAATAAAGGAAAATATAATCCTCACTTATAATATGAAAAAAAAAGTTTTTTTATGTATTTTTTTGGATTATAAGTATTTTTTATATGTTTTTAAATTTTTTCAATATAAGAAAAATGTTTGAAAAGAGTAAAAAGAATATGTCACAGCCAAAATATCACGGCTGGGCCCCCAAATGTAAGATGTGGATATGAAACTTTGATTAAAAATCAAGTACTTTTCCTGTCCTCAAAATTTGTATAAGGTTAAAATCGATTCAAAATAGTAAGAAATATTATTTTTGAGAGAAAACACACCAATTTTATTGTTTGTAACTGTATTAGTATTAAACAATAATATTTTAAAAATTTATTGTTTTACCAAACATAAAAATTTATCCAAAAATATTTCACAAAAGATATTTAAGGCTACAAAAGAAATTTCCTCAAGAGCAATTTTAATTGGAATTAATTGAGAAAAGAGCTGCAAGCAATTAATTGAAGAACTGAGTCTTTAAAAATAATATTAAAGAGGAAATCCACCCAAAAGTGACCAGAGTGAATTCGGAAACAAGGCAACAAAGTTAACAGTGATGAAAGATGCTTTAATTCACTTTTGGGGTGGTTCAGGGGTAAAAATGATTATACGAGTTACAAAAAATGATTATAATGATTATTTCACGTGGTTAAAAGGATTAAAATGATTTAAAAATGGTGGTTGCAATCTTTTATTGATTGGTTTAACAGTGTTTAAAATAATTATAAAAGGAAAAGATTATAACTTGAAGAGGAAAGTGAGGCTGTAAGATGTGACTATGAAACTGATGATAATATTACTATTAATCAACAGTACTATGTCTGTTCTTATGAAATATAATAATAAAAATTATTATAACCACAATTAAATAATTATAGAATTATTTCTTTCATGTGTTATACACTACTAGTGATTATAAGAGTGAGCAGTAATTGACTACAAGAATCAATTACAAGAAGAATTTAATAATAAAAACCTCTTTTATTAAAATAATAAAATTATTTTAATATATAATTATCTTTTACAAGAATAATTATAAAGATAATTCTTGAAGAAAACTATTACTAGAGAAAAACTTTAAGAATTAAAGATAAATGACTCACTAATACTCCAAAGAACTTATTGATAGATAAAAGTAGAGAAATTTGACGTAGAATTGTGGATTTAAGGGATCAAGATGATTTATAACAGTATTAAAACAATATATAGTTGTATTCTATGATTTCACGTCTTTCTGATTGATTCTGAAAGATTTAAAACACTTAAGAATAGTTGAACTAATACTTACTTGTTGGTAATAATGATTTAATAAATTTATAAGATGATTCTTGGAAAAAACAGCAAGAAGAGGCTTCTTTTAAGTCAACAACAGCTCACAGAGGGGTGCCATGGAGCAAACTGAAAAGCCAGTGAGTGAGAAAGCAATAAACCTTTTTGGATTAATGATTGCATCATCTGTTGTCACGTAAGATTATCATAATTACTTAATTGATGCTTTTACGTGACTACCAACCCCAATATGGTTAAGAATAAAGGAGTAACATCTGTAAATCTTCTTTTATTCTAAAATAATCATTGATTTCTCAAAGTTATCAATGTTATTGCCAATTTCATCACAGGTTGTAATTACTGTGAATTTTTGAAGATTCAGTGTTTCACGTAGAATAGTCAAAAATGGACTGTAAGTAAAACTTTGAATTTTACTAGTAAAACCATAACTCTTTTTAGTTGTACCATAGATAATACATCTCTTCATTGGTCCTGAAAGTTTCAGAAAGATTAATTAAGAATTGTATTTTTAATGAATTTTTGAAGTTCTTACCTCATTTCTATGTAGAATTGCAAATAGCAGTATTTTGCTGGTTGCTATGAGGTAAATCAATGAATATGGATCCCAAAAGGGTTTAATTACTCTTTTAGGGTCTAGTCATGGAAAGTCATCAAGAATTGACGTGGTTACAGGAGCCTAAGTAGTCTATTACCTCCTTGGCACGTCAAAATAGCAGGTTATTTGCTATTGTTCTTATGATTACAGTAGGTGTAACTTGGTAACCAAGTTCCCAAAGAGTTTTAGTTTACCAATTGGGCCAAGATTAGCCATGGATCTATGCTCTGGAGCTATCCACGCCTCTGAGACCTCAGAAGTTGGGTACCCTGGCTCTCTTTGATGTCTTTTGTCCCCCTTGCCTAATTTTTACGTCAAAATAGTAATTTAAGCTTCGAGATATCCACTATGGGTGTACCAAAAGTCCATGTAAGGATACCATAATATTAAGTGCTCAAAACATGCATAACACTATTCTTAGTGTATATGTAACATGGGATTTCTCACTTTCCCATTATTTTGGCTAAAAATCAAGAAAAACAAAAATTTTCACGGATCTTTTATATGGTATTAATGATGTGGTATTGAAGTATTTTCCATTTTACCACATCAAATACTTAAATTGAGCTGATTCACTCTATGGGTCTACCCTAGGTGAATTTTTGTGTAGAATCCTAATCTGGTCTTAAATCCATGGATTTACTTACTCAATAAAAAGTTATTCATCTTTTCTGAAATTGAAAATGATGAATTTTGGATATATGCATGACTTATGAGTTTTGCATAATTCAAGATTTCTGTTTAAGATAATTGTGGCCTATTTGGGTATGTAAAATATACCTCAAGGCTCACATTCCCTCCCACCAAAAAATAAAATTGTACTACAATTTTATTAGTGATAAAAGAATAAGGCCCCAAAGGGGGGTAATGTCCACTGTCCAACCTCTTCACATTACTTAGATCAAGTAATTTAAAGCACATTTCTAGACATATTCAGGCTTGTGGCCTTCTTTCATGTCTAAATCTTCTTAAGAGTTTTCTGAGTCAGGTATTTCTGATTCTGCCATCCATTCATCTTCATGTACTGGATTTCTATATCTGACAAGATATTCTCTTTGATTTTTACCCCTAAGTCTCCTTTCTTTAATGACTTTCTTTATCTTTCTGTCTTCATTCTGTTCCACAGGGGGTACAGTTAAAGGAGTTGGGTTTCTTAAAGGAAACAATTCTTTATCAGCTGGTTGCTAAGGTTTTATCAAGCTGACTGGAAATGTGGGGTGTTTATTTTCCAATTCACCACTCAATTCCACTTGAACTGCATTGGTTCCATGTAAAGCAACAATAACAAAAGGTCCTACATAAGAATCTTTAAGTTTCTTTGGGCCTTTGATATTATGAAAATTCAAGGTTGAAACTAGAACTAAGTCCCCTACTTTGAAGTCTGGTACTTTATGACTCTTGTCCCACTTCTGTTTTGCATAATCAAAAGCATAATCCATACTTTGTTTTGCATGGTGTTTTACTTTATCAAGCATTATCTTGAAGCTGGAAGCTGTAGGATGAATGTCAATCAAGTCTTTCCTCAGTGTGTCTGCTGGGAGTCTTGGATTCGATCCTTTTTCTAACATAGCAGGGGTTTTTCCTGTGGAAGAATGGACTGATGTCTTGTATGCCAATTCTAGTGCAAGTATCAGAGTACACCATTCATGGGTAAAGCCTTCTGAGTCTTTGAATTCTAATCCATAAGCACAAAATCTCCTGATCATGTCTTCTAAAGCTTGAATCATCCTCTCTGCTAGCCCATCTGTTTGAGGGTGATATGCTGTAGAGAATGATAACTGAGTCCCAAACAATCTATGAAGATTGGTCCAAAGTGCAGATGTGAATTTGGGATCTCTGTCACTTATGATATTCTTAAATAACCCTGTATGAGAAATAACTCTACTCCATAAAAGAAGAGCTGTATCCATAGCAGTGTCATCTTTATGACATGGTAAGAATATGGGAGTTTTGCTATATCTGTCTACAATGACTAAACAAGCATTATAACCTTTGTCACCACTTGGAGGAAGTGCTGTGACCCAATCCATGTGAACAACTTCCTAAGGGGATTTTGGTTCTTGAATATGGATCATCAATCCAAATTTCTTGCCTGTACTCCTGTTTGATTTTTGGCATCTATCACAGGTATGGCAATATTCAATGCTTTCTTTTCTCCAAGATGGCCACCATGCACAGTTCTTCACTTTTTCAAGTGTTCTGTCTTCTGATAGGTGTCCAGAGTAAATGCTATCATGGCATTCATGAAGAATGGTATTGATAAGCAATCTACTACACAGTGTCATCACACAAGAATGTTTTGTTCTATGGTAAATAATCCCATCAAACAAGTGAAATCTTCCTTCAGAATTGGAATTTTTCCAAACTTCATCTAGTGCATTAACCAAAGATGTATCTTTGCAGTCTTTATCCAATAAAGAAGTCAAGATATGGCAATTCTTGTCTTGTTTATAAGACTCTCTGACCTCTTCAAAGAATTCAGTCCCAATATCAGTTATGTTAATTCCTTCAATTGGAATCTGTGGTTCAGCTTCCAAAGGTACATAAGCTGGGTTATCAGGAGTGTTGGCTAAAGCCCATCTACTAAGTCTATCAGCATTCTTGTGAATGTTTCCTGCTTTATGAAATATAGTCATGTTTCCTCTATATTCTTGAATGGCTATTTGCCAGCTCAACATATGTCTGTTGGGAGTTTTCATGTTAAGAAGATATTTTACGGCATTACAGTCAGTTATCACTTCAAAAACACTGCCATCAAGATAATAGTGTAGTTTCTCAAGTGCCCATACCAAACATAAGCACTCCATTTGGCTTGCACCATATCTGGCTTCTGTTGGTTTGATTTGTCTTGAGATATAACAAACTGGTCCTTCTGTAGGTTTGTCATCAATAATTTGGACTTGATGTAGGGCTACCCCTAATCCATCTCCACATGCATCAATGTACAGCTTAAAAGGAATATTCCAGTCAGGCATGAGGAGTAAAGGTGCTTCTGTAAGGGCTTTCCTTATCTTCTCATAAGCTTTAATTCTCTCTTGTGTCATCTCAAATACAGTCTGTTGATCACAGATTCTATAAAGTGATTTGGATAGAATTGCAAAGTCTTTCAGGTGTTGCCTATAGTAACTGGCAAATCCAAGAAAAGACATCATTTCTTTTTTATTCTGGGGTATTGGCTTAAGTAACACTGCTGCTACTTTGTTTTTGTCAATACCCAAGCTTAAACCAGAAACAATATGTCCTAATGCTTTGAGTTCTTCAAAACCAAAATTGCATTTCTTAAGTGAAATTTTCATGTTCACCTCTGCAACTTTATGAAGTACTCTTGGAAGTCTCTCAAGGTGCAAAGACCATGAATCAGAACATATGATAATATCATCAATATAAATGATAAGCCATCCTTCAGACAATTCTGTAGGAAAGATGGTGTTCATCATCCTTTGATAATGGGATAGAGCATTTTTAATGCCAAATGGCATTCTAAGATACTCAAAAATACCACAGTGAGTGATAATTCTAAGTAATTTCTTAGCTTTGGGCGTCAAAACATTTTGATGGAAGCCTTTCAATGCATCCATTGATGTTATAGACTTGGCTTTAGACAATTGAGTCAAGGTTTCTTGAATTCTAGGTATTGGATACCTATCTGGAACTGTGTAGGTATTCAATGCTCTGAAGTCTCCAACCATTCTTGACTTATCATTATGCCATGCAATAATAATAGGTGTTGTCACTTCAACTTCCTCACTATGGCCTACTTTCCTTAGCACACCAAGTTGGATCAACTCTTGGATATGTTTTTCCAAGGCCTCTCTAGCTCTGGGACTGGCTGGATAAGCTGGTCTTCTAAGTACTGGAGGATATGGTCTGTCAATATTAAGAGTAATATCAACTTCATGTCCTCTTATAGCGCCTAATGGTTCATTATCAGAGGCAAATGCATTTTTATATGTGTATAACACATTAATAAGCTCATTCCTCATCTTTGGTGACAATGATTGATTAATTTGTGCTTCAACAAGTTGATTAGTCACAAATTCATCTTTGTAAGTATCCTTGACAGAAGATATTACAGATATCTGTTTTGGCATATTGGAGAAAGCAAATTTTTGTCTCTTGTTATCTCCAATTGTGAAATATCTGTCTTTATGGTTATTTATATCAATACCATAAATATTTAAGTAATCATTTCCAAGAATGATGTGCTGAGATGTGCAATTATCCATTACTACAATCTCAGTTTTCATTCTTACACTTCCTGCTGGATGTGGGAATACAATATTAGTGTCCAATATGCCCAAGGGGTACATATTGTTACTGGCACTACTGAATTGTACACCTTCTATTGGTAATAGATGGTTTTTCCATTCAGGAAGTATAATTTGGAGATAATCTTTGCCAACACAAGTACAAAATGCCCCTGTATCCAAATTTACTGTGGCTTCAATATCACTCATCAGAACTGATGTGATACAGGATGCTCCAGCTGTATAACCCTTTCCTCTAGCAGGTTTTGTTTTACACATTCTGGCATCTGGGATATTGATCAGGTTGCAGCAATCCTCACTGTACTGTGGCAAGTGGGTATGGACTTCTGTGACCTCAAAGAAAGCTGAAATGTTTTCAATGGGATAGTCCTCCACTGGTGTATCTTCAGAGATTGCAGAATCTTGATCAGACTCCTCTTTCTCTTCAGTACACTGAATTTCCTCAATGACTTGAACTTCATTGATTTTTGTCTTCTTAGGACAAGTGTTGGCTAAATGTGAAGTACTTCCACATTTATGACACTTCAAGACAGGTCTCTCTGGTCTTCTTTCCTCTCTAGGAATCTTTGAGACTATTTTGGACTCTCTTGGGTTTTTAACCCAAGTTTTACCAATTCTTGTTCTGGTAATGATATCTTCCATAGCATTAATGTAGTCCTCTGTTGAACAGGGTTCCACACATCTGCTTTTGATAGCATGTTCCAGTTCTCCTCCACACTTTCTTAATATTTTCATATTAATCATAGTGTCAGACATATCTGGGTGTAAAGCAGATAATCTGTCTTTTTGTTTGAAGAACCAAGTAAGTGGTTTGTCTTTTTCTGAGTTAAAAATGTAACTTTCAAAAGCCTTCTCCATGTTGAACCTCCAAGAATTATTGGCCCATTTGGTAATCACTTCAGATTTCCACCAAGACCAGTCATGTTTACCATGATCAATCCTCATTTTGTAATACCATTTCTTTGCAGTTCTGGTAAACAAACAGTGAAATTTTCCACTATGATTTCATCAGGTATATTAAAGTCTTCTTGCAACATATCAATAGTCCTGATGAATTCAATATGGTTGTATTCTCCTTCACCAGAGAATGTTGGCCATTCTTCTATTTTGGGAATATCTCTTGCAGAGTAGGCATTTTCTCCCAAGAATGGTGTAAGACTTTCTTTAACAGAAAGTTTTTCTTCAGTTAAAGGTGTAGAATGTCTTGGCATATGTGGTTCATGATTCTTCTGAATTTGCTCCACACTTGCAATTATATCATTCTTCAATTTCTGCCTCTCGCTGTCACTTTTTGCTAAATGTATAGCAAATTGATTGGTGTTCTTAACTATTTGTAAGACATGGTCTTAAAGAGTTTTAAGCCTATCATTTCCTTTAAAAATGGAAGGATCCTCTGTGTCATTATTTTGACATTGGTTCTCAATTCTTTCACAAGCATTGCTAATTGACTCAAGGGTGACAGTTGTCAATTGATGCCAATCAGAATGTTGCTTGTCATTTTTCTTTAAATCATTGATGTCTAATGTAATTTGCTTTAACTTTGACTCAAGTTTGCCAATTTCTACACTAATACTTCTATGTACATCAGTTAGTTGCTAGGAAAGGTCCTGTTCATCCTTTCCTGCTCCTTGGCTGTGAATTCCATAAGAGTTCTGGCCATATTGAAGACACTATCCATGGCTGAAGGTTCCAATTTGGGGATCCTGTACCCTTGTGGGTAAGGTCTGTGCCAATTGGCTTTGCCTTTGCCCTTTCCTTGATGGTTCTTGGGACCTCTCTGCTTCTTCTGAGGTCCTTTGGGCTTGTCTTTGGACATGTCTGGAGCTGGTTTGGAGCTGGTGGACGCCACTGGTGCCTCTGTCTCCAAAGCTGGAGTCATTTGCAACTCTTTCTTCTGGTCTATGGATAAAAGACTTTGGTTCTTCAACCAATTCTTTATCTTTTTGACCTTGTCTTTGCAAGACAGGGGGCTCCATCCTCCTAAGAGTTCTATGGTCTTCCCCTGACCCAGAAAGCTCTTGATGTGTAAGTAGGAGTTCATGGCCCCCTGCCAAAGGCCTGGGCAGATTTCCCACTCCTCTTCCTTGGCTGCTCTGAACCAGTTTTTGTACTGGCATTGATATATTTCTATTGCTGCCACCTGAAAGTGGTTCAGCCCTGGAAATATTACCATAAATCAGTTCAGGCTCTGAATTCACGTCAAAATCTGTTGGTACAGACCTTGGGGAATGGGGGGCAACTCTGGCATCCTCCAAATGTGTCTTTCTTGTGGAAGACTTGGCACTTCTGGATTTGGTCTTGCCTCTTCCTTGTCCACATCCATCTGGTTGGACTGAATAGTTGCTTCCATTTCTGGTATGCACCATTTTCACGTCAATTTAAGGATAAAGAGTAAAAATAAAGATAAAAACACACCTTTTGGTGGTAATTTATTCTTTTCAGAATTAAATAAGGTGCCTCTTTTAGCAATTTGCACCTCAATACTGTCTTTAGATTCTGCTTCTGAAGATTCTGGGCTATTGATGTATCTTTTACTGAGTCTGTTACCAGCTGCACAGTATTTGATTAAAGACACTAGAAAAAAATTTATAAAAGAGAAAAAATTATTTTTTATACTTTTTTTTTTTAAAATATTTTTAAAGATTTTTTATAAGTTTTATATTTTTTAATATTAAAAAATTATTCTTTTTAAAGAAAAAAATTAAAATTTAAGATTTTGAATGAAAATCAATTCAGAGTAACTCAAAGAATAATTTTATAAGTATTTGGATGTGAAAAAGCCACGTGTAAAAACAGTATAAAATTAAACCAAATTCCTCAATGAAAAAGATTTTAAGACAATTTCAAAAATAAAATTTATTTTAACTTTAAAATGAAAGAAAAAAATTATTAAATTAATATATTTTAGAACTTAAAAATATATTAATTATTTGCAAAAAGGTTTAAAAACACACCAAAACCTCCAAATATGAGATATTGGTAGGTATGGTAGTTTAAAATGAAGTCTAGAATATGATTAAAGCCAAGTCTATGGATAAAATCACGGCCAGGCCCCCAAATGTAAGATGTGACTATGAAACTGATGATAATATTACTATTAATCAACAGTACTATGTCTGTTCTTATGAAATATAATAATAAAAATTATTATAACCAAAATTAAATAATTATAAGATTATTTCTTTCACGTGTTATACACTACTAGTGATTATAACTGTGAGCAGTAATTGTCTACAAGAATCAATTACAAGAAGAATTTAATAATAAAAACTCCTTTTATTAAAATAATAAAATTATTTTAATATATAATTATCTTTTACAAGAATAATTATAAAGATAATTCTTGAAGAAAACTATTACTAGAGAAAAACGTTAAGAATTAAAGATAAATGACTCACTAATACTCCAAAGAACTTACTGATAGATAAAAGTAAAGAAATTTGACGTAGAATTGTGGATTTAAGGGATCAAGATGATTTATAACAGTATTACAACAATATATAGTTGGATTATATGATTTCACGTCTTTCTGATTGATTCTGAAAGATTTAAAACACTTAAGAATAGTTGAACTAATACTTACTTGTTGGTAATAATGATTTAATAAATTTATAAGATGATTCTTGGAAAAAACAGCAAGAAGAGGCTTCTTTTAAGTCAACAACAGCTCACAGAGGCGTGCCATGGAGAAAACTGAAAAGCCAGTGAGTGAGAAAGCAATAAACCTTTTTGGATTAATGATTGCATCATCTGTTGTCACGTAAGATTATCATAATTACTTAATTGATGCTTTTACGTGACTACCAACCCCAATATGGTTAAGAATAAAGGAGTAACATCTGTAAATCTTCTTTTATTCTAAAATAATCATTGATTTCTCAAAGTTATCAATGTTATTGCCAATTTCATCACAGGTTGTAATTACTGTGAATTTTTGAAGATTCAGTGTTTCACGTAGAATAGTCAAAAATGGACTGTAAGTAAAACTTTTAATTTTACTAGTAAAACCATAACTCTTTTCAGTTGTACCATAGATAATACAGCTTTTCATTGGTCCTGAAAGTTTCCGAAAGATTTATTAAGAATTGTATTTTTAATGAATTTTTGAAGTTCTTACCTCATTTCTACGTAGAATTGCAAATAGCAGTATTTTGCTGGTTGCTATGAGGTAAATCAATGAATATGGATCCCAAAAGGGTTTAATTACTCCTTTAGGGTCTAGTCATGGAAAGTCATCAAGAATTGACGTGGTTACAGGAGCCTAAGTAGCTTATTACCTCCTTGGCACGTCAAAATAGCAGGTTATTTGCTATTTTTCTTATGATTACAGTAGGTGTAACTTGGTAACCAAGTTCCCAAAGAGTTTTAGTTTACCAATTGGGCCAAGATGAGCCATGGATCTATGCTCTGGAGCTATCCACGCCTCTGAGACCTCAGAAGTTGGGTACCCTGGCTCTCTTTGATGTCTTTTGTCCCCCTTGCCTAATTTTTACGTCAAAATAGTAATTTAAGCTTAAAGTGAGATATCCACTATGGGTGTACCAAAAGTCCATGTAAGAATACCATAATATTAAGTGCTCAAAACATGCATAATACTATTCTTAGTGTATATGTAACATGGGATTTCTCACTTTCCCATTATTTTGGCTAAAAATCAAGAAAAACAAAAATTTTCACGGATCTTTTATATGGTATTAATGATGTGGTATTGAAGTATTTTCCATTTTACCACCTCAAATACTTAAATTGAGCTTATTCACTCTATGGGTCTACCCTAGGTGAATTTTTGTGTAGAATCCAAATCTGGTCTTAAATCCATGGATTTACTTACTCAATAAAAAGTTATTCATCTTTTCTGAAATTGAAAATGATGAATTTTGGATATATGCATGACTTATGAGTTTTGCATAATTCGAAATTTCTTTTTAAGATAATTGTGGCCTATTTGGGTATGTAAAATATACCTCAAGGCTCACAGGGGCAAAGAAGAAATTCTTTTATAGCCATCAATTGTCTTACTCCAAAAGTAAAATTTCCGCTTGTCAGTCGTGAAAAAGAGTCTGACAACATAAAAGCCAATTATGGCGTCATTGAACCCTGGTTTAGACCCAAAATGGGCTCGTTTTAGCCATTTTTGGCTATTTTTAGCCATTTTAGACCCTTAAATCAGCCATTGCTATAGTAATACCTGGTCTAGAGCCTCCAAAACACGTCAGAATGTGTGTAAGAGGCGTAGAAACCAGTTAAAACTATTTTTACTAACATTGTTTTAGCTTAAGGGTAGTTTTACCCTCTTGGCAGTAGTTAAAACCACCCTGGTTTGTATCAAACCCTCATCATCAACTGAGTCACAGACCCTGTGACTCAATTCCAGGCTCAAAGCAATGAACCTTTGCGCGGAGTTTGACATCCCACGCCTGTCAGCAAGTATTTTGGGGGTCTGGCTCCCCCTGAGAGCTATAGTTCCTTTTCCCCCCAATTTATTTTTTCCTTTAATACCTTATCATGTATTAAACTTGTAATTTACATATGTAATTCAATTGAATTGTACATTAAAATACAGTAATAATTGACACCTCATATTTAAATTAAAGTTCACTTATGTAATACACGCAGACATTTTGACATTTCAATTGAATTCAATTGAAAATACTTCAATTCCTCATAGCTTCTAAACTAAACACAACACCTCAATTTTAACACAAAAATTGATGGTTAACACCACATGTGGTTTGAATTAAATTAAAGTTTTGAGGATTTTCAATTTTTGTATTGAAAATACAAAAAACTTAATTTAAGCTTATTTAGAGTTGAGTTACAAAGATTTCACTCAGAGGTGACCCAACCTAATTTTTTATCAGGAATCAAATGGTGAAATAATTTTTATGTGTTTATTTATTGGATAAAAAGCTGTAATATATTTCATATAAATTTTTACCAAAAATATTTTAATTTCATAATTTTTATTAAAAATTCATTTTTACATAATTTTCACAAGTAAAAATGAATTTTAATAATTTTAAATTTTATTGTAATTTTATTTTTAAATTATAATGAAGTTTTGATTTTCAAATATAATTTTGTATTTATATTTCAATATTCATTTTTATAATGTAACTAAATTTATTTTATTTATATTTTTATTTGAATTTATCATTTGTGGTCTTTTGGGTATATAAAAATACCTCTAAGACTCACAAGGGGTAATATTTCTATTAAGGGGGCTATTGATTCCAGAGTGATTTACAACTACTTCTGGCTCTTGCATACTTCTTTCACCAAGTCCAACAGTTTCTGGATCATTGGGTCTGACTGTCAGCCTGTGACTCAAAGCCAGAGCACAAGCATGACAGCCAAAATACCATAAACCAATGGTATAGCCAAGATACCACCAAAACATGGAGCTGAGTGAAATCAGCTCAAAAGGTATCAAACGAAAGAGGAAGCTCACCTCTTTCTGAAAATATAAGTCCCATCACCATAGGACACAAAGAAGTGGACACCCATTGCCACACAGAAGAGTAGAAAATCACAAAATTCTGCTTCAATACAAGGTAAACCAACCTTGATACCTTTTACCCAGAAAATTACTATAATTAACCCAGTTGTGACCTCTAAAGGTAAATTGCCCAAATCAGCAGACAACAAATTTGTACAAGGCACAGTCAAAGGTAAATACCCTAAGAACATAAAGTTCATGACTGCTTGCAAACACTAACATGTCACCTGTGCACCTCAGAGATCTTGGCTTCCAAAGGAACCAACCAGAGGACAGAGACGGTTTGTCAAGAACTGGAAGACCTGAAAGAGGACACCTTGGACACAGAAGTGGATGGCAAAACAATGAGGGAGATAATATCAACCCTGCCATTCAAACTCCAATTCAATGGAGACCTCCAACCAGAGGACTGGAAAGACATGGATCAAGCTCTTCATCTCCATCAACTCCTCAAGGACTTATTACAATGGAGCATGGACAACAAGAGGTTCAACCTGGCATCTTACTGGGCAGAACTTGAAGAAAGTTTCCAGAAGATCTGTCTCAAGGAGATAGACTTCAAAGACCTGATGGTAATCACCAAAGGTTGGAATACCACCAGGCAATTCAGACTCCTGGAGGTGAGGGAAAACAGGATATGGGAGAATCAAGCCACTATCCAAGCTATAGAAGAACAATTGACCCAGACAGGGCATGCTAAGATTCCTTCAAACTCACAAGGAGTAGAACAAATCAGCTCTCCAGTGGCTTCACACCATTCAGAAACCAGAAGATCAGTGGCTAAGAGTCACAATTCTTCACCATTCCAGGAGGTTTCCAGGAGAAGACAAGGAAAAAAGGGAAAGAACAAATCCTCCTTCAACCAGAGGAGGAAAGATTCAGACCCTATGATTCAGAAGCTGTTGGATTTGGTAAAAGAAGTGCACAAGAACCAGAAGTAGCTGTAAACCACTCTACAATCAGTAGTCCTAGTAATAGAAACATTACTCCCACTCAGACTGAATATAACGTTGTCACATCTGAGAGTAACATCAACAGTGATACAATGTGGTTACAAATGTCCCAATATGCTGAGCAATCTGCAAAGCAGCTTTCAGAACTTGCAGTCATGAGAGGATGAAAAAATTACAAGCCTCCATGGAAAAAATAGTTAAAAATCTTCAAGAAGGACAAGCTTAATTGAGCAAAGCCTCTGAAGAAACCAACAAAGTACTGAATCTAGTCTTTGAAGAACAACACCACAGCAAAAGGGACAGGGATTGTCTGGACCAAGACATAAAAAAATTGTTTAATGTCTACCATAACTTGAAGCCCCAACCACAAGGCCAAGTTATGGAGAATCCATATCAACCAGATGACATCAAACCAGATGCCGTGATGATGAATAAGGCGAGAGCTCCATCGCAATACCAGAATGGAGATAATATGTCTTAATCTGAAAAGGAAGCCTTGAAACAGCTTCCTGAGGCCTCAAGCTGGCCCAAACTCTGGATCAGGAGAATATTATCATATGGAACTCATAGATTATATTGATGAACTCTTCATTGATGTACCAAGCATACCAGACTACTGGATTACTGCTAGATTGAATACTGCATTTAAAGGTCATGCTAGTATATGGTACACAGAAATGAAAGAAATCCATGGCAGAAGAAACTGGCCATGGTGGAAGAGTCAAATAATCCAAAAGTAAAGTGATGGAACTTGGATATGGCAGAAGACCATCTCATTTGAAAATTACAAATACTCTGTGGACAAGGATCCATATGAATGTTATCTTAGACAGTCAAAGAGACTTAAAGCCATTGATCCTAAGATGAACATTCAAATGAGGAATCACAAACTCCTGACACAACTGCCAGGAGAACTGGAGCATACAGTAAAATGCAGATGCAACCAAAATTGTACTCTAGATGACATTTCCAAAACCTTAAAAGACATAAGGAAAAGGACTAATATAGGGAAATTAACCCCATATAAGAGCAGTGGTTTGAAAGAGAAACAACCTTTCAGGGTAGAGCTTAAAGACAAACCCAAAGAAAGAATGGCAGAAGTGGCAAAGAAGAGAAATTCTTGTCACAATTGTGGTTCAACAGACCACTATGCCAACAACTGTCCAAAGGCAAAGAAAAAAGTCTATGCCATTGAGAAAGTCCCAGAGGAGGGATCCCCAACAGAGGATTCTGAATCAGACTCTATGGGTGATGCCATCAGAGAACTATCTGATGATGACCAAGACCCAAAGAAATAATTTCTAGTAGAATACCAAGAGGAAACCCTACTGGAAATTCAGGAAATACAGTTGGAAGCAGGCATGCCACAGGATACTGCCAATAAAAACTTGTGCAAACACAAACAAGATGCACAAACATTCCTGGTTACACCACCCAAAGGGATGGCATATATACATGGAACAGCCACAAAGATGACTGTCTGTATTGACAATGCTCAGCATCCACTGATCATTGACAGTGGAGCACACTGCTCCATAGTGGCCAGAGAATATCTGGAAAACCACTTCCCACATTGGGAAAAACAGCTCTTGCCCACCAAGGCAAGGCACTTTAAAAGTGCCTCAGGGAAGATGACTTCTATTGGTACAATTATCAAAGAGATAATTATACCCCACAGGAAGGGTAATATCAGACTCAACCCAGAGTTTGTAGTGCTTAATGATGCCCACATCCAAGGGTTCTTACTGGGAACAGACTACCAGAGGATGTATGGCATAGATATTTATAACAGTAAAAATAGGCACATTAGAATTGGTACCCACAAGGAAAAGAAACTTTCACTTGATATATACCATATATCTTCTCAGGATCCACTAGAAGAACTTCTGAATGAATTCAGACAGGGACAGTTTAGCACTACCCTCACCAGTAAACAAAAACTAAGTTTACTGAAGATGCTAAGAAAAAAAAGACCAGCATTTTCCATTGGTGAAGAACCATTGGGCAAGATCAAAGGCCATGATATAGAATTATATCTGGATGTGGAAAGACCTTATCCACCCATTCTTAGGAGACCTCCTTATCCAGCAAGCCTGGAAACCAGGAAGGAAATTGAGAGGCATATCAATGAACTCTTGGACATGGATGTCATTAGGAAGATTGGAAATAATGACATAGTGGAAATCACCACCCCTGTCGTAATCACCTGGCATGATGGCAAGTATAGACTGTGTGGAGACTTCACAGATCTGAATAACTACACAAAAGCAGACAGGTATCCTATACCCAGGATACCTCATGCCTTGGATAAATTGGCAAAAGCCAAATACATAACCAAAATTGATTGTATGAAAGGCTTCCACCAAAATGGAGTTAAGCAAACCCCATGAAACTACTCAGAATAATATTCCATATGGGTATATATGAGTACGCCAGGATGCCATTTGGCATCAAAAATGCACCAGCCCACTTCCAAAGGATGATGGACACAATATTTCAAGAAGGAATATTGGAAGGCTGGACGGTGGTATATATTGATGATATCATTATATACTCAGAGACATGGGAAGACCATGCGCAATACATAGACAGAGTGCTAAGTAAATTCATACCCATAAATCTGAAAATTTCACTTAAAAAGTGCAATTTTGTCCAACAAGAGTTACTGGCTCTAGGACATAAAGTCTCAGGTCTTAGTCTGGAAATTGCCCAGAATAAAGTAGAAGCAGTACTACAAAAGCCAGTACCAAAGAGCATCAAAGAGATGATTGCTTTCCTTGGGTTTGCTAGCTACTATAGAAACCAAATCAAGAATTTTGCCCACATAACTACTAGTTTATACAAGTTGTGTTCAAAAGATGTAGTTTTTGAAATCACCAAGGAAAGGAGGGATGCATATGAGAGGATCAAATATGAACTCAAAAATGCACCTGTGCTCATCTTACCTCACTTTGAACTACCATTCAAGCTATACATAGATTCAGCATGTAGTCAAGGCCTAGGAGCAGCCCTTCACCAGAGACAAATTGTAGATGGTGAACCAAGGGAGGGAGTAATATTCTACATCTCCAGGCAACTGAAAGGTTCAGAAGCCAGGTATGGGGCCACCCAGACTGAGTGTCTATGTCTAGTCTGGGCTCTAGAATAACTCCATTATTATCTGAGGGTGCAGTCTTGGAAGTCTACACAGACTGCACAGCCTTGAAGTCTTTACTGAACATGAAGACTACAAATAGACACATTCTGAGATGGCAAATAGCCATCCAGGAGTATAGAGGGAACATGGCCATCATATACAAAGAAGGTAAAAGTCATACCAATGCAGATGGCCTTAGCAGATGGCCACTGGATAATGTCAAGAGCAATCCAGCTTATGACCCTGAAGTTGCAGCCAAAATCCTTATCCATTTCATGGAAATAGATAGGAGGAAGAACTTTAGATTTTCTGAATGGGAACCAGAGGGTGGTACCCTTGACAGTGGAAACACTGACTCAGAGGGGACAGAAACTCCCATATTGGGAATAAGCTCCTCTGAACTGCACAATGAAATTTTTAGTGCACTACTGAAGTCTTATGCCAAACACAAACAGTGTGGCATACTACTACAACTCCTTCAACAAAAGTACAGGAGTCCAGAACTGGAATCCCAGCTGGAAGAACCCTGGTTGAGGGCCTATAAGGATAACAAGTTCTTCCTTATAGATGGCCTGCTCTACCAGAGAGAGAAACACACAAGTGCACTCACAGTGGTAGATAGAGACCACATCTCCTTGATCCTGCAGGAATGCCATTACTACCCCTATATGGGACACATGAGTGAAGACAGGACCAAGGAGAGGGTAGCAGGCACATCTTGGTGGCCCAAGTGGGAACAAGAGTTGAGTGAATAAATTAACACTTGTGAAAGATGCCAAAAGGCAAATAGGAAGCATGGGAAGAAGTACGAGTTACTTCAACATATAGAAGACGCAAAACACCCATGGGAAACCATAAACATGGACTGGGTTACAGGACATGTCCCAGGAGGCAAAGAAAACTACAACGCCTGCTTGATCATAGTTGATAGGTTCAGCAAGAGCATGAGGTGTATACCATGCCACAAGGAGGATACAGCCATGGATACTGCTCTGTTATTTTGGAATAACATCATATCTACCTGTGGAGTCCCTAAGATCATCATTAGTGATAGGGACCCAAGATTCACATCTGAATTTTGGACCAACTTGTATGACATGCTTGGCACCAAGCTTTATTTTTTCACAGCTTACCATCCACCAACAGATGGCCTAGCAGAGAGGATGATCCAAGCAATGGAGGACATCCTTAGTAGGTTCTGTGCCTATGGCATGGAATATAAGGACCATGAGGGATATACCCATGACTGGGTTACCCTTCTACCAGCTGTCCAAGTGGCTTATAATACAAGTAAGCACTTTACCACAGGAAAAACACCTGCACTGGTAGAGAAAGGGTGGAACCCCTTGTTGCCTGTGGATCACTTAAAGAAGAATCTTCTTACCATCCACCCCACAGCCAAAGACCTCCATGATATGTGGAAGAGAGCTTGTGACACAGTTTCTAAATGCATAGCTGAGGCGAAAGATTATAATAAGCAGAGGTGGGACAAGACAAACATGGAACCTGACTTTAAGGAAGGGGATCAGGTGTTAGTGTCTACACTGAACTTCAACAATCTTAAAGGACCCAAGAAGATCAGAGACTCATTTTTAGGGCCCTTCACTATCATTAAGTTGATAGGAAAGAATGCAGTGGACGT
This sequence comes from Austropuccinia psidii, assembly GCA_023105745.1. Lineage (NCBI taxonomy): Eukaryota > Fungi > Basidiomycota > Pucciniomycetes > Pucciniales > Sphaerophragmiaceae > Austropuccinia > Austropuccinia psidii. Next base: position 57,000,962 of record JALGQZ010000004.1, read on the forward strand.
CAAGCTCACAGAGGAGTTTTTCACAAAACACCCAGTCTTTCCAGTGAGTTTAGTCAAGCAATACTTCCAAACTGAGGAGGGTAAATTCCCCTCCAGGAAGAAGCTCCTCACACCACCAGAGATAGTGGAAGTGGAGGATTCCCCAGGACCTGTGAGTAAAATCATTAGGGCCAGGAAGATCAGACTTAATGGGAAGGATCAAAGACAGTACTTAGTCAGATTCAAGAAACAGACAGCTGATAAGGACAAATGGTTGGCAGAAGATGCCATACCAGATGTTAATCTTCATTTGAGGAGATTCAGAGCCTCTAGGATGACTGAACAGTCTCATCAATGATGAGCCTTTTTAGAGGGAGGTTATGTCAGCCTGTGACTCAAAACCAGAGCACAAGCATGACAGCCAAAATACCCTAAACCAATGGTATAGCCAAGATACCACCAAAGCATGGAGCTGAGCCAAATCAGCTCAAAAACTATCAGACAAAACGAGAAACTCACCTCTTTCTGAAAATATAAGTCCTATCACCATAGGACAAGGAATAACAAAGTTATTGCTGAGCATAAACCTTAATTTTCACCTCTCATCTAGAATCCAGAAGCAGATGCTTAAACCCATCAAATGGGTATTCAAAATGAAGCTCTAAGACAGGGATATCCAATGGTACCAGCCAAACTGAGCTAGCACCAATATTACTGGAGTTATAGTCAATTTCAGGCCAAATAAGGGTGAACAAAACATTCACCTCCCATCTAACTTCTACAGTTTTAATGTGAGATACTTAAAGTGGGGTCTTTTTAGAAAGGAAACAATCAGGGCTATCTGTTGGTGACATCAATTTTCCCATATCTCTACTATATCAGAAGTTATGGGGCTAATAAACTCAATACAGCTTTTTGCCTATACCACGCAAATGTACAGAAATCTTGTACATGGGATACCTTTGCCATATTTAATGATACCCATATCAAATGAGGTACCATCTTGTAGAGCACATACAGGGCTACACACTGAACCAATTTTGAGGTTGATATCTCAAGAATTGACAAAGTTATGGCTGTTTCAAGGTCAGATTCCCACCTGCTGTCATATACAGCCTTACCATGGGATAATCGCCCATAATAATGAATATGAGGTGTCAAATAGACAAAGGAGCTTGTTTTTACTTCAATACCTCATATTTGAGTCAATACTGGGGTCCCATACACCTTATGTACTGCATTCTATGTGTCATACACGTCAGAATCAGGCTGTGAGGTCTCCAGATGAAAGTTTTCACCCTGTATTGGTGAAAACTGCCCAGATGTGGTTTCAAAACTACATCTGAGCCCAATACAGGTATACAGGCTTTTTGAAAACCACAATCCAGTCCTAGAGAGTGAATGATTTTCACTTCCTCTATGTGGAAATGTCCAGCGCCCTTTCCACCCCATTTCAGGATAAAAAGGAGGCTTTTCACAGCCAGAATTGTTTCCTCATCCTGCTCTTGAATACCCTATGTAGTAACCTGTCCAAAATAGTATTACCCTTGGGTAATGAATCGGGTATAATTATAATTTTAATTATTGTAGCTCTTATTATAGTAATCCAACTGGTAAAACTGCACCCTGGGTTCTCAATAGCGCTCACCACCAGTATTCTTCAATAGTAGATCCCTTTTATTATATTATAAAGCCATCATCCTAAATTTAAATCCTTATTTTAAACTATTTTCTATGTGTCACAGTCATAGCTTTAGTTGTAAATATCCTGATTACTGCTTCAACATAGACTCTATCTGACACTGACTATCTCTACCTTTGGTGAAAAGAGGTCCTGTTCTTGCCCTTGTGTCCTTGTTTTCTCCTGGAACCCTCCTGGGAGTGTGAAGAATGGTTACTCTTGGCCACTGACCTGTTTGTTTCTGACTTGTGTGAAGCCACTGGAGAGATGATTGGGCCTTCTCCTTGTGAGCCTGAAGGAATCTGAATGTGCCCTGTCTGGGTCAGTTTTTCTTCTATAGCTTGGATAGTGGCTTGACTCTCCCTTATCCTGTTTGCCCTCATCTCCAGGAGTCTGAACTGCCTGGTGGGATTCCAGCCTTTGATGATTATGATAAGGTCTTTGAAGTCTATCTCTTTGAGACAGATCTTCTGGCAACTTGCTCCAAGTTCTGCCCAGTGAGATGCTAGGTTGAACCTCTTGTTGTCCATGCTCCATTGAAACAAATCTTTGCAGAGTTGGTGGAGCTGAAGAACTTGATCCATATCTTTTCAGTTGTCACAGGGGCTCTTATGGAAGCAAGAGGGCCTGGCACTCAGGAACCAAGAGCTCACTTGGAGGGCTCCAAAGATGATAAGAAATACTACAGAATATATTTCTTAAGCAGGAATAAGAGAAAGGACAAATATGCCAAAGATAGCAAAGAGTAATAAGAATGAAGCCAGAGGCCAAAGATAAAAGAAAGCCAAAGGCCAAGAAGCCAACCAAGTGAATCCTCAATTCACTGTTTCAACCTGCCAGAAAGAACAATGGAATTAGTAAGGGATATGACCACCAATATCCACTGACAGGCAAGGAAAGAAAGATAAATGGTGCTAATGACTGACTTAAGATTATCAGTATTAACCTTAATAAGATAAAAGAAAATAAGGATAATAATAAATCCAATATATTAATTAACTGGGGAAAAAGTCCCCAGGTGCTGAAAAGGTGGCCAGTATATGTGAAAGACTGAAAGATTGATCCTGAAGGTGGATCACCGGCTGTATTGTCCGAATTGGGCCAATACAGTTCTGGCCATCTTGAAATTGAACTGTGTGATTGAATTCTCACAGTGGAATATGAATTGGCCCAATTGGGCCAAGTACATACAGGTTGATTGATTGCCGCCTGTATGAACCAATTGAGTTGTCCAAGGAGTATTGAAATACTTGATGCCTTGACAACTGATTAGAATGATGGAATACCCCTGAGAATGAACCTTGGAAGAATCCTGAATGAGAGTACCAACCCAACTCCTGTATAGCCAGGTGGTTGGAGTCCTTGAATGGTCTTCTGCTTGCCGCCATGGATTACCAAACTGATGAGTCCAAAAGTCCTCCTTCAAAATAGGCATTGGACTTTGGTGCCTTGAGTTGGGAAGGTGGAATTGAGTCCTGAAAACGTCACCATTGAATTGCTGAGCAAAAATGGTGCATAATGGTATATAACACCATATATGCACCACTCCTGCAACCTTGAGTACGGGGTGCATGGAGGAATGGAAGAATTTTCCTTAAGTTGAGGGAAAAGCTGGATGAACTGATTTGGTGGCCCCTGGTGGTTGTCAGAGGCCATGACGGAGATATTGGTCCATAGTGGTCCATGTCCAAAAAGCTGTCCAAGGCGTTTTTGGCCAATTTTGGGTCCAAGGGAAATATGGCAAATTTTGACTCAGGTGGGCCCAGATGTGGTTTGGGACCCACCTGGCCTTGGGAGCTAGGTGTTTGCCCCCTTTGGCCCCTTTTGGCCTCATTGGATCAGGCCAAAAGGGGCCTAAAAAGGCCTGCGGACCGCGGACCGTACGGACCGTAGGGGGCCTAAATGGCCCCAAAAGGCCATTTAGGCCCAAGACCCCCTAATGAAAAGGGGGGGGCTGGATTCACTGGTGGTGGCTAGGGGGCCTGGAGACCCCTAGAAGACAAAAAGGACCCCCCAGGCCCAAAATCAATGATGGAGGCCTGGGGGTTGGTGAGGTGTGAATTGGCCAAGAGGGCCAATGACGGCAGGATATGGCCTGAGGCCATAAAAGGTGATGGAGGCCATAAATGGCCATTACAATGGGCTTTGGCGTAAGAGCCATTGAACACCCAAAGGGGGCCAATGGGCCATAAATGATATGACGTGGCCAATTGGCCCCAACTTGGCTCCAGGTTGGATTGCCGCAACCATCAAGGAGGAGGGTCAGACTCGTGGTTGTGACACCAGTCCTCTGGTTTGCGGTTCCTGTTGAATTGGAATGTGAATGGAAGTGTGGGTATGATTTTCTTCAGTGTTTTTCCATCCACCACTTTGTCCAAGGTGTCCTCTTCCAGGTCTTTTGGTTCTGGACAAGCCTTTTCTGTCCGCTGGTTGGTTTCTTTGGAAGCCAAGGTCTCTGAGGTATGCAGGTGACATCTCAGTGTTTGCAAGCAGTCAACAACTTTATGTTCTTAGGGTATTTATCTTTGACTGTGCCTTGTACAAATTTTTTGTCTTCTGATTTGGGCAATTTACCTTTAGAGGTTACAACTGGGTTAATTATGGCAATGTTCCATGTACAAGCTGTTAAGGTTGGTTTACCCTGTATTCAAGCAGAGTTTTGTGGTTTTCTACTCCTCTGGGTGGCAATTGGTGTCCACTTCTTTGCTGTGATAAGGCCTTCGCTGTGCCTCTTTCCTTTTCCATTTCTGCCTCTGGTTCTGAGGGTGTCACTGGTGTGTTGGCATGTGACTGGGCGTCTAGTGGTATGAAGTTTTCTTCCACTGAATCAAACAGGAAAAGAGGGCTTAATTTCAGTTAAGACTTCTTAAGATGCTGTTTGCACATCTAAGAATAGCCTCTGGGCTTGTATATTACTACAATATGCCCTGTATAATGACAGTGTAATTGAATTAACAATTTTACATCAGAATTACAGCTTACAGAAATCTGGTATACTGTTTGTATACTAGTATCTCATAGAGTAACTTGTGATTAGCAAGTAGAATCTTTACATAGTGGGTTGTATAAGAGGGTAATTGAATTAACAATACACCTCACCATGCCTCAAGTGTTGGTTTTACATTGAGAGGTGTCCTTATTTAATTCAAATTTGGACCGTATTAATGGCTTAATGTGTTTTCATATGTAAAAAATGCCAAAACTAAGAGGTTTATGGTTATTAACCACTCAATAATAGTATTAATAAGAATTGGTATAACACATATACCACTCAGAAAAAATGTAATAAGATATATATTATATATTTTTTAAGAGATTTTACGCCTAAAAGTAGATAAAACAACTGTGAGAATAGAGAATAAGTGAAAAAACTCACTTTTAAGGTCCAAAAAAGATCAAAAAAGCATGGCCAGGCCCCCAAAATGTCAGGCTGAGTGTCAGCCTGTGACTCAAAACCAGAGCACAAGCATGACAGCCAAAATACCATAAACCAATGGTATAGCCAAAATACCACCAAAACATGGAACTGAGCCAAATCAGGTCAAAAGGTATCAAAAGAAAGAGGAAACTCACCCCTTTCTCAAAATAGAAGTCCCATCACCATAGGACAAGAAATAACAAAGTTATTCCTGCTCAAAGTTATTGCTGAGGATAAACCTTAATTTTCACCTCTCATCTAAAATCTAGAAGGAGAGGCTTAACCCCATCAAATGGGTATTCAAAATGAAGCTCTAAGCCAGGGCTATCTAATGGTACCAGCCAAACTGAGCTAGCACAAGTATTACTTGAGTTATGGTCAAATTCAGACCAAATAAGGGTGAACAAAACATTCACCTCTCATCTAACGTTTACAGTTTTGGTGTGAGATACCTAAAGTGGGGTCTTTTTGGAAAGAGCACAATCAGGGCTATCTGATGGTGCCATCCATTTTCTCATAGCTCAACTACAACAGAAGTTATTGGCCAAACAAGCTTAATACAGCTTTTGCCCAGACCACGCCAATGTACAAAAATACTTGTACATGGGATAACTTTGTCATATTTAATGATAACCATGTCAAGTTGTGTACCATTGTTTAGAGCTCATACAGAGCTATTCAATGAACCAACTTTGAGCTTGATATCTCAAAAAGTGACACAGGTATGACCATTTTAAGGTCAAAATCCCACCTGCTGTCAGATACAGCTTTACCATGGGATAATATCCCATAACCATCAATATGAGGTGTCAAATAGACAAAGAAGCATGTTTTTACTTCAACACCTCATATGTCAGTCAATACTGGGGTCCCATACAGGTTCTGTGCAGCATTCTACACGTCATACATTTCAGAATCGGCTGTGAGGTCCCCAGATGAAAATTTTCACCCTGTATTGGTGAAAACCGCCCAGATGTGGTTTCAAAACCACATCTGAGCCCAATACAGGGTATACAGGCTGTTTTCAAACCACAAGTCTGTCATAGAGAGTGAAAAATCTTCACTTCCTCTACGTGGAAAGGTCTAGCAGCCTTTCCACCTCAATTTCAGGATAAAAGGAGGGCTTTTCACAGCCAAAAACCTTTCCTCATCCTGCTCTTGAATACCCTACGTAGTAAACTGTCAAAAACAGTTTTACTCTTGGGTAATAAACAGGTATAATTATATATTGAATTATTGTAACTCTTATTATAGTAACCCAACTGGTAAGATTGCACCCTGGGTTCTCAATAGCGCTCACCACCACTATTTTTCAATAGTAGAACCCTTTAAATATATTATAAATCATCTTTTAAATCCAAAACCCTTATTTTTAATCAATTTTCTACGTGTCACAGTCATAATTCTAGTTTTAAATACCCTTATTACCACTTCAATATAGACTCAGCCTGACATTTTGGGGGCCTGGCCGTGCTTTAAAAACTCTTTTGGACCTTATAAGTAAGTCTTTTCTCTTTTTATGACTTATTAACCAGTGTTTTATCCTTTTTTAGGCGTAATTTCTTTATTTAAATATATATTTTATATATATTTATCCTTTTTGATATATATACTCATATTATAAGAGTATTATTCACGTGGCTAATACCCACTGAATATAACTATTTTTGGTGTGTTTTGTATATAAAAACACGTAAGCCATCAATAAGTCCTGTATTCTTGACTGAATAAGGACACCTCTGACTGAAAAACCATCAGTTGAGGCGTGGATTAAGTGTATTGTTAACTCAATAACACTTATACAAACCACTTGTACAGAATACACTTGAAAACCACAAGTGTACCTGTGGGATACTGGCACACAAACAGTGTGACAGGGTACCAAAAGCTGTAATTCTGGCGTGGAATTGTTGATTCAATTACACTGTCATTATACAGGGCAAATTGTAGTAACATACAAGCCCAGAGGCCAATCTTAGACGTGCAAAACCAGCATTTTCAAGAAGTCTTAACTGACATAAGCCCTCCCTTTTCTGCCTTGATTTCAGTGGAAGAAAATTCTATCCCACTTGAGACCCAGTCACAGGCCAACACACCAGTGAAACCCTCAGAACCAGAGGGCAGCAAGGGCAAAGGAAAGTGGCACAGTGAAGGTCTCATCACAGCCAAGAAGTGGACACCAATAGCCACTCAGAGAAGTAGAAAACCACGAAACTCTGCTTCCATACAAGGTAAACCAACCTTAACCACTTGTACAGGAAAGATTACAATTATTAACCCAGTTGTAACCTCCAAAGGCAATTTGCCCAAGTCAGCAGACAGTAAATTTGTACAAGGCACAGTCAAAGGTAAATACCCTAAGAACAGAAAGTTTTTGACTTCTTGCAAACACTGATATGTCCCCTGTATACCTCAGAGACCTTGGCTTCCAAAGGAACCAGCCAGAGGATAGAGGAGGATTGTCCAGAACCAGAAGACCTGAAAGAGGACACCCTGGACACAGTGGTGGATGGCAAAACAATGAGGGAGATAATATCAACCTTGCCATTCACACCCCAATTCAACAGAAACCTCAAACCAGAGGACTGGAAGGATATGGATCAAGTTCTTCAGATCCACCAACTCCTCAAAGATTTGTTTCAATGGAGCATGGACAACAAGAGGTTCAACCTAGAAACTCACTGGGAAGAACTGGGATCAAGTTGCCAGAAGATCTGTCTCAAAGAGATAGACTTCAAAGACCTTATGGTAATCACCAAAGGTTGGAATCCTACCAGGCAGCACAGACTCCTGGAGGCAAGGGCACAGAGGATAAGGGAGAATCAAGCCACTATCCTAGCTATAGAAGAACAGTTGACCCAGACAGGGCCTACTCAGATGCCTTCAGGTTCACAAGGAGCAGGCCAAACCAACTCTCCAGTGGCTTCACACCATTCAGACACCAGCAGATCAGTGGCCAAGAGTCACCATTCTTCACAATTCCAGGAAGTTTCCAAGAGAAGACAAGGAAACAAGGGCAAGAACAAAACCTCCTTCAACCAGAGGAGGAAAGAGTCAGACCCCATGATCCAGAAGCTGTTGGATTTGGTAAAGGAAGTACACAAGAACCAGAAGTAGTTGTAAACCACTCTAGAATCAGTAGTCCTAGTAATAGAAACATTACCCCCACTCAGACTGAAAATAACATTGTCACATCTGAGAGTAACATCAACAGTGATACACTGTGGTTACAAGTGTCCCAATATGCTGAACAATCTGCAAAACAATTTTCAGAAATTAAAGCTAGCCAAGAGAGGATGAGACAAACTCAAGCCTCCTTGGAACAAATAGTTAGGATTCTTCAAGAAGGATATGCTCAACTGAGCAAAGCCTCTGAAGAATCCAAGAAAAGACTGAACCAAGTCTTTGAAGAACAACACCACAGCACAAGGGACAGGGAGTGTCTGGATCAAGACATTAACAAATTGTTTAGTTCCTATCATAGCTTGAAGCCCCAACCACAAGGCCAAGCTATGGAGAATCCATATCAACCAGATGACATCAAACCAGATTCCATGATGTTGAATAAGGCAAGATCTCCATCACAATACCAGGATGGAGATGGCATGTCTTATTCAGAGAAGGAAGCCTTGAAACAGATTCCTGAGGCCTCAAACTGGCCCAAATTCTCTGGATCAGGAGAATATGATCATATGAAACTCATAGATTATATTGATGGACTCTTCATTGATGTACCCAGCATACCAGATTACTGGATTACTGCTAGACTGAATACTGCATTTAAAGGTCATGCAAGTATATGGTACACAGAAATGAAAGAAATCCATGGCAGAAGAAACTGGCCATGGTGGAAGAGTCAAATAATCCAAAAGTACAGTAATGGAACTTGGATATGGCAAAAGACCATGTCATTTGAAAATGAAAAATACTCTGTGGACAAAGATCCATATGAGTGGTGTCTCAGACAGTCTCAAAGACTTAAAGCCATTGATCCTCAGATGAACACCCAGATGAGGAATCACAAACTTCTGACACAACTGCCAGGAGAATTAGAGCATGCAGTGAAATGCAGATGCAACCAAAATTGCACTCTAGATGACATAGCCAATACCTTACAAGACATAAGGAAAAGGACTAATATAGGGAAATTCACCCCATATAGAAGCAGTAGTTTCAAAGAGAAACAACCTTTCACGGTGGAGTTTAAAGACAAACCCAGAGAAAGAGTGGCAGAAGTGGCAAAGAAGAAGAATTCTTGTCACAATTGTCGTTCAACAGACCACTATGCCAACAACTGTCCAAAAGCAAAGAAGAAAGTCTATGCTATAGAAAAATTCCCTGAAGAAGAAACTCCAACAGAGGACTCTGAATCAGACTCTATGGGAGATTCCATCAGAGAACCATCTGATGATGATCAAGACCCAAGAGAGGAATTTCTAGTGGAATACCAAGAGGAAACCCCATTGGAAATCCAGGATATACAGTTGGAAGCAGGCATGGCACAGGACACTGCCAACAAGATGGAACAGCTACAAAAATGACTGTATGTATTGACAATGCTCAGCACCCACTGATCATTGACAGTGGAGCACATTGCTCCATAGTGGCCAGAAATTATCTGGATAACCACTTCCCAAACTGGGAAAAACAGCTCTTGCCCACTAAGGCAAAGAACTTTAAAAGTGCATCAGGGAAGATGACTTCCATTGGGACAATTATCAAAGAGATAATTATACCCCACAGGAACGGTAATATCAGACTCAACCCAGAGTTTGTAGTGCTTGAAGATGCCCACATCCAAGGGGTTTTACTGGGAACAGATTACCAGAGGATGTATGACATAGATATTTACAACAGTAAAAGCAGGCACATCACCATTGGTACCCACAAGGAAAAGAAATTTTCACTTCATATATACCACATATCTTCACAAGATCCACTAGAAGAACTCTTGAAGGAATTCAAGGAGGGACAGTTTAGCACTACCCTCACCAGCAAACAAAAACTAAATTTACTGAAGATTCTGAGGAAGAACAGACCAGCATTTTCCATTGGTGAAGAACCACTAGGCAAGATTAAAGGCCATGATATAGAACTATATCTGGATGTGGAAAGACCTTATCCACCCATGCTGAGGAGACCTCCCTATCCAGAAAGTCTGGAAACCAGGAAAGAAATTGAAAAACACATCAATGAACTCCTGGACATGGATGTCATCAGGAAGATTGGACATAATGAAATAGTGGAAATCACCACTCCTGTCCTGATCACCTGGCATGATGGCAAGTCTAGATTGTGTGGAGACTTCAGAGCCCTGAATAACTACACAAAAGCAGACAGGTACCCTATACCAAGGATACCTCATGCCTTGGATAAGCTGGCAAAAGCCAAATACATAACCAAGATGGATTGTATGAAAGGCTTCCACCAAAATGGAGTTAAACCAAACTCCATGAAGTTGCTCAGAATAATATGCCATATGGGCATATATGAATACACCAGGATGCCATTTGGCATCAAAAATGCACCAGCCCACTTCCAAAGGATGATGGACACCATATTTCAAGAAGAAATAATGGAAGGCTGGATGGTAGTATATATTGATGATATCATTATATACTCAGAGACATGGGAAGACCATGTACAATACATAGACAAAGTGCTAAGTAAATGTACACCCATCAACCTGAAAATTTCACTTAAGAAGTGTCATTTTGGCCAACAAGAGCTACTAGCTCTAGGACACAAAGTCTCAGGCCTTAGTCTGGCAATTGACCAGAACAAAGTAGCGGCAGTACTGCAAAAGCCAGTACCAAAGAACATCAAAGAGATGCAATCTTTCCTTGGATTTGCTAGCTACTATAGAAACCACATCAAAACCTTTGCCCACATAACTAGTAGCTTATACAAGTTATGCTCAAAGGATGTAGTTTTTGAAATAACCAAGGAAAGGAAGGATGCATATGAGAGGATCAAATATGAACTCACCAATGCACCTGTGCTCATCTTTCCTGACTTTGAACTACCATTCAAGTTATATATAGATGCAGCATGCAGTCAAGGCTTGGGAGCAGCCCTTCACCAAAGACAAATTGTGGATGGTGAACCAAGAGAAGGTGTAATATGTTACATCTCCAGGCAGCTGAAAGATTCAGAAGCCAGATATGGGGCCACCCAGACAGAATGTCTATGTCTAGTCTGGGCTCTAGAAAAACTCCATTATTATTTGGAGGGTGCAGTCTTTGAAGTCTACACAGACTGCACAGCCTTGAAGTCTTTACTAAACATGAAGAATACTAATAGACACATGCTGAAATGGCAAATAGCCATGCAGGAGTATAGAGGGAACATGACCATCATATACAAAGAAGGTAAAAGTCATACCAATGCAGATGGCCTTAGCAGATGGCCACTGGATAATGTCAAGAGCAATCCAGCTTATGACCCTGAAGTTGCTGCAAGAATTCCTATCCATTTTATGGAAATAAATAGGAAGAAGAACTTCAGATTCTCTGAATGGGCACCAAGGAGTGGTACCCTTGACAGTGGAAACACTGATTCAGAAGGGACAGAAACCCCCATATTGGGAATAAGTTCCTCAGAACTGCACAATGAATTTTTCAATGCAGTACTGAAATCTTATGCTAAACACAAACAGTGTAGCATACTACTCCAACTCCTTCAACAAAAATACGGGAGCCCAGCACTGGAAACCCAGCTGGAGGAACCCTGGTTGAGGGCCTATAAGGACAATAAATTCTTCCTTATAGATGGCCTGATTTATCACAGAGAAAAGCACACCAGTGCACTCACAGTGATAGACAGAGACCACATCTCTTTAATCCTGCAGGACCACCATGACTGCCCCTATATGGGACACATGAGTGAGGACAGGACTAAAGAGAGGGTAGCAAGCACAGCTTGGTGGCCCAAGTGGGAGAAAGAGTTGAGTGAATACATCAACACTTGTAAAAGATGCCAAAAGGCAAATAGAAAACATGGGAAGAAATATGGGTTGCTTCAACATATAGAAGAACCCAAACACCCATGCGAAACCATCAACATGGACTGGGTAACAGGACCTGTCCCAGGAGGCAAAGAAAACTACAATGCCTGCTTAATCATAGTTGATAGGTTCAGCAAGAGCATGAGATGTCTACCATGCCATAAAGAGGACACAGCCATGGACACTGCTCTGTTATTTTGGAATAACATCATATCCACTTGTGGAGTCCCTAAGATCATAATCAGTGACAGGGACCCAAAATTCACATCTGAATTTTGGACCAATTCATATGACATGCTTGGCACCAAGCTTGCTTTTTCCACAGCTTACCATCCACAAACAGATGGCCTAGCTGAGAGGATGATTCAAACAATGGAGGACATCCTCAGGAGGTTCTGTGCCTATGGCATGGAATAAAAGGACCATGAGGGATACACCCATGATTGGGTCACCCTCTTACCAGCAGTCCAACTGGCTTATAATACAAGCCAGCACTCTACCACAGGAAAAACACCTGCACTGGTAGAGAAAGGGTGGAATCCCCTGTTACCTGTGGATCACTTGAAGAAAAATCTTCTGACCATCCACCCCACAGCCAAAGACTTCCATGATATGTGGAAGAAAGCCTGTGATACTGCTGCCAAATGCATAGGTGAGGCCAAAGAGTATAACAAGCAGAGGTGGGACAAATCACATATGGAACCTGACTTCAGGGAAGGGGACCGAGTGTTAGTGTCTACACTGAACTTTAACAATCTCAAAGGACCCAAGAAGATGAGAGACTCATTTGTAGGGCCATTCACTATCATTAAGTTGATAGGGAAGAATGCAGTAGAGGTCAAGCTCACTGAGGAGTTTTCTAGGAAACACCCAGTCTTTCCAGTGAGCCTGGTCAAACCATACTTCCAAACAGAGGAGGATAAATTCCCCTCCAGGAAGAAAGACATCACTCCACCAGAAATAGTGGAAGTAGAAGACTCTCCTGGACCTGTGAGTAAAATAATCAGGGCCAGAAAAATCAGACTCAATGGGAAGGATCAGAGACAATATCTAGTCAGATTCAAAAACCAGACAGCTGACAAAGACAAATGGTTGGCAGAGGATGCCATACCAGATGGGAACCTTCATCTAAGGAGATTCAGAGCCTCTAGGAGGACTGAACAGTCTCATCAATGATGAGCCTTTTTTAGAGGGAGGGTATGTCAGCCTGTGACTCAAAACCAGAGCACAAGCATGACAGCCAAAATACCATAAACCAATGGTATAGCCAAAATACCACCAAAACATGGAGCTGAGCCAAATCAGCTCAAAAGGTATCAAAAGAAGAAGGAAATTCACCCTTTTCTGAAAATAGAAGTCCCATCACCATAGGACAAGAAATAACAAAGTTATTCCTGCTCAAAGTTATTGCTGAGCATAAACCTTAATTTTCACCTCTCATCTAAAATCTAAAAGGAGAGGCTTAACCCCATCAAATGGGAATTCAAAATGAAGCTCTAAGCCAGGGCTATCTAATGGTACCAGCCAAACTGAGCTAGCACCAGTATTACTTGAGTTATGGTCAAATTCAGACCAAATAAGGGTGAACAAATCATTCACCTCTCATCTAACTTTTACAGTTTTAGTGTGAGATACCTAAAGTGGGGTATTTTTGGAAAGAGCACAATCAGGGCTAGCTGATGGTGCCATCCATTTCCTCATAGCTCAACTACAACAGAAGTTATTGGCCAAACAAGCTTAATACAGCTTTTGCCCAGACCACGGCAATGTACAAAAATACTTGTACATGGGATAGCTTTGTCATATTTAATGATAGCCATGTCAAGTTGGGTACCATTGTGTAGAGCGCATACAGAGCTATTCAATGAACCAACTTTGAGCTTTATATCTCAAAAACCGACAGAGTCATGACCATTTTAAGGTCAAAATCCCACCTGCTGTCAGATACAGCCTTACCATGGGATAATATCCCATAATCATGAATATGAGGTGTCAAATAGATGAAGAAGCATGTTTTTACTTCAACACCTCATATGTCAGTCAATACTGGGGTCCCATACAGGTTCTGTGCAGCATTCTACACGTCATACACGTCAGAATCGGCTGTGAGGTCCCCAGATGAAAATTTTCACCCTGTATTGGTGAAAACCGCCCAGATGTGGTTTCAAAACCACATCTGAGCCCAATACAGGGTATACAGGCTGTTTACAAACCACAAGCCAGTACCAGAAAGTGAAAAATCTTCACTTCCTCTATGTGGAAAGGTCTAGCACCCTTTCCACCCCATTTCAGGATAAAAAGGAGGCTTTTCACCACCAGAATTGTTCCCTCAACCTGCTCTTGAATACCCTACGTAGTAAACTGTCCAAAACAGTTTTACTCTTGGGTAATAAACAGGTATAATTATATATTTAATTATTGTAACTCTTATTGTAGTAACCCAACTGGTAAGATTGCACCCTGGGTTCTCAATAGCGCTCACCACCACTATTTTTCAATAGTAGAACCCTTTAAATATATTATAAATCATCTTTTAAATCCAAAACCCTTATTTTTAATCAATTTTCTACGGGTCACAGTCATAATTCTAGCTGTAAATACCCTTATTACCACTTCAATATAGACTCAGCCTGACACTGAGTCTATGATGAAGCAGTAATTAAACTATTTACAGCTTCAACTATGACTGTGACATGGTGATAAAGGTTTTTGATGATAATAAGGCTTTATTAATAAATTAAAAGGGCTTGACTATTGTGGAATAGTGGTGGTGAGTGCTGTTGAAAGCCCTGGGTGCAGCTTTACCTGTTGGATTACAATAATAAAGATTACAATAGTTAAACTTAAAGTATACCTGGTTATTTTCCAAGAGTATAGCTGTTTTTGACAGTTGTAATACACAGGAATTCAAGAGAAGGGTGAGGAAACCTTTTCTGGCTTTGAAAAGGCCCCTTTTTATCCTGAAATGAGGTAAAAAGGTAGCTAGACCTTTTCAAGTGGAAGAAGTGAAAATTTTTCACTCTCCAGGAAAGGCTTGTGGCTTGAAAAAGGTCTGTATAACCTGTATTGGGCTAATATGTGGTTTTGAAACCACATCTGTGCAGGTTTCACCAATACAGGGTAAAGATTTTCATCTAAGGACCAAATAGCCTGATTCTGACGTGTATGGCGCGTAGAATTCTGTACAGAACCTGTATAGGACCCCAGTATTGAATGAACTATGAGGTATTGAAGTAAAAACAAGCTTCTTTGTCTGTTTGACACCTCATAATCATGGTTATGGGATATTATCCCATGGTAAGGCTGTATTTGCCAAACTGTGGTATTTTGACCTTAAAACAGCCATAAATTTGCAGTTTTTGAGATATCAACCTCATAATTGGTTCGGTTTGTATCCCTGTATGTTTTCTACACAATGGTACCTCATTTTATATGGTTATCATGAAATATGGCAAAGTTATCCCATGTACAGGATTTTTTTACATATGCATGGTTTTAGGCAAAAGCTGTATTGGGCTTGTTTTCCTTATAACATGTGTTCTGGATGAGATATGGGGAAATAAATGGCCCCATCAGATAGCCCTGATTGTGCTCTTTCCAAAAAGACCCCACTTTAGGTATCTCACACTAAAACTGTAGAAGTTAGATGAGAGGTGAATATTTTCTTCACCCTTATTTGGCCTGAATTTGACCATAACTTTGGTAATACTGGTGCTAGCTAAGTTTGGCTGGTACCATTGGATAGCCCTGACGTAGAGCTTCATTTTGAATACCCATTTGATGGATATAGGCCTCTTCCTCTGTATTTCAGATGAGAGGTGAAATTTAAGGTTTATTCTCAGAAACAAGTTTGAGAAGGAATAACTTTGTTATTCTTGTTCCTACAGTGATGGGACTTGTGTATTTGGGAAGGGGTAAGTTTCCTTTTTCTTTTGATACCTTTTGAGCCAATTTGGCTCAGCTCCATGCTTTGGTGGTATCTTGGCTATACCATTGATTTATGGTATCTGGCTGTCATGCTTGTGCTCTAGTTTTGAGTCACAGGCTGAGAATGCTGAACTGGCATTATTGAGAAATAAAAAATAAAATATTGATGATACTTTAGAATAAGGAGTCAAAGAATGGCCAAATCAATAATCAATGAAATCTTGATGATCTTGAGGAATCAACCAACAGTCTTGAGGTGAAATCAAATTCAATCAATCAATCAATCAATCAATCAATAAATTCAGTCAATATCAACAATCAATCAAATATCAATAAATCTTGAAGAATTCAACAATCAATCAATCAATAAATCAATCAATCAATCAATTCAGTCAATCTCAACAATCAATCAAATATAAATAAATCTTGAAGAATTCAACAATCAATCAATCAATCAATTAATCAATCAATTCATTTCATGTCTTCAATATAAAATCAAATCTTGAGGAACCAATCAGTAAAATCAATATCTTCAGGACTCAATTCAATATCTTGATGAGTCAAAGTCAATCAATAATCAAAATCAATTCTTGAAGACAAATCAGCTATCTTGAGGATTCAAAAACAGTCAATCAATCCAATCCAAACAAAATCCTGAATTTCTGAATCAATAAGCCAAAGAATCACAACTAATCAATTAACCAATCAATAATATTCCTGATAAGACCTGAATAAGCAAACAAAATAGAAATTTGATTTAAGACAGAATTGAGAATAAAATGAGATGGTTAGCAATGATTAATAAATGAAAGGAGTCAATTTTCATATGAATATAATGAGTGAGATGAAAATTGATGGGAGGAAAATCATAATCATAACCATGAAAAATCATAAAATCATAAAAAAAGGTCATAATTGATTAATGAGAGAAATGAAGTTAAATGAATGAAAAGAAATAATCAAATATGAGTTAGTTAATTTAATGTCACAGGGGCTTTTCCAAACGAAAAGGGCCTGGCACTCAGTAAACTGGGACTCACTGCAGAGGGCTCAAGGATAAGACAAGGCAAAACACTTGCTAGTGTAATGAGAGTAAGAATGCTAAGAAATACTGATATAAGAATATCAGAAAGAAAGAATAAGAGTAAGAAATAAAAGAGCCAACCACACACAAGTCCAAGATCACTTTTGCAACCTGTCAGAAAGAAAGAGGAGGGTTAATATGGATATGGCCACCACAAGGCAAGAAGAAAACGCAAAGACTAACTTGATACCAAATAAATATAATACCCAAAATAAGAGTAAGAATATTTATAAAATAATAAATAAACTAAAATTAATTAACTAGGGAAAAGTCCCCAGGGGAGAGAAAGAGGGGCTGGTGTATGTGAGAATCACCAGCCCTGATCCAGACAAAGAGTTTTCATGAGGGATTGACAATTGAATTGAATCTGGCCAATACAGTTCCTTTACAATGTGTACAGGATCTGTACAGGAGGAGTGGTAGTGCTGAGTGATCATACAGTTTCAGGATGGTGTATCCAAGCTTTATTGGGTAAGTCCAACCTGTAGAGGTATTGAAAGCCTATATTGATTCACCAGACTGTATGCATGTTTTGGCAAGGAAGATTACTGAAACTGATTCCTGATAAACACAGTGGATTTCTGATTTTAGATGTTTGAGTGGGTGTAAGATTGAGGACTCTTACCCCTGACTAGCAGTTGTTACATATTCAAAGACTATTATTTCCTCACAAACTTCCTGTCACAGGGGCTCTTCTAAATGAAGAGGTCCTGTCACTCAGTGAACAGACTTACTTATGGAGGGCTCAGAATAGATATTCAATTAATAAGAGTAATGAAATAAGAGAATAAATTCCTAGTCATAAAATAATAAGCATTAAAAGATATGAGATAAAAAACAAAAGCAATAATAAAGAGCCAACCACAAATAATCCTGTATCACTGTTTCAACCTGTTCAGAAAAGAGAAAAGGATTAATAAAGGATATGGCCACCAGGACTCTACTGAACAGGTGGGGGAAGGCAAAGACTAACTTAATAATTAATAAAATAACATTCAATAATAAATCCAATATTTTAATTAACTTGGGGAAAAACCCCCAGGTGGGTGAAAGGGGGCTGGTATATGTGAAAAAGTGCCAACCTGAAGCTTGAGAGCTGAGAAACCATGATTATATGATTGAAGAGCCTGTATTTGAGATATGAAACTGTATTGGTGTATCCAATACAGATATTTGAATCAATACGGGTGTTTGCACCTGCATTGAGGACAGGCCTGTATTTGGTGAATCCTGTATTTGCATTTTGCCTGTATTGAGCTGTATTGAGTTTTGGAACTGTATTTGATGAATCTCCCATGAAACCTCTTGCTGATTAGGTGTTGGAGGATTTTCCAATAGTAATGAGTGGTAATTCCCTGCCTGTCTCCATGGCTGTGACATTACCCCCCCCTCTTGAAAGTGGTGAGCTCTGAGCACCATAAGAGTAGTGACTCTTGATAGGATCAACTGAAGTTTCTTCCCCCCAATTACCCAATTCTCATCCCTCATAATTCCTGTGAACCTTTGAGATATGACCACATACCCAAAAAGGTCACAAGAAATATTTAAAATAATTATACCTTAAAACTACAAAACTGCCATAAATAGGCATAAAACTTGTTTTGACTTAAAAAACAATGAATAAACACGTGGAATAAATTTAACCATTGGATTCCTCATGTTAAAATACACATATACCATTTTTATGGCATATCTGTAAAGTCAATATTTATGGAGTTATAAGTAATAACACCTTATAAAAAACATGAATCCTTGATTATTTCAAATACCAATGAGCCAAAATGGAAAATAAGTTGAACTATTGGATTCCCCATAACGTGCTACACATAAAACAATTAAGAAGCTAATCTCCAAAGTCAATACTTAAGGAGTTAAGCTGAATATATGCACTTTTTTGGTCAACATGTATATTCAAGGATTTTAGCTAACATCTTTTGAAATATACATGATAGAGTAATAAACCAAAAATAAAGTTACCACGTAATGTCTGTAGGAACACAGAAATGAGCTTTATTTCACAAGCTATAAACAAGGTTAAAACCTGTAATGGATTATTGATTAAAATCAATAGAGCTGTTGACCACTTTGTTGTGAAAGTGGTCCTAACTTAAAAAGAAGTAGACAATAAGACTCTACTAGCTCATTTGTGAAGAATGACTTATTTCTTATTATAATATTCAAGGTATAACCCCTTGAAATCATGGTTTGAAATTTAAAATATTAAATTTTGACAGAAAAGATGAGTTACAAGAAAAATCATCAAAAATAGAGTTTTGATGATGTAAACAAATTCTCTTGGAAATGTAATAAGGACATTCCAAGCTATCAGAATCCACTCTCATAATAGCTTTAGCGTGTATAGCTTAAAGGTTATTAATGATCAAAGTTTAAGCTTAAATTTGATCATTTAGATCACTCACTGTAATCTTATTTTAAGTTTAACTGTCATATAAGTGATAAAACTGGTGAATACTATTAGAATATGATTAATACTAATAAAATTCACGAAGCTTAGGCTTCTTCCAAGCCCATGATGTCATCAAACTTAGAGTTATAGTGATAGCTCTAAATAATGGTGTAATTATGAGGTAAGATGGCTTGATCATGATGTAATCATCACCGAACCTTAAAATATTGATCATTTCTAGTAGAAAGCATCAGTACATGTCTACTAGAAGCCTTATGGACTCTAGGAGGGAGGTATTTACTATAAATAGAGCTCTTTTTACTCTGTTTTCCCCTCAGACGCTTACAAAACACTAAATCATTAACTTAAAAGGTAATTTCTTTACTCTTTATATATAAAACTCTTATATTATTAAAGAACAAAGATAATCTTGCTATAATCATCATCTTTGACGTGATTATTACAACTATTTAATTGTTTTGTTCAACCTTCTCTTAAAAACATCTATTCCACATAAAATCAAGATAAATTGTAATTTCTCCTAAACTTCATTGTAAATACAATTTAAACAAGTTGTATTTACATTTTTTGCAGTATAATTATTAAAAATTATTATATTAAGTATTAAAAGTAGGTTATTTCTCTTATTATAATAAACTCTTTTTATATTATTACTTTAATAATTGTCTAATTAATATAAATAGTATTTATATTAATTTATAGCTTTAATATTAGTAATAGTATTGATATTAATTGTTTTTTTATCAATGAAAAACAATTTTTTGTGCCTTTATTCTTTGTTGGTAACAATAATAAAGTGCTTTTAAATATATTTATTTATTATATTATTATATTTATTTAATAATATAATTATTTTTACGCCATAATTATAATAGTTCTTTATTATTATAATTATTTTTATCTTATTTATTTCATTTATAAGGAAATTCATAATACAATAAGTGAAATATTACTAATTTTTGCTTATTGTTTCATAGTCAAAGCTTACAATTCCTCTTCATAAATCATAATTTCCAACCCTTTAATCTTCACAACTTGTAGGTCCTTCTTCTTTAACTTGATTCTGATTCTTCTCCCCTTCTTTGAACTTTCTTCTATTTTTGATCTTCTTATCATTCCATAGTTCTTCATTCAATTTGTTGAGTCCTCATGGCTCATGATAAAAAGTGATTTCAGGTCTATGTCCTAAGAACCCACTGCTGTTTCATCAAATTGTCTTCATTTTGAGGTTGGGCTAAAATTGGCCTTTTTCTTGCTGTGGACTATTTCAGAATTCCTTGAATTTTTCCCCAAATTGTTGTTTTATGGGGTTTTTGGCCAAAAGAGCAAAAATGCGGAAATATGCCAATATGATTAAAATGGCATATTTTGGTGAATAACTGAATAAAACAAATTTTTTGAAGGAGACTGAAGTCAAAATGTGTAAAAGTGCGCAAATATGCCAATATGATTAAAATGGCATATTTTGGTGAATAATTGAAAAAAGGCAAAGTTTTGAAGGTTTTGAAGAAGAAAGAAGCCAGATGTGTCAAAGTGTGCAATTTGTGTCAAAGTGCTCAAATACGCCAATATGATGAAAATGGCATATTTTGATGAATAATTGAATAAAACAAATTTTTTGAAGGTTTTAAAGGAGAGTGAAGCCAGATGCTTCAAAGTGTGCAAAAGTGTGTAAATGCATAAAAATGGCAATTTGGCCTATGAACAGTTTCTTCTCATGATTTTCTTCTGTTTTTCTTGTGCTTCAACCCATTCTTGCAGCTCAAATTTCCGTAATTGACTTTCTGACTTGCAATTGTCCATAACGTTCTTGGTCTTTACTTGAAGATGAGTTCAAGGCTTACCTCCCTTTGTGATTCCAGCTACTCTGATTCCGCACCTTCTGTAATTTATGGTCCTGGTGTTTTTGATGGCTTGAGGGAGCTTTCTGAAGAGACTATGGCCCCTACAGAGATTTATGACATAACTAGAAATTACAATGGTTTCAAGTCTGTCAGAGTTATTGAGCCACCCTGCACCAATTGTCAGAGGAGAGGGATTCCTTGTGTTGAATCTGCTACTGCTAGGTCCACCAGGTGTCAATTCTTCAATCTTGGAAAAACAAATTGTTCTCAAGCCAGCTATAGTTTTCCTGACAATCCCAGGAGATTATGGAGCAGCATCAAGAAGGGTGGAAAATTTGGATTGGAAGCTCCTGTTGATGAACCCCCCACCTCTGGTCACTCCAATTGTGAGTTTATTGGTCATAAAACTGATGTGTTACTGACTTCTATGGTTTCTTTTCTCCTTCTTCAGTGACTGGCTCCAGGCTGAGAGGTGTCCAACAATGGACTAATACCAGCAGTTCTTGGGCCAACACTGGAGGACCAATTCACCCCCAAGGCAACCCCATTGGAGTAGCCCCAGAGGTTCCTATTTTTACCACCAGAAAGGATGGCAGACTTGGAAAATTGAAGAGAAATTTGGTGGTTCAAGATGAAAATGATACTTCTGCGGAAGGCAGTGTTGAGATTGATGGAGAAGAACTTTAAATAAATACCCCCATCCAGAAAAGAAGAATCCAATCAACTTCACTATCCCCAGTCTAAGCCAGTACCACCACCAATGAAGTGATCAGGCCTCCTCAACCACCTCAACCTCCGATTAGATACCCAACCAGGCCATCCACACTTGCCTCCACCTCCACCAATATTCAACTGCCTGTGGCCAGAACTTCTAGAGACCCAATGTCTCAAGAGCCTGAATCAATCTTTGACAACCATTGCTGCTGGAATATCACTGGAAACTTCACTGATCAGAAGAAGGTGAATAAGAAGGTGGTCATCTCCCCATTTGGTGAAGTTGATGCTTTGACTGAGGTGTTTGTTGATAAGGCTATGCAGAGTGCTATTCCAGGGGAACCCACTGTTGCTTTGGCCCAGGTGGCAGTTGCTTATGAAGAGTCCTTGGTTGTTAAGTTGAGAGAATCCTTGAAGCAATTTTGATCAGGATTATCTGTAGTTGGTCTTAAACATTACTAGTGTTTGCTCTTTCATTATTGAATAAACTGACTTCCCAAACAAGATATGGGAGTGATGACTACTGCTTTTGAAACAATAAATAAAAAATAAATGATACAAGTAAAAGAAAATGAAATGAAACAAAAATAAAGATAGAATTGAGCAAAAAAGAGAGTAAAGAAAATACAATAAAGAAAAAACTTTGGATGATTGATCTTCTTGTGATGAGGTGCATGATTTTGGCCATAATTTTCCTGAAAAAGATAAAACCAAACATTTGATGCTCAAAGAGTGGCCAAGGTGTTGTTTCACAAGAAGTAGAACCCTAAGAGATTCATACCACGAGATGGAACTTACTTTCATAACTTCCACTCCCCACCAAACATCCTACAAGAATAGAGAACTTTGCCATAAATTAATTTAAGCTAAAGGATGGCTTGAATAATATCGAATGGCATAATTTGGAATAATAATTGTGAAAGAAAGAAAATACATAAAAAGGAAAGAGGGAATTTGGCCATATCTTGATGAAAGGTCCGAATTCAAGGGTATTGATGTTGCAAAGGTGTCACAGGGGCTCTTCTAAATGAAGAGGGCCTGGCACTCAGTGAACAGACTTACTTATGGAGGGCTCAGAATAAAATACTCAATGGATAATAGTAATGAAATAAGAGGATAAATTCCTAGGCATAAAATAATAAGCATTAAAAGATAAGAGTAAAAAACAAAAGAAATAATAAAGAGCCAACCACAAATAGTCCTGTACCACTGTTTCAAGCTGTTCAGAAAAGAGAAAAGGATTAATAAAGGATATGGCCACCAGGACTCTACTGAACAGGTGAGGGAAGGCAAAGACTAACTTAATAAATAATAAAATAATATTCCTTAAGGAGAAATAAAATAATATTAAATAATAAATCCAACACTTTAATTAACTGGGGGAAAAACCCCCAGGTGGATGAAGAGGGGCTGGTATATGTGAGAAATACCAGCCTTGGAGTTTGAGTGTTGAGATACTTGCCTGTATGCTGGAAGAAGTTGGATGTGGGATTGAATCCTGAATTGGTGAATCCAATACAGGTTATACAGTCAATACAGGTATTTGCGCCTGTATTGATGACAGGCGTGTATTTGGTGAATCCTGTATTTGGGTCTTGCCTGTATGAAACTGTATTGAGGCCTGAAAAGTGTATTTGGAGAATGTTGAATCAAACCCCCTTGCTGATTGGGTTTTGAAGGGTATCACTGAAGTAATGATTGTTGAAGATGATTGGTAATGCCCCTGCCTCCTTGGCTGGGACATTTTCCCCCTCTTGAAAGTGGTGAGCTCTGAGCACCATAAGTATAGTGAGTCTTGATGAGCTTGCAATCAAGCTGTCAGGGTGACTCTATGATATAGCTTCAAAATGATAATGAAAGCTATAACTCTGAGTGTGACACGAAAATAATGATGATATTAGAGTGAGAATATGAGTGAAAAGGGCTATACTAAAATAATTAAGTGATGGTGAGTACTGCTGATAGCCCTGGGTGCAGTGTTTGCCTGTTGGTTTACAATAGCAAACCCTACAATACAAAAGCTTAAAGTATACCTGTTAAATTCTAAGAGTATCACTTCCTTTTTAAGAAGTTATACCACGTAAGAATATCAAGAACAGGATGCTGGATTTGCTTCCTGATGAGGCAAAGCCTCCTTTTATCTTTTTCTGGGGTAGTGGGAGGTGGTTTACCTCTGTACACGACCACAGAGTGAAAGGTTTCACTACTGTGGGCTGGTTTGTGGTTCTATACACTCAATACAGGCTATTATTGGGTTGAAATGTGGTTTTAGAACCGCAAGTAGTCATTTTTACTCTATACAGGGTGAAGATTTTCACCAATGGAGTTTACAGGTGTATTCTGGTGCTCCTGACGCATCAGAAATTGTACAGAACCTGTATGGACCTCTGTATTTGACTTAATTATGAGGTATTGAAGTATAAAGGAGCTTCAGCGTCTGTTTGACACCTCATAATTAGAGTACAACTGTTTCCTGTCATAATACAGCTGTATTGGTCATATTGTGGGATTATAACTTTCAAATAGCCATAACTCTGTCAGTTTTTGAGATATCATGCTCAAAGTTTGTTCATTGGATATCCCTTTATGAGCTCTACACAATGATACCCAATTTGGTATGTTATCATCAAATATGACAAAGTTATCCCATGTACAAGGTTTTTTGTACATAGGCGTGGTTTGGGCAAAAAGCTGTATTGAGCTTGTTTGCCTCATAACTTCTGTTATAGCTGAGATATGAGGAAGTGGATGGCACCATCAGATAGCCCTGATTGTGCTCTTTCCAAAAAGACCCCACTTCAAGTATCCCACACTAAAACTGTAGAAGTTAGATGCGAGGTGCATGTTTTTTTCAGCCTTATTTGGCCTGAATTTGACCATAACTCAAGTAATACTGGTGCTAGCTCAGTTTGGCTGGTACCATTGGATAGCCCTGGCTTAGAGCTGCATTTTGAGTACCCATTTGATGGGGTTAAGCCTCTCCTTCTAGATTTTAGATGAGACATGAAAATTAAGGTTTATGCTCAGCAATAACTTTGAGCAGGAATAACTTTGTTATTTCTTGTCCTGTGGTGATGGGACTTCTGTTTTCAGAAAGGGGTGAGTTTCCTCTTTCTTTTGATACCTTTTGAGCTTATTTGGCTCAGCTCCATGTTTTGGTGGTATCTTGGCTATACCATTGATTTATGGTATATTGGCTGTCATGCTAGTGCTCTGGTTTTGAGTCACAGGCTGACATACCCTCCCTCTAAAAAAAGGCTCATCATTGATGAGACTTTCCTCTCCTCTTGGAGGTATTAGCATGGCTCATTTGAACTTGAGCCAACAACTTTCTTGTGGTCATACCCTCCCTGTCTGGTGGCTTATGTTTCAAACCATCCAGATTTTTGGTCATTGGTTTCCTCCTTTGGGAATGGACTGAACCAATTTCCTCTATTGCATGGGTCTTAAATTCCACCAAATATTCCTCATGGGGGTTAGGTTCACTGTATGAATTATTTCCACAGCCATTCCCCACACTATCAGAGTCAGATTCATGACCTTCTTGGTCTTTTGTTGTTTCTTCCTCTCTTGCAAATATCTCTTCCCTGTCTTTGGGAGAATTTTCTGCATAGTGATTGGGTGGTTCACAATTGTGAATTCCTGTTGTGATTTCAGAATCTGAATCATGAGTTTCTTTGGCTTCCAGGGTTGGATTCTCCCTGTTATCACCAGTACTATGGTTATTGTATCTACCAATAGATGTTCTAATCCTTACTTCTTGCAAAGTATTGGATATTTGATCCAAGGTGGATTCTTTGGAGCATCTGCATTTTACTGCATGTTCTAAGTCTCCTGGAAGTTTGGTCAACAGTTTGTGATTTCTCATTTCTGTTTTTTGTGAGGGTCAATGGCAATTAACCTTTTTGACTGTCTCACACACCAATCATATGGATCTTTGTCCACTGTGTATCTATCATTTCCAAATGAAAGGGTTTTCTGCCATATCCATGTATCATTTCTGTACTTTTGGATTATTTGGCTCCTCCACCATGGCCAGTTTTTTCTGCCATGGATTTCTTTCATTTGTGTGTACCAAATACTAGCATGTCCTTTAAAAGCTGTATTTAATCTGGCAGTGTTCCAGTAATCTGGTATACTTGGTACATCAGTGAAGAGTCCATCAATATGATCTATGAGTTCCATATGATCATACTCTCCAGTTCCAGAGAATTTGGGCCAGCTTGAGGCCTCAGGAAGCTGTTTCAAGGCTTCCTTTTCAGTGTAAGACATATTATCTCCATCCTGGTATTTTGATGGAGACCTTGCCTTATTCACCAATAAAGAATCTGGTTTGATGTCTTCCTGGTGGTATGGGGTGCTTCCAGAAACATGCCCTTGTGTTTGGGGTTTCATTTTTTGGCAGAAATTGAACAATTTGTCAATATCTTGATCCAGGTATTCCCTTTCCCTTTTGCAGTGAGTTTGCTCGTCCAAGGCTTGATTTAGTCTTCTTTTGGAATCTTCTGAGGTTTTATACAATTCAATATAGTCCTCTTGAAGAATATGAATAGTTTTGGTTTGTAAGGTACAAACCTCTTGTAAACTTGAAATACTTTCATGGAGTCTTTCAAACTCTTTTTGAGTTTGTTCTACAAATTGGGAAAATTGTAACCATAGAGTATCACTACTTATGGTACTCTCAGGTATCACAACATTGTGTTTCATCTGAGTGGAGATATCACTCCTTATCATAGGGCTGCTAGGTGCATTAGAAGTATTTACAACTGTTTGTCTGTTTGTTGTTTCTTTGTACTTCTTGCAACAGGTCCAACACCTTCTGGATCATAGGATCTGACTCTTTCAGCCTCTGGTTGAAAGAAGTCTTGTTCTTGACTTATGATCCTCTTCCTCTCCTGGATTCTATCTTGGATTGAAAAGTATAGTGACTCTTGGTCACTGATCTGCTGGTTCCTGAGTGGTGTGAAGCCACTAAGGAGTCTGGTTGGGTTACCAGTCCTCATGAGCCTGAAAGGGTCAGAGTGTGTTATCTCTTGTTCCCTTTCTTGTCTTTGATAAGTTCTTTGAAGAATATCTCTTTGAGGGAAATCTTCTGAATACTTTCTACAAGTTCTTTGTAGTGGGAATCTGGTTTGTATTCCCTGTCTGCCATTCCCCATTGGAGAAGTTCTTGGAAGATTTGATGGGTTAGAACAAACTGTTCTATGTAAGCCATTCCTGGAGGTTTGCTGTTGAAACCCATCTTGGAAGGTGTAGAAAAGTTCATTTTGCGATGTATTATGACTTTGAACAACTTCAACTTCTCTCTTTTCCAGGCCTCTATTCCAACTGATGGTTGTTTCTCTTTGTAAGGAATAATCCCTTGGAAATCGAAAGTCTTTGGAAGGAGGTGGTATCATTTCTAAAGTGAGAGTTTCAGCTAGTTGATTGAATCCTTTTGTTGGGACTTTATAAGTCACTTTGGACAAGTTATTATTGAAAATATCAATAATAAATATCAATCACCTCTCCCCAATATATACTCTGTATATATTAAAAAGATTAATAATAAAATATGGTAGGTATTTTATTATGAAGTATTATTATTGAAATTATCAATAGTAATGATAATAATCAATCTTTCACGCCAATTTGGGTAAAAAAATTAATTATAAGAGTTTTTCTCTAAGAAAAATTCAAACTATATATACTTTGTATATATTATGAAAAAAAGATCAATAATAAAATATGATTTGTATTTTATTATTGAGTATTATTATTGAAATTATCAATAATAATGATAATAATGAATTTTTCACGCCAATTTGGGTAAAAAAATGAATTATAAGAGTTTTTCTCTAAGAAAAATTCAAACTATATATACTTTGTATATATTATGAAAAAAAGATCAATAATAAAATATGATTTGTATTTTATTATTGAGTATTATTATTGAAATTATCAATAATAATGATAATAATCAATTTTTCACGCCAATTTGGGTGAAAAAATGAATTATCAGAGTTTTTCTGTAAGAAAAATTCAAGTAATATATACTTTGTATATATTCTGAAAAAAAAACAATAATAAAATATGGTTTTTATTTTATTATGAATTATTATTTTTGGTATTATCAATAATAATGATAATAATCAATTTTTCACGCCAATTTGGGTGAAAAAAAGAATTATCAGAGTTTTTCTTCAAGAAAAATTCAAATAATATACTCTGTATATATTATGAAAAAAAAAACAATAATAAAATATGGTTTTTTATTTTATTATGAAGTCTTATTATTGGTATTATAAATAATAATGATAATAATCAATTTTTCACGCCAATTTGGGTGAAAAAATGAATTATCAGAGTTTTTCTTCAAGAAAAATTCAAATAATATATACTTTGTATATATTATGAAAAAAAG
Source organism: Austropuccinia psidii (assembly GCA_023105745.1). NCBI lineage: Eukaryota > Fungi > Basidiomycota > Pucciniomycetes > Pucciniales > Sphaerophragmiaceae > Austropuccinia > Austropuccinia psidii. The sequence continues at coordinate 57,029,446 of JALGQZ010000004.1, forward strand.
ACAATAATAAAATATGGTTTTGCTTTTATTATAAAAAGAGAATATTTTATAAATATAAATTATATATTTATAACTATTCAAAAAAAATGAAAAAATATTATTTTTTCAAAAAAGGATATGTATACAGTTTTTTTTTTATGTTTTGAATATTTTTTTTTTGAGTAAAAAAAATCAGAATAGAGAAAAACCACGAAATGAATCCCCTTCAGGGCTTCTTATGGTTTAAAAAAAAGTGAAAATAAGCAAGAAAACAAATATAATATCTTTAAAAGGCATGAAAATTAGCTAAAAATAGTGAAAAAAAGCTAGAATTTCGTCTAAAATAGGTAAAAAAACCTGGCCAGGCCCCCAAATTGTCAGGGTGACTCTATGATATAGCTTCAGAATGATAATGAAAGCTATAACTCTGAGTGTGACACGAAAATAATGATGATATTAGAGTGAGAATGTGAGCCTTTGAGATATGACCACATACCCAATAAGGTCACAAAAAAGATTAAAGATAATTATACCTTTAATATAATTATATTAAAATGACTTAGAATAATTATACTTTAAAAATAATTACTTAAATATACAAAAAATACCATAAATTGGTACAAGAATTGGTTTAACTTAAAAACCAATGAATAAACATGTAAAATAAATTATACCATTGGATTCTCCATGGAAAAATACACATATACCATTTTTATGGCATATCTGTAAAGTCAATATTTAAGGAATTATAAGGTAAAATACCTTATAAAAACCATAAAACCTTATTTATCTCAAGAACTAATGAAACAACATGTGAAATAAATTGTAGCAGTGGATTCCCCATGAAAATCCACACATAAAACAATTAATAAGCTAATTTCCAATGTTAATACTTAAAGAATTATCCTGAATATATGCACTTTTTTGGTCAACGCATATATTCAAGGATCATAGCTAATATCTTCTAAACTATACATGATAGAATGATGAACCAAAAATAAAGTTACCACGTAATTACTGTAAGAACACAGATATCAACTTTATTTTACAAATTATAAACAAGGTTAAAACCTATGATGAAATATTGATAAAAATCAACAGAGCTGTTGACCACTTTGTTGTGAAAGTGCTCCAAACTTAAAAAGAAGTATACAGTTGGATTCTACTAGTTCATTCGAGAAGAATGATGTAATTTTTATTATTAAATTCAGGGTATAACCCCCTGAAACCAAGGTTTGAAGTTTAAAATGTTGAATTTCGACAGAAAAGATGAGTTACAAGAAAAATCATCAAAATTAGAGTTTTGATGATGTAATGAAAAGCTCTTGGCAGCATAATAAGGTTATGTCAGGCTATTGGAATTCACTCTCTGAATTGCTGTAGCGTGTAAATCTTAAAAGTTATTAAGGATCAAAGTTTGAGCTTAATTTGAGCAGTTATGATCACATACTGTAACCTTAATTTAAGTTTAACAGTCTTAAGAGTGATAAAATTGGTGAATACTATTAGTTTATGATTAAAACTAATAAAATCCACGAAATTTGGGGTTCTGCCAAGCCTCTGATGTCATCAAACTTAGAGTTATAGTGATAACTCTAAATAATGGTGTAATAATGATGTAATATGGTTTGATCATGATGTAATCACCCTCAAACCTTAAAATATTGATCAATTCCAGTGGATATGATCAGTACACGTCTACTAGAAGCCTGTTGGACTCTAGGAGGGAGGTATTTACTATAAATAGAGCTCTTTTTACTCTATTTGCCCCTCAGATGCATCAAAAACATTAAATCAATTAAATCAAAGGTAATTTCTTTATTCTTTATATATAAAAGCATTATATTATTAAAGACCAAAGACCTCCTTGCTATAATCATCTATTTTGACATGATTAAATCATTTATTTAATTGTTTTTGTTAAAAATCTCTATAAAACTCATTTCCACGTAAAAATCCAGAATAATTTGTAATTTTCTTTATTTTTATTGTAAATACAATTTGAAAAGGTTGTATTTATATTTTTTGGCGTAAAATACTTCAAAATTATTATATTAAGTGTTAAAAGTAGGTTATTTTCTCTTATTATAATAATTTCTCTATTATTACTCTCTTAATAATTCTTTAATTAATATAAATAGTATTTATATTAATTCATAACTTTAATATTAGTAATATTATTGTTATTAATTGTTTTTTATTAATAAAAAACAATTTTTTACGCCTTTATTATTTGTTGGTAACAATAATAAAGAGCTGTTTAAATATATTAATTATCTTATATTAATATATTTATTTATTATATTATATTTTTATAATATAAATTATATTATTATATTTATTTGATAATATAATTATTTTACGCCATAATAATAATAATTATTTATTATTATTATATTTTGAATCTTATTTATTCAATTCATAAGGACATTCAGAGTACAATAAGTAATAAATTAGTAATTTTTACTTATTGTTTCATAGTCAAACCTTACAGAGAATATGAGTGAAAAGGGCTATACTAAAATAATTTAGTGATGGTGAGTACTGCTGATAGCCCTGGGTCCAGTGTTTGCCTGTTGGTTTACAATAGCAAACCCTACAATACTTAAGCTTAAAGTATACCTGTTAAATTCTAAGAGTATCACTTCCTTTTTAATAAGTTATACCACCTAAGAATATCAAGAACAGGATGCTGGATTTGCTTCCTGGTGAGGCAAAGCCTCCTTTTATCTTGTTCAGGGGTAGTGGGAGGTGGTTTACCTCTGCACATGACCACAGAGTGAAAATTTTCACTACTGTGGGCTGGTTTGTGGTTCTATACACTCAATACAGGCTAGTATTGGGTTGAAATGTGGTTTTAGAACCGCAAGTAGTCATTTTTACTCTATACAGGGTGAAAATTTTCACCAATGGAGTTTAGAGGTGTATTCTGGTGCTCCTGACGTGTCAGAAACTGTACAGAACCTGTATGGACCTCTGTATTTGACTTAATTATGAGGTATTGAAGTATAAAGGAGTTTCAGCGTCTGGTTGACACCTCATAATCAGAGTACAACTGTATCCTGTCATAATACAGCTGTATTGGTCATATTGTGGGATTATAACTTTCAAATAGCCATACCTCTGTCAGTTTTTGAGATATCCTGCTCAAAGTTGGTTCATTGGATAGCCCTGTATGAGCGCTACACAATGATACCCAATTTGGTATGGTTATAATCAAATATGACAAAGTTATCCCATGTACAACGTTTTTTGTACATAGGCGTGGTTTGGGCAAAAAGCTGTATTGAGCTTGTTTGCCTCATAACTTCTGTTATAGTTGAGATATGAGGAAGTGGATGGCACCATCAGATAGCCCTGATTGTTCTCTTTCCAAAAAGACCCCACTTTAAGTATCCCACACTAAAACTGTAGAAGCTAGATGGGAGGTGAATGTTTTGTTCACCCTTATTTGGCCTGAATTTGACCATAACTCAAGTAATACTGGTGCTAGCTCAGTTTGGCTGGTACCATTAGATAGCCCTGGCTTGAAGCTTCATTTTGAGTACCCATTTGATGGGGTTAAGCCTCTCCTTCTAGATTTTAGATGAGAGGTGAAAATTAAGGTTTATGCTCAGCAATAACTTTGAGCAGGAATAACTTTGTTATTTCTTGTCCTATGGTGATGGGACTTATGTTTTCAGAAAGGGGTGAGTTTCCTCTTTCTTTTGATACCTTTTGAGCTGATTTGGCTCAGCTCCATGTTTTTGTGGTATCTTGGCTATACCATTGATTTATGGTATATTGGCTGTCATGCTAGTGCTCTGGTTTTGAGTCACAGGCTGACACAATCCATACAGTTCTTTCCCCCAATTCCTTAAGTTTATCCCATTAAACTTTCTTCTTCAATCAATACTCAAACAAAATCTTCATTTGATCACTTGTAGGTATTTTCCCCTTGATCTTGATTCTGAATTCCCTCTTTTCCTTCAAAATGACTTCATGCTTCTTGAAATTTCTTCATTCTTTTCTTGAGTGTCTTCAACAAACTTTTCTTGAGTCCTCATGGCTTTTGAAAAGTGGGTGACCTGGGCTTACACCAGGGCGAATCTCGTGTCAATCGTCGGCGATTGACTTCACATCAAGCAGGATAAAAGTCGAGCTCACGTCAAGCAAAAATCAAGGGAATGTCGAGCACATGTCCTACTCTTGTCTTACACCAAATCCTGTGACATCCACCAATATTGGTTCCCCTGTGCCTTCAACTCAGATTCCTCACCACCTGATCATCCCGCAACCGTCCGATGGTTGGTGAAAATTACACAAGCCCCGCCTGTTTGCACAAACACACATCAAAGAGGTCCTTCAGCCAGTCTTGATGTAGGCGGGGGGTTTGACTTCACCAGGTCATCCATAAAAGGACTCCGCCTGAGCAGGATTGTCGTTTTGCAGGTGACACTGGTAGGGCCCGCCGCACAATACCGCGTGTGCGGGTGCGGGTGCGCATGCGTGTGTGGGTGCGTGTGCATTGGCGTGTGCGGGTGCGCTTGCGTGTGCATTGGCGCGTGCGGTGTGCGGGTGCGCAAGGGTCGCTTCCCCTTCCTACATGATGATGGCGCAGCTAGAAATTTTGGCGGGGGGTTTGACTTCACCAGGTCGTCCATGAAAGGACTCCGCCTGAGCGGGATTGTCGTTTTGCAGGTGACACTGGTAGAGCCCGCCGCACAATAACGCGTGTGCGGGTGCGGGTGCGCTTGCGTGTGCATTGGCGTGTGTGGGTGCGCTTGCGTGTGCATTGGCGCGTGCGGTGTGCGGGTGCGCAAGGGTCGCTTCCCCTTCCTACATGATGATGGCGCAGCTAGAAATTTTGGCGGGGGGTTTGACTTCACCAGGTCGTCCATGAAAGGACTCCGCCTGAGCGGGATTGTCGTTTTGCAGGTGACACTGGTAGAGCCCGCCGCACAATACTGCGTGTGTGGGTGCGGGTGCGCTTGCGTGTGCATTGGCGTGTGCGGGTGCGCTTGCGTGTGCATTGGCATGTGCGCAAGGGCCGCTTCCCCTTCCAACATGATGATGACGCAGTTAGAAATTTTGGATGCTGTGAAAGGTGAGTGTGTGGGTCATTTGATCATTGAACTTGGCTTATTCACACTGTACCCAATGTCAAAATAGTAAGTTCTTTGTGGCAATGTGAAATAATGGGCTTTGCTTGTCACAATGGCATGTCTCTGTCACTAAATTTTGAGGCAGTTATTTCACTAGCAAAATTGCTAATGAATCTGAGATATTTGCATTTCTGTAGACTAAATTTCATGAAATAACGGCTTTATCATTACAAGCAGTCCACATGACAGAACTTTGTTATCATACAATCCACAGTTACCTTCTATTTCTTCTTCAGATATAATCAAGTGTCCATCATCAAGACCAATAGCTTTGTAAATATTGAGATGCGGCCAATCTGGTAAGAAATTCACATCAATCTTCAAAGTTTTTAAGATCAGAAAGTTATTGTTCAGTATGCTAGATGGCTCAGAGACTTTAAAAATGCTATTAATAATACCAAATTGTCGTTAGTTGCCCCTCAGAAAAGATATCACACTGTTGCTGACATTTTTGGATTCAGTTGAAAATATATTGTTCCCAATATTAATGTTTGAAATTGGAAAATACCAAGGTAAGACAATCCTTGAAGTGAGATGACTTGTGGATTGCACGGTAGTGTCTAAGCTGATCCAATCAACTATTTCCCTTGTTGCATGAAAATTCTGTAAGTACTCAACCAGGCAATCATAATTTTCTTGGTCATGGTGGGATGGTTTGTTATATTTATGGTCATTGAACAGGGCAGGTGGCTGTGATTCGAAAAGCTGTTTTATTTCACATGGCACAGAGGGGGATTTCAGGAGAACGGAAAGGTTGGAACATCGACAGATATGTTGAAGTAAGGTTTTATCTATATCATCTATTTAGAGTTGCAAGAAGTTAATCTTATTCAGTTCAGGTGTTTAATCAATGTGAATATATTGATCTTATTAATTGACGTACATATTTTGTTATTTGTTGGCATTTTTGCAAATACTCCAATCAAGCGCTCATAACCCCATGTGGCTGAGGCTTGTGCTGGGCCCCAACGTTGGAAGAGTTCGGGAATATGGTCAGCAAAATGATGATTTGGTTTACTCTTCTGTTTTGGGAACAGGAGTTGATTGGAAAGGCGGAATTTTTTCCAATGTTCAGCAAATGCAGTCTCATCTCCTATTGAAACAGTCCAACTTGTGGCAATGTTGATAGCACTAATCAAATGGAATGTATTCTTGGTTAGTTCATTTCCAAGTTCTTCTTACTGACCCATTTGCCTTTGAATGTTGGCGGATTGGTGTACATCTAATGACATCTGTTGACTGAGCATTAAAAATGGAATATAGATCTTATATAAGAGAGCCCATTCAGCGGCTTTTAAGCTACCATGAGAGGGGGAACCCATGTTGCAAGGTACTCTTGTCCATGATGAGGGAATTATTGTCTCAGATATGATTTTTCGGAGATGCTCCAGAGCCTCACCCTTGATCTGGTGATCACTCAGTGCAGTGATATCCAATTCAGAGGGGATTTCAGAAGTGGGGATGTAATCGGCATCAAATGAAGGAATCTCCGCAGAACCACTAGATGGATGTTCTGTGTTAGGGGTGGGCATTGGGAAGTAGTTTTTTCGGGTGGAAGTAGTGGGGAGTGGCTCATTTATTATTTTTGCTGCGTCTCTTCTCAGGGAGCGGGCCTCTCTCAATGTGATTTTATCAAGAGAGCTTTTGAAGGTCATGGAATCTGAGTCTGAACTGTTTGTGTCATTGGATTTCCCGCGGGACCTGAGGTAAATTTTTGATTTGGACTCTGGAATGCACAATTTGAAAGTTGCATGATCCTTCAAAATTCTAAGTATTAAATTATGCATTATGTCAAGATTAACCATTCTGGTGGCATCCCAATACGGAAGGTCTTCTAAAATTGAATATCGCACTCCATACTCAGAGAAAATTGCTTGTCTTGTTGTGGGGTTGCCCGAAGCCATTTGGCAATGGTTGATTTATGATTTTGATATGAGCGTGTGTAGTGAAATTGAGGACCAATTTCATCAATTTGAGCTTTGTGAATGGTGCAAAAATTACAAAAGTGGTTGCCTGAATGGGAAATAAATCCAGTAAGCTTGCGCATGGCAACCACATCCGCAATGGCTGTGAGAATGGCAACACGGATAAAGGATCCTGAAGGACCTGTTGAGGTGGGTGAAAAATGGTAACCTTGCCATAGCTCTTTGAGCTCGTTGATGAGTGGCATTAATAAATAATTCAATTGAAGGGAAGTTGGCTCCTTTGGACCAGGGATGAATCCTGCAACATAGACATTCTCTGGCTTCAATCTTTCACTTGGGGGGAGATTAAGACAAATAAGCATGATAGGGCCAATGCTGGCCAACCGGGTGGACTTTCCATGTGCATTAAACCAGTCCAAATAAATCGAGAAGGCCAATGCACCAGGAATGGACATGAATGGGGGGTCATGGATATTTCTAGTGCCAGTGAAGCGTCTCCAGACCAATCCATCCCAGACGTCACATTTTGGGGAATCTTCGGGAGTTTGGGATTGTTGATGTTGATGCAGAATGTCCATAATTCCAGCCCGCTGGAGAAATCTGGCAAGCCAATTTTTGAATGGTTGATAAATGAAATGTTTTGTTGGTATAAATTTTTGCTTCATGTTGGTGGTGTTTTGGGTGTGGGCTTCAAATGAATAGATGAATTTGCCTAATGATTGTGTGCAAGGGGGATCATGATCATTTGGGTCATTATGGCGTTGACAGTGGGGTTGGTCAGTTGTGACTGATTCAGTAAGGCCATTAAGAGAGAAACATTGAGGACAACATATATAGTTTTGAATCACTGGCTCCAATTGGAGATGTTCAAATATGGTACTCAGATCTTGAGGTATATGGAATGCAGGAATGGGGGGACCACCAGAGCTTGAGATGCTGGACTTGATCAGCAGGTTTAGGGCGGGGTTGAGAATTCGTGAAGCCCGGCGGGGTATATTATACCTTAATGATAGAATGGCAGATATTATCATTCCAAGGTCTTGTGGAGGAAGGGTTTGACTGCTGCTGTATGGTTTCTGTGCAGTTGAATTGAGAACCGCTGGAGTTGAGAAAGTGCTTTGGGTCAAACGTGAATAATTAGCTGGGAAGATTTGATCCAATAGAATTTGTGGGCACCCAGATCCTGATGCAGAAGTAGGGATGTTTGGAAGGGATTTGGGTGCAATGGTTGATTTGAGCTTTTTAATGTGCTGTTTATATTGGAAAGGTGTGAAGGCAACTCCAGGCCTATCACCCTCAGGGGAAGAGTGTGTTTGAGCTGAGCAGTGTTGACACATGCATATACACATTGAGGAATAGCGGCGGGTTGTCATTGTTGCAGAAATTGGGAGTACAGTTGGTTTGTGTATAAATATCTATGGCTGATGTGAAAGTGTTTAGGAGTGTTATTAATTGGCAAAAAAATTGAGTGATTCTTTATGAAGGGGGAGATGATTTGAGCCAGCTGGGAGTTTTATCCCATTTGTAATGGTGTGTGCGCTGCAGCTGATAGAGTGTAACATGTCTCATCTGGATGGCGGAATTGGTTAGGAGTTTAATGGGGTAAAATGCCATGCAGCTCAATGCTCATACATATTCTATTTTATTTACACATGGCGATACTGCGGTTTTGACCCTTGAGGGGCGTTGCAATAGGGAGGTGTCAACATTGATTTGAGGGGATTGACATTCAAACCATGTACGCTGGCACGCCATTGTACATGGCTTAAGCCTTATTACAGACATAACGATATAACTCTATTACATAAGGGGTTGGAGTGCAGCTGAAGTCTTGGTATTTGGTTTGAGTGCAGCAGGCTTTTAATCAGTTGGAATGTGATTTGGATTGTCTCGCCTTTCTTGAAAAGGTGATGTCTCTTTTGTGGGTAAATCCTTCATGAATATACCCCTTTACAGATGTACAATGCTGTGGAATTTTGATTCATATATTGGCAGTTTGGATAATTCACAAAATGTGACAATGGGGAGGCGGAAATGTTACCAAATATGCTACTTATGGATGATGGGTCCCCTTTGAGATCAAGGAAATATTACATTATATGGTGGTAGGCCGTGCCGCATGGTTTCCGATAAAAGCGGAGGAGCTCAAGAGGAGGCAGGGAGGATTCTCCTAATAAGAGGCTTATTGGACTTCCGTGCAACACTTAGTTCCAACTATTCATAGAATTTCTCTATTCTAAATTTGAAAAGATTTCATCTCATATCACTCTATTTTATCATAATGCTGAGGTGTTTTATCTAGTTAAAAATATTACTGTACTTTTTCGGCCCTTATGTCATCTTCCAAGTCACATCAATCCCGTTCAGGTTCTGTTCATGACTCAGATAGTGAATCTAGCATAGAATATGTTCAAACACAATCACCATTGAGTCCCAACATTCCTCTCACAACCCCTATCGCATCCTCAATGAATGTATCAGGTCTTAACATTGATGTGGGAAATCCGAAGGCTCCAACTTCCAGCACTTGGGCGATCCCAAATATTTCTGTCACTCCAATTCCCCCAAATCCCACTAATACACAAATGCATGTGTCTGAGGGGCCGGAAGGCACACCTCAAATCTCATCAAACGCTAATCCCCAATCAAAATTTCCACGTGAGTTCCTCCTTAACCCCGGTCGGAATCCAGTCGCATCCCAGGATCCCTTTGGACGAAGTCAACAGCCAACCCTCAATATTCCATCAGGATCTCAGGCTCATGTGGTAAATGAAAGGCGCGTTGATGGCGGGCGACGAAAAAGACCTTTGGAAAATGTAACTTGGAGCGGTCTGTCGGAGGGAAATCCAGGATTGACGCTTCATCAAAGTAAGTCATTTGAATTTTGGAGTATAACATTTTTCACAATTTGATATTTTTGTTTCATGGGTTAGATATGGCACCTAAAGGCAAGTCAGTCCGATCTCAGGAGCCAATTGAAGATCGTGAGGATGACCAGTCTTCATTAATGTTTTGATGTGTTAACTGATGATTTGCATGGCAGGGGATGAACTTTATGCGTCTTCACCTCTGGTCCATAAAGAGAAAGTCACTGGACGTCATCATCCATATGCCTCCAAACCAAGAACGGGTCATGCCAGTTCATCAAGAGAAAGAACTGTGGATGATGAGGATGAGAACATGTCTCCGACTCAAAGTGAAAGAAATGATGAACCAAGGAGGGACGATTTCACGGCGCATGAGCAAGGCACTCAATCAAATAGTGAGTTCCCCCATCCTCAGCTGGGCCTTGCCCAGAGTATGCTTGAACAATCCGAGGTCAGACAGCAAAAGAACCAGGCCCACAAAGCTCACAATGTGGCGAAACGTGCAAGCCAGAAGGAGCAACAAAAATGGCTGAAGGCAGAACTTCCAGAGAATGTCCATGGAATGAGATCAGCAGTACACGCACATTGCCTGTTCCTACTCAAAGTTAGGGATAAGGATTTTTCCTCACTACCAGCACCACCCAGCAGAGAAGAGCGTGAAATTGCAATTCAAGTGGCTGGTCATCTCGGATATGTCCCCAAGGATGTTTTCAATGAGCCATCAACACAGGTTCAGTCTCAGGGTTTCCAAAGCTACTGCGAAAATGAGCTCCACAAGCTAGGACTAAAGCGGTTCACTTGGGACTGGGAGAGCTCATGGCAACATCCGTTCAATGAGCTGATGTCTATGGTGTTTTACCGTACATTCCGTCTTGCACTGGTCAGCACCGAGTATCATCATTACTGTTGGAACAAGGATCATAATAACTATGGGGTCGTGGCGGCTTTAATGGAGCGATATTTCACTTATTTGAAAAGAGAATGGAAGTCTATTCAAAAGGATGCCGAGTATTTGGTTAAAAAGAAGGAGAATCAAAAGCTCGCGAAGATTTGTCAAAGGGTTAGTTAATGTATCTCTTCTTCATTGTGAGCAAAGACTGATGATGATCTACTTCATTATATGCAGACCTGTGAGCGCCGTCGTGAATGGTGTGATACGGCTAATTTTCCCATTCTAGCATCACAATTCAATGACCCTCGAGTATGTTCAGATACTGAGGAGGTACTGGAAAATGGCCGTCAAGTTTACCGCAAAGTGGGATTACGCTGGCGCTCCCAGTTATTTAATGAATTGGTATTAAAAATGGATCGAGACATAGAGTTTTGTAATCGCATTAAAAAAAAGGGTAAAAAAACTATTGATAGATTGCCAGAATTATGATCGACAGATGATGGTGATATTCCGGAAGGCTTATCATTTCAGGTATTTGATCAAGATTGGCTCAAAGGCTGTAGTAAGATGCAGACTAGCGCCCTCAAAATACTTGACATGCCAGTTATTAGGCCGAATGGTGATGCTCTGCAATAACTTAGTAATATAAATGTATAGCACCGTTACAAATTAACATTTTGTGAATTATTTGTGCAGGTGTAATAAAATCTGATTATTATCTCTTAAGGATGCAACAACTTGCTAAATATGTTAGAATATAGACAATATGAATTGAAATGTATCACCGTCTCCCTTAGCAATAAAACTCTATTGCTCATTTTCATTGAGGAAATATTGAAGAAGTTCGATCCAGCTCATGGTGTTCATAATTGTGGACCTGTGCCAGAGTCAACAGGGGTTATCAACTTTGTCAATCACAAATTATATAATATCAGTAAGGCTCACGCAGTTAATGATTTTTTCTTTTCTTGGACCTATTGGTGATTGGAATATGGCATTCCCATAAGGAAGGATTTCAGAATAGTAATACAATCAAGTGAAAGATGAGCTTGAAAGGTACCTTCCGCATGTTGACCTCAACTGAATGACCTGTACAGGTCGTTGTTGGCCAATACAATGTAGACGATCAACAGCCTGAGCCTCAATGGCTGGGTTCCAATTGGGCTCCTGGAAATGTGGATGTCAGGGTCCGAAAATCAGGGGAGAATTTTGGGGGGAAACTCACCATTAAATAGACTATATTAGCACAAGTTATATTGAGGCCAGTTCCAGCCGCGGCAATGGATGCAATGAGTACTTCACATTCAGGATTATTGAAGAAATTCTCAAGCCCCTTGTCCTGCGCTCGTGGTGTATTTGTTCCATCAATTCGTGCTGAAAGGATAGAGTGATGGGCAAGCGCAATACCAATTCTACAATATAAAAAAGTCAGATTGAGTCAATTGGTAATGGATGCATATTAGAATTAACGCACAAATCTAGACACTGGGTCCATTGGGTATAAACAACCAATTTGGTTGGACCACACCTTGTTTGTTTGTTCTTCATTAAGCTTTGTAGGAGGTGACCAATTTTACTACTCATCATGCATTTTTCCACATCCACAATGGTTCGTGTGATTGTTGGCGAGTTATCCTGAGTGCTCCTGCCCTCGGGGTCTTCCAACTCCGCCTCTGCAATTGTGTTAAGCATGATGTGATGGTTACAACATATTCGCAGCTTATTAATATTTCTGAAAAACTCTCCTGGTCCTTTGCTTTTGGATGATAGGAATTCTTCATATAATGTGGAATATTCTTGCTGCATGGTTGGGTTGAGTGGGAGCAGCTCATAATGATGGCTAATAGTGGGGAGGGATTCGAGATGTGTGGTTTTGGTGCGGCGCAAACTTAAATGCCGCAATGCCAAATGCAAAATATCATTGCAACCTTTTGAAAGACTACTCAGTATGAATGGTGACCAGTTATCTTGATTGGCGCACTGTGGTTGAGTGATGAATTATATTATGCCCAAAAGGTCATAAATGGTGTTGTGAATAGGTGTGCCCGTTAAGCATATTCGACGGGATGAAAGGAGGCTATTAATGGCACGGTGAGTGGCAGTGTATTGAGAGCGAATATAGCTATAAGAGGGGGCAAGGGTTATTGGATATAAAAGGTAATTTGAATCATTTAAGATCAGACACTCACTGTGCTTCATCCAGAATTATACGATGCCAATTGATTTGAAAAATGATTGATGTAGAGGGATTGGTTTGCTTAAATTCTTGGGTGATAGTATTGTAAGAAGTGATGATGATATCATATTTTAAGATGTCGTCTTTGGATAATGAGTGACAAGTGGGACCATGGTAGATTTTGGAATGCAGCGCTCCAGCCTGAGCATGCTTGGATATTTCTGATTGCCAGTTGGTAATTAAGCGAGGGGGGCAGATGATCATGGTGGGCGTGGAGCGATGGGGGTTTGCAATCATCCGCTGCTTGGAGGTACCAATTAGAGCAATGGCCTGAATGGTTTTACCTAATCCCATATCATCCGCGAGCAGTCCTCCAAGAGGGGTATTTGTCAAAAGGGATTCAAATGAGCTAACGACCTTGTTTGTAATGATGTGCCTGGCATTGAAAGTGGATCCTGGGGGTGAGGTGGCCCAAAGGTTACGGGCTGATTGGCCATTGGGGATTTCTCGATCCCAGAGAAACGCTAGTCCGGTCTTTTGATGAGGGAGGAGGGGGGTTTGAATAATGGCATGGGGAGGTCTGATCCACTGGGTAATTGTATCAGTTTTTGCTTGGAAATCAATGATGAAACAGCAGGATATGAAGCAGGCGTCAAGTTTGAAGCGGGAAATGTCGGAGTAAAGAGTTGACATTGACAATGAGTAGTACAGTCATATTCTTTGGGCATTTTAAGCTTGAAATCTTGTGTTCGAAAGCTTTCCATTATGAAGAGAATGTTTGGATACCATGTGAAGAACATCAATGCTAGATTGGGTTTCTGAGATGAGGAGGGATCATTTGCATCAGTCATAAATACTCCCTCAACAAATAATATTTGAGTAGGATTGGATTGGCAATTTTCAATCCATGCCCCACCAGGACCACAGTGCATGAAAGTTTTTGGTGCCCCGAGGAATGGTATCAACGTTTTGGAAAGGGTTGCAGGTAGAGAGCCAATAGCATGCTGGTGATTGGGGAGATATACGAATATGTTGTGTTGATTGTGCCATAGGATAATCCAAGAACCTAAGTGGGAATTCTCAGGCTTTAAGGTTATATCACTATTTATTTGAATACGAATATTAATCATCCCAATGCAAAGTGGTTGTGAAGGGGTTGACATGATGGCTATGTTAAATTATTTGGGGACAGTTGGAAATTATATGATCGGGAAGGTTAGCTAAAGGGAATGAAGAGGAATAAGCGTAGGTGGGGAACTTATATGAGTGGCAGCAACAGGCCAAAAGGGGGATGGCCTGTGGTTACGTGCATGGTCTTGATGGGGATGGGCCTCTTGGGCTCATAATTTTCATATCCGATTTGGGGCATATATCAAGGCAAGGTGGCCAAAATGTGGGTGCACCAATATGACTGCTGGATCTGCAGCAAGGTACAAAACCCTTGGTGGAACAAGGTTGACATTAGCATATCCGAAATTGGGTGGGCTGTAGCAACTTATTGTGGAGGGCATATCAGAGGCATGCAGTCATGTTCACTGGTGTGACAGCGAACATGGATGCATATATATCTTCCCCAGGTTAATTGTAGCACAGGGACCTACTGGGCAATGTTGGCCGTTTCAAAGGGCAATCTCACTGTGGGGATGTTTGTGTGTGGGCGGGTGAGATATGTTCGGTGGCATGCCACTGAACATGACTTTGGTTTTGCGTGAAGTTCTTTGATGACTGATTCCAACTAGGCTTCAGGGGGGGAAGTGTGGCATGATCAAACGGGGCACTGACCGTGAGGCATGATCCACATCTACATTCACCCCTATTGCGTTTGAGGAGGCTACTATTCCCCAGAGATTGGGATCACGGTCTTTGCCTCACGCGTGAACAAAACTCCGGAGAAAGAGGCCACCCACCCAAGGGAATTTCTGGCTGCAAGCCAGGTGCCACAACTTGCGCGGGGCGTGTGAGAACGTGAAGAAAATAACCCGCGGTGGGAGATACCCACGCAAACATAACCAGCCTCAGCAATCATAGGCTGGGATTATTCTGATGTGGATGAGGCTGAAGCAAATCCACACTGATTGGCCTCAGGTTTCCACGCGCGAGCAGGTGAGCGTCTGCAGTCAAGCTGACCACCCGACCAAGAAACTAGCCGGTCGGAACACTGGCAGTAAAATGTCTTCCAGGCGTGTGAAAGTTGCCTGTGTATGACCCGTTGGGGGGTGCGTATGAAAGCGTGTGGCTGCCCGACAATGAGCACGCGCAATGAACAAGCAGGGCCAGTCATTGTTGGCCCCGACAATGGCACCGGAGTGAATCCACTGTTTGTGTATTACCCAAATAATAAGTCATCCCATTATGACCCACTTTCATTAACTCGGATTACACCCGCGTCTATGCCATTGTTAGGCAGAGCTCTCCAAAAAGGTGCACCAAAGGGATGTAGTTGAGATATATGACTCAATGGCTTGACGTGATTTTCATGTTACATTGCTGAACAGCTTTTGCTCTGCCCCGCAGCATACATTTACACAGGTGTACTGCGTACTACAGTGTTGGCTGTACAGATCAGGAAGGTGTTATACTACTTGAGCCTGCATGCATATAGCGAATGTGCATGCACCTTCCAATCGTTTGCATATACGTAGCTCATGTGCCACATGCTCAGCATTGCGTTTCACCCGATTTTCACACGCAAGCTGAGCATATCATGGTCAAAAGCACCGTGTGAAAGTGCTCAGTAAAGCCATGTACTGAACTATTTTTGCAATAGTTCATTGGAAGGCTCAGTTTGGAGCACTTCACCAAAGCGTGTGAAATGCTGCAGCTGGGTGAAATGTCACCCGATGCTGTGCCAAATGCTCAGATTGTGGGCATACAAAAACGACTGAGCAATGGCTCAGCATGGTGCATTTGATATTTTTATATCAATAGTTCAATCACTGTGCCATTAAAATGTTCAGCCACTGAGAATTTCAATTATGACCCGAAAGAAAACCTGAGCAATGGGTTGAGGCAAGCTCACGCTGTATTCACTTGTGTTACAGCCCCCCCTTTGTTCACATACTATTACCAGGCCATACGGCTGGTAATATTGCCGCGGTCACTTGTGACCAAATGCACCGGGTGCATTTCTGCATGGGTCACTTGTGCATTCCACCCACCATGCACATTCAACAAGGGCCTCACGACCACCCTCCCGGGTGATCGGGTGGCTCTTTAAGGAAAGAAAGGGGATTTGACTCAGCTTCACAATTTAATAAATTGCAATACTCAGCGGTGCATTTGATATTGTTATATCAATTGTTCAATTACTGTGCAATTCAAATGCTCAGCCACTGAGCATTTCAATTATGACCCGAAAGCAAACCTGAGCAATGGGTCGAGGCAAGATCACGCTGTATTCACTTGTCTTACAGCCCCCCCTTTGTTCAAAGACTATCACCAGGCCATAAGGCTGGTGATCTTGCCGCGGTCACTTGTGCATTGCACCCACAATGCACAATCAATAAGGGCCTCACGACCCCCCTCCTGGGTGATCGGGTGGCAATTTAAGGAAACAAAGGGGATTTGACCCAGCTGGACAATTCAATAAATTGCAATACTCAGCCAGACCCCCATTGTTCTTCTGCCTCACGCGAGCATTTCACTTCTCAGTTGCAGCATTCGCTGAGACTCAGCTTCAATTTTGCCCACACGCCTTGAAGCTGAGACTTTTGCGGGTGCTGCAACTGCTGAGATCGTCTCAGCTTCACCATGGTATAAAAGACCATCTTCACACGACACGCACTTCACTTTCTTTCTCACCCGCTCCACTTCGTTCAACCTCACCCGCGTTTGTCCATCTTGTGCGTATTCCCCTTCGTCTTCCTGCCTTTCTATTTTTGTCTTTCGCACTCCACTAAACCC
Organism: Austropuccinia psidii; assembly: GCA_023105745.1. Taxonomy (NCBI): domain Eukaryota; kingdom Fungi; phylum Basidiomycota; class Pucciniomycetes; order Pucciniales; family Sphaerophragmiaceae; genus Austropuccinia; species Austropuccinia psidii. Next base: position 57,046,332 of record JALGQZ010000004.1, read on the forward strand.
ACTTCCCTTCCTTTTGCCTGTTTGTTTATTCTTCTGATCCGTTCAGAACCTCACTTCTATCCACCTCGTGCGTTACCTCTTTTTTAAACTTTTGTCGACATTACATACCGATATTAATACTTATTTTTCTTCACGACTCTTTTCCAGACTTTTAAAACCTTCGGACTAGAGCGTTCTTATTTTGTTTCCGATTTAAATTTATAATTCATCGTACATCTTCATTTTTTCTCTTGATTGTTTACTTTGTATGCAGTTACTAACCTCAATTGTTTTGTTTTTAGATGTTGTGCACTTTATGCACCAAGCGGGGTATCCCCTGCATTCGCTCCTCGACGACGAACGACGCTTGTGATGCTTGCCGACAAGCACACAAGAAATGTTCGTTCGTTGTCCGCCCCTTCCGACCACGAGGCCAGAGGAGTTCCCGCCCAAGACGCCCTCGCGAGGACTCCTTTGTGGTCGACGATGATGAAACCATTTCCAAGCGTGAATGGACGCCGGGCCCCCAAACAGGGCAATGGGAACGATTCCGGACGATCAGCCCTGTCCCCTCCAGTATCGATTTGTCCACTCCCCCTCCTAGGCCACCATCCGATGGTCACTTCACTCCTTGACCGGAGCGAAGTGATTATCCGGCCGATGAAGGATGGCGATGGCGAGAGGACATTCAAACTTGGGCTGATTGTCACCATGTCTTGTCACTGATGGGATTCAAACGCCAAAGTAAGTTTTCTTTCTCCTCCTTATCTCATTTCTCTTCACGCAATAATACTGACTTTTTTCCATTTCTCATAGACCAAAAAACCCCCGAATCCCCCCCGACAAGAATCTCCCGTGCCTAGTTTGCCTCGCGAGCAAACCCCCCGGCAACCCACTCCAGGCCCGAGTGGCACCCGATGGTCTGAGGAATTATTCCGCGGTAAGCAGCCAAACTTTCATTTCATTTTCACTTTCACATTCGAGTCGAGTGAACTGACTCTTACTCCTTTTCTAGAACCCTCCCGAACGGAAGAGCCACCTATTACTGGCCCGAGTCCAATGTCCCAACAACCTGAGGACGATACAACTCGTGAGCCAGAACCCGAGGTGGCTCCTACGCAATCCACGGAGGAAGCTTATGGTAAGTCACCCCTTCTTTCTCTCTTCAATCCATATACCCTTTTCCTCATTTTTTCTTCGACCGTCTCCAGATCGTCCCGCCACTCCTCGCTTGATCATCATCATCGACGATACGCCCGTCGGATCCCCCCTCCCCCTCCCCCTTCTTCTTACACGACTCACCCACCTTCCCCTTCCATTCCCCCCCCCTCCACTCCAACCCCGGTTCCCTCCCCAGAGATCCCTTCCAGTTCCCCTGAGAACCCCAACGCCTCCTCCCCCCCGGTGCCAAGCTCCTCTCATTCCCACAATGAAGCTCGCCAGGAATTCACCGACCTGCGACCGACCCTAATGATTCCTCGAGCCATCGTCCATGATTCGATCAACCGAATCTTGTTGGAGCATCGTTGCTTGCTCCACATGATTCCTTTCGTGGATGCAGCTCATCGAAACGAGATGCACCGGGAATTCCGGGACGAACTAAACTGCCTCCTTGCCCAGGCACTGGAGGCTTATCCAAAGGAGGACATAACCGGGATAGTCTCCAAATTCCTCGAAAAATAAAAATTTAAAAAAAAAATCCCATTATTTCCACTTTTTATCATTTGTAATACTTTCTTTTAAATAAATTATCATTTGTAATCAATTATTATTATGTTCAAATTCTATTACATTCTTTGTTCACGTAAAAATTACTTATTTCCTCCTTAGAGAAAAACCCTGATTGCGTGAGAATTATTTTTGTAAGTGCCCCACCAGGCGTTTGAGTGAGTATTTGTTTTCGTGAACCTCTTTTTCTCAAAATGCGCCAATAGTTGCCGTTATCCTCTCCTATATTTTCTTCTTCCATGGTTTAGAGCCATATCCATTCTTAACTGTAAAAAAGCGGGAGGTTCCCGTATGTGAGCAATCCAGTCCAGATTCGTGAAACATGGCCTTTCCTATGGTCACACGCTATTAATCTTACTCATGTATTGAATTGTTTAAATTGTCTGGAACCTTCACAAGCGTAAGGATTGGCGTGTGACATGTCTGGAGCCTGCACAGGCGTAAGGATTGGCGTGTCAATTGTTGGGAGCCTGCACAGGCGTAAGGATTGGCGTGTGAATTCTTGGGAGCCTGCACAGGCGTAAGAATTGGCGTGTGAATTGTTGGGAGCCTGCAAAGGCGTAAGAATTGGCGTGTGAATTCTCGGGATCCTGCACAGGCCAAGAAATTTTCAGCATTGTGGGGAACCTTCACAAGCGTAAGGATTTGCGTGTGAATCGCCGGAAGCCTGTACAGGCGTAAGGAATTTTTACCATTTTTGGGAACCTTCACAAGCGTCAGGATTGGCGTGTAAATTTTTGGGAGCCTGCACAGGCGTAAGGATTGGCGTGTGTAGCGTCGGCACCCCGCATAGGGGTAAGGAACTTTTAGCATTGGCAGAACCTGCACAAGCATAAGGTTTTGCGTGTGAAGCATTCGCATCCTGGACAATAGCAACAAACCAGGACAGATGTACGATGGCATGCCACCGTACATAATCCACTTCACCCCTTTTTCATGTGAGACACCCCATCTCCCGCACTCGAATCCATCCAATCCTGGTGTATTTTGTCCTCTGCCTTACCCCACCATTACTTACCCAACACACATGAAAAACTCCTCATTCTTTGAATTGGCATGAGATTGTATTACCATCCCTGATTTGATAGCCCGCTCTCTCGCCAATCTCATAATAGCCATGGTTTTTTTGCCAAATTGTTTTTGCTAACCTGCTTGAGCATTGTGCGGACATACCCACTAGTGTCATGCTTTCGTTGTCCTGTGCTGGATCAGTATAATGAGCAAATGTACTACTGGCCCACACTACCTGAATGAGCCCATGACATGCGGATAGATCAATCCAAAAATGCTCATTTGGGAAAATCAATTTTCCCCCTGTACACCGCTTTGACGCATCTCTTTGAATTTGGCCGGTCCGCTTATCAGCTTGAAACCACCATCCCGAAGCATACTGCGATGCATCCTTATCAACATGAGGTGCGTTTTTGAATTCATTCATGGTGAAAGTGAGTGCGGAAGCGAACTCGAATGCACCCTGATTTGCCGGAATATTGCCTTCATAGTTGACTTGATCAAAAGACGGAACCCCCAATGAATTGTAGGAATTTTGAATCTTCTCAAATAAATTATCCCCAACATATGGTAAGGATTGACCTAGAATGCAACCCACCGAGCTAAGATTGGCACCTCGGTTCCGCCATTCATCTTTTGCATTTTCAATTTTGCCAGCACTTCCATACAGACCAAATTGTTCATTCTTCGTGGTGCATTTGCGCCACCCAATCGCAAACATAAATCCCCCCAGTAATGCTCCATTTGTTGCAATAGGGTCAGTGAACCTCTTTTCGCGAAATAAGAATTGTGATAATTCATCCCATTGATTGACCTCGACTTCACTCATTGTTGTGAATGGTCGGAATTCGACAAGGGCAATGAGTAATCTGGTTGAAGAGAAAATTGCCACACGGCCAAAGTGAATGCGTTTGATCTGATTGACATCCACAACCCTCTGAATTTCACTTGGGGTCATATTTGCTGATACTGGCATTGATATTTGTGCTGTTGGGCGAGAGGAGGAAAACAACCTATTCATTCGGCTCGTTTTGCGCTCATTTGTCTTTTGGGATCTGCTACTATTCCCAAGTGGTTGAGGGATCACTATGTGTTGAAGCACACAAGATATCAGATACTGCCAAGGAGCTTTCTTCGGCACACATCCTTGAACTTCCCTGTTGGAGCCCACACGACATCATGACATTGGCACAATCTGAACCGACTAAAGCCAATGTTCTTCCGTGGGGCCCAATGAGGGTGCCACATAAATGTGGAAGCATATATACACTGAGATTAAGCGAGTAACTCACACTTTCCTTCCTCAGCCCGACGCTTTCTCACGAGTTCCCTTTTACGCTCTTTTCCTTTTTTGGTGAATGCCATGCTTTCAGCAGAAATTGAAATGAAACCAAATGATTACTGATTTCTTAATATTACCTAAATTGGATTGCGGTGGATGAATATTTTTTAATTGCGGTAAAAAGAAAGCTCACGCCTGACCTTGGCAAATTCACGATCTCAAATACCTGAACCTGAAAATTGCAGTGGATAGTGCATTATTCAATTTTACACATTGATGTTCCCATGCAATCACTTTCCAATCCAACCATTTGGAATCTTGCAAGCACATGCAAATGCAATTTGCATCCTGCTGCGGATCCCTAGCTATCCTAGTCCTCTTGAAAGACACAGGAACATTTGGCCTATTATGGGCTGGCAGGAAGGAATAAACGCGACCTCCCGCAATGCCCCCGCGTGTGCTACTCGCGGGCACAACGCCTGACTCAGCTTGCGTCTTGTCGGAGTCTTTGCAATGATGTACGGAGGCATGCCGCCGTACAATTACTATTGGTACTCAGACTGTGGCATCCGGGCAGTAGTAGGATAGGAAGTCATGATTATTAAATTCATAAATAACTTTGCAAAATTCAATTACAATCTATCTAGTACAAAGCTAATCTAAAATGGGTCAATCCTGGTTGTGAGCTTTGCTGACCTGGGTACCGTCAAGGTGACCTCATCACTTGAACCAAGACCGCGTTTCGCCACCCAGGCATCACCAAAGTCTAATACTAAGCATCGTGCAAATTCAAATCTAAGAGGTACAGTGGGGTTGAAAGACTCTGATGAGAAGAAACTTTTATTCAGTAAATTACATATATACTTATTAGTACGTAGCCACACTGGCTCCACTAGATTTTTACCCTCTGAAAGTTTTGCGGAAATGTCAATTAGTGATAAAGCCCCTTTAACTGAGCTTGTTCTCCAGTCATCTGAGCATACCATCAAACCACGAACCCCCGCCGCACAGAATGCCGCTAATATACCATAGCAAATTCGATTTATTCCGAGATTCTTGTGACACGCCAAAAGGTCTTTGATGGCCTCATTTTTTTTTGAGTTCGTGAGTTTGCCTTTGATGCCATTAACTTCGACCTTTGTATGTGCACGTACCATGTTGTACGCAATCATCAAATGGATAACTGTATCCATTAGATCCTCCAGGTTCTTGTGCGGCTTTGTGGATATCTCATTGTCAGCCCCGCCACCTTCAATGCTGAGTTGGGTTGCACGTTGCTTTGATTTACTCAAGCAGGAGGCCAGGTATTCAACTGCTCCGCGTTCGAGTCCAAGAGGATTGGTCGAATTTGATGTTGGTGCAACATATGGTTTGGGTGCAACCACATTGTATGAGACTAAACTAATGGATTCAAACATAACATTTGCCCAAAAATGTTTAACTGGATTCGCGGGGTAAAGAAGGCTCTGAACCATTTTGAAGAAGGAGTGTTCTGATTTTTGGAGATTATCTGGAGGTTTAGCTGATTCCTTCATCAATTTGAGATTCCAAATGTTGTGATCAAAAAACGCTTCTGTTTCGGTTGGCTTAAAAAAATCTAACCCTGTATATTGCAATTTATATCACCAGTCAACAGCCAATAATCAATTATCATGCACAAAGATAAAAAAAAACTCACCTGCCATCTCAAGGTCCTCCAGCCAAGCCGACATTTTAAGCTCTCGGTTACTGATCACCTTAATACCAACGGGCAGGAATGTATGAGCATCCTTTGTTGGTAAATTGTCCCATCTATTTTTGTAAATCCTATTGATATTATCAAGCCCCCTTTTCCATGATTGTTGAGAAATGTTGGAATGATAATTCAAAATGCCTGCAAACTCTTCCATGCGGGATAAAAATATTCCTTGAAAATTCGCAGCGGATGACACTTCGGGCTCAGCGTCGGGAATTATATCAGTCATATCTCGTCCCATTGTATCATGTTTAATTGTTTCCCTTTCTTGAAAGGCTTGAATATTCCAAGGAGAGGCGGGAGGGGTTGCATCATGCATTGTTTCATTGGGTATCGGGGGGCTTTCAGTATGTGGACCTTGATCATGGATTGTTTCATTGAGTATTGGGGGGGGTTCAGTATGCGGAGGTTGATTATCAACATGGTCCCCTTCAACATTGATAATTTCATGACCTTGATTGTGAGAATCGTTTGCGGCTTCAAAGGTACGGCGTTTTTTGTTTGTTTTTTTGGTCGCATGTATATTTGGTCTTTTTCCTAATCCTTTGCCTGGAAATCCAATTACGACTCGAGATCCTTCAGGTAGAGATTCTCCCACCTCCACACCTGGGCATATATTGTAAGCAGCTATTTTTATCAATTTTGATTTGAGTTATTAATGGACTTACGGTTCAAATCCATTTTGAGCAGGCTCATGGCTTCAGCAATCTTTTGACGCACATAATCAGGAATTTTACTATCATTTTGGATTTTTTCGAGCCTTGGGATTGTTTGAGCAATGTTGGAGACAAACATGTTCCTTGGATATAATTTCCACCTCCCCACTGAAAATTACATCATCTTGCCCATCATCTTCTGTCGGTGCACAAGGTTCAACAGTCTTTTCCTTCTCATAACTTTTAAAATTCGGTTTCTGAGAGCTTGGAGGCTGCCCTGAAATAAAGACTATGACACAATATCAGGTTTTGAGAGATTTGAAATATTCAAGATGGATACATACTCACATTCCGGAAGAACTGGTGGATCTTGATTATCTTCATGTGACTGGCTCTCTACTTCAATGCCTAATTCACGACTACTGGCGATATCAGAGATTTCACTTCCACTCTCTGGGGCTGAAGTTGGTTGTTCATTGAATTCATGTGAATTTCCCGGGGTTCGGGCCATGGCGGAGGTAGTTTATTAAGCAAATAGATGGTGACGAGTGGATTGATAACTTGTTTGAAAATTTTTGAATAAAAAGATCAAAACTGAAGAAAAAAGGTGGAAGTAAAATAATCGCATTTGCAAAATGCGATTTGTCGGGAAATTGAAGGAGGCGATGTTTTGCAAATTATTTCATATCATGCAAATGAAATCACTTCCCTGTGAGACATTGAATAAAGTTGACTAGTGAGAAACCTACTAAAGTCAACTTTTGAACTATTCAACGCTCATGAGGTAAGGACTAAGCAAAGTGTTCATTTGATTGATATGAAATAAAATGGTTTTGTCGGCAAAACAGGAGACACAATTCTTGTCTTAAATAGTCCACTTATTATGTTTTAATTTGTGAGTCTCATGATTTAAACCCTAACCACAACATTGTGAATATACTGACCAATTTCCCCTTAGGTCCTGTTGGGAGAGAAGGCCACTCAGCATATTTCGGGGATTGCCTTCATTGTGTACGCCAACAAGCCACCGTACACTATGGATGTAGTACGGAAGCGTAAGGATATGTCGTGTCGGGAGCATGTTGAGAGGCACTCCGCGAGCGTAAGGATAGGTGGTTTCGGGAGCATGTCGTGAGGGCACCACACAAGCGTAAGGATAAGTGGTGTCGGGAGGGCATTACACAAGCGTAAGGATAAGTGGTGTCGGGAGCATGTCGGGAGTGCACTCCGCGAGCGTAAGGATGGTAAGCAGTGTCGGGAGTGCACTACACAAGCGTAAGGATAAGCAGTGTCGGGAGCATGTCGGGAGGGCGCTACACAAGCGTAAGGATAAGCAGTGTTGGGAGCATGTCGGGAGGGCACTTGAGCGAGCGTAAGGATAAGTGATGTCGGGAGTGCACTCCGCGAGCATAATGATCGTAAGCAGTGTCGGGAGCATATCGGGAGGGCACTTGAGCGAGCGTAAGGATAAGTGATGTCGGGAGCATGTCGGGAGTGCACCACGTGAGCATAAAGATGGTATGGGCGGGGGTGTGAAAGCGTAAGGAGTGGTGAGGACGGAGATGGGGGGGCAGTGTCGGAGTCTCATCTGGAGGGTGGTGCGGGCTCGTAATCATGCGAAGCATTGGGGCGGATTAGGTGGGGATGCGGAAGCCAATGAGGTGAAATTACCCAAACATTGTGAATAGTGTTGAAATGGGTTTGGGCTTTGAGTGACATTCGCATGTGACACATGTGACGATTGACGTTGTCTTGACGCTGACGTGACGTGACCCACTAAATCCAGTGACTATAAAGTGACACTAACGCGACTGAAGCAAGATTTTATACTGACAGCGGTGCGACGTGAAGTCAATCACCGACGATTGACGCAAGATTCGCCCTGGTGTTATGTCCCAAGAACACCTGATTTCATCATAATTTGAATCTTGAGAGTGTTGGCATAAAATGGCCAATACTTGAGGTTTTGGACCATTTCAGAAGTCCTGGCCAAAATCTCTGATTTTGTGATTAAAGGGGTTTTTGGCCAATTTGTGCAAAAATGCGCATATATGCCATAATGGCATATATTGGTGAAAAAGTTGAAAAAAATGATTAATGATGAAAAAATGGCCTTATAATGGATTCTGGATATTTTGCGCATTTTTGCGCAAAATGCGCAAAAATGTGCAAAGTGCGCCAATGCGCAATTATGATGAAATGGGAAAAAAAGGCCTTTTGAAGCCTTTTGCGCAAAAGTGCGCAAATGCGCAAATTTTCCAATATTCATAATTAAGCATATTTTGATGAAAAATGATAAAAATGAGCTATTTTGAAGTTTTGAGGTCTGATATGGCCATTTGTGCCAAAGTTCATAAATTCATGAAATTGACCAATTGGGCCATTTGAAGCAGTTTTTTTCTTTTTGATCTTGATTTCTTCTTGAATGTCTTTCTTCTTATCCCCTCCTTGACTGGTCAATTGCCATAAATGCCTTGCTGATTGGGTTTTGGCTTTCAATTTTGATCTTAAGGGATGAGTTTAAGGCTGACTTGAAGAAGTTTTGATGAGGGTTATCTGTAGCTGGTATTTACGATTACTAGTGTTTTACTCTTTGATTATTGAATGAATTGACTCCCCAAACATGACATGGGAGTGATTACTACTGCTTTTGAAATAAGAAATGAAAATAAAACATAGAAGTAAAAGAAAATTAAATAAAATAAAAATGAAAAAGAATTGAGAGAAAAAGAGAGTAAAGAAATAGAAATAAGAAAATTTCTGAGGATTTATCTTCTTGTGGTGAGTTGCTTGATTTTGGCCAGAATTTTTCCTGAAAAGATAAAACAAAACATTTGATTCTCACAAAGTGGCCAAGGTGTTGTTTTACAAGAAGTAGAACCCTCAAATATGCATACCAGGAGATGGAACTTACTTTCATAACTTCCACTCCTAACCAAGCATCATAAAAGAATAGAAAACTTTGCCATAAATGAATTTTAGTTAGAGAATGTCTTGAATAATATTGAATGGCATAATTTGGAATAAAATTTGTGAAAGAAGGAAAAGGAATAAAAAAGAAAAAAGGAAATTTGGCCATATCTTGATGAAAGGTCCAAAGCTGGGGTATTGATGTTGCAAGGCCTTCTAAACCTGTCCAAAGAAATTTACAATTGCTCAGAAGGTGGCTGTGAGCCTTGAGGTATATTTTACATACCCAAATAGGCCACAATTATCTTAAAAAGAAATTTTGAATTATGCATAACTCATAAGTCATGCATATATCCAAAATTCATCATTTTCAATTTCAGAAAAGATGAATAACTGTTTATTGAGTAAGTAAATCCATGGATTTAAGACCAGATTTGGATTCTACACAAAAATTCACCTAGGGTAGCCCCATAGAGTGAATAAGCTCAATTTAAGTATTTGAGGTGGTAAAATGGAAAATACTTCAATACCACATCATTAATACCACATAAAAGATCCGTGAAAATTTTTGTTTTTCTTGATTTTAAGCCAAAATAATGGGAAAGTGAGAAATCCCATGTTACATATACACTAAGAATAGTGTTATGCATGTTTTGAGCACTTAATATCATGTTATTCTTATATGGACTTTTGGTACACCCATAGTGGATATCTCACTTTAAGCTTAAATTTCTATTTTTACGTGAAAAATAAGCAAGGGGGACAAAAGACATCAAAGAGAGCCACGGTACCCAACTTCTGAGGCCTCAGAGGCGTGGATAGCTCCAGAGCATGGATCCATGGCTCATCTTGGCCCAATTGTTAAACTAAAACTCTTTGGGAACTTGGTTACCAAGTTACACCTACTGTAATCATAAGAAAATAGCAAATAACCTGCTATTTTGACATGCCAAGGAGGTAATGAGCTACTTAGACTCCTGTAACCACGTCAATTCTTGATGACTTTCCCTGACTAGACCCTAAAAGAGTAATTAAAACCCTTTTGGGACCCATATTCATTGATTTACCTCATAGCAACCAGCTAAATACTGCTATTTGCAATTCTACTGTCACAGGGGCTCTTGGACAGAAATACAAGAGTGGCCTGGCACTCAGAAATCAGGGAACTCACTTGGAAGACTCCAAAAGGATAAAGAATAAAAATAATAAGAATGAATTCCTCTAAAAGATATGCAGGTACAAGATGAGATGCAAAAGAGGAAGGGGAAGCCAAATGGCCAAAGAGCCAACCAAGTAAGTCCTTAATCACTGTTTCAACCTGCCAAAAATGAATAATGGAATTAGTAAGGATATGACCACCAAATATCCATTGACAGGCGAAGAAAGAGAAAGAGAAAGGTGCTAAATGACTGACTTAATAATATCAGTATTTGCTTAACTAAAGTGAAAAGAAAATAGAGATAAAATAAAATCAAAATATATTAATTAACTGGGGAAAACCCCCCAGGGTGGAAAGGGTAGCCGGTATATGTGAAAAGTTGGGAGCTTGAGTTCTTCAGGCTGAAAACTGATCTGTATTGATCCTTGAGGCTGTATTGATTCTTTTGGGAATTGATACAGCTGGCTAATATTGAAATTGAATTGGGTTGAATGAATTTCCCATGATTGAAAATGAAATACAGGTCCTGATGGATCCAGACTGTATTGAAATGAATATGGTTGCCAAGATGGATTGAGTGGAGCTTTGACACTTGACAACTTCTATTTGGCATTGCCTCTTGAATACACTTGAGAATGAATTGAAAGTATTCCCTTGGAATGAATACTTGGAGTGAGAATAACCAATGACTGCTTGATGGCGTCATTGGTCTTTGACGCTGAAACACTTGCTCTTGAGCCTTGATGATTCCTCTGAATGATTGGGTGCCTTGATGACGTGATGAGATGTTGGAATGTTGAAATGAACATTTGATATTGCCACCATTGAATTGCTGTTGAAAAATGATGCACAATGATATATAACATCATTTATGGCATATTGGTTGATTGGCAAGAAGATTACGTCCAAAGGTCTTGAGATGGAAAGGCAGAGGGAAAAGGATGGATGTAATGGCTTCAGAGCTTGGAATGGTGTTTCTGGGCCTTTTGGGGTTTTTGGCCATTTTTGGGTTCTGAGCCAAAAACTGGCCCAAAAGGCGGGAAAGTGTCTTTTGGACACTTTGCGTCAAAGTGCGCAAAAATGCGCAAAATGCGCAAAAGTGCGCAAATGCGCAAAGTGCGCAAAAGTGCGCAAATATGCGCAAATGCGCAAAGTGCGCAAAAAGTGCGCAAATGCGCAAAAGTGCGCAAAATGCGCAAAAAGTGCGCAAATGCGCAAAAAGTGCGCAAATGCGCAAAAGTGCGCAAAATGCGCAAAAATGCGCAAAATGCGCAAAAATGCGCAAATGCGCATTATGAGCCCAAATGGCCAAAAACAGCCATTTGGGCCATTTCCCCTGGTTTTGAGGGAAATGACCAGAAATACCCATTTGGCCATAAATTGCCGCTATGGGTGCTGGATTGAGGTGAAGGGCCATTAAGGCCCCAAAACACAAATGGCCATAAATGGTCCATGAGCTGATGACGTGGCCATATTGGCCACTGGTGATGGATATGGCCAATTGGCCATAAAAGGGCTGTGGCTTGATATGCCATATGGGGATCCAAGGAAGTGAATTGCCATGGTTGTGACATCTACGTAGAAATGAGGTAAAAACTTCAAAAATTCAATAAAAATACAATTCTTAATGAATCTTTATGAAACTTTCAGGACCAATAGAGAACTGTATTATCTATGGTACAACCAAAAAGAATTACAGTTTTACTAGTAAAATTCAAAGTTTTACTTATAGTCCATGTTTGACCATTCTACGTGAAACACTGAATCTTCAAAAATTCACAGTAATTAAAACCTGTGATGAAATTGGCAATAACATTGATAACTTTGAGAAATCAATGATTATTTTGGAATAAAAGAAGATTTACAGATGTTACTCCTTTTATTCTTAACCATATTGAGGTTGGTAGTCACGTAAAAGCATCAATTAAGTAATTATGATAATCTTACATGATAACAGATGATGCAATCATTAATGCAAAAAGGCTTATTGTTTTATCACTCAGTTTTTTTTCAGTTTGCTCCATGGCACGCCTCTGTGAGCTGTTGTTGACTTAAAAGAAGCCTCTTCTTGCTGTTTTTTCTGTATCATCATCTTATTATCATTTTATATCATTGTTACCAACAAGTAAGTATTAGTTAAACTATTCTTAAGTGTTTTAAATCTTTCAGAATCAATAAGAAGGACGTGAAATCATAGAATCCAACTATATATTGTTGTAATCCTGCTATAAATCATTTTGATCCCTTAAATCCACAATTCTATGCCAAATTTCTCTACTTTTATCCATCAATAAGTTCTTTGGAGTATTAGTGAGTCATTTATCCTTAATTCTTAAAGTTTTTCTCTAGTAATAGTTTTCTTCAAGGATTATCTTTATAATCATTCTTTCAAAAGATAATTATATATTAAAATAATTTTATTATTTTAATAAAAGAAGGTTTCATTATTAAATTCTTCTTGTAATTGTTTCTTGTAGACAATTACTCGCTCACTGTTAAAATCACTAGTAGTGCTTAACACGTGAAAGAAATAATTCTTTAATTATTGAATTGTGGTTATAATAATATTTTATTATTATATTTCATAAGAACAGACATAGTACTGTTGATTAATAGTAATATTATCATCAGTTTCATAGTCACATCTTACAGTGGCCAAGGTGATGCTTAGAACATATTTGGGTAGAATACCCCCTTAAAGGTGCATTCCAGGAGAGTAACTTTTTTTCATAAAATGCAATCCCCACCAAGCACCATAAATCAAACTCTTGAGGAATTTGGGCCAGGCTTGTCTGGATACAAAGTGTGAAAGTCCTTGACAAGGTCTGGGGACTTGGTAAGGTTGGAAGCTGGTTCCCAAGTTGTTCTTTCTGGGTCTTCATTGAATCCTTTCCACTCCAGTAGATACCATAATGTACCTCTCTTGAGTTTTGAGTCCAGAACCTAAGCCACTTCCCATTCTTCTTGCTCTTCCACTATTACTGGAGGTGGTGGCAATTGGTGTCAATTTGGGATAGCTGGTTGCTTCACTGGTTCTAACAAGGACACATGGAAGAAAGGCTGAACTGACTTCCATTGTTGAGGCAACTTGAGGTGATATGCATGGCTGCCAATCTTCTTGAGAACTTCAAAGGGTCCCAACAATCTTTCTGAAAGTTTCTTGGTGGGTGTTTTTGCCTTGATGTTCTTGGAAGCTAGCCATACTTTGTCCCCAGGTTGGAAATCAGGTGGAATTGCTCTATTTCTATCTGCATGCTTCTTAAAACGCTTTATTGCTGACTCTAATTCTTCTCTGACAACTTGCTGTACTCATTGGAGTTTTGATGATAACTTTCCAGCAGGTGTATCTTGAGAAATGCGAATTGAATCAAAGCTGGGATTTCTTCCATAAATAGTAAAAAATGGAAACTGTTTTGTTGATGAATGTTCTACATTATTATAGGCAAATTCAGCCAGAGGGAGCCAGGTGTGCCAGTCATCTTGATGGTAAGTGACATACATCCAAAGATACTGTTCTAGAATCTGATTTAGCCTCTCTGTCTGTCCATCTGTTTCAGGGTGAAAGGCAGTTGAAAGATCTCCTGATATCTTGAGCTGCTGTAACAATTGAGTCCAAAATTATGAAACAAATGATGAACCTCTATCACTAACAATACTGATTGGAAGACCATGTTTGGAAAAGACATGACTAATAAAGATTTGAGCTAAGTCCAAAGCAGTGATTGTTGAATAAGTTGGAATAAATATTGCCATTTTTGGAAATCTGTCTACAACTACCAAAATTGAATCAAAGTTTCTTGACAAGGGAAATTGAGTGATAAAGTCCATTGATAAAGAATTGCAAGGACCAGATGGAATTTGAAGAGGCTTCAGTAGCCCAAACTTCTGATGGTGGATGTTCTTGTTTCTTGAACATTGCTGACATGAGGACACATAGTCCTTGATGATTTGATTCATGCCAGCCCAATAAAAATCCTTCTTGATGAGCTTGAGAGTCTTCTCCTGGCCAGGATGGCCAGCCAACGGTGAGTCATGACGCTTTTGAAGAATGTCCAATTGAATTTCATGATTGCTTGGAATGACTACTCTATCTTTGAACAATAATAATTTTGGTTGAGGTTCAAGAGAATGTGTCTGGGACTGATTCTCCTCTTGCTAATTGCTTGAGGATTTCCTTATAATCTTTGTCTTGCCATACTTGTTTTTGAATTTGATCAACTACATCTGAAAGCATATCAGCTTTTATTGAAAAGAATCTTGACTCTTGAATCTCATTTTGCTTGAGAACTTGATGAAAATTTTGAGGATTCTTGCTGATGAAATCCACCCCCCCCTTTGGGTACACCTTGTCCCGACATGACAAGGCACCTGGTAAAGTGGCCAGCCTGCCTGGGCGGTAAGTGATGATAAAATGGAATTCAGATAGAAATTCTTCCCAACAGGCTAGACAACAAGTAAGGACTTTAGAGGACATAAAATACTGAAGAGAATAATGGTCTTTCAAGACCTCAAAGGAATCAGAAAGAGAAAGGAGCAATGCTCTCCAGCGCTTGAGAGCCCAAACTATGCCAAGGAGTTCCTTGTCATGAATGTCATAGTTGAGTTCAGCTGGTAAGAGCTTACAACTAGCAAATGCAATGGGATGCTTTCCTGAGTCATTCACCTGACTCAGTACAGCCTCCAAAGCATAATCAGAAGCATCATTCTCTACAATAGTTTGTAGAGAAAGATTAAAATGAGAGATAATAGCAGCAGTGGTGGAAGCTTCTTTGAGTATTTGAAACTGACTAAGAGCTTCCTCATTGAAGATAAAGGGAGAATCTTTTTTAAGGAGGGAAGTGAGAGCAGAGATTTTTTTGGAATAATTTTTGATGAAACAATGATAAAAGTTGGAAAAGCCAAGAAAAGATTGGAGGGCCTTGATATTCTTGGGCTGAGGCCAATTGAGGATCTGTTGAAGCTTTGAATAATCCATCTTGAGGTCATCACTTGAAACATCATAGCCCAAGTATTCCACACTTGAGGCATGGAATACACACTTTGAGGCTTTAGAAAACAAATTATTGTCTCAGTCTTTGGAGAACAGAGGCCACATGTTTAACATGTTCATCCAAAGAGCTAGAGAAGACCATAATATCATCCAAGTACACTAAAACAAAAATATCCAAATAATCTGAAAGGATATCATTCACAATATTTTGGAATGAAGCTGGAGCATTGGTTAACCCAAATGGCATAACCAAATACTCATAGCTACCATATTTGATTCTGAAGGCAGTTAAGTGCTCATCCGCTTCTTTAATTCTCAGGAGATTATAAGCACCACACAGATCTATCTTGGAGAAGATAGTAGCACCATTGAATACGGTAAGAAGCTGATTCATTGGATGAACAGGATACCTGTTCTTCCTAGTGACAGCATTAATTTTGTGGTAGTCAACACACAAATGAAGGCCACCATCCTTTTTCTTAACAAAAAGGACAGGTGCTCCTGTTGAAGAGGAGCTTGGCCTTATGAAATCTTTCTCTACATTTTTTGAAAGGTAGGCCCGCAGTGTTTCTGACTCATTCTTTAATAAAGAGTAGATAACACCAACTGGAGGTAGAAGACCCTCCATTTCAATATGATTATCACAGGCGCGGTGTTGAGGAAGTTTCTCTGCTTTCACCTTGGAGAATACATCCAAATATTTGTGATAAACAGGAGGGACTACCTTCAGCACAGTTTCAATCTCTTCTGGCTCTTCCTCCTCATCCCACTGCTCCTCCAGGAAGGCATGAAAAGACAAAGGAGGAAGGTCCATATCCCCTTGAAAGTGATGAAGTGAAGATATAGCAACATCTTCTCCAACATCTTTTATCCCTTTGAAGACTTCATCTCTATATGGAAGTAATTACTGAGAGGGAAATATAGAGGGGCTATGGACAGAAGGAGGGAGTGAAGGTGTCTTAAGTTCACCATCCAAAGCAACAGTGTTGACAGCAGTGGTGAAGTCATTACTAATAGAAGGGTTAAAACCACCGGAATCCTTATGATTAGAATCATAGGTGATCAATCCACCTTTCCAATCAATAATGGGATTAAAATGGTAAATTAAATCATAGCCCAATATCAGGTCTTCTCCCTTGGGTGAATATATGATAAAGAAAGCCCATCCAAAGCTTGGGAAGGAAGGTAAATCAACAACCCACTTGGTATAATGGGTAATGAACAAGGAAATGGATTCACTGGAGTCCAGAATGAAAAGAGGAATCTTTTCAGGGAGCTCTGACATTGTCAATGAGTACTTGAGAACAAAATTCTTTGCAATAAAGGCATTTGTAGCACCAGAATCAATGAGAATACTATAAGAAATATCAGAGATTGAAGAAAAAATAAGAAACTATAAAGATCTTTTGACAATAGTATTCAGAGTGCTTAATTGTGCTCTTGAAGGAAAGAAGTGAGAACCATTGAACACATTATGATCCCCACTCAGGCTTTTCCCTGCTTGCTAGGGAAGCCTTTTGATGACCCTTGCCTATTCTCAGGCCTCTTGAAGCATTTTTCAAATTGGTGTTTACCACCACAATAATTGCACAAGCCTTCTTTGATCCTCCTCTCCTTTCGAGAACCGATTAATTTATTGTCCTTGTTGAGAAAAGCAGCATGAGGCTTGTCTTTGGACACTTGGAAATTCTTCCCCTTCTTATTCTTCTTGTGATAAGGCTTCTTATATGATGAACTTTGAGGGGGCTTGGAGGAGTTGGATGCACTGATTGGAGGCTTCTTCTCTTGATGACTACCCTTTTCCTTCTGCCTCTCATGGTATCTGGTATCTAATTCCAAAGTGATGTCCATGAGCTCTTGAAGGCTATCAAAGTTTCCAGGGTGAGAAACCAATTGGTCCAACAATCTTGATGCCAAGCCTCTCCTATACACATGAAGATAGGCCCTTTCCCCCCAGTCTCCAATTCTTGACATTAAACTTCTGAAATCTGCTATGTACAAGGAAACGTGACCACTTTCTTTCATCCTGATATTTTCTAACTCTTGTTCAGCTTTCCTGACTTCATTAGGGTCACCAAACAGAGTGAATAACTGGGTTTCAAACAACTGCCAGTTATTGAAGAGATAAGAAGGGTCTTCATTGGAGATATTTGAGAGGTGAGGTTCAATCCATTTGCCAGCTCTACCAGTAAGAAAAGAAGTTTAGTATGAGACCTTCTTCCTGTCAGAGAAGAAGTTTTCTGGGTCATTATGGAAAATTAATTGACAAGATTGAATAAATCCTCTTAATTTATAAGCTTTAGTACCATCAAAGGAATCAGGTGTGTTCATTGATGGAGTCTTGAATGCAGGGACTTTTGAAGTGTCCCTTGGGGCAACTGCTTGAGTGAGCTGACAAATGAATTGAGTCATCTGCTGCATCATTTTGAGAAAATTTGGTCCAGCTTGAGAGACAAGAGGTTGATTAGAAAGGGCTAAATTTGGAGCTTCAGAAGTCTCAGGGACACCTGCCAAGGCAGCTGCTACTTCAGTTTCTTCAGACTCCTCCTCTTCCACAGACTCCTCCCCCTCTTCATCTTCAGCTTCCCCTAATCTGCTTCTAGACCCTTGAGGAATGCTTGGATAGACACCCAACAAGCCAGAGAATGATCTTGACCTTCTTGACTTCACACCTCCTCTTCTGGAGGGTGCTGCTTCTTCCATTGGTTGCCCTCTGTCCAAGTTTGCACTCAGTTGATGAACTGTTGGTGTGCAGTCAAGAGGAGCCCTTGCTGTAGGAGTGAGAACAGCTTGATGTCTTTGAGATCTTGTATTCTTGGCTGGGAAGCTATGCTGAACTGGCATTATTGAAGCAAGAAAATAAAACTTGATGATACTTGAGAAGTAACAAGGCTTGACCAAAACAATCAAATGAGAATGTTGATGAACTTGAGAAATAAATCAATAGTCCTGAAGTGAATCAATATGAATAAATTTTTAAGAGTGAACATGACAAAGTTAAATTTGTATGAATAATCAATTTCAATCAATAAGTCAAATCAAGTCAATCAATCAATCAAATAAATCAACTCAGTTAAAAATCAAATTAATTGTGTCTTGAGGAATTCCATCAATAACTTCAAAAATCAATTTTATTTTCTTGAGGAATCAAATTCAAATCAATCAATTAAATCAAATCTTGAGGATAAATCAGCTATCTTGAGGAATCAAATCAGATCAATCAATTGCATCAAATCAGAGTCTTGAGGTAAAGTCAATTTCTTGAATAATCACATCAATCGATCAATACTTCTTGAGAATTTCAAATCAAAAATGATAGCCCCAATTCAATAAACCCCTGAAATGATGAATCAATTAATCCCAAATTCCAATCAATCAAGCCTGATAAAGGACCTGAATTCAGACAAAAAGACAAATGAGAATGATAAAGAATAAAGTGAAATGGTCTGCAGAATTTATGAAATGAGAAAGAGAATCAATTTTCATTTGAATGAAAGGAATGAGATGAAAATTGATGAGAGATAATTAAATCATAAAAATCTAAAAATCATAAAATCATGAAAATATTATAATTCAAGAATGAGAGAAATGAATAAAATGAATGAAAAGAAGACGGGGCTCTTCTAAATGAAGAGGGCCTGGCACTCAGTGAACAGACTTACTTATGGAGGGCTCAGAATAAAATACTCAATGGATAAGAGTAATGAAATGAGACGATAAGTTCCTAGTCATAAAATCATAAGCATTAAAAGATAAGAGTAACAAACAAAAGCAATAATAAAGAGACAACCACAAATAATCCTGTACCACTGTTTCAACCTGTTGAGAAAAGAGAAAAGGATTAATAAAGGATATAGCCACCCGGACTCTACTGAACAGGTGAGGGAAGGCAAAGACTAACTTAATGAATAATGAAATAATATTCCTTAAGGAGAAATAAAATAATATTAAATAATAAATCCAATATTTTAAGTAACTGGGGGAAAAACCCCCAGGTGGATGAAGAGGGGCTGGTATATGTGAGAAATACCAGCCTTGGAGTTTGAGTGTTGAGATACTTGCCTGTATGCTGGAAGAAGTTGGATGTGGGATTGAATCCTGGATTGGTGAATCCAACACAGGTTATACAGTCAATACAGGTATTTGCGCCTGTATTGATAACAGGCCTGTATTTGGGTCTTGCCTGTATGAGACTGTATTGAGGTCTGAAAACTGTATTTGGAGAATGTTGAATGAAACCCCCTTTCTGATTGGGTTTTGAAGGGTATCACTGAATTAATGATTGTTGATGATGATTGGTAATGCCCGTGCCTCGTTGGCTGTGAAAAAGGCTTCTGAACCTGTCCAAAGAAATTTACAAGTGCTCATCAAGTGGCCAAGGTGATGCTTACAGCATATTTGGGTAGAATACCCCCTTAAAGGTGCATGCCAGGAGAGGAACTTACTTTCATAAGCTGCAATCCCCACCAAGAACCATAAATCAAACTCTTGAGGCATTTGGGCCACTCTTGTCTGGATAAAAAGTGTGAAAATCTTTGACAAGGTCTGGGGAGTTGGTAAGGTTGGAAGCTGGTTCCCAAGTTCTTCTTTCTGAGTCTTCATTGAATCCTTTCCACTTCACTAGATACCATAATGTACTTCTCTTGAGTTTTGAGTCCCCAACCTGAGCCACTTCACATTCTTCTTGCTCTTCCACTATTACTGGTGGTGGTGGCAATTGATGTCTATTTGGTATAGTTTATTGCTTTCCTGGTTCTATCAAGGACAAATGGAAAACAGGGTGAACTTACTTCCAATGTTGAGGAAACTTGAGGTGATATGCATGGCTGCCAATCTTCTTGAGAACTTCAAAGGGTCCCAACCATCTTTCTGAAAGCTTCTTGGTGGGTCTTGTTGTCTTGATGTTCTTGGAAGCTAGCCATACTTTGTCCACAGGTTGGAAATCAGGTGGAATTGCGATATTTCTATCTGCATACTTTTTAAAATGATTGTCAGCCTGTGACTCAAAACAGAGCACCAGCATGACATCCAACATACCATAAGTAATGGTATGAGTAGTATTGGACAAATATAGCCAATACAAGTAAACTATAAAGAGGAAACCTCCTCAAATATAATAAGAAAGGACAAAGATATACCCTATCAAAGATAAGACAAAATAAGAAAAAACTCTTATTCTAGCCTCTAATCTAACTTATACATATTTCATGAAACCCCAACCAGAATGGTTTCTTTCTTGAAGCTCTAAGGTAGAGCTATACAATGGTATCATCTATTCATCTGTAGCACTCCTAAATCAGGAGATATCATTATACCACCTTTTTTCCACCAACAACCCCTCAAAGGTGTAGGAGGGCTTGTACAAAACTGTAAAAAAGTACAGCCAAATTGAAGGTCTGAGTGAGAGCTTTAATTTGAGATACCTTAGACCCCTCTATCTTCCAAATTGACAGAGGTATCTTGGTTTAAAGGTTTACATCTCAAAATACAGGATTTCTGAAACTAACCATATAAAGAAACCCCTGTATCTTTGGAATATATTCATACAGCTGTAAAGTGTTGTATATCAAACTTTAGATCTAATCAAGCCCTAAAATACTGTATCATTGGAATGCAGATATTTTCTAAATTGGAGAAGATATCTGGCTTGGAAGGTTTTGAAGCCTCATACTGATGTACAAAAATACATCCAAAAACGTAAAGTCTCTATAGCTTTTGCTATCTTAGAGAAGGGTAAGCATGAAACATATCAAATTGAAGAGCTCATTAAGCCCTTCAATTCTGTGCTCTTGGATTCTTGATATCTCAAAAACTGACTAAGATATCTTGTCTGGAAGTATTTTGACTAATACTGGTCTGTACCAAACCTGTACCAACCAGTACTGGCTTGATACTTAAAATAATGGTTGTTTAAAGCTTAGCCCCCCCAGAATGACTAATATTAGTCATCCAGACACTCTGAACACGTCACAATGGTGCTGACGTGGCCTGTGAAGAGTTTTTTCACCCTGTATTGATCCAGAAAGATCATTTGTGGTCCAAAAACCACAATTATGACTATGCTGATGTCAGAATTGATGGTACAGAACCACAACCCAGCCTCCAGAGTGAAAATTTTCACTCTGTAGACGTGTGAAGAGCCTACCAGTCTTTCACAGTCCTCAGAGGAGATAAAAGCAGGTCTTTCCTCACTGGAAAAGACTCATCTTATAATGAATTAACATCCTTACGTAGTAAAACTGTCTTATACCAGTAGTACTCTTAGGATTATATTGATATAATTAAAATAATTAATTATTGTAGTGATTTTCACAGTAAATTGATATTAAATCATTGCAAACAGGTTCTCAATAGATTCATCACCACTGTTATCATATTACAGTAGAACCTGTTTACTATTATTAAAATTTATTTTTTGTGTCACAGTCATAGTGCTAGCTTGTATTTACTACTTTTAAGCTACTACATAGACTCACCCTGACATTTTGGGGGCCTGGCCGTTGTTTTAACCTATTCTGGACCTATTTTGGCGATTTTTGGATCATTTTCACAACTTTTGAAGGTTTTTTACTATAAAAGTCAGTACAATTTCGAGTTTTTTTTTTCATTTTTAAACTAATTTTCATCTCTTATATTATAAAAATATAATATATATTTTTTATATATTATATTTTATCAAAATATATTAAATAATATATTTTTTTTATTTTTGAGTATTTATACTCTTCAAAGCGTTAAATTGCAATTTTCATGAAAATTAATAATAATAAGTAATTATTATTAACATCTCAAACTTATTTATATATACAAATAGTATATTTAAATAGAAAGTATAATTAATTTTTACCAAATTGTGTAAAATTAATTTAAATCATAATATTTATTGTAAACCAACAATAAATATTTAAATAATAATTTTATTATTATTTCAATTCTTTAATATTCAAATTGAATATTATTGAAGAAGAATCCTTTCTACTCAAGCTGAGGAAAAATTCATCAATTTTTTTTTTTATAAAAAAAAATAAAAATAAAAATAAATAAATAAATAAATTTTAATAATAATAAGTAATTATTATTAACTTCTCAAACTTATTTTTATATACAAATAGTATATTTAAATAGAAAGTATAATTAATTTTTACCAAATTGTGTAAAATTAATTTAAAATCATAATATTTATTGTAAACAAACAATAAATATTTAAATAATAATTTTATTATTATTTCAATTCTTTAATATTCAAATTGAATATTATTGAAGAAGAATCTTTTCTACTCAAGTTGAGGAAAAATTCATCAATTTTTTTTTAAATAAAAAAAAACAAAAACAAACAAATAAATAAATAAATTTCAATAATAATACGTCATTATTATCAATTTTTCCACAAAAAATAATTATTATTATTAATTATTATTAAATTTTTCAAACATATTTTCATATAAAAATAGTATATTCAAATAAAAATATAATTTTTTTTTTCACTTTGTGTAAAATTTAGTTTGAATTAAAAGATTTATTGGGAAACCAGCAATAAATATTTGAATAATAAGTTCATCATTATTCTAATTCTTTTATATTGAAGATCAATATTATTTAATACAATCTGTTCTTTCTCAAACTGAGGAGGAAGCTGATTGAAATTTGTTATATTTGATAAATAATCAAATAACAACAAAAGAAAACTTAATCATACAACAAAATTATTGTATGATTAAGATATAGACCCTTTTCTTTCCTCTAAAGAAAGAAAAATTGTAACTATTAACAGTTGATTTTTCCATTTCAATAAGTAAATAACTTATCAATAATATTCAAGTTTAATAATATAAACTTTTAATATTAAATACTTTACTTATAAAAATAAGTGAAACAAAACTGTTATTTCTTCAAAAAATAAAAAATAAAATAATAATAATAATAAATAATTAAAACTCAAATATCAAACCAAACTCAGAAGAAATAACAGTAAGGAATTGGAAATTTTGTTTATTCAAATTGAATTACAAACCTTCTCCATTTTCTTTCAAAGTTGAAAAAATACATTCCATTTGAGACAAAATCACAGTGAAATTCATCTGTACCAGCCTCAAAGACAAGGAGGCAGTACCAACTCCCAAGCAAATTTCCAAAGAGTATAAAGCAGAAATCAGTCCAAGGGCCTTTTAAAGGTAAAGAAACCTTGGAAAGTACAGAAATTTTGTCTTTTGTCATTTTTTAACATGACAACTCCATTTCTCAGAGATCTTGGATACCCAAGAAATCAGCCAGAAATCTGGCAAAGAAGAAACAGAGGGAGAAGGCCACCCCCTTCTGGATCAAATAACCAACAAAGGACTTATTATCAGGAAACTCCTGCTCAAAGTCCCACCCCAAACCAAATTCAGCCCAGTCCAACAAAAAAATTGGACAGATGCAGGGAAAATAACTTATATTCATGTACTCCTCAAAGACTTTCCCACATGGAGTATGGACAACAAAACCTTAACCATGGGAGTATCATGGGAAGAAATTGGAATAATGAGGCAAAAAATATGAGTCAATCTTATTACTTGCCAAAAGATTCTGGAAGAAATGAAAAGTTGGAATCTCAACAGCCATTTCATACTCTCAGAAGAGACTTGAATCAGAGGGAATCAAACAGAAATCCAAGCCATAGAGAATTCTTGGCATATGGAAGAGCCCAATCTGATTCAGGAACACCAAGGCATGGAAGAAGAAATTCCATCTTTCCCACATCAGTCCAACAGCTACAGGACTTGAAATCCAAAGGACAATATTTCCAGGACTCTCCAGTCATCCCTGGTGGTTTCCAGCAGAGGACATGGAGCCCTAGTAGAAAACAAGAATTCTTTCAGGAAGGAGAAGATAGAATCAGATCCTTTGATGAAACAATGGATAAAATTGGTCCAAGAGGAACACAAATCCTAAAAGACACTGTACCTACCAATAGTGTTAGCTCAGAATCAATTGATCCTCAGCTTAAGCCTATTGATGACAAAATACCCCCTCAAAAATTTGAAACCACAGATTCCAGAGGTGTAGTTTCATATGGTCCAACATGGGTAAATTCATGGATTGGACATATGATCATGTTCAAGAAGTGACTTCAGAAATGAAAACACTCAAGGAAGAAAATTCCTTCCAAGCAACAGTCATAGAAGACTTGAACACAAATCTATCCAGAATCTGGGCAGAATTTGAAACTAAAAACAAACAGTTGAACTCAATACTAGAGGAACAACAAGCTGTGAGAAGGGATTTAAGAAATATCCAATATCAACAGGAAATCCTGGAAAAAGAAGTGGATTTTCTCTATAAAAAAGAGGAAAAAGAAGATAATTTCTTCCCTCAAACAACTCAAGATGATAAACCAATCACCAAAGTAAAAGAGGAAGAATAAGAAAACCAAGCGCCTGAATCCCAGGATCCAAAGTTAAGGTCTGAGTCTATTTACCAAGATGGTGAGAACCTCAGTTACTCTGAGAAACAAGCATTGAAGCAATTACCTGATGTGGTAAATTGGCCTAAATTCTCAGGAATTGGAGAATATGATCATATGGAGCTTATTGATTATATTAATGGACTTTTTGTTGATGTACCAAAGATACCAGACTACTGGATCACCACAAGACTCAAAACTGCATTCAGAGGCCATGCAAATATATGGTGCACTGAAATGAAAGAGATACATGGTAGGCAAAGCTGGCCATGGTGGAGAAACCAAATAATACAAAAGTACAGCAATGGTACTTGGATTTGGCAAAAAACCCTCTCTTTTGAGAGTGACAGATACTCTACAGAAAAAGACCCTTATGAATGGTGTCTTAAACAAACCAAAAGACTCAAATCTATTGATCCAAACATGACAATAGAGATGAGAAACCATAAGATTCTGAAAAAACTTCCAGGAGACTTAGAACATGCAGTAAAGTGCAGATGCAGCAAAATAAGCAGCATTGATGACATAGCAAATGTCATACAAGATGTCAGAAAAAAGACATCAATTGGCAGTAGTTCACCCTATAGGTTACATGATAGCAGAGAAAAACCAAAGATACTCATGGAAAAAGACCTCAAACCTACTAATGGTGAAGAAGCACCAAGGAGAAGGAACACATGCCATAACTGTGGATCACCTGACCACTATGCAAATAACTGTCCCAAGGAAAAAAAGAAAATATTTGCAATAGAGGAAGAGTCAGTAGAAGAACACATGGAGTACAAATCTGACTCTGACAGCATGGGAAATGGGCTAAGACAGGATTCAGACAGTGGATCAGAGCCTATTGAGCAATATTTATTAGAGTATGAGGATGAGAAAACAGAATCAGTCCTAGGAAACTCTTTGAAACCAGAACTCATTCAACCCAAAAATGGTGAAGACAGAAGTGGCAGAACCATTGCTGCTAAAGAGTATTTGGAAGTACCCAAAACTGGTATGGCCTTTATTCATGGAGCAAAATCAAAGCTTGATGTGTACATTGAAAATGAAAAGCATCCTTTGATTTTTGACACAGGAACAAATTGCTCAGTAGTAGCCAAAGAATACTTGGACAGACACTTTCCAATGTGGAATGCAGAGATACTTTTAACAAAAGCAAGAAGCTTTAAAAGTGCTGCAGGCAAAATGAAGTCACTTGGAATAATCCAAAAAATAATTATAATACCACATAAAATGGGAAACCTCAGATTACACATTGAATTTGTGGTACTTAAAAATGCTAAGTTTGATGGATTTTTAATGGGTACAGAGTACCATAGAATCTATGGCATAAGCATACATAATTACCTAGAGAGTTACTTGATAATTGGGCAAGACAAACAAGGAAAGTTCTACTTTGAAACTGACAACCCCAATCAAATAAAAAGATATTCCAATAGGTATTATTTGACAGAAAGAAGGAATAAACCACCAGAAAAAGACCAATGGGTAAAGCTGGATGATGTTTCAGATAAATATTCTTTGTTAAAAGGATCAAGATCCTCCATAAGGACAAAAGAGTCTCATCAATGATGAGCCTTTTTTGGAGGGAGGGTATGTCAGCCTGTGACTCAAAACAGAGCACCAGCATGACATCCAACATACCATAAGTAATGGTATGAGTAGTATTGGACAAATATAGCCAATACAAGTAAACTATAAAGAGGAAACCTCCTCAAATATAATAAGAAAGGACAAAGATATGCCCTATCAAAGATAAGACCAAATAAGAAAAAACTCTTATTCTAGCCTCTAATCTAACTTATACATATTTCATGAAACCCCAACCAGAATGGTTTCTTTCTTGAAGCTCTAAGGTAGAGCTATACAATGGTATCATCTATTCATCTGTAGCACTCCTAAATCAGGAGATATCATTATACCACCTTTTTTCCACCAACAACCCCTCAAAGGTGTAGGAGGGCTTGTACAAAACTGTACAAAATTACAGCCAAATTGAAGGTCTGAGTGAGAGCTTTAATTTGAGATACCTTAGACCCCTCTATCTTCCAAATTGACAGAGGGATCTTGGTTTAAAGGTTTACATCTCAAAATACAGGATTTCTGAAACTAACCATATAAAGAAACCCCTGTATCTTTGAAATATATTCATACAGCTGTAAATTGTTGTATATCAAACTGTAGATCTAATCAAGCCCTAAAATACTGTATCATTGGAATACAGATATCTTCTAAATTGGAGAAGATATATGGCTTGGAAGGTTTTGAAGCCTCATACTGATGTACAAAAATACATCCAAAAACGTAAAGTCTCTATAGCTTTTGCTATCTTAGAGAAGGGTAAGCATGAAGCATATCAAATTGAAGAGCTCATTAAGCCCTTCAATTTTGTGCTCTTGGATTCTTGATATCTCAAAAACTGACTAAGATATCTTGGTTGGAAGTATTTTGACTAATACTGGTCTGTACCAAACCTGTACCAACCAGTACTGGCTTGATACTTAAAATAATGGTTGTTTAAAGCTTAAACCCCCCAGAATGACTAATATTAGTCATCCAGACACTCTGAACACGTCACAATGGTGCTGACGTGGCCTTTGAAGAGTTTTTTCACCCTGTATTGATCCAGAAAGATCATTTGTGGTCCAAAAACCACAATTATGACTATGCTGATGTCAGAATTGATGGTACAGAACCACAACCCAGCCTCCAGAGTGAAAATTTTCCCTCTGTAGACCTGTGAAGAGCCTACCAGTCTTTCACAGTCCCCAGAGGAGATAAAAGCAGGTCTTTCCTCACTGGAAAAGACTCATCTTATAATGAATTAACATCCTTACATAGTAAAACTGTCTTATACCAGTAGTACTCTTAGGATTATATTGATATAATTAAAATAATTAATTATTGTAGTGATTTTCACAGTCAATTGATATTAAATCATTGCAACCCAGGTTCTCAATAGATTCATCACCACTGTTATCATATTACAGTAGAACCTGTTTACTATTATTAAAATTTATTTTTTGTGTGTCACAGTCATAGTGCTAGCTTGTATTTACTACTTTTAAGCTACTACATAGACTCACCCTGACAATGATTTATTTCTGACTCTAATTCTTCTTTGACAACTTTCTGTACTGATTGGAGTTTTGTTGATAACTTTCCAGCAGCTGTATCTTGAGAAATGTTAATTGAGTCAAAGCTGGGATTTCTTCCATAAATGGTGAAAAATGGTGACTGTTTTGGTGATGAATGTTCTGCATCATTATAGGCAAACTCAGCCAGAGGGAGCCAGGTGGGCAAGTCATCTTGATGGTAACTGACATACATCCGAAGATACTGTCCTAGAATCTGATTTACCCTCTCTGTCTGTCCATCTGTTTCAGGGTGAAAGGCAGTTGAAAGATCTCTTGATATCTTGAGCTGCTGACACAATTGAGTCCAAAATTATGAAACAAATAATGAACCACTACCACTAACAATACTGATTGGAAGACCATGTTTGGAAAAGACATGACTAATAAAGATTTGAGCTAAGTCCAAAGCAGTGATTTTTTAATAAGCTGGAATAACTATTTCCATTTTTGAAAATCTGTTCACAACTACTAACATTGAATCAAAGTTGCTTGACAGAGGCAATTGAGTGATAAAGTCCATTGATAGTGAATTCCAAGGACCAGATGGAATTTGAAGAGGCTTGAGTAATCCAAACTTCTTATGATGAATGTTCTTGTTTCTTGAGCATTGCTGACATGAGGACACATAGTCTTTTATAATTTGATTCATGCCAGCCCAATAAAAATCCCTCTTGATGAGCTTGAGGGTCTTCCCCTGGCCAGGGTGGCCAGCCAACGGTGAGTCATGACACTTTTGAAGGATATCCAATTGAAGTTCATGATTTCTTTGGATGACTACTCAATCTTTGAATAATAAAAATTTGGCTTGAGGTTCAAGAGTATAATCTGAGACTGATTCACCTATTGCTATTTGCTTGAGAATTTCCTTATAATCTTAGTCTTGCCACACTGCCTTCCCAATTTGATCAATTAAATCTGAGAAAACTTTGACTTTGATTGAGAAAAATATTGACTCTTTAATTTCATTTTGCTTGAAAACTTGATGAAAGCTTTCAGGATTCTTGCTGATGAAGTCCACCGCCCTCTCTGGGTACATGCCATCCCGACGTGACAAGGCATCTGGTAAAGTGGCCAGTCTGCCTGGGAGGTAAGTGATAGAGAAGTGAAATTCAGAGACAAACTCTGTGCAACGGGCTTGATGGCGAGAAAGGGCTTTGTAGGAAATAAAATATCAAATGGAAGAGTGGTCTGTCAATACTTCAAAGGAATCAGAAAGAGAAAGAAGAAAGGCTCTCCAGTGCTTGAGAGCCCAAACTATGCCAAGGAGTTCTTTGTCATGAATTTCATAGTTGAGCTCAGCTGGGAGGAGCTTGCAAATATCAAATGCAATGGGATGCTTTCCTGAGTCATTCACCTGACTCAGTACAGCACCCAAGGCATAATCAGAAGCATCAGTCTCTACAATAGTTGGTAGAGAAAGATTTAAATGGGATAGGATAGGAGCAGTGGTGAAAGCTTCTTTGAGTATTTGAAACTGACTAAGAGCTTCCTCATTGAAGATGAAAGTAGAATCTTTTTTAAGGAGGGAAGTGAGAGCAGAGATTTTTGTGGAATCATTTTTAATGACATGATGATAAAGGTTGGCAAAGCCAAGAAAGAGTGGAGTGCTTTGATGTTCTTTGGCTGAGGCCAATTGAGGATTTTCTGAGCTTTGGAAGAATCCATATTGAGGCCTTTACTTGAAAAAACATAGCTCAAGTATTCCACACTTGAGGCATGGAATACACACTTTGAGGCTTTGTCAAAAAAATTATTGTCCCTCAGTCTTTGCAGGACAGAGGCCACATGTTTGACATGTTCCTCCTGAGAGCTAGAGAAGGCCATGATATCATCTAAGTATACTACAACAAAAATATCCAAGAAATCTGGAAAAATATCATTCACAACATTCTGGAATGAAGCAGGAGCATTGGTCAAGCCAAATGGGATAACCAAATATTCATAACTACCATATTTAGTTTTAAAGGCCGCTAAGTGCTCATCCCCCTCTTTGATTGTCAAGAGGTTATAAGCACCATGCAAATCTATCTTGGAGAAGATAGTAGCACCATTAAAGACGGTAAGAAGCTGATTTATTGGAGGAACAGGGTACCTGTTCTTCCTAGTGACAGCATTAAGTTTGCTCTAGTCAACACACAAACAAAGGCCACCATCCTTTTTCTTAACAAAAAGGACAGGTGCTCCTGTTGAAGAGGAGCTTGTCCTGATGAAAGCTTTCTCTACATTCTCTGAAATGTAGGTTCGCAGTGTTTCTAACTCATTTTTTTGACAAAGGGTAAATAACACCAACTGGAGGTAGAAGACCCTCCATCTCAATATGATTATCACAGGCACGGTGTGGAGGAAGTTTCTCTGCTTTCACCTTAGAGAATACATCAAAATATTTGTGATGCACAGGAGGGACTACCTTCAGCACAGTTTCAATCTCTTCTGGCTCTTCCTCCTCATCCCACTGCTCCTCCAGGGAGGCATGAAAATATGAAGGAGGAAGGTCCATATCCCCTTGAAAGAGATGAAGTGAAGATATAGCAACATCTTCTCCAACATCTTTCATCTCTTTGAAGAATTCATCTCTTGACAGGAGTAATTACTGAGAGGGAATGATGGAAGGCATATTGACAGAAGGAGGAAGGGAAGGTGTCTTAAGTTTACCAACCAGAGAAACACTGTTGACAGCAGTGGAAAAGTCATTACTAGTATAAGTAATACCACTAGAATCCTCATGACTAGAATCACAGGTGATCAATCCATTTTTCCATTCAATAATGGGATTAAAATGGTAAAGAAAATCAAAGCCCAATATTGGGTATTTTCCCTTGGTGAATCTATGATAAAGAAATCCCATTCAAAGCTTGGGAATGAAGGAAAGTCAACAGCCCACTTGGTATAATGGGTGATGAACAGGGAAGTGGATTCACTGGAATCCAGAATGAAAAGAGGAATCTTTTCAGGGAGCTCTGACATTGTCAATGAGTACTTGAGAACAAAATTCTTTGCAATAAAGGCATTTTTAGCACCAAAATCAATGAGAATACTATAAAAAATATCAGAGATTGAAGAAAAAATAAGAAATTATAAAGATCTTTTGACACTAGTATTCAGAGTGCTTAATTGTGCTCTTGAAGGAAAGAAGTCAGAACCATCGAACACATTATGATCCCCACTCAGGCTTTTCCCTGCTTGCTAGGGAAGCCTTTTGATGACCCTTGCCTATTCTCAGGCCTCTTGAAGCATTTTTCAAATTGGTGTTTACCACCACAATAATTGCACAAACCTTCTTTGATCCTCCTCTCCTTTTCAGAACAGATTAATTTATTTTCCTTGTTGAGGAGAGCAGAATGAGGCTTGTCTTTGGACACTTGGAAATTCTTCCCCTTCTTATTCTTCTTGTGATAAGGCTTCTTTGATGATGAACTTTGAGGGGGCTTGGATGAGTTGGATGCACTGATTGGAGGCTTCTTCTCTTGATGACTACCCTTTTCCTTCTGCCTCTCATGGTATCTGGTATCTAATTCCAAAATGATGTCCATGAGCTCTTGAAGGCTATCAAAGTTTCCAGGGTGAGAAACCAATTGGTCCAACAATCTTTATGCCAAGCCTCTCCTATACACATGAATATAGGACCTTTCCCCCCAGTCTCCAATTCTTGACATTAAGCTTCTGAAATCTGCTATTTACAAGGAAACCTGACCACTGTCTTGCATCCTGAGATTGTCTAACTCTTGTTCAGCTTTCCTGAATTCATTAGGATCACAAAACAGAGTGAATAACTGGGTTTCAAACAACTGCCAGATATTGAGGAGGTAAGAAAGGTCTTCATTAGAGATATTTGAGAGGTGAGGTTCAATCCATTTGCCAGCTCTACCAGTAAGAAAAGAAGTTGAGTACAAGACCTTCTTCCTGTCAGAGAAGAAGCTTTCTGGGTCATTATGGAAAATTAATTGACAAGATTTAATAAGTCCTCTCAGCTTATAAGCTTTAGTACCATCAGAAGAATCAGGTGCCTTCATTGATGGAGTCTTGAATGCAGGGGCTTTTAAAGTGTCCCTTGGGGCAACTGCTTGAGTGAGTTGACCCATGAATTGAGTCATCTGCTGCATCATTTTGAGAAAACTTTGTTCAGCTTGAGAGACAGGAGGTTGATTAGAAAGGGCTAGATTTGGAGCTTCAGAAGCCTCAGGGGCCCCTGCCGAGGCATCTGCTACTTCAGTTTCTTCAGACTCCTTCCCCTGATCTGCTTCTAGGCCCTTGAGGAATGCTTGGATAGCCACCCAACAAGCCAGAGAATGATCTTGATCTTCTTGACTTCACACCTCCTCTTCTGGAGGGTGCTGCTCCTTCCATTGGTGGTCCTCTGTCCAAGTTTGCACTCAGTTGATGAACTGATGGTGTGTGGTCAAAAGAGCCCTTGCTGTAGGAGTGAGAGCAGCTTGATGTCTTTGAGATCTTTTATTCTTGGCTGGGGGGCTATGCTGAACTGGCATTATTGAAGAAAGAAAATAAAACTTGCTGATACTTGAAAATAAATAAGGCTTGACCAAAACAGTCAAATGAGAATATTGATGAACATGAGAAATTAATCAATAGTCTTGAAGTGAATCAATATGAATAAATCTTGAAGAGTGAAGATTAAAAAGTTAAATTCTCATGAATAATCAATTTCAATGAATAAGTCAAGTCAAGTAAATAAATAAATCAAATCAAATCAATCAAGTCAATTCAAAATCAAATCAATTGTATCTTGAGGAATTTAGTCAATATCTTCAAAAATGAATTCAATTTTCTTGAGGAATCAGATTCAAATCAATCGATTAAATAAAATCTTGAGGATAAATCAGCTATCTTGAGGAATCAAATGAGATCAATAAATTAAATCAAATCAGAGTCTTGAGGTAAAGTCAATTTATTGAATAATCAGATCAATCAATTAATAATTCTTGAGAATTTCAAATCAACAATGATAACCCCAATTCAAAAAACTCCTAAAACAATGAATCAATTAATCCCAAATTCCAATCAATTAAACCTGATAAAAGAACCTGAATTCAGACAGAAAATGAAAATGGAATTTGATTGAGAATTAAGAAGAAAAGTAAATTGTCAGCAAAATGTTTGAAATGAGAAAGAGAATCAATTTTCATTTGAATGAAATGAATGAGATGAAAATTGATGAGAGATAATTAAATCATAAAAATCATGATTGAGAATGAGAGGTATGAATAAGAATGAATGAATGAAAAGAAGCAATTATGAGTTAATTAAAATAATGTCACAGGGGCTCTTCTAAATGAAGAGGGCCTGGCACTCAGTGAGCAGACTTACTTATGGAGGGCTCAGAATAAATACTCAATTGATAAGAGTAATGAAATAAGAGAATAGATTCCCATTCATAAAACAATAAGCATTAAAAGATATGAGATAAAAAACAAAAGCAATAATAAAGAGCCAACCAAAAATAATCCTGTATCACCATTTCAACCTGTTCAGAAAAGAGAAAAGGATTAATAAAGGATATGGCCACCAGGACTCCACTGAACAGGTGAGGGAATGCAAAGACTAACTTAATAGTTAATAAAATAATATTTCTTAATGAGAAATAAAATAACATTCAATAATAAATCAAATATTTTATCTATCTGGGGGGAAAACCCCCAGGTGGGTGAAATGGGGCTGGTATATGTGAAAAAGTGACAGCCTGAAGTCTGAGTGTTGAGAAACGATTATTGTATGATTGAGAAACCTGCATTTGAGATGTGAAACTGTACTGGTGTATCCAATACAGGTATTTGCACCTGTATTGAGCTGTATTGAGGTTTGGAACTGTATTTGGTGAATCTTCCATGAAACCCCTTGCTGATTAGGTGTTGGAAGATTTTCCATTAGTAATGAGTGGTAATGCCCTGCCTGTCTCCATGGCTGTGACACTTCCTCAAGAAAGATTCATGTTTTGCCCTAAGTGAGGAAGCTCTGAGAGAGTTTCATTCACTCAAAGAGGCTTTCAATACTGCTCCAATCCTTCCTCACTTTAATCCTTCTCTGCCCACCATTGTAGAGACTGATGCATCAGATCATTCCTTGGGGGCTTTACTGAGTCAGGTCACTGCCTCAGGAAAAGATCCCATTTAATTTGATAGCCACAATTGCTTTATAGCAAAGCTCAATTATCAGATTCATGACAAGGACCTCCTTGAGATAGTCTTGGATCTCTAGCACTGGAGAGCTTTTCTTCTCTCTCTTTCTTCCTCTTAAGAAGTTCACACCAAATACTCATCACTTCAATACTTAATGTTCTCAAAGTCTATTACTTACTTTCAAGCCCATTGGGCTGAATTCCTTTTATAATTTCATTTCACAATCACCTACAGCCCTGGCTTCCTGACAACTCTCCCAGATGCTTTTTCATGTCAGGATGGCATTTACCCAGGGAGGGGCGGGTAGTTCATCACCAAGAACCCAATGAATTATCAGAAAATAATCAAGCAAGATGAAATGCTAGCCTCAAAATTCTTTTCAGTCAAGGTGGAAGCATTTTCAAATTTTATTGAATCAATTCAGAAGTCATTATGGCAACATTCTAAATGCAGAATTATCCGTAAAGATTTTGTTAAAGTTAAATTTGTCCAAAATTATTCTCTTGATTCCACTTCCCAACTTCTTCTATACACAGATTGGGTTGTGGGCCCAAATGACGCCACAATTAAGCTCAGCATTCTTAAAAAGAATCATGACTCTCCTCTAGCTGGCAATCCTGGCCAATAGAAGACTCTCAAACTTGTCAAGCAGGACTTTCACTGTTCTGGAATGACTCAGTTCATCAAGGATTATGTTTCAACCTGTCAACAATGTTCAAGAAACAAGAATATTCATCACAAGAAGCTTTTACTCCTCAATCCTCTTCCAATTCCAAATGGTCCTTGGATTTTTCTTTCAATGGATTTAATCACTCAATTTCCACTGTCCAATTCCTTTGACTCAATCCTTTTCATAGTTTACAGATTGTCAAAAATGGCTGTTTTCATTTCAGCAATGTCTTCAATAGCTTCATGAGATTTGGCCCATTTATTAATAAAGAACATTTTCTCAAAAAATTTCCCTCTTTCAAGTATTGTCCATGATAGAGGTTCTTGTTTTTATCTGCTTTCTGGACCAACATATGTCCGAAACTCAATATTTCCAGAGATCTTTCAACTTCATATCATCCTGGCACTGATCCACAGACAAAGAGGTTAGATCAGATACTAGAACAGTACTTTTGGATGTATGTTAGTTATCATCAAGATAATTGGCACACCTGGCTCCCTATGGCTGAATTTTATAACAATAACTCTGACCACTCTTCAATGAAGCAAACACTATTTTCCCCTGTTTATGGAATAGATCCCCATTTTGACTCATTTAACATTACTCAAGACACTCCTTCTGGAAAGTTATCAACAAAAATCTAATCAGTACAGCAACATGTCAAGAGAGAACCTGGAGTTTCCATAAACAGGTTTAAGAGGTATGCAGATAAAAGTAGAGCAAGTCCACCTGTTTTCAATCCTGGTGAAATTGTATGGCTTTTCTCCGAGAACATGAAAGCAAAAAGACCCACTAAAAAGCTTTCAGAAGGATGGTTGGGTCCTTTTCCCATCTTGAAGATAGTCAGCACTGATTCTTACTGTGAGCCTGTGACATATGTATAACATACCCATAAGGCCCCAAATGACTTTATATACAGTTTATTTAGTCTTCAACAGACTTTTCAATTGTATTTACAATAAAAAATAATCAAAAATAAGTCTAACGTTTTTTGATAAACAAAGTTATAAATATTATGTCATTTTTGGATTCTACACCAAAAATGACCTAGGGTTTTATACCCAAAAAGGCTTATTTCTTATGTTATTGGAAGATTTAAGAATCTCACAGTACTAATGTAACCTTTTCAAAAAAAATTAAGATTATTAAATTCAAGCTTAAATAAGCTTAAATTTAAAGTTGCAGAAGGTTTATGCAAACTTGCCAAAATTTTCATTAAAATTGAGCTTTGGTGTATATTTACTGAATTGGCTGAGGATCTGCCATACAGAATGCGAATGCTGCATGAGCTCAACTTAAAAGGGTTTAAGGCCATAGTATGGCTTTAAATAGATAAAAGGGCAAAATCCATGCAAAAAGGTGGGACAAAGTAAAAAGACCAAACAGAGGTGGGTTACCAAACTTTTTGGATCTGCAAGTATTCAATTAAGGTTGTCCACCTGCATTGGAGGATTTTCAACCTTACTTAAACTTTAAGATTAGACTTTGATCCAACCTTAAGCTTCAAACTGGTTTCAACCCAATTTAGACAGGAATTTCAAGCTGCCAAAGGGTAAATCCCAATATGCAGGCTTGAAATTCAATTTCTGAGACCTGTCAAAGCTTAATTAAGCTTAAACCTTCAAGGTTAAAAGAATTAAAAACTTATCAAAAGTTGAGTTTTAGTGTGTATTGCTATTTTATGTGGAAAAATAGTAATAACTTCAAAAATTTCTTAAAAATCCAGTTCTTGATGGATTTGCTTGACCTTCTCACACAGCCTACAATTTGATATTAGCTATATATAAATTAGCTTTTGAGTATACTTTCTAAACAGATTTCCTGGGTAATCAGACAGGAAATTCACTCTTTTAATTATACTTAAATAAAATTAAGATTCCTTTCAAAATTGATTAAAATTTGAGTTTAAGATATTTCTGCTTGAAACTCTATTTTTAAGTTGTTCATGTGATGAAATTTAATGTAAATAAACCTATTTTATATTAAAGCTTAAAGCACTTACCTTAAATGAGGATTAAAGCTACTTGGAGCTAAGAAGAACACTGGTAACTTTAAATTGGAAGTAAAAATAAGTTACCTTAAGTTAAGAACCTTATTTTTAAGCATTATTTTTCAGTTTTGACCTGAGCACGCTCTCTATATCCATTATTAATCATGAGAGCTGCTCTGTAGACATAAAAAGAGTCTTTTCATCACTGCTTTTGTCCATCATCAATTATTAATCCAATCATATTAGACATTTAACAAGGTAAGGTTTTATTATATATAAATCCTTATTATTAAGATATTTCTTAAGTATTTTATTCTTTATAAATCTTAAATTAAAGAATTGAAATCATAGAAATTGGATTATTGCTTTAATCACCTATAATACATTTCATTTTATAAAATCATTGTCTTTGAATATCTTTTGAAATCCACAAATTCCTTTCAAAAACTATTTAATCATATTTTTTGCTATAAAAGGTTTTTTTATCTTTCGAAATATTGATTTTTTGCGTGTTTTTCACTTATAGCTATTATTTAATATAATAACTGTTGTTGTTTGACTTGTTGTATTAAGTAAATATTATAAGTATGTTTTATTTAAAATTCTATATCCTTTTTATCTATTATTAGTTTTTTTTATATAGAATTTTTCTATAAGAATTATTTCTGCACAGTGTGTGTTTTAATTCTAATATAAATAATATTTATATATTATTTATAAGCTGTTGAATATTTATATTTTCCACGTGCAATTGTCTCATTAAAAGCTTTACACTTCTTATTTTTATAATTGTCAGTGACTATAACAATAATATAATAATTATAATTTATTAAAATTATTATATTTCTTTATTCTTATTTTACATAATAATAATTAAATTTATTTTTTAATATTATCATTTTTAATAATTATATTTGAATTTGTGGTTATAATATTTATTATATTATATTTTTCTACTGGGGACAGTCATAGTACTCTTGATATTGTTACTATTATCAAGAGTTTAACAGACAAACGTTACACTTACCATCTAAAGCTTCAATCTCAATGGAAATATGTCCACCCAGTATTCCATATTTCCCTTCATGAACCAGTCAAGACATCAACAATTGCAAATAGGCATCAATAGCCTCTTCCTCCAATCATAATTGAAGAATAAAGGGAGTGGAAAATCTCTCAAGTACTTCATTCCAAGATCAAGAGAGAAAAATTATAGTATTTGGTCGAATGAAATGGTTTCAGTCAATACTCAGAAAGGTCCACTTGGGAACTAACAAAAAACCTCAATAATTGCCCTTAACCTATCCAGGATTTTTTTTATATCCTGAAAAGCCAGGACCCAATTCTTGAAAAGCTTGATTAATTTATGGTGCTTGGTGGGGAGAGGAATTACCCGTCACAGGGGGTCTTATGGAAGCAAGAGTGACCTGGCACTCAGGAATCAAGAGCTCACTTGGAGGGCTCCAAAAGAATATATTTATTTAAAGAAGAATAAAAGGTAAAGACAAGTATGCCAGAAGATAAACAGAAAAGGGGGAGGCCAATGGCTAAGATGATAAAGAAGCCAACCAAGTGAATCCTCAATTCACTGTTTCAACCTTCCAGAAAGAATGATGGAATTAGTAAAGGATATGACCACCAATATCCACTGACAGGCAAAGAAAGAAAAGATAAAGGTGCTGAATGACTGACTTAAGATTATCAGTATTAAAGATAATAATAATGAGAGGTGGGCAGTATATGTGGAAAGCTGAAAGGATGATCCTGGAAGGTGAGTCACCTGGCTGTATTTTCTGAATTGGGCCAATACAGTTCTGGACATCTTGAGAATTGAGCTGCGGGACTGAATTCCCACAGTGCAATATGAATTGGCCCAATTGGGCCAAGGCCATACAGGATGCTTGATTACTACCTGTATGGACAAATTGAGTTGTCCAAGCGATTCTGAATACTTGATGACTTGAAAATGATGAAAATGATTGATTACCTCTGAGAATTGCCCTTAGAATAGTCCTGATGAGAATTGACAACCCAACTCCTGCAGGGCCAGGTGGTTGGGGTCCTTGAATGGCCTTCTGGTAGCTGCCACAGAATTACCAGACTAAATAGCTGAAATGTCCTCCTTCAAAATTGGTGATGGATTTGGGACTTGATTTGGAATCATGTAATTGGGTCCTGAAAGCTTCACCATTGGATTGCTGAGCAAAAATGGTGCATAATGGTATATTATACCATATATGCACCACTCCTGGTGCATTGAGGAATAGAAACCTTCCCCTCAATATGAGGGTAAACCTTTCTGGGAGCTGAGTTGGTGGCCTCTGGTGGTTGCCAGAGGCCATGGACTGAAAAAATGGTGTCCATAGAGCTTTTGGCCATTTTGGGTCCTGAGGGTCTTTTATGGCCATTTTGGGTTGGATGGAATTTGGGGCCAAAAAATGGCTCAGGTGGGCCCACTTGTGGTTTGGGGGATTATTATCTGCCCCCTTGGCCCCTTTTGGCCTCATTGGATTCAGGCCAAAAGGGGCCTAAATGGCCTATGGACCATGGGCCATAGAGGCCATGGGGGGCCTAAATGGGCCAAACTGTCAGCCTGTGACTCAAAACCAGAGCACAAGCATGACAGCCAAAATACCATAAACCAATGGTATAGCCAAAATACCACCAAAACATGGAACTGAGCCAAATTAGCTCAAAAGGTATCAAAAGAAAGAGGAAACTCAACTCTTCCTGAAAATATAAGTCCCATCACCATAGGACAAGAAATAACAAAGTTATTCCTGCTCAAAGTTAT
This sequence comes from Austropuccinia psidii, assembly GCA_023105745.1. Lineage (NCBI taxonomy): Eukaryota > Fungi > Basidiomycota > Pucciniomycetes > Pucciniales > Sphaerophragmiaceae > Austropuccinia > Austropuccinia psidii. Next base: position 57,085,949 of record JALGQZ010000004.1, read on the forward strand.
AGCTGAGCATAAACCTTAATTTTCACCTCTCATCTAAAATCTAGAAGGAGAGGCTTAACCCCATCAAATGGGTACTCAAGATGAAGCTCTAAGCCAGGGCTATCCAATGGTACCAGCCAAACTGAGCTAGCACCAGTATTACTTGAGTTATGGTCAAATTCAGACCAAATAAGGGTGAACAAAACATTCACCTCTCATCTAACTTTTACAGTTTTAGTGTGAGATACCTGAAGTGGGGTCTTTTTGGAAAGAGCACAATCAGGGCTATCTGATGGTGCCATCCATTTCCTCATAACTCAACTACAACAGAAGTTATTGGCCAAACAAGCTTAATACAGATTTTGACCAGACCATGGCAATGTACAAAAATACTTGTACATGGGATAGCTTTGTCATATTTAATGATAGCCATGTCAAGTTGGGTACCATTGTGTAAAGCGCATACAGAGCTATCCAATGAACCAACTTTGAGCTTGATATCTCAAAAACCGACAGAGGTATGACCATTTTAAGGTCAAAATCCCACCTGCTGTCAGATACAGCCTTACCATGGGATAATATCCCATAATCATGAATATGAGGTGTCAAATAGACAAAGAAGCATGTTTTTAATTCAATACCTCATATTTCAGTCAATACTGGGGTCCCATACAGTTTCTGTACAGCATTCTACGCGTCATACACGTCAGAATCAGGTTGTGAGGTCCCCAGATGAAAATTTTCACCCTGTATTGGTAAAAACTGCCCAGATGTGGTTTCAAAACCACATCTGAGCCCAATACAGGGTCTACAGGCTGTTTGTAAACCACAAGCCTGTCATAGAGAGTGAAAAATCTTCACTTCCTCTACGTGGAAAGGTCTAGCAGCCTTTCCACCTCAATTTCAGGATAAAAGGAGGGCTTTTCACAGCCAAAAACCTTTCATCATCCTGCTCTTGAATAACCTACTTAGTAAACTGTCCAAAACAGTTTTACTCTTGGTTAAATAATCAGGTATAATTATAATCTTTAATTATTGTAGACTTTATTATTGTAATCCAACAGATAAAGCCTGCACCCAGGGTTCTCAATAGCGCTCACCACCACTATTTCTTAAATAGTAGAGCCCTTTTATTTTATTATAAACCCTTATAAAATCTTTTTTAATCATTTTCTGCCGTGTCACATACACAGTTAAATTGTAATTAGCCTAGTTATACCTTTATCATAGTATCATCCTGACATTTTGGGGGCCTGGCCGTGTTTTTTGACCTTTTTTTTGGACCTTACAAGTAAGTCTTTTCTCTTTTTCATGACTTATTAACACATTGTTTTATCATTTTTAGGCGTAATTTCTGTTTAAAAATATATATTTTATATATTTTTTACCTTTTTTTTATATATACTCATATTATAAGAGTATTTTTACGTGGTTAATACCCACAGTAATTTATTATTTTTGGCGTGTTTTGCATATAAAAACACATAAGCCACTAATAAAGTCCTGTATTCTTGACTGAATAAGGACACCTCTGACTGAAAAACCATCAGTTGAGGCGTGGTCAAGTGTATTGTTAATTCAATAACACTTGTATACAAACCACTTTTACAGAATACACTTGCAAACCACAAGTGTATTTGAGGGATACTGACACACAAACAGTGTGACAGGACACCATAAGCTGTATTTTTGACGTGAAATTGTTAATCCAATTACATTGTCATTATACAAGGGCATACTGTAATAAAATACAAGCCCAGAGGCCATTCTTAGACGTGCAAAACCAGCCATTTAAGAAGTCTTAACTGACATAAGCCCTCTTTTTCCTGTTTTGATTCAGTGGAAGAAAACTACATCCCACTTGAAACCCAGTCATAGGCCAACACACCAGTGACACCCTCAGAACCAGAGGGCAGCAAGGGTAAAGGAAAAAGGCTTAGTGAAGGCCTCATTACAGCCAAGAAGTGGACACCAATAGCCACTCAGAGGAGTAGAAAACCACGAAACTCTGCTTCAATACAAGGTAAACCAACCTTAACCACTTGTACAGGGAAGATTACAATTATTAACCCAGCTGTAACCTCCAAAGGCAAACTGCCCAAATCAGCAGATAACAAATTTGTACAAGGCACAGTCAAAGGTAAATACCCTAAGAACATAAAGTTTTTGACTGCTTGCAAACACTGATATGTCCCCTGCATACCTCAGAGACCTTGGCTTCCAAAGGAACCAGCCAGAGGATAGAGCAGGAATGTCTAGAACCAGAAGACCTGAAAGAAGACACATTGGACACAGTGGTGGATGGAAAAACAATGAGGGAGATAATATCAACCTTGCCATTCACACTCCAATTCAACAGAAACCTCAAACCAGAGGACTGGAAGGATATGGATCAAGTTCTTCAAATCCACCAACTCCTCAAAGATTTGTTTCAATGGAGCATGGACAACAAGAGGTTCAACCTAGCAACTCACTGGGCAGAACTGGGATCAAGTTGCCAGAAGATCTGTCTCAAAGAGATAGACTTCAAAGACCTTATGGTAATCACCAAGGGTTGGAATCCTACCAGGCAGCGCAGACTCCTGGAGGCAAGGGCACAGAGGATAAGGGAGAACCAAGCCATTATCCAAGCTATAGAAGAACAGTTAACCCAGACAGGGCCTACTCAGATTCCTTCAGGTTCACAAGGAGCAAGCCAAATCAGCTCTCCAGTGGCTTCACACCATTCAGAAACCAGCAGATCAGTGGCCAAGAGTCACCATTCTTCACAATTCCAGGAAGTTTCCAGGAGGAGACAAGGCATCAAGGGCAAGAACAAAGCCTCCTTCAATCAGAGGAGGAAAGAGTCAGACCCCATGATCCAGAAGCTGTTAGATTTGGTAAAAGAAGTACACAAGAACCAGAAGTAGCTGTAAACCACTCTAGAATCAGTAGTCCTAGTAATAGAAACATTACCCCCACTCAGACTGAAAATAACATTATCACATCTGAGAGTAACATCAACAGTGACACACTGTGGTTACAAATGTCCCAATATGCTGAGCAATCTGCAAAGCAGGCTACAGAATTTGCAGCTTCCCAAGAGAGGATGAGAAAAACTCAAGCCTCATTGGAGCAGATAGTTAAAAACCTTCAGGAAGGATATGCTCAACTGAGCAAAGCCTCTGAAGAAACCAACAAGGGACTAAATCAAGTCTCTGAAGAACAACACCATAGTAGCAGGGACAGGGAGTGTCTGAACCAAGACATCAACAAATTGTTTGATGCCTACCATAGCTTAAAGCCCAACCACAAGGCCAAGCTATGGAGAATCCATATCAACCAGATGACATCAAACCATATGCCATGTTGTTGAATAAGGCAAGATCTCCATCACAATACCAGGATGGAGATGGCATGTCTTATTCAGAGAAGGAAGCCTTGAAACAGCTTCCTGAGGCCTCAAGCTGGCCCAAATTCTCTGGATCAAGAGAATATGATCATATGGAGCTCATAGATCATATTGATGGACTCTTCATTGATGTACCAAGCATACCAGATTACTGGATTACTGCTAGACTGAATACTGCATTTAAAGGTCATGCAAGTATATGGTACACTGAAATGAAAGAAATCCATGGCAGAAGAAATTGGCCATGGTGGAAGAGTCAAATAATCCAAAAGTACAGTAATGGAATCTGGATATGGCAAAAGACCATGTCATTTGAAAATGACAAATACTCTGTGGACAAAGATCCATATGAGTGGTGTCTTAGACAGTCTAAAAGACTTAAAGCCATTGATCCTCAAATGAACATTCAAATGAGGAATCATAAACTTCTGACACAGCTGCCAGGAGAACTAGAGCATGCAGTAAAGTGCAGATGCAACCAAAATTGCACTCTAGATGATATAGCCAATACCTTACAAGACATAAGGAAAAGGACTAATATAGGGAAATTCACCCCATATAGAAGCAGTAGTTTCAAAGAGAAACAACCTTTCAGGGTGGAGTTTAAAGACAAACCCGGAAAAAGAGTGGCAGAAGTGGCAAAGAAGAAGAATTCTTGTCACAATTGTGGTTCAACAGACCACTATGCCAACAACTGTCCAAAAGCAAAGAAGAAAGTCTATGCTATAGAAAAAGTCCCTGAAGAAGAACCTCCAACAGAGGATTCTGAATCAGACTCTATGGGTGATGCCATTAGAGAACCATCTGATGAGGATCAAGACCCAAGAGAGGAATTTCTAGTGGAATACCAAGAGGAACCCCCACTAGAAATCCAGGATATACAGTTGGAAGCAGGCATGCCACAAGACACTGCCAACAAGAACTTGTGTAAACATACACAAGATGCACAAACATTCCTGGTTACACCAACCAAAGGAATGGCATATATACATGGAACAGCCACAAAAATGACTGTATGTATTGACAATGCTCAGCATCCACTGATCATTGACAGTGGAGCACACTGCTCCATAGTGGCCAGAAATTATCTGGATAACCACTTCCCAAACTGGGAAAAAGAACTCTTGCCCACCAGGGCAAAGAACTTTAAGAGTGCATCTGGAAAGATGACCTCTATTGGGACAATTATCAAAGAGATAATTATACCCCACAGAAAAGGTAATATCAGACTCAACCCAGAGTTTGTAGTGCTTGAAGATGCCCACATCCAAGGGTTTTTACTGGGAACAGATTACCAGAGGATGTATGGCATAGATATTTACAATAGTAAAAATAGGCATATTACCATTGGTACTAACAAGGAAAAGAAATTTTCTCTTGATATATACCAGATATCTTCTCAGGACCCACTGGAAGAACTTCTGAAAGAATTCAGAGAGGGACAGTTTAGCACTACCCTCACCAGTAAACAAAAGCTAAGTTTACTGAAGATGCTGAGGAAGAATAGACCAGCATTTGCCATTGGTGAAGAACCATTAGGCAAGATCAAAGGCCATGATATAGAACTATATCTGGATGTGGAAAGGCCTTACCCACCCATGTTAAGCAGACCTCCTTACCCAGCAAGTCTGGAGACCAGGAAAGAGATTGAGAAACACATCAATGAACTCCTGGACATGGATGTCATCAGGAAGATTGGACATAATGAAATAGTGGAAATCACCACTCCTGTCCTGATCACCTGGCATGATGGCAAGTCTAGATTGTGTGGAGACTTCAGAGCCCTGAACAACTACACAAAAGCATACAGGTATCCTATACCAAGGATACCTCATGCCTTGGATAAATTGGCCAAAGCCAAATACATAACCAAGATGGATTGTATGAAGGGCTTCCACCAAAATGGAGTTAAACCAAATGCCATGAAATTACTCAGAATTATATGCCATATGGGCATATATGAGTACACCAGGATGCCATTTGGCATCAAGAATGCACCAGCCCACTTCCAAAGGATGATGGACACCATATTTCAAGAAGAAATAATGGAAGGCTGGATGGTAGTATATATTGATGATATCATTATATACTCAGAGACATGGGAAGACCATGTACAATACATAGACAGAGTGCTAAGTAAATGTACACCCATCAATCTGAAAATTTCACTCAAAAAGTGTAATTTTGGCCAACAAGAGCTACTAGCTCTAGGACACAAAGTCTCAGGCCTTAGTCTGGCAATTGACCAGAACAAAGTAGCAGCAGTACTGCAAAAGCCAGTACCAAAGAACATCAAAGAGATGCAATCCTTCCTTGGATTTCCAGCTACTATAGAAACCACATCAAAAACTTTGCCCACATAACTAGTAGTTTATACAAGTTATGCTCAAAGGATGTAGTTTTTGAAATTACCAAGGAAAGAAGGGATGCATATGAGAGGATCAAATATGAACTCACTAATGCACCTGTGCTCATCTTACCTGACTTTGAACTACCATTCAAGTTATATATAGATGCAGCATGCAGTCAAGGCCTAGGAGCAGCCCTTCACCAAAGACAAATTGTGGATGGTGAACCAAGAGAAGGTGTGATATGTTACATCTCCAGGCAGCTGAAAGATTCAGAAGCCAGGTATGGGGCCACCCAGACAGAATTTCTATGTCTAGTCTGGGCTCTTGAAAAACTCCATTATTATTTGGAGGGTGCAGTCTTTGAAGTCTATACAGACTGCACAGCCTTGAAGTTTTTACTAAACATGAAGACTACTAATAGACACATGCTGAGATGGCAAATAGCTATCCAGGAGTATAGAGGGAACATGACCATCATATAGAAAGAAGGTAAAAGCCATACCAATGCAGATGGCCTTAGCAGATGGCCACTAGACAATGTCAAAAGCAATCCAGCTTATGACCCTGAAGTTGCTGCAAAAATTCCTATCCATTTTATGGAAATAAATAGGAAGAAAAACTTCAGATTCTCTCAATGGGCACCAGGGAGTGGTACCCTTGACAGTGGAAACACTGATTCAGAAGGGACAGAAACCCCCATACTGGGAATAAGTTCCTCAGAATTGCACAATGAATTTTTTAATGCAGTACTGAAATCTTATGCTAAACACAAACAGTGTAGCATACTACTCCAACTCCTTCAACAAAAATACAGGAGCCCAGAACTGGAAACCCAGCTGGAGGAACCCTGGTTGAGGGCCTATAAGGACAATAAATTCTTCCTTATAGATGGCCTGATTTATCACAGAGATAAGCACACCAGTGCACTCACAGTGATAGACAGAGACCACATCTCTTTAATCCTGCAGGAATGCCATGACTGCCCCTACATGGGACACATGAGTGAAGACAGGACTAAAGAGAGGGTAGCAAGCACAGCTTGGTGGCCCAAGTGGGAGCAAGAGTTGAGTGAATACATCAACACTTGTGAAAGATGCCAAAAGGCAAATAGAAAGCATGGGAAGAAATATGGGTTACTTCAACACATAGAAGAACCCATACACCCATGGGAAACCATCAACATGGACTGGGTCACAGGACTTGTCCCAGGAGGCAAAGAAAACTACAATGCCTGCTTAATCATAGTTGATAGGTTCAGCAAGAGCATGAGATGTCTACCATGCCATAAAGAGGACACAGCCATGGACACTGCTCTGTTATTTTGGAATAACATCATATCCACCTGTGGAGTCCCTAAGATCATAATCAGTGACAGGGACCCAAAATTCACATCTGAATTTTGCACCAATTTATATGACATGCTTGGCACCAAGCTTGCTTTTTCCACAGCTTACCATCCACAAACAGATGGCCTAGCTGAGAGGATGATCCAAACAATGGAGGACATCCTCAGGAGGTTCTGTGCCTATGGCATGGAATACAAGGACCATGAGGGATATACCCATGATTGGGTCACCCTCTTACCAGCAGTCCAACTGGCTTATAATACAAGCCAGCACTCTACCACAGGAAAAACACCTGCACTGGTAGAGAAAGGGTGGAATCCCCTGTTACCTGTGGATCATTTGAAGAAAAATCTTCTGACCATCCACCCCACAGACAAAGACTTCCATGATATGTGGAAGAAAGCCTGTGATACTGCTGCCAAATGCATAGCTGAGGCCAAAGAGTATAATAAGCAGAGGTGGGACAAATCACATATGGAACCTGACTTCAAGGAAGGGGACCAGGTGTTAGTGTCCACACTAAACTTTAACAATCTCAAAGGACCCAAGAAAATGAGAGACTCATTTGTAGGGCCCTTTACTATCATTAGGTTGATAGGGAAGAATGCAGTAGAGGTCAAGCTCACTGAGGAGTTTTCTAGGAAACACCCAGTCTTTCCAGTGAGCCTGGTCAAACCCTACTTCCAAACAGAGGAAGATAAATTCCCCTCCAGGAAGAAGAACACCACTCCACCAGAAATAGTGGAAGTGGAAGACTCTCCTGGACCTGTGAGTAAAATAATCAGGGCCAGAAAAATCAGACTTAATGGGAAGGATCAGAGACAATATCTAGTCAGATTCAAGAACCAGACAGCTGACAAAGACAAATTGTTGGCAGAGGATGCCATACCAGATGGGAACCTCCATTTAAGGAGATTCAGAGCCTCTAGGAGGACTGAACAGTCTCATCAATGATGAGCCTTTTTTAGAGGGAGGGTATGTCAGCCTGTGACTCAAAACCAGAGCACAAGCATGACAGCCAAAATACCATAAACCAATGGTATAGCCAAAATACCACCAAAACATGGAGCTGAGCCAAATTAGATCAAAAGGTATCAAAAGAAAGAGGTGACTCACCTCTTCCTGAAAATATAAGTCCCATCACCATAGGACAAGAAATAACAAAGTTATTCCTGCTCAAAGTTATAGCCGAGCATAAACCTTAATTTTCACCTCTCATCTAAAATCTGGAAGGAGAGGCTTAACCCCATCAAATGGGTACTCAAAATGAAGCTCTAAGCCAGGGCTATCCAATGGTACCAGCCAAACTGAGCTAGCACCAGTATTACTTGAGTTATGGTCAAATTCATACCAAATAAGGGTGAACAAAACATTCACCTCTCATCTAACCTTTACAGTTTTAGTGTGAGATACCTGAAGTGGGGTCTTTTTGGAAAGAGCACAATCAGGGCTATCTGATGGTGCCATCCATTTCCTCATAACTCAACTACAACAGAAGTTATTGGCCAAACAAGCTTAATACAGATTTTGACCAGACCACGGCAATGTACAAAGATACTTGTACATGGGATAGCTTTGTCATATTTAATGATAACCATTTCAAGCTGGGTACCATTGTGTAGAGCTCATACAGAGCTATTCAATGAACCAACTTTGAGCTTGATATCTCAAAAACTGACAGAGTTATGACCATTTTAAGGTCAAAATCCCACCTGCTGTCAGATACAGCCTTACCATGGGATAATATCCCATAATCTTGAATATGAGGTGTCAAATAGACGAAGAAGCATGTTTTTACTTCAATACCTCATATTTCAGTCAATAATGGGGTCCCATACAGTTTCTGTACAGCATTCTACGCGTCATACACGTTAGAATCAGGTTGTGAGGTCCCCAGATGAAAATTTTCACCCTGTATTGGTGAAAACTGCCCAGATGTGGTTTCAAAACCACATCTGAGCCCAATACAGGGTATACAGGCTGTTTGCAAACCACAAGCCTGTCATAGAGAGTGAAAAATCTTCACTTCCTCTACGTGGAAAGGTCTAGCAGCCTTTCCACCTCAATTTCAGGATAAAAGGAGGGCTTTTCACAGCCAAAAACCTTTCATCATCCTGCTCTTGAATAACCTACGTAGTAAACTGTCCAAAACAGTTTTACTCTTGGTTAAATAATCAGGTATAATTATAATCTTTAATTATTGTAGACTTTATTATTGTAATCCAACAGATAAAGCCTGCACCCAGGGTTCTCAATAGCGCTCACCACCACTATTTCTTAAATAGTAGAACCCTTTTATTTTATTATAAACCCTTATAAAATCTTTTTTAATCATTTTCTGCCATGTCACATACACAGTTAAAGTTGTAATTAGCCTAGTTATACCTTTCTCATAGTATCATCCTGACACAAACCCCCATAATAAAAGGGGTCGGGCCAAGAGCCCTGTAGGTGGCTAGAGGGGAAATAGGTCCCTAGAAGATTTAAAGGACCTCCCACGCCCAAAAACAAGGATAATTGCCTGGGGGTTGGTGAGGTGGATAATTGGCCAATGAGGCCAATGAAGGCAGGATATGGCCTGGGGCCATATTTAGCCGGTGGAGGTGTGTTATGGCCAATAGGCCATAGAGCACCAAAAGGGTACAATTTTCCATAAACATTTTATATGGCCAATTGACCATAACCTGGGTTCAGTTTGTAAGTTCCACAACACCCGTTGAGGGGGGTGATTATTTGTGGTTGTGACAGTACCCCCCTACCTGGAATGGTGACCTGCTGAGCACCAAGATAAGGTACAACCTTTTGAGGTTGTTGAGACAGATTGTACATAGGGATTCCATAGGTATTGAATCTTGAAAAGAACTTTTAGACTGGTAAAAAGGTTGGCATATGAGATGAGGTTGACTTGGTCTCCTCTTGACATTTTGGCTTTGAGAATTTGGAAAAATTGATTTTGGCATAATGGGTTTGGCATTAAGAATTATAATAAAGAAAATTGTAAAGAAATATGAAGAAAGAAAAATAACAAATAAACTTGAAAATAAGAAAAAGAAAAAGAGAATCTTGAGCAGGATTCCAATCTTCACCAGGGATGTTGACAGTTGATTTGAAATGGCCAAGGACCTGCAAAACAAATTTTGATTCCAGCTTCTCACAGAGTGGCCAAGGTGATGTTTTGAAAGATTTTAAACCCCTCAGGGAAGTGCACACCGGGAGAGGAACTTACTTTTGATTGTCCCCGCTCCCGCCAGTGCCATATATTAAGAAGGATTGATGAAATAATGTAATGAAAAGTGGTGACTTGGAAAAAGGATTAAGAAGAAGAATGGTCCATTTCCCCAAGTGGAAATGGCCATAGATTGGAATTTGATGTTGAAAGCCAGGCCAAGAATATGTGTTCACAATGGCAAAGTGCTCACAGAGTGGCCAAGGTGATGCTTACAAAAGGAAAGAGCAGAATAACCCTAAAGGTGCATACCAGGAGTGGGACTTACTTTTGGTAATTCCTCTCCCCACCAAGCACCATAAAAAATCAAGCTCTTGAAGAATTGGGGGATGGCTTGTCAGGATATAAAGAATGAAAATCCTTGACAGGTTCAGGGCAATTCTTGAGGTTTTTGGCTGGTTCCCAAGTGGATCTTTCTGGATCTTGACTGAAACCTTTCCATTCCACCATATATCATAATTTTCTTCTCTTTACCTTTGGATCTAGTATTTGAGAGACTTCCCATTCTGCTTCTTCCTCAACGATGATTTGAGGAGGAGGCTCTTGATTCCGATTTGGGATTGCTGAAGTCTTGACTGGTTCAAGAAGGGGAATATGGAAGACTGGGTGAATGGATTTCCATTGAGATGGAAGATTGAGGTTGTAGGCATTAGTACTGACTTTCTTCAAAATTGGAAATGGACCCAATCATCTTTCAGACAGTTTTTTGGTGGTTCTGGTTGATTTGATGTTCTTGGAAGAAAGCCATACCATGTCACCAGGAGTTGAAACAGGTGGACTTGCTCTACTTTTATCTGAATACCTCTTAAACCTGTTTATGGCAACTTCAAGTTCTCTCCTGACATTGTGCTGTACTGATTGGATTTTTGTTGATAACTTTCCAAAAGGAGTATTGTAAGGTTTGACTATGAGACAATAAGTAAAAATTACTAATATTTTACTTATTGTACTATGAATGTCCTTATAAATGAAATAAAGAAGATAAAAATAATTATGATAATAAAGAATTATTATAATTAAGGCGTATAAATAATTATGATATTAATAAAATATGATAATATAATTTATATTATAAAATACAATATAATAAAATAAATATATTAATATAAAATAATTAATATATTTAATAGCACTTTATTATTGTTACAAACAAATAATAAAGGCGTAAAAAATTGTTTTTTATTAATAAAAAACAATTAATAACAATAATATTACCAATATTAAAGTTATAAATTAATATAAATACTATTAATATTAATTAAAGAATTGTTAAAAGAATAACATAGAGAAAATTATTATAATAAGAGGAAATAACCTACTTTTAACACTTAATATAATAATTTTGAGATATTTATTCCAAAATAATGTAAATACAACTTTTCCAAATTGTATTTACAATACAAAATAGAGAAATTTACAAATATTCTTGATTTTTACGTGGAAATGAGTTTTAGAGAGATTTTTAACAAAAACAATTAAACAAATGATTTAATCACGTCAAAATTGATGATTAAAATAGGATGATCTTTGGTCTTTAATATCATAAAGGTTTTATATATAAATAATAAAGAAATTACCTTTTTAATTGTATTGATTTAATGTTTTTGATGCGTCTGAGGGGAAAACAGAGTAAAAAGAGCTCTATTTATAGTAAATACCTCCCTCCTAGATTCCAACAGGCTTCTAGTAGACGTGTACCGATCATATCCACTGGAATTGATTCATATTTTAATGTTTGGTGATTATTACATCATGATCAAGCCACATTACATCATTATTACACCATTATTTAGAGTTATCACTATAACTCTAAGGTTGATGACGTCAAAGGCTTGGAAGAACCCCAAATTTCGTGGATTTTATTAGTTATAATCATAAACTAATAGTATTCACCAATTTTATCACTTATATGACTGTTAAACCTGATTTAAGGTTACAGTGAGTGATCATAAATGATCAAATTAAGCTCAAACTTTGATCCTTAATACTGTTTAAGATTTACATGCTACAGCAATTCAGAGAGTGAATTCTAATAGCTTGGCATAACCGTATTATGCTTCCAAGAGCATTTCATTACATCATCAAAACTCTATTTTTGATGATTTTTCTTGTAACTCATCTTTTCTGTCAAAATTTGATATTTTGAACTTCAAACTATGATTTCAAGGGGTTATACCTTGAATATTATAATAAAAAATACATCATTCTTCACGAATGAGCTATTAGAATCCAACTGTCTGCTTTTTTTTAGTTTGGACCACTTTCACAACAAAGTGGTCAACACCTCTGTTGATTTCAATCAATAATTCCTTACAGGTTTTAACATTGTTTATAACTTGTGAAATAAACTTCATATATGTATTTCTACAGTAATTACGTGATGACTTTATTTTGGGTTCATCACTCTATCATTCATAATTCAAGAGATATTAGCTAAAATCCTTGAATATATGTGTTGACCAAAAAAGTGCATATATTCAGGTTAATTCCTTAAGTATTGATTTTGAAGCTTAGCTTATTAATTGTTTTATGTGTGGAGCTTTATGGAAAATCCAATGGTACCATTTATTCCACATGCTGTTTCATTGGTTTTGAAATAAATAAGGATTTGTGTCTTTTATAAGGTATTATTACTTATAACGTATTAAATATTGACTTTACAGATATGCCATAAAAATGGTAGATGTATATTTTACCATGGGGAATCCAATGGTGTAATTTATTTCACATGTTTATTCTTTGGCTTTTAAGTTAAACCAAGTTTTCTACCAATTTATGGTATTTTTTTAGTTTTAAGGTACTTATTTTTAATGTATAATTATATAAAATATTTCTTGTGACCTTTTTTGGGTATGTGGTCATATCTCAAAGGTTCACATTCCCTACCACCAAAAAAGATTGTACCACAATCTGATATGTGTAATTAGGGTATCATCCACTGTCCTATCTCTTCAATAGACTTTGTTAGTCTTGAAGCTCAATAATGCTTAACTTTTCTATTTTTCAGGTTTTCTTTCATGTCTTAACCTTCTTAGTAGTTTATCAGCATTTGTTATATCTTTCTCAAGTAGCCATCCATCTTCTTGAGCTGAATTTCTATACCTTACAAGGTATTCCCTTTCTTTTTTGTTTCTTGTCCTTCTTTCTTTAAGGACTTTTACTATTTTCTTTTCCTCTCCTTCATCCATGGGGGGAATTTGAAGTGGGGGTTTATTTCTCAGTTGAAATAACTCCTTGTCACTTGAGCTGTAAGGTTGTATCAGACTTACAGGGAAAGTTGGGTGTTTGTTCATTAGTTCACCTGTGAGTTCCTATTGCACAGCATTGGGTCCATGAAGTGCTTTCATCATAAATGGTCCTGCAAAGGAATCTTTCAATTTCTTTGGACCTTTTATGTTATTGAAATTAAGGGTTGATACTAGGACCAAGTCTCCTATTTTGAAGTCAGGTGGCTTATGACTTTTATCCCATCTTTCTTTTTCTTATTTGAAAGAGTCTTGCATACATCTGTTTGCATGGTGTCTTGCTTTGTCAAGCATTGTCTTAAAGCTGCTTGCTGTTGGATGTATATCCACTAAGTCCTTTTTGAGGGTATCATAAGGAGGTCTTGGATTCCAACCTTTTTCTAGCATTGCTGGTGGTTTGCCAGTAGAAGAATGGATTGATGTTTTGTATGCCAGTTCAAGAGCTGGTATTAGTGTACACCAATCATGGGTAAAACCATCAGAATCTTTGAATTCTAGCCCATAAGCACAGAATCTTCTGATCATGTCCTCTAAGGTCTGTATCATTCTTTCTGCTAAACCATCAGTTTGAGGATGGTAAGCTGTTGAGAATGATAACTTTTTCCCAAACAAGTTATGGAGATTTTTCCATAATGCTGAAGTGAACTTTGGGTCTCTGTCACTTATAATATTCTGGAATAAGCCTGTATGGCTAATAACTTTATTCCATATCATTATGGCTGTGTCCATAGCTGTGTCATCTTTATGACATGGTAGGAACATGGGAGTTTTGCTATACCTGTCAACCAATACTAGGCATGCATTATAGCTTCTATCTCCTCCTGGAGGTAATGCTGTTACCCAATCCATATGAACTATTTCCCAAGGGGATTTTGGTTGTGGATTTGGATCATCATTCCAAATTTCTTCCCTGGGGTATGGCAGCTTATAAATGAGGTACTCACCTTCAGAGTCCTGAATAGTGGGTCCTGGAAAGTCCAATTCCTTGGCTTTCTTTCTTCTGGTAATTATTGGTGTTGGAGAACTTTGACACGTTTCTTCCACCAATCTTTCAACAGTGTTTTGGTTATCCTCTGTTGGGTTGTCTTCAAACACTAAAAAAGACAAATAAATATAAGTCTTTTATATAAAAGTGTTATTTTTGGTAAGATATGGCAATTTTCCACGTAAAAATTGCTTTTATATCTTTTTTTTTATGCAAAAAAATGAAAATAGTTAAAGAAATGAAATTAGAATGAATAAAATAACTTTTTTATTGATTTTTAATATTTTTATTATTTTTTATGTTTTTATTTTGGAAGAATGAAATAAAAATGAATATGATTCTTTTTATAAAATTAATTTATAATATAAAATTATTTTTAACTTATAAAATATCTTTTTTAATCACTAGAGTCACTCAAAGAAAGTTTTTGCAAGTATAAGGATGTGAAAAACCATGTGTAAGACAGTACAATTGCTTTCCAAATGCCTCAATAAATATAAAATTACTATATAGTTTTATGATTATAAGTATAATTTATTATTGGATAAGCCCAATGAGAATCTTTTTAAAGGTCTTTTAGAGTAAATATCACGGCCAGGCCCCCAAATCTAAGGTTTGACTATGAAACAATAGGTAAAAATTACTAATATTTTGCTTATTGTACTATGAATGTCCTTATAAATGAAATAAATAAGATAAAAATAATTATAATAATAAAGAATTATTATAATTAAGGCGTAAAAATAAGTATATTATTAATAAAATATGATAATATAATTTATATTATAAAATATAATATAATAAAATAATTAATATATTTAATAGCACTTTTATATTGTTACAAACAAATAATAAAGGCATAAGAAATTGTTTTTTATTAATAAAAAACAATTAATAACAATAATATTACCAATATTAAAGTTATAAATTAATATAAATACTATTTATATTAATTAAAGAATTATTAAAAGAATAATATAGAGAAAATTATTATAATAAGAGAAAATAACCTACTTTTAACACTTAATATAATAATTTTGAGATATTTACGCCAAAATGATGTAAATACAACTCTTCCAAATTGTATTTACAATAAAAAATAGAGAAATTTACAAATATTCTTGATTTTTACGCGGAAATGAGTTTTAGAGAGATTTTTAACAAAAAAAATTAAACAAATGATTTAATCACGTCAAAATTGATGATTAAAATAGGATGATCTTTGGTCTTTAATTATATAAAGAATAAAGAAATTACCTTTTTAATTGTATTGATTTAATGTTTTTGATGCGTCTGAGGGGAAAACAGAGTAAAAAGAGCTCTATTTATAGTAAACACCTCCCTCCTAGAGTCCAACAGGCTTCTAGAAGACGTGTACCGATCATATCCACTGGAACTGATCAATATTTTAAGGTTTGGTGATGATTACATCATGATCAAACCACATTACATCATTATTACGCCATTATTTAGAGTTATCACTATAACTCTAAGGTTGATGACATCAAAGGCTTGGAAGAACCCCAAATTTCGTGGATTTTATTAGTTATAATCATAAACTAATAGTATTCACCAATTCTATCACTTATATGACTGTTAAACCTGATTTAAGGTTACAGTGAGTGATCATAAATGATCAAATTAAGCTCAAACTTTGATCCTTAATACTGTTTAAGATTTACATGCTACAGCAATTCAGAGAGTGAATTCTAATAGCTTGGAATAACCGTATTATGCTTCCAAGAGCATTTCATTACATCATCAAAACTCTATTTTTGATGATTTTTCTTGTAACTCATCTTTTCTGTCGAAATTTAATATTTTAAACTTCAAACTATGATTTCAAGGGGTTATACCTTGAATATTATAATAAAAAATACATCATTCTTCACGAATGGGCTAGTAGAATCCAACTGTCTACTTTTTTTAGTTTGGACCACTTTCACAACAAAGTGGTCAACAGCTCTGTTGATTTTAATCAATAATTCCTTACAGGTTTTAACCTTGTTTATAGCTTGTGAAATAAGCTTAATATCTGTATTTCTACAGTAATTACGTGATGAATTTATTTTTGGCTCATCACTCTGTCATGCATAATTCAAGAGATATTTGCTAAAATCCTTGAATATATGCGTTTATCAAAAAAGTGCATATATTCAGGTTAATTCCTTAAGTATTGATTTTGAAGCTTAGCTTATTAATTGTTTTATGTGTGGAAATTTATGGAAAATCCAATGGTACCATTTATTCCACATGCTGTTTCATTGGTTTTGAAATAAATAAGGATTTGTGTCTTTTATAAGGTATTATTACTTATAACGTATTAAATATTGACTTTACAGATATGCCATAAAAATGGTATATGTGTATTTTACCATGGGGAATCCAATGCTGTAATTTATTTCACATGTCTATTCATTGGTTGTTAAGTTAAACCAAGTTTTCTACCAATTTATGGTATTTTTGTAGTTTTAAGGTACTTGTTTTTAATGTATAATTATATTCAATATTTCTTGTGACCTTTTTGGGTATGTGGTCATATCTCAAGGTTCACAAGTATCTTGAGTAATGTGAGCTGAGTAAAATTGTGGATCTCTTCCATAAACAGTGAAAAAAGGTGATTATTTGGTTGAAGATTGGTCAGAGTTATTGTAAGCAAATTCAGCCAGAGGGAGCCTGGTGTTCCAATCATCCTGATGATAAATGACATACATCCAAAGGTATTGTTCTAGTATCTGATTTACCCTCTCTGTCTGTCCATCAGTTTCTGGATGGTAAGCAGTTCAAATATCTCTTTAAATTTTGAGCTACTGACAAAGATTTTTCCAAAAAGAAGAAACAAAAAGTGAACCTCTATCACTGAAAATTCTTGAAGGAAGGCCATGCTTTGAAAAGATATTCCTCATGAATAAATGGGCAAAATCCAGTGAATTGATTGAAGACATTGTTGGAATAAAAAGCGCCATTTTTGAGAAGCTGTCCACTATGATCAGAATTGAATCAAAGGAATTGGACAGTGGCAGTTGAGTGATAAAATCCATTGAAAGACAAATCCAAGGACCATTTGAAATTGGAATAGGTTTGAGGAATCCCAACTTCTTGTGATGAATATTCTTTTCTTGAGCACTGTTTACAGGATGAGACATAATCCTTGATTAATTGAGTCATGCCAGACCAGTGGAAATCCCGTTTGACAGGTTTGATAGTCTTCTTTTGGCCAGGGTGGCTAGCTAGAGGAGAATCATGACGCTTTTGAAGAATGCTGAGCTGAATTGTGGGGTCATTTGGACCACCACCCAATCTTTGAATAAGAGAAGTTGGGAAGAGGAATCAAGAGAGTAATCTTGGACAGATTTACCTTTACCCAATTCTTGAAAAATACTTCTGTACTGAGAATCTTGCCATAGAGCCTTCAGAATTTAACCAATGAAAATTGAAAAAGATTCCACCTTTACTGAAAAATATCATGAAGGTTGGGCTTCATCCTGCTTGATGAGCTGTTTAAAGATCATTGGATTCTTGCTTATGAAATACTTCCCCCCTCCAGATAAACATTGTCCCAATGTGATAAAGTTTCTGGAAGAGTAGCTAGGTGGCCAGGTCAGTAAGTGATTGAAAAGTGAAATTTAGAGAGGGATTCAGCCCAGCAGGCTTGATGGCAAGTAAGAACTTTTGAAGACATGAAGTATTGATGGGAAGAGTTATTGGGGAGAGCTTCAAAAGGTGAAGAAAGGGAAAGAAGAAAAGCCCTGAAGCTCTTGAGAGCCCAGACTATGCCAAGGAGTTCCTTGTCATGAATCTCATATTTGCACTCTTCTGGGTTAAGCTTGCGGCTGTCATATGCAATGGGATGTTTTCCTGAGTCAGAGACCTGACTGAGTACAGCACCCAAGGCATAATCAGATGCATCAGTCTCTAAAATGGTTGGTAGAGAAGGATTGGGGAGGTGGTGAAAGCCTCCTTGAGTTGGTGAAACTGACTGAGAGCTTCCTCATTGAGGGGAAAACAGGAATCTTTCTTGAGGAAACTGGTGAGTGAACTGATTTTCTTTGAATACTTCTTGATGAAACGGTGGTAGAAATTGGCAAATCCAAGGAAAATCAAAGAGCCTTGAGGTTTTTTGGAGGTGGCCAATTGAGACTCTGCTGGACTTTTTCTTGGTCCATTTTGAGGCCTTCAGAAGAAACAACATAACCCAAATATTCCACACTAGAAACATGTAATAGGCACTTGGAGGCCTTAGCAAAAAGGTCATTGGCTCTGAGTCTGGAAAGAACAGTGGACACATGAGTGACATGTTCTTCCTCAGATTTGGAAAAGACCATAATTTCATTCAAATGAACACAACATAAACATTCAAAAGATCTTTAAAATACCATTGAAAAGATTTTGAAAACAGGCAGCAGCATTGGTGAGCCCAAATGCCATAACCAAGTACTCATAACTGTCATATTCAGCTCTAAAAGCAGTCAAATGTTCATCACCCTCCTTGATTCTGAGCAGGTTATATGCACCACACAAATCAATCTTGGAGAAGATAGAAGAACAATTAAAGACATTGAGAAGCTCATTTATAGGACAAACAGTATACTCGCTCTTCCTAGTAACAGCATTGAGTTTGCAGTAATTAACACACAAATGGAGGCCACCATCTTTCTTTTTAACAAAGAGGACAGGTGCTCCTGTTGAGGAGGAGCTTGGCCGTATGAAACCTTTCTCTACATTCTCTGAAATGTAGGCCCTGAGTGTATCTGACTCTTGGTTTTATAAATATTAGATCACTCCAACTGGAGGTGGAGACCCCTCCAGCTCAATATGATAATCACAGGCACAGTGAGGAGGAGGTTTCTCTGCTTTCACCTTGAAGAATACATCCAAATATTGGTGATAGACAGAAGGAACAAGGTTCATCATTTTTTCAACTTCTTCTGGCTCTTCCTCTTCATCCCACACCTCCTCCAGGGAGTCATGTTAAGATGAAG
Source organism: Austropuccinia psidii (assembly GCA_023105745.1). Classification (NCBI taxonomy): domain Eukaryota; kingdom Fungi; phylum Basidiomycota; class Pucciniomycetes; order Pucciniales; family Sphaerophragmiaceae; genus Austropuccinia; species Austropuccinia psidii. The sequence continues at coordinate 57,105,454 of JALGQZ010000004.1, forward strand.
GAAGAAGGTCCATATTCCCAACAAAGAGATGAAGTGAAGATACAGAATTATCTTCTCCAACATCTTAAATCTCTTTGAAGACTCCATCTCTAGAGGATAGTAATGACAGATGGGAATTGCAGGAAGGAATATGGACAGAAGATGGGAATGATGGTGTTCTAGAATCACCAACCATACCTTCAGATGATTTGGAAGAAGAAAAGTCATTACTTAAATATTTTGAAGGATCACAATAATCCTTGTGATAAGCATTAAAGGTGATCAGCCCTTTCCTTCAATCAATAGAAGGATTCAAGTGATTAAGAAAGTCAAATCCCAATATGGGTCTTCTCCCTTGGGAGTATCAATGACTAAAGTGTCCCATTCAAAGCTTGGGAATGAAGGAAGCTCAACCATATATTCAGTATGGTGAGTCACAAATAAGGAAGGGTACTCAGATGAATCTTCTCTGGAAGTTCTGACTTAGTAAAGGAATAATTATGAACAAACTGTTTTGCAATAAATGAGTTGGTAGCACCATAATCAATGAGAATACTGTAAAAAACATCAGAAAGAGCAGAAAAATCAAATAATTAAAGAGAATTATTGACACCAGTATTCAGAATGCACAATTGGTCTCTGGATGGAAAACAGTAAAGACCATTGAACACAACATCATCTTCACTCAGGCTTTTCCCTGACTGGGAAATTGGCCTGATGGTTGGGTAAGCTTGTTTTGAGGCCTTTTAAAACAGGACTCAAGACTATTCTTCCCACCACAATAGGTACATAGACCCTCCTTGATTCTTCTTTCTTTTTCAGAATTCATTAACTTGAAGTCTTTATTCAGCAAAGAAGAATGGTGATTGTCCATGTTTAAAAATTCTTCTTCTTCTTAAGACTTGAGATTGAAGAATTTTGAGGATGAGAATAATTTGACTTTGAGGCTTCAGGTATCTTCTCTTAATGATGAATTTTCTCCTTTTTCCTCTCATGGTACCTGGTATCAAGCTCCAGGGTTACACCCATTAAGTCTTGAAGAGAGTCAACTCTTGAAGGATTGGAAGCCAACTGATCCAAAATCCTGGATGGAAATCCCTTCCTGATATGATGAATAAGAGCCCTTTCACCCAAATCCTCAATTCTTGATACCAAACTCTTGAAATTGGCTATGTTTAAAGAAACATGGCCACCTTATTTCATTCTTAGAGAATTCAGTTCTTCTTCAGCTTTTCTGACTTCATTTGGGTCCCCAAATAAAGGAAAGAGTTGAGATTCAAACAAGCTCCAAGAATTGGGAAGGTAATTTGAGTCTTGATTTGTGAGGTTGGAGAGATAAGGCTCAATCCATTTTGCAGCCCTTCCAATGAGAAATGAAGTGTAATAAAGAACCTTCTTTCTGTCTTGAGAGAAATTTGCCAGATCATTATGAAAGATTAATTGTCAAGACTGAATGAAGCTTCTGACTTTGAAGGGCTGAGTCCCATCAAAGCATTCTGGTGCCTTCATAGATATAGTCTTGAAGGCTGGTGGTCTTGATGACTCAGAAGATGAAGCTGCTTGAAGATTGGCCATAATTTGAGTCATCTGCTGCATAATGGCCAATAAGGATGGCTCAGACTGATGAGAGACAGGCTTATCAGAATGGGCTAGAGTTGGTCCTCCAGTACCTTGGGGTGCCCCCACAGGAGCAGGAGCACTTTCAGTACCATCAGATCCCCCCTTCCACAAAATTCTCCTCCTCCTCTTCACCATCTTCACCTGGACCCTTGAAAATGGTCCTTGAAGTTCCTGGGAATCCCCCAACTACTCCTGAGAATGAATTTTATCTCCTTGGCCCTATTCCTTCCTTCCTGGATGGTGCTGCTCCTTCCATGCGGGGTCCTCTATCTAATTGGGCTTTCAGTTGAGGAACTGCTGGGGTGACATCAAGAGGAGCTCTTGGAGTTGGAGTAAGAACAGCTTGAGTTATGGCCTGACATATGGTCTGTCTTGCAGGAGGTGAATGTTGAATGGGCATGAATTCAGGGAAAAAATTGAATTATATGCATAAAAAATCAAAATTTCCTTGAAGTCAAAAATCAACAATCAAATCTTGAGGAAAATCAATCAATAAAAATGAAATCTTTAAGGAATCAATCAATCAATGTCAAATTAAGTCTTCAAGTCAAGGAATCAATATGTCAAATCAATCAAATCAAATCTTTTAAAAATCAATCAATCAAATGAACTATTGAGGAAATATAGATTTATGTCAAAAAAACTTGATGTGAAAAATCAGCAAAATCAATGAAATCTGAAGGTCAATCAATTTTTTTTGAAACTGAATATTGATTATATGTCCAATCAATTCAAATGTAATCTTCTTTAAAATCAAAAATTCTTGAATAATAATTCAAAATTAATCTTGATATGAAAAGTGTGTCTGAACAATCTTGATGACCAATTTGAAAAATCAAATGAAAAATGAGACTACGCCTGAATTATGATTAAGATAGAATTTGATTATTTGAAATAATATTTAAAAGAGAAAACAGAAATGAAAATTGGGTAATCTTAAAATTTTCAAAATGAAGAATTAATGAGAAAAAATTGAGAAGTGACAAAGAATCATAAAGCTCATAAGCATTAAAGAGTCATAATTTTGATGAAATGAGTGAATCAGAATGATAAAGGAATGAATGAACATAATGAAAAGAAATTATGAGCTAATTAATATAATGTCACAGGGGCTCTTATGAAAGCAATAGTGGCCTGGCACTCAGGAATCAAAAAATCACTTGGAAGTCTCCAAAATAATAAAGAAATAAAAGAATATATTTCTTTAAAGAAGAATAAAAGGTAAAGACAAGTATGCCAGAAGATAAAGAGAAAAGGGGGAAGCCAATGGCTGAGATAATAAAGAAGCCAACCAAGTGAATCCTCAATTCACTGTTTCAACCTGCCAGAAAGAATGATGGAATTAGTAAAGGATATGACCACCAATATCCACTGAAAGGCGGAGAAAGAAGAGATAAAGGTGCTGAATGACTGACTTAAAATTATCAGTATTTATTTTAATAAGGTGAAAGAAAATACTAATAAAAATAAATCCAATATATTAATTTACTGGAAAAAAAGTCCTCAGGTAATGAAAGGTGGCCAGTATATGTGAAAAGCTGAAAGGCTGATCCTGGAAGGTGAGTCACCCGGCTGTATTGTCTGAATTGGGCCAATACAGTTCTGGCCATCTTGAGAATCAAACTGTGGTACTGAATTCCCACAGTGCAATATGAATTGGCCCAATTGGTCCAAGGCCATACAGGATGCTTGATTACTACCTTTATTTACCAATTGAGTTGTCCAAGGGATTCTGAATACTTGATGCCTTGACAAGGATTAAAATGATTGATTACCTCTGAGAACTGCCCTTAGAATAGTCCTGATGAGAATTGACAACCCAACTCCTTCAGGGCCAGGTGGTTGGGGTCCTTGAATGGTCTTCTGGTAGCCGCCAGGGAATTGCCAGACTGAATAGCTGAAAGGTCCTTGTTCAAAATTGGTGATGGATTTGGGACTTGTTTTGGAATCACATAATTGGGTCCTGTAAGTGTCACCATTGGATTTCTGAGCAAAAATGGTGAATAATGGTATATTATACCATATATGCACCACTCCTGGTACCTTGAGTACGGGGTGCATTGAGGAAGGAGTATCCTTCCCCTCAATATGAGGGGAAACCTTTCTCAGAGCTAAGTTGGTGGCCTCTGGTGGTTGCCAGAGGCCATGGACTGAAAAAATGGTGTCCATTGAGCTTTTGGAAATTTTGGGTCCTGAGGGTCTTTTCTGGCCATTTTGGGTTGGATGGACTTTGGGGCCAAAGGGGGCCTAAATGTCCTAAGGACTGCGGTGTACAGACTGTGGGCCATGGATTACAGCCCACAGGCCGTATAGGCTGTAGGGGGCCTAAATGGCCCAAAAAGGCCATACAGACCCAAACCCCCATAACAAAAGGGGTTTGGCCAAGAGCCCTGAAGGTCGCTAGAGGGGCCATAGGTCCCTAGAAGATTGAAAGGACCCCCAGGCCCAAAAAAAGGATAATAGCTTGGGGTTGGTGAGGTGGAGAATTGGCCAATGAAGGCAGGATATGGCCTGGGGCCATATTTGGCCAGTGGAGGGGTGTTACGACCAATAGGCCCTAGAGCACCAAAAGGGTACAATTGTCCATAAACATCTTATATGGCCAATTGACCATAACCTGGGTTCCAGCTGGAATTGCCGCAACACCCATTGAGGGGGGTGATTATTCCTGGTTGTGACATTTCCAAAAGTAAGTCCCACCCCTGGTATGCACCTTTAGAGGTATCCTACCCCTTCTTGTTGTAAGCATCAGCTAGGCCACTCTGTGAGTACTTGTCATTTTTCTGCAGACAGGACTCTGTCCAAGCTCGAAACACCAATTTCAATCGTTATTTGTCAGCCTGTGACTTAAAACCAGAGCACAAGCCTGACAACCAAATACCATAAACCAATGGTAAAGCCCAGATACCACCAATACATGAAGCTGGGCCATAAAATCTCAAAGGGTATCAAACAAAAGAGGAAACTCCCCAATTTCCAAATACACAAGTCCCACCATCATAGGGCAAGGAATAACAAAGTTATCCTGGCTCAAAGTTGTTGCTGAGAATAAACCTTATTCTTCACCTCTCATCGGAAATTGAGAGGAAGAGACTTCACCCCATAAAATGGGTATCCAAATCGAAGCTTTATGTCAGGGATATCCAATGGTGCTAGACAAACTGAGCTAGCATCAGAATTATAGGAGTTGTGGCCCAAATAAGGTCAAATAAGTGTGAATAAAATATTCACCTCCCATCAAGCTTCTACATTTTTTGTGTGAGATACCTAAAGTGGGGTTCTTTTTGAAAGAGAACAATCATAGCTATCTGATGGTACCATTCATTTCCCCATATCTCATCTGGAACAAAAGTCATGGGGGGGAAAAGCTCCATACAGTTTTTGGGCAAAATCATGAATATGTATAAGAAACCCCATACATGGCATAACTTTGCCATACTTAATGATAGCCATGAGGAATGAGGTACCATTGTGTAGAACACATCTAGAGCTACACAATGAACCATTTTTGAGCCTGATATCTCAAAAATGGACAAATTTATATCAGGTTTAAGGTCAAAATCCAACAGTCTTCCCTATACAACCTTACTGTGGGATATTCTCCCATAACTATGGTTATGAGGTGTCAAACAGATGAAGAAGCATGTTTATACTTCAATACCTCATAGCTCATTTGTCAGGCTGAGTCTATATTGACGTGGTAATAAGAGTATTTACAACTAGAATTATGACTGTGACACGTAGAAAATTAATTTAAAATAAGAGTATTGGGTTTTAAAGATGATTTATAATATAATTAAGGGGTTCTACCATTGAATAATAGTGGTGGTGAGTGCTATTGAGAACCCAGGGTGCAATCTTACCAGTTGGGTTACTATAATAAGAGTTACAATAATTAAATATATAATTATACATGTTTATTACCCAAGAGTAAAACTGTTTTTGACAGTTTACTACGTAGGGTATTCAAGAGCAGGATGAGGAGACAATTCTGGCTGTGAAAAGCCTCCTTTTTATCCTGAAATGGGGTGGAAAGGGTGCTACACCTTTCCACGTAGAGGAAGTGAAGATTTTTCCCTCTCTAGGACTGACTTGTGGTTTGCAAACAGCCTGTATTCCCTATATTGGGCTCAGATAGGGTTTTGAAACCACATCTGGGCGGTTTTCACCAATACAGGGGGAAAATTTGCATTTGGGGACCTCACAGCCTGATTCTGACGTGTATGACGCGTAGAATGCTGTACAGAAACTGTATGGGACCCCAGTATTGACTGACATATGAGGTATTGAAGTAAAAATGTGCTTCTTCATCTATTTGACACCTCATATTCATGGTTATGGGATATTATCCCATGGTAAGGCTGTATATGACAGCAGGTGGGATTTTGACCTTAAAACAGCCATAGCTTTGTCAATTATTGAGATATCAACCTCAAAACTGTTTCAGTGTGTAGCCCTGTATGTGCTCTACACAATGGTTCCTCATTTGACATGGGTATCATTAAATATGGCAAAGTTATCCCATGTACAAGATTTTTGTACATTTGCGTGTTTTAGGCAAAAAGCTGTATTGAGCTTGTTTGCCCCATGGCTTTTGTTCTAGTTGAGTTATGAGGAAATGGATGACACCGTCAGATAGCCCTGATTGTGCTCTTTCCAAAAATACCCCACTTCAGGTATCCCACACTAAAACTGTAGAAGTTAGATGGGAGGTGAATGTTTTGTTCACCCTTATTTGGCCTGAAATTGACCATAACTCCAGTAATATTGGTGCTAGTTCAGTTTGGCTGGTACCATTGGATAGCCCTGGCTTAGAGCTTCATTTTGAATACCCATTTGATGGGGTTAAGCCTCTCCTTCTAGATTTTAGATGAGAGGTGAAAATTAAGGTTTATGCTCAGCAATAGCTTTGAGCAGGAATAACTTTGTTATTTCTTGTCCTATGGTGATGGGACTTATATTTTCAGAAAGAGGTTAGTTTCCTCCTTCTTTTGATACCTTTTGAGCTTATTTGGCTCAGCTCCATGTTTTGGTGGTATCTTGGCTATACCATTGGTTTATGGTATTTTGGCTGTCATGCTTGTGCTCTGGTTTTGAGTCACAGGCTGACATACCCTCCCTCTAAAAAGGCTCATCATTGATGAGACTGCTCAGTCCTCCTAGAGGCTCTGAATATCCTCAGATGAAGGTTCCCATCTGGTATGGCATCCTCTGCCAACCGTTTGTCTTTATCTGCTGTCTGGTTCTTGAATCTGACTAGGTATTGTCTTTGATCTTTCCCATTCAGTCTGATCTTCCTGGCCCTGATGATCTTACTCACAGGTCCAGGGGAGTCCTCCACTTCCACTATCTCTTGTGGTGTGGGGTTCTTTCTCCTTGAGGGGAATTTGTCCTCCTCTGTCTGGAAGTATGGTTTGACCAAACTCACTGGAAAGACTGGATGTTTCCTTAAAAACTCCTCAGTGAGTTTGACTTCCACTGCATTTCTTCCTATCAACTTAATGATAGTAAAAGGTCCTACAAATGAGTCTCTCATCTTTTTAGGTCCTTTGAGATTGCTGAAGTTCAGGGTAGACACTAGCACCTGGTCCCCTTCCTTGAAGTCAGGTTCCATATGTGATTTGTCCCACCTCTGCTTATTGTATTCTTTTGCCTCAACTATGCATTTGGAAGCTTTTTCACAGGCCCTCTTCCACATATCATGGAAGTCTTTGGCTGTGGGATGGATGGTCAGAAGGTTTTTCTTCAAGTGATCCACAGGCAACACGGGATTCCACCCTTTCTCTACCAAGGCAGGTGTTTTTCCTGTGGTGGAGTGCTGACTTGTGTTATAAGCCAGTTGGACAGCTGGTAAGAGGGTAACCCAATCATGGGTGTATCCCTCATGGTCCTTGTATTCCATGCCATAGGTACAGAATCTTCTGAGGATGTCCTCCATTGTTTGGATCATCCTTTCAGCTAGGCCATCTGTTTGTGGATGGTAAGCTGTGGAAAAAGAAAGTTTGGTACCAAGCATGTCGTATAAGTTATTCCGAAATTCAGATGTGAATTTTGGGTCCCTATCACTAATGATGATCTTAGGGACTCCACAGGTAGATATGATGTTATTCCAAAACAACAGAGCAGTATCCATGGCTGTGTCTTCTTTATGGCATGGTAGACACCTCATGCTCTTGCTGAACCTATCAACTATGATCAAACAGGCATTATAGCTTTCTTTGCCCCCTGGGACAAGTCCTGCTACCCAGTCCATGTTGATGGTTTCCCATGGGTGTTTGGGTTTTTCTATGTGTTGGAGCAACCCATACTTCTTCCCATGTTTCCTATTTGCCTTTTGGCATCTTTCACAAGTGTTGATGTATTCACTCAACTATTGTTCCCACTTGGGCCACCAAGCTGTGCTTGCTACCCTCTCTTTGGTCCTGTCCTCACTCATGTGTCCCATATAGGGGCAGTCATGGCATTCTTGTAGGATCAATGAGATGTGGTCTCTGTCTACCACTGTGAGTGCACTTGTGTGCTTTTCTCTGTGGTAGAGCAGCTCATCTATAAGAAAAAACTTATTGTCCTTATAGGCCCTCAACCAGGGTTCTTCCAGCTGGGTTTCCAGTTCTGGACTCCTGTACTTTTGTTGAAGGAGTTGGAGTAGTATGCTACACTGTTTGTGTTTGGCATAAGACTTCTGTACTGCACTGAAGAATTCATTGTGCAGTTCTGAGGAACTTATTCCCAGTATGGGAGTTTCTGTCCCTTCTGAGTTAATGTCTCCACTGTCAAGGGTACCACTTTCTGGTTCCCATTCAGATATTCTGAAGTGCTTCCTCCTATCTATTTCCATGAAATGGATAGGAATTTTTGCTGCAACTTCTGGGTCATAAGCTGGATTGCTTTTGACATTGCCCAGTGGCCATCTGCATTGGTATGGCTTTTACCTTCTTTGTATATGATGGTCATGTTCCCTCTATACTCCTGGATGGCTATTTGCCATCTCCGCATATGTCTATTTGTAGTCTTCATGTTTAGTAAAGACTTCAAGGCTGTGCAGTCTGTGTAGACTTCAAAGACTGCACCCTCCAAATAATAATGGAGTTTTTCTAGAGCTCAGACTAGACATAGACATTCAGTCTGGGTGGCCCCATACCTGGCTTCTGAATCTTTCAGCTGCCTTGAGATGTAGCAAATTAGTCCTTCTCTTGGTTCACCATCCACAATTTGTCTTTGGTGAAGGGCTGCTCCTAGGCCTTGACTGCATGCTGCATCTATATATAACTTGAATGGTAGTTCAAAGTCAGGTAAGATGAGCACAGGTGCATTAGTGAGTTCATATTTGATCCTCTCATATGCATCCCTCCTTTGCTTGGTTATTTCAAAAACTACATCTTTTGAACATAACTTGTAAAAACTACTAGTTATGTGTGCAAATCTTTTGATATGGTTTCTATAGTAGCTAGCAAACCCAAGGAAAGATTGCATCTCTTTGATGCTCTTTGGTACTGGTTTTTGCAGTACTGCTGCTACTTTATTCTGGTCAATTGCCAGACTAAGACCTGAGACTTTATGTCCTAGAGCCAGTAACTCTTGTTGGCCAAAATTGCACTTTTTGAGTGAAATTTTCAGATTGATGGGTGTGCATTTACTTAGCACTCTGTCTATGTATTGCACATGGTCTTCCCATGTCTCTGAGTATATAATGATATCATCAATATATACTACCATCCAGCCTTCCAATATTTCATCTTGAAATATTGTGTCCATCATCCTTTGGAAGTGGGCTGGTGCATTCTTGATGCGAAATGGCATTCTGGTGTACTCATATATGCCCATATGGCATATTATTCTGAGTAATTTCATGGAGTTTGGTTTAACTCCATTTTGGTGGAAGCCTTTCATACAATCCATCTTGGTTATGTATTTGGCTTTGGCCAGCTTATCCAAGGCATGAGGTATCCTTGGTATAGGGTACCTGTCTGCTTTTGTGTAGTTATTCAGGGCTCTGAAGTCCCCACACAATCTAGACTTGCCATCATGCCAGGTGATGAGGACAGGAGTGGTGATTTCCACTATTTCATTATGTACAATCTTTCTGATAACATCCATGTCCAGGAGTTCATTGATATGTTTCTCAATTTCCTTCCTGGTTTCCTGGCTTGCTGGATAAGGAGGTCTCCTCAGCATAGGTGGATAAGGCCTTTCCACATCCAGATATAGTTCTATATCATGGCCTTTGATCTTGCCTAATGGCTCTTCACCAATGGCAAATGCTGGTCTGTTCTTTCTCAGAATCTTCAGTAAACTTAGTTTTTGTTTACTGGTGAGGGTAGTGCTAAACTGTCCCTCTCTAAATTCCTTCAGAAGTTCTTCTGGTGGATCTTGAGAAGATATCTGGTATATGTCAAGTGAAAATTTCTTTTCCTTGTTTGTGAGCCTGTGAGGTATGTTTAACATACCCATAAGGCCACAAATGATTTTATAAACAATTAAATTTGTCTTAAACAGACTTTTTAGTTGAATTTAAAATAAAAAATAATAAAAAATAAGTATAACTTTTTTTTGGATAAACAAAGTTATAATTATTATGTCATTTTTGGATTCTACACCAAAAATAACCTAGGGTACACCCATAGGGTGTTATACCCAAAAACACTTATTTCTTGTGTTATTAGAAGATTTAAGAACCTCACAGTACTAATGTAACTTTTTTTAACATTGTTAAATTTAAGCTTAATTAAGCTTAAATTTAAAGTTACATAAGGTTTATGCAACTTTACCAAAATTTTAGTTAAAATTAAGGTGTGGTGTATATTTACTGAATTGGCTAAGGATTTGCCATACAGAATGTAAATCCTGCGTGAGCTCAATTTAAAAGGGTTTAAGGCCATAGTATGGCTTTAAATAAATAAAAGGGCAAAATCCACGCAAAAAGGTGGGACAAAGGAAAAAGACCAAATAGAGCTGGGGTACCCAACTTTTTGGATCTGCAAGGATTCAATTAAGGTTGTCCACCTGTATTGGAGGATTTTCAACCTTATTTAAACTTTAAGATTAGACTTTGATCCAACCTTAAGGTTTAAACTGGTTTTATCCTAAATTGGACAGGAATTTCAAGCTGCCAAGAGGGTAAATCCCAATAAGCAGGCTTGGAATCAAGGTTTTAAGAACTGTCAAAGCTTAATCAAGCTTAAAAAGCTTAAATAAGCTTAAAACTTTAAAGTTTCAATCATCAAAACCTTATCAAAACTTAAGGTTTTGTGTGTATTGCTATTTTACGTGGAAAAATAGTAATAACTTCAAAAATTCATTAAAAATCCAAATCTTAATGGATTTGCTTGAAAATTTCACACAGCTTAGAATTTAATATTATCAATATATAAATTAAATTTTAAGTATCTTTTATTAATAAGTTTCCTGGGTAATTAGCCTGGAAAATTACTTTTTAATTAAGCTTAAAGAAAATTATGATTTCTTTAAAAATTAATTAAAAATTGAGTTTAAAAGATTTCTGCTTGAAACTCTAATTTTAAGTTGTTCATATGATGAACTTTAATATAAATAAACTTATTTTATATTAAAACTTAAAATAATTAAACTAAATGAGGATTAAAGTTACTTGGAGTTAAGAATAACACTGGTAACTTTAAATTGGAAGTAAAAATAAGTTGCCTTAAGTTAAGAACTTAATTTTTAAGCATGGTTTTTCAGTTTTGATCTGAGCACGCCCTCTACATCCATTATGAATCATGAGAGCTGCTCTGTAGACATAAAAAGAGTCTTTTCATCACTGTTTTTGTCCATCATTAATAATCAATCCAATCATATTAGACATTTAAACAGGTAAAGTTTTATTAAATATAAAATCTTATTATTAAAAGTAATTCTTAAGTTATTTTTATTCTTTATTTATTAAATTAAAGAATTGAAGTCATAGAATTCAGATTATTGTTGTAATCATCTATAATAACTTTTATTATATAAAATTTTCATCTTAAATATCTTTTAAAATCCACAAATTCCTCTCAAAAACTCTTTAATCATAAATTTTAGTATAAAAAGTTGTTTTATCTTTGATTTTATTGATTTTTGGCGTGTTTTTAACTTATAATCATTATTTAATATAATAACTGTTGTTTTATAACTTGTTGTATTAAATAAATATTATAAGTAAGTTTTCTTTAAAGTTCTATATTTTTTTTATCTATTATTAGTTTTTTTATATAGAATTTTATTCTATAAAGAATTATTTCTGCACAGTGTGTGATTAATTCTTTTTATAAATAATATTTATATTATTTATAAGTGGTTAATATTCTTATTTTCCACGTGTAATTGTCTCATTAAGAGCTTTACACTTCTTATTGTTATAACTGTCAGTGACTATAACAATAATAGAATAATTATAATTTATTATAATTATTATATATTTTTTTTTATTATTATATTATTATAATAATAATTAAATTTATTTTTTTATAGAATTATTTTTTAATAATTATATTTAAATTTGTGGTTATAATATTTCATTATATTATATTTTTCTACTGAGGACAGTCATAGTACTCTTGATATTGTTACTATTATCAAGAGTTTCATAGACAAACCTTACATTTGGGGGCCTGGCCGTGATTTTAAACCAATTTTTGGGACATAAATCATATTCTAGACCTTATTTTACTGTTTTTTTTGATGTAAAATTGCCATATTTGTCTTAATATTGGCTTTTTTGGGACTTATCCCTTATAAATAATCTTTATAATATTGATAAAGTTATTTTTTTCTTAAGAATATTGTTTAAAACAATATACTATTGAGTGACTTGGAATAAATTTCTTTTGTCTAACTAGTGGCTTTTTCACATCACAGACTTGAAATTTATTCTTTGAGTTATTCTAGTATAAAGTGAATAATAATATAATTTTGATTAATTAACTTGTTAATTGCATAATTATTATTTCTTTAAAGAAAATAATAAATCAAATAAAAAATCTTTAAAAATAAAAATCTTTACTAAAAACATTTTTTTTCTTTTTATCTTAGACATTTTTCTTTATTTTTGACGTAATTTGCCATAAATTACATAAAAACAACTTTATTCAATAAGTTGAGTTTATAAGTTATTTTTATTATTTGATAAAATAACTTATATTTTTAAATTTTCTCTAGTGTCTTCCATCAGAGAAAGTTCTTCAGACTCTGAAGCCTCAGAGTCCAGTATTGAAATTCAAACCAGCCCAGCACCAAGGGGTTTAATAACCAAAGAGCCCTTTAAAGGTCCTGCAGGTGAATTCAATCCACTTTTTACTCTAATTTTTATTAAAATTGACGTGAAATGACTCCTACTAGAAGTGGAAGCAACTACTCCATCCAATCAAATGGATCTGGACCAGGACATTCCAGCCATAAATCCAAAAGGCAAGAATGTCCTCCCAGAGGAGAGGCACAAATGGAGGATGCCAGAACTTCCACCAGTTCCCAAAGGTTAGCCAGCACCTTTGAACCTCTTATTGAGAGTCCAGAAGCTGACATAACTGCTATTGCTGTTAGACCTGAACCATTTCCAACAGGCAACTGTGGAAATTTATCAATCCCAATGGAAAAACTGGTTCCTGGCGTCAAAACAACAAGAGTGGGAACTCCTTCCAAGTCTTTGGATAGGCACCATGAACTCTTATCTTCAAGTGAAGAAGTTCATGGGGCCAGAAAAGACAGAAGATCTTCTATTGGGTTGGACACCAATGTCTGTCAAAGGACAAGTCCAACAGATAAAAGCTTGGTTGAAAAACCAAAGCATGTTATCAGAAGACCAGAAGAAGAAATTGGCCCAGGGCAAGGACAACAGCCAAGTGGAAGCTCCTCAAGCATCCACCAGCAAAAATCCGCCTCAACAAGTGCCAAACAAGCCCAAGCAAGCCCCAAAGACCAACCAGAAGGGCAAGCAAAAGGCAAAGGGAAAGGCAAAGCCCAAGTGGAACAAGCCCTACCCTCAGAATTACAGAATTCCAAAGAAGGAAAAGACAGCCATGGACAATGTGTTCAATATGGCAAGAACTTTGATGGAATTCAAAAACAAGGAGGAGGAAAGATTGAACCAATCCTTTCCAAAGAAATAGACCCTGTAAAGCTTGTAACTTACTTTGAATCTTGTAATAAAGAAATTATGGCAAAATTTAAAGCATTTGATCATGTCCAACAAAAGCTGGGCAATGAGATAGTACAAGTTAAAGACCAACAAAAGACCATTATTGGCCTTGAAAATGTTAATAAGGCAAATATTTTGTCTTTGACGCAAATTTGTGAAAGACTTGAGCATAAAGTTACCTTACTCAATCAACCAGATGAGAATTCAATTTCTTTTATAACTGGACAGTTAAGAGAATTGAAAATACAAGTTCAAAACTTGGAAAATTCAACTGGCCACAATGCAGCTCTTTTTCAAGAACAATTGGAAAAAAGTGATAAAGCAAGACTTGAATTGAAAGAAGATATTCAATCAAGTATTAATAATATATCACTAAAAAATGAATTGCCAAGGCAATCCACACCATTTCTTGACAGAAATGATCTTAACTTGAATAATGATTTACATCATACAATTTCAAGTAATGATGTGGAAACTGCTTGCAATTACAAAGACATTCCAAGATTAGAGGAATGGCCAACCTTCAGTGGTGAAGGAGAATATAATCATATGGAATTTAGGAAAACAATTGATATGTTCAAAGAAGACTTTAACATACCAGATGAATACATAAGTGCCAGATTACACTCATTATTTACCAAATCAGCTAAGAAATGGTATTATAAAATGAGACAAGACCATGGAAAACATTCCTGGCCTTGGTGGAAAGAACAAATTATTTCCAAATGGGCAAATTATTCCTGGAGATTTAGAATGGAAAATTCTTTTGAGGAAGCCATTTTTAATATTGAGAGGGACAGGCCCATGACTTGGTTTCTTAAACAGAAGGACAGATTAACTGCCCTTCATCCTGATATGTCTGAACCAATGGTACATAAAAGGATATTAAGAAAGTGTGGTGGTGACCTTGAGCATGCTATAAGAAGCAGATGTATTGAGCCTTGCTCTACAGAAGATTATATCAATGCTATGGAGGATATCACTACTAGAACAAAAATTGGAAGAAATTGGTATAAACCCCCAATAGACAACAAGACTAGTGGGAAACCAATTTCAAAACCAAATAAACCACATGACAGACCTCCTTTGAAATGTCATAAATGTGGAAGCACATCTCATTTAGCAAACACTTGTCCAAAAAAGACAAGAGTCAATGAGATAAGTGTAGAAAAAGCGGAAGACACAAAAGAAACTGAGGTAGCTTTACATGAAAGTGATTCTGAACCTTCAGAAGAAGAAGAAACATCAGAAGAACTTAGTATAGAGAATATTAATGTTTCTTTTGAGGTCACTGAGGTACACACTCACTTACCACAGTACAGTGATGAATGTATGGATCTTATACATGTGCAAGATGCCAGAATGCAGAAAACCAAACCTGCCAGAGGTAAAGGTTATACAGCTGGGTCATCTTGTATCACTAATATTGTGATAAATAACACAGAAGCCAAGATACATCTTGACTCAGGTGCTTTTTGCACTTGTGTTGGGAAAGATTATCTTGACAAAATTGATACCAATTGGCAAAACAAGTTGATGCCAATTGAAGGTGTGAAATTCAGCAGTGCTAGCCAGAATATGCATCCTTTGGGTATATTTGAAGCTACAATAATATTTCCTCACCCTGCAGGAAGTATGAGATTGAAAGCTGAATTTGTTGTTATGAATAATTGTACTTCACAACACTTTATACTTGGGAATGATTATCTCAATATCTATGGTATTGATATTAATAATTATAAGGACAGATATTTCACTATAGGGGAAAATAAAAGGCAAAAATTTGCTTTTTCTCCAGAAAGAAAAGAAATTACTGTCATTCAACAAGTAAAAAATGTTAATAAAGAAAAATTTGTGTCAGATCAATTAAGTGAAGCACAAATTAGTCCTGAATTAACACCAGAAATGAAGGAAGAACTTATTGAAATTTTATTTCAATTTCAAAAAGCCTTTGCTTCTGATGATGAACCACTTGGGGCTATAAAAGGCCATGAAGTGGATATCATGCTTAACGTGGAGAGACCTTATCCCCCACTATTAAGAAGACCAGCTTACCCAGCTAGCCCTAGGGCTAGAGAAGCATTAGAAAGTCATATTCATGAACTAATGAAACTGGGAGTTCTTAGAAAAGTTGGACACAATGAGGAAGTGGAAGTCACAACTCCAGTAATCATTACTTGGCATAATGATAAGTCAAGGATGGTTGGGGATCTTAGGGCATTGAACACCTATACTATTCCAGACAGGTATCCAATCCCTAGAATCCATGAGACTTTGACTCAATTATCCAAAGCAAAGTTTATTACTTCCATGGATGCTCTTAAAGGCTTCCATCAGAATGTTTTAACACCTCATGCAAGGAAATTATTGAGAATAATAGCTCATTGTGGTATTTATGAATATTTGAGGATGCCTTTTGGTATTAAAAATGCACCCTCTCATTATCAAAGAATGATGAATACCATATTCCCACATGAATTATCAGAGGGATGGTTAATCATTTATATTGATGACATTATCATTTGTTCAGAAACCTGGCAATCACATTTAGAGAGACTTTCATTAGTACTTAAGAAAATTCTACAAGTGAACATGAAAATTTCTCTTAAAAAATGTAATTTTGGGTTTCATGAGTTGAAAGCTCTGGGACATGTAGTATCAGGACTAAGCCTTGGTGTTGACAAAAACAAAGTGGCTGCAGTTTTACTGAAACAAATGCCCCAGAACAAAAAAGAGATGATGTCTTTCTTAGGATTTGCCAGTTATTACAGGCAACACCTTAAAGATTTTGCAATCCATGCCAGATCATTATACAGAATTTGTGATCAACAAACTGTTTTTGAAATGACACAGGAGAGAATTCAAGCATATGATAAAATCAAGTATGCCTTGACCAATGCACCATTATTATTGATGCCAGACTGGAAACTTCCTTTTAAGCTGTATATTGATGCATGTGGTGATGGTTTAGGAGCTGCTCTTCATCAAGTTCAAATTGTCAATGACAAACCTTATGAAGGTCCAGTTTGTTTTATTTCAAGACAAATTAAACCTACTGAGGCAAGATATGGAGCTAGCCAAATGGAGTGCCTTTGCCTTGTTTGGGCTCTGGAAAAACTTCATTATTATCTTGATGGTAGTGTGTTTGAAGTAATTACTGATTGTAATGCAGTAAAATCACTTCTTAACATGAAGACTCCAAACAGACACATGTTAAGATGGCAGATTGCTATACAGGAGTATAGAGGCAACATGACCATAGTACATAAAGCTGGAAATATTCATAAGAATGCTGATGGCTTAAGTAGATGGGCATTACCCAATACACCTGATAATCCTGCCTATGTTCCTACAAGTGCAGAAACTCAAATCCCAATTGAAGGAATCAATATCACAGATGTTGGAACAGAATTCTTTGAAGAGGTTAGAGAAAGCTACAGGCAAGATAAGAATTGTCATATTCTTACTGCTCTACTTGACAAAGATTGTAAAGATGTAGCCTTGGCTAATTCTCTGGATGATATTTGGAAAACATCTTATGATAATGGAAGATTTCATTTGTTTGATGGTATACTATATCATAGATCTAAACACACATGTGTCATGGTCCTATGTAGTAGAATGTTGATTAACACAATACTACTAGAATGCCATGATAACATTTATTCTGGACATCTGTCTGAAGACAGAACAATGGAAAGAATTAAGACATGTGCCTGGTGGCCATCTTGGAGAAAAGATGTCATTGAGTACTGTCATAGTTGTGATAGATGCCAGAAAGCCAATAAAGCTACTGGTAAAAGGTTTGGTTTAATGATCCATATTCAAGAACCAAGTACCCCGTGGGAAGTGATTCACATGGATTGGGTAACTGCTTTACCACCTGGAGGTGATAAAAGTTACAATGCATGTCTTGTTATTGTGGACAGATATAGCAAAACACCAATCTTTTTACCATGCCATAAAGATGACACAGCTATGGATACAGCTCTTCTAATTTGGAACAGAGTCATATCCCATACTGGTCTCTTTAAAAATATCATTAGTGATAGAGACCCAAAATTCACATCAGCCTTATGGACTAATCTACATAAGCTTTTGGGTACAAAATTATCATTTTCAACAGCCTACCATCCACAAACAGATGGACTGGCAGAAAGAATGATTCAAACCCTTGAGGACATGATCAGAAGATTTTGTGCTTATGGCCTGGAGTTTAAAGATTCTGATGGCTTTACCCATGATTGGTGTACTCTTATACCAGCATTGGAATTAGCCTACAAGACCTCCATCCATGCTTCAACAGGCAAGACTCCTGCAATGTTGGAAAAAGGATGGAACCCCAAACTTCCAGTTGATACTTTGAAAAAAGATTTGGTTGACATTCATCCAACTGCTTCAAGCTTTAAGCTGCTGCTTGATAAAGTGAGACATCATGCAAATCAAAGCATGAATGATGCCTTTGAATATGCTAAGCAGAAATGGGATAAAAGTCATAAGACACCAGAATTCAAAGTAGAAGACTTAATACTAGTTTCAACCTTGAACTTTAATAATATTAAAGGTCCAAAGAAATTGAAAGATTCCTTTGCAGGACCATTTATTATTAAAGCCCTCCATGGGACAAATGCAGTACAAGTAGAACTGTCAGGAGAGTTAGGAAACAAACACCCAACTTTTCCCGTCAGTCTTGTAAAGCATTACACATCAAGTGATAAGGAATTATTTCCTTTGAGAAATGAAACACCCTTAGAAGTACCCCCACTTGAACCAAGTGAGGAAAAGAAAGTACTGAAAGTCTTAAAAGAAAGAAGACTTAGGGGTAAAAATGAAAGAGAATACTTAGTCAGGTACAGAAATCCACAACATGAAGATGAGTGGGTTGAAGAAAGTAAGATACCTGATTCCCAAAAGTTTCTCAGAAGATTCAGACATGAGAGAAGACCAATTCCTCAATAAAAGTTTGAATTGTGTGCTTTACATACTTGAACAGTATAAGTAGAGAGGTTGGACAGTGGATTATACCCCCCCCCAAATAACTTGGGGGTATACTACAAAAGAAAATTGTGGTACAATTTTTTTTGGTGGTAGGGAATGTGAGCCTGTGAGGTATGTTTAACATACCCATAAGGCCACAAATGATTTTATAAACAATTAAATTTGTCTTAAACAGACTTTTTAGTTGAATTTAAAATAAAAAATAATAAAAAATAAGTATAACTTTTTTTTGGATAAACAAAGTTATAATTATTATGTCATTTTTGGATTCTACACCAAAAATAACCTAGGGTACACCCATAGGGTGTTATACCCAAAAACACTTATTTCTTGTGTTATTAGAAGATTTAAGAACCTCACAGTACTAATGTAACTTTTTTTAACATTGTTAAATTTAAGCTTAATTAAGCTTAAATTTAAAGTTACATAAGGTTTATGCAACTTTACCAAAATTTTAGTTAAAATTAAGGTGTGGTGTATATTTACTGAATTGGCTAAGGATTTGCCATACAGAATGTAAATCCTGCGTGAGCTCAATTTAAAAGGGTTTAAGGCCATAGTATGGCTTTAAATAAATAAAAGGGCAAAATCCATGCAAAAAGGTGGGACAAAGGAAAAAGACCAAATAGAGCTGGGGTACCCAACTTTTTGGATCTGCAAGGATTCAATTAAGGTTGTCCACCTGTATTGGAGGATTTTCAACCTTATTTAAACTTTAAGATTAGACTTTGATCCAACCTTAAGGTTTAAACTGGTTTTATCCTAAATTGGACAGGAATTTCAAGCTGCCAAGAGGGTAAATCCCAATAAGCAGGCTTGGAATCAAGGTTTTAAGAACTGTCAAAGCTTAATCAAGCTTAAAAAGCTTAAATAAGCTTAAAACTTTAAAGTTTCAATCATCAAAACCTTATCAAAACTTAAGGTTTTGTGTGTATTGCTATTTTACGTGGAAAAATAGTAATAACTTCAAAAATTCATTAAAAATCCAAATCTTAATGGATTTGCTTGAAAATTTCACACAGCTTAGAATTTAATATTATCAATATATAAATTAAATTTTAAGTATCTTTTATTAATAAGTTTCCTGGGTAATTAGCCTGGAAAATTACTTTTTAATTAAGCTTAAAGAAAATTATGATTTCTTTAAAAATTAATTCAAAATTGAGTTTAAAAGATTTCTGCTTGAAACTCTAATTTTAAGTTGTTCATATGATGAACTTTAATATAAATAAACTTATTTTATATTAAAACTTAAAATAATTAAACTAAATGAGGATTAAAGTTACTTGGAGTTAAGAATAACACTGGTAACTTTAAATTGGAAGTAAAAATAAGTTGCCTTAAGTTAAGAACTTAATTTTTAAGCATGGTTTTTCAGTTTTGATCTGAGCACGCCCTCTACATCCATTATGAATCATGAGAGCTGCTCTGTAGACATAAAAAGAGTCTTTTCATCACTGTTTTTGTCCATCATTAATAATCAATCCAATCATATTAGACATTTAAACAGGTAAAGTTTTATTAAATATAAAATCTTATTATTAAAAGTAATTCTTAAATTATTTTTATTCTTTATTTATTAAATTAAAGAATTGAAGTCATAGAATTCAGATTATTGTTGTAATCATCTATAATAACTTTTATTATATAAAATTTTCATCTTAAATATCTTTTAAAATCCACAAATTCCTCTCAAAAACTCTTTAATCATAAATTTTAGTATAAAAAGTTGTTTTATCTTTGATTTTATTGATTTTTGGCGTGTTTTTAACTTATAATCATTATTTAATATAATAACTGTTGTTTTATAACTTGTTGTATTAAATAAATATTATAAGTAAGTTTTCTTTAAAGTTCTATATTTTTTTTATCTATTATTAGTTTTTTTATATAGAATTTTATTCTATAAAGAATTATTTCTGCACAGTGTGTGATTAATTCTTTTTATAAATAATATTTATATTATTTATAAGTGGTTAATATTCTTATTTTCCACGTGTAATTGTCTCATTAAGAGCTTTACACTTCTTATTGTTATAACTGTCAGTGACTATAACAATAATAGAATAATTATAATTTATTATAATTATTATATATTTTTTTTTATTATTATATTATTATAATAATAATTAAATTTATTTTTTTATATAATTATTTTTTAATAATTATATTTAAATTTGTGGTTATAATATTTCATTATATTATATTTTTCTACTGAGGACAGTCATAGTACTCTTGATATTGTTACTATTATCAAGAGTTTCATAGACAAACCTTACATTGTTAGTACCAATGGTGATGTGCCTATTTTTACTGTTGTAAATGTCTATGCCATACATCCCCTGGTAATCTGTTCCCAGTAAAAATCCTTGGATGTGGGCATCATTAAGCACTACAAACTCTGGGTTTAGTCTGATATTACCCTTCCTGTGGGGTATAATTATCTCTTTGATAATTGTCCCAATGGAAGTCATCTTCCCTGATGCACTTTGAAAGTTCTTTGCCTTAGTGGGCAAGAGCTGTTTTTCCCAATTTGGGAAGTGGGTATCCAGATAATTCCTGGCTACTATGGAGCAGTGTGCTCCACTATCAATGATCAGTGGGTGCTGAGCATTGTCAATACAAACAGTCATTTTTGTGGCTGTCCCATGTATATATGCCATTCCTTTGGTTGGTGTAACCAGGAATGTTTGTGCATCTTGTGTGTGCTTGCACAAGTTCTTGTTAGCAGTGTCCTGTGGCATTCCTGCTTCCAACTGTATGTCCTGGATTTCCAGTGGGGTTTCCTCTTGGTATTCCACTAGAAATTCCTCTCTTGGGTCTTGCTCATTCTCAGATGGTTCTCTGATGGCACCACCCATGGAGTCTGATTCAGAATCCTCTGTCAGAGGTTCTTCCTCAGGGACCTTCTCTATGGCATAGACTTTCTTCTTTTCTTTTGGACAGTTGTTGGAATAGTGGTCTGTTGAACCACAATTGTGGCAAGAATTCTTCTTCTTAGCCACTTCTGCCACTCTTTCTCTGGGTTTGTCATTAAACTGTACCCTGAAAGGTTGTTTCTCTTTGAAACTACTGCTTCTATATGGGGTGAATTTCCCTATATTAGTCCTTTTCCTTATGTCTTGTAAGGTGTTGGCAATGTCATCTAGAGTGCAATTTTGGTTGCATCTGCATTTTACTGCATGCTCTAGTTCTCCTGGCAGCTGTGTCAGAAGTTTGTGATTCCTCATTTGGATGTTCATCTGAGGATCAATGGCTTTAAGTCTTTTAGACTGTCTAAGACACCACTCATATGAATCTTTGTCCACAGATTATTTGTCATTCTCAAATGACATGGTCTTTTGCCATATCCAAGTTCCATTACTGTACTTTTGGATGATTTGACTCTTCCACAATGGCCAGTTTCTTCTGCCATGGATTTCTTTCATTTCTGTGTACCATATACTTGCATGACCTTTAAATGCAGTATTCAATCTAGCAGTAATCCAGTAGTCTGGTATGCTTGGTACATAAATGAAGAGTCCATCAATATAATCTATGAGTTCCATATGATCATATTCTCCTGATCCAGAGAATTTGGGCCAGTTTGAGGCCTCAGGAAGCTGTTTCAAGGCTTCCTTTTCTGAATAAGACATGCCATCTCCATCCTGGTATTGTGATTGAGATCTTGCCTTATTCAACAACATGGCATCTGGTTTGATGTCATCTGGTTGATATGGATTCTCCATAGTTTGGCCTTGTGGTGGGGCTTCAAGCTATGATAGGCATTAAACAATTTGTTAATGTCTTGATCCAGACACTCCTTGTCCCTTGTGCTGTGGTGTTGTTCTTCAAAGACTATATTCAGTCTTTTGTTGGTTTCTTCAGAGGCTTTTCTCAGTTGAGCATATCCTTCTTGAAGATTCTTGTAAGATGTGACTATGAAACTTATGATAATATTACTATTATTCAAAAGTACTATGTCTGTTCTTATGAAATATAATAATAAAATATTATTATAACCACAATTAAATAATTAAAGAATTATTTCTTTCACGTGTTAAGCACTACTAGTGATTTTAACAGTGAGAAAGTAATTGTCTACAAGAATTTATTAATAAAAACTTCTTTTGTTAAAATAATAAATTATTTTAATATATAATTATCCTTTGCAAGAATAATTATAAGACTAATTGTTGAAGAAAACTATTACTAGAGAAAAACTTTAAGAATTAAAGATAAATGACTCACTAATACTCCAAAGAACCTATTGATAGATAAAAGTAGAGAAATTTGACTAGAATTGTGGATTTAAGAGATCAAAATGATTTATAGCAGGATTACAACAATACATAGTTGGATTCTATGATTTCATGCTTTCTGATTGATTCTGAAAGATTTAAAACACTTAAGAATAGTTTAACTAATACTTACTTGTTGGTAACAATGATATAAAATGATAATAAAATGATGATGATACAAAAAAAACAGCAAGAAGAGGCTTCTTTTAAGTCAACAACAGCTCACAGAGGCGTGCCATGGAGAAAACAATAAACCTTTTTGGATTAATGATTGCATCATCTGTTGTCACGTAAGATTATCATAATTACTTAATTGATGCTTTTACGTGACTACCAACCCCAATATGGTTAAGAATAAAAGGAGTAACATCTGTAAATCTTCTTTTATTCCAAAATAATCATTGATTTCTCAAAGTTATCAATGCTATTGCCAGTTTCATCAAGGGTTTTAATTACTGTGAATTTTTGAAGATTCAGTGTTTTACGTAGAATAACCAAAAATGGACTGTAAGAAAAGCTTTTAATGTTACTAGTAAAACTGTAATTCTTTTTGGCTGTACCATAGATAATACAGTTCTCCATTGGTCCTGAAAGTTTCAGAAGGATTCATTGAGAATTGTATTTTTAATGAATTTTTGAAGTTTTTACCTCATTTCTATATAGAATTGCAAATATTAGTGTTTCACTGGTTGCGATGAGCTAAATCAATGGATACAAGTCCAAAAAGGGGTTTAATTACTCTTTTGGGGTTTATCCATGGAAAGTCATTAAGAATTGACGTGGTTACAGGAGTGTAAGTAGCTCTTTACCTCTTTGGCACGTCAAAATAGCAGGTTATTTGCTATTTTCTTAAGATTTACAGTAGTTGTGACATGGTAACCAAGTTCCCAAAGAGGTTTATTTTACCAATTGGGTCAAGATCAGCCATGGAACCAAGCTTTGGAGCTATCCACGCCTCTGAGTCCTCAGAAGTTGGGTACCCTGGCTCTCTTTGATGTCTTTTGTCCCCCTTGCCTATTTTTTACGTCAAAATAGTAATTTAAGCTTCAAGTGAGATATCCACTATGGGTGTACCAAAAGTCCATGTAGGAATACCATGATATTAAGTGCTCAAAACATGCATAACACTATTCTTAGTGTATATGTAACATGGGATTTCTCACTTTCCCATTATTTTGGCGTGAAATTAAGAAAAATAAAAATTTTCACAGATCTTTTATGTGGTATTGATGATGTGGTATTGAAGTATTTTCCATTTTACCACCTCAAAGAGTTAATTTGAGCTTATTCACTCTATGGAGCTACCCTAGGTGAATTTTTGTGTAGAATCTAAATCTGGCCATAAATCCATGGATTTACTTACTCAATAAAAAGTTATTCATCTTTTCTGAAATCAAAAATGATGAATTTTGAATATATGCATGATTTATGAGTTATGTATAATTCAAAATTTCTTTTCAAGATAATTGTGGCCTATTTGGGTATGTAAAATATACCTCAAGGCTCACAATTCTTAACTATTTGTTCCAAGGAGGCTTGAGTTTGTCTCATCCTCTCTTGGCTGGCTTTAATTTCTGCAAACTGCTTTGCAGATTGTTCAGCATATTGGGACATTTGTAACCACAGTGTATCACTGTTGATGTTACTCTCAGATGTGACAATGTTATTTTCAGTCTGAGTGGGGGTAAGGTTTCTATTACTAGGACTACTGATTCTAGAGTGGTTTACAACTACTTCTGGTTCTTGTGTACTTCTTTTACCAACTCTAACAGCTTCTGGATCATGGGGTCTGACTCTTTCCTCCTCTGGTTGAAGAAGGCATTGTTCTTGCCCTTGTTTCCCTGTCTTCTCCTGGAAACTTCCTGTAATTGGGAAGAATGGTGACTCTTGGCCACTGATCTGCTGGTTTCTGAATGGTGTGAAGCCACTGGAGAGCTGATTTGGCCTGCTCCTTGTGAACCTGAAGGAATCTGAGTAGGCCCTGTCTGGGTTGATTGTTCTTCTATTGCTAGGATAGTGGCTTGATTCTCCCTTATCCTCTGTGCCCTTGCCTCCAGGAGTCTCTGCTGCCTGGTAGGATTCCAACCCTTGGTGATTACCATAAGGTCTTTGAAGTCTATCTCTTTGAGACAGATCTTCTGGAAACTTGATCCCAGTTCTGCCCAGTGAGTTGCTAGGTTGAACCTCTTGTTGTCCATGCTCCATTGAAATAAATCTTTGAGGAGTTGGTGGATCTGAAGAACTTGATCCATATCTTTCCAGTCCTCTGGTTTGAGGTTTCTGTTGAATTGGAGTGTGAATGGCAAGGTTGATATTATCTTCCTCATTGCTTTGCCATCCACCACTGTGTCCAAGGTGTCTTCTTTCAGGTCTTCTGATTCTGGACAATCCTTCTCTGTCCTCTGGCTGGTTCCTTTGGAATCCAAGGTGTCTGAGGTATGCAGGGGACATATCAGTGTTTGCAAGCAGTCAAAAACTTTATGTTCTTAGGGTTTTTACCTTTGACTGTTCCTTGTACAAATTTGTTATCTGCTGATTTGGGCAGTTTGCCTTTGGAGGTTACAACTGGGTTAATAATTGTAATCTTCCCTGTACAAGTGGTTAAAGTGGGTTTACCTTGTATTGAAGCAGAGTTTCGTGGTTTTCTACTCCTCTGAGTGGCTATTGGTGTCCACATTTTTGCTGTAATGAAGCCTTCACTAAGTCTTTTTCCCTTGCCCTTGCTGCTCTCTGGTTCTGAGGGTTTCACTGGTATGTTGGCCTGTGACTGGGTCTCAAGTGGTATGAAATTTTCTTCCACTGAATCAAGCAGGAAAAAAGAGGACTTATGTCAGTTAAGACTTCTTAAAAGGCTGGTTTTGCATGTCTAAGAATGGCCTCTGGGCTTGTATATTATTACAATATGCCCTTGCATTATGACAATGTAATTGAATTAACAATTCCACGTCAAAAGATACAGCTTACTGATATGTGGTATACTGTTTGTATACCAATATCTCACAGAATACTTGTATTTAGCAAGTATAATCTGTCAAACATGGTGTATTACAGGGTAATTGAGTTAACAATGTACCCAAACATGCCTCAACTGTTGGTTTATCAGTATGAGCTGTCTCAATTCAATTAAGAATCAGGACTGTATTAGTGGCTTAAAGTGTTTTTCTATACAAAACACACCAAAAATACTGGTCTTGTGGTTATTAGCCACTTGACAAAATACTCTTTAAAATATGAGTATAATAAGAATTAAAAGAATTAAAAGAAATATATATATATAATATATATTTCAAAAGGAAAAAATGACGCCTAAAAAAAGATAAAACAGGTGTCAATAAGTGATAAGAAGAGAAAGAACTTACTTGTAAAGGTCCAAAATAAGTTAAACACATGGCCAGGCCCCCAAAATGTCAGGCTGAGTCTATATTGAAGTGGTAATAAGAGTATTTACAACTAGAATTATGACTGTGACACGTAGAAAATTAATTTAAAATAAGAGTATTGGGTTTTAAAGATGATTTATAATATAATTAAGGGGTTCTACTATTGAATAATAGTGGTGGTGAGCGCTATTGAGAACCCAGGGTGCAATCTTACCAGTTGGGTTACTATAATAAGAGTTACAATAATTAAATATATAATTATACCTGTTTATTACCCAAGAGTAAAACTGTTTTTGACAGTTTACTACGTAGGGTATTCAAGAGCAGGATGAGGAGACAATTCTGGCTGTGAAAAGCCTCCTTTTTATCCTGAAATGGGGTGGAAAGGGTGCTACACCTTTCCACGTAGAGGAAGTGAAGATTTTTCCCTCTCTAGGACTGACTTGTGGTTTGCAAACAGCCTGTATGCCCTATATTGGGCTCAGATGGGGTTTTGAAACCACATCTGGGAGGTTTTCACCAATACAGGGTGAAAATTTGCATTTGGGGACCTCACAGCCTGATTCTGACGTGTATGACGCGTAGAATGCTGTACAGAAACTGTATGGGACCCCAGTATTGACTGACATATGAGGTATTGAAGTAAAAGCATGCTTCTTCGTCTATTTGACACCTCATATTCATGGTTATGGGATATTATCCCATGGTAAGGCTGTATATGACAGCAGGTGGGATTTTGACCTTAAAGCAGCCATAACTTTGTCAATTCTTGAGATATCGACCTCAAAACTGGTTCAGTGTGTAGCCCTGTATGTGCTCTACACCATGGTACCTCATTTGATATGGGTATCATTAAATATGGCAAATTTATCCCATGTACAAGATTTTTGTACATTTGCATGTTTTGGGCAAAAAGCTGTATTGAGCTTGTTTGCCCCATAACTTTTGTTCTAGTTGAGTTATGGGGAAATGGATGACACCATCAGATAGCCCTTATTGTGCTCTTTCCAAAAATACCCCACTTCAGGTATCCCACACTAAAACTGTAGAAGTTAGATGGGAGGTGAATGTTTTGTTCACCCTTATTTGGCCTGAAATTGACCATAACTCCAGTAATATTGGTGCTACCTCAGTTTGGCTGGTACCATTGGATAGCCCTGGCTTAGAGCTTCATTTTGAATACCCATTTGATGGGGTTAAGCCTCTCCTTATAGATTTTAGATGAGAGGTGAAAATTAAGGTTTATGCTCAGCAATAGCTTTGAGCAGGAATAACTTTGTTATTTCTTGTCCTATGGTGATGGGACTTATATTTTCAGAAAGAGGTGAGTTTCCTCTTTCTTTTGATACCTTTTGAGCTTATTTGGCTCAGCTCCATGTTTTGGTGGTATCTTGGCTATACCATTGGTTTATGGTATTTTGGCTGTCATGCTTGTGCTCTGGTTTTGAGTCACAGGCTGACAATTCAATACTGGGGTCTCATACAGGTTCTGTACAGCATTCTCTGTGTCATTCACGTCAGAAGAGGGCTATGTTGTCCCCAGATGAAAGCTTTCACCCTGTATCGCTCAAAACTGCCCAGATGTGGTTTCAAAGCCACATCTGCGCCCAGTACACTGTATAAATGCTTTTTCAAAACCACGAGCCAGTACTGTGAAGTGAAAAACTCTTTACTTCCTCTACGTGGATGGTCTAGAGGGCCATTCCACCCCATTCTAGGATAAAAAGGGGCCTTTTCTCCACCAGAAAAAGTTTCCTTATCCTGTTCTTATATTCCTACATATTACAACTGTCCAAAACAGCTATACTCTTGAGGAACAAGGCAGGTATACTTTAAACTTAAGTATTGTAGTCTTTATTATTGTAACCCAAAAGATAAAACTGCATCAAGGGCTTTAAATAGTGCTCACCACCACTAATTTTCTTTTTAAAGCCCTTAATATCTTTAACACAAACCTTTTAAATACTTTTTATCCCTGTCACCATCATAGTTCAAGTTTTATATACCTTTATTAACACTTTATCATAGACTCAGCCTGACATTATGGCCATTTTCACTTGCACAAATGGACCATTCACTTTTAATTCAACTTCTAAGTCTTTTCACTTTTAATTCACTCTTTCAAAAACTTTATTTTCTTTTTTATGCCACTGGGAGGAGCTTTAATTACAAAAGGTAAGTTCCTCTCCAGGTGTTCACTTCTCTGAGGGGTTTACAATCTGTCAAAACATCACCTTGGCTACTCTGTGAGAACCTGGAATCAAATATTCTTTTTCAGGTCCTTGGCCAATTCAAATCAATTTTCAATTTCTGTGATCAAGATTTAAGCCTCCTAAAAATTTATTTTTCTTTATTTCTTTTGTTTAATAATTTTCATTTTTTTCATTTCATTCATTTCATTCTTTATTTGAAAATTATTTCTCTCTTTATTCCAAATTCAATTCATGAACAATCATCCTTCATCTTAGAAATTACATCAATAATGAAGCCAATGTCAAAAGAAGATCAAACAAGTCCCATATCATGTGTCAATTTTTGAATATCAGTTTTCAAATTTTCATTTCTCAAAAGAACTCCTCCTCATCTCTTTCTCAATCCTTTCCAATTTTCCTCAACAGGCTTCACCTTCTATTGGTGCTCAGGAGCTCACCATTTCCAGGTGGCGGGTACTGTCACAACCATGGCAATCACCCTCTTGGACTTCCATACGTCATATCAATGCCATATCCATCAGTCTTGGCCAGATTGGTCATTTAATATTTCTTGGCCTTTTATGGACATTTCACAATCTGGGGCCAGCTTGGCCCATTCATCATCATTATTCCCTTCCTGGCCATTATCTTCTTTTGGGAACCTTCTGGTTTTTTCCAGTTAACAAGGGAAATAAAGCCCGAAAGCCTGTATTTGGCTGTTTGAGCTTTAAATACAGATTTTCCCAATTTTCACATCTGGCCCATTTATGCTTTTTTCTCATGTATTATGGGAAATATGCCTGAATGGCCATATAAAACCATTTGGGCCTTAAATGGAAGATTTGTGCATTTTTTTCACACTTTGCGCAAATACAGTTTTAAGACTTTAAAAGCTGGTTTTGGCCAAAACACTCCAGAGCACTTCAAAACCTCTTAAGCCACCTAAATCCCAAATTTCATGCATGATCCCCTGGCAACTTTTCAAAGACCTTTGGCCACTTTCATCCTTCAACAACCAAAAGTGCCATAAATGGTGTTGTACACCATCATGAATCTTTTTTCACCAGCAATCTAATAGTTCCTATATCAGATGATTATTCCAACAATCCATAAGTCATCAAGGCATAAAGTGATCCAGAGGATTCATCAAGGCTCAAGGACAGTTTTTACTCTCAAATAACAATGACACCATCAAGTAGTCATTGGGTATTCCCATTCACAGTGTTCCTACAAGGGAATACTGGAAGTTCATTTGCAAGGGATATTCAAGAGGCAGTTCCAAGACAATGTGCCAAGTTTCAATGCTCCATTGATCCACCTTGGTCACCACATTTATTCCATACAGTCTGGATTCATCAAGATCTGTATTTTCAATCCTGCACCATGGGAATATCATTCAACCCGGTTCGATTCTCACTTTGGCAAGGTATACATTCCATCAGACAATAAATACAGCTCCCAGGATTCAATACAGATCAGCTTCCAGCCTGAAGGTGTCAGGTTCTCAGCATTTCACATATACCAGCCTCCCTTGACCCTTGAGGGCTTTCCTCAAGTTTATTAATATATTTTTTATTTTATTTTATTTTATCTTTATTTATCTTTTCACTTTGGTCAATTGAATATTGATATTATCAAGTCAGTCATTTAGCACCTTTCCTTTTCTTTTTTAACTTGTCAGTGGATATTGGTGGTCATATCCTTTCCTAATTTGATTTTTCATTCTGACAGTTGAAATGATGATTAAGGACTTACTTGGTTGGCTCTTTGGCCATTTGGCTTCTTTTTCTCTTATTGCATCTCATTCTTTACTTGCATATTTCTTAAGGAAATTCATTATTCTATATTTTGTCTTCTTCAATATTTGGAGTCTGCCAAGTGAGTTTCCTGATTACTGAGTTCCAGGCCACTCTTGCTTTCCCCAAGAGCCTCTGTGACATCACCATACATAAAAAAAGCTAACAAACAGTTTCTTTCTTCACCCAAGTAATAAAAGGTCCTGTCAAATTCATTGGCCAATCCACTCAAAAGTGGGAAATTAATCAATAATTCATGTTTTCAAAGGAATGCCTATCACATTGAATTACCTCCAGGATCGGCTAAAAGGACTCAAACGTTTACTCTTATTATGAACCTGGAAGAACCCATCTGTGAAGAAAATCCAAGCCTCTTTAAATGAGCCTCAAAATGTTCTCAAATAACCACTTTAACTCATCACAATGCAGTGAATTCAGCCACCAACTTCCCCAATTGACTCTCAGAAACCCCTCAGAACTTACACTCAAAGGGAAACTAATGACCTCCTCAAGTATCCTTCAAAAAGGCCTCCATATAGCTCTTAAAAGGCCTAAAACCCCTCTATACCATAGTAAATATTGTTTAAAAGGGGCTAGAAACCATTCAGGACACCCACAGGCTGCAGGCCGTAAATACAGGCCACAGGCCATAAGATCAGGTATGGGGGCCATTGGTCCCAATTTTTTCACTTTGACCTCCCAAACCCCAAATCAAAGACATCAGCCAAGGGTTCCAGGACAAGAAGAGTGAGGTCAGAAGAACTAAAATTACCAAAAAGGAATATATGCCATTTTGGCCAGCGATCAGGGGGTTTTCTCATTGATCAAGAGGCCAAGGGGACAGGAATCAAGCAAATTCATGTCCAATTCTTGTCATAACCATAGGAAGAGCTTAATATTTATAAGGCCACTCTTCTGAGAAGATATTGAATAGTCAAAGAGTTCCAATACTGCAACAGCATGACCTTCAAATATTGATTCATATATACATTATGCACCATTTTTCAAGCTTTTTTCAGTTGTGATAATCATTTTACATCATTTCCCAAGAATTTTTAAATTTATATTATATCATTCTTTTGACTTTTATGTTTGTTCAAGACAAAGTCAATTCAAGTAAAAGCTTCAAGCTCAAGGCCACTTGCAGAAGACAATCAAGATTGGTAACAATTGATCAAAAGTGCATCTATTCATGTGAATGAAGGGAGGATTTGTAAGGTTTGTCTATGAAACTCTTGATAATAGTAACAATATCAAGAGTACTATGACTGTCCTCAGTAGAAAAATATAATATAATAAAATGTTATAACCACAAATTCAAATATAACTATTAAAAATAACTCTAGAAAAGATAAATTTAATTATTATTATATGAAATAATAATAAAAAATAATAATAATTATAGTAAATAATAATCATTCTATTATTTTTATAGTCACTGAAAATTATAACAATAAGAAGTGTAAAGCTCTTAATGAGACAATTACATGTGGAGAATATAAATATCTAACAACTTATAAAGAATATATAAATATTATTTATAAAAGAATTAAGAAACACAATGTGCAGAAATGATTCTTATAAAAAAACTAATATTAGATAAAAAAGATATAGAATTTTAGAGAAAACTTACTTAGAATATTTATTTGATACAAAAAGTCAAACAACAGCAGTGATTATATTGAATAATAATTATAAGTTAAAAAAACGCCAAAAAAGAATAATTTTGAAGATAAAACTTCTTATAGTAAAAATTATGGTTAAAGAGTTTTTGAGAGGAAGTTTTGGATTTTAAAATATATTTTAAAGACAATAATTTTACAAAATAAAATATATTATAAGTGATTACAACAATAATCTAATTTCTATGATTTCAATTTTTTAATTTGAGATTTATAAAGAACACAATACTTCAGAAATACTTTAATAATAACAATTTATATATAATAAAACTTTACCTGTTTAAATTTCTAATATGATTGGATTAATAATTGATTATGGACAAAAACAGTGATGAAAAGACTCTTTTTATGTCTACAGAGCAGCTCCCATGATTCATAATGTATATAGAGGGCGTGCTCAGGTCAAAACTGAAATATAATGCTTAAAAATAAGGTTCTTAACATAAGGTAACTTATTTTTAATTCCATTTCAAGTTACCAGTGTTATTCTTAACTCCAAGTAGCTTTAATCCTCATTTAAATTAGTTATTTTAAGTTTCAATATAAAAGAAGTTTATTTATATTAAATTTCATCACATGAGCAACTTAAAAAGATATTTTCAAGCAGAAATCTCTTAAACTCAATTTTTAATTAATTTTCTTTAAGAGTAATTAAAACAGTAAACTTCCAGGCTAATTATCCAGGAAATCTGTTTGTAAAAGTTACTCAAAATTTACTTTGTATATAGATAACATGAAACTGTAAGCTGTGTGAAATATTCAAGCAAATCCATTAAGAATTGGATTTTTAATAAATTTCTGAAGTTATTACTATTTTTCCATGTAAAATAGCAATACACAACAAACCTTAACTTTTGATAAGGTTTTAATGCTTGTAACCTTGAAGGTTTGAGCTTATTTAAGCTTTGACAGGTCTCAAAACTTTAATATAAAGCCTGCATATTGGAATTTACCCTTTGGCAGCTTGAAATTCCTGTCTAAATTGGGTTAAAACCAGTTTAAAACTTAACATTGGATCAAAATCTAATCTTGGAGTTTAAATAAGGTTTAAAATCCTCCAATGCAGGTGGAAAACCTTAATTGAATCCTTCCAGATCCAAAAAGTTGGGTTCCCCAGCTCTGTTTGGTCTTTTTACTTTGTCCCACCTTTTTGCATGGATTTTTCCCTTTTATTTATTTAAAGCCATACTATGGCCTTAAACCCTTTTAAGTTGAGCTCACGCAGGATTTACATTCTGTATGGCAGATCCTCAGCCAAATCAGTAAATATACACCACACCTCAATTTTAACTAAAATTTTGGTAAGTTTGCATAAACCTTATGCATTCTTAAATTTAATCTAATTTAAGCTTCAATGTAACAATTTTAAAAAGATGTTAAAAAATTTACTTTAGTACTGTTAGATTCTTAAATCTTCCAATAACATAATAAATAAGCCTTTTTGGGTATAACACCCTATGGGTGTACGCTAGGTCATTTTTGGTGTAGAATCCAAAAATGACATAATTTTTATAACTTTGTTTAT
The DNA here is from genome assembly GCA_023105745.1 of Austropuccinia psidii. Classification (NCBI taxonomy): domain Eukaryota; kingdom Fungi; phylum Basidiomycota; class Pucciniomycetes; order Pucciniales; family Sphaerophragmiaceae; genus Austropuccinia; species Austropuccinia psidii. The sequence continues at coordinate 57,139,039 of JALGQZ010000004.1, forward strand.
CCAAAAAAGTTCTACTTATTTTTTCATGATTCTTTATTTTAAATTCAATTGAAAAGTCTGTTAAAGACTAAATCAGCTGTATATAAATTCATTTGTGGCCTTATGGGTATGTTATACATACCTCACAGGCTCACAGGATTCTTCAGTCCAAGGTACAGGATCAAGCCTTATATATGTGGAGGGAAGGTGCCAATTTCCAACAAAAGATTTCTATTATGGGGTCCAAGAGCCCACCAGTTTCAAGAGGGTGATCCTGTCACAGCCACAATCAGGGGAAAATGGTACGCATTCTTATCTTTAGTCATACCAACCAGATTAGCAAATCAGTAGCACCAATCAGCATTCAGCTTCAGAAAATTTCTTGAGGAAGTCAATACAGTCTGGAATCCCCAATATAGGCTTGTATTATTCATACAGGCTGTTCTCACTCAATATGGCCTTGGATCCATCAGACTGGGACTGTATGCTCACTGACTCCCACCCCACCTCCTGTACAGACCCTGGTCATCAATACAGGTCCTGTATTATACAAAATCAATTCAATAAATTATTCCTCTCAAGAAAATTCACTTTATGGATCAGGGCTGTTGGAATCCTCACATACACCAGCCCCTCTTTCTCTTCCTGGGGACCTTTACCCAGTGAATTAATACATTTGATTTATTATTCAATAAGTACTTTTATTTCTATTTTTGGAATATTTGATTTATTAGTATTGAGTTGTTATTTTCATTTCCTCACCTGTTCAGCAGAGTTGTGGTCACCACATCCTTATTAACTATTCTCTTTATCTCTTACAGGTTGAAACAGTGGACTTGGACTTGTCTATGGCTGGCTCTTTTATTGTTTACTCTTAGTCTTTGTTGTTGCTTCTATTTTTATATTTCTTTATTAGCAATCTCACTCTTATTACACTCTTAAGTATACTCATTTTCTTATCCCATTTGAGCCCTACATAAGTGAGTGCCAGGCCCTCTTCACTTAGGAGAGCCCCTGTGACAGACAGCTGCAACAATTTTTTGTTTTAATATGCAATATTCCAGCATAATCTTTCTATTGACTTCATATAATTTTTTTCATGAGTAGAAGGTTGTTCAGTGTTACTTGTTGAACCCAAGACTTGGGAACTTGATTGATTTTTCTATTCTTCACTGTACCCAAATTTTTTGACATAAATAGACCCAGAAATCTGATTCTTCTTTTTGTATCTTTATTCCCTCCTTGAACCATGTTGAAATTTTTGATTGCTTCAAGAATAAATTGGGCTATCTCTGATGGAAATACTTTTCTGTGACACACTTATTCATTTCAATAAAGAAGCCTAATATTTTGGGCTAGAGCTGCTAGATGAATCAGGTTGGTTTTGCCAGTTGTATTTTTGTTTTGTTCTCTTTTGCATTGCCACCAGATTTATCTTACAATTTTTTTGGCCAACTCTTGATTCAATTTCTGATCATGTGAGTACTTAATCAAGTTTTAAGTTCCCAGAATTGTGAATTAATGAGCTTAATGCTTTCTTGGACATCATTCTTTCCTCCAAGAAGTTTTTCAACAACCATTTTCTAATTAATGAGATCTCCTTCTTTATCAAACCACTTTTCTTCTGCTTGTGTAAGCAGACCAGATTTTTGTTTGATGCTACAGTTCAACTGGTGAAGGCTTTCCTCAAATGCATCAAGATTGTTCTCATCAGTCATTTCTGAAGTTTCTTGAAGAAACAAGGGATTGAAAAACGACCACGAAGAAAAAAATGTAGTTTCACAATGTGTGGCATAAATTGAAAGGTTTTCTGCCATTTCAGGAAAAAAAAGTGAGCAACTTTCATATAAAATAGTGGGAAGATCTATTGCTTTTGGCTTGATTTTCTTTCCTTTGGAGTATGAGTTATAGGGTTGGGCAGGTTTATGTCTTTGACCATCTTTTACAGGGTAAATCAACTTGGTTCATGGGTATTTTGGCAATTCATGGCTTTCTGAATATTTGACTGACAACTCCATGTGGAAGTCATGCGAAGCTAAGCCCCCATGCTAGAGTGGTGAGAAGGTCACCCCTGGGGGTGCCTTGTGGCACCAGGATGCCAAAATGTTGGTTGGTGGGTGGCACCTTGTACCCCCAATGTAGTGGAGATCTTTACCTTACCAGATAGCTTTCAGTTCAGAGATGGCGGCTTTGGAAAGGCTGACATGGAGCTCATCGCACAACAGGATGTGTTCATAGACACTCTGTTTTACTTCGATATCTGGGAAGAAGCCAATCAACAGACTTCTGCAAGTGACATTCAAGTCAATGGCTCTTCCACCCATGAAACTCAACAAACAAAAATATGGGACCCTTATAATATTGATGTTTGAGAATTCTTTTTTTTTGAATTTAGTTTCATTCACAAGATTATATTTGGTAGCTTTTGTTATTTTCTTCAATACATTCAAAATGTATTGAAAACTTTGCCTCAATATGGGTTGCTTATCATATTGAGGCTGGTGGCGTGCCCTGCGAGTGCTCAAATGGTGCCTGCCCCCCGCCCACCACCCTACTACACGCGCAACCTTTGTGCCTGCATCTTGAGCTGAGAAGCTGGTGTGACGCTCAACCAATACAATTTGTTATATTCGATGACTAGCCTTGGGCCCAATAATAATCCTGAACAGATATCATCCACAGCCCCTGAGGCTCAAACTCGCCAACTTCCTCCGCCATCGACTCCGAGAGATGCTCGAATTATCGCGTTGCTGCTGGCTTCAATGGGGGTCCAATCCGCCTCCGAAGGCGTTGTCCGCGTCCTAATGGAATTCGCTCACCGTTGGTAGCTTCATTGTCCATAAACAAAAATATCCTCGAAAGGTTGATGAGCACGCTTGAAGCCTTCAGGCTATACGGTTGATATACTTTCAGATGCGCTGGTCTATGCGGAGCACGCAGGTAGGGCCTCTACTTCACATGGCCCTGACGTTGAAGATGTCCGACTCGCAGTGCAGGCTAAGGTCGAACATTCGATGAGCGAGCCAATGAGTAAAGAAGTGAGCTTTTTTTCCAAAAAAAACTGATAAAAAATGTATTTTTGTGCCCAGGCTAAAATTGTCAAACGATCTATAGTTCCTACTTAGCCTCGCCGAAAACCTCAACCGAACATCCTTGCCACCCATTCCTGAACGGTATGGTATTCGTTTACCTCCCGAAAAAGATCGTTTGACAGCGCCAAATTTTGATATTGCTCCAAAACCTTTAACGACCGAGGTCGAAACCCCAAACGATCCTGATGAAGATATTTTTGGTGGAGTGGACGATGACGACGACAGTGATAGCGACAGCGAAAGTGACACAGAGATGGGTCTCTCGCCTGTCATCGCGATCAATGGTAATGGGACCTTGGATCAAGGAAAAAGGAAGTTGGAAGACGCTGAAGATGATGATTATGATTAAATGCTTTGAATTGTCATTCTGTAGTAAAGACAAGAATGTTTATGCTTCTTTAGCTGTACAAATGGACTTCTAAAACAAAAAACCGGAATCTTTATTTCAAGCTCACACTTGAAGTCTTGGCATCTGCCAAACATGGTATTCTTGCCATTGTTTATGGACCCTTCTTACCTTTATTGAGTGGAAGCCAACACTTGCACTTGAAAGTTGCTACAACCTTCGCTTGGTAGTCTCATTTGTATTGCCTCTACCAAACGAGATTCCCCTGAGTTGCGCTTAACAGTTCTATAAAACGCCGCACAAACGTAGTAATGAGTTTTCAAAGCTTGTCTGAGAACCCCGCAGTTCTTTTAAGTTCTCAAGTTGACATCGGCGGGCTGCAAGTTTTCGACCATTTTAAGTTAAAAAACAAACAAACATTGCTTTTGAGTTGAGTCCAGCGTTTGTTGAGCATGTGGAGTAAGAAATTGAATGTTTATAGCGCTTGAACAAACAACATGCTATTGTTTTGGATCGACTTAAAAGGCAAAGGATTTGGACACGCTGAATGTTACCTTTGAAAACTTCAAGCTGAATGTTGGAAAAATCAAATTGTAATGTTTCACATAAGGAGTTTTAGAAATAAAATAAGAAGCACCGTCGAAAAGATGAAGAAAGGTTTACAATGATCTTAAGGTATGTTATTTATACCTTAGGATGCTAAGTAGATACAAACAGGCAACGGTGATCTTAATACAAATTAGCTCCTAGGTGATAACAATGGAAAATCATTTAAATGAAGAGGAAGTGATGGAAAATCTATATACATGGCTGTAAGAAATGAAAAACTAGTCTAAAAAGGGAAATGACTTCATCATAGGAAAAATAAAGCTTAATACACCCTCTTGCTGGATAGGGCAATGAGATCCAGGTTTTGACAGAATGTTTGATTCTTTGGCTTGCAGAGTCCTTTAGTAAAAGGGTCTGCCCACATTTCAGAGGTTGGAAAGTATAATAGGTTAATATTCATGTCGATAGTGGGATCACGCAGCCAGTTAAGCTTGATATTGAGATGTCCAGTCCTATGATGATAAAGAGGATTGTGAAAAAGTGCAATTGCACATTGATTATCACATTGTAACTGGACAGATGGCTCAATTCTTGAGTTAACCAGTAATTTTTTGAGCAATAGAATGTCTTGAGTGAGTTCAATGAGTACTTTTAACTTAGCTTTGGTGGTGGAGAGGGAAGTTGTTGACTATTTCTTGGTTTTCCATGCTATTAGTTGTAAGCCTTTGAGATATGACCACATATCCTAAAAGGCCACAAAACAACTTTATGAAACTTATTTTAATAATAAGAAGTGAAGTTATAATCTTAAAATAAGTAAAAGTGCCATAAAAAAGCATAAATTCTTGATTATCTCAGAAAACAAAGAACGAACATGTGAAATAAATTACACAATTGGCTTCCCCATCAAAAACTACATATATGAACCTTTTGTGTCATATCTGTAAAGCCAACACTCACTGAGATAACCTGGATATATGCACTTTTATGATCAGTGCATATTCTCATGGTTTTTAGCCCATAGCTTTTAAATAACACATGATAAAGAGTTGATTCAAAAATAAATCTACCACAAAATAACTATAAGAATAAAGATATAATCTTTGTTGGAATGTTATAAACAAGGTTGAAAGTTATGAGAGGATATTGGGAAAAATAGCAATAGCTGTTGACCACTTGAAATTGAAAGTGGTCCAAGCTTAAAAAGGGGTAGATACTCAAATTTTACTAGCACATCAGTAAATAATGAAACAATTTTTCTCATTATATTCAAGGTAAAACCCTATGTAATCATGGTTCAAAGTCCAAAATAGTAAATTTTGACAGGAAAAATGAGTTACAAGAAAAATCATCAGAAATAGAGTGTTGATTATGTAATGAAATCTTCTTGGAGGCTAAGTGGGGACATTTCAAGCTATCAGAATTCACACTCTGAAGTACATTAGCATGAAAAATCTAAAATTTATTAAGGATTGAAGTTAAGGTTCAACAATTATCCTTTCTGTTTAATAACTCTAATCTTATTTTAAGCTCAACAATTAAATAAGAGATAGAACTGGTGGATACTAGTATTTCATGATTGAATCTACTATCATCCACAGAATTAAATTATTTTCCAAGCTTATGATGCCATAAAATTAGAGCTATAGTGATAACTCTAAAAAATGGTGTAATAATGAGATAAAAAGGTTTAATAATTATGTAATCACTACCAAGCCTTAAGACATTGATCAATTGCGGTGGAGAAAATAAGTACAAATCTACTAGAAGGAGATATATTTAATATTAAGGGACTTCTTCTTCCTCTGTTTCCCCTCAGATGCATCAAATACAATAAAACATTAAGTAAAAAGGGAATTTCTGTATTCTTTAAATATAGAACACTTATCTTATTCAAAACCAAAAATCCATCTTGTAGTAATCACTAATTTGGGGGTAATCACTCAAATCTTTATTTCTTTTGTTAAATTCTCTTAAAAATATCTAAAACCATGTAAAAGTAGTAAAATTTGTAATTCTCTCTATTTTTGATAGTATATACAGCTTAAATAAGGTTTATTCACATTTTTAGGTGTAAACACATTCATAATTATTGTATTAAGTGTCAAAAGTAGGTTATTTTCTCTTATTATAATATTTTTCTCAATAATTCTATTATCAATTTAAGTAGTATTTATATTGATTAATAACTTGAATATTAGTAATATTATTGTTATAGATTGGTTTTTATTTTTAAATAACAATTTTGCATGCATTTATTAATTGTTGGTAACATTAAGAACTTGCCATGAATATATTAAGATATTTACTTTATTATATTATTTTTATAATCTAATTAAACTATTTTATCATTTTGAAATAATACAATGATTTTTATGCCATAATTATGATAATCATTTCTTATTAGAATTATTTTTAATCTCATTATTAATTAAAATTAGGGCATTCTGAGTAAAATAAGTAAAATATGAGTAATTTTTACTTATTGTTTCATAGTAAAACCTCAAATTAGTCCTTCAAGAATAACATTCAATACTGAGAAAGATTTAACATCATAGTTGCTACCCCAGTCTGAGTCAGAAAAGCCAATGATAGTTGAAAAGGGATTACTACCTCAAAGAAAAAGTGAGTAATTCTTGGTTCCTTAAAGATACCTTAGTAATCTTTTGAAGGAAGCTCAGAAGGATAGTCTAGAAATTGAGACAAGGATGAAGTCTAGTGGACCAAATCAGGCCTGGTACAAGTGGTGGGGTAATTTAGCAATCCAACAGCCTTTTGTTACTTGAAATATCTGTTTAAATTACTTTTACTAGAAAAAGAGAGAATATTTACGATGTAAAACATTGCAAAATTGGTCCTATTTTTCAAAGAAATCACACATTGAGCCTAAAACATTTCAGCCAGGAGGTATTTTGACAAGAACTCATCCATTGTTCTCTTTAATGCTAGGTATTTCACTACTCATATCTTGGAGAAATTCATCCAAATTCAAATGATTCAGTTCTTGATAATAGTTTTTTTGGAAACGTGGAGACATTGATACTTCAATTTATTTTCTGGGCTTATTCTAGAGAAAATATCCCTTTTGGAAACTTATTGTGTGTAATACATCACACAACCTTTAGGAAGGTTTTTTTCTACTTCTTCTGCAGCTAATTCTGTAGAACAAGTAGCATTGGAATACTCAAAAGTAGGAGAGGCATCAAGAGCCTCAGGTGAGCTAACTGGAGAAGCAAAAGCAGGAAGAGGCTAAGGAGATGGAGGAAATGTACAAGCAATGGATTCAGGATAGGTAGGATTTAAAAGGTGGAAATGATCATATTTTATTGAGTGGTCATTTTGAAGGCTAAAAAGGAAGAGCTTTCTTTGAAAGATAGGATAAAAAGGAAAGTAATCAAGAAACACACAGTATCAAGTAATTTGATACTTACCAGTATCAAGATTGAAACAGTTTGAAGCTTTTTTGGCCTTCACAATAGCCCAAAAAATAATCCTTTGTTAGATTTGGTGGAACTTTGAATTTATCAGTTTTGATATAGACAAGGCATCAAAACAGGTGTAGATTAGCCAGCTTCTGAAGTTTGCTGAACAGGAGGTCATAAGGAGTTTGAAAATACAGATATGCTATAAGATTTTGGTTCAGAAAATAAGTGGCAGTTGAAATAGATTAACCCCACCATTGATGGGTCAGCCTAAAATCAAGAAGACAAAATCTGGTTAGACCTGTTTTCTCTTTCAGAAAACGGACCCTGTTGGGGAGTATATGGTGCAGTGAGGTTGCTTCAAATACCAGAGCTAATGAGAAATTCTTTGAACTTATTTCTGGTCAATTTTCCACCATTATCCATTAATAATCGCCTTATTTTTAGTTGAGTTTGATTTTTGATAAAATATTTGAATTGTTTGAATTTTATGTGTGATTGCAATGTTTGTAAGCAAATGTAAATGAAGAAAAATAGGAATAACTCTAAGAAATTTGAATTTAAAATCTATTACTGCCTTTCAACATTGGTGTTATAGGACCACAGATGTCAGCCTGTGACTGAAAACCAGAGCACAAGCATGACAGCCAAATACCATAAACCAATGGTAAAGCCAAGATACCACCAAAAAATGGATCTGAGACAAATAAGCTCAAAAGGTATTAAACAAAAGAGGAAACCCATTAATTTTCAAATACACAAGTCCCATCATCATAGGACAAGTAATAACAACGTTATTCCAGCTCAAGATTGCTGAGCATAAACCTTATTTTTCACATCTGATCTAAATTCCAGAGGAAGAGGATGAACCTCATAAAATGGGTATTCAAATTGAAGCTCTAAGTCAGGTCTATCTAGGGTACTATACAAATTGAGCTAACCCCAGAACTACAGGAGTTATGGCCAAAATAAGGTCAAATAAGGGTGAATAAAATATTCACCTCCCATCTAGCTTCTACAGTTTTAGTGTGGGATACCTAAAGTGGGGTCTTTTTGGAAAGAGGACAATAAGGGATATCTTATAGTGCAATCAATTTCCCCATATCTCATCTAGAACAAAGGTTATGAGGCAAACAAGTTTCATACAGATTTTAAGCAAATCATACATATGTACAAAAGATCTTGTACTTGGCATACCTTTGCCATATTTAATGAGGTAAAACTGTGTAGAAAACATCTAAGGCTACAAAATGGATCAAATTTGAGCTTGATATCTCAAAAAATGACAAATGTATGGCAGTTTTAAGGTCAAAATCCCACAGTCAGACCAATACAGCCTTACTGAGGGATAATATCCCATAACTATAATTATGAGGTGTCAAACAGACAAAGAAGCTTGTTTATACTTCAATACCTCATAGTTTGGCCATTACTGCAGTCCTGTACAGGTTCTGTACAGCATTCTACACGTAATACATGTCAGAAGAGGGCTATGTGGTCCCCAGATGAAGAATTTCACCCTGTATTGGTGGAAACTGCCCAGATGTGGTTTCAAAACCACATTTGAACCCAATAAAGGCTATACAGGCCTTTTGAAAACCACAAGGCAGTCCCTGAAAGTAAAAAATCTTCACTTCCTCTACGTGGAAAGGTTTAGAAGACTTTTTCACCCAAGTTTGGGATAAAAAGAGGCCTTTTCTCCACCAGAAAAGGTTTCATCATCCTGCTCTTGAATTCCTACGCAGTAAAACTGCCAAAACAAGCTATAATCTTGTAAAATGATAAGGTTATAATAATAATGATAATTATTGTAGAAGTTATTATAGTAAACCAACTGATAATTATTGCAAACAGAGCTTTCAACAGCACTCACCACCACTATTCTTCAATATTAAAGCCCTGTATACCTCATTGTCAACACTAATTATCATCAAAAACAACCTTTTTAATCATTTTCACCATGTCACAGTCATAGTTAAAGCTTGTAATTAGTCTATATTAGCTTCATCATAGACTCAGCCTGACATTTTGGGGCCCTGGCCGTGTTTTTTAACCTTTTTTTGACCTTATAAGTGAGTTTTTTCTTTTATTATCTTAATTCTGAAATTATTGTTTCTTTTTTTAGGCGTAACTTTAACAAAACCTAATTATAATACATACCTTATATTTATTTTTTGAGTGGTATATGCTATATACCATTGTGTTTTTTATTTTTTAATTGCCTTGTTGCATGGTTGATTATAATTTAATTCCCACAAAACCTTATCTTTTGGCATTTTTTGAATTTTAAAACACTTGAAACCATTGATGTTGTTATTCTTTAATTAAAAAGAACACCTCTTTTACTGTAAATCAACAGTATTAGAGGCGTGGTTTGGCATATTGATAGTTTCAATTGCCTCTGACATAGCCACTTCTGAGATTACACTTGTTAGTTACAAGTTAATTTGTGAGATACTGGTACACAAACAGTGCACCAGCAATCCAAAAGCTGTATTTTTGACATGTGATTGATAATTTTAATCACAAAATCATAATACAAGGGTATAATATCAAAATATATTGCCCAGAGGCCATTCTTAGACATGCAAACAGAAGTATAAGAAGTCTTAACTGACATAAGCCCTCTTCTACTTTGATTCAGTGGAGAAAACTTCATACCACTTGAGACCCAGTCACAGGCCAACACACCAGTGACACCCTCAGAGCCAGAGGGAAGCAAGGGAAAAGTAAAGAGGCACAGTGAAGGCCTCATCACAGCAAAGAAGTGCATACCAATTGACACCCAGAGCAGTAGAAAACCATGAAACTCTGCATCGATACAAGGTAAACCAACCTTAATCACTTGTACAGGGAAAATTACAATAATTAACCCAGTTGTAACTTCTAAATGCAAATTTCCCAAATCAGTAGAAAATAAATTTGTACAAGGCACATTAAAGGGTAAATAACCTAAGAAAATTAAGTTGTTGACTGCTTGCAAACACTGATATGTCACCTGTACCACTCAGGAACCTTGGGGTCCCAAGGAGCCACCCAGAGGACAGAGAAGGCTTGTCCAGAACCAGAAAGCCTGGAAAAGGACACCTTGGACACAGTGGTGGATGGAAAGACATTGAGGGAAATCATACCCACTCTGCAATTCACTTTCAAATTCAACAGAAACCTTAAACCAGAGGACTGGAAGGATATGGCTCAAGTTCTTCAGCTCCACCAACTCCTCAAAGACATTTTTCAATGGAGCATGGACAACAAGAGGTTCAACCTAGCATCCCACTGGGAAGAATTTGGCACAAGTTGCCAGAAGATATGTCTCAAAGAGATAGACTTCAAAGACCTTATGGTTATCACCAAATTTTGAAATCCCACCAGGAAGTTCAGACTTCTGAAGGAGAGGGAACCAGGATAAGGGAGAATCAAGCCACTATCCAAGCTATAGAAGAACAGCTGACCCAGACAGGGCGTACTCAGATTCCTTGAGGCTCACAAGGAGTAGGCTAAACAAGCTCTCAAGTAGCTTCACACCATTCAGGAACCAACAGATCAGTGGCCAGGAGTCACCATTATTCAAAATCCCAGGTAGATTTCAGGAGACGACAAGGATACAAGGGCAAAGATAAGACCTCTTTCAACCAAAGGCAGAAAGAGTCAGACCCAATGATCCAGAAGATGTTGGACTTGGTGAAAGAAGTACACAAGAGCCAGAAATAGTTGTACATACTTCTAGAATCAGTGGCCCCATCAATAGAAATATTACCCCCACTGACAGAACATAATGTTGTTACACCTGAGAGTAACTTAAACAGTGATAAACTGTGGTTACAAATGTCCCAATTTGCAGTTCAAACTAAAGAATTACTTGATGATTTTAAGAGGATGAATGAAAGGCTGCAAAGAAAGGCAATCTTGCAAGAGGCTACAATTAAATCCATCCAAGAGATCTGTGCTCAATTGAGCAAAGCCTCTGAAGAAACCAACAAAAGACTTAATCAAGTCTTTGAAGAGCCACATCACTTCAAAAGGGACAGGGATTTTCTGGATCAAGACATAAACAAATTGTTTAATTTCTACCAAAACATGAAGCCCCAACCAGAAGGCCATGCTTTGGAGAATCCATACCACCAAGAAGACATTAAACCAGATGCCTTATTGGTGAATAAGGCAAGATCTCCATCCCAATACCAAGAAGGAGATAATATGTCTTATTCTGAGAAGGAAGCCTTGAAACAGCTTCCAATGGCCTCAAGCCAGCCCAAATTCTCTAGAAAAGGAGAATATGATCACATGGAGCTCATTTATTATATTGATAGACTCTTCATTGATGTAAAAAGCATACCAGACTGCTGGATTACTGCTAGACTCAATAAATCATTCAGAGGACATGCTAGTATTTGGTATACAGAAATGAAGGAAATCCATGGCAGAAGAAGCTGCCCATGGTGAAAGAGACAAATTATCCAAAAATACAGCAATGGTACTTGGATATGGCAAAAGAGAATGTCATTTGAAAATGACAAGTCCTCTGTGGACAAAGATCCATATGAGTGGTGTCTTAGACAGTCTAAAGGGCTTAAAGCCATTGATCCTCAAATGAACATTCAGATGAGGAATCACAAACTTCTAACACAAATTCCAGGAGAGCTAGAGCATGCAGTGAAATTCACATGCAACCAAAATTGCACTCCAGATGAAATTGCAAATACCTTAAAAGATGTAAGGAAAAGAACAAATATGGGGAAATATTTCCCATATAAAAGCAGTGGTTTCAAAGAGAAACAGCCTTTCAGGGTGGAGTTCAAAGACAAACCCAGAGAAAGGGTGGCAGGAGTGGCTAAGAAGAAAAATTACTGTCACAATTGTGGTTCAACAGACCATTATGCCAACAACTGTCCAAAGGCAAATAAGAAAGTCTATGCCATTGATAAAGTCCCAGAGGAGGAATCCCCCACAGAGGATTCTGAATCAGACTCTATGGGTGATGCCAGCAGAGAACAATCTGATGATGACCAAGACCCAAGAGAAGAACTTCTAGTGGAATACCAAGTGGAAACCCCACTGGAAATTCAAGACATACAGTTGGAAGCAGGCATGCCACAGGACACTGCAAATAAGAACTTGTGTAAACACGCACAAGATGCACAGACATTCCTAGTTACACCAACTAAAGGAATGGAATACATACATGGGACAACCACAAAGATTACTGTTTTTATTGACAATTCTCAACACCAATTGATTATTGAAAGTGGAGCACATTGCTCAATAGTAGCCAGAGATTACCTGAATCACCACTTCCCAAATTGGGAAAAGCAGCTCTTGCAAACCAAGTAAAAGAACTTCAAATGTGTAGCAGGGAAGATGACATCCATTGGGAAAATTATCAAAGAGATAATTATACCCCATAGGAAAGGTAATATCAGACTCAACCCAGAGCTTTTTGTACTTGAAGATACCCACATCCAAGAGTTTTTACTGGGAAAAGACTACCAGAGGATGTATGCCCTTGATATTTACAACAGTAAAAACAGGCATATTACTATTGGTAAGAACAAGGAAAAGAAATTTCTACTTGACATATACCACATATCTACCCATGACCCTCTAGCAGAATTACTGAATGAATTAAGGGAGGGCCAATTCAGCACTAGCCTTACCAGTAAACAAAAACTTAGTTTACTGAAGATGCTAAGGAAAAATATACCAGCATTTGCCATTGGTGAAGAACCATTAGGCAAGATCAGAGGCCATGATATGAAATTATATCTGGATGTGGAAAGACCCTATCCACCCATGCTGAGAGGACCTCTATTCCCAGCAAGTCTGGAAACTAGGAAGGAAAATGCAAAACATCTCAATGAACTCCTAGACATAGATGTCATCAGGAAGATAGGACACAATGAAATAGTGTAAATCACCACTCCTGTCCTTTTCACCTGGAATGATGGCAAATCTAGGCTTTGTGGAGATTTAAGAGGCCTGAACAACTTCACAAAAGCTGAAAGGTACCATATACCTGGGATACCTCATGCCCTAGACAAACTTGCAAAAGCCAAATACATAAACAAGATGGATTGTATGAGAGGCTTTCACCAGAATGGAGTTAAACCAAACTCCATCAAATTACTCAGGATCATATTCCATATGGGCATATATGAGTACACCAGGATGCCATGTGGCATCAAAGATGCACCAGCCTACTTCCAAAGGATGATGGACCAAATATTTCAAGAAGAAATATTGGAAGGCTGGATGATAGTATATATGGATGACATCATTATATACTCAGAGACATGGAAAGACTATGTGCAGTACATAGACGGAGTATGAAGTAAGTGCACACCCATTAATCTGAAAATTTCACTTAAAAAGTGCAATTTTGGCCCACAAGAATTACTGGAACTGGGACACAAGATCTCAGGTCTTAGTCTGGCCATAGACCATAATCAATTAGCAACAGTACTGCAAAAGCCAGTACCAAATAACATCAAAGAGATCCTATCTTTCCTTGAGTTTGCTAGCTACTACAGAAACCACATCAAAATCTTTGCTCACATAACTAGTAACCTATACAAGTTATTTTCATAAGATGTATTTTTTGAAATTACCAAGGAAAGAAGGGATGCATATGAGAGGATCAAACATGAACTCACAAATGCACCTCAGCTCATCTTACCTGAATTTGAACTACCATTAATGTTATACATAGATGCAGAATGTAGCCAAGGCTTAGGAGAAGCCCTTCACCAGAGACAAATTGTAGATGGTGAACCAAGAGAGGGAGTAATATTCTGCATCTCCAGGAAACTGAAAGATTCAGAAGCCAGGTATGGGGCCACCCAGACTGAATGCTTATGCTTAGTATGGGCTCTAGAGAAACTCCACTATTATTTGGAGGGTGCAGTCTTTGAAGTCTACACAGACTGCACATCCTTGAAGTATTTATTGAATATGAGGACTACAAAAAGACACATGTTGAGGTGGCAAATAGCCATTCAAGAGTATAGAGGCAATATGACCATCATATTCAAGGAGGGAAAAAGCCACACCAATGCAGATGGCCTCAGGAGATGGCCACTAGACAATGTCAAAAGCAACCCAGCCTATTACTCTGAAGTAGCAGCCAAGATTCCTATCCATTTCATGGAAATAGATAGGAGGAAAAAATCCAGATGTTTGGAATGGGTACCAAGAGGTTGTACCCCAGACAGTGGAAATACTGAATCAGAAGGGACAGAAACTGCCATATTGGGAATAAGCTCCTCAGAACTGCATAATGAGCTCTGTAGTTCAGTAATGAAGACATATGCCAAACACAAACAGTGTGGAATATTGTTGAAAATCCTTCAACAGAAGTACAGGAGCCCAAAGCTGCAATCCCAGCTAGAGGAACCCTGGTTGAGGGACTATAAGGACAACAGGTTTTTCCTTATAGATGGCCTTCTCTATCATAGAGAGAAGCACACAATTGCACTTACAGTAGTAGACAGGGACCATATATCCCTGATCCTGCAGGAATTCCATGACTTCCCCTATATGGGACACATGAGTGAAGACAGGACCAAGGAAAGGGTAACAAGCACAGATTGGTGGCCCAAATGGGAACAAGAGTTGAGTGAATATATTAAAAGTTTTGAAAGATTCCTGAAGGCAAATAGAAAAAATGGGAAGAATTATGGGCTACTTCAACACATAGAAGAACCCAAACACCCATGGAAAACCATCAGCATGGACTTGGTTACAGGACTTTTCCAGGAGGCAAAGAAAAATTCAATACTTTCCTCATCATAGTTGATAGGTTCAGCAAGAGTGTGAGGTGCCTACCATGTCACAAGGAGGACGCAGAAATGGATACTGCCTTGTTATTTTCAAATAACGTAATATCCACCTGTGGAGTCCCTAGAATTATCATTAGTGATAGGGACCCAAAATTCACATCAGAATTTTGGACCAACTTTTATGACATGCTTGGTACTAAACTTGCATTCTCCAAAGCTTAACACCCACAGACAGATGGTTTAGCTGAAAGGATGATCCAAACAATGGAGGACATCATCAGAAGATTCTGTGAATATGGCATGGAATACAAAGACCATGAAGGATACACCCATGACTGGGTCACCCTTCTACCAGCAGTCCAGTTGGCTTACAACACAAGCCAGAACTCCACCACAGGGAAATCACCCTCACTGGTAGAAAAAGGGTGGAACCCCCTATTGCCTGTGGCTCACCTGAAGAAACAGCTTCTGACTATCCATCCAAAAGCCAAATACTGACATTATATTTGAAAGAGGGCTTGTGATAAAACTTCAAGATGGATAGCTGAGGAAAAAGAATACAATAAACAGAGGTGGGACAAATCTCCCATGGAACCTGAATTCAAAGAGGGGGACCAGTTATTAGTGTCCACACTCAGCTTTAACAATCTTAAGGGACCAAAGAAGATGAAATACTCATTTTTAGGGCCCTTTACTATCATGGAATTGATAGGGAAAAATTCAGTGGTGGTCAAACTCACAAAGTAATTTTCTAGGAAACACCCAGTATTTGCAGTGATTATGGTCAAGCCATACTTCCAAACAGAGGAGGATAAGCTCCCCTCCAGGAAGAAAAGTCCCACTCCACCAAGAATAGTGGAAGTGGAGGACTCCCCTGGCTCTGTGAGGAAAATCATTAAATCCAGAAAGATCAGACTTAATGGTAAATACCAAAGGCAATATTTGGTCAGATTTAAAAACCAGACAGAAGATAAAGACAAATGGAAGATTAAGGGCCTCTAGGAGTACTTAATTCTCTCATAAATTATGAGTCTTTTTTTGGATGGAGGGTATGTCAGCCTCTGACTCAAAGCCAGAGCACAAGCATTACAGACAAATACCATAAACCAATGGTAAAGCCAAGATACCACTAAAACATTGAGCTGAGCCTAATCAGCTCAAAATGTATCAAAAGCAAGAGGAATCCCACCTATTTCCAAATACACAAGTCCCATAATCACAGGACAAGTAATAACAAAGTTATTCCTGCTAAAAGTTGCTGCTGAGCATAAACCTTATTTTTCACCTCTCATCTGAAATCCAGAGGAAGAGGCTTAACCCAATTGAATGTTTATTCCAATTGAAGCTCCAAGTCAGGGCTATCCAATGGTACTAGCCAAATTGAGCTAACACCAGAACTACAGGAGCTATGGCAAAAATAAGGTCAAATAAGGGTGAATAAAATATTCACATCTCATCTAACTTCTACAGTTTTAGAGTGAGATACCTAAAGTAGTGTCTTTTTGGCAAGAGAACAATCAGGGCTATCTCATAGCTCCATTCATTTCCCAATATCCCATCTAGAACAAAAGTTATGGGGCAAACAAGCTCCATACAGATTTTAAGCAAATCATACATAAGTCCAAAATATTGTACTTGGCATAACTTTGGCATATTTAATGACAGCCATATCAAACAAGGTACCATTGCCTAGAAAAAATCCAGGGCTACACAATGAGACAGCTTTGAGCTTGATATCTCAAAAATGACAAAGTTATGGCAGTTTTAAGGTCAAAATCCCACAGTTAGGCCAATACAGCCTTACTGTGGGATTTTCTCCCATCACTATGATTATGAGGTGTCAAACAGACAGAGAAGCCTGTTTATACTTCAATACCTCATAGTTTGGCCAATACTGGGGTCTTGTACAGGTTCTGTACAGCATTCTACATGTCACACACATCAGAAGAGGGCTATGTGGTCCCCAGATGAAAGTTTTCACCCTGTATTGGTAAAAACTGCCCAGATGTAGTTTCAAAACCTTATCTGATCCCAATGAAGGCTATACAGGCATTGTGAAAGCCACAAACCAGTCCTTGGAAGTGAAAAATCTTCACTTCCGCTATGTGGAAAGGTCTAGAAGACTTTTTCACCCAAGTTTAGGATAAAAGGGGGCTTTTTCTCCACAAGAAAAGGTTTCCTCATCCTGCTCTTGAATTCCTATGTAGTACAACTGTCAAAAACAGTTCTACTCTTGGAAAATAATCAGGCTATAGCTATCATATTAATTATTGTAGTAGCTATTATAGTGTACCAACTGATAAGTATTGCACCCAGGGCTTTCAACAGCCCTCAATAGTAAAGCCCTGTATACCTCATTGTCAACACTTATTGTTATCAAAACCAACTTTTTTAATCATTTTCACTGTGTCACAGTCATAGTCAAAGCTTGTAATTAGTCTTTATTAGCTTCATCATATACTCAGCCTGATAACAGAGATCTAGATGAATGATTTGGAGTGGAGCTTCTGGGCTAGGATTTTATCTGAAATGCTAGGCCATGGGATGTAGATATCAATCAGTTTTCACACTTAACAGAGGAAAAATCAATATCTGGCCTCATTTTTCTGGCATATTTCGAACCAGGGTTCCCAAGAGCCTCTTGGATAAACATGGGATCTAGGGGAGTGTGGAATATTTTTACTCAGGAATTTTTCAGGTTGATAGACACCACTTTGTCTTTTAAGGACCCTTCTAGCAGGGGATTCCCATCTTTTTTATTTAGCTCAAAATTATCACCCATCCCAATTATGGATAAATCCTTTTAAAGAAAAGGAGATAAGGAAATGAGAGGATTAGTCACAGAAGGAACTACCAGGGAGTTATGCAGGTGAATAGGTGATCCATCACTTGTGGTTATTATTGAAGTGCCCATTTCTTTGGAAATAATTCTGCATCCATAAGCTAAAGATAACAGGATTATAGTTATATTAGTCATAAAAATCCACTTCTGTCTCTAAAGAGAGAGTAGGAGGCTCTTCTATCTAGGATTGCTGTTTTTGAGCACATTTTTGCTTGGAAAGCACTGAAAGTTTGAGGTGCACCTGACTTTCCCTGCTCTCTTGCAGTTCTTTGAGCCCTTGATGATTCCAGCCTTTCATGATGGGCCTCAAAGCATTCTCCTTCAGAAAGGGGAGCTAAGGGGTTATTCTTCCCACTCATGCATTTTGGTCTTGACCTATGACTTCCTTGGGCCTTCAATGATTTGGAATTTTGATTCAAGTTGTGTCTTCTTGATAGTTAAATTTTTATTTTGATTAAAGCTGTGTCTAGAGAAGCAATGGATCCTGAGATCTCATTAGACTGATAGATTTTGTTGGAAATGATTTGGAAGGAAGAAGGAGAGATTGGAAGACATGAAATGCCAGGAATTTTGTTAGGGTGTCAATTTCAAAGATTTTTTGACCCATAATTTTGGGAAATTCTACTTGATGTCTTAGCTCAGTGAAATATTGTTTGATATTTTATCTTTGTATGGTTAAGCTGAAGATTTTACAAAAAAAATAGCTGCACACTTTTCTGCTGAAGAGGAAGTATAATGGTCTTTGATCTTCTCCAAAAAGATATCCAGGTTGTGAAATACTCAATCTTGATCATAGGATTTATCAAACTTTCATTGATCTAGGAAATCTTCTATTCCTTAGCATACTTTTTTAAAACATATTTTGAAAATTTTGATACCTTCTGCATCTTCAGGTTCTATTCTTAATGCAGAAGTCCACTCATTATGAAGAAAGGTGTCTAGGTTCCTTAATTTCAGAGCTAGTTTAACTTTTTTGCTTCAGATTGAGTAGCTAGCTGAGCTCAAGGCTTCTATGAGGCTCATGCGCTCAAGAAATGTAGAGAACCCTTTTTTAAGGGTTTGTCTATGAAACTCTTGATAATAGTAAAAATATCAAGAGTACTATGACTGTCCTCAGTAGAAAAATATAATAAAATAAAATATTATAACCACAAATTTAAATATAATTATCAGAAATAATTATACAAAAAATAAATTTAATTATTATTATAAAACATAATAATTATAATGAATTATAATTATTCTATTATTGTTATAGTCACTGACAATTATAACAATAAGAAGTGTAAAGCTCTGAATGAGACAATTACACATGGAAAATATAAATATTTAACCACTTATAAATAATATAAATATTATCTATAAAAGAATTAAAACACACACTGTGCAGAAATAATTCTTATAGAAAAATTCTATATGAAAAAACTAATAATAGATAAAAAATATAGAATTTTTAGAGAAAAACTTACTTATTATATAAATTAATACAACAAGTCAAATACAACAGTTATTATATTGAAAGAGAATTATAAGTTAAGAACACGTCAAAAATCAATAATTTAAATGATAAAACAACTTCTTATGATTAAAATTATTATTAAAGAGTTTTTAAGAGGAATTTGTGGATTTAAAAGAGATTTAATATGATAATTTTATAATATAAAATATATTATTTATGATTACAACAATAATCTGAAGTCTATGAGTTCAATTCTTTAATTTAAAATTAATAAAGAATAAAATGCTTAAGAATTATGTTTGATAATAAGATTTTATAAAGAATAAAACTTTACCTGTTTAAATTTCTAGTATGATTGGATTGATTAATGATGATGGGCAAAAAAAGTGATTAAAAGACTCTTTTTATGTCTACAGAGCAACTTTAATGATTCATAATGAGTATAAAGGGTGTGCTCAGGTAAAAACTGTAAAAGAATGCTTAAAAATAAAGTTCTTAACTTAAGGTAACTTATTTTTAATTCCAATTTAAAGTTACCAGTGTTATTAATAACTCCAAGTAACTTTAATCCTTATTTAAACTAATTATTTTGAGATTTAATATAAAATAAGCTTATTGATATTAAGTTTAATCACATAAAAAACTCAAAAATAGATTTTCAAGCAGAAATCTCTTAAACTCAATTTTTAATCAATTTTTAAAGAAATTATAATTTTCTTTGAGCTTAATTAAAAGATTAAATTTCCAGGCTAATTACCCAGTAAATTTATTTATAAAAGATACTCAAAATTGAATTCATACATAGATAATATCAAATTGTAATCTGTGTGAAAGTTTCAAGCAAATCCATTAAGAATTGGATTTTTAATGAATTTTTGAAGTTATTGCTATTTTTCCATGTAAAATAGCAATACACACTAAACCTTAACTTTTGATAAGGTTTTAATGCTTGTAAGCTTAAAGTTTTAAGCTTAATTAAGTTTTGAAAGTTCTTAAAAACTTAATTTCAAGCCTGCATATTGGGATTTACCCTGTGGCAGCTTGAAATTCCTGTACAATTTGGGATAAAACCAGTTTAAACTGTAAGGTTGGATCAAAGTCTAATCTTAAAATTTAAATAAGGTTGAAAATCCTCCAATACAGGTGGAAAACCTTAATTTAATCCTTGCAGATCCAAAAAGCTGGGTACCCCAGCTCTATTTGGTCTTTTTCCTTTGGCCCACCTTTTTGCGTGGATTTTGCTCTTTTATTTATTTAAAGCCATACTATGGCCTTAAACCCTTTTTAAATTGAGCTCACGCAGGATTTAAATCCTGTATGGAAAATCCTTAGCCAATTCAGTAAATATACACAACACCTCAATTTTAACTAAAATTTTGGTAAGCTTGCATAAACCTTATGCAGCTTTGAATTTAAGCTTATTTAAGCTTAAATTTAATAACTTTAAATTTTTTTAAAAAAGTTACTTTAGTACTGTGAGATTCTTAAATCTTCCAATAACATAAGAAATAAGTATTTTTGGGTATAACCCCCTATGGGTGTACCCTAGGTTATTTTTGGTGTAGAATCTAAAAAGAACATAATATTTATAACTTTTTTTATCCAAAAAAGTTATACTTATTTTTTATTTTAAATTCAATTAAAAAGTCTTTTGAAGACAAATTCAACTGTGTATAAAGTCTTTTGTGGCCTTATGGGTATGTTATATATACCTCACAGGCTCACACTTTTTGAGTTAGTTTTCAAAGAATATGGGAGTAGAAAATGTTTCCAGAGCTGGTTGGATGCATTAATTTTGGCGGACCACTTGGCTCCATTTGATTTGATGATGGCTTTTCTTCCTTGTACTTGGATTCAGGAGTATTTCTAGAGATAGGAATACCCATCAAGATTTTCTACTAATATTAAGGACAGGATCTTTTTGTGATGGTGAAGGAAATTTCTTTCTTAATTTATTAGCACTTCTGGGCCCATAACTTAAGGGGTTTTAGAAACAAAATAAGAAAGAAGCAATGTGAATAGATAGGTGATTTTAATTGCACTGGCACAGAAAAGAGAATAGAGAAAAAATTATGTAAGGAGTTTTACAAACAAAATAAGAAATAAGCACTGTCGAAAAGATGAGAAAAGGTTTAAAAAATCTTAATGTATGCTATTTATACCTCAGGATGGTAAGTAGATAAAAACAGGCAACAGTAATTTTATTAAAAATGAAATCCTAGGTGACAATAATGGAAAATCATTTAAATGAAGAGGAAGTAATGCAAAATCTATATAAATAGTCGTAAGAAATCAAAAAATAGTCTAAAAAGGGAAATGATGTAATCATAGTAAAAATAGACTGAATATCTCAAGAAACATAAAATATCTCAAGTTGTTTTGTTATATTTGGCTAGAAAGTTGTTTGAGCCTTTTCTCAATTAAGGGCTTTAGCATTCTGGTATTAAAAATTCATTAATAAATGAATCTCATTTAAATAATACAAGATGTATTACAGTATGGAAGACGTTTAGTAATTTTAGAAATATTGGTTTGCCTGTCTTTATTGCTTTCCCCGCTTACCTCCTTTCCATGAATAAAGTGTTTAGCAACAACACTCATTGATATAATTTTTCAAGGAAAACTTTAACCCAATTTGATATCTATATGCTTGAATCTCTGATGAATCTTTGGTTATTGAGCAATTGATGTGAGTGTAATATCCACATTCAAATACATTTTTTTTCCTTTTGTTATATTGCAGGAATTTTGAACATGTACATTTTCAGCTTATAATTTTTTTATGAGAGATATGATAAATGAATTTAAACTTTCAAAATGATGTTTCTTCAACCATTTAACAGAAATATTTGTAACAAAATGGTCATTCATCATCATAATTGTTATTTTTGGGGTATTGAAAGCCAATCTAGGATTTTCAAAGCGCATCAGCTTTTAAGAAGCCATGAAATAAAGATATTAAGAAGAATTGAAGGTTTTTTAAGGCAGGATGAGCGCTTTGTGTTAAAGCTTTACAAACTAAAAGTTAATTTTAATATTTCAATATTTCATAAAGTTGTAAAAAAATGCTTTTGAAGTATCTAAAAGGAAATGAGCTTTAATACAAAACTGAGCTACTAGAGTAGCTGTAGCAGTGGATATGAGTTTTAAAATGAGAAAGAGTTTATAATGATAATGAGAAATAAAAAGCTCAATAGTCAAACAAATATTCAAATTTAAACTGATTTAATAACACTATCTACTATCTTTTACCAAAGGACATTGAGTGTCCTTTGGCTGGCATTTTCAAATAGAAATTATATCTTATTTACTAATGCCTCAGCTATATGGCTTTCACAGGAGCTCTTGAGAATATCAAGAGTGGACTGGCACTCAGGAATCAAGAACTCACTTTGAGGGCTCCAAAAGAATGAAAAATAACTGAAAAATATATTTCTTTAAAAGAGAAGGAGAGCAAGTACAAATATGCAGAGATAAGAGACAGAATACAAAGGCCAAAGAGCCAACAAATGAATCCTCAATTCACTGTTTCAAGCTTCCAGAAAGAGAAATGAAATTGGTAAAGGATATGACCACCAATATACACTTACAGCAAAAGAAGAAGGATCAAAATGGCTGACTTAAGAATATCATTATTTTACTTTTTAAATGAAAATAAAGATAATAATCAAAAATAAATAAAGTAGACTAATTAACTGGGGTAAAGTATTCTGGGGTTGAGAAAGTGTCCAGTATATTTAAAAGGCTGAAGGACAGATCCTGATGGGTTTAAAGCCTATCTGTATTATTTTCATAAAAATGTATTTCCTTTTTTGGTAAAATACAGCTTGGACATCTTGAGAAATGATACTGTGTGTTTGAATTCCCACAGTGTATGAATGAATTGGGAAAAGGAGGCCAATTCCATAAACATTGACTGAATTCAGCCTGTATGTACCAATGGAGTTGTCCAATGAGTGCTTGATCTCTTGATGTCTTGACAGCTGATTTGGAGAAATAATAACCTCTTGGAAGTCCCCTTGAGAATGCTTGGCCATTATCCCTTTGTAGGAATACTTTTGGATTGGAATTGGGAAATACTGGGAAGAAAAGGTGATTGGTGTCCTCAAGCTATCTTCTAAATGTCCCCCATGAATCCCAAGCTGCGTTTTTGGAAACTTTCCTTTGCAGTGGGTTGGTGAACTGGTGACTTGATTTTGAAATGAGAAAATTGAGTCCATAAAATTTCACCATTGAATTTCTTGAGGGAAAATGGTGCATAATGGTATGTAATACAATATATGCCCCATTCCTGGTTCCTGCAGTGATTGGTCCAAGGCTGGGGATGGTTTCCCCTTTCTTTGAGGGGATGAACTTCTGAAGGTGGTTTCCAAAGGCCAATGCTTGAGCTTGGAGGGACAATGGTTCAAATATCCATTTTATTCCTTAAGATTTGGAAGGCCAAAGGGCATGGTCCTCTTTGGCCTCATTGAATTTAGGTCAAAAGGGGCCTAAGGGGTCCCACAGTCCATGTTGTACAGACCGTCATTTATGACCCACAGGCTGTAGATGCCATACAAGGCCTAATTGGCCTGAAACCCCCCACTAAAGGTGGTAGGTCAGATGGCCTGGTGATTGTAAGAAGAGCCATAAGCCACTGGAAGGCTGAGAAGACACCTTGTGGGATGGCCTGGGGCCAGGGTTTATTAAATTTCCCTTAATGGCCAGGAAAAGTAAATGTGACCCAAAGGCCACTTAACCACACCAGAGCTCAACTGGAAATAAACTTATGTTATGTCCAATTGGTCATAGACTGATTCAGGTAAGGAATTGTCTTAAACCATTAATTGGAAGGGGAATTTCCTATGATTGTGACAATGGTCGTTTTCCATCATAGTGATTATTTTGGATGTTGGGGTGGAGTAAAAGCATGTTTATGACAACATCCTGATTATCTTCTCATTACAGAAAATTTACCAGAGTTTCTTTTGTTCCAATCTGCCCATAATGGAAGTAATTTGTTTTATCATAAGTATCTGAGCTATTGTCCTGTTCCTTATGACAAGCTCAGTAACTTGAGTATTAATCTCCTTATATCTGTATTTTTTGGTTTTTTGAGTGAATATACACCATGAGGAAAATGGCTACACCTGACAGAAGGTGTTCCATTTGGAATCTGAAACTTAATATAGATTTTAGTCAGATAGAGAATATGACAGAAGTTAAATTCATAAAAACAAGTTTTGGAAGAAATTCAAGCCAAAAAGGTTCAGTTAAATTGGCTTAATATCAGTGTTTGGAAATAATTTTCAAAGCTCAATAATCAAACAATACATGATATAATTTATTATTTTGATTACTGATTCATTTCAATTTTATTTCTTACTTAAAATATTTTCATAAAAAAAGAATCAACATTTGTTTTATTTTTTTGTGTATATCTACAGATATATTAAAGCTATAATATGAATATGTCCTACAACTCATTCATGTGAATCTATAAATAAATGATATTTAAATTGAGGCTTTTGTACTTTGCAATAAACTTTCAGCTTATGAGAAAATTTCTCAAAGCCTTGAGAATTTTCTGCACATACATATCCCACAAAAGAGATACCCTTCTATCAAATTGTTTTTTCTTAAGAAAATCTGAATTGATTGAGACATTATATCAATTGTCTCTTTTATCTTATTTCAGTAATTTTTTCCTTTAAAATTTAAAAAACTTACTAATATTAATCAAAGAAATTTCTTTTGAGTAGAGGCTTGCCAAGATTTAGTCAAGAATTAGTGTGAATAAGTAGTATTTAAGACCATAAACTGCTGTAGATGAGGTATTTTCACTTCTTTTCAGAATACATAAATCTTTAAAGTATAATTTCTTGTGTTTTTCAGTAAAAAATCTGTTATTATACAGCTCAATATTGTGTATATGTGATAGCTGTAATATTTATAGAGAAATAATGGATTAATAATTGCATATTTTATTCTCACAAACCGATAAAATGGCAGGTTTTCGAATTTTTTTGCCCATATAATGTTTATATTTCTAAATACCAATTAATATATCAATCTATATATTTCCATTCAACAAATAATCAAGCCTTAATCCAGATTTTTGATTAAGTGAGTTATTTGAATATTGGAAAAAATAATATAATATTTCTAACAATTCCCAATCTTGTGAGTTCTCATTCTACAAATAATAGAGGGAATCTTTATCAATAAGTGGAATATATCTTAAATACGTATTATTTGAATGGTTGATATGCAGGCAATCCAAATATATGATTGAAGTTTAAGAGAAATAAAAATAAATTTCTCATAAATCAATTAATAATCTGAAATCATTCAATTAAGCTCATATGCTATTCATTTTCTTTTTGAATAATTTTGCTTCTTTTTCCTAGCTATTTTCCTTTTATTTTGAGTTACTTGAATTTTGATCATTTCTTTAATTATTCTTATGTATGAAGAGGCCTCCATACTTTGAAAAATTGCAAATTTAATCTGAATCGTATGAATTTAAAACTAAAATAACCCAAAATGATTTTTTAATTTTATTAATGCTAAAAAATTGATAAAATTAAACTATTAAGACTCTGTGAGGATATTATTTTAGAATTTATGTAAATTAAATCTTTATCATAAGGTATGGGGGACACATTTTTTTATTATTATCAACAATCAAATTAAAAATAATACACATTTCAACTAGCTATTTCAAATAATATCCCTTTTTTTATTCCTGCAGAAATAAAAAATTCATCTAATTCTTTCATGATAAATGAAATCCATTATGATACTAAAGCAGAATATCTTTGATAAATGAGTTCTCTTATACAACATCTATTTCAAAATGTATTCATCAGTAATCTTAAGATTTTATAATTTTTAATTTACATTGATAAATAAATGCAGCCAAAGAAAAGAATAAAGTGAGGATCATGGGATATTCATAGGGGGTTTTATGTAACTAAATATGTAGCTCATTTAAATTTTTTCATGATGAAAGATGTGAAAAATGATTTCTTGAATTTTTTGTCTTTATTTTAAATTTAGGGCTGAAATTATTTAATGGAGTGATATGTTGAAAAGGGAGTACACAGAAATAAGCTGGAGCCATTTTGGAAGTAAACTTGAAGTGAACTAAATTTCACTTCAGATCCATGTCAGACAAGGTTCAAAACATGGTCCCAATCACTTTCAAACACATTCTATGCTATCATTGACCATTTCCCAAGGCATACACATATGATAAAAACATTTTTGATTGGAATTTTGGAATATTTTAATTTCAGGAGCTTTCAAATTCACAAATAGACTTTTTGTTCATACATTGGAGTCATTTTCATTAAAATAAATAATAATATAAATTAATAAAGAAAATAATCATCAAATTTTAAAGATATATCATTTTTGGAAATCAAAGAAATCTTCTACTCCTTGAAAAAGTGAAATAATGGAGTCAATTTAAGGGTTGAACTTCACTTAAAGTGACTACAGTAATATGGATATTTTTAAAATATTTCTTATTGAATCACATGAAAAATATTTTTAGATATCTTCCATGGATCGAGTGACTTGGTCCTCATTTCTTTATATCAAAAATAATATTGAGGTCTGTAATTGAGACTACCAGTATTATATTTAAGTCAGAAATGTCTTATTACATAACCTCCAACATGCTTTCATGCTGAGCTAAATGATTTTTTTTCTTATTGATGAAGGAGAAAGCAAAAAGAAGAAAACCAAAAAATAGTGAATGAATAATCTTTCTCAAACAAAGGAATCAGCTAAAAGAACGATAATAACTAAAGAAATTAACAATAAAGTTTTTTGTTAAAAACAAGCTGTTTCTCATTTTTTATTGATAGTAATATTCTATTTGTCATATTTTCTTTGAATAATACCAGTAAAAAAAACTCTATGAATCTCACATCAAAAAATTATTTTTTAACTTCGTATCCAGATTTTTTACTATTATTTTATGATTCCATGTTATCATCTCATATGTCTAATTTGTGTTTTTTTCTTTTTCTCTTCCGATTTTTCTGATATTTGACCTGAATGTTTTGTTTTTTTCTTTTTTTTCTTTTTTTAATGTTGGGTTTGAATTGACTAATTTGAAACTTTAATTTTGTATTTGAAATTATACTAGTCACTTTGCTAGGGCTGCAACTGTCAAATTGTTGACGATTTTCGACACTTTTACCGGACAGGTCATGTAATATGCCTTATTGTTAAATTGTTAACATTTGTCATCTATCCTACAGTAGTGATCCCCTAAACTCCTTAAATTGTTATTTTCTTAACAAGTTTCATTTTTGTTAGTGGAAGGTGATGTTCTTCAAAATGCTCGTTGATTCTATTCTAATCAAGAAAATACAAATTTGAAAAAGGACATGGGCAAGCATTTTTTCCTCTTTACAAAAGATAAAATTGTATTCTTAATAATGAATCAACTGATTAGCCTAATAGATGAAATAAGGAATTATAAAAGGAAAAAAATTATAATAACTGTACTAATTATAATAATTCTGAAATTATGAAAATCCTACTAAATGAAGAAGACAAAATATAACTTTTGATTTTTTTTCTTTTTGGAAGAAGCTTATAAGCATAGTTTTCTTATAATTTTTTAATTTTACTTCTGATATTAAATTAATGTGAATATAAAATTCATAAAAAAGCTTAAATTTTTCAGTTTCTTAGTGTATAGATTTTAGTGAAAACAAATTATCTTGTATACCACCTCTTAAGTGAAAAATTAGTAGTAGTATTTCCATAAAGTAAGATTATCAGCCAAACAATTAAGAGATGGGAGAAATTAATTTTTAACACCTGAAGTTGTGTCATTATTATCTTTAAATGATAAGTATAATAATTTAAGTTGAAAGTATAGCTTTCAAGTAAGATCATAATAGTAAATATTATTCTGATGAATATCACAATTGAAGGGGGGGAGCTTTCATATAATATACAATGTGTGTATCCTATCAAATTGAGAAAAAAATATATTTGAGTTTCTTTAACATTCCAGTGGCTTGGAATAACCTGGAATATTACCAAACTATTGAACCTTGGCTCCAGCATAATTTAGAGGAAGGACCCAATCTAAGTCTAAGAAAGCTCCAAGCTGATTTTCGAATGCAACACCTTCTTTCAGGTGTAGAAACTTTGCTCATGGTGATAGGAGTGTGATATCCAGTGTACCTTGATTTAAGGTGAATTTTTATTATCCTCCTTTTCTCCTAGCCTGATGATTCCTAGAGATTTCAAGGATTTAATCGCAGTATCATAATTGATGAAATTTGTAAAAGAATCCGCAAGCATCTCTCAAGTCAGAAACCATTGTAGTTGGACCATTCCAGACTGTACAGCTTTTTTGAGAAAGTGTAATTGACTTTTGATGTGGGTCATTCCTTTTTTTGAAGTTTCAGTCTCCATTTTCAGTGTTTATAAAGCTTTGATTGTCTTCTTTTATCTTTATTAGACTATTTAAATTGATAGGTTGTGCTTCCTCACACTGTTCACTATGAAAAACATCTATCCCCGCTGGCGGGGTAGCAGGTCAAGCCAAGGTCTTGAAATATTTTTTCAGATACTTTCAGCCACAGCTTTGGTCATTCAGCATCTTACTCAATTGAAATAGAATAATATGTGTATTTCAAGACTTTTATTTGTTTCTTCATCAATTACATGTCCACAACTCATTAATATAAGAATGTTTGAAAGAAACTGATTATTCTTGGGGAAGGAAGATTCTGAATTATAAAAATCTTTGAGAAAATGCCACATTCAGTTAAACTCACATGTTCCCAGGATGACAAAATATTGATATGTTACTTTTTTGGAATGCAAAAATTCAATTTATGAAAGTAGATATTACAAATAATAAACCTTTTTTAGCCAAACCCTGCATAATATAATTTTCTATTCCCTCTGACATCCTTTATATACCTGTTTAAAAGGAAATTATGAGCCTTGAATGTTATTTTTTACAAGTACATAATCTCTTTTTTTGACACATCAATATCCCATATTTATGTTGGAAAAATTATTTTTAAAATTATTTGGAGCTATATTTTCAGATATTCATTTACACAAATTAGGAGTAGTATTATTTTCTCCAAAGACATTTACTCTTTCATCAATTATTTGATATATTCATTTTATGTCTATTATTACATATTTAGAACCTTCTTTCAATTCAATTGAAAATATTCATTATCGAACCTCTTTGCCAATTTAAATTTACTTGCATAATCAGTTGAATCATCCTTCACTCAATGCAATCTGTTCATTAAAAGATTGAACTTTCTTTATCTCACCTTGTTAATTTCTTTTTCAAATACCTAATCAATATTAACACTTTATTGCTTTTTCACATATTTTCCGTATTAAAATTGAAAATGATATGAGTATTGAGTTTTCAAAGTTACAATTTATGTATATCTGGATATCCTAATTTCTATTATTAGTTATATAATTTCAAAATTCAAAATTTCTTTTGAAAAAATTGAAAATTATAAAAAAGAAAAACTGACTATTTTTTCAAATTTCAATATTGTCTTTTAATTTGAGTTTTTTTTATTATTTTTTGGTGAGTTATATATACTCAATTATTTTTTTTGAATTTAGTTGAAATTTGATTCCATTCTTTATTTTTTGGGAATATCTCTGAAGGTTTTCTAACTGCATTTTTGCTTTTTGTTATTTTCATATTTTTTATATTTCAGTTTTTGTAATTTGTGTAAATTTTTCCTTACAGTTTAATTTTTATTTTTTTTAATGTTCATTTTTGGATTTCTCAATTGTTAATATGTGCTTTTCAGTTTTGAATTTTTTAGAAAATTTATTTTCTATTTCTATTTTTTTTGATTTTTTTATTTCTATTTCTATTTTTGTTTGTTGAAATTATTTTTTTTGTGGGTGGGTGCAAATACTCCAGATCAGTGTAGAAACACTGATTTGGAGTTTTTACACCTAACTAAAATATATGAAAAAAATTACAAAAGGATAAAGATTAAAATAAAAATCTTTAGAAAAGAAAATGATAAATCAATAAAATAATATAATAATACATTAAAACATAACAGAATTAAAAAAGAAGAAAAGAGAATTAGAAAAATCAACAAGAAAAAGAAGCAATATTAAAAAAAGTAAAATAAAGATAGAAACAAGTCAAAAATTCAATATAAACAAAAGTGAGAACCTAATAAAAATTTAAATGTAGAAAGAGAAAAAGCTACAAAAACACATACGCAAGTTAAAATTATTATTTTTATTGGAACCATATTAGTCAAATATGGAAATTAAATCACAAAAAATGACAGAAAAAGTAAATGAATATAAAAATATAAATAATGTGACGTAAAGAATGAACTGGTTGAAAATATTATCAAAAGGTCATGAAGAATTTTGATTTAGGAATTTGTACATATATCAAAAAAAGAATCCTTTACATAATAAATCCTGTTGGATCAAGATATATTGACACCAAAATTGACTCAGATATTTTTTGTTATATTTTAACATCATTAAAGGATATTGAAAAAATGTTAAAACACACAATATATTACCATTTTTAAAATAATTTATTAGACATTATAGGATATATCTGTGAAATAATTCAACCCATGTCATGGGTCAGTTATTTGAACAAGTAGCCTCCAACATACACTTAGCAGGCTGTAAGCTCAGGAATGGATTATAAAATAATTCCACATACAATTTTTTTCAACTTTACTACGACCCCTATGTTTCAAGCCAGTTGTACAAAGGCTTGAGCCAAATATTAATGGAGTTGAATTTAAGGTTCACTCAAAGCTAAAACAAAAAGAAAAGTAACGAAAAAAGTCTATGTAGGAGCCATTTTTCAATATGATTACTTCTGGAGGCTGCAATAGTTTTCTTAGTAAACAAACATTTTGACCACTCAGAAGGATCTCTTACAGAACTTAAGAATAATATAAATGGGACTCTGATTTTCTTTGAATATGATATCTGAAGAGCCCATACTCAATTTTTTTATAAAAATAAGCAATTTTTATGGGATTACAAACTTTTGACATAGAGACATTTATGACGATATTACTTACCCCAAGTTTGAAAGAGCTTGTAATTTGAATATTCTCTACATAAATTTATTTTAAATCTCTGAAAAAAGGAAGTAGAATTATTATAATTAAGAACTTCTTCCACTAGTATACATAAAAAATAATTGTTTCTACAATTGACTTAACTAACTTTTAGGTTCTCTTTTCTCAATCAAGAAAAATCAAAGAAGCATCATAGACTACTAACATGAAGCTCTTTAATATTTTCTTTCCCATTTACAAATAAATAATCTGCTTAAAGAGGAAATAAAATTGCGCTGCTGTCTGTATGAAAACATAATATAGTCCGGACCAATCATATAAATCAGACATTAGCATTTTTGGCTTCAGATATTTAATCTTTGGTAGAATTGATAGCAATAATTCTTCACTGAAGAAAGAGAATACTATTTGTTATTGAAATTCTCTGTATCTAGTATTGAATATATCTAAGCAGTATACATATATTATAGACAAATATCAAATCCAAAGCTTGTACCAAACTGTAATAAAGAAAGAGAGGTAAGCTTATATATGTATTTACTTTGAAAATTCTGACAAAAGATTTCCTTTCAAAGGTAATATTCAAAATTCCAAGAGAACTACAAAAACCAAACATGCTTAGCCAATTTACCTTTTGAGGTGAAAAATAATCGGGGTATTATTGTTTCTAGTGCTCACTAAGTCCATTAAGCTATATTAATCTAAAAGTGATCATATTTCAATATACTCTGTCTTTTCCAAAAAGAGAGATAAAAAGAGGTTACAAGATTTCTGCATATAACCACACTTGAAGGGTATTAATCCTTCAAGATACCTGTGACAAGAATTATTGGAATAATATTATTTTAAACATTACAGAACTAATCAATAAATATCATTCCAGAAATATTTAAAAGTAAAGAATTAAATGAGCTTATTTAAAGTGATCAGCTTTAAAGCTAGTTTGAGATTATAACACATAGCCAAATGATATGTCTTCAGTTTTCTGAAAGAAATGATAACCAGTAGCTTTTCATAAAGGT
Organism: Austropuccinia psidii; assembly: GCA_023105745.1. NCBI lineage: Eukaryota > Fungi > Basidiomycota > Pucciniomycetes > Pucciniales > Sphaerophragmiaceae > Austropuccinia > Austropuccinia psidii. Next base: position 57,171,608 of record JALGQZ010000004.1, read on the forward strand.
ATTTGAGTGGAAAGGTTGAAATTAAGTATACTAGTCTCACCCCTAAATGAAAAATTTATGTTTGAGTATTATTATGAATTTCTTGATCCGGTGCCAAATAGTCATAAGAGAAATTGGATTCATATAATTATTAATTAAGTTTTGGAATGTGTTGATTCTTTTGTTTTCAATTAGATCCCAATATAAATATAAAAGTGCATTAATGCTTTAAAAGTGATATCCCAATGTGATATATATTTTTTGTAAAACCAAAATGATAATTATTCACCATAAAATTGCACAATTGCGCTTAATTTGTAATTATCAGGGGAAACAGAATCAAAAATGTATATTCAAATCAATTACAAAATTTATTCTGAGAGAAATAATCTTCTTTGGAAAATTAATTATGAGAAAATTTGAAATGAATATCATGAAAGATAATTTTGTTATAAATCATGACATCCCTCAATTCTGATTTAAGTCTAAAACAACCTTGCAAATTTATTGCTGATTTTAATATTATGAAGAGCTTAGTTAAAACCTCCAATAAAAATAAGATTATTGTTAATATGAGGAATTAAAATCATGATTGTGAGATATTAAAGTTTTCAATTTGATAATTTGTAAAAGTCACCATAACCTTACTTATCTATCTATTTCAGAGATAAAAAAATTAAGAGCCCCAGTTAACATTCATTTCATAAAAATTGGCAGGATATAATGAATGATTGCTCGATAATATCCTTTGTATTAAGTAAATGAAATTTCAAACTATATTACTATCAATTAGTTTATTTTGAAATTTTTGGGTAGATTATATTGTATCTAAGATGTGAAGGAATTATGTTTGATCAATAAATTTTTTCAGGTTTCTTCCATCATGCAAAAAAGGTTTGGAAGTGAGGATATCTCAAATTCTGGGATATTAAAACAATATTCTCAATTTCTAAAGAAAACAATGGGTATCAAGGATAAGAGAAACCAAAGAATATACTCAGGGAATTTTGTTTGAGAAATATTTGTTTTGAACTTAATATCCACAAGAGATTTCCAAAATTTCCTTGTGGTTGTTAAAGAAGGGAATGATGTATTGTCATTTGTGCCTAATGTCTGGAAACGAAGATGAAGTATGAATTTGGGACAAATTAAAGACTACACATAAACATATTTTTTTTGTGAGTGAGAGAAATTTATGATGAGGAAGTTGTTGATGAAAATTCATTGGATGTATATAATCTCAAGATTGGAAATACTGTGATCTGATTGAAAAATTGAAAGAGAAGATAATACCTAAAAGGAGGCATATTATAAATAAGGAAAAAAAGGGTATTTTTGTTTTGGTAAATTCCAAAAGGCAATATTTCATGGTCAATGGCTTCATCTTGATATCAAAATTATTAGTCTTTTCTAAAAGAAGCTTTTGGAATGAAGGATTCTTTGGGATTCCCAGAATTTACATAATTCAATTACTTTTATGTGATGTATTGTTGAATCTTGAAAATACAGCTTGGAAGATGCCCAAATAATAATAGTAAGTTAGAGCCCAGTATGAAGAAAGTTGGAAGCTGGGTTGGACCTACTATCCCTGCTGGTAGGCATGGCTTTTTTTCATGTTGATTGCTTAAACCAACGGAATTCAGCTTTCAGATTGCAGAGAAATATATACTCAGCTTCTGCTGTAGAAATAGATACATATGATTTTTTTTGAGTTTTCCAAGATACCAGGAATCCATGTCTTTGTGTTACATAGCCTGATAAAAATCATCTTGTCTCTTTACAGCTTCCCCGGTAAGCATTAGAATAATCACTTATAACTTCTATTTTGAATTTTGAATAAAAGAGGACAACATCTTGTGTTCCTCTGAGGTATTTGAGGATGTGTAAGTCTCTCCAGTGTTTTGTGCCTGGAATTTCTAGGTATTGAGACAGTTTGCTTACAGTATAAGATAGATCTGGCCTAGTGGCTGTTCTGCGGTAGCTTAAGCTTCCTATGGCACTATGATAGTTTGTCTTCAGCTTTTTGAGCGTTTTTATTTCTTCAATTGTGGCAATCTGTAAGTGTTTTTAAGGTACCAATGGTGTTGTAACAGCCTTTCAGTTTTTAATACTGTACAGGTCAAGTAGTGTTTCGCTGAAATGCTTTTGAATGAAACTAATCTCAATTTTGTGGTGATTTATCTTTAATCTGAGAGTTAGGTCTTCCTCTCCAAAGTCTTTTATGTTCAATGCGTTTATGGTTTTTGAAACTTTCCACATGCTTACCAAATGGTGCTATATAATCCATTTGGATGTACAGCCACAGAGGAGTCTTTCCTGGTATATAAAAATGCAAGGATCTGTGATGCATTCCTTTAATCCATATTTGTTGAGCCATGGTCTAAGCCTTTATAACAGGCCAGTGTTTCCTTTTTTAGCCCATAAATGGCCTTTTTTTAGTCATAAGGAATATTTCCTGCGATCTGAGTTCAGTCCTTGTCTTATTGCTAAGTAGACAGTTTCTGTGAGTGAAATATTCAAAAATGCCCTTTTTATATTTATTTGATGGAATTATATATTTATGTTAAAGCAGAATTAAATCAGGGATCTATGGGAATTTGGCTGTCCATTTGGGGTGTAGCTTTTGTGATAATCAATACCCATAGTTGGAGTAAAACTTTTAGCACATAAGGATGCCTTATATTATATAATATTATTAATATGTTTTCTTTTTCTATTGAGCACCCATTTGGTTCCAACAATCTTTAATTCTTTTTTTAATTCTACTTCATCCCACATTTTAGCCTCATTCATAATTTCTAGCTGTTTATGGATTGTGATTTGCCAATTTTTTCTGTAAACTGATATTATTTCCTTTTTTAGGTGTTTGAAGTTTCTTCTTTAGATGTGAGTAGTGTTTTTGGCCTTTGTGTAAATTGAAGGAGGCTAAGTTCATCCAGATTGTAGTGGATTATAGTTGGGTGTCTAGTCCCAAAGATTTTCAATGTACAGGTGTTTTTTTTTCTTCTTCTTTGTGTTCTATTTCTTCCACTAGGTGAGCTTAATCTTCCAGCTCATTTTCCAATTGTTCTGAACAGATTCTATCTACTGTCTCAGCATTGGTATTGTTTGTTTCTATTATCCATTATTTCTTACTTTCCTTCCTAGTGTAAGGTTTGTCTATGAAACTCTTGATAATAGTAGCAAAATCAAGAGTACTATGACTGTCCTCAGTAGAAATATATAATATAACAAAATATTATAACCACAAATTTAAATATAATTATTGAAAAATAATTTCATAAAAAAATAAATTTAATTATTATTATAAAAATATAATAATAATAATAAAAAATTATAATAAATTATAATTATTCTATTATTGTCATAGTCACTGACAGTTATAGCAATAAGAAGTGTAAAGCTCTTAATGAGACAATTACACGTGGAAAATATGAATATTAACCACTTATAAATAATATAAATATTATTTATAAAATAATTAAACACACACTGTGCAGAAATAATTCTTATAGAATAAAAATTCTATACAAAAAAAGTAATACTCAATAAAAAAGATATAGAAATTTTAGAGAAAACTTACTTATAATATTTATTCAATACAACAAGTCGAACAACAACAGTTATTATATTAAATAATAATTATAAGTTAAAAACACACCAAAAATCAATAATTTCAAAGATAAAACAACTTTTTATAATGAAAATTAAGATTAAAGAGTTTTTAAGAGGAATTTGTGGATTTTAAAAGATATTTAAGATGATTTAATTTTATACAATAAAATATATCATTGGTGATTACAACAATAATCTAAATTCTATGATTTCAATTCTTTAATTTTAATTAATAAAGAATGAAATAACTTAACAATTACTTTAATAATAAGATTTTATATTTAATAAAACTTTACCTGTTTAAATTTCTAATATGATTGGATTGATAATGAATGATGGACAAAAACAGTGATGAAAAGACTCTTTTTATGTCTTCAGAGCAGCTCTCATGATTCATAATGGATATAGAGGGCATGCTCAGGTCAAAACTGAAGAACCATTGTAAGATGTGACTATGAATCTGATGATAATATTACTATTAATCAACAGTACTATGTCTGTTCTTATGAAATATAATAATAAAATATTATTATAACCACAATTAAATAATCAAAGAATTATTTCTTTCACGTGTTAAGCACTACTAGTGATTTTAACAGTGAGCAAGTAATTGTCTACAAGAATCAATTACAAGAAGAATTTAATAATAAAAACTTCTTTTATTAAAATAATAAAATTATTTTAATATATAATTATCTTTTGCAAGAATAATTATAAAGCTAATCCTTGAAGAAAACTATTACTAGAGAAAAACTTTAAGAATTAAAGATAAATGACTCACTAATACTCCAAAGAACCTATTGATAGATAAAAGTAGAGAAATTTGACGTAGAATTGTGGATTTAAGAGATCAAGATGATTTCTAGCAAGATTACAACAATATATAGTTGGATTCTATGATTTCACATCTTTCTGATTGATTCTGAAAGATTTAAAACACTTAAGAATAGTTTAACTAATACTTACTTGTTGGTAACAATGATATAAAATGATAATAAGATGATGATACGGAAAAAACAGCAAGAGAAGGCCTCTTTTAAGTCAACTACAGCTCACAGAGGCGTTCCATGGAGCAAACTGAAAAACCAGTGAGTGAGAAATCATTAAATCCTTTTTGATTAGTACTTACATCATCTGTTATCACGTAAAATTGTCATAATTGTTTAATTGATGCTTTTACGTGACTACCAACCCCAATATGGTTAAGAATAAAAGGAGTAAAATTTGTAAATCTTCTTTTATTCCAAAGTAATCATTGATTTCCCAAAGTTATCAATGTTATTGACAATTTCATCACAGGTTGTATTTACTGTGAATTTTTGAAGATTTGGTGTTTCACGTAGAATAACCAATAATGGACTGTAAGTAAAACTTTCAATTTTACTAGTAAAACTGTAATTATTTTTGGTTGTACCATATATAATACAGTTTTCAATTGGTCCTAAAAGTTTCAGAAAGATTCATTAAGAATTGTATTTTTAATGAATTTGTTAAGTTTCTACCTCATTTCTACGTAGAATTGCAAATATTAGTGTTTGACTGGTTGCTATGAGTTAAATCAATGGATACAAGTCCAAAAAGGGTTTTAATTACTCTTTTGGGGTTTATCCATGGAAATTCATTAGTAATTGACGTGGTTACAGGAGTGTAAGTAGCTCTTTACCTCCTTGGCACGTCAAAATAGCAGGTTATTTGGTATTCTCTGGTGTTTTACAGTAGTTGTAACTTGATAACCAAGTTCCCAAAGAGGTTTAGTTTACCAATTGGGTCAAGATCAGCCATGGAACCAAGCTTTGGAGCTATCCACGCCTCTGGGGCCTCAGAAGTTGGGTACCCTGGCTCTCTTTGATGTCTTTTGTCCCCCTTGCTTATTTTTCACGTCAAAATAGAAATTTAAGCTTCAAGTGAGATATCCACTATGGGTGTACCAAAAGTGCATGTAAGAATACCATAAAATTAAGTGCTCAAAACATGTATAACACTATTCTTAGTGTATATGTAACATGGGATTTCTCACTTTCCCATTATTTTGGCGTAAAATCAAGAAAAACAAAAATTTTCACGGATCTTTTATGTGGTATTAATGATGTGGTGTTGAAGTATTTTCCATATTACCACCTCAAAGAGTTAATTTGAGCTTATTCACTCTATGGAGCTACCCTAGGTGAATTTTTGTGTAGAATCCAAATCTGGCCTTAAATCCATGGATTCACTTACTCAATAAAAAGTTATTCATCTTTTCTGAAATCAAAAATGATGAATTTTGAATATATGCATGATTTATGAGTTATGTATAATTCAAAATCTCTTTTTAAGATAATTGTGGCCTATTTGGGTATGTAAAATATACCTCAAGGCTCACATTCCCTCCTACCAAAAAATAAAATTGTACTACAATTTTATTAGTGATAAAAGAATAAGGCCCCAAAGGGGGTTAATGTCCACTGTCCAACCTCTTTACATCACTCAGATCAAGTAATTTAAAGCACATTCATAGACATATTCAGGCTTGTGGCCTTCCTTCATGTCTAAATCTTCTTAAGAGTTTATCTGAGTCAGGTATTTCTGATTCTGCCATCCATTAATCTTCATGTACTGGATTTCTATATCTGACAAGATATTCTCTTTGATTTTTACCCCTAAGTCTCCTTTCTTTAATGACTTTCTTTATCTTTTTGTCTTTATTCTGTTCCACAGGTGGTACATTTAAAGGAGTTGGGTTTCTTAAAGGAAACAATTCTTTATCAGCTGGTTGATAAGGCTTTATCAAGCTGACTGGAAAGGTGGGGTGTTTATTTTCCAATTCACCACTCAATTCCACTTTAACTGCATTGGTTCCATGTAAAGCAACAATAACAAAAGGTCCTACATAAGAATCTTTAAGTTTCTTTGGGCCTTTGATATTATTAAAATTCAAGGTTGAAACTAAAACTAAGTCCCCTACTTTGAAGTCTGGTACTTTATGACTCTTGTCCCACTTCTGTTTTGCATAATTAAAAGCATCATCCATACTTTGTTTTGCATGAAGTCTTACTTTATCAAGCATTATTTTGAAGCTGGAAGCTGTAGGATGAATGTCAGTCAAGTCTTTCCTCAGTGTGTCTGCTGGGAGTCTTGGATTCCATCCTTTCTCTAACATAGCAGGAGTTTGTCCTGTGGAAGAATGGACTGATGTCTTTTATGCCAATTCTAATGCAGGTATCAGAGTGCACCAGTCATGGGTAAAGCCATCTGAGTCTTTGAATTCTAATCCATAAGCACAGAATCTCCTGATCATGTCTTCTAACGTCCGAATCATCCTCTCTGCCAGCCCATCTGTTTGAGGGTGGTATGCTGTAGAGAATGATAATTTAGTCCCAAACCATCTATGAAGATTGGTCCAAAGTGCAGATGTGAATTTAGGATCTCTGTCACTTATGATATTCTTAAATAATCCTGTATGAGAAATGACTCTACTCCATAAAAGAAGAGCTGTATCCATAGCAGTGTCATCTTTATGACATGGTAAGAATATGGGAGTTTTGCTATATCTGTCTACTATGACTAAACAAGCATTATAACTTCTGTCACCACTTGGAGGAAGTGCTGTGACCCAATCTATGTGAACAACTTCCCATGGGGATTTTGGTTCTTGAATATGGATCATAAGTCCAAATTTCTTGCCTGTACTCCTGTTTGCTTTTTGGCATCTGTCACAGGTATGGCAATATTCAATGGTCTCTTTTCTCCAAGATGGCCACCATGCACAGTTCTTCACTTTTTCAAGTGTTCTGTCTTCTGACAGGTGTCCAGAGTAGATACTATCATGACATTCATGAAGAATGGTATTGATAAGTAATCTACTGCACAATGTCATAACACAAGAATGTTTTGTTCTGTGGTAAATGATCCCATCAAACAAGTGAAATCTTCCTTCTGAATAGGAATTTTTCCAAACTTCATCAAGTGCATTAACTAAAGATGTATCCTTGCAGTCTTCATCTAATAAAGAAGTCAAGATATGGCAATTCTTGTCTTGTTGATAAGATTCTCTGACCTCCCCCAAGAATTCAGTCCCAATATCAGTTATGTTAATTCCTTCAATTGGAATCTGTGGTTCAGCTTCCAAAGGTACATAAGCTGGGTTATCAGGAGTGTTGGCTAAAGCCCATCTACTAAGTCCATCAGCATTCCTGTGAATGTTTCCTTCTTTATGAACTATAGTCATGTTTCCTCTATATTCTTGAATAGCTATTTGCCATCTCAACATATGTCTGTTGGGAGTTTTCATGTTAAGAAGTGATTTTACTGCATTACAGTCAGTTATCACTTCAAAAACACTGCCATCAAGGTAATAGTGTAATCTCTCAAGTGCCCATACCAAACATAAGCACTCCATTTGGCTTGCACCATATCTGGCTTCTGTTGGTTTGATTTGTCTTGAGATATAACAAACTGGTCCTTCTGTAGGTTTGTCATTAATAATTTGGACTTGATGTAGGGCGGCCCCTCATCCATCTCCACATGCATCAATGTACCACTTAAAAGGAATATTCCAGTCAGGCATGAGGAGTAAAGGTGCTTCTGTAAGGGCTTTCTTTATTTCCTCATAAGCTTTAATTCTCTCCTGTGTCATCTCAAATACAGTCTGTTGATCACAGATTCTATAGAGTGATTTGACTATAATTGCAAAGTCTTTTAAGTGCTGCCTATAGTAACTAGCAAATCCAAGAAGAGACATCATTTCTTTCTTATTCTGGGGTATTGGCTTAAGTAGCACTGCTGCCACTTTATTCTTTTCAATACCCAAGTATAAACCAGAAACAACATGTCCCAATGCTTTAAGTTCTTCAAAACCAAAGTTGCATTTATTAAGTGAAATTTTCATATTCACTTCTGCAACTTTGTGGAGTACTTTTGCAAGTCTTTCAAGGTGCAAAGACCATGAGTCAGAACATATGATAATATCATCAATATAAATGATAAGCCATCCTTCAGACAATTCTGTGGGGAAGATGGTATTCATCATTCTTTGATAATGAGATGGAGCATTTTTAATGCCAAATGGCATTCTAAGATACTAAAAAATAACACAGTGAGTGATAATTCTAAGTAATTTCTTAGCTTTAGGCATCAAAACATTTTGATGGAAGCCTTTCAATGCATCCATTGATGTTATATACTTGGCTTTAGACAATTGAGTCAAGGTTTCTTGGATTCTAGGGATTGGATACCTATCTGGAACTGTGTAGGTATTCAAAGCTCTAAAATCTCCAACCATTATTGACTTATCATTATGCCAAGCAATGATAACAGGTGTTGTCACTTCAACCTCCTCATTGTGGCCTACTTTCCTTAGTACACCAAGTTGAATTAATTCTTGGATATGTTTCTCCAAGGTTTCTCTAGCTCTGGGACTGGCTGGATAAGCTGGTCTTCTAAGTATTGGGGGATATGGTCTGTCAATATTAAGAGTAGTATCAACTTCATGTCCTCTTATAGCACCTAATGGTTCATTATCAGAGGCAAATGCAGTATTGTATGTGTATAACACGTCAATAAGTTCATTCTTCATTTTTGGTGACAATGATGGATTAATTTGTGCTTCAACAAGTTGTGTGGACACAAATTCTTCCTTATAAGTATCTTTCTCAGAAGATACTACTGATATTTGCTTTGGCATATTGGAGAAAGCAAATTTCTGTCTTTTGTTATCCCCAATTGTGAAATATCTGTCTTTATGGTTATTGATGTCGATACCATAAATACTTAAGTAATCATTTCCAAGAATGATATGTTGAGATGTGGGGTTGTCCATTACTACAACCTCAGCTTTCATTCTTATACTTCCTGTTGGATGGGGAAATAAACGAATAGTGTCTAATATACCCAAAGGTACTGGCACTACTAAATTGTACACCTTCTATTGGTAATAGATGGTTTTCCCATTCAGGAAGTGTAGCTTGGAGATAATCTTTGCCTACACAAGTGCAAAATGCTCCTGTATCCAAATTGATTTTGGCTTAAACATTATTCATCAGAATTGATGTGATACAAGATTCTCCAGCAGTATAACCTTTTCCTTTAGCAGGTTTGGCTTTACACATTCTGGCATCCTGAACATTAATAATGTTGTAGCAATCTTCACTATACTGTGGCAAGTGGGTATGGACTTCAGTGACTTCAAAGAAAGCTGTGATGTTTTCAATGGGATAGTCCTCCACTGGTGTATCTTCAGAGATGGCAGAATCTTGACCAGATTCTTCTTTCTCTTCAGTACACTGAACTTCTTCAATGACTTGAACTTCATTGATTTTTGTCTTTTTTGTGCAAGTGTTGGCTAAATGTGAAGTACTTCCACATTTATGACACTTTAAGACATGTTTTTCTGGTCTCTTATCCCCTCTGGGAATCTTAGAGGTCATCTTGGATTCTGTTGGGATTTTAGACCAAGTTTTACCAATTCTTGTTCTGGCAATGATATCTTCCATAGCATTAATGTAGTCTTCTGTTGAACAGGGTTCCACACATCTGCTTTTGATAGCATGTTCCAATTCTCCTCCACACTTTCTTAATATTTTCATATTAATCATAGTGTCAGACATATCTGGTTGTAAAGCAGATAATCTGTCTTTTTGTTTGAAGAACCAAGTAAGTGGTTTATCTTTCTCTGAGTTAAAAATGGCACTTTCAAAGGCATTTTCTATTTTGAACCTCCAAGAATTGTTGGCCCATTTGGTAGTCACTTCAGATTTCCACCAAGACCAATCATGTTTACCATGATCAATCCTCAATTTGTAATACCATTTCTTTGCAGTTCTGGTAAACAGACAATGTAATTTTCCCACTATGATTTCATCAGGTATATTAAAGTCTTCTTGCAACATATCAATAGTCCTGATGAATTCAATATGGTTGTATTCTCCTTCACCAGAGAATGTTGGCCATTCTTCTATTTTGGGAATATCTCTTGCAGAGTAGGCATTTTCTCCCAAGAATGGGGTGAGACTTTCTTTAACAGAACGTTTTTCTTCAGTTAAAGGTGTAGAATGTCTTGGCATATGTGGTTCATGACTCTTATGAATTTGTTCCACACTTGCAATTATTTCATTCTTCAACTTCTGCCTTTCACTGTTACTTTTTGCTAAGTGTATAGCAAATTTATTGGTATTCTCAACTATCTTCAAGACATGGTCTTGCAGAGTCTTAAGTTGATCATTCATTTTAAAAATGGAAAGATCTTCCATCTCATCATGCTGAACTTGGCACATGTTTTCAATTCTATTGCAAGAATTGGAAATTGAGTCAAGTCTGGCATTTGTTACTTGGTGCAATTCAATGTATTTCTTGTCATTTTTCTTTAATTCAACTATATCTGATGCAATTTTAGTTAGCTTTCCATCAAGTTTACCAATTTCTACATTAATACTAGTCTGTACACCAATCATTTCCGTGGAAATTTTCTGTTCATCCTTTCCTGCTCTTTGGCTGTGAATTCCATCAGAGTCCTGGCCATATTGAAGACACTGTCCATGGCTGAAGGCTCCAATTTGGGGATCCTGTACCCTTGTGGGTAAGGTCTGTGCCAATTGGCTTTGCCTTTTCCTTTGCCTTGATGGCTCTTGGGACCTTTCTGCTTCTTCTGAGGTCCGTTGGGCTTGTCCTTGGACACTTCTGGAGCTGGTTTGGAGCTGGTGGACGCCACTGGTGCCTCTGTCTCCAAAGCTGGAGTCATTTACAACTCTTTCTTCTGGTCTATGGATAAAAGACTTTGGTTCTTCAACCAATTCTTTATCTTTTTGACCTTGTCTTTGCAAGAAAGGGGGCTCCAACCTCCTAAGAGCTCTATGGTCTTCTCCTGACCCAGAAAGCTCTTGATGTGTAAGTAGGAGTTCATGGCCCCCTGCCAAAGGCTTGGGCAGATTTCCCACTCTTCCTCTTTGGCTGCTCTGAACCAATTCTTGTACTGGCATTGATATATTTCTATTGCTGCCACTTGAAAATGGTTTAGCCCTGGAAATAATATCATGAATTAGTTCAGGCTAAGAATTCACGTCAAAATCTGTTGGTACAGACCTTGGGGAATGGGGGGCAACTCTGGTATCCTCCAGATGTGTCTTTCCTGTGGAAGATTTGGCACTTCTGGATTTGGTCTTGCCTCTTCCTTGTCCACATCCATCTGGTTGGACTGAATAGTTGCTTCCATTTCTGGTATGCACCATTTTTACGTCAATTTAAGGATAAAGAGTAAATTTAAAGATAAAAACACACCTTTTGGTGGTAATTTATTCTCTTCTGAGTTAAATAAGGTGCCTCTTTTAGCAATTTGCACCTCAATACTTTCTTCAGATTCTGCTTCTGAAGATTCAGGACTAGTGATGTATCTTTTACTGAGTCTGTTGCCAGCTGCACAGTATTTGATTAAAGACACTTAAAGAGAAAATATGATAAAAGAAATTATTTTTTATGATTTAAGATATTTTAAAAGATTTTTTATAAGTTTTATTATTTTTTGATATTAAAAAAATATTCTTTTCAAAGAAAAAGTATTAAAATTTAAGAATTTGAATAAAAAAATTAAGTCAGAGTAACTCAAAGAATAATTTTATACGTTTTTGGATGTGAAAAAGCCACGTGTAAAAACAGTACAAAATTAAACCAAATTCCTCAATGAAATAATATTTTAAGACAGTTTCAAAATTGAAAATAATTTTTTCTTTAAATTGAAGAAGAAAAATATTAAATTAATATATTTTACAACTTAAAAATATATTAATTAAGGGTACAAGGTTCAAAAAACACGGCCAGGCCCCCAAATGTAAGATGTGACTATGAAACTGATGATAATATTACTATTAATCAACAGTACTATGTCTGTTCTTATGAAATATAATAATAAAATATTATTATAACCACAATTAAATAATTAAAGAATTGTTTCTTTCACGTGTTAAGCACTAATAGTGATTTTAACAGTGAGCAAGTAATTGTCTACAAGAATCAATTACAAGAAGAATTTAATAATAAAAACTTCTTTTATTAAAATAATAAAATTATTTTAATATATAATTATCTTTTGCAAGAATAATTATAAAGCTAATCCTTGAAGAAAACTATTACTAGAGAAAAACTTTAAGAATTAAAGATAAATGACTCACTAATACTCCAAAGAACCTATTGATAGATAAAAGTAGAGAAATTTGACGTAGAATTGTGGATTTAAGAGATCAAGATGATTTCTAGCAAGATTACAACAATATATAGTTGGATTCTATGATTTCACATCTTTCTGATTGATTCTGAAAGATTTAAAACACTTAAGAATAGTTTAACTAATACTTACTTGTTGGTAACAATGATATAAAATGATAATAAGATGATGATACGGAAAAGACAGCAAGAGAAGGCCTCTTTTAAGTCAACTACAGCTCACAGAGGCATTCCATGGAGCAAACTGAAAAACCAGTGAGTGAGAAAGCATTAAACCCTTTTTGATTAGTACTTACATCATCTGTTGTCACGTAAAATTGTCATAATTGTTTAATTGATGCTTTTACATGACTACCAACCCCAATATGGTTAAGAATAAAAGGAGTAACATTTGTAAATCTTCTTTTATTCCGAGGTTATCAATGTTATTGACAATTTCATCACAGGTTGTATTTACTGTGAATTTTTGAAGATTCAGTGTTTCACGTAGAATTACCAAAAATGGACTGTAAGTAAAACTTTTAATTTTACTAGTAAAACTGTAATTATTTTTGGTTGTACCATAGATAATACAGTTCTCAATTTGCCCTGAACGTTTCAGAAAGATTCATTAAGAATTGTATTTTTAATGAATTTTTTAAGTTTTTACCTCATTTCTACATAGAATTGCAAATATTAGTGTTTGACTGGTTGCTATGAGGTAAATCAATGGATACAAGTCCAAAAAGGGTTTTAAGTGCTCTTTTGGGGTTTATCCATGGAAATTAATTAATAATTGACGTGGTTACAGGAGTGTAAGTAGCTCTTTACCTCCTTGGCACGTCAAAATAGCAGGTTATTTGCTATTTTCTGGTGTTTTACAGTAGTTGTAACTTGGTAACCAAGTTCCCAAGGAGGTTTAGTTTACCAATTGGGTCAAGATCAGCCATGGAACAAAGCTTTGGAGCTATCCATGCCTCTGGGGCCTCAGAAGTTGGGTACCCTGGCTCTCTTTGATGTCTTTTATCCCCCTTGCTTATTTTTCACGTCAAAATAGAAATTTAAGCTTCAAGTGAGATATCCACTATGGGTGTACCAAAAGTGCATGTAAGAATACCATAATATTTAGTGCTCAAAACATGTATAACACTATTTTTAGTGTATATGTAACATGGGATTTCTCACTTTCCCATTATTTTGGCATAAAATCAAGAAAAACAAAAATTTTCACGGATCTTTTATGTGGTATTAATGATGTGGTGTTGAAATATTTTCCATATTACCACCTCAAAGAGTTAATTTGAGCTTGTTCACTCTATGGAGCTACCCTAGGTGAATTTTTGTGTAGAATCCAAATCTGGCCTTAAATCCATAGATTCACTTACTCAATAAAAAGTAATTCATCTTTTCTGAAATCAAAAATGATGAATTTTGAATATATGCATGATTTATGAGTTATGTATAATTCAAAATTTCTTTTTAAGATAATTGTGGCCTATTTGGGTATCTAAAATATACCTCAATGCTCACAACCATGCTTAAAAATAAAGTTCTTAACTTAAGGTAACTTAATTTTAATTCCAATTTAAAGCTGACAGGGTTATTCTTAACTCCATGTAACTTTAATCCTCATTTAAACTAATTATTTTAAGTTTTTAATATGAATAAACTTATTTATATTAAAGTTCATCACATGAATAACTTAAAAATAGAGTTTCAAGCAGAAATCTCTTAAACTCAATTTTTAATTAATTTTTAAAGAAATTATAATTTTCTTTGAGTTTAATTAAAAGAGTAAGTTTTCAGGCTGATTACCCAGGAAATTTATTGATAAAAGATAATTAAAATTTAATTTATATGTAGATAATATTAAATTATAAGCTGTGTGAAATTTCCAAGAAAATCCATTAAGAATTGGATTTTTAATGAATTTTTGAAGTTATTGCTATTTTTCCACGTAAAATAGCAATACACACCAAACCTTAAGTTTTGATAAGGTTTTAATGCTTGTAACGTTGAAGTTTTAAGCTTATTTATGCTTTGACAGTTCTTAAAACCTTGAATTCAAGCCTGCATATTGGGATTTACCCTCTGGCAGCTTGAAATTCCTGTCTAATTTGGGATAAAACCAGTTTAAACTTTAATGTTGGATCAAAGGCTAATCTTAAAGTTTAAATAAGGTTGAAAATCCTCCAATACAGGTGGACAACCTTAATTGAATCCTTGCAGATCCAAAAAGTTGGGTACCCCAGCTCTATTTGGTCTTTTTCCTTTTTCCCACCTTTTTGTGTGGATTTTGCCCTTTTATTTATTTAAAGCCATACTATGGCCTTAAACCCTTTTAAATTGAGCTCACGCAGGATTTGCATTCTGTATGGCAATTCCTTAGCCAATTCAGTAAATATACACCACACCTCAATTTTAACTAAAATTTTGGTAAGTTTGCATAAACCTCATGCAACTTTGAATTTAAGGTTATTTAAGCTTAAATTTAACAATTTTAAAAAAATGGTAAAAAGTTACATTAGTACTGTGAGATTCTTAAATCTTCCCATAACATAAGAAATAAGTGTTTTTGGGTATAACACCTTATGGATGTACCCTAGGTTATTTTTGGTGTAGAATCCAAAAATGACATAATATTTATAACTTTGTTTATCCAAAAAAAAGTTATACTTATTTTTTGTTATTTTTTATTTTAAATTCAATTAAAAAGTCTGTTGAAGACAATTTTAACTGTGTATAAAGTTATTTGTGGCCTTATGGGTATGTTATACATACCTCACAGGCTCACACCTAGAGTCGGCTCTAGTAGAAGAAAAGATGTATTCATTGAAGGTGGAATGTCAAGTAATTATTATGCTTCTATCAAGAAGTCATCGTTTTTGGTAAGCTGTGTTCTGATTTTGATAACCCAACATGATTCCTTCTTCTCGGATTGGGCCTAATTGACAGATTTGATTCTTTTTTAGCTTGGAATCCAAAATTTCTTAGTCACCTTATGTTGGGATATGTATTACTCCAAGTTTTTTAAGCCAATTTATTGTTACAAGATTGTGTTGGCCTGATATTGGAGAGGGAGGCTTCTGTGCTGACAGCCTCTTCCCAGTAATGGTTTCTTAGGTCGGTGGCATTCAATAGGCATCTTGCCCTTTCCAAAATAGTTCTGTTAGATCTTTGGAGGAGGCCATTACATTGTGGAGTCTCAGGAGGGGAGAATATGTGGATGAAGCCACATTCTTTTGCTATTTGAGTGCATTTGTGGTTTAGGAACTCTCCACAAAAATCTTCATTAAAAAAAGCTATCCCCACCGGTGGGGGTAGCAGGTCCAACCTGCTTTAAACCTTGGTTATAACCTTTATATATTTTTAAGATACTTTCAGACACATGTTCGACCATTCAGAATCTTACTAAAGCAAAATAGAATCTATGGACTTCTGATGATTTTAATTTGTCAAATCTTTCTTTTAATTTAAGCTACTTGCTAATACAACAAATTCTTGAACATATATTATTACTAATCAAAAGAGCTACTTCTTTCAAAGAAATATGTGAAGCAGTTTCACCACTATTAAATTGTCCTTTTTACTTGACATAATTTCCCTATCTTGCATGTAACCACCATTTAAAAACTATTGTATGTAGGTTTTTTGGAAAACAAACCTTGAATACTTGAAAATTCTATTGTACAAAAAGAAAACATGATCCATATGAATAATTCACATACACCTTATTTTTCTGTCTTATAAACTAGATTGCATACCTTTGAAGAGTAATTTCCACAATCTTCAATTTTGCAATTATATAGGTATGAAATTCCTTCTTAAGGCTATATTACATATTTATTTTGAATATATTATTTCACCTAGGATTTTGAGTTAAAGCTTTAGAAAAAAACTAACACAAATCATAAGTACAATATTTTTCAGATATCTATACCATTCTCTTTATTATAAAAGATATTTATCCAAAGTGAAAATTTTCTCATCACTCAAATAGTTTTTTGCAGATAATTCAGCTTCTAATGACATAATGAAAATTTTTCATTTTCAAATTTTTGTTTTAATTCAATATTCTTTTCTCATGGACTTCTGTAGCTCTTTAAATAACACAATTTTGTCTTTGTAAATATTTTCTAACAATGTTTTCTCCAATCATTTGATGGTGTTAAGGACATCTTGTAATCGGATTAAAAATTCGATAGCTTAATTTTTACACTTTTAATATGTTGTTTTGGCATGGTTATATATCTCCCAAAGTTCTTGTTTTTCTTCTTGATTTTATTAGTATTCAAAATTTCATCAATTAAAGAAAATGAAATTGAACAAAATATTAATCATCACTCAAAAAATTGAGTTTAAAATAGAAATTTAATCTTTAATCAAATGCAAATTATATGTCTTGAATTCTGAATTTTTGAATTTTTTGTTTCTCTGCTGTTTTCATTTTAATTTTCCTTCTCTTTCATTTTAGCTTTTTTTTGAATTTCATGTTATTTTGATTTTTTTGCTTTTTTTCAATTTCTTCTAAATTTTCATTTAATTTTGTTTTGATTTTCTTTTAATTTTTTCATTTATTTTTGTATTTATTTTGTCTTTTGATATTTCTTTATTTATTTTTTGTTTTATTTTTTTGTATTTTTTTATGTATTTCTAAATTTGAAATTTAAAATATTTATCTTTTTTTCCCTCTTTTGATTTTTTTATTTTATTTGGAGCTTTTGAGGTGGAGATACACTGGAATCAGTGTGTTATTAATTATCTATTTCCACTATGATTAGCGCAAACAAACAATTACTAGTACACTGAAATCACACCCCAAACTCTCCAAAAAAATTAAAAAACAATCAAGCAACAATTAAAAAAATTAAAAAGAAATTATAAAAAAGATTAAAAAAAAATTAAAAAACAATTAAAAAAAAATTAAAAAAGAATTAAAAAAAAAATTAAAAAAAAAATTAAAAAAAAATTAAAAAAAAATTAAAAAAAATTAAAAAAAATTAAAAAAAATTAAAAAAAATTAAAAAAAATTAAAAAAAATTAAAAAAAATTAAAAAAAAATTAAAAAAAAATTAAAATAGTTATGATTTGTATGAAATAATGATAGTATTGTGTAAAAAATACCATAGAGGCATACACAAGAATGTTGGTTTAAAAGTTGTCACATATTATAAGAAGATTTACACTTGAACTTAACACATCCCTGTGGATCACAAGATTCTGAAGTTAAAATTGATTTAAAATTTTATGGTGATTCCATAACCTTATTAAAACACCTTGAGTAAAATTACATAAATTTATTTTATTATTTTTAATGAAATTCCTACCTTGAGGGAATTATTCAATAATATGAGAATTAAAAACTCATATTTTTTCTGCTGAGTCAATTATACAAAGGTCGGAAGTCTTCATGTTATCTTCTCTGAAGCTCATTCCTTCAATTTAACTATTTCAATCCCTAAAAAAGTTCCTTGGACTAAATTCTTATGTTTAAAAAGGCCAACAGAAAAAGGTAGTCAGAATTTTCGATTCAAAAGCCACACTTGAAGGCTATCCTGCCTTGTAAGAATATATTGATAAGTATTTGGAGGAATATTAATGTCAAAATTAAAGTTTGAAGTGGTGCATAATATTCCAGAAATATCCATAATCTCTAAATAAAATTGAATTTTGACATAAATAGGCTCTACTATCAGTTTGACCCTATCACATAAATTTTAATACCATTGAAGATTTCTTAGATTGAGAATAATAACTGATATCCAAGGTAAAGATCTCATTATTAGAGGGAGAGGTTTCAAGTTTGGTATCTTATTTGTATACCAAAATTAGATATCTGTGTTTAAATATCATCATGAATATTTTAATCAGGTGCTTGAAATTTCTCAAATGTATTGAATTGATATCATGAGGAATTAAGGCTTCTTAAAGTGTATATTTTTTATTTTAGATAAGAAATCAATATTTATATGAATTTACATCTATTCTGGCCAAGAAAAATCTCAACAGATGTAATATTCTTCATTAATTCAAAATGATAATTACAAATCAAAAGTACTATAGTGATAATGAATTTCAAATTTGTCAAAACTAGGAATAAAAAACAACTTATCAGATAAATTCAATTATTCTTCTAGAATCAATTTTTCTCTGTGGAGATACCATTATGAGATAATTTAATATCTATAACATGAAAATTAATTACCTCTCTGAATTGAGATTTAAGCCTATTCAAATCCTCAAGAATTAATGCCTCATTTTTCATATCACGTGGAGCTTTGTACAGACTTTCATTTAAAACAGGATTTTTATTTATATGAGCAAGTGGAATATTTTAAGCTAAAACTGATTTCAAATTACTAATTTTAATGATGGGATATTCATGTATTCCCCTTATTTGATTGGGAAAAATAATTATAATATTTCTCATTATCATCTGAAAAAGAAAAGAAAATTGTAATCATGAGTTGCTTTTTTTTCTGCACAACAGTAGTATTTTATGGGCTTTTTCTGAATATTAATCTTATGATGAAGGAAATTTGATTTCAGACTATACTCTAATAAAGTAGCTTATTTTGAAATGTCTGGGTACATTATATGTTGAATAATATTATAATATTTTTTTTGAAAAATAAGAGATCCCAGTTCATTTTAGTTATTTTAGAAAGGAGTAACAATGATCAAATATTCCGTTTTCAGAAAAAAAGTATTCCCTCTTAGACTTCAAAGAAAAATAAAATTTTGGATATAGCAGAATAGAAAATTGAAAACCTTAAATGTTTTTTCAGGAGAAAGGTATTTTACGCTTAATACTTACAAGGCATTTGAGATGTAGTATTCCAGTTGGTAATAAAGGAAGTTATATTTAAAACCTTGTGCTCAATTTCCTGAAAGAAAAATCATTTAATAATTCAGGAAAAAAGTAAGAATAAATTATAAAAATTAGGTTTATTTTTATGAGTGAGACAAACTAATGATGGGTAACCCTTTGGAGAAATATGTCTTTATATAATTCTTTTTGAGGTTGTAAATCTTGAAAGGGGGTAAGATAAATTTGAGAAAAAAAGAAATAATGGGGAATATGTGATAGTAAGTGGGAAAAAAGCATACTTTAATTTTGCCAAATATACAACCATATATTTCACAATTATTTGACTTTTATTGATTTTGAAGATGTTGGTTTGGGAATCAAATAATTTTGTGTAATAAATCAGTATTCAAGATTAACATAGGCTACATCATTCAATTAATATTATTTGAAGTATTTTTAAACCTTGAAAATCTGGCTTAGAGAATGACCAAATAATAATAGCAAGTTAGAGCCCAGTATGAATCAAATTCAAAGCCAGGTTGGACCTTCTACCCCTGCTGGAATGGGTATCTTTTTTTCATGGTGAATCTGATATAAGTTTTTTGATACTTTGTTCCTGCTTGTTTTAAATTACTATTTATGTTTTGATAAACATTTCAAAGAAATCTGATCTGTTTTCTTAGAAATTTGACTATCTTGAAAGAAGTAGCTTGATCAACAATTGTGAGGAAGAATCTGAACATTTTATAGAAGGTGGATTTATTGGTCCTACTACATCCAAGGGTAGCTTTTATTAACTGAATTGACATTGGAAGGGTAGTTGGGGAATTTGTTGATGTTGCGTACTAAGAATTTTTTGTTTTTTTTTTCTACATTAAATATCTTTAGGATTTCATTTAGGGGATGATGGAGTCTTTCATGCCAAGGTTAGTCATGTAGTTTTGTTAGATGGGCCATTGGATAGAAGTAATATATGTAAATTAAGCTATTCATTATGATCTTTCCATTATTTTTTCTTCATTAATTATTTGTTGTAATGATTTATCTTTCTTTGTAATGCTGACTTACTTTTTGAATAGTTCAAGAAGGCTGATTAGGTTGCATTTAGGCTCAGGTAAATAAAGTGAGTTTTCCAGCTTTAACAATTGGTTGTTTCAAGTAATTTCAGAAGTTCCTGCTCCCCCTCCTTGAGCAATTAATCTAATACTTGAAACACCAGCGGTTACCAGAATTTCGATGGCTTTTAGTTTGGTTATTAATTGTGTTTTTGGGTTTAAAATGTGGTGGGTAGCACCACAGTCCATTATTAATCCTTTCTTTTGGGGGTTCTTTCTTTCTAAAGTGGACATCAGTGCTTTGGAAATAGTAATTTGGGTTGAGGTGTTTTTAAAATGGTCTAAGGTGAAGGTTCTCAGACCAGCAATCTTCTTTCTTATGAGAAGAGAATTCATCAGTATGCTTCCCATTTATGAGAAAATCACACAATTTTAAAAGTTTCTGTAACAACCATCCATCAGGGGTAAGGGTATTCATTCATACACCCACTCAAACACCTCAAATCAGCAAATCCAGTATCTGCATCAGCAGTCAGTTTCAGCAATCTTCATTCTGAAACATGCATACAGTTTGGTACATCAATACAGCCTGTCAATACTTGTACAGGATGGATTCACCCAATACAGTTTCAATACACCAGTATGAAACTGTATGATCACTCAAATACACCACACCTCTTGTACAGGTTCTGTACAGCTGTACAGGACCTGTATTGGCCAGACTCAATTCAACAATCAATTATTCTCATGAAAATTCTTCTCTGGATCAGGGCTGGTGATTCTCACATATACCAGCCCCTCTTTCTCCCCCCTGGGGACTTTTCCCCAGTTAATTAATTTAGTTTATTTATTATTTTATAATTACTCTTATCCTTATTTTGGGTATTATAATTATTTAATCTTAAGTTAGTCTTTCCATTTCTCTCTTTGCCTGTACAGTATGAGTTGGGTGGCCATATCCTTATTAACCCTTCTCTTTCCATTCTGACAGGTTGAAACAGTGGACTTGGACTTGTTTGTGGTTGGCTCTTCTATTCTTTTAATCTTATCTTTTGTTGCTGCTTTTCTTATATTTATTCTTTAGCAATTTATCTTTAACACTCTTAAGTGTATCCCCTTTTATCTTATCTTTGAGCCCTCCATAAGTGAGTCCCAGTTTACTGAGTGCCAGGCCCTCTTCACTTCGAAGAGCCCCTGTGACATTAAATTAATTAACTCATATTTGATTCTTTCTTTTCATTCATTTATATTCATTTCCTCTCATTCATCAATTATGACCTTTTCATGATTTTATGATTTTTTATGATTTTCTATGAATTTTTCTCTCTCATCAATTGTCATCTTATTCATTTCATTCTTATGAAAATTGATTTTTTTTCCTTTCTTAATCATTGCTGACCATTTCATCACTTCATTTTATTTTTATCAATCAAATTTTTTCTGTGTTCTTATTCAGGTTTCATCTAGGAATTATTGATTGGTTTAATTGATTGGATTATTCATTGGGATTCATTTGGGTTATTGATTCAGGATTTATTGGATTCATTGACTTTGAACTCTCAAGATATTGAATTGATTTCTGAAGATTTTGAACTGATTGATTGATTCCTCAAGACTTGATTTCATTTGAAGACACTTATTGATTGATTATTGATTGATTATTGATTTCCTCAAGATTATTGATATTTGATTGAATTGATTGTTGATTGATTGAATTTATTTGACTGTTGATTGAATTTGATTCCTCAAGATTCATCAAGATTTTATTGTGATTGATTTGGCCAAGCCTGATTATTCTTCTTAATACCATCAAGTTATTTTAATTCTTTTCATAATGCCAGTCCAGCATAGCCCCCCAGCAAAGAATACTAGATCCCAGAAAATTCCAGCTGTTCTCAGTCCTACAGCAAGGGCTCCTCTTGACCGCACACCATCAGTTCATCAACTGAGTGCAAATTTGGACAGAGGACCACCAATGGAAGGAGCAGCACCCTCAAGAAGAGGTGGAATGAAATCTAGAAGATCAAGATCCTTTTCTGGACTTTTGGGTGGCTACCCTGGCATGTCTGAAGGTGCAAGAGCAAGATTAGGGGAAGTTGAAGATGAAGAGGGGGAAGAGTCTGTGGAAGAGGAAGATTCTGGGGAAACTGAAGTGGCAGATGCCTTGGCAAATGCTCCAGAGGTGCCTCAGGGCTCTAATCTAGCCCTTTCTAGTCAACCTCTTGTCTCTCAAACTGATCCAAGTCTCCTCAAGATGATGGAGCAGATGACTCAATTCATGGGGCAACTCACTCAAGCAGTTGCCCCCAGGGACAATTCCAAAGCCCCTGCTTTCAAGACTCCATCCATGAAGGCACCTGATTCTTTTGATGGTACTCAAGCTCATAAGTTGAGAGGATTTATCCAATCCTGTCAACTAATTTTCCATAATGATCCAGCAAACTTCTTCTCTGACAGGAAGAAGGTTTTGTACTCAACTTCTTTTCTTACTGGTAGAGCTGGCAAATGGATTGAACCTTACCTCTCAAATATTTCCAATGAAGACCCTTCCTACCTCCTCAATAATTGGCCATTGTTTGAATCTCAATTATTCACTCTGTTTGGTGACCCCAATGAAGTCAGGAAAGCTGAACAAGAGTTGGACAATTTGAGGATGAAGGAAAGTGGTCATGTTTCCTTGTACATAGCAGATTTCAGAAGCTTAATGTCAAGAATTGGAGATTGGGGGGAAAGAGCTTATATCCATGTTTACAGAAGAGGATTGGCATCAAGATTATTGGATCAGTTGGCTTCTCACCCTGGAACTTTTGATACTCTTCAAGAACTTATGGATGTCACTCTAGAATTAGACACAAGATATCATGAGAGGCAAAAGGAAAAGGGTGGCAATCAAGAAAAGAAGCCTCCAGTCAGTGGATCCAATCAGTCTAGGCCTCCTCAAAACTCATTTCAAAAGAGGCCTCATCAGAAGAAGAATAAGAAGGGCAAGCAATTTCAATCTTCAAAGGACAAACCCCATGCTGCTCTCCTCAATAAGGACAATAAATTAATCGGTTCTGAAAAGGAGAGGAGGATTCAAGCAGGGTTGTGTACTTATTGTGGTGGCAAGCACCCAATTGAAAAATGCTTCAAGAGACCTCAGAACAAGCCTGGGTCATCATCAGGAGGCTTCCCTACCAAGCAGGGAAAAGCCTGAGTGGGGATCATGATGTGTTCAATGGTTCTCACTTATTTCCTTCAAGAGCACAATTGTGCACTCTGAATACTAGTGTCAAGAAATCTTTAAAATTTCTTATTTTCTCTTCTGTCTCTGATATTTTTTATAGTATTCTCATTGATTCTGGTGCTACAAACTCTTTTATTGCAAAGAATTTTGTTCTCAAGTACTCATTGACTCTGTCAGAGCTCCCTCAAAAGATTCCTCTTTTCATTTTGGATTCTAATGAATCCCCTGCCTTGTTCATCACCTATTATACCAAGTGGGTAGTTGACTTGCCTTCCTTCCCAAGCTTTGAATGGGATTTCTTTATCATAGATTCACCCAAAGGAGAAGACCTGATATTGGGCTATGATTTCCTTTACCATTTCAATCCCATTATTGATTGGAAAAATGGATTGATCACCTATGATTCTAATCATAAGGATTCTAGTGGTATTATTCCTTCTACTAGTAATGACTTAGCCACTGCTGTCAACAGTGTTGCTCTGGCTGGTTAACTTAAGACACCTTCCATCCCTTCTTCTGTCCATATCCCTTCCATAATTCCCTCTCAGTCATTACTTCCATCAAGAGATGAAGTCTTCAAAGAGATAAAGGATGTTGGAGAAGATGTTGCCATATCTTCAATTCATCTCTTCCAAGGGGATATGGACCTTCCTCCCTTATCTTTTCATGCATCCCTGGAGGAGCAGTGGGATAAGGAGGAAGAGCCAGAAGAAATTGAAACTGTGTTGAAGGTTGTTCCTCCTGCTTATCACCAATATTTGGATGTATTCCCCAAGGTGAAAGCAGAGAAACTTCCTCCACACCACGCCTGTGATCACCATATCGAATTGGAGGGTCTTCTACCTCCAATTGGTGTTATCTACTCATTATCAAATCAAGAGTCAGAAACACTGCGGGCCTACATTTCAGAGAATGTAGAGAAAGGTTTCATTAGACCAAGCTCCTCTTCAACAGGAGCACCTGTCCTGTTTGTCAAGAAAAAGGATGGAGGTCTTCGTTTGTGTGTTGACTACCGCAAACTCAATGCTGTCACTAGGAAGAACAGGTACCCTGTTCCTCCTATGAACCAGCTTCTTACCGTATTCAACGGTTCCACTATCTTCTCCAAGATAGATTTGCGTGGTGCATATAACCTTCTGAGAATCAAAGAGGGGGATGAGCACTTAACTGCCTTTAGAACCAAATATGGCAGTTATGAGTATTTGGTCATGCCATTTGGTTTGACCAATGCTCCTGCTTCTTTCCAAAATCTAGTAAATGATATCTTTGCAGATTTTTTGGATGTGTTTGTTGTGGTTTATCTAGATGATATTATGGTCTTTTCCAGTTCTGAGGAGGAACATGTCAAACATGTGGCCTCTGTCCTCCAAAGACTGAAGGACAATAATCTGTTTGCCAAAGCCTCCAAGTGTGTATTCCATGCCTCAAGTGTGGAATACTTGGGCTATGTTGTTTCAAGTGATGGCCTCAAGATGGATTCTTCAAAAGTTCAGCAAATCCTCAATTGGCCTCAGCCCAGAAACATCAAGGCTCTTCAATCTTTTCTTGGCTTTGCCAATTTTTATCGACGTTTCATTAAAAATTATTCTAAAAAAATCACTTCTCTCACTTCCCTCCTTAAAAAAGATTCTCCCTTCATCTTCAATGAGGAAGCTCTTAGTCAGTTTCAAGCACTCAAAGAAGCTTTCACCTCTGCTCCTATCTTATCTCATTTTAATCCTTCTCTACCTACTATAGTAGAGACTGATGCTTCTGATTATGCATTGGGCGCCGTACTGAGTCAGGTGAATGACTCTGGAAAGCATCCCATTGCATTTGATAGTCGCAAGCTCTTACCAGCTGAGCTCAACTATGAGATTCATGACAAGGAACTCCTTGGCATAGTTTGGGCTCTCAAGCGCTGGAGAGCATTTCTTCTTTCTCTTTCCAATCCTTTTGAGGTCTTGACAGACCACTCTTCCTTGCAATATTTCATGTCTTCCAAAGTTCTTACTCGTCGTCAGGCCCGTTGGGCCGAATTTCTCTCAGAATTTCATTTCACTATCACTTACCGCCCAGGCAGGCTGGCCACTTTACCAGATGCCTTATCACGTCGGGACAACGTGTACCCAGAGAGGGGGGTGGACTTCATCAGCAAGAATCCTCAGAATTTTCATCAAGTACTTAAGCAAGATGGAATTCAAGAGTCAAGATTCTTCTCAATCAAAGTGGAAATTTTCTCAGATTTAGTTGACAAGATTCAAGAAGAAGTATTGCAAGACAAAGACTATAAAGAAATACTCAAGCAACTAGCAAGAGGTGAATCAGTTCCAGATTATTCTCTTGAACCTCAAGCCAAGTTATTATTATTCAAAGATAGAGTGGTAATCCCAAGCAATGAAGAACTTCAACTCAATATTCTTCAAAAGCGTCATGACTCACCATTGGCTGGCCATCCTGGCCAGGAGAAGACCCTCAAGCTCATCAAGAGGGATTTTTATTGGGCTGGCATGAATCAATTCATCAAGGACTATGTGTCCTCATGTCAGCAATGTTCAAGAAACAAGAACATCCATCACAAGAAGTTTGGATTACTCAAGCCTCTTTCAATTCCATCTGGTCCTTGGAATTCATTATCAATGGACTTTATCACTCAATTGCCACTGTCCAACAACTTTGATTCAATTTTAGTAGTTGTGGACAGATTCTCAAAAATGGCAATCTTCATTCCAACTTATGGCACAATCACTGCTCTGGATTTCGCTCAAATATTCATTAGCCATGTATTTTCCAAGCATGGACTCCCAGTCAGTATTGTCAGTGATAGAGGATCCTTATTTGTTTCATCATTCTAGACTCAATTGTGTCAGCAGCTCAAGATATCAAGAGATCTTTCAACTGCCTTTCACCCTGAAACAGATGGACAGACAGAAAGGGTAAATCAGATACTAGAACAGTACCTTTGGATGTATGTCAGCTATCATCAAGATGACTGGTACACCTGGCTCCCTCTGGCTGAATTTGCCTATAATAATGCATAACATTCATCAACCAAGCAATCACCTTTTCTCACCATTTATGGAAGAAATCCCAGCTTTGACTCAATCCATATTTCTCAAGACTCACCGGCTGGAAAGTTATCAACAAAACTCCAATCAGTACAGCAAGTTGTCAAAGAAGAATTAGAGTCAGCAATAAGGAGATTCAAGAAGTATGCAGATAGAAATAGGGCAATTCCACCTGATTTCCAACCTGGGGACAAAGTATGGCTAGCTTCCAAGAACATCAAGACAACAAGACCCACCAAGAAATTATCAGAAAAATGGTTGGGACCCTTTGAAGTTCTTAAGAAGATTGGCAGCCATGCATATCACCTCAAGTTGCCTCAGCAATGGAAGACAGTTCACCCTGTATTCCATGTGTCCTTATTAGAACCAGTCAAGCTGTGAGCCTGTGAGGTATGTTTAACATACCCATAAGGCCACAAATGATTTTATAAACAATTAAATTTGTCTTAAACAGACTTTTTAGTTGAATTTAAAATAAAAAATAATAAAAAATAAGTATAACTTTTTTTTGGATAAACAAAGTTATAATTATTATGTCATTTTTGGATTCTACACCAAAAATAACCTAGGGTACACCCATAGGGTGTTATACCCAAAAACACTTATTTCTTGTGTTATTAGAAGATTTAAGAATCTCACAGTACTAATGTAACTTTTTAACATTTTTTTAAAATTGTTAAATTTAAGCTTAATTAAGCTTAAATTTAAAGTTACATAAGGTTTATGCAACTTTACCAAAATTTTAGTTAAAATTGAGGTGTGGTGTATATTTACTGAATTGGCTAAGGATTTGCCATACAGAATGTAAATCCTGCGTGAGCTCAATTTAAAAGGGTTTAAGGCCATAGTATGGCTTTAAATAAATAAAAGGGCAAAATCCACGCAAAAAGGTGGGACAAAGGAAAAAGACCAAATAGAGCTGGGGTACCCAACTTTTTGGATCTGCAAGGATTCAATTAAGGTTGTCCACCTGTATTGGAGGATTTTCAACCTTATTTAAACTTTAAGATTAGACTTTGATCCAACCTTAAGGTTTAAACTGGTATTATCCTAAATTGGACAGGAATTTCAAGCTGCCAAGAGGGTAAATCCCAATAAGCAGGCTTGGAATCAAGGTTTTAAGAACTGTCAAAGCTTAATCAAGCTTAAAAAGCTTAAATAAGCTTAAAACTTTAAGGTTTCAATCATCAAAACCTTATCAAAACTTAAGGTTTTGTGTGTATTGCTATTTTACGTGGAAAAATAGTAATAACTTCAAAAATTCATTAAAAATCCAAATCTTAATGGATTTGCTTGAAAATTTCACACAGCTTAGAATTTAATATTATCAATATATAAATTAAATTTTAAGTATCTTTTATTAATAGGTTTCCTGGGTAATTAGCCTGGAAAATTACTTTTTTAATTAAGCTTAAAGAAAATTATGATTTCTTTAAAAATTAATTAAAAATTCAGTTTAAGAGATTTCTGCTTGAAACTCTGATTTTATGTTGTTCATGTGATGAACTTTAATATAAATAAACTTATTTTATATTAAAACTTAAAATAATTAAACTAAATGAGGATTAAAGTTACTTGGAGTTAAGAATAACACTGGTAACTTTAAATTGGAAGTAAAAATAAGTTGCCTTAAATTAAGAACTTAATTTTTAAGCATGGTTTTTCAGTTTTGTTCTGAGCACGCCCTCTACATCCATTATGAATCATGAGAGCTGCTCTGTAGACATAAAAAGAGTCTTTTCATCACTGTTTTTGTCCATCATTCATAATCAATCCAATCATATTAGACATTTAAACAGGTAAAGTTTTATTAAATATAAAATCTTATTATTAAAATTGATTCTTAAGTTATTTTTATTCTTTATTTATTAAATTAAAGAATTGAAGTCATAGAATTCAGATTATTGTTGTAATCATCTATAATAACTTTTATTATATAAAATTTTCATCTTAAATATCTTTTAAAATCCACAAATTCCTCTCAAAAACTCTTTAATCATAAATTTTAGTATAAAAAGTTGTTTTATCTTTGATTTTATTGATTTTTGGCGTGTTTTTAACTTATAATCATTATTTAATATAATAACTGTTGTTTTATAACTTGTTGTATTAAATAAATATTATAAGTAAGTTTTCTTTAAAGTTCTATATTTTTTTTATCTATTATTAGTTTTTTTATATAGAATTTTATTCTATAAAGAATTATTTCTGCACAGTGTGTGATTAATTCTTTTTATAAATAATATTTATATTATTTATAAGTGGTTAATATTCTTATTTTCCACGTGTAATTGTCTCATTAAGAGCTTTACACTTCTTATTGTTATAACTGTCAGTGACTATAACAATAATAGAATAATTATAATTTATTATAATTATTATATTTTTTTTTATTATTATATTATTATAATAATAATTAAATTTATTTTTTTATATAATTATTTTTTAATAATTATATTTAAATTTGTGGTTATAATATTTCATTATATTATATTTTTCTACTGAGGACAGTCATAGTACTCTTGATATTGTTACTATTATCAATAGTTTCATAGACAAACCTTACACAAGCATTCAACTATCCCAAATCGTCATCAATTGCCGCCACCACCAGTTTTAGTGGAAGAGCAAGAAGAATGGGAAGTGGCTCAGGTTCTGGACTCAAAACTCAAAAGAGGTAATTTATGGTATCTTGTAGAGTGGAAAGGATTCAGTGAAGACCCAGAAAGAACCACTTGGGAACCAGCTTCCAACCTTACCAACTCACCAGACCTTGTCAAGGATTTCCACTCATTGTATCCAGACAAGCCTGGTCCAAATACCTCAAGAGTTTGATTTTATGGTGCTTGGTGGGGAGAAGAAGTTATGAAAGTAAGTTCCTCTCCTGGCATGCACCTTTAAGGGGGTATTCTACCCATATGTTGTTGTAAGCATCACCTTGGCCACTTTGTGAGCACTTGTCAATTCTTTGGACAGGTTCAGGAAGCATACAACATCAATACCCTCCATTTGGACCTTATCAAGATATGGCCAAATATTTTCTTTCTTTCTTTATGTTTCATTTTCTTTCTTTATTATCATTTCATTTTATGCCAATCATCATAATTCAAGACATTCATTACTTCGAGTCATTTACGGCAATTCATTTCAGTAGTCATTTATGGCAAATCATTTCAGAAGGCATTTATGGCAATTTATTTCAGTCTTATGGTGCTTGGTGGGGAGCGGAAGTTATGAAAGTAAGTTCCATCTCCTGGTATGCATCCCTGAGGGTTCTACTTCTTGTAAAACATCACCTTGGCCACTCTGTGAGCATCAAAATGCTTGGTTTTCACTTTTCAGACACTTTTTTTTGGCCAGAATCAAGCAACTCACCACAAGAAGGACCAACCATCAGGATTTTTCTTTATTTCTTTCTTTACTCTCATTTTCTCTTATTATTTTTCTTTCTTTCTTTACTTGTATAATTTTCTTTCTTTTATTTCTTTAAAGCAGCAGCATCCCCTCCCCAAATCATGTATTGGGAGGTTCCATTATCTTTTTTTTTATTTTTTATTTTTTAGTATTTATAAGAGTGGGGATAGAAGCCAAACCAAACACAAACAAGGAAAAGGAAACTAGTTATCTCTACCCAAGTCATCAAAAGTTCTCTGGAAGTCATTTATCAACTCATCCTCATACCAGGCAAATTTTGCAGCCATCTCTTCAGAAGCAGTACCTGGAATAGTCCTGTCATTGGCATACATAATCACCTCTCTGCTATTTCTATCAACCCTCCTGAACAATCTGGCCACAGCATCTTGATTTTCACTAGCCGCGTTGGGATCTTCTCTGGTAACCCGGATAGGCCAACGTTCTCTTCTTTGGAAGACTTGGGCGGCAGGAAACGGCAAAGGGGATAATCCATCTCTTCTTCTGCTGGAGCTGGCCACAGGTTGGAGTTGACAGGAGGTGGTTATGGGTGAGTTTCTAGGCTGTTGAACTGGTGATGGTCTTACTGCTGGAATCAAGGCAGGCCTGGTGGTATGGGAAGTAGTTGGTGAAGGAGGAGGAAGGGTTGTAGGAATAGAGGCAAGCATTGGTTGAAAGGTTCTTGGAGTACTGGGAATGACTTGACTTTGGAATCTGGTGTTGGCAAGAGGTTGAGAGGAGGAATTGCTGGATGGATGGCCACTTGAATGGGGAATAACTTGAACTTCTTCACCATCCAACTCATCACTTCCTTCAGCATCTGGATCTGATGGGGAATCAACAATTCTTCTTAGCTTCTTCACTACTTTCACCACTCCATCAGCATTGGTCCTTGAAATTGGAATTTCTGAGCTGTAGTGGATGGGCCTACCACCAATTGGAATGGACCCTCCAACATTAGTCCATCTGGCCACATCCCTCTGCCTGGAACCAGTCACTACATCAAGATATCAGCACCAATTCAATCAAAATATGCAAAGCACTCACATTGAGAAAATCCAGAAGTGGCATCAGGGGTAGGCTCCTCAAGAATGGGGAATTCCTGCCCATAAGGCCCATCCTTCCTACTCCACAAGTGTCTCTTGACCCGGGACAAAGTTGATCCAGTACGGCGGCATGGCTTCTTCCCAATAAAGCAGAAATGGCATTTTGACGATCGAGGATTGTAATGTTGAAAGCAATCCTTACCCCTGGCCAAACACTCAGTACAGGCAGGATCAAGGACTTCAACTGCTCTGAACCCATCATATGTTTGGGAGGGGTCAAAATGGCCAGAAGACGCCATAGAAGGAGAAGACAATCGACTGAAGACGCCAGAACCATGAAGAATAGACAGTGGCGGTGCAGAAGGGGAAGATTCAGTGAGCTCAGTCAGTTTGGAACTCATAACTGAAGAATATGCAAGCAGAAGATTCAAGATGTCAGAATCAATCCACTCCATATCAAGAAAAAAAGGAACTTGACTCAAGGAAATGGGGCCATAACTCAATTATGCCCCCCCTCAAAGCCTCTAAGGTGAAGGTTCATACCCCTTTGGGGCTGAACTCATCACCCAGGGCCTCCCCTGCAACTTGGGGAGGCCAGGATCTTGATGGTCCTGGACCCCATCAATGGGTCCAGGCCATGTAGGGTAAAAAATGGGTAAGGGCCATTTCTGGACCCCTTGGTCACCCTGGGTCCCCAGCAAATTTGGGCCCAGGGGCTCCATTTTGGTCCTGGGGGCCTCCAATAGCCCCCACGGACCGCGGACCATAGGATCCCAAATACTCAAAGGGGCCAAAAAAGGCCAAAAATCAATATATCAAGGTTTTTCACCAGAGCACCCAAAAAGGCCTAAAAGGCCATAAAAAGCAAATTTCATCAAGATCACTCAGGATGGAGGCCACAGCCCAAAACCCACTTGGAGGGCTGTCTGAGGCCAATTCCTTGGTGATGGGGACAAGACCCCTTGGAAGAAAGTTTCACTGATTCATTGGATTAAGTCTGGGCCAATGAGTACAAGTCATATACTCATTAGGCCCCAATTTCTGAGCACAAGTGCTCAATGGCCTTTATTCTGGGATATATCCCAAGGCCACATCCCAAGGCATGGCTGATTGAATCAAAAGAAAAAGAATGGCATATTCTGGAAGGAATACTCACTCAAGCTTGGAAAAAGGGGGAATCAATTGAATTTGGCAGGGAAGAAGGAATGAAGGATTTTCAGGATAATGGTCAAGAGGAAAGAAAATTAAAAGAAAAATTTTTTTGAAAAAATGTGGGGATATTGAGATGCCACTCAACAGTGGCAGGGTATTATGGTGTTCAGGAGCCCACCAGTTTCAAGAGGGGGATACTGTAACAACCATCCATCAGGGGTAAGGGTATTCATTCATACACCCACTCAAACACCTCAAATCAGCAAATCCAGTATCTGCATCAGCAGTCAGTTTCAGCAATCTTCATTCTGAAACATGCATACAGTTTGGTACATCAATACAGCCTGTCAATACTTGTACAGGATGGATTCACCCAATACAGTTTCAATACACCAGTATGAAACTGTATGATCACTCAAATACACCACACCTCTTGTACAGGTTCTGTACAGCTGTACAGGACCTGTATTGGCCAGACTCAATTCAACAATCAATTATTCTCATGAAAATTCTTCTCTGGATCAGGGCTGGTGATTCTCACATATACCAGCCCCTCTTTCTCCCCCCTGGGGACTTTTCCCCAGTTAATTAATTTAGTTTATTTAATATTTTATAATTACTCTTATCCTTATTTTGGGTATTATAATTATTTAATCTTAAGTTAGTCTTTGCATTTCTCTCTTCGCCTGTACAGTATGAGTTGGGTGGCCATATCCTTATTAACCCTTCTCTTTCCATTCTGACAGGTTGAAACAATGGACTTGGACTTGTTTGTGGTTGGCTCTTCTATTCTTTTAATCTTATCTTTTGTTGCTGCTTTTCTTATATTTATTCTTTAGCAATTTATCTTTAACACTCTTAAGTGTATCCCCTTTTATCTTATCTTTGAGCCCTCCATAAGTGAGTCCCAGTTTACTGAGTGCCAGGCCCTCTTCACTTCGAAGAGCCCCTGTGACAGGTTCTTTGCTTGAAGAGATCAGAGCAGAGGGATTTTGGATTGGTTTGTTGATATTAGGTAAACTAGAAGACTCTTGAAGTTGAACAAGTATTTCTTCAGGTTTCTAAATGAGATCTTTGTTTAATGTAAAGTTTTTAACAGACTGATGTAATTCAGAATCATTGGCTAGTTTTACAAGCAATGAGAATGAAAGAAGGTAGTTTGGAACAGCTATTTTTACAGCTTCTAACAACAATATTATTCTTTTACATGTATGGATATAGCTTTGTAAATTTCCATGGTAGAAAACAATTTTCCAATCATTTCCACCTGCGGCCTCTGTTGACAACCCTTTTTGATGCATAGCGTCTGTTGATTTTGGCCCACAGAAGATTTTATTTTTAAATGGTTTCGGGATTTACAGCTTCGTGAAATAACAGTTTTGTAATCCTTGCAGTGATTACGTTGACAGACTAATAGCTATTCTTATGAAAGAATTATCATTCTAATTGAACAATGGCCATAATTTTCTCCATCCAAAATAGGAATATTGGTTATTCCCTTGGTTTTGATAATTTTGGTAGTCATTCTTTTTTGCTATTTGCCTTTCTGTCTGTTATTTTTTTGTGAAGCACTCGAGAATGTAAATCTTTTATAGTTTTACAAACTAAGAGGTAATGTTAATATTTTAAGATTTCATAAAGTTGTAACAAAACTTTTTTGAAGTACCTAAAAGGAAAAGAGCTTTAATACACAACTGAGTTAGGAGAGTAGCTGTAGCAGTGGATATGCAGTTTTTGAAACGAGAAAGAGTTTTTTAATGATAATGAGAAATAACAAATTCAAGAGTAAAAAAATATTTAATTTTGAGCCAATCTAACAAGAATATATTCTGTCTTTTACCAAAAGGACATTGAGTGTCCTTTGGTTGAAATTCTCAAATAGTAAAATTGTCTTATTTACTCATGCCCCAACTATATGGTGGTTTTCTATCATAGTGATCATTTTGGATGCTGGGATGGAGTATAAGCGTGTTTATGACAATAAATCAATTATCTGCTCATTAAAGCAAATTTACCAGTGTCTGTTGTTACCATCTGCTCATCATGGAAGTAATTTGTTTTATCATAAGTATCCAAGTTATTGACCTGTTCCTTATGACAAGGTCAGTAACTCAAGTATTAATCTCCTGATTTCAGTGTTTTTGGTTTTTTCAGTGAATCTGGGAGTGTGATATTCAGTGTACCTCAATTTCGAGTGAATTTTTATCACTTTGATGATGAAATTGTACCAATCAGCTGAAATTTTGAGGTCTTCATGTGTCTTTGAGGACTGAGTTTTCATTTTAATGTACTGGAAGCAAGTGGTGTTATCAAGCCTTGAAAATGTCTACCTTTATTAAAAGTATAAAGCTTTTCTCACCACAAACAAGAATTCTTATTTGATTTATAAATTCTTGGAAATCTTGATTAATACTTTCAAATTGGAAGCTTATAGGTCAAAGCTATGTTAAATTAGTATCCTTGAATAACTTTTCTTAATAAAACAAACCATCCTTGCTTGATTTTGTTGAAGTGAGTGCACTGTCCAAACGGCTGGTTATGATTCCATGTTTTCATGAATGATTTTCTTGTTAATTTGGTCAATCAAGTTGTCAATTGAAGATTAGAAATTTTTTTACTCAATAATAATTGTATTAGGAAACCTTTACCACTTGGCTGGATTGTTTTGATTGGCAATCGGTTTGGTTCTAAAGAAAAGAACATTCTTTAAAATGAAAATCCAAGCAGTTTCATTTTATCCTTTTTCAAGAAATGAAGATTAACAGGAGAAAAGCTCTTGATGTCTTTGAGCAATGGAGTTGGTGACACCAGGTCTTGAGTTTTAAATTTGTCTTGAGCTTGAGTCAAAAATCCTGAAAATTACGTCATTGGGTTGGTCGTTCCTTAGGTTTTCGCCTCATCGCGCTTTCTTCAGCTATACCTAAACCCAAGTGATCTGTTTACAACTCAGAAATTTCAACTTCTCAGGCTTTCACATCTAGAAACTTCAAACAAAATGTCTGACTTGGATAACGAACTTCTTGCTCTGGCCGGTGGCGATATCTCAAAGGTGCCTTCGAACTCAGTCCCATTACCATCCACTTCTCATAATGCCTCAAAAAGGTCAAGAAAAAGTGGAACATCTGGCGGGAAGTCAAAGCGACGAAAAGCATTGGACATGGAGTAAAGTTTTCTAGAGCTATCGAAATCTTACTCGCTCTCTCATTTTGATTTTTGTTTTTGAAATTCGTTTAAAATCTAGTTCTGAATCTGATATGGAAATGTCTTCTGGATCTGAAGCTGTGATGCCAATGGATGGTGAGTCAGAGTAGACGACTGATTCTTTTATTAGACGGTTTGAATTCCAAGTTTGGCTAATTCGCGAATGATGCAATGTCAAATTAGATGAATCTCAAGAGGATGAACAACCAAATTCCAAGGCTCTAGCAAACCCATATCCTTTCGAGGGAATCTATATCGACTTAGAAGACAAACAGAGGATACAAAGCATGTCCGAATTAGATCGTGAGGCAATTTTAGGTGATCGTCAAGATGAGCTTCAAAAAATTAGGGATCGTGAAAATATCAAAAATATGGTTAGAGCTCGTGATGAGGAATCTGGAAAGCGATATAGCGCACGAGAAAAAAGCCGGACTGGAACGACATTGGCAAAAGCTCAGAAATTGGATGAGCTGAAAGAAAAGCGACAGGCGAAAGACAGACGGCCAAAAGTAACTACAAATCTCTATTTAACCTTCTTTTCCTACGCTGAACTGCTTTTATAAATATTTTTTTATTTAAATTTTTATTAATATTTAAGTCTAACACTGAGGAAGCAATAGATTTACGCCGCAAGCGAGCTGAAGAAGGTGGCTGGGATGATCGGTCTGAAGATGGGGAAATCGACGTAATAGAAGAACAAGCTTTGGCTCGGGAAGAACGTGCTGCTCGAAAATTGGAAGAAAACGCTACATGGGAGGATATCTCCTCGGTTTTGCTTACGCGACGAAGGGCAGCCGAATTATGCTGCACAAAATTTTTTGACGATTACGTCAAAGGGATGTGGGTTCGAGTTTCGGTAGGATTTTCTAAGGATGATCCCAAGCGTGAAATGAAATATCGAGTAGGAGAAGTTCGAAGCAGGTTGATTTATGTCTTACTGCTACCCCATGTCATTACTAACGCCTTTTACAGGTGTTGCTCAGCATAGAAAATACTACGAGGTGGAGGGGCAAGCGACCAAAGTAGCTCTGGTAGTAGTCCTTGCAAAAGACGAAAAAACAATTCTTTTAGACATTGTTTCCAACTCGCAAATTCAAGAGGTAAGCCCGTTTATGTTTATTTTAATTCCTTTGAATAATATTCTTGTGGTAATTTTTATTTTGTGGTCTGTTAGAATGAATGGACATTTGTTGTTGGTGAATGTCGGAAGCATAACGTCAGGCTGCCGACAAAAAAAGAGATCGCTCGCAAAGTGAAGTTCATTGATAAATATCAAGATTGGGTAAAAGATGAGGTTGGTTAAATATTAAGATCAAGCTCATGATATTGATTGGAGCTAACATCCAATCACAGAGTGACATTACTGCTCAGGTTAAGGCCAGAAAGGAAATGCGAGCGCAAAAAGAAGGCCCTTCGATTCTCACCGCTCAGGACCGCCTTCGATTGGAAAGTGAAAGAGATCAAGCTGGCGCATTGGGAAATATGGAGTTGCATGCACAACTCACCAGGCAATTGGAACAGGCTACTGGTTTTGCCCCCAAAACTGACACTCTAATGTCTGAGTTAAATGAGCGAAATCGTCGGGC
Organism: Austropuccinia psidii; assembly: GCA_023105745.1. Taxonomy (NCBI): domain Eukaryota; kingdom Fungi; phylum Basidiomycota; class Pucciniomycetes; order Pucciniales; family Sphaerophragmiaceae; genus Austropuccinia; species Austropuccinia psidii. The sequence goes on from JALGQZ010000004.1 coordinate 57,208,905, forward strand.
GAATCGTGAGGAAATTCGACGAGCCGAGCTGGCAGCTAGTGAAATGCGACGACAGCAAATGAAAGCTTTGGAAGCCGGTGCAACGGTAAAAGTTGATCCCAGTGCCAGAGTAACAATCAATCCCAGATTGCATTATGAAGCAAGGTATGCGAGTTATGCTTATTGAAAGCTATTATGATACTAATTTTGACTTTGTCAAATTTGAGACCGTCAACACCATCTCATTCAACAAATCCGCCAAACGTGTCAGGCAAGGTTGCCTCTGTCTCAGCGACCAACAATATCTCGAATAAAGGAAAATTTGACCCAATTACAAGATTTGAAGAGATGATAGCTGCTCATGTACATGTAGATATAGACATTAATGACTTTTAAGTTTTTGTTCCATGGCCGGCCGTCATTATTTTTTCTTTATTTTCAACAAGTTTGGTTTATCATTATTGCATGGGTCTTGAACGTTGAAAGTATTTCCAGATGTATTAGGACTTCCTTGGACATCTTGCTCCAATATATTGATATGCAAATGTTGTGGTACTAAAACGACGTTGCTTTGTTTTAACAAAGTGGGGATCGTGCTTTGTACTCATGTGAAAAGGAATCTGTATTATTACTTTTTGACATCTGGCATTGTTAGCCCACCTGTCACCAAAACAAAAAGACTTGAAAAAAAATTCTCAGTGCGAGTCCACTGGTAGGTAAAGGCCTACCTGAAGCATACAAGCTAACAAAGACTTTACTAACTTGAACTTTTTGAAATCTAGTCTGAATTTGCAAAGGATCCCAAAACTCAGGACAATACTTCAAACAATTCAATGGGTTTCTCACTTAATCCTGGTAAATGCCTTTAATCAATTCTCTCCGCATGTTGTCCTTAAGAGTCCCTCGTGATACATAAAGCAATAAGTTATGGCTTGTAAGCAACACCATGTAAGACTCCAAAAAAACGAACACAAAGCTAGACTCTGCAATCCTGCCTCTCGAACCCGGTTTCTTAGGGATTTCGGGTCGGGACCGGCTATCGGGGCAGCTTTTTTTAAAAAGACTTTTAGGGCCTTAATCACCGTCCAGTCCTATGACCTGGGCACATAAATTCTCAAATGACAAAAATATAGTAGAATTATATTAAGGAGATCACCCAAAATATTTGAATTTTTATTTTGAGAATGGTAGTCTAGTCATGGCACAGCGTACTTTTTTTCTGGAGATTTTGAAGAATATTATCTACTTGAATATGAGATAAAATTTGAAAGTAAATAAAGAGCTTGGACAACTATTAAGAAAAATGTAAAAGAGAGAGGTTCAGAATTAAGCTCTGAACTTGACTTTTATTCCTTTTACTTCAGCCATTTGATTTGTTTTCATTATTTGAAAATTAATACTATTTTGAGCTTTATCTTGACATTACAAAATTTCAGCATTAACCCTCTAATATTTGGGAATCATTTAATTGGTTTCATTGAGTTTTGAACTGGAACATAAATCATTAATATTAAGATTTGAATTGAGGTTGCTCAGTTGAACTTTTGCTTTTTTCAGTGGTATCACTGGTTATTTGTCAATTGGAATTTAAATGAAGATACCATACAATGAGAAAACCTTCATTTCGTCCCTGCTGAGAAATCATCAAAAATAGATAAAATTGAGAAAATTGAGTTTTTATTCTTATGATATACTTTTTATAAGAATGATAATCAATTTTGAAGTGAAAATATTAAAAAATCAATCAAATCATATTATTTTCAGTTAGTTTTTAATCAAGAAAATATTGATTTTGTTGTCAATTATTAGGAATTTCTTTATTATGGAAGCCAAACCAATTAATGTTTTATTTTTCTGATGTGGGTTGAGATAACAGAAAACTTAAATATGGTAAAATTTTTTTAAATGAGGAATTCAATTTTGTATATTAATGAGTAAGAAAAATACAATATTCTTGTTACTGACTCTTTCAAATTAGTATGAAAATTGGAGTTAAAATCAAATTTAGATCCAAATTAATCAAAATGATAATGAAAAGTAGAGAAGTAAAGCTTCTGTAAGAAATATGCTTTTTACAAAGAGATTCTAAATTGTAAATTCCAAAATTCAGACAGTATTGCATTTAATCTGAGATTGAAAGTGTATCTAGTTTGATTTAAAAAAACTATAACAAATTCTAAACAGCTGAAGGTTCTTTTTTTTACTAACAGAGTAAATGACCAAAATTTGTATTTTTTCTAAACCTTTTTGAAAACTAATTAATCAGAAAAAAAGATGACCAAATAAAGGATCCCTAAATCTTATGGAAAAGAAATATTTCCATTTGTAAATTAGAAATTGTTGAAATATAATCATAAAAATCTCATAGATTTTGATTTAATATTTGTTTACATTAATAAAAGATCTCCAATTATTAAGAGATAAGCCAAAAAACCAATTATCTTTGTGGTCAATATAAAATACAAAATCATACTTCAATTTTAATAAGCTACTTCAAATGAAGAAAAGTGAATTGAATAATTGAAATATTATCAAATAACAATTTTATTTGCTTGATTTTTTTCCCATATCAACTTGAAACAAAGAATCAGTTGTTTGTCTTAAATTAATTTTTCTTACAATTTTTTAATTTCCATGTATTGAACAAAAAAACCATTTTTGAGTGTCCAAATGAGTAAAGAGGAGTAATTTTTCAACTTTATAAACTCACAGGAATATGAAAAAATGACTAATGAAATCCTATTTCAGATGATAAAGTTTGTTTGAATAATTCAATGAAAAATAAAGAAAACATAAAGGCTTTTATATTTTGTTTTTATCAAAAATTAAGGCCTATTTTTTTGTTTTTTGGTTTATATTTTGGGGGTAGATTTTCATTGTATATTGATATGATTTTAATAAGTAATAAACTCCAAAAAAATGAAAATGAAAGATAGTTTGAGATTTAATCGAGCTGTCAGAAGAATTAAAATGTTTTTAATCTCGGAATGAAAAGAATTTTTTGGGTTAAATCCTGAGCTTTTTAATGAAAACTGTTGAAAGAAATATTTGATCCAACATTTAACTTCTAAACCATGAAGAAAAATATAAAAGGAAGAAAGGTAACAGATATTACCATCAAAGAAATTGAAATATGTTTTCACAAGTGATACATTCAGCTTTAAATTTTGAGGAAAAAAGAATGATTGATAAGATATTGAAATTCTAATAAAAATTAAATTAAATTTTTAAGAATTATCTTTGCAAAAAATGGATAGAGGGTTTAGTTTTGAGAAAATAAAATTGATCAGAATAAGTGCATCTAATTTTAATTCTTTGAGAAATAAATCCTATTCAATTTTGGACAATAAAAGCAGAAATAAACTTTCAATCAGATATCATTTTGAGACTTCAATATTTCTACTGTTCTTAATCAGAATATAATGTAAAATTTAAATTATTGGAAGAATTATTATTTTTTTTTAAAAAAAAACATGAAAAACTTGTTTATCAGTTTGAAAATAGCTATTTTTTGTTGATATTTTTCTTTTTTTTGTAAAATTGAGATCAGTTTTGAAAGAGAAATCAGCAAATTTTCAAATAAAATTGTAAAAACTCAATGAAATAAGATCAAATTAATTCAATAGTTCCTTTTCACCCAAATCAATTTTTCTATTAGCAAGATGAGAATTTTCTTTGTTTTATTTTTTTAATATTGAGTTTTGATTGAGATCACAAAAAAATCCACAGTATAAAAAAAATTAAGAAATCATTTTTTCAAAAATTGGACTTTGTTACTACTATCAGTATTATAACTCCTTGGTTGTTGAGGTTTTCAATTGAAAATCAAGATCAAAAGGAAAAGTCCAACTATTACAAACAAAACTCAATTAGTAGTGATTTCTTTATGAAAAAACAGATTTGTTATTATGATTAAGATTAGAATTTTTGAAAAAACTATCATCTTAGAGAAATGGATTGATTTTCATTTCATTTATCTTTTCTGATTCCATTATTTTTTTATTTGGTATCATATTTTGAATTTTTGATTGTTTTATTGTATCTTGAGTCTTTGTCACAGGGGCTCTTGGGGAAAACAAGAGTGGCCTGGAGCTCAGGAATCAGGCAACTCACTTGGAAGACTCAAAAAATAAAACAAATGGAATAAGAATAAATTTATTTAGTGAATACAAAGTGCAAGTAAAAAATATGCCGAAAATAAGAGTAAGGAAGTGTGAGCCTTTGAGGTATTTTTATATACCCAAAAGACCACAAAATAACAAATTATGTTATAATTATGAATCAATAAATTTGTTTAAATTATAAAAAAAAAATTTAAATTTAAAGAAAACATTTATATAAAAAATTGAATATAACATAAAATAAAAATTACATTGAGATTTAAAACTGTAAAAATACAATTTTACTCAAAAAAATTAAGTAAAAATAGACTAAAAATGAAATATTTTTGGAAGAAAATTGAATAAAAATGATGATAACTTTTCTCCAATGGATAAACTTATGAAAATTGTTTCACCATCAGATTTGTCAGCCTGTGACTCAAAACCAGAGTACAAGCATGACAGCCAAAATACCATAAACCAATGGTATAGCCAAAATACCACCAAAACATGGAACTGAGCCAAATTAGCTCAAAAGATGTCAAAAGAAAGAGGAAACTAACCTCTTTCTGAAAATATAAGTCCCATAACCATAGGACAAGAAATAACAAAGTTATTCCTGCTCAAAGTTATTGCTGAGCATAAACCTTAATTTTCACCTCTCATCTAAAATCTAGAAGGAGAGGCTTAACCCCATCAAATGGGTACTCAAAATGAAGCTCTAAGCCAGGGCTATCCAATGGTACCAGCCAAACTGAGCTAGCACCAGTATTACTTGAGTTATGGTCAAATTCAGACCAAATAAGGGTGAACAAAACATTCACCTCTCATCTAACTTTTACAGTTTTAGTGTGAGATACTTAAAGTGGGGTCTTTTTGGAAAGAGAACAATCAGGGCTATCTGATGGTGCCATCCATTTCCTCATAGCTCAACTATAACAGAAGTTATTGGCCAAACAAGCATAATACAGCTTTTTGCCCAGACCACGCCAATGTACAAAAATACTTGTACATGGGATAACTTCGTCATATTTGATGATAACCATGTCAAATTGGATACCATTGTGTAGAGCTCATACAGAGCTATTCAATGAACCAATTTTGAGCTTGATATCTCAAAAACTGTCAGAGTTATGACCATTTTAAGGTAAAAATCCCACCTGTTGTCATATACAGCCTTACCATGGGATAATATCCCATAACCATGAATATGAGGTGTCAAATAGACGAAGAAGCATGTTTTTACTTCAATACCTCATATGTCAGTCAATACTGGGGTCCCATACAGTTTCTGTACAGCATTCTACGCGTCATACACGTCAGAATCAGGCTGTGAGGTCCCCAGATGAAAACTTTCACCCTGTATTGGTGAAAACCGCCCAGATGTGGTTTCAAAACCACATCTGAGCCCAATACAGGGTATACAGGCTGTTTTCAAACCACAAGTCTGTCCTAGAGAGTGAAAAATCTTCACTTCCTCTATGTGGAAAGGTCTAGCAGCCTTTCCACCTCAATTTCAGGATAAAAGGAGGGCTTTTCACAGCCAAAATCACTTCCTCATCCTGCTCTTGAATAACCTACATAGTAAACTGTCAAAAATAGCTTTACTATTGGTTAATAATAAGGTATAATTATAAGTTTCAATTATTGTAGTCTTTTATTATTGTAACCCAACAGATAAAGCTGCACCCAAGGCTTTCAACAGCGCTCACCACCACTATAACCACTATAGTAAAGCCCTTTAAATTTATTTCTAATAATCTCAAAACCCACTTAAAGAATTTCTTACCATGTCACAAACATAGTTTGAGTTGTAAATAGTCTACATTACCACTCTTTCATAGTTTCATCCTGACATTTTGGGGGCCTGGCCGTGTTTTTTAACCTTTTTTGGACCTTATAAAGTAAGTCTTTTCTCTTTTTATGACTTATTGATAAGTGTTTTATCTTTTTTATGCGTAATTTCTCTATTTAAATATATATTTTGTATATATTTATCCTTTTTTATATATATACTCATATTATAAGAGTATTATTCACGTGGTTAATACCCACTGGAAATAACTATTTTTGGCGTGTTTTGTATATAAAAACACATAAGCCATCAATAAGTCCTGTATTCTTGACTGAATAAGGACACCTCTGACTGAAAAACCATCAGTTGAGGCGTGGATTAAGTGTATTGTTAACTCAATAACACTTATACAAAGCCACTTGTACAGAATACACTTGAAAACCACAAGTGTATCTGTGGGATACTGGCACACAAACAGTGTGACAGGGTACCAAAAGCTGTAATTCTGACGTGGAATTGTTGATTAAATTACACTGTCATTATAAAGGGCACATTTTAGTAACATACAAGCCCAGAGGCCAATCATAGACGTGCAAAAGTAGCATTTTTAAGAAGTCTTAACTGACATAAGACCTCCCTTTTCTGCCTTGATTTCAGTGGAAGAAAATTATATCCTACTTGAGACCCAGTCACAGGCCAACACACCAGTGACACCCTCAGAACCAGAGGGCAGCAAGGGCAAAGGAAAGAGGCACAGTGAAGGTCTCATCACAGCCAAGAAGTGGACACCAATAGCCACTCAGAGAAGTAGAAAACCACGAAACTCTGCATCCATACAAGGTAAACCAACCTTAACCACTTGTACAGGAAAGATTACAATTATTAACCCAGTTGTAACTTCCAAAGGCAAACTGCCCAAATCAGCAGATAACAAATTTGTACAAGGCACAGTCAAAGGTAAATACCCTAAGAACATAAAGTTTTTGACTGCTTGCAAACACTGATATGTCCCCTGTATACCTCAGAGACCTTGGCTTCCAAAGGAACCAGCCAGAGGATAGAGGAGGATTGTCCAGAACCAGAAGACCTGAAAGAGGACACCCTGGACACAGTGGTGGATGGCAAAAAAATGAGGGAGATAATATCAACCTTGCCATTCACACTCCAATTCAACAGAAACCTCAAACCAGAGGACTGGAAGGATATGGATCAAGTTCTTCAGATCCACCAACTCCTCAAAGATTTATTTCAATGGAGCATGGACAACAAGAGGTTCAACCTAGCAACTCACTGGGAAGAACTGGGATCAAGTTGCCAGAAGATCTGTTTCAAAGAGATAGACTTCAAAGACCTTATGGTAATCACCAAGGGTTGGAATCCTACCAGGCAGCACAGACTCCTGGAGGCAAGGGCACAGAGGATAAGGGAGAATCAAGCCACTATCCTAGCTATAGAAGAACAGTTGACCCAGACAGGGCCTACTCAGATTCCTTCAGGTTCACAAGGAGCAGGCCAAATCAGCTCTCCAGTGGCTTCACACCATTCAGAAACCAGCAGATCAGTGGCCAAGAGTCACCATTCTTCACAATTCCAGGAAGTTTCCAGGAGAAGACAAAGAAACAAGGGCAAGAACAAAACCTCCTTCAACCAGAGGAGGAAAGAGTTAGACCCCATGATCCAGAAGCTGTTGGATTTGGTAAAAGAAGTACACAAGAACCAGAAGTAGTTGTAAACCACTCTAGAATCAGTAGTCCTAGTAATAGAAACATTACCCCCACTCAGACTGAAAATAACATTGTCACATCTGAGAGTAACATCAACAGTGATACACTGTGGTTACAAGTGTCCCAATATGCTGAACAATCTGCAAAGCAATTTGCAGAAATTAAAGCCAGCAAAGAGAGGATGAGACAAAATCAAGCCTCCTTGGAACAAATAGTTAGGAATCTTCAAGAAGGATATGCTCAACTGAGCAAAGCCTCTGAAGAATCCAACAAAAGACTGAACCAAGTCTTTGAAGAACAACACCACAGCACAAGGGACAGGGAGTGTCTGGATCAGGACATTAACAAATTGTTTAATGACTATCATAGCTTAAAGCCCCAACCACAAGGCCAAGCTATGGAGAATCCATATCAACCAGATGACATCAAACCAGATGCCATGATGTTGAATAAGGCAAGAGCTCCATCACAATACCAGGATGGAGATGGCATGTCTTATTCAGAGAAGGAAGCCTTGAAACAGCTTCCTGAGGCCTCAAACTGGCCCAAATTCTCTGGATCAGGAGAATATGATCATATGGAACTCATAGATTATATTGATGGACTCTTCATTGATGTACCCAGCATACCAGATTACTGGATTACTGCTAGACTGAATACTGCATTTAAAGGTCATGCAAGTATATGGTACACAGAAATGAAAGGAATCCATGGCAGAAGAAACTGGCCATGGTGGAAGGGTCAAATAATACAAAAGTACAGTAATGGAACTTGGATATGGCAAAAGACCACGTCATTTGAAAATGACAAATACTCTGTGGACAAAGATCCATATGAGTGGTGTCTCAGACAGTCTAAAAGACTTAAAGCCATTGATCCTCAGATGAACATCCAGATGAGAAATCACAAACTTCTGACACAACTGCCAGGAGAATTAGAGCATGCAGTGAAATGCAGATGCAACCAAAATTGCACTCTAGATGACATAGCCAATACCTTACAAGACATAAGGAAAAGGACAAATATAGGGAAATTCACCCCATATAAGAGCAGTGGTTTCAAAGAGAAACAACCTTTCAGGGTGGAGTTTAAAGACAAACCCAGAGAAAGAGTGGCAGAAGTGGCAAGGAAAAAGAATTCTTGTCACAATTGTGGTTCAACAGACCACTATGCCAACAACTGTCCAAAAGCAAAAAAAAGTCTATGCTATAGAAAAAGTCCCTGAAGAAGAACCTCCAACAGAGGATTCTGAATCAGACTCTATGGGAGATGCCATCAGAGAACCATCTGATGATGATCAAGACCCAAGAGAGGAATTTCTAGTGGAATACCAAGAGGAAACCCCATTGGAAATCCAAGATTTACAGTTGGAAGCAGGCATGCCACAGGACACTGCCAACAAGAACTTGTGCAAACACACACAAGATGCACAAACATTCCTGGTTACACCAACCAAAGGAATGGCTTATATACATGGAACAGCTACAAAAATGACTGTATGTATTGACAATGCTCAGCACCCACCGATCATTGACAGTGGAGCACATTGCTCCATAGTGGCCAGAAATTATCTGGATAACCACTTCCCAAACTGGGAAAAACAGCTCTTGCCCACTAAGGAAAAGAGCTTTAAAAGTGCATCAGGGAAGATGACTTCCATTGGGACAATTATCAAAGAGATAATTATACCCCACAGGAAGGGTAATATCAGACTCAACCCAGAGTTTGTAGTGCTTGAAGATGCCCACATCCAAGGGTTTTTACTGGGAACAGATTAGCAGAGGATGTATGGCATAGATATTTACAACAGTAAAAGCAGGCACATCACCATTGGTACCAACAAGGAAAAGAAATTTTCACTTGATATATACCACATATCTTCACAAGATTCACTAGAAGAACTCTTGAAGGAATTCAAGGAGGGACAGTTTAGCACTACCCTCACCAGTAAACAAAAACTAAGTTTACTGAAGATGCTAAGGAAGAACAGACCAGCATTTGCCATTGGTGAAGAGCCACTAGGCAAGATTAAAGGCCATGATATAGAACTATATCTGGATGTGGAAAGACCTTATCCACCCATGCTGAGGAGACCTCATTATCCAGCAAGTCTGGAAACCAGGAAAGAAATTGAAAAACACATCAATGAACTCCTGGACATGGATGTCATCAGGAAGATTGGACATAATGAAATAGTGGAAATCACCACTCCTGTCCTGATCACCTGGCATGATGGCAAGTCTAGATTGTGTGGAGACTTCAGAGCCCTGAATAACTACACAAAAGCAGACAGGTACCCTATACAAAGGATACCTCATGCCTTGGATAAGCTGGCAAAAGCCAAATACATAACCAAGATGGATTGTATGAAAGGCTTCCACCAAAATGGAGTTAAACCAAACTCTATGAAGTTGCTCAGAATAATATGCCATATGGGCATATATGAGTACACCAGGATGCCATTTGGCATCAAGAATGCACCAGCCCACTTCCAAAGGATGATGGACACCATATTTCAAGAAGAAATAATGGAAGGCTGGATGGTAGTATATATTGATGATATCATTATATACTCAGAGACATGGGAAGACCATGTACAATACATAGACAGAGTGCTAAGTAAATGCACACCCATAAATCTGAAAATTTCACTTAAAAAGTGCAATTTTGGCCAACAAGAGCTACTAGCTCTAGGACACAAAGTCTCAGGCCTTAGTCTGGCAATTGACCAGAACAAAGTAGCAGCAGTACTGCAAAAGCCAGTACCAAAGAACATCAAAGAGATGAAATCTTTCCTTGGATTTGCTAGCTACTATAGAAACCACATCAAAAACTTTGCCCACATAACTAGTAGTTTATACAAGTTATGCTCAAAGGATGTAGTTTTTGAAATAACCAAGGAAAGCAGGGATGCATATGAGAGGATCAAATATGAACTCACCAATGCACCTGTGCTCATCTTGCCTGACTTTGAACTACCATTCAAGCTATATATAGATGCAGCATGCAGTCAAGGCTTGGGAGCTGCCCTTCACCAAAGACAAATTGTGGATGGTGAACCAAGAGAAGGTGTAATATGTTACATCTCCAGGCAGCTGAAAGATTCAAAAGCCAGGTATGGGACCACCCAGACAGAATGTCTATGTCTTGTCTGGGCTCTAGAAAAACTCCATTATTATTTGGAGGGTGCAGTCTTTGAAGTCTACACAGACTGCACAGCCTTGAAGTCTTTACTAAGCATGAAGACTACTAATAGACACATGCTGAGATGGCAAATAGCCATCCAGGAGTATAGAGGGAACATGACCATCATATACAAGGAAGGTAAAGGCCATACCAATGCAGATGGCCACTGGACAATGTCAAAAGCAATCCAGCTTATGACCCTGAAGTTGCTGCAAAAATTCCTATCCATATTATGGAAATAAATAGGAAGAAGAACTTCAGATTCTCTGAATGGGCACCAAGGAGTGGTACCCTTGACAGTGGAAACACTGATTCAGAAGGGACAGAAACCCCCATACTGGGAATAAGTTCCTCAGAACTGCACAATGAATTTTTCAATGCAGTACTGAAATCTTATGCTAAACACAAACAGTGTAGCATACTACTCCAACTCCTTCAACAAAAATACAGGAGCCCAGAACTGGAAACCCAGCTGGAGGAGCCCTGGTTGAGGGCCTATAAGGACAATAAATTCTTCCTTATAGATGGCCTGATTTATCACAGAGAAAAGCACACCAGTGCACTCACAGTGATAGACAGAGACCACATCTCTTTAATCCTGCAGGAATGCCATGACTGCCCCTATATGGGACACATGAGTGAGGACAGGACTAAAGAGAGGGTAGCAAGCACAGCTTGATGGCCCAAGTGGGAGCAAGAGTTGAGTGAATACATCAACACTTGTGAAAGATGCCAAAAGGCAAATAGAAAACATGGGAAGAAATATGGGTTGCTTCAACATATAGAAGAACCCAAACACCCATGGGAAACCATCAACATGGACTGGGTCACAGGACTTGTCCCAGGAGGCAAAGAAAACTACAATGCCTGCTTAATCATAGTTGATAGGTTCAGCAAGAGCATGAGATGTCTACCATTCCATAAAGAGGACACAGCCATGGACACTGCTCTGTTATTTTGGAATAACATCATATCCACCTGTGGAGTCCTTAAGATCATAATCAGTGACAGGGACCCAAAATTCACATCTGAATTTTGGACCAATTTATATGACATGCTTGGCACCAAGCTTGCTTTTTCCACAGGTTACCATCCACAAACAGATGGCCTAGCTGAGAGGATGATCCAAACAATGGAGGACATCCTGAGGAGGTTCTGTGCCTATGGCATGGAATACAAGGACCATGAGGGATACACCCATGATTGGGTCACCCTCTTACCAGCAGTCCAACTGTCTTATAATACAAGCCAGCACTCTACCACAGGAAAAACACCTGCACTGGTAGAGAAAGGGTGGAATCCCCTGTTACCTGTGGATCACTTGAAGAAAAATCTTCTGACCATCCACCCCACAGCCAAAGACTTCCATGATATGTGGAAGAAAGCCTGTGATACTGCTGCCAAATGCATAGCTGAGGCCAAAGAGTATAACAAGCAAAGGTGGGACAAATCACATATGGAACCTGACTTCAAGGAAGGGGACCAGGTGTTAGTGTCTACACTGAGCTTTAGCAATCTCAAAGGACCCAAGAAAATGAGAGACTCATTTGTAGGACCCTTCACTATCATTAAGTTGATAGGGAAGAATGCAGTAGAGGTCAAACTCACTGAGGAGTTTTCTAGGAAACACCCAGTCTTTCCAGTGAGCCTGGTCAAACCATACTTCCAAACAGAGGAGGATAAATTCCCCTCCAGGAAGAAAAACATCACTCCACCAGAAATAGTGGAAGTAGGAGACTCTCCTGTACCTGTGAGTAAAATCATCAGGGCCAGAAAAATCAGACTTAATGGGAAGGATCAGAGACAATATCTAGTCAGATTCAAAAACCAGACAGCTGACAAAGACAAATGGTTGGCAGAGGATGCCATACCAGATGGGAACCTTCATCTAAGGAGATTCAGAGCCTCTAGGAGGACTGAACAGTCTCATAAATGATGAGCCTTTTTTAGAGGGAGGGTATGTCAGCCTGTGACTCAAAACCAGAGCACAAGCATGACAGCCAAAATACCATTAACCAATGGTATAGCCAAAATACCACCAAAACATGGAGCTGAGCCAAATTAGCTCAAAAGACATCAAAAGAAAGAGGAAACTCACCTCTTTCTGAAAATATAAGTCCCATCACCATAGGACAAGAAATAACAAAGTTATTCCTGCTCAAAGTTATTGCTGAGCATAAACCTTAATTTTCACCTCTCATCTAAAATCTAGAAGGAGAGGCTTAACCCCATCAAATGGGTATTCAAAATGAAGCTCTAAGCCAGGGCTATCTAATGGTGCTAGCCAAACTGAGCTAGCACCAGTATTACTTGAGTTATGGTCAAATTCAGACCAAATAAGGGTGGACAAAACATTCACCTCTCATCTAACTTTTACAGTTTTAGTGTGAGATACTTAAAGTGGGGTCCTTTTGGAAAGAGCACAATCAGGGCTATCTGATGGTGCCATCCATTTCCTCATAGCTCAACTACAACAGAAGTTATTGGCCAAACAAGCATAATACAGCTTTTTGCCCAGACCACGCCAATGTACAAAAATACTTGTACATGGGATAACTTTGTCATGTTTAATGATAACCATGTCAAGTTGGGTACCATTGTGTAGAGCTCATACAGAGCTATTAAATGAACCAATTTTGAGCTTGATATCTCAAAAACCGTCAGAGTTATGACCATTTTAAGGTAAAAATCCCACCTGCTGTCATATACAGCCTTACCATGGGATAATATCCCATAACCATGAATATGAGGTGTCAAATAGATGAAGAAGCATGTTTTTACTTCAATACCTCATATGTCAGTCAATACTGGGGTCCCATACAGTTTCTGTACAGCATTCTACACGTCATACACGTCAGAATCAGGCTTTGAGGTCCCCAGATGAAAATTTTCACCCTGTATTGGTGAAAACCGCCCAGATGTGGTTTCAAAACCACATCTGAGCCCAATACAGGGTATACAGGCTGTTTGAAAACCACAAGTCTGTCCTAGAGAGTGAAAAATCTTCACTTCCTCTACGTGGAAAGGTCTAGCAGCCTTTCCACCTCAATTTCAGGATAAAAGGAGGGCTTTTCACAGCCAAAATCACTTCCTCATCCTGCTCTTGAATAACCTACGTAGTAAACTGTCAAAAACAGTTTCACTCTTGGTTAATAATCAGGTATAATTATAAGTTTTAATTATTGTAGTCTTTTATTATTGTAACCCAACAGATAAAGCTGCACTCAGGGCTTTCAACAGCGCTCACCCCCACTATAACCACTATAGTAAAGCCCTTTAAATTTATTTCTAATCATCTCAAAACCCACTTAAAGCATTTTTTACCGTGTCACAAACATAGTTTGAGTTGTAAATAGTCTACATTACCACTCTTTCATAGTTTCATCCTGACAAGATTCCTCATAAAAAATTGGGTGGGGTAATCTCTAGATGAAAATTCTCTAACTCAAATCCAAATAATCTTGAATTAAGTTTTTAGTATTTTCTGCATGAAAATATAAAAATCATCAAAGCCTTAATTTAATTCACACCAAATGTGGCTCTAACAATCAATTTTGGTGTTAAAATTGAGGGGTGGTGTGTAGTTTGAAAGCAATGAGAAATTGAAGTATTTTCAATTGAAATGTCAAAATGTGTGTGTGTATTACATAAGTGAGCTTTGATTTAAATATGAGGTATAAATTATTACAGTTGTGTACTATAAAAAATTTAATTACATATGTAGATTACAAGTATAATAAGTGATGAGGAATTAAACAAAAAGTAAATTGGAAAGATTATTTTTGGAGGGGAAAAGGAATCTTGGATCTAAGGGTGCCAGACTCCCCCAAATCCCTTGCTGACAGGCATGGGATGTCAAAATTAATGCAAGAGTTCATCAATTTTGGCCTGGAATTGAGTCATAGGGTCTGTGACTCAATTGATGAGGAAGTTTTGATACCAACCAGGGAGGTTTCAACTGTTTCCAAGAGGGTAAAACTACCCTTAAGTTAAGGAAATCTTAGTAAAAGCACTTTTGACTGGTTTTGAGGTCTATTACACACATCATGACATTTTTTGAAGGTTTGAAACCAGGTATCTTATAGAAATTACTGATTTTGTCACAGGGGCTCTTGGGGAAAACAAAAGTGGCCTGGCACTCAGTAATCAGGGAGCTCACTTGAAAGAATCCAAATATTGAAGAAGGGAAAATAAAATAATAAAATTTATCTAACATAATATGCAATAAGAGAAAAATAGCCAAATGGCCAAAGAGCCAACCAAGTAAGTCCTTAATCATTGTTTCAACCTGCCAGAATGAACAATGGAATTAGTAAAGGATATGACCACCAATATCTACTGACAGGCAAATAAAGAAAAAGAAGGGTTCTAAATGACTGATTGGATAGAATCAGTAATCAATTAACACAATGAAAAGATAAAAATATATTAATTAACTGGGGAAAAACATCCCAGCATCAAGGGAGTCTGGTATATGTGAAACGTTGAGAGCTTGAATCCTTCAGGCTGATAGCTGATCTGTATTGAATTCTTGAAGCTGTATTCCTTGTCTGAGGGAATGTATACCTTGCCAAAATGAGAATTGAACTAGGTTGAATGATCTTCCCATGGTGTATGATTGGGAATACAGGTCTTAATGAGGACTCCAGGCTGTATTGAATTAATGTGGTGGCCAAGGTGGATTGATGGAGCATTGACACTTGGAAAATTGTTTTGAAACTGCCTCTTGAATATCCGTTGAGAATGAGCTTCCAGTAACCCCTTGGAGGAATACTATGAATAAGGATACCCAAGGACTGCTTGATGGAATCATTGGTATTTGAGAGTAACACTTTTCATTGAGCCTTGATGGATCCTCTGGATGATATGATGCCTTGATGACTTATGGAATTTTTGAATAACCATTTGATATGGGCACCATTGGATTGCTTGTGGAAAAAGATGCATAATGGTGTATAACACCATTTATGGCACTTTTGGTTATTGAAGAGTGAAAGTCACCAAAGGCCTCTGAAAGGGTACCAGGAGGATAATGAATGAAAGTTGGGTTTTGGGTGGCTTCAGAGGTCTCAAAGTTTTCTGGAGTGTTTTTGCCATTTCGGGGTTTTAGTCAAAAACAGCTTATACAGTCTTGAAACTGTATTTGTGAAAAGTGCACAAATATTTCATTTAAGCCCAAAATGGCCTGATATGGCCATTTGGGCATGTTTCCTATAATACAATGGGAAAATGGAATAAACGGGGTAAATGCACAAATGGCGCAAATATGTATTTAAAGCTTAAAAAGCCAAATACAGGCTTTTGGGATGTATTTCCCCTGTTTACTGGAAAATACCAAAGGTTTACCAAAGAAGATATTGGCCAGGAAGGGCCTGGGGATGATTAAGGGGCCAAGTTGGCCCCAGATGGTGAAATGGCCATAAAAGGCCAATTTGGCCAAGAATGGTGGATATGGCATTGATGTGCCATATGGAAGTCCAAGAGGGTGATTGCCATGGATGTGACACTACCCCCCTTGAAATGGTGAGCTCCTGAGCAGAAATAAAACGTAAAGCCTGTTGAGGCAAAGTGGAAAGAATTTGAGAAAAGGATAAGGAGGAGTTCTTTTGAAAAATAAAAATTTGGAAACTGATATCAAGATATTGGCATATTAAGTGGGACTTTCTTGATCTTCTTTTGACATTGGCTTCACGATTGATGTAATTCTAAAAATGTATGAGGATTTTTCCTGAATTGAATTTGACATAAGAAAAGAAGAGAGTTTTGAAATGAAGAATGAAATGAGAAAGCTGAAAATGAAGAGATAAAAGAAATAAAGAGAAATGAATTTTGTGGAAATTCCAATATTTATCACTGAAGTTGACAATTGATTTGAATTTTCAAAGGAACTGGAAAAGAAGATTTTATGCCAGGTGGTCACAGAGTTGCCAAGGTGATTTTTTGAAAGATTGTGACCCCCCAGGGAAGTGCAAAACAGGGGAGGAGCTTACTTTTGGTTATCATCACTGCCGCCAGTTCCATAAAAAGAAAATAAATTTTCTGAAAGAATGAATTTGAATGGAAAATAATTGCAAGTTGAATTGAAAAGTGAATGGTCCATTTTCCCAAGTGAAAATAGCCATAAGGTTTAGAATTGATGTTAAAATCTTGGCCAGAGTCCTGTGTGCATAAAATTGACAAGTCCTCACAGAGTGGCCCAGGTGATGCTTACAACAAAAATGGTAGAATACCTCTGAAGGTGCATACCAGGAGGGGGGCTTACTTTTGGTAATTCCTCTCCCCACCAAGCACCATAATAAATAAAGCTCTTGAAGAATTGGGTCCTGGCTTTTCAGGATATAAAGAATAAAAATCCTTAACAAGTTCAGGGAAATTCTTGAGGTTTTCAGTTGGTTCCCCAGTGGATCTTTATGGGTCTTGACTGAAAACTTTCCATTCAACCAAATAGCATAATTTTCATCTCTTTATCTTGGAATCCAGTATTTGAGAGACTTCCCATTCCTATTCTTCTTCAATGATTATTGGAGGAGGAGGCTATTGATGCTTATTTTCAATTTTTGATTTCTTGACTGGTTAAAGAAGGGAAATATGGAATACTGGGTGGATGAATTTCCATTGAGATGGTAGGAATGAGTACTGAATTTATTCAAGATTGGAAAAGGACTCAACCATCTTTCTGAAAGTTTTTGATGGGTCTTGTTGATTTGATATTCTTGGAGGAAAGCCATACCATGTCACCAGGATTTAAAACAGGTGGAATTTCTCTACTTCTATCTGCAGATCTCCTACACCTGTTTATGGCAACTTCAAGTTCTCTCTTGACATCTCTCTGCACAGATAGGATTTTTGTTGATAAAATTTTAGCAGGAGTGTCTTGATTGATGTGAGCTGAGTCAAAATGGGGATCTCTTTCATAAACAGGGAAAAATGCAAATTATTTTGTTGAAGAGTGGTCAGAGTTATTTTAAGAAAATTCAGCCAGAGGGAGCCAGGTGTTCCAATCATCTTGATAATAACTAAAAAACATCCAAAGGTACTAGTCTGGTATCTGATTTAACCCCTCTGTCTGTCCATCAGTTTCAGGATAATAAGAAGTTGAAAGATCTCTTGATATCTTGAGCTTCTGAAAAAGGTTGGTCAAAAAGGAAGAAACAAAAACAGAACCTCTATCACTGACAATGGCTTAAGGAAGGCCATTCTTTGAAGAAATATTCTTGATGAATAAATGGGCCAAATCAAATGAATTTATTGAAGGCATTGTTGGAATGAAAACTGTCATTTTTGAGAATCTGTCCACTATGAAAAAAATTGGGTCAAAGGAATTTGACAGTGGCAATTGAGTGATGAAGCTCAGTAAAATAAAAATCCATGAACCATTTGAAATTAGAAGAGGTTTGAGGATTTAAAACTTCCTGTGATGAATATTCTTGTTTCTTGAACACTGTTGACAGTATGAAACATAATCCTTGATAAATTTAGTCATGCCACACAAGTGAAAATTCCACTTAACAAGTTTGAGGGTCTTCTCTTGGCAAGGATGGAAATCTAGAGGAGATTCATGGCGCTTTTAAAGAATACTGAGTTGAATTGTGGGGTCATTTGGGACTGCCACCCAATATTTGAATAGAAGAAGTTGGGAAGAGGAATCAAGAGAGTAATCTTGGACAGACTTACCTCTGCCTAAATCTTGAAGGGTACTTCTGTATTGAGCATATTGCCATAATTAATTCTGAATTGATTCAATGAAATTTGAAAATGATTCCACCTTTACTGCAAAGAATTTTGAGGCTTGAATTTCATCTTTCTTGCGTATTTTCTGATAATTCATTGGGTTCTTTCTGATGAACTCCATGCCCCTCTCTGGGTAACCATTGTCCTGAAAAGACAAAGAATATGGGGGGGTTCCAGGTGGCCAGGGCAGTAGGTGATTGTTAAATGGAATTGTGAGAGGAATTCAGACTGACAGGCTAGACAGCAAGTGAGAATATCTGAGGACATGAAGTATTGAAGTGATGAGTGATTGGTGAGAACTTCAAAAGAGGAAGAAAGAGAGAGAAGAAAAGCTCTCCAGGGCTTAAGAGCCCAGACTATTACAAGGAGTTTCTTGTCATGAATCTCATAATTGAGCTCTTCTGGAAGAAGCTTGGGGCTATCAAATTCAACAGGATTTTTTCCTAAGTCAGTGACCTGTCTCAGTACAGCACCCAAAGCATAATCTGATTTATTGGTCTCTACAATGGTGGGTAGAGAAGGCTTGGAGCAGTGGTGAAAGCCTCTTTGAGTTAATGAAACTGTCTAAGAGCTTCTTCATTGAGGGGAAAACATGACTCTTTCTTGAGCAACTCTGTGAGTGAATTAATAGTCCTTGAATAATTCTTGATGAAATGGAAGTATATGTTTGCAAAAACAAGGAATTATTTGAGAGTATTGAGGTTTCTTGGAAGAGGCCAATTGAGCGTTTTCTGGACTTTTGCTTGTTCCAACTTGAGGCCTTCAGAAGAAGCAACCTAACCTAAATATTCCACACTTGAGACATGGAAGAGGCACTTGGACGTCTTAGCAAAGAGGGTATTGGCTCTGAGTCTGGAAAGAACAGTAGACACATGAGTGACATGTTCTTCCTCAGAGTTGGAAAAAACAATAATATTGTCTAAATAAACTACACAAACATCTAGAAGATCAGAGAAAATATCATTGACAAGATTTTGAAAAGTGGCAGGAGCATTGGTGAGCCAAAATGGCATAACCAAGTACTCATAACTGCCATATTTAGTTCTGGAAACTGTCAAATGTTCATCACCTCCCTTGATTTTGAGAAGTTTGTATGCACCATGAAAATGAATCTTTGAGAAGATAGAATGACCCTTAAAATAGTGAGAAGCTGATTAATAGGAGGAACAGGATATTTGTTCTTCCTAGTAACAGCATTGAGTTTGCGGTAATCAGAACACAAATGGAGAGCACCATCTTTCTTTTTGACAAAGAGGACAGGTGCTCCTGTTCAAGAGGAGATTGGCAGGATGAAAAACTTCCCTACATTCTCTGAAATGTAGGCCCTGGGTGTATCTGACTCTTGGTTTGATAAAGAGTAGATCACCCCAACTGGGGGTAGAGACCCCTCCAGCTCAACATGATGATCACAGGCGCAGTGAGGAGGAAGTTTCTCTGCTTTCACCTTGGAGAATACATCCAAATAATGGTGATAAGCAGAAGGAAAAACCTTCATCACAGTTTGTATTTCTTCTGGCTCTTCCTCTTCATCCCACAACGCCTCCAGGGAGTCATGATAAGATTAAGGAGGAAGGTCCACATTCCCAAGGAAGAGATGAAGTGAAGATACAGAATTATATTCTCCAACATCTTGAATCTATTTGAAGACTTCATCTCTAGATGATAGTAATAGCTGTGGGGAAATAAAGGAAGGAATATGGACATAAGATGGGAATGATGGGGTTCTAGAATCATCACCCAGAGCTTCAAATGATCTGGAAGAAGCAAAGTCATTGGTAAAATATTTGGAAGGATCATAATAGTCCTTATGATCAGCATTAAAGGTGATACGCCCTTGCCTCCAATCAAGAGATGGATTAAAATGATTAAGGAATTCAAAGCCCAATATGAGGTCTTCTCCCTTGGGAGTATCAATGACTAAAAATTCGCATTCAAATCTTGGGAAGGATGGAAGATCAAAAATATATTTAGTATGCTGAGTCAAAAATTAAGAAGGGGACTAAGAGGAGTACAAGATGATAAGAGGAATATTCTCTGGGAGTTCCGACATGGTCAAAGAATACTTGTGAACAAAATGCTTTGCAATGAACAAGTTGGTAGCACCAGAATCAATGAGAAAACTGTAAAACACATCAGAGAGAGAAGAAAAAACAGCAAAATTCAGAGAATTTTTTACAACAGTATTCAAAATGAACAATTGTGCTCTGGATGAAAAACTGTCAGGGTGACTCTATGATATAGCTTCAGAAAGATAATAAAAGCTATAACTCTGAGTGTGACACGAAAATAATGATTATATTTAGAGTGAGAATATGAGTGAAAAGGGCTATACTAAAATAATTTAGTGATGGTGAGTACTGCTGATAGCCCTGGGTGCAGTGTTTGCCTGTTGGTTTACAATAGCAAACCCTACAATACTTACTTTAAAGTATACCTGTTAAATTCTAAGAGTATCACTTCCTTTTTAAGAAGTTATACCACGTAAGAATATCAAGAACAGGATGCTGGATTTGCTTCCTGGTGAGGCAAAGCCTCCTTTTATCTTGTTCTGGGGTAGTGGGAGGTGGTTTACCTCTGCACACGACCACAGAGTGAAAATTTTCACTACTGTGGGCTGGTTTGTGGTTCTATACACTCAATACAGGCTAGTATTGGGTTGAAATGTGGTTTCAGAACCACAAGTAGTCAGTTTTACCCTATACAGGGTGAAAATTTTCACCAATGGACTTTACAGGTGTATTCTGGTGCTCCTGACGCGTCAGAAACTGTACAGAACCTGTATGGACCTCTGTATTTGACTTAGTTATGAGGTATTGAAGTATAAATAAGCTTCAGCGTCTGTTTGACACCTCATAATCAGAGTACAACTGTATCCTGTCATAATACAGCTGTATTGGCCATATTGTGGGATTATAACCTTCAGACAGCCATAACTCTGTCAGTTGTTGAGATATCATGCTCAAAGTTGGTTCATTGGATAGCCCTGTATGAGTTCTACACAATGATACCCAATTTGGTATGGTTATCATTAAATATGACAAAGTTATCCCATGTACAAGGGTTTTTGTACATGGGCGTGGTTTGGGCAAAAAGCTGTATTGAGCTTGTTTGCCTCATAACTTCTGTTATAGTTGAGATATGAAGAAGTGAATGGCACCATCAGATAGCCCTGATTGTGCTCTTTCCAAAGAGACCCCACTTCAAGTATCCCACACTAAAACTGTAGAAGTTAGATGAGAGGTGAATGTTTTGTTCACCCTTATTTGGCCTGAATTTGACCATAACTCAAGTAATACTGGTGCTAGCTCAGTTTGGCTGGTACCATTGGATAGCCCTGGCTTAGAGCTTCATTTTGAGTACCCATTTGATGGGGTTAAGCCTCTCCTTCTAGATTTTAGATGAGAGGTGAAAATTAAGGTTTATGCTCAGCAATAACTTTGAGCAGGAATAACTTTGTTATTTCTTGTCCTATGGTGATGGGACTTATATTTTCAGAAAGGGGTGAGTTTCCTCCTTCTTTTGATACCTTTTGAGCTGATTTGGCTCAGTTCCATGTTTTGGTGGTATCTTGGCTATACCATTGATTTATGGTATATTGGCTGTCATGCTTGTGCTCTGGTTTTGAGTCACAGGCTGACATACCCTCCCTCTAAAAAAAGGCTCATTTTTGATGAGACTTTCCTCTCTTCTTGGAGGTATTAGCATGGTTCATGTGACGTTGAGCCAACAATTCCCTTGTTGTCATACCCTCCCTGTCTGGTGGCTTATGTTTCAAACCATCCAGGTGTTTGGTCATTGGTTTCCTCCTTTGGGAATGGACTGAACCAATTTCCTCTATTGGTTGGTTCTTAAATTCCACCAAATATTCCTCATGGGGGTTAGGCTCACTATATGAATTATTTCCACAGCCATTCCCCACACTATCAGAGTCAGATTCATGACCTTCTTGGTCTTTTGTTGTTTCTTCCTCTCTTGCAAATATCTCTTCCCTGTCTTTGGGAGAATTTTCTGCATAGTGATTGGGTGTATCACAATTGTGAAATCCTGTTGTGATTTCAGAATCTGAATCATGAGTATCTTTGGCTTCCAGGGTTGGATTCTCCCTGTTATCACCACTACTATGGTTATTGTATCTACCAATAGATGTTCTAATCCTTACTTCTTGCAAAGTATTGGATATTTGATCCAGGGTGGATTCTTTGGAGCATCTGCATTTTACTGCATGTTCTAAGTCTCCTGGTAGTTTGGTCAACAGTTTGTGATTTCTCATTTCTGTTGTTATGTGAGGGTCAATGGCTATTAACCTTTTTGACTGTCTCAGACACCAATCATATGGATCTTTGTCCACTGTGTATCTATCATTTCCAAATGAAAGGGTTTTCTGCCATATCCATGTATCATTTCTGTACTTTTGGATTATTTGGCTCCTCCACCATGGCCAGTTTTTTCTGCCATGGATTTCTTTCATTTGTGTGTACCAAATACTAGCATGTCCTTTAAAAGCTGTATTTAATCTGGCAGTAATCCAGTAATCTGGTATACTTGGTACATCAGTGAAGAGTCCATCAATATAATCTATTAGTTCCATATGATCATACTCTCCAGTTCCAGAGAATTTGGGCCAGCTTGAGGCCTCAGGAAGCTGTTTCAAGGCTTCCTTTTCAGTATAAGACATATTATCTCCATCCTGGCATTTTGATGGAGACCTTGCCTTATTCACCAATAAAGAATCTGGTTTGATGTCTTCCTGGTGGTGTGGGGTGCTTCCAGAAACATGCCCTTGTGTTTGGGGTTTCATTTTTTGGCAGAAATTGAACAATTTGTCAATATCTTGATCCAGGTAGTCCCTTTCCCTTTTGCAGTGATTTTGCTCCTCCAAGACTTGATTTAGTCTTCTTTTGGAATCTTCTGAGGCTTTATATAATTCAATATAGTTCTCTTGAAGAGTATGAATAGTTTTGGTTTGTAAGGTACAAGACTCTTGTAACCTTGACATACTTTCATGGAGTCTTTCAAACTCTTTTTGAGTTTGTTCTACAAATTGGGAAAATTGTAACCATAGAGTATTACTACTAATGGTACTCTCAGGTATCACAACATTGTGTTTCATCTGAGTGGAGATATCATTCCTTATCATAGGGCTGCTAGGTGCATTATAAGTGTTTACAACTGTTTGTTGTTTCTTTGTACTTCTTGCAACAGGTCCAACAATTTCTGGATCATAGGATCTGACTCTTTCAGCCTCTGGTTGAAAGAAGTCTTGTTCTTGCCTTATGATCCTCTTCCTCTCCTGGATTCTATCTTGGATTGGAAAGTATAGTGACTCTTGGTCACTGATCTACTGGTGCCTGAGTGGTGTAAAGCCACTAGGGAGTCTGGTTGGGTTACCAGTCCTCATGAGCCTGAAAGAGTCAGAGTGTGTTAGCTCTTGTTCCATTTCTTGTCTATGATAAGTTCTTTGAAGAGTATCTCTTTGAGGGAAATCTTCTGAATACTTTCTACAAGTTGTTTGTAGTGGGAATCTGGTTTGAATTCCCTGTCTGCCATTCCCCATTGGAGAATTTCTTGGAAGATTTGATGGGTTAGAACAAACTGTTCTATGCAAGCCACTCTTGGAGGTTTGCTGTTGAAACCCATCTTGGAAGGTGTAGAAAGGTTCATTTTGCCATGTATTATGACTTTGAACAACTTCAACTTCTCTCTTTTCCAGGCCTCTATTCCAACTGATGGTTGTTTCTCTTTGTAAGGAATAATCCCTTGGAAATCCAAAGTCTTTGGAATGAGGTGGTATCATTTCTGATTTGTAAAGTGAGAGTTTCAGCTAGTTGATTGAATCCTTCTGTTAGGAATTTATAAGTCACTTTGGACAAGCTATTATTGAAAATATCAATAATAAATATCAATCAACTCTCCCCAATATATACTCTGTATATATTAAAAAGATTCATAATAAAAGATGGTTTGTATCTTATTATGAAGTATTATTATTGAAATTATCAATAATAATGATAATAATCAATTTTTCACGCCAATTTGGGTAAAAAAGTGAATTATAAGAGTTTTTCTGTAAGAAAAATTCAAACAATATATACTTTGTATATATCATGAAAAGAAGATCAATAATAAAATATGATTTGTATTTTATTATTGAGTATTATTATTGAAATTATCAATAATAATGATAATAATCAATTTTTCACGCCAATTTGGGTGAAAAAATAAATTATCAGAGTTTTTCTGTAAGAAAAATTCAAATAATATATACTTTGTATATATTATGAAAAAAAACAATAATAAAATATGGTTTTTATTTTATTATGAAGTATTATTATTGGTATTATCAATAATAATGATAATAATCAGTTTTTCACGCCAATTTGGGTGAAAAAAAAGAATTATCAGAGTTTTTCTTCAAGAAAAATTCAAATAATATACTTTGTATATCTTATGAAAAAAAAACAATAATAAAATATGGTTTTTATTTTATTATGAAGTATAATTATTGGTATTATCAATAATGATGATAATAATCAATTTTTCACGCCAATTTGGGTGACAAAATGAATTATCAGAGTTTTTCTTCAAGAAAAATTCAAATAATATATACTTTGTATATATTATGAAAAAAAAACAATAATAAAATATGGTTTTTATTTTATTATAAAAAGAGGATATTTTATAAATATAAATTATATATTTATAGCTCTTCAAAAAATGAAAAAATATTATTTTTCAAAAAAGGATATGTAGACAGTTTTTTTATTTTTTTTTATTTTTTTTTTATGTTTTTAATATATTTTTTTTGAGTAAAAAAAAATCAGAATAGAGAAAAACCACGAAATGAATCCCCTTCAGGGCTTCTTATGGTTTAAAAAAAAGTGAAAATAAGCAAGAAAACAAATAAAATAACTTTAAAAGGCATGCAAATTAGCTAAAAATAGTGAAAACAAGCTAGAATTTTGTCTAAAATAGGTAAAAAAACCTGGCCAGGCCCCCAAAATGTCAGGGTGACTCTATGATATAGCTTCAGAAAGATAATAAAAGCTATAACTCTGAGTGTGACACGAAAATAATGATTATATTTAGAGTGAGAATATGAGTGAAAAGGGCTATACTAAAATAATTTAGTGATGGTGAGTACTGCTGATAGCCCTGGGTGCAGTGTTTGCCTGTTGGTTTACAATAGCAAGCCCTACAATACTTACTTTAAAGTATACCTGTTAAATTCTAAGAGTATCACTTCCTTTTTAAGAAGTTATACCACGTAAGAATATCAAGAACAGGATGCTGGATTTGCTTCCTGGTGAGGCAAAGCCTCCTTTTATCTTGTTCTGGGGTAGTGGGAGGTGGTTTACCTCTGCACACGACCACAGAGTGAAAATTTTCACTACTGTGGGCTGGTTTGTGGTTCTATACACTCAATACAGGCTAGTATTGGGTTGAAATGTGGTTTTAGAACCACAAGTAGTCAGTTTTACCCTATACGGGGTGAAAATTTTCACCAATGGACTTTACAGGTGTATTCTGGTGCTCCTGACGCGTCAGAAACTGTACAGAACCTGTATGGACCTCTGTATTTGACTTAGTTATGAGGTATTGAAGTATAAATAAGCTTCAGCGTCTGTTTGACACCTCATAATCAGAGTACAACTGTATCCTGTCATAATACAGCTGTGTTGGCCATATTGTGGGATTATAACCTTCAGACAGCCATAACTCTGTCAGTTGTTGAGATATCATGCTCAAAGTTGGTTCATTGGATAGCCCCGTATGAGCTCTACACAATGATACCCAATTTGGTATGGTTATCATTAAATATGACAAAGTTATCCCATGTACAAGGTTTTTTGTACATAGGCGTGGTTTGGGCAAAAAGCTGTATTGAGCTTGTTTGCCTCATAACTTCTGTTATAGTTGAGATATGAAGAAGTGAATGGCACCATCAGATAGCCCTGATTGTGCTCTTTCCAAAGAGACCCCACTTCAAGTATCCCACACTAAAACTGTAGAAGTTAGATGAGAGGTGAATGTTTTGTTCACCCTTATTTGGCCTGAATTTGACCATAACTCAAGTAATACTGGTGCTAGCTCAGTTTGGCTGGTACCATTGGATAGCCCTGGCTTAGAGCTTCATTTTGAGTACCCATTTGATGGGGTTAAGCCTCTCCTTCTAGTTTTTAGATGAGAGGTGAAAATTAAGGTTTATGCTCAGCAATAACTTTGAGCAGGAATAACTTTGTTATTTCTTGTCCTATGGTGATGGGACTTATATTTTCAGAAAGGGGTGAGTTTCCTCCTTCTTTTGATACCTTTTGAGCTGATTTGGCTCAGTTCCATGTTTTGGTGGTATCTTGGCTATACCATTGATTTATGGTATATTGGCTGTCATGCTTGTGCTCTGGTTTTGAGTCACAGGCTGACAAAAACAGTGAAGATAATTGAACACAGCATGATCTTCACTCAGGATTTTTTCTGGATGTGAAATTTACCTGATGGTTGGGCAAGCTGGTTTTGAGGCCTTTTTACAACAATCCTCAAGACTATTCTTCCTCCCACAATAGCCAAACAAGCCCTCCTTTACCCTTCTTTCTTTTTCAGAACCCATAAACTTGAACTCCCTATTCAGACAAGAAGAATGGGGCTTGTCCCCTTTTAAAAATGAAAATTCTTGTTCTTCTTTTGATTCAAACTTGTAGAATTTTCAGGATGAGAAGACACTGACTTTGAGGCTTCAGGCTTTTTCTCTTTAAAATGACTCTTCTCCTTTTCCTCTAATGGTACCTGGTATCAAGCTCAAGGCTAATGTTCATTAAGTCTTGAAGAGAATAAACTCTTGAAGGATGGGAAGCCAATACCTCCCTGAAATAATGGATGAGAGCTCTTTCACCCCAATCTACAATTGTTGAAACTAGACCTCTCAGATCAGCAATGGATAACAATGCATGTCCACCTTCTTTAATTCTTAAGGCATCCAGCTATGCTTCAGATTCTCTGACTTCATTTGGGGCTCAAAATGAAGTAAAGAGTTGAGATTAAAATAATGCCCAATTATTAAGAATTTATTCTGCATCTTGATTGGTGAGATTAGAAAGATAAAGCTCAATTCATTTTGCAGCCCTGATAATGAGAAATGAAGTGGCATAAAGAACTTTCTTCATTTCTTCAGAAATTATTTTCTGATAATTTTGGAAGATATGCTGACAAGAATAAATGAAGCTTTTGACTTTGAATGTTTGAGTCCCATGAAAGAATTCTGGTGCGTTCATAGATGGAGTCTTTACGTTTGGTGGTATTGAGGCTTCAAAGCATGAAGCTGCTTTAACATTGACCATAATGTGGGTCATCTTCTGCATTATGGCCAATAAGGATGATGCAGGTTGATGAAAGACAGGCTGATTAGACTGGGCTAGAGTTGGCCCACCAGTACCTTGAGATTCCCCCACAGGAGCAGGAACACATTCAGTACCATCAGATGCTTCCTCTTCCACAGAATTCTCCTCCTCCTCTTCCCCAGGACCTTTGAAAGTGGTCCTTAAAATTCCTGGAAAGCTGCTAACTAATCCTGAAAATGAACTTGATCTTCTTGGCCCTCTTACTTCCTTCCTGGATGGTGCTGCTCCTTCCAAATCTGGTCCTCTGTGTAAGTGGTCCCTCAGTTGAGGAACTGCTGGAGTCCAATCAAGAGGAGCTCTTGGAGTTTGAGGAAGAACAGCTTGAGCTCATTCCTGAAATCATGTCTGCCTTGCAGGAGGTGAGTGTTGGAAAGGAATGATTTTAAGGATAAAATGATATAAACTGAATAAAAATCAAAATTGAAAGTGAAAGACTTGAGGTAATTAAGAAGGAAATCTTGAATTCAAAATCAAAATAAAAACTTCAGGTAAATCAATAAATAAAATGTCAACTAAAATATTGAGGTCAATAAGTCAATATATCAAATGAATCAAAGTAAAAATCTTGCAGAAAAATCAATCAATCAAATTCATTATTGAGGGAAAAATAAATCCATTTCAAAAATATTGATGTGAAAATAAACAGGATCAATCAATCCTCACGTCAATCCATTTTATAGAAGTAAATATCAATTTTATGTCAAATGCATCAATCAAATCAAATCAAGTGAGTTATCATTTAAAAGTGAAAATTCTTGAATAATGAATCAAAATAAATTTTGATGTGAAGAATATGTCTGAATAATTTTGATGAAATATTTGAAAAACAAATGAACATAAGACCCCAATTATTGGTGAAATTAATTTGATTATTTGAATGAAGAATTTAAAAGAGAAACAAAAATGAAAATGGGTCAGCTCTCAATTTTGAAGAATGAAGAAAGAATGAGAGAAAATTGAGAAGTGATGATGAATCATGAAGTTCATAAGCATGAAAGAGTCAAAATTTCAATGAAATGAGTGAATCAAATGATCAAAAAAAGGAATTAACATAATGAAAAGAAATTATGAGTTAGCTAATATAACATCACAGGGGCTCTTGTGGAAAACAAGAGTGGCCTGGCACTCAGTAATAAGGGAGATAACTTGGAAGACTCCAAAGATTGAAGAAGATAAAATAAAAGAATAAAATTGCTTTAAGATGATATACAAGTAAAAGATGAGATGCAATAAGAGAAGAAGAAGCCAAATGGCCAAAGTGCCAACCAAGTAATTCCTTAATCACTTTTTCAACCTTCCAGAATGAACAATGTAATTAGTAAAGGATATGACCACCAATATCAACTGACAGGCAAAGAAAGGAAAAGAAAGTTGCTGAATGACTGAGTTGATAATATACGTATTTACTCAACAAAATGGAAATATAAAGAAAGATAAAATAAAATCAAAATAAATTAATTGCCTGAGGAAAAAGCCCTTAGGGTCAAGGGAGGCTGGTATATGTGAAACATGGAGAGCTTGACTCCTTCAGGCTGACAGCTTATCTGTATTGAATCCTGGAAGCTGTATTGATTGTCTGAGGGAGTGTATAACTTGCCAAAATGAGAATTGAACTGGGTTGAATGATCCTCTCATGGTGTATGATTGGGAATACAGGTCTTGATGATGGCTCCAGGATTCATTGAATTAATGTGGTGGCCAAGGTGGATTGATGGAGTATTGACACTTGGAAAATTGTTTTGGAACTGCCTCTTGAATATCCCTTGAGAATGAACTTCCAGTATTCCCCTGGAGGAATACTATTAATGAGGATACCCAATGACTTCTTGATGGCATAATTGGTATTTGATAGTAACACTTGTCCTTGAGCCTTTATGAATCCTCTGGATGACATGATGCCTTGATGACTTATGGAATGTTGGAATAACCATCTGATATGGGCACCATTGCATTGATGTTGAGAAAGATGCTTTATGTTGTATAGCACCATTTATGGCACTTTTGGTTATTGAAGGATGAAAGTGGAGAAAGGTCTTTGAAAAGATTCCAGGGGGATCATTCATGAAAGCTGGGTTTTGGGTGGCTTCAGGGGTTTCATAGTGTTCTGCAGTATTTTGGCCATTTCTGGGTTTTTGCTCAAATACAGCTTATACAGTCTTAAACCTGTATTTTCACAAAGTGCCCAAAATGAACAAATATTTCATTTAAGCCCCAAATGGCCCCATTTGAGCATATTTCCCACCATACAATGAGGAAAACAGCGTAAATTGGCTAAATGCGCGAAAGTGTGCATAGTGTGTAATTCTGTATTTGAAGCTTAAAAAGAGAAATACAGGCTTTTGGGCTGTATTTCCCTCTTTTAATGGAAAATAACAAAAGTTTCCCAAAAGCAGATCATGGCAAGGAAGGGCCCGATGATGATGAAGGGGCAAAGTTGGCCCCAGATGGTGAAATGGCCATAAAAGGCCAAGAAAGATGAAATGGCCAATTCAGCCAGGAATCATGTATATGGAATTGATATGCAATATGGAAGTCCAGGAAGGTTATTGCCATGGGTTTTCAAGATTTAAGGGATTAAAATGGCTGAAAATAGCAAAAATTGCCTAAAACCAGCGCTTTTTTGGTCCAAACCAGGGTTCAATGATGACATAATTTGCTTTTATTTTTTCACAGTGTTTCTTAAGACTGATTAGAGTAAATTATAATTTTGGAGTAAGAAAATTAGTGTCTATAAAAGAACATCTTCTTTGACCCACTTTTCTCTTCATGTTAGAATATTTTACTTTTCTAATTAGTTTAAACATTTTTAAACCAATTGATAAAAGATTCAAGCAACCACTTTTATGTCATTTTATAGCTTCTAACTATTTGAAAAAATCATCATGATCATTTTCTGTAACTCTTATAATAATCTTTAACCTTGAACCACCCCATAAGTGAATTAAAGCATCTTTCATCACTGTAAATGTTTTCACTTTGTTTCTTAATTCACTTTTGTCACTTTTGGGTGTGTTTTTCTCTTTAATATGCTCTTTAATGACTTTTCTTTTATATTAATTGCCCACATCTCTTTCCTCAATTAATTTCAATTGAAATTGCTCTTGAAAAAGTTTCTTTTGTAGCCTTAAATATCTCTAGTAGAGTATTTTTGGATAAATTTTTATTATTGGTAAAAAATAAATGTTCAAAATATTCTTTTATACTAACAAAGCTATGAAAAATGGATTTGGAGTTTTTCCTCTTAAAAACTTCTAAAATTCGCTATTCTTAATTAAATTTTACCTTATACAAATTTCAAGGACATGAAAATTACTTTATTCTTAATCAAAGTTCCATATCCACACCTTAAATATGGGAGCCAAGATGTGATACATTACCTGTGAAATACTTTTTACCTTCTTTTAATTTTGTTCTTATATTGTAAAATTCAAAAATACATAAAAAATACTTATACTTCAAAAAATCATAAAAAATAAACGTTTTTTCCTATTAAAAGTGAGGCTTTATTATTTATTTCTCTTTTTAATTATTACTTTTTTTAATTAAATTTTGGTTTCTGACAATTTGATAAGACAAGAAAACATTGAAACAGAATCAACAGCTCCTAGTATGATTCTTGCCAGTAATTTTGATTGTGACCATAATAGAAATGCTATTATAGCTCAGAATAATCAAAAAAAGCCAATTTCCTCCAAGCCAATCGATTTGGAAATACATAATACCCTAAACAAGGCAAACAATTTGTCCAATACTAAGTTTTTTGCCATAAAAATAAAATTTTATGCTTTTTAATCACAATTATGCCTTCAAAAAGATAGGGAGAAAGCTATAGCCCCTCAAGAAGCTCCCAAAAAGGTTATAGACATGATTATGGCAGAAGCCAATAAGATACGGAAGGAAAAGGGTCAGTAAATGAATCCCAAACTGAAAAAACATGCCATTCTGAAGCTGATAAAACAGTTTTACCTTCAAACAGAGCAGACAAGGCCACAGAAAGCTTCAGTGGACATACATAAAGCCAGCCATAAGGCTTACAACAATGCCTTTCAGCACAAAGAGTACCAGATTCTTGTATATATGTGGAAAAACTTCATGAAATATTACCTGACTGTGAGAAAATTGCTGGGCCATCCCAAGACTTGAAAGCTACTTAATTGATGGTATCCATTGATGAATAAGAAAAATATGATTCTTTGAACAGCAGAATCCAGGAAAAAAACCCCTCCACCACCCAAAAAGGTTTCAAAACCAGCCCCAGTAGTCAGCAGCAGCAGTTCTAACATGAGAAAGAAACCACAAGCTCAGAAAAAAGGCAAAGGCAAAGCACCAGCCATAAAGCCATACAGACAGGGCTACAGGATGCAACGCAAATTGTGTTTCAGATGGCCAGAACCATGATGGAATTAAAGAAAAAGGAGGAAGCCAGATTAAAATATCAGAAATGATTCCTGAAATTATAGATGGAACTCCAAACTTGTATATAGCTATGAATGATTTAAAATGTCATATTTCTGATAAGAAATCAACAATTTGTAAAAATTGTAAGACAAATAATTTAAATTCAAGCCAGAGAAATGAAACAATTATGTATTTCAAAAAATTTTAAGAACAGTTAAAACTTCAAATAATTCCAGTGCATTTGGAAATAAAATTAATGAACAATCTGCCATTATAAAAGAATTAACAGATATATATTTCAAATGAAATATTGATGACATAATTGAAACAGAAATAAAAAAGCCATAAGTCTTATAAAAGCAGCACATAAACAAGTCCTTGATGATATCTCAAGCTCATTTACTGAAGTAAAGACATATACCATTGAATTGAAAAAGTGTTTTGACACCTCACAAGAGGAATTATCAAAATTGACAATGAAATTGAATCAAGTCATTTCTGACAATACTAGACAAATGGAATTATGGCAAGAAATGAAAATTGAAGAAGAAATGTATAAAATTGAGTTAATCAATTTAATACAAGGCTTTAAACATGAATTAAGAAATTCCCAAAGGTGTAGCAATAGTAAAATGAATGAAATTGAACAATTACTGCACAGCTTACCAAGAATTTCTAAACCTCTTAATCAAAATGAGGGTACAAGAAATTCTAACCCACAAGTATTGGATTCAGAAAATTCACAATTAAAGAATCAATTTTCACTTCCTTTCATAACTTGGAACCCTCAAGGGGCAAAGAACTTTTGAAAAAAGTACCAAAAACTAAATAATGGCCTCAATTAAGTGGCAAAGGAGAATATTACCATATGTAATTAATAAGAGGTATTGACATGATTGAAAAAGACTTTGAATTACCAGAAATATTGGTAACAGAAATATCCAACACCTTTTTCACCAAATCAGCTCATAGATGGTATATCAAATTAAGACAAGCACATGAACACCAAAGCTGGACTTGATGGAAAACCCACATTATTGATAAATTGGCCAATGATTCTTGGATATTTGAAGTGAAAACAGACTTTGAATCTTTTAAATTTGATTCTGACAAAGACAAACACATACCATGGTTTTTCCAACAGAAAGACAGGTTAACAGCATTATATTCTAAAATTTCAGAATTTATGATTCACAGAAACATTCTAATACAATGTGGAGGTGACATAGAGCATTCTGTAAAAAGAAGGACTATGAAACTATCTTCTGCAGATGATATCATACAATATTAGAAGAAGTAACCACCAGGACCAGGATTGGTTCTAGTAGAGTGAATATTAAAACAAGGTTTAATACACCTTGGAAAGATTCTGTGTACAAAAGTCCCAAAGAAAATCCTAATAAGATGAAATATAAATTTGCAGATACTATCAGAAAGTGCCATATCTTCCAAAGCACCACACATTGAGATAAGAAATTTTCAAAAAAGGGAAAAATCAATGAAATTGATATTGATAATAAACCTCATTTTGAAAAAGATGTAAATAAAGAAAATACAGATGATAAATAATGAATATTTTCTGAATATTCAAAGGATATAGAAAATATTAATTTGAAATTTGACATCATGGAATATGATTCAAAATTGCCACAATTGAGCAATAGTCAACTTGATTTGTCAAAAATCTAAGATGCACATCTTATGAAAACCAAACCAAACAGGGGAGAGGTTTACACATCTGGTGAGTTCTGTATAACAGAAGTAGTGATGAATAACAAAACTACTAAACTCTTACTTGTCCCAGGAGCCTTCTGCTATGTGTTGGAAAATCCTTTCTCAAGAACTGTGTACCAAATTTTGAAGATCAATTACTACCAATTGATGGCATGAAAAAAAGTGCAAGTAATCCAATGAAGGGATTGTGCATATTTACACATATCAATGGAAATTAAAGAATTACTGTTCAGCTTTTAATTATGCAAAACTGCTCTAGCACCCATTTCATATTGGTAAATTAACAGTTAATCATGTATAGCATAGATTCAAATAACAATAAGGACATATAATTGGCTTTTGGGGACAATGAGCGCCAAAAAGTTTCCTTCTTACATTTTAAAAAAAATTAGAGTAAATAAAGTATCACCAGTCAGCTTATAAATAGAGAAATATAAAATACAACAGATGAATGAAGCTGAATTAAGTCTTGATCTTACTGATATACAGGAAAGTGATCTCTCTACCCTCCTATATGAACCCAAAAAAGCATTTGCAACAGATAAAGAACCGTTGGGTGTAATTATTGGTAATGAATATTATACTATTTCGAACATTGAGAGAACTTATCAACCACTCTCGAGAAGGCCTGCATACCACAAAGCCCAAAATCAAGAGAAGACCTTGAGCTTTGCACTAAAGAATTCCTGGACCTTGGTGTAATAAGAAAGGTTTCCCACAATGAGGAGGTAGAAATAATCACACCAGTAATAATGGCATGGCATAAGAAAAAATACACAATGGTTGGGGACTTTAGAGCTCTCAACACTTAAACTTTTCCAGACAGGTATCCCATACCAAAGATTCAAATTGACCTCACTCAAATATCTCAAGAAGTGTACATGAGAACTATGGATGTCCTTAAAGGATTCCATCACAATGTAGTGACACAAAGAGAAAGAAAATATTTGAGAATTATTTTTCATTTTGGAGTGAATGAACATTTAAGGAGGCCTTTTGGTATCAAAAAGGAAGCTTCAAACTTTCAAAGGATTATTAACAAAATATTCCCTGGAGAAATTTCAGAAGGATGGTTAATCATTTTCATTGATGAAATTATTTTCTTTTCTAAGACTTGAGTGAAAATATGTGCAGATTATCCAGAGTTTTGGGAAAACTACAATCTGTAAACATGAAAATTTCTTTTAAGAAATGTCATTTTAAGTTTAAAGAACACAAATCCCTAGGACATTTAGTATATGGTCTATCCCTTTGAATTGACAAAATAAAAGTTGCAGAAGTACTACTGAAACCTATTCCTCAGAACATGAAGGAAATGCAGTCATTTTTGGGAATTGCAGGATACTACAGCCAGAAAATTAAAGACTTTGAATCCATAAAAAGACCTCTTTGTAAGATGTGTGAAAAGGACACAGTATTTGAAATGACTGTTGACAGAGTCAAAGCCTTTGATTTCATGATACAAGCCTTAACAACTGTTTCACTTTTACTGATGCCAGATTTTAAGCTTCCATTTAAGCTTTACTTTGATGCATCAGGAGATGAACTAGGAGCTGAAACTCATCAAGTCCAGATTATTAATGAGAAACCTGTGGAAGAACCTATATGTTTCATATCCAGGAAAATAAAACCTACCAAAGCCAGATATGGAGCAAGTCAAATGGAATGTTTATGCCTTTCCTGGGCCTTGGAGAAACTTAACTAATTTCTTGAAGGATGTATTTTTGAAGTTATAACATATTGTACTGCTGTTAAATAACTTCTAAACATGAAAACACCCAGCAGACAAATCCTCAGATGGAAAATAAGCTTACAAGAATATAGGGGTAATATGTACATTGTACACAAGGATGTAAATATTCACAAAAATGCAGATGGACTAAGCAGATGGCCATTACCAAATGAAAATTACAATCCTGCTTATGGGACAGAAGAAGTTTCCCCAAAAATCCCAATAGAAGGAATAAGTGTTAAAGACATGAACACTACCTTTTTTTAGGAATTGAGGAACAGCAATACTCAGGATAAGAATTTGAGCATCCTATTACAATTACTTACTAAGGACTATAAAGATAACTCCTTGATACAGGCCTTGGATTAAATATGGAAGAAGTCATATGATTAAGGAGTATTCTATTTACTTGATGGCATAATCTACCATAGAACCAAACACACATGTGTAGTGACAGTTGTGGAAAGATGCTTAATCAATCTTGTATCGAAAGAATGCCATGACAGTCCCTTCTCAGGACACCTATCTGAGCACAGAACAAGGAAGAAAATCAATACCTGAATATGGTGGCCAATATGGAAAAAAGATGTTTCAAAATATTGCAAAACCTGTGACAGATGTCAAAAGGCAAATAAATATACTGGAAAAATACCTGGAAATATGATCAAAATCCAAAAACCCAGTGGACCTTGAGAAATTTCCACATTGATTGGTTAACTGGCCTACTGTCACAGCCATGGAAATCCACCCTCTTGGACCTCATTATGGAATATCCATTCCATATCCAATATATGGAAATTTGTCCATATACATAATCATTGGCCGAATTGGTCATTGTCATGTTTTATGGCCTTAATGGTCATTTTATCATCTGGGGCCAACTAGGCCCCTTCACCATCATAAAGCCATTCTAGGCTGTCTCTTTGCTTTTGGGAATCTTGGGTATTTTCCATACAACAGGGAAAATACAGCCAAGAAGCCTGTATTTGGCTTTTTAAGCTATAAATACAGTTTGCGCACTTTTGCACATTTGGCTGTATTAAGGTATTTAGGCCATATTTCTCATGTATTATGTGAAATATGCCCAAAAGGTCATATCAGGACTTTTGGGGCTAAACTGCCAGATTTGTGCATTTTGTGCACTTTTGCGCATTTTTGTGCACTTTGACGTAAATACAGCTTTAAAGCTTTATTATCTGTATTTAGCCAAAAACCCAAAAATGGCCAAATCACTCAAAAGACACTTTCTAACCTCTGAAGCCTTCTAAAACACAAATTTAATTCATACCCTCCTGACATCACCTCAAAAGACCTTTGACCCATTTCAACCTTCAATAACCAAAAGTGCCATATATGGTGTTATACACCATTATGCATCTTTTTTCAGCAGCAATCCAATGGTGGCAATCTAAAATGGTTATTTCCACTTTTCAACAGGTCATCAAGGCGCACCTTCCAGAGGATTCATCAAGGCTCAAGGGCAAGTGTCATAATCTCAAATACCAATGACGCCATCAAGCAATCAATGGTGATTCTCACTCACAGTATTCCTCCAAGGGAATACTGGCTGTTCATTCTCAAGGGATATTCAAAAGGCAGTTCCAAAAAAAGCTGTCAAGTGTCAATGCTCCATCAATCCAACTTGGCAACCAGATTCATTTCAATACAGTCTGGATTCATCAAGACCTGTATTTCATTCATAAATCATGGGAAAATAATTCAACCCAGTTCATTTCCCGATCCGGCAAGGTATAAAATTCATCAGACAATCAATACAGCTTCCAGTATTAAATACAGCCCAGCTGCCAGCCTAAAGGAGTCAAGCTCTCAACCTTTCACATATATCAGCCTCCTTTGACCCTGGGGGGTTTTCCCCCAGCTAATTAGTATATTTTGATTTTATTTTATCTTTATTTATCTTATAATTTTCTTAAGTGAATACTAATATTATCAATTCAGTCATTTAGCACCTTTTCTCTTTTCTTTCTTCGCCTGTCAATGGATATTTGGTGTTCATATCCTTACTAATTCCATTGTTCATTTTGGCAGGTTGAAACAGTGATTAAGGAATTACTTGGTTGGGTCTTTGGCCAATTGACTTCCTATTTCTCTTATTGCATTTCATCTTCGTACTTGCATTCTTCTTGGAGAAGTTAAACTCTTTATTTTTATTTTCTTCATTCTTTTGGAGTCTTCCAAGTGAGTTCCCTGATTGCTGAGTGCCAGGCCACTCTTGTTTTTCTGTCCAAGAGCCCCTGTGACACCTACCACCAGG
This sequence comes from Austropuccinia psidii, assembly GCA_023105745.1. Lineage (NCBI taxonomy): Eukaryota > Fungi > Basidiomycota > Pucciniomycetes > Pucciniales > Sphaerophragmiaceae > Austropuccinia > Austropuccinia psidii. The sequence goes on from JALGQZ010000004.1 coordinate 57,246,951, forward strand.
AGGTGATAGCAGCTATAATTCCTATCTAGTTATTGTTGACAGGTTCAGTAAGACTCCAATATTTTTTCCATGTCACAAAGATGACACATCCATAGATACAGACAGCTCTTCTGATATGAAATAGAGTAATATAATGGATTGGAATATTTAAAAAAATTATGAGTGACAGAGATCCCAAATTTACCTCAGCACTATGAAAAAACCTTCACCAACTATTTGGAACAAAGTTATCCTTCCCTACAGCTTACCACCCACAAACTGATGATCTAGCTGAAAGAATGACCCACAATTTGGAAGAAATGGTGAAAAGACTTTGTTGATATGGCCTAGAGCTCAAATATTGTGATGGATTCACCAATTGTTCATGTGACCTTCTGCCTGAAATATAATTAACATATGAAACCTCTATTCATTCCAGTACCACTTAGACTCCTGATATTGTAGAAAAAGGATGGAATCCAAGTTTACCCCAAGATTCCTTAAGGAAAGACTTGGTTTAAATAAATCACACATATTCTAGCTTTGAAGGAATACTAGAAACATCTAGAAAGCATGCATTAAGGTGCATAGAGGACTCATTTTCATATGACAAAGACAAATGCAACAATTCACATGCCACTCCAGACTTCAAAGTAGGAGATTTAGTACTTGTATCTACCACTAAATTCAATAAAATCAAGGGATGTAAAAAGATCAAAGATTCCTTTTCAAGACCTCCATGTGGAAAATACTTTTGAAGTAGAATTATCTGAGGAGCTTAGTAATAAGCATCCTACATTTCCAGTGAGCTTGATAGAGCCTTACAGATCCGAAGACACTAAAACATTCCCCTTAAGGAATGGAGCTCCACAGAATATACCTCCTGTTTAATCCTCTAGTACTAATAAAATTAACAAAGATCTCAAAGAGAGGAAATACCTTGTCAGGTACAGTGACCCAACTTGTGAGCTTCAATGGTTAGAAGAAAAAGACATACCTGAGGCTAAAAAACCTATCAGAAGGTTAAAAAACACTAGAAATAGCCATATTCAAAAGTAGTATGCTTTGTTAGGAGGAGGTAATGTGAGCCTTAAACGTATTTTCATATACCTAAAGAGCCACAAAGAACAGAATTGTGAGCCTTGAGGTATATCTTACATACCCAAATAGACCACAATGAGCTTTAAAATAAATTCTGAAATATGCATAACCCATAAGCTATGAATATATTCAAAATTCATCATTTTTGATTTCAGAAAAAATGAATAACTTATTTGGGAGTAAGTAAATCCATGGATTTAAGGCCAGATTTGGACTCTACACAAATATTTACTCAGGGTAGCTCTATAGAGTGAATAAGATTAAATTAACTCTATGAAGTGGTAAGATGGAAAATACATCAATACCACATAAAAGAATTGTGAAAAGGTTTGTTTTTCTCAATTTCACGCCACAACAATGGGAATGTGAGAAATCCCATTTTACATATAAACTAAGAATAATGTTATGCATGTTTTTGGAACTTAATATTATGGAATTCTTACATACAGTTTTGATACACCCATGGTGGATATCAGTCTTGAAGCCTGAATTTCTATTTTTGAGTTGAAAATAGCTAAGGGAGACAAAAGACATCAAAGAGAGCCAGGGTACCCAAATTCTGACGCCTATGAGGTGTGGATATCTCTAAAGCTTGGATTCATGGCTGATCATGGCCCAATTAGTATACTAAAACCTTTTGGGAACCTAGTTACCAAGTTAAAATCTTATTAAATAATAAGAAAATTGCAAACAAGCTACTATTTTGATTTTACAGAGAGGTAAAGATCAACTTAGACTCCTGTAACCATGTCAATTATTAACTATTTTCCATGAATAAATCTTAAAAGATTAATTAAAGCCCTTTATGGACTAGTATTAATTGATTTACCTCATAGCAACCTGCCATACTGTGCCATTTGCAGTTCTAAATAGAAATGAGGTGAAAAATTCAAAATTTATTAAAAATACAATTCCTAATAAATATTTCTGAAAATTTCAGAACAGATTGAGAATAATATGATTCATAAGTAAACCAAAAAGAATTATGGTATCATAAGTAAAACTAAATGTTTTACCAACAGTCCATTTTTGATGATTCCACATGAAATACTGAATCTTCAAAAATTCACAGAGAATATAACATGTAATGAAATTTCCAATAGCATTGATACCTTTGATAAGTCAATTTCCTTTTTGAAATAAAAGAAGATTTACAGTTCTTACTTTTTTATTCTTAACCATAAATGGGTTTGTAGTCACGTAAAAGCATTAATTAAGTAATTATGATAATCTTATGTGACAATAAATGATGCAATCAATAATCCAAAAAGGACATTTGTTTTCTCAATCATTTGTTTCTACGTTTTTTCCATAGAATGCCTCTGTGAGCTGTCTTTTACTTAAAAGCAGCTTCCTCATTCTGTTTTTTCCCAATTATATTTTTGTTACCAACAAGTAATTATTAGTTAAAGCTTTTCTTAAGTGTTTCATTCTTTCAAAATCAATCAAGAAAGACGTGAAATAATAGAAATCAATCATATATAGCTGTAATACTGTTTCAAAATAAATTTTGAACCCATAAATCCACAATTTGTCTGCCAAATATCTCTACCATATTTGTTTCAAGGTTCATTGAATATTAGTGAGTGGTTTATTATTAATTCTTCAAATTTTTCCCTATTATTTGTTTTCTTCAAGAATTATATTTATAATTATTCTTGTAAAAGACAATTATATAAATAAATAAATTTATTATTTGAATAAAGAAGTTTTATTATTTAAATACTTCTTGTAATTGATTCTTGTAGACAATTGATGCTTACTATTATATTGACTAGTAGTGTATAAAAAGTAAAATAAATAAATATATAATTAATTTTTTTTATTGTGGTTATAATAATATTATTATTATGTTTCATAAGAACAGTAATAGTAATGTTGTTTAATAGTAGTATTATCATCAATTTCATAGGTACATCTTACATTTGGGGGACTGGCCATGTCTTCGAACCTTAGACCCTTAATTAATATATTTTTAAGCTCTAAAATATATCAATTTTAGTTTGGAGTTGTCTTCAAAATATTTTTCATTGAGGAGTTTGGTTTAATTTTATAATTTTTTTGCACATGGTTTTTTCACATCCAAAAACTTATAAAGTTATTCTTTGAGTTACTCTGAATTAGTTTTGAATCAAAATCTTAAACCTTAATTTTTTTCTGTAAAAGGAATTATTTTCTTTAATATTAAGAAATAAAAACTTATAAACAATCTTGAAAATATTCTAAAAATAAAAAAATAATAATTTTTCTTTTATTAATTTTTCTCTCTAGTGTCTTTAATCAAGTATAGTTCAGCTGGTAATAAGCTCAGTAAGAGATATATTAATAGTACAAAATCTTCAAAAGCAGAATATGAAGAAAGCATTGAAGTGCAAATTGCAAAAAGAGGCACTTTATTTAGAGAATAGCAAGCCAAACAACCGCCAAAAGGTGTGTGTTTTCTGTCTTTATCTTTTCTTTTCTCTTAAATTGACTTGAAAATGGTGCATACCAGAAATGGAAGCAAATATTCAGTCCAACTGGATGAATCTAGACAAGGAAGAGGAAAGATAAAGGCCAGATATGGCAAGTCTTCCTCAAGAAAGACATGTCTGGAGGATGGCAGAGTTTCCCCCATCCCCCAAGGTCTGTGCCTAAGAGCTTTTATGTTCAATCTGAGCCTGAACTGCATCAAGGTAATATTTTAGGGGCTGAACCATTTCCAAGTGGCAGCCATAGAAATATATCAGTCCCAGTACAAAAGCTGGTACAGAGAAGCCAAGGAAGAGGAGTGGGAAATATGCCCAAGCCTCTTTCAGGGGGCCATGACCTCCTACTTACACATAAAGAGATTTCTGGGTCAGGATAATACCATAGAACTATTAGGAGGGTGGAGCCCATTGTCTTGCAAAGACAAGGCAAAAAGATAAATAATTGGTTGAAGAAAGGAAGTATTTTATTCATAGACCAGAATAAGGAGTTGGAAATGACCCAAGCTTTGGAGAAAGATGGCACAGTGGTGTCTACCAGCTCCAAACCAGCTCCAGAGATGTCCAAATATCAGCACAAAAGACCCCCAAAGAAGCAGAAAGGTTCCAAGAACCATCAGGGCAAAGGCAAAGGAAAAGACAATTGGCACAGACCTTACCCACAAGGGTACAGGATCCCCAAATTGGAACCTTCCACAGTGGACAGTGTTTTCAATATGGCCAGAACTCTTATGGAATTCACAGCTAAAGAGCGGGAAAGGATGAACAGGCCTTTTCCCCACAAATAATAGATGAAATATATTTATTTAAATCTAGTATTGATGTAGAAATTGGTAAATTGGATGCAAAATTAAATAAAATAACATCAGTTATCAATGGGCTGAAAAAGAATGACAGAATTTCTTCTGATTGGAATTAATTAACAACTTCCATACTTGACTTAGTTTCCAATACATGTGACAGAATTGAGAGTAAATATCAAATCCAAGATGATGGAATGGAAGATTTTTCCATTGAAAACATTAATGAACAGCTTAAAATTCTAAAATATCATGTTTTGGAAATAGTTTGTAAGGTTTGACTATGAAACAATAAGTAAAAATTACTAATTTATTACTTATTGTACTCTGAATGTCCTTATAATTGAAATAAATAAGATTAAAATAATAATAATAATAAAGAAATATTATTATTGAGGCGTAAAAATATTATATTATTAAATAAATATAATAATATAATTAATATTATATGAAATTATAATATTGTAAATAATATATTAATATAAAATAATTAATATATTATAAAGCTCTTTATTATTGTTACCAACAAATAATAAAGGCGTAAAGAACTGTTTTTTATAGATAAAAAACAATTAATAACAATAATATTACCAATATTAAAGTTATATATTAATATAAATACTATTTATATTAATTAAGGTTTATTAAGAGTAATAATAAGAGAGAAATTATTATAATAAGATGAAATAACCTACTTTTAACACTTAAAATAATAATTTTGAGATATTTTACGCCAAAAGAAAATAATACAACTTTTTTAAATTGTAGTTACAATAAAAATAAAGAAAATTTACTAAATTTCTTGATTTTACGTGGAAATGAGTTTATAGAGAGATTTATGACAAAAACAATTAAAGAATTGATATAATCACACAAAAATAGTGATTAATATTAGGATGGTCTTTGGTCTTTAATAATATAAGAGTTTTATATATAAAGAATAAAGAAATTACCTTTTATTTAATTGATTTAATGTTTTTGAAGCGTCTGGGGGGAAAATAGAGTAACAAGAGCTCTATTTATAGTAAATACCTCCCTCCTAGAGTTCAACAGGCTTCTAGTAGACGTGTACTGATCATATCCACTGGAATTGATCAATATTTTAAGGTTTTGAGATGATTACATCATTATCAAACCATATTACATCATTATTACACCATTATTTAGAGTTATCACTATAACTCTAAAGTTGATGACATCAGAGGCTTGGCAGAACCCCAAATTTCGTGGATTTTATTAGTTTTAATCATAAACTAATATTATTCACCAATTTTATCACTCTTAAGACTGTTAAACTTAAATTAAGGTTACAGTGTGTGATCATAACTGCTCAAATTAAGCTCAAACTTTGATCCTCAATAACTTTTAAGATTTACACGCTACAGCAATTCAGAGAGTGAATTCTGATAGCCTGGCATAACCTTATCATGCTGCCAAGAGCTTTTCATTACATCATCAAAACTCTAATTTTGATGATTTTTCTTGTAAGTCATCTTTTCTGTCGAAATTCAAAATTTTAAACTTCAAACCTTGATTTCAGGGGGTTATACCCTGAATTTAATAATAAAAATTACATCATTCTTCACGAATGAACTAGTAGAATCCAACTGTATACTTTTTTTTAAGTTTGGAGCACTTTCACAACAAAGTGGTCAACAGCTCTGTTGATTTTTATCAATATTTCATCATAGGTTTTAACCTTGTTTATAATTTGTAAAATAAAGTTCGTATCTGTGTTCTTACAGTAAATAAGTGGTAACTTTATTTTTGGTTCATCATTATATCATGTATAGCTTAGAAGATATTAGCTATGATCCTTGAATATATGCGTTGACCAAAAAAGTGCATATATTCAGGTTAATTGCTTAAGTATTAACATTGGAAATTAGATTATTAATTGTTTTATGTGTGGATTTTCATGGGGAAGCCACTGGTACAATTTATTTCACATGTTGTTTCATTAGTTCTTGAGATAAATAAGGTTTTATTGTTTTTATAAGGTATTATACCTTATAATTCCTTAAATATTGACTTTACAGATATGCCATAAAAATGGTATATGTGTATTTTTCCATGGGGAATCCAATGGTATAATTCATTTTACATGTTGATTCATTGGTTTTTAAGTTAAACAAATTTTTGTACCAATTTATGGTATTTTTTGTATATTTAAGTAATTATTCTTAATGTATAATTATTCTAAGTAATTTTAATATAATTATATTAAAGGTATAATTCTTCTGAGACTTTTTTGTGACCTTATTGGGTATGTGGTCATATCTCAAAGGCTCACATTCCCTACCACCAAAAAAGATTGTACCACAATCTGATATGTGGGATTAGGGTATCATCCACTGTCCTACCTCTTCATTAGACTTTGTTAGTCTTGAAGCTCAATAATGCTTAACTTTTCTATTTTTCAGGCTTTCTTTCATGTCTGAACCTTCTTAGTAGTTTATCAGCATTTGTTATATCTTTCTCAAGTAGCCATTCATCTTCTTGGGTTGAATTTCTATACCTTACAAGGTATTCCCTTTCTTTTTTGTTTCTTGTCCTTCTTTCTTTAAGGACTTTCACTATTTTCTTTTCTTCTCCTTCTTCCAAGGGGGGAATTTCAAGTGGGGGTTTATTTCTTAGTGGAAAGAACTCCTTGTCACTTGAACTGTAAGGTTTTATTAGACTTACAGGGAAAGCTGGGTGTTTGTTCATTAGTTCACCTGTGAGTTCTAATTGCACAGCATTGGGTCCATGAAGTGCTTTTATCATAAATGGTCCTGCAAAGGAATCTTTCAATTTCTTTGGGCTTTTTATGTTATTGAAATTAAGGGTTGATACTAAAACCAAGTCTCCTATTTTGAAATCAGGTGGCTTATGACTTTTATCCCATCTTTCTTTTGCATATTTAAAAGAATCTTGCATGCATCTGTTTGCATGGTGTCTTGCTTTGTCAAGCATTATCTTGAAATTGCTTGCTGTTGGATGTATATCCACTAAGTCCTTTTTGAGGGTATCATAAGGAAGTCTTGGATTCCAACCTTTCTCTAGCCTTGCTGGTGTTTTGCCAGTAGAAGAATGGATTGATGTCTTATATGCCAGTTCAAGTGCTGGTATTAGTGTACACCAATCATGGGTAAAACCATCAGAATCTTTGAATTCTAGCCCATAAGCACAGAATCTTCTGATCATGTCCTCTAAGGTCTGTATCATTCTTTGATAATGGGAAGGTGCATTTTTTATTCCAAATGGCATTCTTAAGTATTCAAAAATTCCACAATGGACTATTATTCTTAGTAGTTTCTTGGCATTGTCTGTTAAGACATTTTGATGAAAACCCTTAAGAGCATCCATAGCTGTGATGAACTTAGCTTGTGACAATTGGGTCAATGTCTCATGGATTCTGGGTATTGGATATCTGTCTGGAATGGTATAGGTATTCAGGGCTCTGAAGTCTCCTACCATCCTTGATTTTCCATTATGCCAAGTGATAATGACAGGTGTTGTAAGATGTGACTATGAAACTGATGATAATATTACTATTAATCAACAGTACTATGTCTGTTCTTATGAAATATAATAATAAAAATTATTATAACCACAATTAAATAATTATGAAATTATTTCTTTCACGTGTTATACACTACTAGTGATTATAACAGTGAGCAGTAATTGTCTACAAGAATCAATTACAAGAAGAATTTAATAATAAAAACTTCTTTTATTAAAATAATAAAATTATTTTAATATATAATTATCTTTTACAAGAATAATTATAAAGATAATTCTTGAAGAAAACTATTACTAGAGAAAAACTTTAAGAATTAAAGATAAAAGACTCACTAATACTCCAAAGAACTTATTGATAATAAAAGTAGAGAAATTTGACGTGGAATTGTGGATTTAAGGGATCAAAATGATTTATAACAGTATTACAACAATATATAGTTGGATTCTATGATTTCACGTCTTTCTGATTGATTCTGAAAGAATTAAAACACTTAAGAATAGTTGAACTAATACTTACTTGTTGGTAATAAAGATTTAATAAATTGATAAGATGATGATGAAAAAACAGCAAGAAGAGGCTTCTTTTAAGTCAACAACAGCTCACAGAGGCGTGCCATGGAGCAAACTGAAAAACCAGTGAGTGAGAAAACAATAAACCTTTTTGGATTATTGATTGCATCATCTGTTGTCATGTAAGATTATCATAATTACTTAATTGATTCTTTTACGTGACTACCAACCCCAATATGGTTAAGAATAAAAGGAGTAACACTTGTAAATCTTCTTTTATTCTAAAATAATCATTGATTTCTCAAAGTTATCAATGTTATTGCCAATTTCATCACAGGTTGTAATTACTGTGATTTTTTGAAGATTCAGTGTTTCACGTAGAATATCCAAAAATGGACTGTAAGTAAAACTTTTAATTTTACTAGTAAAACTGTAATTCTTTTTGGTTGTACCATAGATAATACAGTTCTCCTTTAGTCCTGAAAGTTTCAGAAAGATTCATTAAGAATTGTATTTTTAATGAATTTTTGAAGGTTTTACCTCATTTCTACGTAGAATTGCAAATAGCAGTGTTTTGCTGGTTGCTATGAGGTAAATCAATGAATATGGGTCCCAAAAGGGTTTTAATTACTCTTTTGGGGTTTATCCATGGAAAGTCATTAGTAATTGACATGGTTACAGGAGTGTAAATAGCTCATTACCTCCTTGGCACGTCAAAATAGCAGGTTATTTGCTATTTTCTGATGTTTTACAGTAGTTGTAACTTGGTAACCAAGTTCCCAAAGAGTTTTAGTTTACCAATTGGGCCAAGATGAGCCATGGATCCATGCTCTGGAGCTATCCACGCCTCTGAGGCCTCAGAAGTTGGGTACCCTGGCTCTCTTTGATGTCTTTTGTCCCCCTTGCCTATTTTTTACGTCAAAATAGTAATTTAAGCTTAAAGTGAGATATCCACTATGGGTGTACCAAAAGTCCATGTAAGAATACCATGATATTAAGTGCTCAAAACATGCATAACACTATTCTTAGTGTATATGTAACATGGGATTTCTCACTTTCCCATTATTTTGGCTAAAAATCAAGAAAAACAAAAATTTTCACGGATCTTTTATGTGGTATTAATGATGTGGTATTGAAGTATTTTCCATTTTACCACCTCAAATACTTAAATTGAGCTTATTCACTCTATGGAGCTACCCTAGGTGAATTTTTGTGTAGAATCCAAATCTGGTCTTAAATCCATGGATTTACTTACTCAATAAAAAGTTATTCATCTTTTCTGAAATTGAAAATGATGAATTTTGGATATATGCATGACTTATGAGTTTTGCATAATTCAAAATTTCTTTTTAAGATAATTGTGGCCTATTTGGGTATGTAAAATATACCTCAAGGCTCACATTCCCTCCCACCAAAAAATAAAATTGTACTACAATTTTATTAGTGGTAAAAAGAATAAGGCCCCAAAGGGGGTTAATGTCCACTGTCCAACCTCTTCACATTACTCAGATCAAGTAATTTAAAGCACATTTATAGACATATTCAGGCTTGTGGCCTTCTTTCATGTCTAAATCTTCTTAAGAGTTTATCTGAGTCAGGTATTTCTGATTCTGCCATCCATTCATCTTCATGTACTGGATTTCTATATCTGACAAGATATTCTCTTTGATTTTTACCCCTAAGTCTCCTTTCTTTAATGACTTTCTTTATCTTTCTGTCTTCATTCTGTTCCACAGGGGGCACAGTTAAAGGAGTTGGGTTCCTTAAAGGAAACAATTCTTTGTCAGCTGGTTGATAAGGTTTTATCAGGCTGACTGGAAATGTGGGGTGTTTATTTTCCAATTCACCACTCAATTCCACTTGAACTGCATTGGTTCCATGTAAGGCAACAATAACAAAAGGTCCTACATAAGAATCTTTAAGTTTCTTTGGGCCTTTGATATTATTAAAATTCAAGGTTGAAATTAGAACTAAGTCCCCTACTTTGAAGTCTGGTACTTTATGACTCTTGTCCCACTTCTGTTTTGCATAATCAAAAGCATCATCCATACTTTGTTTTGCATGGTGTTTTACTTTATCAAGCATTAATTTGAAGCTGGAAGCTGTAGGATGAATGTCAATCAAGTCTTTCCTCAGTGTGTCTGCTGGGAGTCTTGGATTCCATCCTTTTTCTAACATAGCAGGAGTTTGTCCTGTGGAAGAATGGACTGATGTCTTGTATGCCAATTCTAATGCAGGTATCAGAGTGCACCAGTCATGGGTAAAGCCATCTGAGTCTTTAAATTCTAATCCATAAGCACAAAATCTCCTGATCATGTCTTCTAAAGTTTGAATCATCCTCTCTGCTAGCCCATCTGTTTGAGGGTGATATGCTGTAGAGAATGATAACTTAGTCCCAAACAATCTATGAAGATTGGTCCAAAGTGCAGATGTGAACTTGGGGTCTCTGTCACTTATGATATTCTTAAATAACCCTGTATGAGAAATAACTCTACTCCATAAAAGAAGAGCTGTATCCATAGCAGTGTCATCTTTATGACATGGTAAGAATATGGGAGTTTTGCTATATCTGTCTACAATGACTAAACAAGCATTATAACTTTTGTCACCACTTGGAGGAAGTGCTGTGACCCAATCCATGTGAACAACTTCCCAAGGGGATTTTGGTTCTTGAATATGGATCATTAATCCAAATTTCTTGCCTGTACTCCTGTTTGCTTTTTGGCATCTATCACAGGTATGGCAATATTCAATGGTTTCTTTTCTCCAAGATGGCCACCATGCACAGTTCTTCACCTTTTCAAGTGTTCTGTCTTCTGATAGGTGTCCAGAGTAAATGCTATCATGGCATTCATGAAGAATGGTATTGATGAGTAATCTACTACACAATGTCATCACACAAGAATGTTTTGTTCTATGGTAAATAATCCCATCAAACAAGTGAAATCTTCCTTCAGAATAGGAATTTTTCCAAACTTCATCTAGTGTATTGACCAAAGATGTGTCTTTGCAGTCTTTATCCAATAAAGAAGTCAAGATATGGCAATTCTTGTCTTGTTTATAAGACTCTCTGACCTCTTCAAAGAATTCAGTCCCAATATCAGTTATGTTAATCCCTTCAATTGGAATCTGTGGTTCAGCTTCCAAAGGTACATAAGCTGGGTTATCAGGAGTGTTGGCTAAAGCCCATCTACTAAGTCCATCAGCATTTTTGTGAATGTTTCCTGCTTTATGAACTATAGTCATGTTTCCTCTATATTCTTGAATGGCTATTTGCCATCTCAACATATGTCTGTTGGGAGTTTTCATGTTAAGAAGTGATTTCACGGCATTACAGTCAGTTATCACTTCAAAAACACTGCCATCAAGGTAATAGTGTAATTTCTCAAGTGCCCATACCAAACATAAGCACTCCATTTGGCTTGCACCATATCTGGCTTCTGTTGGTTTGATTTGTCTTGAGATATAACAAACTGGTCCTTCTGTAGGTTTGTCATCAATAATTTGGACTTGGTGTAGGGCTGCCCCTAATCCATCCCCACATGCATCAATGTACAATTTAAAAGGAATATTCCAGTCAGGCATGAGGAGTAAAGGTGCTTCTGTAAGGGCTTTCTTTATCTTCTCATAAGCTTTAATTCTTTCCTGTGTCATTTCAAATACAGTCTGTTGATCACAGATTCTATAAAGTGACTTGGCTAGAATTGCAAAATCTTTCAAGTGTTGCCTATAGTAACTAGCAAATCCAAGAAAAGACATCATTTCTTTTTTATTCTGGGGTATTGGCTTAAGCAACACTGCTGCTACTTTATTCTTGTCAATACCCAAGCTCAAACCAGAGACAACATGTCCTAATGCTTTGAGTTCTTCAAAACCAAAATTGCATTTCTTAAGTGAAATTTTCATGTTCACTTCTGCAACTTTATGAAGTACTCTTGCAAGTCTTTCAAGGTGCAAAGACCATGAGTCAGAACATATAATAATATCATCAATATAAATGATAAGCCATCCTTCAGACAATTCTGTGGGGAAGATGGTATTCATCATTCTTTGATAATGAGATGGAGCATTTTTAATGCCAAATGGCATTCTAAGATACTCATAAATACCACAGTGAGTGATAATTCTAAGTAATTTCCTAGCTTTAGGCGTCAAAACATTTTGATGGAAGCCTTTTAATGCGTCCATTGATGTTATATACTTGGCTTTAGACAATTGAGTCAAGGTTTCTTGGATCCTAGGGATTGGATACCTATCTGGAACTGTGTAGGTATTCAAAGCTCTAAAATCTCCAACCATTCTTGACTTATCATTATGCCATGCAATAATAACAGGTGTTGTCACTTCAACTTCCTCATTATGGCCTACTTTCCTTAGCACACCAAGTTGGATCAACTCTTGGATATGTTTTTCCAAGGCCTCCCTAGCTCTGGGACTGGCTGGATAAGCTGGTCTTCTAAGTACTGGAGGATATGGTCTATCAATATTAAGAGTAATATCAATTTCATGTCCCCTTATAGCGCCTAATGGTTCATTATCAGATGCAAATGCATTATTGTATGTATATAATACATCAATAAGTTCATTCCTCATCTTTGGTGACAATGATGGATTAATTTGTGCTTCAACAAGTTGTTTAGACACAAATTCATCTTTGTAAGTATCTTTGACAGAAGATACTACAGATATCTGTTTTGGCATATTGGAGAAAGCAAATTTTTGCCTTTTGTTATCTCCAATTGTGAAATATCTGTCTTTATGGTTATTTATATCAATACCATAAATATTCAAGTAATCATTTCCAAGAATGATATGCTGAGATGTACAATTATCCATTACTACAATCTCAGTTTTCATTCTTACACTTCCTGCTGGATGTGGGAATACAATACTAGTATCCAATATGCCCAAGGGGTACATATTGTTACTGGCACTACTGAACTGTACACCTTCTATTGGTAATAGATGGTTTTTCCATTCAGGAAGTATAATTTGGAGATAATCCTTGCCAATACAAGTGCAAAATGCTCCTGTATCCAGATTTACTTTGGCTTCAATATCACCCATTAGAACTGATGTGATACAGGATGCTCCAGCAGTATAACCCTTTCCTCTAGCAGGTTTTGTTTTACACATTCTGGCATCTTGGATATTGATCAGGTTGTAGCAATCCTCACTGTACTGTGGCAAGTGGGTATGGACTTCTGTGACCTCAAAGAAAGCTGAAATGTTTTCAATGGGATAGTCCTCTACTGGTGTATCTTCAGAGACTGCAGAATCTTGATCAGACTCTTCTTTCTCTTCAGTACACTGAATGTCTTTAATGATTTGAACTTCATTGATCTTTGTCTTCTTAGGGCAAGTGTTGGCTAAATGTGAAGTACTTCCACATTTATGACACTTCAAGACAGGTCTTTCTGGTCTTCTTTCCTCTCTAGGAATCTTTGAGACTATTTTGGACTCTATTGGGTTTCTAACCCAAGTTTTACCAATTCTTGTTCTGGTAATGATATCTTCCATAGCATTAATGTAGTCCTCTGTTGAACAGGGTTCCACACATCTGCTTTTGATAGCATGTTCCAGTTCTCCTCCACATTTTCTTAATATTTTCATATTAATTATAGTGTCAGACATATCTGGGTGTAAAGCAGATAATCTGTCTTTTTGTTTGAAGAACCAAGTAAGTGGTTTGTCTTTTTCTGAGTTAAAAATGGCACTTTCAAAAGCATTCTCCATTTTAAACCTCCAAGAATTATTGGCCCATTTGGTAATCACTTCAGATTTCCACCAAGACCAGTCATGTCTTCCATGATCCATTCTCATCTTGTAATACCATTTCTTTGCAGTCTTGGTAAACAAACAATGTAATTTTCCTACTATGATTTCATCAGGTATATTAAAGTCTTCTTGCAACATATCAATAGTCCTGATGAATTCAATATGGTTGTATTCTCCTTCACCAGAGAATGTTGGCCATTCTTCTAATTTGGGAATATCCTTTGCAGAAATAACATTCTCTCCTAAGAATGGAGTCAAACTTTCTTTGACAGAAAGTTTTTCTTCAGTCAAAGGTGTAGAATGTCTTGGCATATGTGGTTCATGATTCTTATGAATTTGCTCCACACTTGCAATTATTTCATTCTTCAATTTCTGCCTTTCACTGTCACTTTTTGCTAAATGTATAGCAAATTGATTAGTGTTCTTAACTATTTGTAAGACATGGTCTTCAAGAGTTTTAAGTCTATCATTTACTTTAAAGATGGAAAGATCCTCTGTGTCATTATTTTGACATTGGTTCTCAATTCTTTCACAAGCATTGCTAATTGACTCAAGGGTGACAGTTGTCAATTTATGCCAATCAGAATGTTGCTTGTCATTTTTCTTTAAATCATTGATGTCTAATGTAATTTGCTTTAACTTTGACTCAAGTTTGCCAATTTCTACACTAATACTTCTATGTACATCATTTATTTGCGTGGAAAAGTCCTGTTCATCCTTTCCTGCTCTTTGGCTGTGAATTCCATAAGAGTTCTGGCCATATTGAAGACACTGTCCACGGCTGAAGGCTCCAATCTGGGGATCCTGTACCCTTGTGGGTAAGGTCTGTGCCAATTGGCTTTGCCTTTGCCCTTGCCTTGATGGTTCTTGGGACCTCTCTGTTTCTTTTGAGGTCCTTTGGGCTTGTCCTTGGATGCTTCTGGAGCTGGTTTGGAGCTGGTAGATGCCACTGGTGCCTCTGTCTCCAAAGTTGGAGTCATTTCCAATTCTTTCTTCTGGTCTATGGATAAAAGACTCTGGTTCTTCAACCAATTCTTTATCTTTTTGACCTTGTCTTTGCAAGACAGGGGGCTCCAACCTCCTAAGAGTTCTATGGTCTTCTCCTGACCCAGAAAGCTCTTGATGTGTAAGTAGGAGTTCATGGCCCCCTGCCAAAGGCTTGGGCAGATTTCCCACTCCTCTTCTTTGGCTGCTCTGAACCAATTTTTGTACTGGCTCTGATATATTTCTATTGCTGCCACTTGAAAATGGTTCAGCCCTGGAAATATTATCATAAATTAGTTCAGGCTCAGAATTCACGTCAAAATCTGTTGGTACAGACCTTGGGGAATGGGGGGCAACTCTGGCATCCTCCAGATGTGCCTTTCTTGTGGAAGATTTGGCACTTCTGGATTTGGTCTTGCCTCTTCCTTGTCCACATCCATCTGGTTGGACTGAATAGTTGCTTCCATTTCTGGTATGCACCATTTTCACGTCAATTTAAAGATAAAAGGTGAAAATATAAGATAAAATACACACCTTTTGGTGGTAATTTAGCTTTTTCTGAGTTGAATAAGGTGCCTCTTTTAGCAATCTGCACCTCAATACTGTCTTCAGATTCTGCTTCTGAAGATTCTGGACTAGTGATATATCTTTTACTGAGTCTGTTGCCAGCTGCACAGTATTTGATTAAAGACACTAAAAGAAATTATAAAAGAGAAAAAATTATTTTTTATACTTTTTAAAATATTTTTTAAAGATTTTTTATAAGTTTTATATTTTTTAATATTAAAAAAATTATTCTTTTTAAAGAAAAAAATTAAAATTTAAGATTTTGAATGAAAATTAATTCAGAGTAACTCAAAGAATAATTTTATAAGTTTTTGGATGTGAAAAAGCCACGTGTAAAAACAATATAAAATTAAACCAAATTCCTCAATGAAAAAGATTTTAAAACAATTTCAAAAAATAAAAATATTTTAACTCCAAATTGAAAGAAAAAAATTAATTAAATTAATATATTTTAGAGCTTAAAAATATATTAATTAAGGGTACAAGGTTCAAAAAACACGGCCAGGCCCCCAAATGTAAGATGTGGTAGGTATGGTGGTTTTTTAGAACACAAAAATGAAGTCTAGAATATGATTAAAGCCAAGTCTATGGATAAAATCACGGCCAGGCCCCCAAATGTAAGATGTGACTATGAAACTGATGATAATATTACTATTAATCAACAGTACTATGTCTGTTCTTATGAAATATAATAATAAAAATTATTATAACCACAATTAAATAATTATGAAATTATTTCTTTCACGTGTTATACACTACTAGTGATTATAACAGTGAGCAGTAATTGTCTACAAGAATCAATTACAAGAAGAATTTAATAATAAAAACTTCTTTTATTAAAATAATAAAATTATTTTAATATATAATTATCTTTTACAAGAATAATTATAAAGATAATTCTTGAAGAAAACTATTACTAGAGAAAAACTTTAAGAATTAAAGATAAAAGACTCACTAATACTCCAAAGAACTTATTGATAATAAAAGTAGAGAAATTTGACGTGGAATTGTGGATTTAAGGGATCAAAATGATTTATAACAGTATTACAACAATATATAGTTGGATTCTATGATTTCACGTCTTTCTGATTGATTCTGAAAGAATTAAAACACTTAAGAATAGTTGAACTAATACTTACTTGTTGGTAATAAAGATTTAATAAATTGATAAGATGATGATGAAAAAACAGCAAGAAGAGGCTTCTTTTAAGTCAACAACAGCTCACAGAGGCGTGCCATGGAGCAAACTGAAAAACCAGTGAGTGAGAAAACAATAAACCTTTTTGGATTATTGATTGCATCATCTGTTGTCATGTAAGATTATCATAATTACTTAATTGATTCTTTTACGTGACTACCAACCCCAATATGGTTAAGAATAAAAGGAGTAACACTTGTAAATCTTCTTTTATTCTAAAATAATCATTGATTTCTCAAAGTTATCAATGTTATTGCCAATTTCATCACAGGTTGTAATTACTGTGATTTTTTGAAGATTCAGTGTTTCACGTAGAATATCCCAAAATGGACTGTAAGTAAAACTTTTAATTTTACTAGTAAAACTGTAATTCTTTTTGGTTGTACCATAGATAATACAGTTCTCCTTTAGTCCTGAAAGTTTCAGAAAGATTCATTAAGAATTGTATTTTTAATGAATTTTTGAAGGTTTTACCTCATTTCTACGTAGAATTGCAAATAGCAGTGTTTTGCTGGTTGCTATGAGGTAAATCAATGAATATGGGTCCCAAAAGGGTTTTAATTACTCTTTTGGGGTTTATCCATGGAAAGTCATTAGTAATTGACATGGTTACAGGAGTGTAAGTAGCTCATTACCTCCTTGGCACGTCAAAATAGCAGGTTATTTGCTATTTTCTGATGTTTTACAGTAGTTGTAACTTGGTAACCAAGTTCCCAAAGAGTTTTAGTTTACCAATTGGGCCAAGATGAGCCATGGATCCATGCTCTGGAGCTATCCACGCCTCTGAGGCCTCAGAAGTTGGGTACCCTGGCTCTCTTTGATGTCTTTTGTCCCCCTTGCCTATTTTTTACGTCAAAATAGTAATTTAAGCTTAAAGTGAGATATCCACTATGGGTGTACCAAAAGTCCATGTAAGAATACCATGATATTAAGTGCTCAAAACATGCATAACACTATTCTTAGTGTATATGTAACATGGGATTTCTCACTTTCCCATTATTTTGGCTAAAAATCAAGAAAAACAAAAATTTTCACGGATCTTTTATGTGGTATTAATGATGTGGTATTGAAGTATTTTCCATTTTACCACCTCAAATACTTAAATTGAGCTTATTCACTCTATGGAGCTACCCTAGGTGAATTTTTGTGTAGAATCCAAATCTGGTCTTAAATCCATGGATTTACTTACTCAATAAAAAGTTATTCATCTTTTCTGAAATTGAAAATGATGAATTTTGGATATATGCATGACTTATGAGTTTTGCATAATTCAAAATTTCTTTTTAAGATAATTGTGGCCTATTTGGGTATGTAAAATATACCTCAAGGCTCACAGGTGTAGTAACCTCTACTTGTTCATTATGTCCAACCTTTCTTAATACTCCAAGGTCCATTAATTCTTTAATGTGCACCTCTAAGGCTTCTCTAGCCCTTGGACTGGCTGGATAAGCAGGTCTTCTTAATAAAGGTGGGTAAGGTTTTTCTACATTAAGAATTATATCCACTTCATGTCCAATTATGGCACCTAGTGGCTCTTTGTCAGTTGCAAAGGCTTTTTTATACTTAAATAAGAGGTCAATCAATTTTTCTTTCATTTTTTCTGTTAATTCTTGATTGAATTCTGCCTCTTTGAGCTGTTCAGATGTAAAAAGTTCCTTTTCTGGAATTTTTTCTTCATTCTTAATAACTGTGATTTGTTTTTTGTTATTTAAGAATCCAAACTTTTGTCTTTTGTTATCTCCTATGGTAAAATATCTATCCTTTTGGTTGGAGATATCTATACCATAGATTGATAAGTTGTGAGCCTTGAGGTATATTTGACATACCCAAAAAGGCCACAATTATCTTAAAAAAGAAATTTTGAATTATGCATAACTCATAAGTCATGCATATATCCAAAATTCATCATTTTCAATTTCAGAAAAGATGAATAACTTTTTATTGAGTAAGTAAATCCATGGATTTAAGGCCAGATTTGGATTCTACACAAAAATTCACCTAGGGTAGCTCCATAGAGTGAATAAGCTCAATTTAAGTATTTAAGGTGGTAAAATGGAAAATACTTCAATACCACATCATTAATACCACATAAAAGATCCGTGAAAATTTTTGTTTTTCTTGATTTTTAGCCAAAATAATGGGAAAGTGAGAAATCCCATGTTACATATACACTAAGAATAGTGTTATGCATGTTTTGAGCACTTAATATTATGGTATTCTTACATAGACTTTTGGTACACCCATGGTGGATATCTCACTAAGCTTAAATTACTATTTTGATGTGAAAATTAGGCAAGGGGGACAAAAGACATCAAAGAGAGCCAGGGTACCCAACTTCTGAGGCCTCAGAGGCGTGGATAGCTCCAGAGCATGGATCCATGGCTCATCTTGGCCCAATTGGTAAACTAAAACTCTTTGGGAACTTGGTTACCAAGTTACACCTACTGTAATCATAAGAAAAATAGCAAATAACCTGCTATTTTGACGTGCCAAGGAGGTAATAAGCTACTTAGGCTCCTGTAACCACGTCAATTCTTGATGCCTTTCCATGACTAGACCCTAAAAGAGTAATTAAACCCTTTTGGGATCCATATTCATTGATTTACCTCATAGCAACCAGCAAAATACTGCTATTTGCAATTCTACGTAGAAATGAGGTAAAAACTTCAAAAATTAATTAAAAATACAATTCTTAATGAATCTTCCTGAAATTTCAGGACCAATGAAGAACTGTATCATCCATGGTACAACCAAAAAGAATTATGGTTTTACTAGTAAAGTTAAAAGTTTTACTTACAGTCCATTTTTGACCATTCTACGTGAAACACTGAATCTTCAAAAATTCACAGTAATTACAACCTGTGATGAAATTGGCAATAACATTGATAACTTTGAGAAATCAATGATTATTTTAGAATAAAAGAAGATTTACAGATGTTACTCCTTTTATTCTTAACCATATTGGGGTTGGTAGTCACGTAAAAGCATCAATTAAGTAATTATGATAATCTTACGTGACAACAGATGATGCAATCATTAATCCAAAAAGGATTATTGTCTTCTCACTCATTGGTTTTTCAGTTTGCTCCATGGCACGCCTCTGTGAGCTGTTGTTGACTTAAAAGAAGCCTATTCTTGCTGTTTTTTCCGTATCATCATCTTATCAATTTATTAAATCATTATTACCAACAAGTAAGTATTAGTTAAAGCTATTCTTAAGTGTTTTAAATCTTTCAAAATCAGCCAGAAAGACGTGAAATCATAGAATCCAACTATATTTTGTTGTAATACTGTTATAAATCCTTTTGATCCCTTAAATCCACAATTCCACGTCAAATTTCTCTACTCTTACCTATCAATAAGTTCTTTGGAGTATTAGTGAGTCATTTATTCTTAATTCTTAAAGTTTTTCTCTAGTAATAGTTTTCTTCAAGAATTATCTTTATAATTATTCTTGCAAAAGATAATTATATATTAAAATAATTTTATTATTTTAATAAAGAAGTTTTTATTATTAAATTCTTCTTGTAATTGATTCTTGTAGACAATTACTTGCTCACTGTTAAAATCACTAGTAGTGTTTAACACGTGAAGGAAATAATTTTTTAATTATTTAATTGTGGTTATAATAATACTTTATTATTATATTTCATAAGAACATACATAGTACTGTTGATTAATAGTAATATTATCATCAGTTTCATAGTCACATCTTACATTTGGGGGCCTGGCCGTGTTTTTTGAACCTTGTACCCTTAATTAATATATTTTTAAGCTCTAAAATATATTAATTTAATAATTTTTTCTTTCATTTTAAAGTTAAAATAATTCTTATTTTTGAAATTGTTTTGGAAATCTTTTCATTGAGGAATTTGGTTTAATTTTATACTGTTTTTACATGTGGCTTTTTCACATCCAAAAACTTATAAAATTATTCTTTGAGTTACTCTGAATTAATTTTCATTCAAAATCTTAAATTTTAATTTTTTTTCTTTAAAAAGAATAATTTTTTTAATATTAAAAAATAATAAAATTCATAAAAATCTTTTAAAAATATCTTAAAACACAAAAATAATTTCTTTTATCATATTTTTTTTCTTTAAGTGTCTTTAATCAAATACTGTGCAGCTGGTAACAGACTCAGTAAAAGATACATCAATAGTCCAGAATCTTCAGAAGCAGAATCTGAAGACAGTATTGAGGTGCAGATTGCTAAAAGAGGCACTTTATTCAACTCAGAAAAAGCTAAATTACCACCAAAAGGTGTGTATTTTATCTTATATTTTCACCTTTTATCTTTAAATTGACGTGAAAATGGTGCATACCAGAAATGGAAGCAACTATTCAGTCCAACCAGATGGATGTGGACAAGGAAGAGGCAAGACCAAATCCAGAAGTGCCAAATCTTCCACAAGAAAGACACATCTGGAGAATGCCAGAGTTGCCCCCCATTCCCCAAGGTCTGTACCAACAGATTTTGACGCAAATTCTGAGCCTGAACTGATTTATGGTAATATTTCCAGGGCTGAACCACTTTCAGGTGGCAGCAATAGAAATATATCAATGCCAGTACAAAAGCTGGTTCAGAGCAGCCAAGGAAGAGGAGTGGGAAATCTGCCCAAGCCTTTGGCAGGAGGCCATGAACTCCTACTTACACATCAAGAGCTTTCTGGGTCAGGAGAAGACCATAGAACTCTTAGGAGGATGGAGCCCCCTGTCTTGCAAAGACAAGGTCAAAAAGATAAAGAATTGGTTGAAGAACCAAAGTCTTTTATCCATAGACCAGAAGAAAGAGTTGGAAATGACTCCAGATTTGGAGACAGAGGCACCAGTGGCATCTACCAGCTCCAAACCAGCTCCAGAAGCGCCCAAGGACAAGCCCAAAGGACCTCAAAAGAAACAGAGAGGTCCCAAGAACCATCAAGGCAAGGGCAAAGGCAAAGCCAATTGGCACAGACCTTACCCACAAGGGTACAGGATCCCCGAATTGGAGCCTTCAGCCGTGGACAGTGTCTTCAATATGGCCAGAACTCTTATGGAATTCACAGCCAAGGAGCAGGAAAGGATGAAAAGGACTTTTCCACGCAAATAAATGATGTACATAGAAGTATTAGTGTAGAAATTGGCAAACTTGAGTCAAAGTTAAAGCAAATTACATTAGACATCAATGATTTAAAGAAAAATGACAAGCAACATTCTGATTGGCATCAAGTGACAACTGTCACCCTTGAGTCAATTAGCAATGCTTGTGAAAGAATTGAGACCCAATGTCAAAAAAATGACACAGAGGATCCTTCCATTTTTAAAGTAAATGATAGACTTAAAACTCTTGAAGACCATGTCTTACAAATAGTTAAGAACACCAATCAATTTGCTATACATTTAGCAAAAAGTGACAGTGAGAGGCAGAAATTGAAGAATGATATAATTGCAAGTGTGGATCAAATTCATAAGAATCATGAACCACATATGTCAAGACATTCCACACCTTTGACTGAAGAAAAACTTTCTGTTAAAGAAAGTTTGACTCCATTCTTAGGAGAAAATGCCTACTCTGCAAGAGATATTCCCAAAATAGAAGAATGGCCAACATTCTCTGGTGAAGGAGAATACAACCATATTGAATTCATCAGGACTATTGATATGTTGCAAGAAGACTTTAATATACCTGATGAAATCATAGTGGGAAAATTACACTGTTTGTTTACCAGAACTGCAAAGAAATGGTATTACAAAATGAGGATTGATCATGGTAAACATGACTGGTCTTGGTGGAAATCTGAAGTGATTACCAAATGGGCCAATAATTCTTGGAGGTTTAAAATGGAGAATGCTTTTGAAAGTTCCATTTTTAACTCAGAAAAAGACAAACCACTTACTTGGTTCTTCAAACAAAAAGACAGATTATCTGCTTTACACCCAGATATGTCTGACACTATGATTAATATGAAAATATTAAGAAAGTGTGGAGGAGAATTGGAACATGCTATCAAAAGAAGATGTGTGGAACCTTGTTCAACAGAGGACTACATTAATGCTATGGAAGATATCATTACCAGGACAAGAATTGGTAAGACTTGGATTAAAAACCCAATAGAGTCCAAAATAGTCTCAAAGATTCCTAGAGAGGAAAGAAGACCAGAAAGACCTGTCTTGAAGTGTCATAAATGTGGAAGTACTTCACATTTAGCCAACACTTGTCCTAAGAAGACAAAAATCAATGAATTTCAGGTCATTGAAGAAATTCAGTGTACTGAAGAGAAAGAGGAGTCTGATCAAGATTCTGCAATCTCTGAAGATACACCAGTGGAGGACTATCCCATTGAAAACATTTCAGCTTTCTTTGAGGTCACAGAAGTCCATACCCACTTGCCACAGTACAGTGAAGATTGCTGCAACCTGATCAATATCCAAGATGCCAGAATGTGTAAAACAAAACCTGCTAGAGGAAAGGGTTATACTGCTGGAGCATCCTGTATCACATCAGTTCTGATGAGTGATATTGAAGCCAAAGTAAATTTGGATACAGGGGCATTTTGCACTTGTGTTGGCAAAGATTATCTCCAAATTATACTTCCTGAATGGAAAAACCATCTATTACCAATAGAAGGTGTACAATTCAGTAGTGCCAGTAACAATATGTACCCCTTGGGCATATTGGACACTAATATTGTATTCCCACATCCAGCAGGAAGTGTAAGAATGAAAACTGAGATTGTAGTAATGGATAATTGCACATCTCAGCACATCATTCTTGGAAATGATTACTTAAATATTTATGGTATCGATATAGATAACCATAAAGACAGATATTTCACAATTGGAGATAACAAGAGACAAAAATTTGCTTTCTCCAATATGCCAAAACAGATATCTGTAGTATTTTCTGTCAAAGATACTTACAAAGATGAATTTGTGACTAATCAACTTGTTGAAGCACAAATTAATCAATCATTGTCACCAAAGATGAGGAATGAGCTTATTAATGTGTTATACACATATAAAAATGCATTTGCCTCTGATAATGAACCATTAGGCGCTATAAGAGGACATGAAGTTGATATTACTCTTAATATTGACAGACCATATCCTCCAGTACTTAGAAGACCAGCTTATCCAGCCAGTCCCAGAGCTAGAGAGGCCTTGGAAAAACATATCCAAGAGTTGATCCAACTTGGTGTGCTAAGGAAAGTAGGCCATAATGAGGAAGTTGAAGTGACAACACCTGTTATTATTGCATGGCATAATGATAAGTCAAGAATGGTTGGAGATTTTAGAGCTTTGAATACCTACACAGTTCCAGATAGGTATCCAATCCCTAGAATTCAAGAAACCTTGACTCAATTGTCTAAAGCCAAGTATATAACATCAATGGATGCATTGAAAGGCTTTCATCAAAATGTTTTGAGGCCTAAAGCTAAGAAATTACTTAGAATTATCACCCACTGTGGCATTTTTGAGTATCTTAGAATGCCATTTGGCATTAAAAATGCTCCATCTCATTATCAAAGAATGATGAATACCATCTTCCCTACAGAACTGTCTGAAGGATGGCTTATCATTTATATTGATGATATTATTATATGTTCTGACTCATGGCCTTTGCACCTTGAAAGACTTGCAAGAGTACTTCATAAGGTTGCAGAAGTGAACATGAAAATTTCACTTAAGAAATGCAATTTTGGTTTTGAAGAACTCAAAGCATTAGGACATGTTGTTTCTGGTTTGAGCTTGGGTATTGACAAGAATAAAGTAGCAGCAGTGTTACTTAAGCCAATACCCCAGAATAAAAAAGAAATGATGTCTTTTCTTGGATTTGCTAGTTACTATAGGCAACACTTGAAAGATTTTGCAATTCTAGCCAAGTCACTCTATAGAGTCTGTGATCAACAGACTGTATTTGAGATGACACAGGAAAGAATCAAAGCTTATTGAAGATAAAGAAAGCCCTTACAGAAGCACCTTTACTCCTCATGCCTGACTGGAATATTCCTTTTAAATTGTACATTGATGCATGTGGAGATGGATTAGGGGCAGCCCTAGACCAAGTCCAAATTATTGATGACAAACCTACAGAAGGACCAGTTTGTTATATCTCAAGACAAATTAAACCAACAGAAGCCAGATATGGTGCAAGCCAGATGGAGTGCTTATGTTTGGTATGGGCACTTGAGAAATTACACTATTACCTTGATGGCAGTGTTTTTGAAGTGATAACTGACTGTAATGCTGTAAAATCACTTCTTAACATGAAAAATCCCAACAGACATATGTTGAGATGGCAAATAGCCATTCAAAAATATAGAGGAAACATGACTATAGTTCATAAAGCAGGAAACATTAACAAAAATGCTGATGGACTTAGTAGATGGGCTTTAGCCAACACTCCTGATAACCCAGCTTATGTACCTTTGGATGCTGAACCACAGATTCCAATTGAAGGAATTAACATAACTGATATTGGGACTGAATTCTTTGAAGAGGTCAGAGAGTCTTATAAACAAGACAAGAATTGCCATATCTTGACTTCTTTATTGGATAAAGACTGCAAAGACACATCTTTGGTTAATGCACTAGATGAAGTTTGGAAAAATTCCTATTCTGAAGGAAGATTTCACTTGTTTGATGGGATTATTTACCATAGAACAAAACATTCTTGTGTGATGACACTGTGTAGTAGATTGCTTATCAATACCATTCTTCATGAATGCCATGATAGCATTTACTCTGGACACCTATCAGAAGACAGAACACTTGAAAAAGTAAAGAACTGTGCATGGTGGCCATCTTGGAGAAAAGAAACCATTGAATATTGCCATACCTGTGATAGATGCCAAAAAGCAAACAGGAGTACAGGCAAGAAATTTGGATTGATGATCCATATTCAAGAACCAAAATCCCCTTGGGAAGTTGTTCACATGGATTGGGTCACAGCACTTCCTCCAAGTGGTGACAAAAGTTATAATGCTTGTTTAGTCATTGTAGACAGATATAGCAAAACTCCCATATTCTTACCATGTCATAAAGATGACACTGCTATGGATACAGCTCTTCTTTTATGGAGTAGAGTTATTTCTCATACAGGGTTATTTAAGAATATCATAAGTGACAGAGATCCCAAATTCACATCTGCACTTTGGACCAATCTTCATAGATTGTTTGGGACTAAGTTATCATTCTCTACAGCATATCACCCTCAAACAGATGGGCTAGCAGAGAGGATGATTCAAACTTTAGAAGACATGATCAGGAGATTTTGTGCTTATGGATTAGAATTCAAAGACTCAGATGGCTTTACCCATGACTGGCGCACTCTAATACCTGCATTAGAATTGGCATACAAGACATCAGTCCACTCTTCCACAGGACAAACTCCTGCTATGTTAGAAAAAGGATGGAATCCAAGACTCCCAGCAGACACACTGAGGAAAGACTTGATTGACATTTATCCTACAGCTTCCAGCTTCAAATTAATGCTTGATAAAGTAAAACACCATGCAAAACAGAGTATGGATGATGCTTTTGATTATGCAAAACAGAAGTGGGACAAGAGTCATAAAGTACCAGACTTCAAAGTAGGGGACTTAGTTCTAGTTTCAACCTTGAATTTTAATAATATCAAAGGCCCAAAGAAACTTAAAGATTCTTATGTAGGACCTTTTGTTATTGTTGCTTTACATGGAACCAATGCAGTTCAAGTGGAATTGAGTGGTGAATTGGAAAATAAACACCCCACATTTCCAGTCAGCTTGATAAAACCTTATCAACCAGCTGATAAAGAATTGTTTCCTTTAAGGAACCCAACTCCTTTAACTGTGCCCCCTGTGGAACAGAATGAAGACAGAAAGATAAAGAAAGTCATTAAAGAAAGGAGACTTAGGGGTAAAAATCAAAGAGAATATCTTGTCAGATATAGAAATCCAGTACATGAAGATGAATGGATGGCAGAATCAGAAATACCTGACTCAGATAAACTCTTAAGAAGATTGAGACATGAAAGAAGGCCACAAGCCTGAATATGTCTATAAATGTGCTTTAAATTACTTGATCTGAGTAATGTGAAGAGGTTGGACAGTGGACATTACCCCCTTTGGGGCCTTATTCTTTTATCACTAATAAAATTGTAGTACAATTTTATTTTTTGGTGGGAGGGAATGTGAGCCTTGAGGTATATTTTACATACCCAAAAAGGGCACAATTATCTTAAAAAAGAAATTTTGAATTATGCATAACTCAAAAGTCATGCATATATCCAAAATTCATCATTTTCAATTTCAGAAAAGATGAATAACTTTTTATTGAGTAAGTAAATCCATGGATTTAAGGCCAGATTTGGATTCTACACAAAAATTCACCTAGGGTAGCTCCATAGAGTGAATAAGCTCAATTTAAGTATTTAAGGTGGTAAAATGGAAAATACTTCAATACCACATCATTAATACCACATAAAAGATCCGTGAAAAGTTTTGTTTTTCTTGATTTTTAGCCAAAATAATGGGAAAGTGAGAAATCCCATGTTACATATACACTAAGAATAGTGTTATTCATTTTTTGAGCACTTAATATTATGGTATTCTTACATAGACTTTTGGTACACCCATAGTGGATATCTCACTTTAAGCTTAAATTACTATTTTGACATAAAAATTAGGCAAGGGGGACAAAAGACATCAAAGAGAGCCAGGGTACCCAACTTCTGAGGCCTCAGAGGCGTGGATAGCTCCAGAGCATGGATCCATGGCTCATCTTCGCCCAATTGGTAAACTAAAACTCTTTGGGAACTTGGTTACCAAGTTACACCTACTGTAATCATAAGAAAAATAGCAAATAACCTGCTATTTTGACGTGCCAAGGAGGTAATAAGCTACTTAGGCTCCTGTAACCACGTCAATTCTTGATGACTTTCCATGACTAGACCCTAAAAGAGTAATTAAACCCTTTTGGGATCCATATTCATTGATTTACCTCATAGCAACCAGCAAAATACTGCTATTTGCAATTCTACGTAGAAATGAGGTAAAAACTTCAAAAATTCATTAAAAATACAATTCTTAATGAATCTTCCTGAAACTTTCAGGACCAATGAAGAACTGTATTATCCATGGTACAACCAAAAAGAATTATGGTTTCACTAGTAAAGTTAAAAGTTTTACTTACAGTCCATTTTTGACCATTCTACGTGAAACACTGAATCTTCAAAAATTCACAGTAATTACAACCTGTGATGAAATTGGCAATAACATTGATAACTTTGAGAAATCAATGATTATTTTAGAATAAAAGAAGATTTACAGATGTTACTCCTTTTATTCTTAACCATATTGGGGTTGGTAGTCACGTAAAAGCATCAATTAAGTAATTATGATAATCTTACGTGACAACAGATGATGCAATCATTAATCCAAAAAGGATTATTGTCTTCTCACTCACTGGTTTTTCAGTTTGCTCCATGGCACGCCTCTGTGAGCTGTTGTTGACTTAAAAGAAGCCTATTCTTGCTGTTTTTTCCGTATCATCATCTTATCAATTTATTAAATCATTATTACCAACAAGTAAGTATTAGTTAAAGCTATTCTTAAGTGTTTTAAATCTTTCAAAATCATCCAGAAAGACGTGAAATCATAGAATCCAACTATATTTTGTTGTAATACTGTTATAAATCCTTTTGATCCCTTAAATCCACAATTCCACGTCAAATTTCTCTACTCTTACCTATCAATAAGTTCTTTGGAGTATTAGTGAGTCATTTATTCTTAATTCTTAAAGTTTTTCTCTAGTAATAGTTTTCTTCAAGAATTATCTTTATAATTATTCTTGCAAAAGATAATTATATATTAAAATAATTTTATTATTTTAATAAAGAAGTTTTTATTATTAAATTCTTCTTGTAATTGATTCTTGTAGACAATTACTTGCTCACTGTTAAAATCACTAGTAGTGTTTAACACGTGAAAGAAATAATTTTTTAATTTTTTAATTGTGGTTATAATAATACTTTATTATTATATTTCATAAGAACAGACATAGTACTGTTGATTAATAGTAATATTATCATCAGTTTCATAGTCACATCTTACATAAGTAGTCATTCCCAAGTATGAAATGATTACTAGTACAGTTGTCCATTACTACAAACTCTACTTTAATTCTGACACATTGTGAGGGATGAGGAAAAATTAGTGTTAAATCAATTATTCCAAGGGGCTTCATACTCTCACTTGCACTACTAAATTTGACACCTTGTATTGGCATAAGTTTTTCTTGCCAGTCTGGGACAATCGTTTTTAAATAACTTTTGCCAACACAAGTGCAATATGCTCCTGTATCCAAGTTAACTTTTCCTTCTTGGTTATCAACCATAACAATACTTATACTCGATTTTCCGGCTGTATATCCCATTCCTCTTGCAGGTTTGGTTCTATACATTTTGGCATCTTGTATGTTTGTCAGGTTTGTGTCAGATGTTCCAACTTGTGGTAAGTTTGAATTAACATCCAGTACTTCATAAATTATATCAATATTATTAATTTGTGCATTAATTATATTGATTTCATCACTTTCAGAGCTTTCTGACTCTTCTGTCTCTTTTTCAGAGTCAGATTCCTCTTCTTTGTCATTGTGGTTTTCTGTTTCCACAATTTCATTAATATTTGCTTTTTTAAGGCAATTATTGGCTAAGTGTCCAATACCTCCACATTTATGGCATTTTCTTTGCTCATTATTGTTGGATGTATTGGGTTTAAAGGATTCTTTTGATTTATCTTTTCTGATAAATGGTTTATTTGGGCTTTTAATGTCCAATGTTTTCCAAGTCCTGCCAATTTTTTGTTCTGGTCACTATATCTTCTAGTGCATTTATATACTCTTCTGTGGAGCATGGTTCTATACACCTGCTTCTTAGGGCATGTTCTAGTTCTCCTCCACATTTTTTAAGTATTTTCATGTGCACGATTTTGTGACATTTCTGGGTACAGTGCATTAAGCCTTTCAACTTGTTTCAAGAACCAAGTTAAAGGTTTGTCTTTCTCTGGGTCAAAGAAAGAGTTTTCCAATGCATTTTCTATCTTATACCTCCAGGCATCATTTTCCCACTTGGTGATTATTTCTTGTTTCCACCAAGACCAGGTATTTTTACCATTTGTTTGTCTTATGCCATAATACCATCTTTTTGCAGATTTCTCAAACAATGAATGTAATCTTGCAGTGATTAATTCATCTGGTATGGCATAGTCTTCTTGTAACATGTCAATTGTTTTAATAAATGACATGTGGTCATATTCACCTTCTCCTGTGAATGTTGGCCATTCCTTCAATTGAGGTGCTTCCTTCATTAAGACTTGGTTATTATCTTGGTGACTCAAGTCTGTTATGAAAGGATTTGATAATTCCTCTTTTGTTTTAACAGGGCTTCTTATATGAGAAAATGGAGTTGATAACTTTGGCACATTTAAATTAGCCTCATTAATTTTATCCATTTTTTCAGTAATAAGCCTTATTTCACTTTGAATATCATCTTTCAGATGCATTCTTGCTTCATCACTTTTTTCCACATGGTCCAAAAGTAATTTTTGGTGTGATGAAGTCTTTTCTTCAAATTTTTCTACAGAAATACTTAATTTATTTAATTTTTCTGTAAGATTGTCAATACTCACATCATAATTGATTGTCAAAGTCTTGTCTTTGATATCTTTTATGTATTTATACAATTCTTGTTGCCCTTGTATTAATTTTTGAGTATTGTCAATTAAATTCTTTGGTTTATTATTTTCAACAATAAACTTAATGTTGTCAATTTCTTTCTTGTTTTGCACAACAATTTTTGTTAAAGAAGATAAATTGTTATTTATTTCTTGTAGTGATAATAAACTATCTTTAATTTCTTTTAGAGGTAATATACTATTTTTAATTTCTGTTAAAGTATTTACAACATCTTTGGACAAGGTTATTTCTTTGGGAAATGAGGTTGTCTCATTCTTTGCTCTTCTTTGTCCTTGAATTCCATCAAGGTTCTGGCCATGTTGAAAACATTGTCCATGGCATCCTTTTGGATTCTTGGGATTCTGTAGCTTGGGGAATATGGTTTCTTCCAATGCTTTTTCTTGTTCTTCTTCCCTTCTTGGGGAAGTGGGTTGGCTTGGGGCTTGCTGGTAGAAGCTACTGGGGCTTCTTCCTTGGTTGCCTCCCTCTTTTTGGCATGGTAGTCCTTGATTTTTTTGATTTGAGGTTTGGATGACAGTGGATTCCATCCATTGGAGTATTTCACTATCTCCTCCTCTTTGAGGAACTTTTTCAGGATGTGCCAGGAGTTCATCACTCCTTGGTGTATTTGAGGCAACATTTCCCAATCTTTGTCCTTGTACACTGTGCAATACTGCTTGTACTGGCTCGTGTAGATGTCTATTTGAGCCCTCTGAATGTGATTTGTACCTGTTTGAGTTACTCATACTTAGTTCTAATTCAGGCTCAGATATCATGGGCATTTCTGGGACTTGCCTTTGGGATAAGGCACTTCCTTGTGTGGATTCTGTTCCACTGGGGATATTGCCCTTTCTTTTCCCTTTTGAGGGATCAGTTCTACCTCTGAGTCCAGCTCCATCTGATTGGATGGAGTATTGGGAACCTCTTCTGGTTGTCATAATTAAAGAATAAGAAAAAATAAAAGTATTTTAGAATAAAATTCTTTTATGGAAATTTAAAAAGAGGTGCTCACCTTCAGAGTCTTGAATGGTGGGTCCTGGAAAGTCTAATTTCTTAGCTTTCTTTCTTTTTGTGATAACTGGTGTTGGAGAACTTTGACAAGTTTCTTCCACCAACCTCTCAACAGTAGCTTGGTTGTCTTCTGTTGGGTTATCTTCAAACACTAAAAAAGACAAATAAATATAAGTCTTTTTATAAGAAGTGTTATTTTTGGCAAGATATGGCAATTTTCCACGTAGAAATTGCTTTTATATCTTTAAAAATTTAAAATGAATAAAGAAAAGAATAAAAATGAATAAAAATAACTTTTTTATTGGTTTTTAGTATTTTTTAATATTTTTTATATTTTTTTTATTTTTAAGGAATAAAATAAAAATTAATATGATTCTTATAAAATTAAATTATAATAAAAATTATTTTTAATTTATAAATTATCTTTTTTAATCACTAGAGTCACTCAAAGAAAGTTTTTGCAAGTCTAAGGATGTGAAAAACCACGGGTAAGACAGTACAATTGCTTTCCAAATGCCTCAATAGCTTTTAAAATCAATAAAATATAAAATTATTATATAATTTTATGATTATAAATATAATTTATTATTGGATAAACCCAAATAGAATCTTTTTAAAGGTCTTTTAAGTAAATATCACGGCCAGGCCCCCAAATGCAAGGTTTGACTATGAAACAATAAGTAAAAATTACTAATTTATTACTTATTGTACTCTGAATGTCCTTATAATTGAAATAAATAAGATTAAAATAATAATAATAATAAAGAAATATTATTATTAAGGCGTAAAAATATTATATTATTAAATAAATATAATAATATAATTAATATTATATGAAAGTATAATATTGTAAATAATATATTAATATATTATAAAGCTCTTTATTATTGTTACCAACAAATAATAAAGGCGTAAAGAACTGTTTTTTATAAATAAAAAACAATTAATAACAATAATATTACCAATATTAAAGTTATATATTAATATAAATACTATGTATATTTATTAAGGTTTATTAAGAGTAATAATAAGAGAGGAATTATTATAATAAGATGAAATAACCTACTTTTAACACTTAAAATAATAATTTTGAGATATTTTACGCCAAAAGAAAGTAATACAACTTTTTTAAATTGTAGTTACAATAAAAATAAAGAAAATTTACTAAATTTCTTGATTTTACGTGGAAATGAGTTTATAGAGAGATTTATGACAAAAACAATTAAAGAATTGATATAATCACACAAAAATAGTGATTAATATTAAGATGGTCTTTGGTCTTTAATAATATAAGAGTTTTATATATAAAGAATAAAGAAATTACCTTTTATTTAATTGATTTAATGTTTTTGAAGCATCTGGGGGGAAAATAGAGTAACAAGAGCTCTATTTATAGTAAATACCTCCCTCCTAGAGTCCAACAGGCTTCTAGTAGACGTGTACTGATCATATCCACTGGAATTGATCAATATTTTAAGGTTTTGAGATGATTACATCATTATCAAACCATATTACATCATTATTACACCATTATTTAGAGTTATCACTATAACTCTAAAGTTGATGACATCAGAGGCTTGGCAGAACCCCAAATTTCGTGGATTTTATTAGTCTTAATCATGAACTAATATTATTCACCAATTTTATCACTCTTAAGACTGTTAAACTTAAATTAAGGTTACAGTGTGTGATCATAACTGCTCAAATTAAGCTCAAACTTTGATCCTCAATCACTTTTAAGATTTACACGCTACAGCAATTCAGAGAGTGAATTCTGATAGACTGGCATACCTTATTATGCTGCCAAGAGCTTTTCATTACATCATCAAAACTCTAATTTTGATGATTTTTCTTGTAAGTCATCTTTTCTGTCGAAATTCAAAATTTTAAACTTCAAACCTTGATTTCAGGGGGTTATACCCTGAATTTAATAATAAAAATTACATCATTCTTCACGAATGAACTAGTAGAATCCAACTGTATACTTTTTTTTAAGTTTGGAGCACTTTCACAACAAAGTGGTCAACAGCTCTGTTGATTTTTATCAATATTTCATCATAGGTTTTAACCTTGTTTATAATTTGTAAAATAAAGTTCATATCTGTGTTTTTACAGTAAATACGTGGTAACTTTATTTTTGGTTCATCATTCTATCATGTATAGTTTAGAAGATATTAGCTATGATCCTTGAATATATGCGTTGACCAAAAAAGTGCATATATTCAGGTTAATTCCTTAAGTATTAACATTGGAAATTAGCTTATTAATTGTTTTATGTGTGGACTTTCATGAAGAATCCACTGGTATAATTTATTTTACATGTTGTTTCATTAGTTCTTGAGATAAATAAGGTTTTATGGTTTTTATAAGGTATTATACCTTATAATTCCTTAAATATTGACTTTACAGATATGCCATAAAAATGGTATATGTGTATTTTTCCATGGGGAATCCAATGGTATAACTTATTTTACATGTTGATTCATTGGTGTTTATGTTAAACCAATTTTTGTACCAATTTATGGTATTTTTTGTATATTTAAGTAATTATTCTTAATGTATAATTATTCTAAGTAATTTTAATATAATTATATTAAAGGTATAATTCTTCTGAGACTTTTTTGTTACCTTATTGGGTATGTGGTCATATCTCAAAGGCTCACATAGTTGGTAATACCAATCTTTTTGCCACACACCTAGTAAGAAGTGCCAGTGAGAGGCAGAAATTGAATAATGGAATAATTGCACATGTGGATCAAATTCATAAGAATTATTAACTAAATTACCATATTCCCAGAAATTCCTCACCTTTGACTGAAGAAAAACGTTCTGTGAAAGGAAGTTTGACCCTCTCTAGGAGAAAATGAAATATCTGCAAAAGATAATCCCAAATTAGAAGAATGGCCAACATTCTCTGGTGAAGGTCAGTATAATCATATTGAGTTCATCAGAAAAATTGATATGTTTCAGGAAGATTTTCATATACCTGATTAAAATTTAGTGTGTAAATTACACTCTTTGTTTTGCAGAACTGCAAAGAGATTGTATTAGAAAATGAGACAAGAAAATGGAAGACATGATTGATCTTGGTGGAAATCTGAAATAATCACTAAGTGGGCCAATAGTTCTTGGAGGTTTAAAATGGTAAATGCTTTTGAAAGTTCCATTTTTAGCTAAGAAAGGTATAACCCACTTACTTGGTTCCTCAAAAAGAAAGGCATATTATCTGCTTTACATTAAGATATGTATGACTCAATG
This sequence comes from Austropuccinia psidii, assembly GCA_023105745.1. Taxonomy (NCBI): domain Eukaryota; kingdom Fungi; phylum Basidiomycota; class Pucciniomycetes; order Pucciniales; family Sphaerophragmiaceae; genus Austropuccinia; species Austropuccinia psidii. The sequence continues at coordinate 57,281,807 of JALGQZ010000004.1, forward strand.
ATCAATATGAAGATATTAAGAAAATGTTGAGGAGAACTAGAACATGCTACCAAGTGCACATGTGTAGAATCCTGTTCAACAGAGTAATATATTAATGTAATGGAGGATATCATTAATAGGACAAGAATTGGTAAAACCTGGATTAAGAACCCTATGGAATCCAAAATGATCCCAAGGATCTGAAGAGAATACAAGAAACCTGTCTTGAAGTGTCATAAATGTGGAAGCACCTCACATGCAACCAATACTAGAATCAAAAAGACAAAGATTAATGAAGTTCAATTAATTGAAGATTTTAAGTTTGCTGAAGAGAATGAAGAATCTGACCAAGATGCTGCAGTCTCTGCAGAAACTCCAGTAGAGGACTATTCTATTGAGAACATTACAGCCTTCTTTGAAGTCACTGAATTCCATACTCACTTTCCACAGTTTGGTGAAGGGTTTTATAGCCTGATAAATATACAGGATGCTAGAATGTGTAAGACTAAAACTGCTAGAGGCAAAGTATACACTTCTGAAGCATATTGTATCAAATCAATTCTGATTAATGATGTTGAAGCCAAAGTCAGTTTGGACACAGGGGCATTCTGCAGTTTTATAGGAAAAGACTATCTTCAAATCATACTCCCTGAATGGAAGAGCCCTCTATTAGCAATAGAAGTGGTGCAATTTAGTAGTTCCAGTAATAATATATACCGTTTGGGCATATTAGACACTAATGTTGTATTTCCACACCCTGCAGGAAGTGTAAGAATGAAGACAGAGGTAATAGTAATGGAATATTGTACATCTTAACATATCATTCTTGGAAATGATTATTTGAATATTTATGGTATTGAAATCAATAACCATAAAGACAGAGATTTTACAATTGGAGAAAATAAAAGAAAAACTTTGCTTTTTCCAATATGCGCAAACAAATATCAATAGTATCTTCAAATAAATATACTCATAAGGATGAATTTGTGAATAATCAACTAATTGAAGCACATATTAATCAGTGATTATCACCAAAAATGAGGCATGGGCTTGTTGATGTGTTATACAAATATAAAAATTCATTTGCCTCAGATAATGAACCATTAGGTGCTATTAAAGAACATAAAGTTGATATTACTCTTAATATTGACAGACCGTAGCCTTCATTACTTGGAATACCAGCTTATCCAGAAAGTCCAAGAGATAAAGAATATTTGGAAAAACATATTGAAGAGTTGATAAAACTTTGTGTACTAAGAAAGGTAGACCACAATGAAGAGGTTTAAGTGACAACTCCTGTTATTATTTCTTTGAATAATTACAAATCAAGGATGGTTGAACATTTTAGAGAATTGAATACCTACAGAGTTCCAGAGAGGTACCAAATTCCTATAATTCAAGAAGCTTTAGCTAAACTGTGTAAAGACAAGTATATAGCTTCAATGGACGCATTAAAAGGCTTTCATCAAATTTTTTGCCACTCAATAACAAGTCATTACTTAGAATTATCACTCACTGTGGTATTTATGAGTATCTTAGAATGCCATTTGGTATTGAAAATGCTTCATCTCATTATCAAAGAATGATGAATACCATCTTCCCCACAGAATTATGGGGAGGATGGCTCATTATTTAAATTGATTATATAATAATATGTTTGGACTCATGGTCTTTGCACCTTGAACAACTTGCAAGAGTACTTGATAAAGCTGCAGGAGTGAATATGAAGACTTCAATCAAGAAGTGCAACTTTGACTTTGAAGAACTTAAATCTCTAGGACATATTGTTTTTGGTTTAACCTTGGGTATTGAAAAAAATAAAGTAGAAGCAGTATTACTTGAACCAATACCCCAGAATAAGAAAGAAATGATGTCTTTTATTGGATTTGCCATTCATTACAGGAAAAATCTGAAGTATTTTGCAATTCTAGCCAAGTCACTCTATAGAATCCATGATCAAGAGACAGTATTTGAGATGACACAAGAAAAAATTAAAGCGTATGAGAAGATAATGAAAGCTCTTACAGAAGCACCTTTACTACTCATGCCAGACTTGAATATACCTTCCAAATTTTACATTGATGCATTTGGATATGGATTGGGAGAAGCCAACATCAAGTCCAAATTATTGATGAGAAACCCACAGAAGGTGTCCGCCTGTGACTCAAAACCAGAGCACAAGAATGACAGCAAATTTAAGATGTGTCTATGAAACTGTTGATAATATTACTATTAATCAACAGTACTATGACCTTTCTTATGAAATATAATAAAAAAAAGCTATTATAACCACAATTAAAGAATTAAAGTGTTATTATAGCCACAATTAAATAATCAAAGAACCATTTCTTTTATGTGTTATACACTACTAGTGATTATAACAGTAAGCAGTAATTGTCTACAAGAATCAATTACAAGAATAATTTAATAAAAAAAACTTCTTTTATTAAAATAATAAAATTATCTTTTACAAGAATAACTATAAAGATAGCTCTTGAAGAAAACTATTCCTAGAGAAAAACTTTAAGAATTAACATAACTCACTCACTATTAATTCAATGGATATTTTTAGAAGATAATAGTAGAGAGATTTGATGTAGAATTGTGGATTTAATAGATCAAAATTGATTTATAGCAATATTACGGCAATATATAGTTTATTTCTATGATTTCACGTCTTTCTGGTTGATTTCTGAAAGAATGAAATAGTTAAGAAAAGATTTAACTAATACTTACTTGTTGGTACTAAAGGTATAATTGAATAATGTGATAATTTGGAAAAAACAGCAATGGGTAGCCTCTTTTAAGTTTAATACAGCTCACAGAGGCGTGCCATAGAGAAAACTGAAAAACTAGTGAGTGAGAAAATAAGAAACCTTTTGGCATTATTGATTGAATCATCTGTTGTCACGTAAGATTATCATAACAACTTAATTGAGGTTTTTACGTTACTAACAACCCATTTATGGTTAAGAATAGAAGTAGTAACAACTGTAAATATTCTTTTATTCCAAAAAAATCATTGATTTATCAAAGCTCTCAATTTTATAGGAAATTTCATCACAGAATGTATTTTCTGTAAATTTTTAAAGATTCTGTGTTTCAAGTGGAATCATCAAAAATGGACTGTAAGTAAAAATTTTGATTTTAAATATAAAAGTATAACTGTTTTTGGTTTTTATATGAATTATAAAGTTATTAATTGGTACTGAAAGCTTTAGAAATATTCATTAAGAATTGTATTTTTAATGAATTTTTGAAGCTTTTACCTCATTTCTACGCAGAATTTCAAATAGAAGTATATGGCTGGTTTCTTTGAGGTAAATCAATGGATACTTGTCCAAAAAGGGCTTCAATTACTCTTTTGGGGTTTATCCATGGAAAGCCATTAAGAATTGACATGGCTACATGAGTCTGAGCTGCTCTTTACCTCCTTGGCACATCAAAATAGCAGGTTATTTGCTATTTTCTTATGATTTACTGAAGTTGTGACATGGTAACCAAGTTCCCAAAAGGTTTTAGTTTACTAATTGGGCCAAGATAATCCATGGATACAAGCTTTGGAGCTGACATTTCAGAGGCCTCAGAAGTTAGGTACCCTGGCTCTCTTTGATGTCTTTTGTTCCCCTTGACTATTTTTCATGTCAAAATAGAAATTCAAGCTTCAAGTGAGATATCCACTATGGCTGTACTAAACGTGCATGTAGGAATACCATAATATTAAGTGCCGCAAGCATGCATAACACTATTCTTAGTGTATATGTAACATTGGATTTTTCACATTTGCATTATCTTGGCGTGAAATTGAGAAAACAAAATTTTCACGGATCTTTTATTAGGTATTGATGATGTGGTATTGAAGTATTTTCCATATTACCACCTCAAAGAGTTGATTTTAGCTTATTCACTCTATGGAGCTACCCTAGATAAGATTTTGTGTAGAATCCAAATCTGGCCTTAAATCCATGGATTTACTTAATAAAAATTTATTCATCTTTTCTGAAATCAAAAATGATGAATTTTGAATATATGCATGACTTATGGGTTATGCATAGTTAAGAATTCATTTTTAAGATAATTGTGGCCTATTTGGGCATGTAAAATATACCTCAAGGCTCACATTCCCTCCCACCAAAAAATAAAATTGTAGTACCATTTTATCAATGGTCTAAAAAAAAGACCCCAAAAGGGCCTAATTCCCACTGTCCAACCTCTTTACATTACTCAGATCAAGTAATTTAAAGAACATTTATAGACATATTCAGGCTTGTGGTCTTCTTTCATGTCTAACTCCTCTTAAGAGATTATCTGAGTCAGGTATTTCTAATTCTGCCAGCCATTCATCTTCATGTACTGGATTTCTATATCCAAAGAGATATTCTGTTTGATTTTTACCCCTAAGTCTCCTTTCTTTAATGACTTTCTTTATCTTTTTGTCTTCACTATGTTCCACCGGTGGTACAGTCAAAGGAGTTAGGTCCCTCAAAGGAAAAAATTCTTTGTAAGTTGGTTGATAAGGTTTTATCAAGCTGACTGGAAAGGTGGGGTGTTTATTTTCCAATTCACAACTGAATTCCACTTGAACTGCATTGGTTCCATGTAAGGCAGCAATAACAAAAGGTCCTACATAAGAATCTTTAATTTTGTTTGGGCCTTTGATATTATTAAGATTCAAGGTTGAAACTAGAACTAAGTCCCCTACTTTGATGTCTCATACTTTGTGACTCTTGTCCCATTTCTGTTTTGCATAGTCAAAAGTGTCATTCATAATTTGTTTTGCATGATATTTCACTTTATAAAGCATTATCCTGAAGCTGGAATCAGTAGGATGAATTTCAATCAAGTCTTTCCTCAGTGTGTCTGTTGGGAGTCTTGGATTCCATCCTTTTTCTAACATAGCACGAGTTTTACCTGTGGAAGAATGGACTGATGTCTCATATGCCCATTTAGATTCAGGTATCAGACTGCACCAGTCATGGGTGAAGCCATCTGAGTCTTTGAATTCAAATCCATAAGCACAAAATCTCCTGATCATGTCTTTTAAAGTTTGAATCATTCTCTCTGCTAGCCCATCTGCTTGAGAGTGATATGCTGTGGAAAATGATAACTTAGTCCCAAACAATCTATGAATATTGGTCCAAAGTGCAGATGTGAATTTGGGATCTCTGTCACTTATGATATTTTTAAATAACCCTGTATGAGAAATAACTCTACTCAATAGAAGAAGACCTTTATCCATAGCAGTGTCATCTTTATGACATGGTAAGAGTATGGGACTTTTGCCATATCTGTCTACAAATGACCAAACAAGCATTATAACGTTTGTAACTACTTGAAGGATGTGCCGTGACCCAATCCATGTGAACAACTTCCCAAGGGGATTTTGGTTCTTGAATATGGATCATAAGTCCAAATTTCTTGCCTGTACTCCTGTTTGTTTTTGGAATCTGTCACAGGCATGGAAATATTCAATGGTCTCTTTTCTCCAAGATGGCCACCATGCACAGTTCTTTACTTTTTCAAGTGTTCTGTCTTCTAAAAGGTGTCCAGAGTAGATGCTATCATGGCATTAATGAAGAATGGTATTGATAAGCACTCTGCTACATAATGTCATTACACAAGAATGTTTGGTTCTGTGGTAAATAATCCCATCAGACAAGTGAAATATTCCTTCAGAATAGGAATTCTTACAAACTTCATTCAGTGCATTGACTAAAGATGTATCTTTGCAGTCTTTATCTGATAAGGAAGTCAGGATATGGCAATTCTTGTCTTGCTTATAAGATTGTCTGACTTCTTCAAAGAATTCAGTCCCAACATCAGTTATGTTAATTCCTTCAGTTGGAATATGTGGTTCTGCTTCCAAAGGTACATAAGCTGGGTTATCAGGAGTATTGGCTAATGACCACCTGCTAAGTAAATTAGCCTTCTTGTGAATTTTTCCTGATTCATGAACTATAGTCATGTTTCCTCTATATTCCTGAATGGCTATTTGCCATCTCAACATATGTCTGTTGGGAGTTTTCATGTTAAGAAGTGATTTCACGGCATTACAGTCAGTTATCACTTCAAAATAACTTCCATAAAGATAATAGTGTAATCTTTAAAGTGCCCATACCAAACATAAGCACTTCATTGGGCTTGCATCATATCTGGCTTCTGTTGGTTTGATTTGTATTGAGATGTAACAAACTGGTCCTTCTGTAGGTTTTTCATAAATAATTTGTACTTGATATAGGGCTTCCCCCAATCCATCTGCACATGCATCAATGTACAATTTTAAAGGTATATTCCAGTCAGGCATGAGGAGTAAAGTTGCTTCTGTAAGAGATTTCCTTATCTTCTCATAAGGTTCAATTCTCTCCTGTGTCATCTCAAATACTGTCTGTTGATCACAGTTTCTATAGAGTGACTTGGCTAGAATTGCAAAGTATTTCAAGTGTTGCCTATACTAACTGGTGAATCCCAAAAAAGACATCATTTACTTTTTATTCTGGGGTATTGGCTTAAGTAACACTGCTGACACTTTATTTTTGTCAATACCCAAGCTTAAACCAGAAACAATATGTCCTAATGCTTTGAGTTCTTCAAACCCAAAATTGCATTTCTTGAGTGAAATTTTCATATTCACTTCTGCAACTTTGGGAAGTACTCTTGCAAGTGTTTCAAGGTGCAAATACCATGAATCAGAACATATGATGATATAATCAATATAAATAATGAGCCATCCTTCAGATAATTCTGTGGGGAAGATGGTATTCATCATTCTTTGATAATGAGATGGTGCATTTTTAATACCAAATGGCATCCTAAGATACTCATAAATACCACAGTGAATGATAATTCTAGGTAATTTCTTAGCTTTAGGAATCAACACATTTTGGTGAAAGCTTTTCAATTAATCCATTGATGTTATATACTTGGCTTTAGACAATTGGGTCAAGGTTTCTTGGATTATACCAATTGGATACCTATCTGAAAATGTGTAGGTATTCAATGCTCTACAATCTCCAACCATTCTTGATTCATCATTATTCCAAGCAATAATAATAGGTTTTGCCACTTCAATTTCCTCAATATGGCCTACCTTCCTTAGTAAACCAAGTTGGATCAACTCTTGGATATGTTTTTCCAACGCTTCTCTAGCTCTGGGACTGGCTGGATAAGCTGGTCTTCTAAGTACTGGAGGGTATAGTCTGTCAATATTAAGAGTAATATAAACTTCATGGCCATTTATAGTGCCTAATGGTTCATTATCAGAGGAAAATGCATTATTATATGTGTATAACACATCAATAAGTTCATGCCTCAACTTTGGTGATAATGATGGATTAATTTGCGCTTAAACAAGTTGATTAGACACAAATTCTTCCTTATAGATATTTTTAACAGAAGATATCACAGATATTTGTTTTGTAATATTGAAAAAAGCGAATTTTTGTCTTTTGTTTTCTCCAATTGTGAAATATCGGTCTTTATGGTTATTGATGTCAATACCATAAATATTCAAGTAATCATTTCCAAGAATGGTGTGCTGAGATGTGCAATTGTCCATTACTACTATTTCAGTTTTCATTCCTATACTCCCTGTTGGATGTGGAAATACAAGATTAGTGTCCAATATGCCCAAAGGGTACATATTATTACTGGAACTGCTAAATTGTACACCCTATATTGGTAATAGATGGTTTTTCCATCTAGGAAGTATGGCTTGAAGATAGTCTTTACCTAAACACGTACAAAATGCCCCTGTATTCAAATTTACTTTGGCTTCAATATCATTCATAAGGATTGATATGATACAAGATGCTCCAGCAGTGTATCCTTTACCTCTAGCAGGTTTCAGTTTTACACATTCTGGCATCCTGGATTATGATAAGGTTATGACAATCATCACTTTACTGTGGCAAGTGAGTATGGATTTCTGTGACTTCAAAGAAAGCTGTAATGTTTTCAATGGGATAGTCCTGTACTGGTGTGTCTTCAGAGACTCCTGAATCTAGGTCAGATTCTTCTTTCTCTTCAGTACACTGAGCTTCTTCAATGACTTGAGCTTCATTAATCTTTGTCTTTTTGGTGCAAGTGTTTGCTAACTGTGAAGTACTTTCACATTTATGACACTTCAAGACAGTTTTCTCAGGTGTTCTGTCCTCCCTGGAAAATTTTGGGAACATTTTGCACTCCATAGGGATTTTAGCCCAAGTTTTACCAATTCTTGTTCTAGTAATGATATCTTCCATTGAATCAATGTATTCCTCTGTTGAGCAGGGTTCTACAGATCTGAACTTGACAGAATATTCCAGTTATCCTCCACATTTTCTTAGTACTTTCATATTAATCATAGTGTCAGACATATCTGGGTGTAAAGCAGATAATCTGTCCTTTTCCTTGAAGAACCAAGTAAGTGGTTTATCTTTTTCTGAGTTAAAAATGGCACTTTAAAAGCTTTCTCCATTTCAAACCTCCAAGAATTATTGGGCCATTTGGTAATCACTTCAGATTTCCACCAAGACCAATCATGTTTTCCATCATCTTGTCTCATCTTGTAATACAATTTCTTTGCAGTTCTGGTAAACAGAGAGTGTAGTTTGCCCACTATAATTTCATCAGGTATATGAAAGTCTTCTTGAAACATATCAATATTTCTGATGAGCTCAATATGTTTCTATTCACCTTCACCAGAGAATGTTTGCCATTCTTCCAATTTGGGAATATCTTCTGAAGAGATAACATTTTCTACTAGAAAAGGGGTTGAACTTTCTTTCACAGAAAGATTTTCTTCAGTCAAAGGTGTGGAATGTCTTAGAATATGTGGATTTGATTCATAATTCTTATGAGTTTTCCCCACTTGTGCAAGTATTTTTTCTTTTAATTTTCTACTTTCACTGTCACTTCTTGCCAAATGTGTGGCAAATTGACTTGTATTTTCAGCCAATGCCAAAACATAGTCTTTCAGAACTCTAAGTTGATCATTGATGTTTCTTGTGGAAAAATCTTCCATTTCATCTTCTTGGACATGATATTTACTCTCAGTTCTGTCACATTTATTGGTAAGTAATTCCAGTTGGGCAATTACAGGCTTATGCATTTCAGCAGAATGTTTGTCAGTCTTTTTCAAGTCATTAATGTCCAAAGTCATTTTAGTTAACTTTGCATCAATTTTACTGACTTCTACATTAATACTATTTTTAACAAAATGTATTTCATCTATTATTTGCATGGAAAAGTCCTGTTCATTCTTTCATGCTCTTTGGCTGTGAATTCCATAAGAGTTCTGGCTATATTGAGGACACTGTCCACTGCTGAAGGCTCCAATTTGGGAATCCTGTACCCTTGTGGGTAAGGTCTGTGCCAATTTGCTTTGCCTTTGCCCTTGCCTTGATGGTTCTTGGGACCTTTCTGTTTCTTCTGAGGTCCTTTGGGCTTGTCCTTGCACACTTCTGGAGCTGGTAAACACCCCTGGGCCTTCTGTCTCCAAAGCTGGAGTCATTTCCAACCCCTTCTTCTGGTCTATGGATAAAAGACTTTGGTTCTTCAACCAATTCTTTATATTTTTGACTTTGTCTTTGCAAGAAAATGGGCTCCAACCTCCTCAGAGTTCTATGGTATTCTCCTGACCCAGAATGCTCTTGATGTGTAAGTAGGAGTTCATGGCCCCCTGCCAAAGGCTTTGGCATATTTCCCACTCCTCTTCTTTGGCTGCTCTGAACCAGTTTTTGTACTGGCATTGATATATTGCTATTGCTGCCACTTGAAAATGGTTCAGCCCTGGAAATATTGTCATGAATCAGTTCAGGCTCAGAATTCACTTCAAAATCTGTGGGTACAGACCTTGGGGAATGGGGGGCAACTCTGGCATCCTCCATATGTGTCTTTCGTGAGGAAGATTTGACACTTTTGGATTTAATCTTTCCTCTTCCTTGTCCACATCCATCTGGTTGGACTGAATAGTTGCTTCCATTTCTAGTATGCACCATTTTCACATCAATTAAAGATAAAATAAGAATTGGAAACAGAAAACACACACCTTTTGGTGGTTGTTTGTATTGTTCTGTTTTGAATAAAGTGCCTTGTTTAGAAATTTGCACTTCAATACTGTCTTTGGATTCTGCTTCTGAAGATTATGGACTAGTAATGTATCTTTTACTGAGTCTGTTACCAGATGCACAGTATTTGATTAATGACACTGGAGAAAGAATTGATAAAAGAAAATTGTTTTTTATGCTTTTAAGATAATTTTAAGATTTTGTTTATAAATTTTGATTTTTTAATATTGAAAAATCATTCTTTTTAAAGTAAAAGAAATTAATATTTAAGATTTTGAATCAAAATTAATTCAGAGTAACTCAAAGAATAATTTTTAAGTTTTTGGATGTGAAAAAGCCACGTGTAAAAACAGTATAAAATTAAACCAAATTCCTCAATGAAAAATATTTTAAGACAATTTCAAAAATAAAAATGATTTTAACTGTAAATTGAAAGAAAAAATGATTAAATTAATATATTCTAGAACTTAAAAATATATTAATTAAGGGTAAAAGGTTCAAAAAACATGGCAAGGCCCCCAAATGTAAGGTGTCTATGAAACTGTTCATAATATTACTGTTAATAAAAAGTACTATGACTGTTCTTATGAAATATAATAATAAGAAATTATTATAGCCACAATTAGATAATTAAAGAATTCTTTCTTTTACGTGTTATACACTACTAGTGATTAGAACAGTAAGCAGTAATTGTCTACAAGAATCAATTACAAGAAGACTTTAATAATAATAACCTCTTTTATTAAAATGATAAAATTATTTTAATATATAATTATCTTTTACAAGAATAATTATAGAGATAATTCTTGAAGAAAACTATTACTAGAGAAAAACTTTAAGAATTGGGATAAATTACTCACTATTAATCCAATGAACCTTTTAGATGATAATGGTAGAGAAATTTGACATGGAATGGTGAATTTAATGAATCAAAATTGATTTATGACAATATTACAACAAATTCTAGTTGATTTCTATGATTTCACGTCTTTCTGATTGATTTCTGAAAGAATAAAATACTTAAGAAAAAGCTTAACTAATACTTACTTGTTTGGTAATAAAGGTATAATAAAATAATGTGATGATGTGGAAAAAACAGCAAGAGGAGGGCTCTTTTAAGTCTAAGACAGCTCACAGAGGCATGCCATGGAGCAAAATGAAAAACCAGTGAGTGAGAAAACAATAAAACTTTTTGGATTATTGATTGCATCATTTGTTGTCATGTAAGATTATCATAATTGCTTAATTGAGGCTTTTATGTGACTACCAACCCATTTATGGTTAAGAATAAAAGGAGTAACAGCTGTAAATATTCTTTTATTCCAGAATAATAATTTATTTCTCAAAGTTATCAATGGTTTTGGAAATTTCATCACAGAATGTATTTTCTGTAAATTTTTAAAGATTCTGTGTTTCATATGGAATCATCAAAAATGGACTGTAAGCAAAACTTTGAATTTTAGATATAAAATGATAATCCTTTTTGGTTTTTATATGAATTATACAGCTCTTAATTGGCAGTAAAAACTTCAGAAAGATTCATTCAGAATTGTATCTTTAATGCATTTTTGAAGTTTTTACCTCAATTCTACATAGAATTGCAAATAGCAGTGTATGGTTGCTTGCTATGAGGTAAATCAATGGATACTAGTCCAAAAAGGGTTTTAATTACTCTTTTGGTGTTTATCCATGGTAAGTCATTAAGAATTGACATGGTTATAGGAGTCTAAGTTGCTCTTCACCTCCTTGGAACGTCCAAATAGCAGGTTATTTGCTATTTTCTTATAAGTTACTGTAGTTGTAACATGGTAACCAGGTTCCCAAAATTTTTTAGCTTAATAATTGGGCCAAGATAAGCCATGGATCCAAGCTTTGGAGCCGTCCACGCCTCAGAGGCCTCAGAAGTTGGGTACCCTGGCTCTCTTTGATGTCTTTTGTCCCCCTTGCCTATTTTTTACGTCAAAATAGAATTTCAAGCTTCAAGTGAAATATCCACCATGGGTGTACCAAAAGTGCATGTAAGAATACCATGATATTAAGTGCTCAAAACATGCATAACACTATTCCCAGTGTGTATGTAACATGGGATTTCTCACATTACCATAATTTGGGCATGAAATAGAGAAAAACAAACATTCTCATGGATCTTTTATGAGGTATTGAATTATTTTCCATATTACCACCTCAAAGAGTTGATTTGAGCTTATTCACTCTATGGAGCTACCATAGGTGAATTTTTGTGTAGAATCCAAATCTGGCCTTAAATTCATGGATCTACTTACTCAATAAAACATTATTCATCTTTTCTGAAATCAAAAATGATGAATTTGGAATATATGCATGACTTATGGGTTATGCATAGTTCAGAATTGATTTTTAAGATAATTGTGGCCTATTTGGGTATGTGAAATATACCTCAAGGCTCACAAGAAGACAAGGACACAAGGGCAAAAACAAGACCTCTTTCAACCAAAGGCAGAGAGAGTCAGACCCAATGATCCAGAAGCTGTTGGATTTGGTGAAGGAAGTGCACAGGAACCAGAAGTAGTTGTACATAACTCTAGAATAAGTAGTTCTATTAATAGAGATATTATCCCCACTCAGATTGAACATAATGTTGTCACACCTGAGAGTAACCTAAAACGTCATGCACTGTGGCTACAAATGTCCCAATATGCTGAGAAAACACAAAAGAAGTTTGCATAACTTGAAGCAAGCCATGAGAGGATGAAAAAATTGACAGCCTCCATGGACAAAATTTTTAAAGCCCTTTAAAAAGGACATGCTCAATTGAGCAAAGCCTCTGAAGAAACCAACAAAAGGCTGAATCTAGTCTTTGAAGAACAAAACCATAGAAAAAGGGACAGGGATTGTCTGGATCAAGACATAAACAAACAGTTTAATGTCTACCATAACATGAAGGCCCAACCACATGGTCATGTTATGGATAGTCCATATCACCAAGATGACATCAAACCAGATGCCATGTTGATGAATAAGGCAAGATCTCCATCACAATACCAGGATGGAGACAATATGTCTTATTCAGAGAAGGAAACCTTGAAACAGCTTCCTGAGGCCTCAAGCTGGCCCAAATTCTCTGTAACAGGAGAATATGATAATTTGGAGCTCATAGTTTATATTGATGGACTCTTCATTGATGTACCAAGAATACCAGACTACTGGAGAAATGCTAGAATTGATACAGAATTCAAAGCACATGCTTGTATATGGTACACAGAAATGAAAGAAATCCACGGCAGAAAAAGCTGGCCATGGTGGAAGAGTCAAATCATCCAAAAGTACAGCAATGGTACTTGGATATGGAAAAAGACCATGTCATTTGAAAATGACAAGTATTCAGTGGACAAATATCCATATGAATGTTATCTTAGACAGTCTAAAAGACTTAAAGCCATTGATCCTCAAATGAACATTCAGATGAGGAATCACAAGCTCCTGACACAGATGCCAGGAGGTCTAGAGCATTCAGTAAGATGCAGATGTAACCAAAATTGCACTCTAGATGACATTGCAAATACCTTACAACATGTAAGGAAAAGGACTAATATAGGGAAACTCACCCCATATAGAAGCAGTAGTTTCAAAGAGAAACAACCTTTCAGGGCGGAGTTTAAAGACAAGCCCAAGGAAAGAGTGGCAGAAGTGGCTAAGAAGAAAAATTCTTGTCATAATTGAAGTTCAACAGACCACTATACCAACACCTGTCCAAAGGAAAAGAAAAGAGTCTATGCCATTGAGAAAGTCCCAGAGGAGGAATCCCCAAAAGAGGACTCTAAATCAGACTCTATGGGAGATGTCATCAGACAAAAAACAGATGAAGAGCAAGACCCAAGAGAAGAATTTCTAGTGGCATACGAAGAGGAAACACCACTGGAAATCCAGGACATACAGTTGGAAGCAGGAATTCCCTAAAACACTGCCAATAGAAACTTGTGCAAACATACACAATATTCACAAACATCCCTGGTCACACCAACCAAAGGAATGGCATACATACATGGAACAGCCGCAAAAAATGACTGTTTGCATTGACAATGCTCAACACCCATTGATCATTGACAGGGGGGACACTGCTCCATAGTGGCCAGAAATTATCTGGAAAACCACATCCCAAATTGGGAAAAACAACTCTTGCAAGCCAAGGAAAAGAACTTCAAAAGTCCTTCAGGGAAGATGAATTCCATTGGAACAATTATCAAGGAGATAATTATACCCCCTAGAAAGGGAAATATCAGACTGAACCCAGAGTTTGTAGTGTTTGATGATGCCCACATCCAAGGGTTCTTACTGGGGACAGATTACCAGAGGATGTATGGTATTGTTATATCCAATAGTAAAAACAGGAACATTACCATGGGTACCAACAAGGAAAAGAACTGTTCACATGATGTATACCAGATATATGCCCAGGATCCACTCGAATAACTACTGAATGAATTCAGAGAGGGCCAGTTTAGCACTACCCTCACTAGTGAACAGAAACTAAGTTTACTGAAGATGCTGACGAAAAATAGACCAGGATTTTCCATTGGTGAAGAGCCCCTAGGCAAAATTAGAGGCCATGTTATAGAACTATATCTGGATGTGGAAAGACCCTATCCACCCATTCTAAGGAGACCTCCATACCAAGCAAGTCTGGAAACCAGGAAGGAAATCAAAAAACATATCAATGAGCTCCTGGGCATGGATGTCATCAGAAATATTGGACATAAAAAAAGAGTGGAAATTACTACTCCTGTCCTTATCACCTGGAATGATGGCAAGTATAGGCTGTGTGGAGATTTAAGAGCTCTCAATAACTACACAAAATCTTACACTTACTATATACCCAGGATACCTCATGCCCTAGACAAACTGGCAAAAGGCAAATACATAACCAAGATGGATTGTATGAAAGGCTTTAACCATAATGGAGTTAAACCAAACTCCATGAAACAAATCAGAATCATATGTCATATGGGCATATATGAGTATACCAGGATGCCATTTAGCATCAAAAAGGAACCACCACACTTCCAAAGGATGAGGGACACAATATTTCAAGAGAAAATATTGGAAGGCTGGATGGTAGTATATATTCATGACATCATTATAAACTCAGAAACATGGGAAGACTATGTGCAATACATAGACAGAGTGCTAACTAAATTCACACCCATTAATCTGAAGATTTCACTTAAAAAGTGCAATTTTGGCCAACAAGAGTTACTAGCTCTAGGACATAAAGTCTCATGTCTTAGTCTTGCAATAGACCAGGACAAAGTAGAAGCAGTACTTCTAAAGCCAGTACCAAGAAACATCAAAGGGATGCAATCTTTCCTTGGGTTTGCTAGCTACTATAGAAACCACATCAAAAGCTTTGCCCACATAACTAGTAGTTTATACAAGCTATGTTCAAACAATGTAGTTTTTGAAATTACCAAGGAAAGAAGGGATTCATATGAGAGGATCAAACATGAACTCACAAATGCACCTGTAAGAATCTTGTCTGACTTTGAACTACCATTCAGGTTATACATAGATGCAGCATGTAGCCAAGGGTTGGGAGCAGCCCTTCACCAGAGACAAATTGTAGATGGTGAACCAAGAGAGGGAGTAATATGTTACACCTCTTGGAAACTGAAAGATTCAGAAGACAGGTATGGGGCCACCCAGACTGAATGTCTATGCTTAATCTGGGCTCTGGAGAAACTCCATTATTATTTGGAGGGTGCAGTCTTTGAAGTCTACACAGACTGCAAAGCCTTGAAGTCTTTACTAAACATTAAGAATACCAATATACACACATTGAGGTGGAAAATAGCCATCCAAGAGTATAGAGAGAACATAACCATCATATACAAAGAAGTTAAATGTCATACCAATGCAGATGACCTCAGCAGATGGCCACTGGATAATGTCAAAAGCAATCCAGCTTATGACCCTGATGTAGCAGCCAATATCCCTATCCATTTCAAGGAAATAGATAGGAGGACAAACTTCAAATGTTCTGAATGGGCACCAGAATGTCATACCCCAGACAGTGTAAACACTTATTCAGAAGGAAAAGAAACTCCCATATTGGGAATAAGCTCCTCAGAACTGCATAATGAATTCTTCAATGCAGTGATGAAGACATATGCCAAACACAAACAGTGTGGCATATTGTTGAAACTCCTTGTCACAGGGGCTCTTATGGAAGCAAGAGGGCCTGGCACTCAGGAATCAAGAACTCACTTGGAGGGCCCCAAAAGATGATAAGAAATACTATGGAATATATTTCTTAAGCAGGAATAAGAGAAATGACAAATATGCCAAAGATAACAAAGAATAAGAAGAGTGAAGCCAGAGGCCAAAATAAAAGGAAGCCAACCAAGTGAATCCTCAATTCACTGTTTCAACGTGCCAGAAAGAACAATGGAATTAGTAAAGGATATGACCACCAATATCCACTGACAGGCAAAGAAAGAAAGAGAAAAAGGTGCTAATGACTGACTTAAGATTATCAGTATTAACTTTAATAATGTAAAAGAAAATAAGGATAAAAATAAATCCAATAGATTAATTAACTGGGGAAAAAGTCCCCAGGTGCTGAAAGGTGGCCAGTATATGTGAAAAACTGAAAGATTGATCCTGAAGGTGGATCACCGGCTGTATTGTCCGAATCGGGCCAATACAGTTCTGGCCATCTTGAATTTGAACTGTGTGATTGAATTCCCACAGTGGAATATGAATTGGCCCCATTGGGCCAAGTACATACAGGTTGATTGATTGCCGCCTGTATGAACCAATTGAGTTGTCCAAGGAGTATTGAATTACTTGATGCCTTGACAACTGATTGAAATGATGGAATACCTCTGAGAATGAACCTTGGAAGAATCCTGAATGAGAGTACCAACCCAACTCCTGCATAGCCAGGTGGTTGGAGTCCTTGAATGGTCTTCTGCTTGCCACCATGGATTACCAAACTGATGAGTCCAAAAGTCCTCCTTCAAAATGGCCGTTGGATTTTGGTGCCTTGAGTTGAGAAGGTGGAATTGAGTCCTGAAAGCGTCACCATTGAATTGCTGAGCAAAAATGGTGCATAATGGTATATAACACCATATATGCACCACTCCTGCAACCTTGAGTACGGGATGCATGGAGGAGTGGAAGAATCTTCCTTAAGTTGAGGGAAAAACTTGATGAACTGATTTGGTGGCCCCTGGTGGTTGCCAGAGGCCATGACGGAGATATTGGTCCATAGTGGTCCATGGCCAAAAATGAGTCCTACGTGATTTATGGCCAAAAGGGTGTCCAAGGTGTTTTTGGCCAATTTTGGGTCCAAGGGAAATATGGCCAATTTTGGCTCAGGTGGGCCCAGATGTGGTTTGGGACCCACCTGGCCTTGGGGGCTAGGTGGTTTCCCCCTTTTGGCCTCATTGGATTAGGCCAAAATGGGCCTAAAAGGCCTGCGGACCGTACGGACCGTAGGGGGCCTAAATGGCCCGAAAAGGCCATTTAGGCCCAAGACCCCCTAATGAAAAGGGGGGGCCTGGAGACCCCTAGAAGACAAAAAGGACCCCCCAGGCCCAAAATCAATGATGAAGGCCTGGGGGTTGGTGAGGTGTAAATTGGCCAAAAGGGCCAATGACGGCAGGATATGGCCTGAGGCCATAAATGGCCATTATAATGGGTTGTGGCGTAAGAGCCATTGAACACCCAAAAGAGGCCAATGGGCCATAAATGATATGACGTGGCCAATTGGCCCCAACTTGGCTCCAGGTTGGATTGCCGCAACCATCAAGGAGGAGGGTCAAACTCGTGGTTGTGACAGTACCCCCCTACCTTGAATGGTGAGCTCCTGAGCACCAAGATGAGGTAGAAGCCTGTTGAGGCTATTGAGATGGATTTGACGGAGGGATTCCAGAGGCATTGAATCTTTAAAAGAAAAATTGAACTGATAAGCTTGTTGGCATATGAATTGAGGTTGACTTGGTCTTCTCTTGACATTTGGCTTTGACAATGTTGAAGACGTGATTTGACGTAAAGATTTGGCATTAAAGAGTTATAAGAAAAGAATTTTGAGAAAAATATAAAGAATAAAGGAGAAAGAAAAAGAAAAATAAAAGAGAAATGAATTTTGAGGAGGAATCCAATCTTCATCACAGATTACGACAGTTGATTTTGAAAGTGGCCAAGGACCTGGATAAAAGAATTTGATGCCAGGTTCTCACAGAGTGGCCAAGGTGATGCTTACAACAAGGAGGGATAGAATACCCCTAAAGGTGCATACCAGGAGTGGGACTTAATTTTGGTAATTCCTCTCCCCACCAAGCACCATAAAAGATCAAGCTTTTGAAGAATTGGGTCCTGGCTTGTCAGGATACAGAGAATGGAAATCTTTGACAAGATCAGGCCAATTCTTGAGGTTTTCGGCTGGTTCCCAAGTGGATCTTTCTGGGTCTTGACTGAAACCTTTCCATTCCACCAGATACCATAACTTTCTCCTCTTGAGCTTAGAATCTAGTACTTGAGAAACTTCCCATTCCTCTTCTTCTTCAATGGTAATTGGAGGAGGAGGCTCTTGATGCTGATTTGGGATTGTTGATGTCTTGACTGGTTCCAAGAGTGAGATATGGAAGACTGGGTGGATGGATTTCCATTGAGATGGAAGCTTGAGATGGTAAGCATGGGAGCTGACTTTCTTCAAGATTGGAAAAGGACCCAACCATCTTTCGGATAGTTTTTTGGTGGGTCTGGTTGATTTGATATTCTTGGAGGAAAGCCATACCATGTCACCAGGATTGAAAACAAGTGGACTTGCTCTACCTTTATCTGCATACCTCTTGAACTGGTTTATGGAAGCTTCAAGTTCTCTCTTGACATCTGACTGTACTGATTGGATTTTTGTTGAGAACTTTCCAGCAGGAGTGTCTTGAGTGATGTGAACTGAATCAAAATGTGGATCTCTTCCATAAACAGTGAAAAACGGGGATTGCTTGGTTGAAGTGTGATCAGCATTATTGTAGGCAAATTCAGCCAGAGGGAGCCAGGTGTTCCAATCATCTTGATGATAACTGACATACATCCGAAAATACTGTTCTAGTATCTGATTTACCCTCTCTGTCTGTCCATCAGTTTCTGGATGGTAAGCAGTTGAGAAGTCTCTTGAAATCTTGAGCTGCTGACAAAGATTGGTCCAAAAAGAAGAAACGAAGAGTGAACCTCTATCACTGACAATGCTTAACGGAAGGCCATGCTTTGAAAAGATATTCTTGATGAATAAATGGGACAAATCCAATGAAGTTATTGAAGACATTGTTGGAATAAAAACCGCCATTTTTGAGAATCTGTCCACTATGACAAGGATTGAGTCAAATGAATTGGACAGGGGCAGTTGAGTGATAAAATCCATTGAAAGACAAATCCAAGGACCATTTGGAATTGGAAGAGGTTTGAGGAATCCAAACTTCTTATGGTGAATATTCTTGTTTCTTGAGAACTGTTGACAGGATGAAACATAATCCTTGATAAATTGAGTCATGCCGGACCAGTGAAAATCCCGCTTGACAAGTTTGAGAGTCTTCTCTTGGCCAGGGTGGCCAGCTAGAGGAGAATCGTGACTCTTTTGAAGAATA
Source organism: Austropuccinia psidii (assembly GCA_023105745.1). NCBI lineage: Eukaryota > Fungi > Basidiomycota > Pucciniomycetes > Pucciniales > Sphaerophragmiaceae > Austropuccinia > Austropuccinia psidii. The sequence continues at coordinate 57,301,455 of JALGQZ010000004.1, forward strand.
CTAAGTTGAATTGTGGAGTCATTTGGGATTACCACCCAATCTTTGAAGAGAAGAAGTTGGGAAAAGGAATCAAGAGAATAATCTTGAACAGATTTACCTTTACCCAAATCTTCAAGGATACTTCTGTACGGGGGACCTTGCCATAATTTCTTCTGGATTGAATCAATCAAATTTGAAAAAGATTCCACCTTGACTGCAAAAAACTTTGAGGGTTGAACTTCATCTTGCTTAATGAGTTGCTGAAAATTCATTGGATTCTTGCTGATGAAATCCTCCCCCCTCTCCGGATAAATGGCGTCCCGACGTGATAAGGCATCCGGAATAGTAGCTAGGCGGCCAGGGCAGTAAGTCATTGAGAAATGAAATTCAGAAAGGAATTCAGCCCAACAGGCTTGACGGCCAGTGAGTACTTTGGAGGTCATGAAGTATTGAAGGGAAGAGTGATTGGTAAGAACTTCAAAAGGGGAAGCCAGTGAAAGAAGGAAAGCCCTCCAGCGCTTGAGAGCCCAGACGATACCAAGGAGTTCCTTGTCATGAATTTTGTAATTGAGCTCTGCTGGGATACGCTTGCAGCTGTCAAATGCAATGGGATGTTTTCCTGAGTCAGAGACCTGACTCAGTACAGCATCCAAGGCATAATCTGATGCATCGGTCTCTACAATGGTGGGTAGAGAAGGATTGAAGTGGTGGTGAAAGCCTCTTTGAGTTGATGAAACTGACTAAGAGCTTCCTCATTGAGGGGAAAACAGGAATATTTCTCGAGGAAACTGGTGAGTGAACTGATCTTTTTTGAATAATTCTTGATGAAACGGCGGTAGAAGTTGGCAAAGCCAAGGAAGGATTGAAGAGCCTTGAGGTTTCTTGGAGGCGGCCAATTGAGAATCTGCTGGACTTTTGCTTGGTCCATCTTGAGGCCTTCAGAAGAAACTACATAACCAAGATATTCCACGCTTGAAACATGAAACAGGCATTTGGACGCCTTAGCAAAAAGGTTATTGGCTCTGAGTCTGGAAAGAACAGTGGACACATGAGTGACATGTTCTTCCTCAGATTTGGAAAAGACCATAATGTTATTCAAATAAACCACAACATAAACATCAAGAAGATCTTGAAAGATATCATTGACAAGATTTTGAAAAGAAGCAGGAGCGTTGGTGAGCCCAAATGGCATAACCAAGTACTCATAACTGCCATATTTAGTTCTAAAGCAAGTCAAATGTTCATCACCCTCCTTGATTCTGAGAAGATTATATGCACCACGCAAATCAATCTTGGAGAAGATAGAAGAACCATTAAAGACATTGAGAAACTGGTTCATAGGAGGAACAAGATACTTTTTCTTCCTAGTAACAGCATTGAGTTTGCGGTAATCAACACACAAACAGAGGCCACCATCTTTCTTTTTGACAAAAAGAACAGGTGCTCCTGTTGCAGAGGAGCTTGGCCGGATGAAACCTTTCTCTAAATTCTCTGAAATGTAGGTGCTGAGTGTATCTGACTCTTGTTTGGATAAAGAGTAGATCACCCCAACTGGAGGTAGAGACCCCTCCAGCTCGATATGATGATCACAGGCACAGTGAGGAGGAGGTTTTTCTGCTTTCACCTTGAAGAATACATCCAGATATTGGTGATAGACAGAAGGAACAACCTTCATCACGGTTTCCACTTCTTCTGGCTCTTCCTCTTCATCCCACAATCCCTCCAGGGAGTCATGATAAGAAGAAGGAGGAAGGTCCATATTCCCAAATAAGAGGTGAAGTGAAGATACAGAATTATCTTCTCCAACATCTTGAATCTCTTCGAAGACTTCAGCTCTAGGAGATAGTAATGACTGTGGGGAATGAAAGAAAGGAATATGGACAGAAGATGGGAATGATAGTGTTCTAGAATCATCAACCAGAGCTGCACATGATTTGGCAGAAGACAAGTCATTACGGAAAGAGTTAGAAGAATCAGAATAGTCCAAATGATCAGGATTAAAGGTGATCAGCCCTTGCCTCCAATCAATAGAAGGATTAAAATGATTAAGAAAGTCAAAGCCCAATATGAGGTCTTCTCCCTTGGGAGTATCAATGACTAAAAAGTCCCATTCAAAGCTTGGGAAGGAAGGGAGCTCAACCATATATCTAGTATGGTGAGTCAAAAATAAGGAAGGAGACTCAGAGGAGTCAAGAATAATAAGGGGAATCTTCTCTGGAAGTTCTGACGTAGTCAATGAGTACTTGTGAACAAACTGCTTTGCAATAAATGAGTGTATAGCACCAGAATCAATGAGAATACTGTAAAAAACATCAGAAAGAAAAGAAAAGACAAAAAATTTAAGAGAATTTTTGACACCAGTATTCAGAATGCACAATTGTGCTCTGGAAGGAAAATTGTGAAGACCATTGAACACAACATGGTCTCCACTCAGGATTTTCCCTGGCTGGGAAATTGGCCTGACAGTTGGGCAAGCTTGTTCTGAGGTCTCTTGAAGCAAGACTCAAGACTATGCTTCCCACCAAAATAGGTACAAAGACCCTCTTTGATTCTTCTTTCTTTTTCAGAACCTTTCAGCTTGAAGTCCTTATTCAACAAGGAAGAATGGGGCTTGTCCCGCTGTGGGAACTCCTTTTGTTGTGGGATAAATAATAGGCAGTACCTTGAGGGGGAAATTATTGGTGAGTCTGTTTTGAATTTCAGAATTAGCCAATAACCATGGGTGCTAAGGTGTATTAGCTGCCCCTCTAAATATACTGAAAAAGATACCCTTTTGATGAGATCACAAATCAATTATTTAGTTTTGTGGCTTTTCAATTAGAGAATTTTCTTCAGCAGTCTCTATCAGTCTGTCAATAAAAGATCACTATGATAATAATGGTAATAGTTAATATATATTTTTTTTAATAATTTAGGTTTGCTTAACTTTCTTGTTATTGATTATAAATCTTTTTAATTAACTCTTCTAATATTCCTTCTTTCAATACCTGATATATTTAAAGAATATTGTTTAAGATCACTATTAATATTAATAATAATCTTGATAGCTAGCTAATACTTTTAAAGGTGATTTAATAATACTATCAACATAGCTATAATAATTTAAGGGTAAGATAATTCTTTAAGGGTGGTTTTTTTAATATAAAGGTAAGATATAAATGATATAATAGTAATATGATACTATTAGGATCAATAGAAATATAATCCAATATACCTAAAAGGCTTATGATATAAGGTATAAGGGTAAGATGATATCCCTTCTATAAATAAGGGTTATTGATAAATTAGATAAGATCACTAATGATAATATCTTCAAACACTACTTCAACACTACTACTATAATGGTAAGACTATTAAATAATATTAAACTCTTTCATTAATATTATAAATATCTTTCATTAATTAATCATAAATAATACTATAAGATACTGAGCCTTGCTACTGATCTTCTTCAATATAAATACTAGATTATCCTACTAGAGAAGGGATGGATTGATCCTCAAGATTATTGTCTGAATCAGAAGCATGGGGGGAAAAACAGGGAGAGAGGACCTTTATTTATACCTTTTGGGCCCTCCATAGAGCCTTTCAAAAACAAGGGACTTAGAAAAAATTGCACCTTGAGACATTTTTGCTGGTGGGTAAATTAAAAATGGTGTCATTTGATCAAGATATTGCACCATATGTTTGGTTGATTGCACCATTCTGAACCTTATTATTGTCAGTGCACAGCCTTGAGACATTTTTGCTAGTGGTTAAATTTGGAATGGTGTCATTTGTTCAGGATATTGCACCATATGTTTGGTTGATTGCACCATACTTTTTGAATTATACTCTTATTTTAACTAAACTCTATTCTTATTATGCACAGCCTTGAGACATTTTTGCTAGTGGTTAAATTTGGAATGGTGTCATTTGATACAGATATTGCACCATATGTTTGGTTGATTGCACCATGTTAAAAAACTGTATTCTTATCTCTACTAACCTTATTTTTCTTCTTCACAGCTTTGAGACATTTTTGCTGGTGGTTAAATTTGGAATGGTGTCATTTGATACAGATATTGCACCATATGTTTGGTTGATTGCACCATTTTTTTAAAACTGTATTTTTATCTCTACTAACCTTATTTTTCTTCTTCACAGCCTTGAGACATTTTTGCTGGTGGTTAAATTTGGAATGGTGTCATTTGATACAGATATTGCACCATATGTTTGGTTGATTGCACCATTTTTTTAAAACTGTATTCTTATCTCTACTAACTTTATTTTTCTTCTTCACAGCCTTGATCTGTATTCAGTTGAGTATTTCTCTATGTAAAATTTAATTTGTAAATAATACCTGTAATGTTTGGTTATGGGAGTTTAAGTGGGGATTGAGTACTGTAACACTATGTTAACTTATATGTAAGTGTTTTTTTTTTATGTCAAGACATGTAACACATGATGTTGTAAGAGTAATGGTATCACTTATGTAATATTACACATGTTTATTCATATTGAATATTTAGACAAGCTGCATTATCTTTAAGCATATTCTTGTACCTAGTATAGAGTGTATAGTATCATTTCTCTTCTTTAATCCATGATATCTAGAAAATTATTGACATTATGGAGTTGAGGCAATATGTGACTATAGGTAAAATTTGATGTAGATTCCAGTGAAATAATTATTTTTTTTATTTTAATATAATTATCTTCCTTTTTCTTGCAAATTCTTTTAATTTTATCTTTCACTTTTTATCTTTATTTTCTTTATATATATATTATTATTATTATTATCATTGATCAAAGTTTTAGCTTTGAAATTGTGGATTTGAACCTTGGAAGAACTGGTATGGAATACCACATCCCCCTCTCCATTTAATGCTGTCCCCAGCATTCAAGGTGATAATCCACTTACTTTTTTTTCAAAAAACAATCAAACATTCCCCCCCCTTTTTTTTAATAAAAGGATTTTTATTCATCAAAGTCCTCTTCATCTTCAATTTGAGATTCATCTTCAACTTCCTCTTCCCCTTCTTCCTCTTCTTCCTCTGAGTCCAACTCTTTTCCTCTTGGATAGAACTTCTTTATTTGACTTGCTGCAAACCTTCTTGCTAGCTTTGTACCATCTAATTCTTCCAGCTCATATGGACCATTGTTTATTTGTCTCACAACTCTATAGGGTCCATCCCATCTATTCTTGAACAATAATCCCCATTGTGACTCTAATGCTTTATTGTATACAAGAACAATTTCACCTGGATGAATTGACTTTCTTAATTGATGTGCTAATTTCCTGTCCCAATATTTTACTGAATCCTCCCTGGCCTTTTTTAATTTCTCTTTTGCCCTTTTTCTTATTTCTTCTTTTCCTGATAGCTGTTCAGCTCTTGCTTCCAATAAATCTTCTGTTGATTTGACTTTGTGCCATTCAATTGATAAGTATGTTTTTGCTTCAATGTCTATTGGTAGTACTGCCTTTTGACCAAATTGAAGCTCAAATGGGGAGTAACCTGTTGTTCTTTTGGTTGATATTCTGTCAGCCAATGTAACCAAAGGTAAGTATTCTTTCCATTTTGAACCATTTTCACCACACATCTTCACCAATGCATCCTTCAATTGTTTATGTTGTTACCCTTATCTTTGAACCTGCTTTCTTTACTGCATCTTGTAATTCCTTTCCAAACTCAGGCCCTCCATCTACTGTAACCTCTTTTGGGGCTCCATACCTGCAAATCCATTCAGAAGTGAACCATTCTGATACTGACTTTGCTGTAAGCTTTACTAAACCAATTGTCTCTGGCCATCCTGAGAAATCATCCCTGGCCACTACTAAATACTTCCATCTTCCTGCTTTTACATGTACTGCATCTATACTGACTCTTTCAAATAATGTTGAGGTGAAGGAGATTCTTCCTTCCTCTTTTTGGTGATAATGACTTCTCTTTTGACAAGCTTTACAAGATTTGACCCATTTTTTGACTATTTTCTTCATTCCTTCCCACCAAAATCTTTCTTTAACTCTTCTGTATGTTTCATTTTCTCCTCTGTGTCCCATTTCTTCATGTAATTATTTTAATATTCTCCTTTGAGAACTCTGACTTGACACAACTACTTGTGGATTTGGTGTATTTCTTCTTTTGAGTTGGCCTTCCTCCAGAAAGAAATTTGATGACTTCCTTTTAATTTTTTTGAAGTCATCCTCTTTACTACCAAAGGGCCTTTTCAATGTATTCAAGTATTCCACCATTCCTTTCCAAAATCCTTCTTGCTTTGATGGTAGCTTTATTCCTGCCAATTTTATTATATTATTATGTTTTACTCCAAACCCTGGGTGTGCTTTTATCCATTCTTCTTCCTCATCAAAATCAGATTTTTCTTTTTCTTCATCTTCTGACTGAGGTCTTCTTGACAGCCCATCTGGCATTGTGAAGGTCTTCCCTGGCCTATGAACTAAGTCAAAAGAAAACAATTGAATAAATGCAACCCATCTTGTCATTGGGGCATTTGGCAAACAGGGTGAGTTTATCATTTCAATTAAGGCTTTTGCATCTACTTGTAGCTCAAAATGCTGTCCCCAAAGTACTGTTTGGAGTTTCTTGAGCATTTTGGCCACTCCACATAGCTCCAGCTTTGGCTGTGAGTATTTTGATTCCAATCTTGAGAATGTTATTGATTCATAAAGAACTGGTCTGTCCTTTCCTTCTTTGTCTTCTTGAGTAAGTACTGCTCCTGCAGCTATATAGCTTGAGTCCACTGCTAATTTAATCTTCCCTGCTCCCTTTTCATAATCCAAATTTTTTAATGTTATTTCCTCCCCTACAATTTTTCTTAACTTTTCAAATGCTTCATCACATTTAGTATTCCATTCCCAATCTTCATCATCTCTTGTTAATCTTCTTAGTGGTGATGCAATCGGAGAGAAATTTTGAATGAACATTCTAACATATGCACAAAGTCCCAAAAAGCCTCTTACTTCCTTTTTATTGAGGGGCTTTGGCCAAATTTGTATTTTATTAATCTTCTGCTTTGAAATTTTTCTTCCATTCAAAGAAACTACATGCCCTACTATGTCCAATGCTGGCACACAACATGCAAATTTGATTCCTGATATGGTAAGTCCTGCCTCTTCAATTCTGAATAATATTCTCTCTAATGTAACTGCATATTCCCAAATGAATCTTCTTATCAAATTATTTTCTTGTAAAGCCTCATTATTATATGTTGATCTTGGACCTTTTATCCCTCCATCATCAATAAAAATTCCTACATTCTCTGGTATTTCTTCTTGAAGTATCCAAGTCATTTGGGCTTGATAAACTGCAACAGAATTTGTTGCTCCTTGTGGTAGTCTTGTAAGCTGTAGCCTTCCAAGTGGTGTTTCAAATGTAGTTAAGGGTCTTGTAGAAATGTCTAATTCTCTTTCATCATACCCTCCCATTATGTCACCAAGTCCATAACAAGCTCTCCCTGAAAAGGCATCTACAAATTCTTCAATATGTGGTGGTAGACCTGCATCTTTAATTGTTACCTTATTAAGATCCTGTAAGTCATGGACAATTCTAAGTTTTCCATTTGACTTTGCAACACAAAATACTGGACTTGTATAGCTGGAGGTAGACTGCTCATACAAGCCTGTTCTAATCCTTTCCCTTACCAATTCAATAAACTGTGGTATTATGGGCTTTGGTATTGGTATTGGCTTCTTTTGCCAAGGTGTATGTGGTATTACTGGTATTTTATAGGGTTTTCCATATGAATGTTTCAGTAAACCCCTTTCCTCTGCACTGAATGCAATTGCTTTTTCTCTTAAAACTATGACACTCATCAGAAGACTCCTTTCTTCTTCTGAAAGCCATCCAGGTGGTCCAAAATTTATCAATTCAAATCTTTCTTGTGTTATTTTTGATGTGACCATAAATTTAGGTGGTTTTGGTGATAGTGGTGTATTATAAGGGTCTCTTGATAATGGTGGCCTTCCTAAAGGAGGATTTATGTCTTGTGGCATAGGCTCATTAACTGGTTTGACCTTCTTGAGTACTGATTTGTATTTTGCTGCACTGTTTTGGTAATCCATTTTGTAATTTCACTGAAATGATTCTGTTTTTCTCTTTGATATTTTTATTTTTTTTTTTATATATTTTTATTTTTTTAAAACTGGTTAAGTTGAAATCAATATAGTATCAATTCTTCTATTTTCTTTATTTCTCCTCCTTATTTTAATAATTTATTAAATTAAATAAATCTTCACTTCTTTTATCTTTTTCTGTCCATAAATTTGAGGTTGCAGTTTTAGGTCATACAGGACCCTACAACTCAGGTGTGCAGACCCTATATATTAGGTATACAAAATCCTGCCTTTTTATGTCATACAAGGACAATAATACCCCTTGTCCATTTCTTCACAAGGGAGCAGTTTCATGTCATGCTGAGGACCTCCTGGTCTTCAATTTGACTTGATCCAAGGGCAGTTTTTTTTTTTTTTTTCTTTTCTTTTCTTTAAGCTGAAAAATTCCTTATTCTAATATCAACTTGAGCTACCTTGAGGCTTAATAATTCATAAAATGTTTTGGGTTGATAGATATTTATTTCTTCTTTTCAGTCATTACCAATCTCCTTGCATATTTCAATTCTACATTTTTGTCCTTCTTTCTTCAATATTTTATTCTTTGGCCAATTTATCATATATATTTGAGGATTTTATTTGAACCATTTCAAATCTGACCTCTTCTTTCTTCACATTATTTCTTTAATACCACTACTCCTTTCATGGACTAAAATAAAGGAATAGATTATAAGCCCTCAGGTGTGCCACCCCTGTAGTTTTGAGTCATACAAGGACTTAACATTCCACTACTCCCTTCATGGATTCATTAAATTGCCAATTTTATATATTGAAAGAAATTCTCATAATTTTAGAGTTGAATATGCCTTCAGGATGTTTTTATGATGATCTTAAAGGAAAGCCAGTCTATATCTATCATCTTCCATTCATTATTATGAAAATTCTTCATATCATGATTGAGCTTTCAAGATACTATTAAGATATCTTTTTTTTATTCTTCTTCTTTATATCTGTAATATTAATCTTCAGGTCTGGGATAAGACCCCCTTCCCATTTAAATTTCTGTAGTTGGTTTTTTTTACTTTATTTGATTTTGTCTTTGATTCTTGCAATATTTTCTTGCCAAATTTTGAATTTTCAGCTCAACTATTATTATTATTTTGAGTCTTATTCATACTAAGAAGAGGGTTTTAATTTTTGTGGTGGCCTGACACTATATAGTGGCAGTCTACAAGGCTATAGTTCTAATCAACTCAGAGCTATTTCCCCTCATCAGACCAGGTCTGACCTTGGCTGCTCAGTGTATATGTATTTTTTATGTACATATAGACCAGTTGTCCAAGTGCCACCTAGAGCAGGAAGACCATTAAAGCCTCTCTTTTCTGAATGAGATTTTCCTAATAATAATATTAATAATAAACATCATATTTCTAATCTTTAAGTGATTGATAATTCTTATGTTTTTTTATTTTTTTCTTTTTTGAGTATATATATATTTATATCTATTTATATATATATATTTGACTTTTTCATATATAATATTATATAATATTGAGATTTTAATATTTACAGTTTAAGGTCATGGTGGACCTATTTCTTTAAGGTCCTACTATAATCAATCTTATAGCTTATGTGATAATGAATATTTCTATATAGTATCATATTATTTTTATTAAAAATTAAGTATCAATTAAACTAGATAATAAGTAGAGGAATGATTTTCCAGTTTTAGGTCATGGGGGACCAAATTGAAAGTAATGATTTCAAATGAATTTTTGAATAAATAACTTAAATATAAAGATATTTATCAAGGTTTTTGTTGAATTATTTATTAAGATGTATCTGGGAATTAATATTAAAATAAATATTTTTTTTTTTTGATAACTCTTTTTTTTTGAAGAATAATAATAATAATAATCCAGTTTTAGGTCATAGTGGACCTATAAGGGAAAAAAACATATCTTATAGTTCTACTAAATAATCCAGTTTTAGGTCATGGTGGACCTTTTTTTTTAAACAAAACTAATATGGAAGATAAAGAATGATAAGTATTCAATTAATTGAGAAGTCATCTATTAAACTCAGTGTGAATATATATATTGAGATATTTATCAAGCTGGTCACTAAATAAATCTTAAAAAATATAATAGATTGATTAATGATAATTCAATATATGAAATAAGTCCAGTTTAAGGTCATAGAGGACCAACAATTGACTTGAAGTTTCCACTTTGAATCTAAAACCTATTTGATAAGCAATATAGCAATAATAAATGGATCATTTAATTAATTGTAAAATATCATTATTTTATTTATAATGATATATTCATAAATATATTTCAATAAATTAAATTAAAAAAAGCAAATTTCCAGTTTTAGGTCATGGAGGACCAATAATTTTATATAAAAACTGGTTTATTATGGGGTTAATTGATCTATTTATTTTTATCTAATGGCCAAGGGTAATGAGCTATATAAATGATACTTTTGTATAACACCTATACTTATCTTCATTTTTTTTTCTTTTCACAGAAACTAACATAATTAATATATTTCAAAACTCAAACTCAAAGGGATAAATTTTTAGTTTTTTGTTATTCCTATTTAGTTTAAATAGATATTTTGATAAGAAAAAGTTCTTATCAAATGTAATTCAAAATAAGTAAAATAAAAAAATTGATCATCATTTTTAATCAAATTTTAAGTTAAAAAAAATTATTTTGTATAGCAAATACCTTCTCAAACTAAATCTAAAAGTTGTTATTGCTAATTAAGCTTCAAGCGAACTGCTAAAAGTACTTCTCATCATATGTCTAATTAGCAACATCATTTTTTATGATGATTTTGTTGATGATAGTTTTGATTTGGTTTTTTTCAATTGATTCAGAGAATTGAATTGTGAGCATGATAGGTAGCTTGTAAATTTGAATTGATTTAATTGAAATAATATATTATTTCTATTTAATTGAAAAATAAGCTCAATTTATTACAGTATTTTCAATAAGAAATAAATTTTTCTATTGAATAAAATTCTTATATTGATTTCTGAAGATTTCTTTTCTAATTTGAATGTATTTAAGGTTCTGGTATGTAATTGAAAGTGTTGTTTTGACTACTAAGGCTGAAGCGAAGCTCTAAATCATACCTCAATGATATATTAACATGGTGATATAATAATTTTTAATTGTTGTAAACTTGATAACTTAATTTCAAGCTTCCTATTGAGTAGGGTTCAGGGTGTAAAACAAATTGTGGCTTAAAGTTTAATTCAATTAAAACTAATTCAATAAGGTTTAATTTTGTTGACATTTATTTAATTATCAATTAAACTCTAATTTATATTTAACTTATAATTTATTAACTGATTGAAATTGTTTAATTAAATTTCTATATGTATATAAATAATTCTAATTAAAAATTACTAGATTGTTTTAATTGTTTCAATATATAAAAAGTTCCTGTATGTATATGAAAGTTATTTTTTCAATAGTAGGCTGTAAGCGAAGTGTTTAATTAATTATTCATGATATTTCAAAGATTTGCTATCATCTATTTGGATTTCTTTTAATTTAGTAATTAAATCTCAAGATTTTGTATTGATAAGGGTTTAGGGTGTAGAATTAATTGTGGCTTGAAGTTTAATTTAATTCCAATTAATTTAATCAACTAAATAGGGCTATGTTCTTAATTTATATTTAGATTCAATTTAATTATTTATTAATTTTTGAATAACTCTATATTATACTGTTAGCTTTTATCAAAAATCAATGCTTGGTGATGTCATTTTGATAGTTCTGGGGCTTTTATATGTAATCTAAAGTTATCTTTTGAATAGTATAGCTGAAGCGAAATGCTTAATACCATCTGATTCATAAATTTGAATAGTTCCTTGGTTTTTCTTGATTAGTTTGGACTTATTAGTTTAATTTTGATAAACTCAAATGTACCTGTTTCTATTGATTTAAAGTTTTAATTAAAAGAGGAGGTAGTAAATTTTTAATTTATAACTTTTAATATATGATTTATGAGCTTATTCTAATATAAAAATAATAATAATAACTTCTCTATCTAATATAAAATTCTGTCAATTGATTAGTAATGATGATGAAATAATCTCATTTTCAACATTTTTTGTATTTCTGGGTAGTTTTTTAGTAAGTAATAGTTAAAAATTGACTGAGAGGGATGAAGCGAACTGCTTAAACACCTCTTAATGATGTGATATACTACTCTATTACTAGGATTTATTAGCTCTGTAGTCAGTAGATGGTTTTCTTCTAATACTGTGTAATGAATTTTGAGATAATATTGATAAAAATGATTTAATTTTAAATTATATGATTTGAATCCAAATCATCTTATCAAAGAGAATCATTTGATGAATATAAAAATTAAAAATAAACTCATTCAATTTTTCACATTATGTGTTTGAATTACTGCTGTGCAGATGTAAGCTGTGTAAACTCTAAATATGATGTGATACAAAAAAGCTGTGCAAAAAAAATGAATTGTTGTTTAATTGAAACAATCATATGATCAAAAAATTTGAAATATCATTATTCTAATAAGTATAGTTCAATTAAAAAAATCATGTGATGAATGAAAAAACTAGAATGATGTCATTTGGTTGGATATATGATGTGTTTGCATTTAAGCTGTGCAAACCTTAAATATAATTTATCAATTTCAACTAATGATGTCATTTATTCTTATATATGATGTGCTTGGCTAGAAGCTGTGTAAACTTTAACTATTATGGATTTTGTGATAATGAGGTATTTTAATTAATGAGATAATGGAAAGAATCATATGATCAACTCAACACTTAATTGTGTGATTAATTTAAAACCTTTTAATTGTGTAATTAATTAAAAAGAATATATCATGTGATATATTGATATGATTAAATAAATGGAAAATATGATGTGATTAATTAAATCAATTAAATTCAAATGTAACTGAATGCTCATTGTGTGTAAAGGTGTTGGTACAATGATATGATGTTTTTATTATATTTTACTATAAAAGAAGCAGGTATTTTCACCATTCTGAAATAATTTCTCTTCATCTGATGTCTTCATTTTGAGCTTTTCTCTATTATTATTATTTTTGAAGCATTCATGATTCCTGATTTTCTTCTCCCTCTATATATATGCCTTATTTAACTACTTTTTGCTCATTTATATGAGTATATAATTGCTGCAAATCCAAAATGCAATTTATGCAAAGATGAATTTATATAATTTCAACCTGGCCAGTTGGCTTTATATATTTTTATTTATGTATATTTCATATATATATTAGAGTCATGATTTCTTCAAATATCTAAATTTTGACTCAATAATATATGATTTATTATCATATCATTAAGGGTTATATCCTTATTATTATTCACTTTCATTATATAATTATGATATTCTACTTTGATATGGGTTTTTGGGATTATATTTTATCCTTTTAGAATACTATAGTATTATAATATTATTTATATTTTAATATTATTTTATTTTTAATATTATAATATTATGATACTTATATTGTTATAATGTTATCTTATTCATTATAATCTCATATTTATTTAAAATATTTCTTCTTCTTTACTCATGAATTGGTTTTATTTTATTAGTTTCTTTATCTTCTTATTTCTTTTAATTCATTTTCAAAGCAAGGGGGGGTGGCCAGTTTTTTTTTATTAATTTTTTTTTTTAAAAAAAAAAATTAAAAAAAATTAAAAAAATTAAAAAAATTAAAAAAATTAAAAATTGAAAAAAGAAAAAAATTAAATTAAAAAATCTGGTCACCCCTCCTTGTTAGTTGGATTATTTCTATGTGCTATGTGTGTATGCATGCTGTGTGTATGTGTGTAGCATGTATGTGTATTGAGTAGTTCAGCTAAATAATTTCCATTTTGGCTTCCTGATTGATTCAGTTCTAGAATTTTAAGATAAGTTTCTTTATAATTTCTCTTGAGGATTGATACTATACATAACTGATGAGTGGCTTTTTTCTTTCTTGTAAAATATATTGTCTTCTTGTAGTGAAAAAAAATCTTGAAGTTTTTTTTTTTTTATTCAACATTTCCTTTTTTTTGTGGAAAATGAAGAAATTCTGTGCTGTATATTTGAGATCTTCAATATTAATTTGAGCTCTACTCTTGTATTGGTAAGTTAATGAAACTTCTTTTCATTTTTTTCAATTTCAACATGATACTGATTAATCCTTCCTTGTTTTCAGATTATTTTGTTGAATTATATTTTGAAATTATTTTCTTTTGAAATTGAAACTTTTTTTTTTTTAACAAAAAATGATCTTCTTTTGAAGAAGTGCAATGATAAGTGATTTTTTTGACCTTATGAAAGGTAATTATTTATGAAATTTATAATTCAAGAGATATCTAAGTACTTCATTAATGGAAAATAAGCTATTATTTAATATTAAATTAACAATTCTTTATTAAGGTAAAATAACTGAAATTGATTTTCATTGATTAGAGCTATAAACTGATGTTTCATTATTAAAGTCCCACTTTCCCCAAAACTTATAGCCACTTGTGCTTTGGGTGGTATAAGAAATAGTTAACCACCCCTATTTTTTTTTAACTATGAAAAACTACTGATACTAATACAGAATAAAAAAAACTAAAACATTCTTTCTAGATGAATTTTATAAGCAGCTCTTTTTTTCCCTTTTTTTTTCTCTTTTTTTTTTAATACTAATTGAAATATCTTTACCACCACTATAGCTTCTGATCTCCATATCAATTATTAATTTTCATTGTTTTATTAGTTATATATAGATTTTTTTCTTCATTGATTTATTGATTATTAATAGATTTTTCATATATATATATTTTTTTATGTTTTTTTTTTTGATACTATTACAGAAAATACAGAAATCAAATTTGCAGTTTAAGGCCATGCTGGGCCATCATGTATCATTGGTCCTTGCATTTGTTGATATATTCTTCTTTGATGAACTGACTAAAATACAGTAAGAAAAACAGTAACTAACTAGTTGAATTGCAGTTTAAGGCCATGCTGGGCCTTTAATTTTCTGAAGAATAATTTTCTTAAAATAATCTTGATTCTTCTTCATTTTCATTTCAATCTTGCTGCTGACAATTTCTTTCCATAACTTATTCCATTCTTCTTTCTTCAAACAAAACTTGTGATTCTTCATTATAATTATTAGCTGTAAGACTTTATCCTCTAAATCAAAATCCAATCCCTTTTCAATAATATAGCAGTCCCCTCTCCATTTAATAATTTTACCCTCAATTTGATATTCTTCAAGACAAAACCATCTCTGAGCTTGTATTGTTCCCCAGTAAAGACTACTCCTTATATCTGAATCCATATAGAAAATTTCATTCCAAAAGTCATTATTGAGATTTCCTTTAATTCCATCATAGTTAAGTATATCCATAAATTCTAGTTTTGAAAGGTTTGATCCAGGAAGTTGGCTTAAATAGGCTTCTGCAGGGGTTTCTTGAGTAATATCTTCATTTCCAAATAAGTCTTCAAATTCAATAAAGGGGATAGTTTGAATAATTGGTATCTTGAAGGATTCAATAATTGGTAAGCCCCATCTTTGGTCTTCATTGTTAAGTCCTTGAAAATGATGATTAATCCAGAGGTCTTGGCTTTCTTCATTTATTTCTGAGTGTGGCCAATAGATCCAGATGGTATTGTCTGCTTCATTAGTTTCAGACATGATGATTATAAAATATAAAATATGATAAAAAAAATTGCTAATGGTTTCTTGATGTTAAAAAAAATATGAATAATTATAATAGCTTCTTGGTAAAGGTGGATGAAATAAATAATCTAAGTAAAATATTTCTTAAAGAATTAATCCTCTTTGATAAGGCAGGAAGTCACTGCCAAAAATACTGGACTTGATTATTTAAATTGAATCTTACTGATTTTCTTCTCTTCTTTGTTTTTGAGCTATGTAAGCTGGAGGTTTTCAGAATTGGCTTCAGCTGTACTTTTCTCATTGATGGTAAGTAATTTCTATAATAAGCTAATTTTTCATTCAAAAATCTAAGTTCCTCCAATAACAACCTTATTTCTTCCAATTTTTCCTTTTCTTCTCTTGATTGGTGACTTGATGACTGACATTCTTGAAATTCATCTTCATACTCAAAAATGAATTCTTCATATTGCTTCTTCAATTTCCTTTGATCCAAAATCTCTTCATCCTCCAACAATTCATCCCCATAACATCCAAGCTTTGGCATCTTGAGTGTTTGTTAATTTTTTTAAAGATTATGATCTTATCAATTTTTTTTCTGTTTTGTTTTAAAAGGTCTTGAAATTAATGATATTGATATTAAAACTGAATAGAAATTGATATTGAAATTCCCAAGGATTTCATCCCAAAAACTTAAACCATTAGAGGTGGAATAAGAAACAGACACCCACCCCCATTTTTTTTTTAATTTAAACATAGCCTTATGATACTTTTACAGTTAAAACTCTTGCATACCCAAATCATCATTCATATATATATTTTTTTTTTTTTAATTTTTTGTTTTTTTTGTTTTTTTTTTTTGTTTTTTTTTTTGTTTTTTTTTTTTTTTTTTTTTTTTTTTTGAGTTTATATCTTTTTTAATTTTAATTTTAATATTTTTTTAAGTTTTTTTTTTTAAGTTTTTTTTTTGAGTTTTTTTTTCTTTTTTTTTTTACATTTACAGAAAAATATATTCAATTCATGAAACCCATTTTCCTTTTTCTTTTTTTTGAAGAATTCTATTCACACATATATCCTTGGCTATTTCTCCCAGTATTTTCCTTCCTTTCTTCCTTTCTTCTAGGGTATTACCTTTCCAATTTCTGATGAATCCTTCTTCTTTGTGTATAAAGAGGTATCCATACTCTTCCCAGAAAAGATTTCCACCAAGAAGCTCCATATTATGCAAATTGAAGTCTTCTTGTGGCCAAATTCTACCATCATAAAGAGCCTTCCTTGTTTGTTCATCAAAGGAAAATACTTCCTCCCAATACTGGTTTTCCAAATTACCCTTAATTCCTTCCTCATTCAAGAGATCCATGAAGTCTAATTTTGACAGGTCATATCCTGGAAGATTCTTCAGCCATTTTCCACCTTTTATTCTTGATGGACCCTCAAAGTATATATCTTTGAATTCAATGTAGGGAAGAATTATGAAATCTGGCTCTTCTTCAGGTGTTGGAAGTTGCCAGTAAGACATTTCATCATAATACTTCAAGAAACTTTCTTTTTCCAAGTCCATTTCCTTGTCTTTATCAATTCTCCATGGGCTTTTTGGGTTTAAATCATATGACAGAATAGTGTTCATGAGATCCTTTTGCAATGGTGAGACTTCAACTTCTATCAAGTTTGCTTCTGGCTTTGAATATGAAGATAATCTTGGTTTAATTTCTTTTAAAGAGTCATGATTATTGTAGGCCTCCCAAAGATTTTCATAAGCATGAGAGTGCTTTATTTTCTTCTTTGGAGGATCTTGAGAAATTTCATGTATTTGGAATTCATCAGTTTGATTAGATTCTTCTTTATTGTATTCCTTCATAAATTCTTCATCTTTGAAACAGTTAACAATCTTATTTCTAAGATCTTCCAATGAGTCTTCACAGCATTGATCACTGTTGATTTCTGGCTTCATTTCAATTTCCATATCTTGTGGGTGTTTTTGCTTGGAAAATATGTCAAACAGATTCTCTCTACTATGTATTGGTGGTCCCTCTATTATTTCTGAGCCATTAACCAAAGCCTGATATAACATACCATTGGTGTCAATTGGTTTATAAATAATTTTATTTTCCCTTTTCTCTGCTTCATTGACTTCTTCCATATACCAATTTGATTTTTCATCTTGTTTCCATATATAACTTTTATTGTTTTCAGGTTCATCATAAATTTTCCAGAAGTCAGGGCATGGGCTTAAGCTTAAGTTGTTTACTTGAGGATTTTTATTTTTAACATAATCTTCATATTCACTTGAAGGTGGTAGATTTCTGTTGATCCATTCCTCCCACTTTTTGGGATCAAATGTAGCCCATTCCTTGTTTTCTTTTATTGCCTTGTCTAAATACCAGGCTAATGACTTTGGTTCTTCTGATTTTATTTGGTTTGATAGTGCTTCTGTTGATGGTCCCTGTTCTGGCTCTTGTGTTTCCACCTCTTGGTCTCCTTCCACTTCCTCCTGAGGTTCATTCTCTATTCCCCTATCCATTATGGATAATCTTTCATCTAAATTACATTCCATAGACTTTATCTTTTGAAAATCTTTGTTTTTAGTTGATTTGAAAATACTTTTTATTTTTGATTTAGATTTATCTTCAGCTTCTTTTAATTTTACTTTGCTAAACCAATCCTTTATTTTCCCCATTGAACAAAGCTCCATTCCTCTTGGTGGTCCTGTTTGCCATCCTAACATATGGGGTTTGCATATTGGCATACATAATCTTCTACCATCTGCTTCTTGATAGCTAAATATTTCACCTTGTTTCTGTGAAAAGTCCAATCTAATGTTATTGTCTGCCAAGAAGGGCCTTCCAAGGACTGTATGTACTGCTCCCTTGGCAATGAAGAAATGAATTTCTTTTTCTTCTCCAGAAGGCAAAAGTACTTGTGTGAATTCAGCCAATCCAATTAATGATGTTGTATGTCCTCCAATTCCTCTTAAATTCATGTTGAGCTTTCTGTTTGGAAGAGAGGCTTTTATTGCTGCATCTTCAGTGATTATGTTGAGCTCTGATCCTGTATCTACCAGTGCCATTACTGGATATTCTTCTTTTCCAACAAATACTTGCATAAACCCAAGTGGACAGGCATAATGAAGTCTTGGTTTTTCAAAGTCTTTAATTTTTATAGAAATAACATCTTCTTTAATGTCCAAAGTGTTAACTGATTTTATAGCTTCCTTTTCTTCAAGAGAAATCCCTTGAAGCCTGTGAATGAAGGTTGGTGAAACTGATAATATTTCTTCCAAGGTTAAGTTAATTTTCTGTTCCAAGATTTTCTTTATCACATTTTCAATTGCTAATTTTGGTTTGAATTCTTTCTTATCCTTTATGAATTCTTTCTTTTCAGTTTTGTGGTGAACCATCCTTTTGTTTAACTTGTCACCTTCCTCCTCAAAATTCTCTTTTTCTTTACTTTCAGTTCCTTCAAATGTTTCATCTCTTTTTGTATGTTTATCTTTATATTTGGTTGGAACAATAATCTTCATCTCTTCTTCAGCCTCATCCTCATGATAGGTTCCTGGTAGTATAGGTTTTTTACTTTGAGAATCTTCTCTATTTTGGCTTTCTTGCTTAGCTAATCTTTGCTTTGTCTGTCTGAGAGTTGCATGTGTTTCCAAAATCTCAGTGGGTGAAGATACTGTTGGTGGTTCCCAATTACCCCAGTCTTCTACTTGAGCAATCGAAACTTCTTTTTCTTCCTTTTTCAGCTCAACTATCTTTTGATCTTCTGGTCTTGATAGAGGCTTTTCCTTTTCAATTATCTTGTTTGAAATTTCTTTTTGTTCCTTATCAAATTCCCTGACTAAATCCTTTGGAGATTTGGTTCCTTCTGAGGGTACTCTTTGGAAATTAGGGTAAAGGAAATTTAATCCTTGCCTACTGACAATTCTTTTTTCCATATCTTCTGCCAGGTAGCTGCATCTTGTCAATGAATGACCATTTTCAAAACAGTAATAGCACTTTAAGGGTGGTCTTGGATATAGTTGTGCTGGAACATAAGGTTGATAATTTGCAGGTAAAGGTGCCTGAGTATTTCTTGGTCTGAATGGTTGTGCATTTGGTGCTAAGCCTGATCCTTGTGTATTTTGTTTATCCTTCCAGACCTTCTTTGGTGGATTAACAGCCTCTGATAGTTCTTTCAGCTGGTCCAACACATCCTTCATTGGGTTGACTTCTTTTGGTGCTTCATTAACATGAGCCTCTTGAGCTGGTGGATTCTTTATTTTCTTTGTAATATCTTTCATTTGCTTGATAACCTCCTCCCAGCTTTCATCTTCAAATCTGGTTTTCTTTTTGTTTTTGATTTCATCTGACTTTGATAATTGTGATTTCCCTTTAATAACTACTGCTGCCTCCAATTCTGCCTCAATATAATTTCTGAGGATATCCATCTCAGGTAAGATATATCCTCCATCTCTTGCTTGAACCATGGTCCTGTCTTTGATCATTTCTTTAGTAACACTACTTCTAATTTCTGGTGATAAAGAATCAAAGACATCTTCATGATAATCATTTTCCTTTTTAATATACCCATACTTCAGCAGATATTTTGAAATTATGTCATATTCCCCAATAAACTTTCTGTATTGGGACAAACTTTTGACTCCTCCCTCCTGTTGAGTTTGATTAAATAGTCTTGTTAATGAATCTTTCCTGTGTCTTCTTTCTGGTTCCACCTTTCCCCATTTACTGATCATTTCCTTTTTCAATTGATCCCAATCCTCCATTTCATATCCTGGCATTCCTTCAATTTCATATCTGATATCCTTATCTTCACTCCAGAATGCTATTTGCATGGCCAAATCCCTTTCATTGGCTCCTTCAATTGATGCTATCCTTTCAGCTCTCTTGATAAAATCCTCAACATCACTTCCATCAAAGTTGAGGTTATAATCTTTTGCCTTTATTTTAACAATCTTTCTTATGGGTATTGTAACTCTTTCAGGTTGCTGAGTTGGTGTTGTAATATGTACCCTTTTTGCAAATATTGCAGCTCTTGGCAATGTTCCTGGTGTGGATGTTGCAAATGTCTTTGGGGTTGGTGATGGTGATGGTTGCTGGGGTCTGAGCATTCTTTCAATAGTTGCATCTCCAGTAGTTTCAGGTGAGAATTGACTTGATTTTGTCTTCTTTCCATGTCTTCTTGCAGCTCTTTCCATAGCCTTCTGTAATTCTAACCTTTTCTTCTGAAATTCTTCATCATTTTCTAAATAAGAAAAATCCTCTTCTTCACTTTCTTCCTGACCTAATTCTTCAATTCTGGACTGCTCTTTTTCCAATTCCTCTTCCAAGGTTAGAGCCTTCTTTGAGGATGATGATTCCTCCATTATAGTTGTGATCTAAACAATGATTTAATTTTTAATTATTTTTTTTTGATTGATTTTTTTTTTGATTTTTTTTATGATTTTTAAGATTGATAATGTGATCTTATTAATGATACTTGAGATTTGAAAGGCCACTGTTGGGACACCAGATGTGGGAACTCCTTTTGTTGTGGGATAAATAATAGGCAGTACCTTGAGGGGGAAATTATTGGTGAGTCTGTTTTGAATTTCAGAATTAGCCAATAACCATGGGTGCTAAGGTGTATTAGCTGCCCCTCTAAATATACTGAAAAAGATACCCTTTTGATGAGATCACAAATCAATTATTTAGTTTTGTGGCTTTTCAATTAGAGAATTTTCTTCAGCAGTCTCTATCAGTCTGTCAATAAAAGATCACTATGATAATAATGGTAATAGTTAATATATATTTTTTTTAATAATTTAGGTTTGCTTAACTTTCTTGTTATTGATTATAAATCTTTTTAATTAACTCTTCTAATATTCCTTCTTTCAATACCTGATATATTTAAAGAATATTGTTTAAGATCACTATTAATATTAATAATAATCTTGATAGCTAGCTAATACTTTTAAAGGTGATTTAATAATACTATCAACATAGCTATAATAATTTAAGGGTAAGATAATTCTTTAAGGGTGGTTTTTTTAATATAAAGGTAAGATATAAATGATATAATAGTAATATGATACTATTAGGATCAATAGAAATATAATCCAATATACCTAAAAGGCTTATGATATAAGGTATAAGGGTAAG
This sequence comes from Austropuccinia psidii, assembly GCA_023105745.1. Lineage (NCBI taxonomy): Eukaryota > Fungi > Basidiomycota > Pucciniomycetes > Pucciniales > Sphaerophragmiaceae > Austropuccinia > Austropuccinia psidii. The sequence continues at coordinate 57,323,316 of JALGQZ010000004.1, forward strand.
ATGATATCCCTTCTATAAATAAGGGTTATTGATAAATTAGATAAGATCACTAATGATAATATCTTCAAACACTACTTCAACACTACTACTATAATGGTAAGACTATTAAATAATATTAAACTCTTTCATTAATATTATAAATATCTTTCATTAATTAATCATAAATAATACTATAAGATACTGAGCCTTGCTACTGATCTTCTTCAATATAAATACTAGATTATCCTACTAGAGAAGGGATGGATTGATCCTCAAGATTATTGTCTGAATCAGAAGCATGGGGGGAAAAACAGGGAGAGAGGACCTTTATTTATACCTTTTGGGCCCTCCATAGAGCCTTTCAAAAACAAGGGACTTAGAAAAAATTGCACCTTGAGACATTTTTGCTGGTGGGTAAATTAAAAATGGTGTCATTTGATCAAGATATTGCACCATATGTTTGGTTGATTGCACCATTCTGAACCTTATTATTGTCAGTGCACAGCCTTGAGACATTTTTGCTAGTGGTTAAATTTGGAATGGTGTCATTTGTTCAGGATATTGCACCATATGTTTGGTTGATTGCACCATACTTTTTGAATTATACTCTTATTTTAACTAAACTCTATTCTTATTATGCACAGCCTTGAGACATTTTTGCTAGTGGTTAAATTTGGAATGGTGTCATTTGATACAGATATTGCACCATATGTTTGGTTGATTGCACCATGTTAAAAAACTGTATTCTTATCTCTACTAACCTTATTTTTCTTCTTCACAGCTTTGAGACATTTTTGCTGGTGGTTAAATTTGGAATGGTGTCATTTGATACAGATATTGCACCATATGTTTGGTTGATTGCACCATTTTTTTAAAACTGTATTTTTATCTCTACTAACCTTATTTTTCTTCTTCACAGCCTTGAGACATTTTTGCTGGTGGTTAAATTTGGAATGGTGTCATTTGATACAGATATTGCACCATATGTTTGGTTGATTGCACCATTTTTTTAAAACTGTATTCTTATCTCTACTAACTTTATTTTTCTTCTTCACAGCCTTGATCTGTATTCAGTTGAGTATTTCTCTATGTAAAATTTAATTTGTAAATAATACCTGTAATGTTTGGTTATGGGAGTTTAAGTGGGGATTGAGTACTGTAACACTATGTTAACTTATATGTAAGTGTTTTTTTTTTATGTCAAGACATGTAACACATGATGTTGTAAGAGTAATGGTATCACTTATGTAATATTACACATGTTTATTCATATTGAATATTTAGACAAGCTGCATTATCTTTAAGCATATTCTTGTACCTAGTATAGAGTGTATAGTATCATTTCTCTTCTTTAATCCATGATATCTAGAAAATTATTGACATTATGGAGTTGAGGCAATATGTGACTATAGGTAAAATTTGATGTAGATTCCAGTGAAATAATTATTTTTTTTTATTTTAATATAATTATCTTCCTTTTTCTTGCAAATTCTTTTAATTTTATCTTTCACTTTTTATCTTTATTTTCTTTATATATATATATTATTATTATTATTATTGATCAAAGTTTTAGCTTTGAAATTGTGGATTTGAACCTTGGAAGAACTGGTATGGAATACCACACCGCTTTTGAGCATGAAAATTCTTCTTCTTGTGACTTGAGCTTGAAGAATTTTGATGATGAGAAGAACTTGACTTTGAGGCTTCAGGTTTCTTCTCTTGATGATGATTCTTTTCCTTTTGCCTCTCATGGTACCTGGTATCAAGTTCCAGGGTAACGTCCATTAAGTCTTGAAGAGAATCAATATTTGAAGGATGGGAGGCCAATTGATCCAGAATCCTGGATGGCAATCCCTTCCTGAAATGATGAATGAGAGCTCTTTCTCCCCAATCCCCGATTCTTGAAACCAAACTCCTAAAATTGGCTATGTATAGTGAAACATGGCCACCTTCTTTCATCCTAAGGCCATCCAACTTTGCTTCAGCTTTTCTAACTTCATTTGGGTCTCCAAATAAAGTGAAGAGTTGGGATTCAAATAATGGCCAAGAATTGAGAAGATAACTTGAGTCTTGATTGGTGAGGTTAGAAAGATAAGGCTCGATCCATTTTGCAGCCCTTCCAATAAGAAATGAAGTGGCATAAAGAACCTTCTTCCTGTCTTGAGAGAAGTTTGCCGGATCATTATGAAAGATAAGCTGGCATGACTGAATAAAGCTTCTGACTTTGAAGGGCTGAGTCCCATCAAAGCATTCTGGTGCCTTCATAGATGGAGTCTTGAAGGCTGGTGGTCTTGATGACTCAGAAGAAGAAGCTGCTTGTAGATTGGCCATAATCTGAGTCATTTGCTGCATAATGGCCAATAAAGATGGTTCAGACTGATGAGAGACAGGCTGATCAGACTGGGCTAGAGTTGGTCTTCCAGTACCTTGGGGTGCCCCCACCGGAGCAGGAACACCTTCAGTACCTTCAGACTCTTCCTCTTCCACAGAATTCTCCCCCTCCTCTTCACCGTCTTCACCTGGACCTTTGAAACTAGTCCTTGACATTCCTGGAAAACCGCCAACTACTCCTGAAAAAGAATTTGATCTTCTTGGCACTCTTCCTTCCTTCCTGGATGGTACTGCTCCTTCCATGCGGGGTCCTCTATATAATTGGGCCCTCAGTTGAGGAACTGCTGGGGTGCCATCAAGAGGAACTCTTGGAGTAGGAGTAAGAACAGCTTGAGTTCGAGCCTGGGATCTTGTCTGTCTTGCAGGAGGTGAGTGTTGGAGTGGCATGATTTGAATAAGAGTAAAATTTAAATAAAGGAATCAAAACTTGAGCAAAACTTGAGGCAAAACCAAAATAGTCTTGAGGATCAAATCAAATCAAATCTTGAGGGGAAAAAATCAATGAATCAATTAAAGTCTTCAAGTACGTCAATAAATCAATCAGATGAGTCTTGAAGCCAAAGAATCAAAATCAATGAAAATCTTGAAGTAAATAAAATCAATCAATCAAAATCATTGAAATCAAAATCCTGCAGTGAAAATCAATCAGTCAAATGAATTCTTGAGTCAAAAATCAATTTATGTCAAAGTCTTGATGTGAAATTCAGCAAATCAATGGAAACATCTTCAGGTCAATCAAATATCTTGAAGTCAATATCAATTATGTCAAATCAGTCAATCAAATCAATTATCAAGTGAATTCTTCCTGAAATCAAAATTCTTGAAGAGAAAATCAAATTGAATCCTGATATGAAGAACGTGTCTGAATAATTTGATGAACAATCTGAAAATCAAAATAACAAGACGCCTGAAATGAAGGATAAAATGAGATTGATGATTGAGATTAAGATTGAAAAGATAAACAGAAAATAAAACTTGTGTCAGCTTTCAATTTTCAGAATGAAGAAATGAGTGAGAGAAAATTGAGAGGTGACGAAGAATCATTAATTTTCGTAAGCGTTAAAGAGTCATAATTTTGATTAATGAATGAATGAAATTGATGAAGAATGAATGAATAGAATGAAAAGAAATTATGAGTTAATTAATCTAATGTCACAGGGGCTCTTATGGAAGCAAGAGGGCCTGGCACTCAGGAATCAAGAGCTCACTTGGAGGGCCCCAAAAGATGATAAGAAATACTATGGAATATATTTCTTACGCAGGAATAAGAGAAAGGACAAATATGCCAAAGATAACAAAGAATAAGAAGAGTGAAGCCAGAGGCCAAAATAAAAGGAAGCCAAAAGCCAAGAAGCCAACCAAGTGAATCCTCAATTCACTGTTTCAACCTGCCAGATAGAACAATGGAATTAGTAAAGGCTATGACCACCAATATCCACTGACAGGCGAAGAAAGAAAGAGAAAAAGGTGCTAATGACTGACTTAAGATTATCAGTATTAACTTTAATAATGTAAAATAAAATAAGGATAAAAATAAATCCAATAGATTAATTAACTGAGGAAAAAGTCCCCAGGTGCTGAAAGGTGGCCAGTATATGTGAAAAACTGAAAGATTGATCCTGAAGGTGGATCACCGGCTGTATTGTCCGAATCGGGCCAATAAATTTCTGGCCATCTTGAATTTGAACTGTGTGATTGAATTCCCACAGTGGAATATGAATTGGCCCAATTGGGCCAAGTACATACAGGTTGATTGATTGCCGCCTGTATGAACCAATTGAGTTGTCCAAGGAGTATTGAAATACTTGATTCCTTGACAACTGATTGAAATGATGGAATACCTCTGAGAATGAACCTTGGAAGAATCCTGAATGAGAGTACCAACCCAACTCCTGCATAGCCAGGTGGTTGGAGTCCTTGAATGGTCATCTGCTTGCCGCCATGGATTACCAAGCTGATGAGTCCAAAAGTCCTCCTTCGAAATGGCCGTTGGATTTTGGTGCCTTGATTTGAGAAGGTGGAATTGAGTCCTGAAAACGTCACCATTGAATTGCTGAGCAAAAATGGTGCATAATGGTATATAACACCATATATGCACCACTCCTGCAACCTTGAGTACGGGGTGCATGGAGGAGTGGAAGAATCTTCCTTAAGTTGAGGGAAAAACTTGATGAACTGATTTGGTGGCCCCTGGTGGTTGCCAGAGGCCATGACGGAGATATTGGTCCATAGTTGTAAGGTTTGACTATGAAACAATAAGTAAAAATTACTAATTTTTTACTTATTGTACTCTGAATGTCCTTATAATTGAAATAAATAAGATTAAAATAATAATAATAATAAAGAAATATTATTATTATGGCGTAAAAATATTATATTATTAAATAAATATAATAATATAATTAATATTATATGAAATTATAATATTATAAATAATATATTAATATAAAATAATTAATATATTAAAAGCTCTTTATTATTGTTACCAACAAATAATAAAGGCGTAAAAAATTGTTTTTTTATTAATAAAAAACAATTAATAACAATAATATTACTAATATTAAAGTTATGAATTAATATAAATACTATTTATATTAATTAAAGAATTATTAATAGAGTAATAATAGAGAAATTATTATAATAAGAGAAAATAACCTACTTTTAACACTTAATATAATAATTTTGAAGTATTTTACGCCCAAAAATATAAATACAACTTTTTCAAATTGTATTTACAATAAAAATAAAGAAAATTACAAATTATTCTGGATTTTTACGTGGAAATGAGTTATTAGAGAGATTTTTAACAAAAACAATTAAATAAATGATTTAATCACGTCAAAATAGAAGATTATAGCAAGGTGGTCTTTGGTCTTTAATAATATAACAGTTTTATATATAAAGAATAAAGAAATTACCTTTGATTTAATTGATTTAATGTTTTTGATGCGTCTGAGGAGAAAATAGAGTAAAAAGAGCTCTATTTATAGTAAATACCTCCCTCCTAGAGTCCAACAGGCTTCTAGTAGACGTATACTGATCATATCCACTGGAATTGATCAATATTTTAAGGTTTGAGGGTGATTACATCATGATCAAACCATATTACATCATTATTACACCATTATTTAGAGTTATCACTATAACTCTAAGTGTGATGACATCAGAGGCTTGGCAGAACCCCAAATTTCGTGGATTTTATTAGTTTTAATCATAAGCTAATAGTATTCATCAATTTTATCACTCTTAAGACTGTTAAACTTAATTTAAGGTTACAGTATGTGATCATAACAGCTCAATTTAAGCTCAAACTTTGATCATCAATAACTTTTAAGGTTTTCAAGCTACAGCAATTCAGAGAGTGAATTCTGATAGCCTGACATAACCTTATTATTCTGCCAAGAGCTTTTCATTACATCATCAAAACTCTAATTTTGATGATTTTTCTTGTAACTCATCTTTTCTGTCGAAATTCAATATTTTAAACTTCAAACCTTGATTTCAGGGGGTTATACCCTGAATTTAATAATAAAAATTACATCATTCTTCACGAATGAACTAGGAGAATCTAACTGTGTACTTTTTTTTAAGTTTGGAACACTTTCACAACAAAGTGGTCAACAGCTCTGTTGATTTTTATCAATAATTCATCATAGGTTTTAACCTTGTTTATAATTTGTAAAATAAAGTTCATATCTGTGTTCTTACAGTAATTACGTGGTAACTTTATTTTTGGTTCATCATTCTAGCATGTATAGTTTAGAAGATATTAGCTATGATCACTGAATATATGCGTTGACCAAAAAAGTGCATATATTCAGGATATTTCCTTAAGTATTGATTTTGGGAATTAGCTTATTAATTGTTTTATATGTTGACTTTTGTGGGGAGTCTACTGGTACAATTTATTTCACATGTTGTTTCATTAGTTTCTGAGATAAATAAGGTTTTATGATTTTTATAAGGTATTATACCTTATAATTCCTTAAATATTGACTTTACAGATATCCCATAAAAGTGGTATATGTGTATTTTCCCATGGGGAATCCAATGGTATAATTTATTTCACATGTTCATTCATTGGTTTTGAAGTTAAACCAATTTTAGTACCAATTTATGGTATTTTTTGTATATTTGAGTAATTATTTTTAGTGTATAATTATTTTAGTTAATTTTAATATAATTATATTAAAGGTATAATTATTATTAATCTTTTTTGTGACCTTATTGGATATGTGGTCATATCTCAAAGGCTCACATTCCCTACCACCAAAAAAGATTGTACCACAATCTGATATATGTGATTAGGGTATCATCCACTGTCCTACCTCTTCAATAGACTTTGTTAGTCTTGAAGCTCAATAATGCTTAAATTTTTTATTTTTCAGGTTTTCTTTCATGTCTGAACCTTCTTAGTAATTTATCAGCATTTGTTATATCTTTCTCAAGTAGCCATTCATCTTCTTGAGTTGAATTTCTATACCTTACAAGGTATTCCCTTTCTTTTTTGTTTCTTGTCCTTCTTTCTTTAAGGACTTTTACTATTCTCTTTTCCTCTCCTTCCTCCAAGGGGGGAATTTCAAGTGGGGGTTTATTTCTTAGTGGAAATAATTCCTTGTCACTTGAACTGTAAGGTTTTATCAGACTTACAGGGAAAGTTGGGTGTTTGTTCATTAGTTCACCTGTGAGTTCTAATTGCACAGCATTGGGTCCATGAAGTGCTTTTATCATAAATGGTCCTGCAAAGGAATCTTTCAATTTCTTTGGGCCTTTTATGTTATTGAAATTAAGGGTTGATACTAAAACCAAGTCCCCTATTTTGAAGTCAGGTGGTTTATGACTTTTATCCCATCTTTCTTTTGCATATTTAAAAGAATCTTGCATGCATCTGTTTGCATGGTGTCTTGCTTTGTCAAGCATTATCTTGAAACTGCTTGCTGTTGGATGTATATCCACTAAGTCCTTTTTGAGGGTATCATAAGGAAGTCTTGGATTCCAACCTTTCTCTAGCATTGCTGGTGTTTTGCCAGTAGAAGAATGGATTGATGTCTTATATGCCAGTTCAAGTGCTGGTATTAGTGTACACCAATCATGGGTAAAACCATCAGAATCTTTGAATTCTAGCCCATAAGCACAGAATCTTCTGAACATATCCTCTAGGGTTTGTATCATTCTTTCTGCTAGACCATCAGTTTGAGGATGATAAGCTGTTGAGAATGATAACTTTGTCCCAAACAAGTTATGGAGGTTTGTCCATAATGCTGAAGTGAACTTTGGGTCTCTGTCACTTATAATATTTTGGAATAAGCCTGTGTGGCTAATGACTTTATTCCATATCATTATGGCTGTATCCATAGCTGTGTCATCTTTATGACATGGTAAGAACATGGGAGTTTTACTGTACCTGTCAACTAACACTCGACATGCATTATAACTCCTGTCTCCTCCTGGAGGTAAGGCTGTTACCCAATCCATATGAACTATTTCCCATGGGGATTTTGGTTCTTGGATTTGGATCATCATTCCAAATTTCTTTCCTGTGGCTCTGTTGGCTTTTTGACATCTGTCACAGGTTTGGCAGTACTCTGCAACATCTTTCTTCCAATTTGGCCACCAAGAGCAGGTTTTCACCCTCTCTAGTGTCCTATCTTCTGAGAGATGTCCAGATGCAACACTATCATGACACTCATGTAAAATAGTGTTTATTAGTTTTCTATCTGTTAAGTCCATAACACATGTGTGTTTTGTTCTATGGTAAAGGATTCCATCAAGGAGGTGAAATCTTCCTTCATCATATGCCTTTTTCCATATTTCATCTAGTTTTGATGAAAGTGATGGATCTTTGCAGTCTTTCATTAGAAGTTGGCTTAAGATATGGCAATTTTTGTCTGTCTTATAGCTTTCTTTAACTTGGTTAAAGAATTCTGTGCCAATGTCTGTAACACATATTCCTTCTATATGGTGCTCTTCTTGTGGTACCCATGCTGGATTGTCAGGGGTATTTGCTAGAGCCCATCTGCATTTTTATGAATATTTCCAGATTTATGAACAATAGTCATATTTCCTCTATATTCTTGGATAGCAATTTGCCATCTCAGCATATGTCTATTTGGAGTCTTCATATTTAATAGTGATTTCACAGCATTACAGTCTGTGATTACATCAAATACTGTGCCATCCAAATAATAGTGCAGTTTTTCTAAAGCCCATACTAGGCATAAGCATTCCATTTGGCTTGCTCCATACCTTGCTTCTGTTGGCTTTATCTGCCTTGAAATGAAACAAATTGGTCCTTCCACTGGTTTATCATTGATAATCTGTGTTTGGTGAAGTGCAGCACCTAGTCCTTCTCCACAAGCATCAATGTACAGTTTGAAGGGTAGTTTCCAATCTGGCATTAGAAGAAATGGGGCATTTGTTAAGGAATTTTTCAATTCTTTGTATGCCTTGACTCTTTCTTCTGTCATCTCATAGACTGTTTGTTGGTCACATAGCTTATACAAGGATTTAGCAATCTTTGCAAAGTCTTTTATATGCTGTCTATAGTAACCAGCAAATCCTAGAAATGATTGCATTTCTTTTTTGGTTTGAGGCATTGGTTTAAGTAGTACTGCTGCTACTTTATTTTTGTCTATGCCTAGACTAAGGCCAGATACCACATGTCCTAGTGCTTTTAATTCACTATATGCAAAATGACACTTTTTCAAGGAAATTTTCATATTCACTTGGACCATTTTCTGTAGTACCCTTTCTAGTCTTGTAAGGTGATTGTCCCAAGTTTCTGAGCAAACTATAATATCATCAATATAGATGATTAACCATCCTTCTGATAATTCTTCAGGAAATATGGTATTCATCATTCTTTGATAATGGGAGGGTGCATTTTTTATTCCAAAAGGCATTCTTAAGTATTCAAAAATTCCACAATGGACTATTATTCTTAGTAGTCTCTTGGCATTGTCTGTTAAGACATTTTGATGAAAACCTTTAAGAGCATCCATAGCTGTGATGAACTTAGCTTGTGACAATTGGGTTAATGTCTCATGGATTCTGGGTATTGGATATCTGTCTGGAATGGTATAGGTATTCAGGGCTCTGAAGTCTCCTACCATCCTTGATTTTCCATTATGCCAAGTTATAATGACAGGTGTAGTAACTTCTACTTGTTCATTATGTCCAACCTTTCTTAATACTCCAAGGTCTATTAATTCTTTAATGTGCACCTCTAGGGCTTCTCTAGCTCTTGGGCTGGCTGGATAAGCAGGTCTTCTTAATAAAGGTGGGTAAGGTTTTTCTACATTAAGAATTATATCCACTTCATGTCCAATTATGGCACCTAGTGGCTCTTTGTCAGTTGCAAAGGCATTTTTATACTTAAATAAGAGGTCAATCATTTTTCCTTTCATTTTTTCTGTTAATTCTTGATTGAATTCTGCCTCTCTGAGTTGTTCAGATATAAAAAGTTCTTTTTCTGGAATTTTTTCCTCATTCTTAATAACTGTGATTTGTTTTTTGTTATTTAAGAATCCAAACTTTTTTCTTTTATTATCTCCTATGGTAAAATATCTATCCTTTTGGTTGGAGATATCTATACCATAGATTGATAAGTAGTCATTCCCAAGTATGAAATGATTACTAGTACAGTTGTCCATTACTACAAACTCTACTTTAATTCTGACACATTGTGAGGGATGAGGAAAAATTAGTGTTAAATCAATTATTCCAAGGGGCTTCATGCTCTCACTTGCACTACTAAATTTGACACCTTGTATTGGCATAAGTTTTTCTTGCCAGTCTGGGACAATGGTTTTTAAATAACTTTTGCCAACACAAGTGCAATATGCTCCTGTATCCAAGTTAACCTTTCCTTCTTGGTTATCAACCATAACAATACTAATACTTGATTTTCCAGCTGTATATCCCATTCCTCTTGCAGGTTTGGTTCTATACATTTTGGCATCTTGTATGTTTGTCAGATTTGTGTCAGATGTTCCAACTTGTGGTAAGTTTGAATTAACATCCAGTACTTCATAAATTATATCAATATTATTAATTTGTGCATTAATTATATTGATTTCATCACTTTCAGAGCTCTCTGACTCTTCTGTCTCTTTTTCAGAGTCAGATTCCTCTTCTTTGTCATTGTGGTTTTCTGTTTCCACAATTTCATTGATCTTTGCTTTTTTAAGGCAATTATTGGCTAAGTGTCCAATACCTCCACATTTATGGCATTTTCTTTGCTCATTATTGTTGGATGTATTGGGCTTAAAGGATTCTTTTGATTTATCTTTTTTGATAAATGGTTTATTTGGGCTTTTAATGTCCAATTTTTTCCAAGTCCTGCCAATTTTTGTCCTTGTCACTATATCTTCTAGTGCATTTATATACTCTTCTGTGGAGCATGGTTCTATACACCTGCTTCTTAGGGCATGTTCTAGTTCCCCTCCACATTTTTTAAGTATTTTCATATGTACCATCTTCTGTGACATTTCTGGGTACAGTGCATTAAGCCTTTCAACTTGTTTTAAGAACCAAGTTAAGGGTTTATCTTTCTCTGGGTCAAAGAAAGAGTTTTCAAATGCATTTTCTATCTTATACCTCCAGGCATCATTTGCCCACTTGGTGATTATTTCTTGTTTCCACCAAGACCAGGTATTTTTACCATTTGTTTGTCTTATGCCATAATACCATCTTTTTGCAGATTTCTCAAACAATGAATGTAATCTTGCAGTGATTAATTCATCTGGTATGGCATAGTCTTCTTGTAACATGTCAATTGTTTTAATAAATGACATGTGGTCATATTCACCTTCTCCTGTGAATGTTGGCCATTCCTTCAATTGAGGTGCTTCCTTCATTAAGACTTGGTTATTGTCTTGGTGACTCAAGTCTGTTATGAAAGGATTTGACAATTCCTCTTTTGTTTTAATAGGGCTTCTTATATGGGAAAATGGTGTTGATAACTTTGGCATTCTTAAATTAGCCTCATTAATTTTATCCATTTTTTCTGTAATAAGCCTTATTTCACTTTGAATATCATCTTTCAGATGCATTCTTGCTTCATCACTTTTTTCCACATGGTCCAAAAGTAATTTTTGGTGTGATGAAGTCTTTTCTTCAAATTTTTCTATAGAAATACTTAATTTATTTAATTTTTCTGTAAGATTGTCAATACTCACATCATAATTGATTGTCAAAGTCTTGTCTTTGATATCTTTTATGTATTTATACAATTCTTGTTGTCCTTGTATTAATTTTTGAGTATTGTCAATTAAATTTTTTGGTTTATTATTTTCAACAATAAACTTAATGTTGTCAATTTCTTTCTTGTTTTGTACAACAATTTTTGTTAAAGAAGATAAATTGTTATTTATTTCTTGTAGTGATAATAAACTGTCTTTAATTTCTTTTAGAGGTAATATACTATTTTTAATTTCTGTTAAAGTATTTACAACATCTTTGGACAAGGTTATTTCTTTGGGAAATGAGGTTGTCTCATTCTTTGCTCTTCCTTGTCCTTGAATTCCATCAAGGTTCTGGCCATGTTGAAAACATTGTCCATGGCATCCTTTTGGATTCTTGGGATTCTGTAGCTTGGGGAATATGGTTTCCTCCAATGCTTTTTCTTGTTCTTCTTCCCTTCTTGGGGAAATGGGTTGGCTTGAGGCTTGCTGGTAGAAGCTACTGGGGCTTCTTCCTTGGTTGCCTCCCTCTTTTTGGCATGATAATCCTTGATCTTTTTGATTTGAGGTTTGGATGACAGTGGATTCCATCCATTGGAGTATTTCACTATCTCCTCCTCTTTGAGGAACTTTTTCAGGATGTGCCAGGAGTTCATCACTCCTTGGTGTATTTGAGGCAGCATTTCCCAGTCTTTGTCCTTGTATACTGTGTAATACTGCTTGTACTGGCTCATGTAGATGTCTATTTGAGCCCTCTGAATGTGATTTGTACCTGTTTGAGTTACTCATACTTAGTTCCAATTCAGGCTCAGATATCATGGGCATTTCTGGGACTTGCCTTTGGGATAAGGCACTTCCTTGTGTGGATTCTGTTCCACTGGGGATATTGCCCTTTCTTTTCCCTTTTGAGGGATCAATTCTACTTCTGAGTCCAGCTCCATCTGATTGGATGGAGTATTGGGAACCTCTTCTGGTAGTCATAATTAAAGAATAAGAAAAAATAAAAGTATTTTAGAATAAAATTCTTTTAAGGCAATTTAAAAAGAGGTGCTCACCTTCAGAGTCTTGAATGGTGGGCCCTGGAAAGTCTAATTTCTTAGCTTTCTTTCTTTTGGTGATAACTGGTGTTGGAGAACTTTGACAAGTTTCTTCCACCAATCTCTCAACAGTAGCTTGGTTGTCTTCTGTTGGGTTATCTTCAAACACTAAAAAAGACAAATAAATATAAGTCTTTTTATAAGAAGTGTTATTTTTGGCAAGATATGGCAATTTTCCACGCATAAATTGCTTTTATATCTTAAAAAAAATGAAATAAATAAAGAAATGAATAAAAATGAATAAAAATAACTTTTTTTATTGGTTTTTAATATTTTTTAATATTTTTTATGTATATTTTTATTTTTAAAGAATAAAATAAAAAATGAATATGATTCTTATAAAATTAAATTATAATAAAAATTATTTTTAATTTATAAATTATCTTTTTTAATCACTAGAGTCACTCAAAGAAAGTTCTTGCAAGTCTAAGGATGTGAAAAACCACGTGTAAGACAGTACAATTGCTTTCCAAATGCCTCAATAGCTTTTAAAATCAATAAAATATAAAATTATTATATAATTTTATGATTATAAATATAATTTATTATGGATAAACCCAAATAGAATCTTTTTAAAGGTCTTTTAAGTAAATATCACGGCCAGGCCCCCAAATGTAAGGTTTGACTATGAAACAATAAGTAAAAATTACTAATTTATTACTTATTGTACTCTGAATGTCCTTATAATTGAAATAAATAAGATTAAAATAATAATAATAATAAAGAAATATTATTATTATGGCGTAAAAATATTATATTATTAAATAAATATAATAATATAATTAATATTATATGAAATTATAATATTATAAATAATATATTAATATAAAATAATTAATATATTAAAAGCTCTTTATTATTGTTACCAACAAATAATAAAGGCGTAAAAAATTGTTTTTTATTAATAAAAAACAATTAATAACAATAATATTACTAATATTAAAGTTATGAATTAATATAAATACTATTTATATTAATTAAAGAATTATTAATAGAGTAATAATAGAGAAATTATTATAATAAGGGAAAATAACCTACTTTTAACACTTAATATAATAATTTTGAAGTATTTTACGCCCAAAAATATAAATACAACTTTTTCAAATTGTATTTACAATAAAAATAAAGAAAATTACAAATTATTCTGGATTTTTACGTGGAAATGAGTTATTAGAGAGATTTTTAACAAAAACAATTAAATAAATGATTTAATCACGTCAAAATAGATGGTTATAGCAAGGTGGTCTTTGGTCTTTAATAATATAACAGTTTTATATATAAAGAATAAAGAAATTACCTTTGATTTAATTGATTTAATGTTTTTGATGCGTCTGAGGGGAAAATAGAGTAAAAAGAGCTCTATTTATAGTAAATACCTCCCTCCTAGAGTCCAACAGGCTTCTAGTAGACGTATACTGATCATATCCACTGGAATTGATCAATACTTTAAGGTTTGAGGGTGATTACATCATGATCAAACCATATTACATCATTATTACACCATTATTTAGAGTTATCACTATAACTCTAAGTGTGATGACATCAGAGGCTTGGCAGAACCCTAAATTTCGTGTATTTTATTAGTTTTAATCATAAACTAATAGTATTCATCAATTTTATCACTCTTAAGACTGTTAAACTTAATTTAAGGTTACAGTATGTGATCATAACAGCTCAATTTAAGCTCAAACTTTGATCCTCAATAACTTTTAAGGTTTTCACGCTACAGCAATTCAGAGAGTGAATTCTGATAGCCTGACATAACCGTATTATGCTGCCAAGAGCTTTTCATTACATCATCAAAACTCTAATTTTGATGATTTTTCTTGTAACTCATCTTTTCTGTCGAAATTCAATATTTTAAACTTCAAACCTTGATTTCAGGGGGTTATACCCTGAATTTAATAATAAAAATTACATCATTCTTCACGAATAAACTAGGAGAATCTAACTGTGAACTTTTTTTTAAGTTTGGAACACTTTCACAACAAAGTGGTCAACAGCTCTGTTGATTTTTATCAATAATTCATCATAGGTTTTAACCTTGTTTATAATTTGTAAAATAAAGTTCATATCTGTGTTCTTACAGTAATTACGTGGTAACTTTATTTTTGGTTCATCATTCTAGCATGTATAGTTTAGAAGATATTAGCTATGATCACTGAATATATGCGTTGACCAAAAAAGTGCATATATTCAGGATATTTCCTTAAGTATTGATTTTGGGAATTAGCTTATTAATTGTTTTATATGTGGATTTTTGTGGGGAATCCACTGGTACAATGTATTTCACATGTTGTTTCATTAGTTTCTGAGATAAATAAGGTTTTATGATTTTTATAAGGTATTATACCTTATAATTCCTTAAATATTGACTTTACAGATATGCCATAAAAGTGGTATATGTGTATTTTCCCATGGGGAATCCAATGGTATAATTTATTTCACATGTTCATTCATTGGTTTTTAAGTTAAACCAATTTTAGTACCAATTTATGGTATTTTTTGTATATTTGAGTAATTATTTTTAGTGTATAATTATTTTAGTTAATTTTAATATAATTATATTAAAGGTATAATTATTATTAATCTTTTTTGTGACCTTATTGGATATGTGGTCATATCTCAAAGGCTCACAATAGTGGTCCATTGCCAAAATGAGTCCTACGTGATTTATGGCCAAAAGGGTGTCCAAGGTGTTTTTGGCCAATTTTGGGTCCAAGGGAAATATGGCCAATTTTGGCTCAGGTGGGCCCAGATGTGGTTTGGGACCCACCTGGCCTTGGGGGCTAGGTGGTTGCCCCCTTTGGCCTCATTGGATTATGCCAAAAGGGGCCTAAAAGGCCTGCGGACCGCGGCCCACGGACCGTAGGGGGCCTAAATGGCCCAAAAAGGCCATTTAAGCCCAAGACCCCCTAATGAAAAGGGGGGGCCTGGAGACCCCTAGAAGACAAAAAGGACCCCCCAGGCCCAAAATCAATGATGAAGGCCTGGGGGTTGGTGAGGTGTAAATTGGCCAAGAGGGCCAATGACGGCAGGATATGGCCTGAGGCCATAAAAGATGATGGAGGCCAAAAATGGCCATTATAATGGGTTGTGGCGTAAGAGCCATTGAACACCCAAAGGAGTCCAATGGGCCATAAATGATATGACGTGGCCAATTGGCCCCAACTTGGCTCCAGGTTGGATTGCCGCAACCATCAAGGAGGAGGGTCAAACTCGTGGTTGTGACACTCCTTCAACAAAATTACAGGAGCTCAGAACTGGAATCCCAGTCAGAGAAAACCTTGTTGAGGGACCATAGATACAACAAATATCTCCTTATAGATGGACTGCTCTACCCTAGAGAGAAGCACACTAGTTCACTCACAATAATAGACAGAGACCATATATCCTTGATCCTACAAGAATGCCATGACTGCCCCTATATGGGACACATGAGTGAAGACAGGACCAAGGAAAGGGTAGCAAGCACAGATTGGTGGCCCAAATGGGAGCAAGAGTTGAGTGAATACATCCAAACTTGTTAGAGATGCCAGAAGGCAAATATGAAACATGGGAAGAAGTATGGGTTACTTCAACACATATAAGAACCCAAACACCCATGGGAAGCCATCAACATAGACTGGGTCACAGGACCTGTCCCAGGAGGCAAAGAGAACTTCAATGCCTGATTGATCATAGTTGATAGGTTCAGTAAGAGTATGAGGTGCCTACCATGTCACAAGGAGGACACAGCCATGGCTACTGCTCTGTTATTTTGGAATAACATAATATCTACCTGTGGAGTCCCAAAAATCACTATTAGTGTTAGGGACCCAAAGCTCACATCTGAATTTTGGACAACCTTGTATGAAATTCTTGGCACCAAACTTGCATTTTCTACTGCTTACCATCCACAAACAGATGGATTAGCTGAAAGGATGATCCAGAAACTGCAGGACATCCTTAAAGGATTCTGTGCCTATGGCATGGAATACAAGGACCATGAAGGATACACCCATGACTGGGTTACCCTTCTACCAGCAGTCCAGCAGGTGTATCATTCAAGTCAGCACTCTACCACAGGAAAAGCACCTGCACTGTCAGCCTGTGACTCAAAACCAGAGCACAAACATGACAACCAAAATACCATAAATCAATGGTATAGCCAAGATACCACCAAAACATGGAGCTGAGACAAATAAGCTCAAAAGGTATCAAATGAAAGAGGAAACTCACCTCTTTCTGAAAACATAAGTCCCATCACCATAGGACAAGAAATAACAAAGTTATTCCTGCTCAAAGTTATTGCTGAGCATAAACCTTAATTTTCACCTCTCATCTAAAATTTAGAAGGAGAGGCTTAAACCCATCCAATTGGTACTCAGAATGAAGCTCTAAGCCAGGGATATCCAATGGTACCAGCCAAACTGAGCTAGCACCAATATTACTGGAGTTATGGTCAATTTCAGGCCAAATAAGGGTGAACAAAACATTCACCTCTCATCTAACTTCTACATTTTTTGTGTGGGATACTTGAAGTGGGGTCGTTTTGGAAAAAGCACAATCAGGGCTATCTGATGATGCCATCCACTTCTTCATATCTCAATTATAACAGAAGTTATGAGGCAAACCAGCTCAATACAGCTTTTTGCCCAAACCACGCCTATGTACAAAAACCTTGTACATGGGATACCTTTGTCATATTTAATTATAGACATACCAAATTGGGTATCACTGTGTAGAGCTCATACAGGGCTATCCAATGAACCAGCTTCGAGCGTGATATCTCAAAAACTGACAGAGGTATGGCCATTTGAAAGCTATAATCCCACAACATAACCAATACAGCTGTATTATGACAGGATACAATTGTACTCTGATTATGAGGTGTCAAACAGACAAAGAAGCATGTTAATACTTCAATACCTCATAATTCAGTCAATACTGGGGTCCCTTACCGTTGCTGTACAGCATTCTACGTGTCATACACGTCAGAACCAGGCTGTGAGGTCCCCAGATGAAAATTTCACCCTGTATTGGTGAAAACTGCCCAGATGTGGTTTCAAAACCACATCTGGGCCCAATACAGGTTATAGAGGCTGTTTGCAAACCACAAGCCAGTCCTAGAGAGTGAAAAATCTTCACTTCCTGTACGTGGAAAGGTCTAGCACCCTTTCCACCCCATTTCAGGATAAAAGGAGGCTTTTTCACAGCCATAATTGTCTCCTCATCCTTCTCTTGAATACCCTACATAGTAAACTGTCAAAAACAGTTTTGCTCTTGGGTAATAACCAGGTATACTCTTAATTTAAAGTATTGTAGTCTTTATTATTGTAACCCAACAGGTAAAGCTGCACCCAGGGCTTTCAACAGCGCTCACCACCACTATATTCCTTAGAGTAAAGCCCTCTTATTATAAAATTAAACCATCTTTAACCCTTATAAAACCTTTTTAAATCTTTATTTACTGTGTCACAGTCATAGTTAAGAGTTGTAAATACTTTTTAATACTCTCATCATAGACTCAGCCTGAAATGCACTGGTAGAGAAAGGGTGGAATCCCCTATTGCCTGTAGATCATTTGAGGAAAAATCTTCTGACCATCCACCCCACAGACAATGATTTCCATGAAATGCGGAAGAGGGCTTGTGACACAGCTGAGGCAAAAGAATATAATAAGCAGAGGTGGGAAGAATAACACATGGAACCCGACTTTAGAGAAAGGGACCAAGTATTAGTTTCTACACTGAGCTTTAATAATCTCAAAGAACCTAAGAAGATGAGAGACTCATTTGTAGGGCCCTTCACTATCATTAAATTGATAGGGAAAAATGCAGTGGAAGTCAAACTCACAGAGAAAATTTCCAGGAAACACCCAGTATTTCAAATGAGTTCAGTCAAGCCATGCTTCCAGACAGAGCAGGACAAATTCCCCTCCAGGAGGAAGAACCCCACCCCACCAGAAATAGTGGAAGTGGAGGATTCCCCTGGACCTGTGAAGAAAATCATCAAGGCCAGGAAGATCAGACTTAATGGTAAGGATAAAAGACAGTACTTAGTCAGATTCAAGAACCAGACAGCTGACAAAGACAGGTGGTTGGCAGAAGATGCCATACCAGATGGGAACTTCATATAAGGAGATTCAGGTCCTCTAGGAGGACTGAACAGTCTCATAAGTGATGTGCCTTTTTTAAAGGGAGGGTATGTCAGCCTGTGACTAAAAACCAGAGCAAACGCATGACAGCCAAATACCATAAATCAATGGTATAGCCAAAATACCACCAAAACATGGAGCTGAGCCAAATAATCTCAAAATTTAACAGAAGAAAGAGGAAGCTCACCCCTTTCCAAATATACCAGTCCCATAATCATAGGACAGAGAATAACAAAGTTATTCCTGCTCAAAGCTGTTTCTGAGCATAAACCTTATTTTTCAACTCTCATCTGAAATCCAGAGAAAAAGGCTTAACCCCATCAAATGGGTATGCAAATGGAAGCTCTACATTAGGAATATCCAATGGTACTAGCCAAACTGAGCTAGCACCAGAACTACAGGAGTTATGACCAAAATAAGGTCCAATAAGGGTGACTAAAGTATTCACTTCCCATCTAACTTCTACAGTTTTAGTGTGAGATACCTAAAGTGGGGTTTTCTTAGAAAGAGAGAAAGAAGGGCTATCTGATGGTGCCATTCATTTCCCAATATCCCATCTAGAACAAAAGATATGGAGCAAACAAGCTCCATGCAGTTTTTAAGCAAAATATATATATCTACAAAACATTTTGTACATGGCATAACTTTGCCATACTTAATGATAGCCATATCAAATGAGATACCAGTGTGTAGAACACATCCAGGGTTACTCAATGAACCAACCTTGAGCTTGATATCTCAAAAACCGACAAAGGTATGGCAGTTTTAAGCTCAAAGTCCCACAATTAGACCAATACAGTCTTCATGTGGGATATTCTCCCATAAGTATGATTATGAGGTGTCAAACAGCCAAAGGAGCATGTTTATAATTCAAAACCTAATAGTTCATTCAATACTGGGGCCCCATACAGGTTCTGTACAGCATTCTACACGTATTACACATCAGAATCAGGTTATGTGGTCCCCAGATGAACCTTTTCACACTGTATTGGTGAAAACTGCCCAGATGTGGTTTCAAAACCACATCTGAGCCCTATACAGGCTATACATACTTTGTAAAAGAAACAAGCCAGTACTTGGGAGTGAAAAATCTTCACTTTCTCTATGTGGAAAGGTCTAGAAGCCTTTTCACCCTATTTTAGGATAGAAAGGGGCCATTCAACAGTCAGAAAAGGTTTCCTCATCCTGATCTTGAATTTCTACATATTACAAATGTCAAAAACAGTTATCCTCTTGAAAAATAAACAGGTTATACTTTAAACTCAAGTATTGTGGCTCTTATTATAGTAATCCAACTGGTAAGACTTTTAAGGTGTGGATATGAAACTTTGATTAAAAATCAAGGACTTCTCCTGTCCTCAAAATTTGTATAAGGTAAAATATAATTGAAAAATGGTATGAAATACTATTTTTAAGAGAAAACACTCCAATTTTATTGTTTCTAACTTTATAAGTATAAAACAACAATATTATGAAGGTTTATTGTTTTACAAAAAATACAAATATATCCATAAATACTCTACAAGAGATATTTAAGGCTACAAAAAAAATTTCTTCAAGAGCAATTTCAATTGGAATTAATTTAGCAAAGAGCTGCAAGCAATTAATCAAAGAAAAAAGTCCTTAAAAAGATATTTAAAGAGAAAACACACCCAAAAGTGACCAGAGTGAATTTGGAAACAAAGTGACAAAGCTAACAGTGATGAAAGATGCTTTAATTCACTTATGGGGTGGTTCAAAGGGTAAAAATGATTATAAGAGTTAAAAAAACTGATTATAATGATTTCTCACATGTTTAAAAGGTTTAAAATCATATGAAATGTGTGGTTGGAATCTTTTATTGATTGGTTTAACAGTGTTTAAACTAATTATAAAAGGAAAAGATTCTAACATGAAGAGAAATGTGAGGCAAAGAAGAAATTCTTTTAATTCCATCAATTTTCTTACTCCAAAAGTAAAATTTCCTCTTGTCAGTCGTGGAAAAAACTCTTAGAACAGAAAAACCAATTATGGCATCATTAAACCCTGGTTAAGACCAAAAAAGGGCTGGTTTTAGCCATTTTAGACCCTTAAATCAGCTATTACTACAGTAATACCTGGTCTAGAGCCTTCAAAACACGTCAGAATGTGTCACAGGGGCTCTTAGACAGAAAACAAGAGTGGCATGGAACTCACTTGGAAGACTCCAAAGAATAAAGAAAATAAAATAAAAGAATAAATTTCTCTAAGAAGGATGCAAGTACAAAGATGAGATGCAATAAGAGAAATGAGAATCCAAATGGCCAAAGAGCCAACCATGTAAGTCCTTAATCACTGTTTCAACCTGCCAAAATGAATAATGGAATTAGTAAGGATATGTCCACCAAATATCCATTGACAGGAAAAGAGAGAAAAGAGAAGTTTCTAAATTACTGACTTGATAATATCAGTATTCACTTAACAAAAATGATATGATAAATAAAGATAAAATAAAATCAAAGTATATTAATTAACTGGGGAAAAACCCCCCAGGGTGGAAAGGGTAGCCAGTATGTGTGAAACGTTGGGAGCTTCAGCTCTTCAGGCCGAAAACTGATCTGTATTGATCCTTGAGGCTGTATTGATTGTTCTGGGAATTGTTACAGCTGGCTAATATTGAAATTGAAATGGGTTGAATGAATTTCCCATACTTGAAAATGAAATACAGTTCTTGATGAATCCAGACTGTATTGAAATGAAGGTGGTTGCCAAGATGGATTGAGTGGAGCTTTGACACTTGACAGATTAATGAATGAACTGACTCTTGAGTCCCTTGAGAGTGGTTGAACAGTATTGCCTTGGAGGAATACTGTGAATGAAATTATCCAATGACATCTTGATGACATGATTGGTCTTTAATGCTGAAACACTTGCTCTTGAGCCTTAATGAGTCCTCTGAATGATTGGGTGCCTTGATGACGTGATGATATGTTGGAATATTGAAATGACCCTTTGATATTGCCACTATTGAATTTCTGTTGAAAAATGATGCATAGTGACTTATAACATCTTTTATGGCATATTGGTTCATTGGAAAGAAGATTACATCCAAAGGTCTTGAGATGGAAAGACAGAGGGGAAGAAGATGGATGTGATGGCTTCAGAGCTTGGAAAGGTGTTTCTGGGTCATTTGGGGTTTTTGGCCACTTTTGTGTTCTGAGCCAAAACCTGCCCCAAAGGGCAGGAAACTGTCTTTTGGACACTTTGTGTCAAAGTGCACAAAAATGCGCAAAGTGCGCAAATGCGCAAAAATGTGAAAAAGTATGCATTATGAGCCCAAATGGCCAAAACAGCCATTTGGGACATTTCCCTTGGTTTTGAGGGAAATGACCCAAAATACCCAATTGGGCATAAACTGCTGCTATGGCTTCTGGATTGCGGTGAAGGGCCATGAAGGCCCCAGAAGACAAATGGTCATAAATGGTCCATAGGATGATGCCATGGCCATATTGACCACTGGTGATGGATATGGCCAATTGGCCATAAAAGGACTGTGGCTTGATATGCCATACGGAGATCCAAGGAGGTGAATTGCCATTGTTGTGACAGAATGTGTGTAAGAGATGTAGAAACCAGTTAAAACTTTTTTTTACTAAGATTATTTGAGCTCAAGGTGTGAGCATTTGAGATATGACCACATATCCCAAAAGGTCACATCAAAATTTCTGTAATAATTATACTTATGATAACTATCTCAAAAATTAGTAAAATACCATAAATAAGTACAAAATCTGAATTAACTCAGAATCTAATGAATAAAAATTTGAATTAAATTACCCCATTAGATTCCCCATGGTGAAATACACATATTTCATTTTTATGGCATATCTGAAAAGTCAATAATTACTGAATTATAAGTAATAATATCTTAAAAAAGGTACAAAACCTCATTTATCTCAGAAGCCAATGAAATACCATGTGAAATAAATTGTACCATTGGATTATTCATAGAATTCTACACATAAAACAATTATAAAGCTAATCTCTAAAGTCAATTTTTAAGGAATTAAGCTGAATATATGCACTTTTTGGGTCAACACATATATTCATGGTTTTTGCCTAATATTTCTTGAATTATACAGGATAGAGAGTTAAACCAAAAGGAATTCACCACCTAATTACTGTAGGAATACAGATATTAGCTTTACTTCACAAGCTATAAACAACGTTAAAACTTGTAATGGATTATTGAATAAAATCAATACAGCTGTTGACCACTTTGTTGTGAAAGTGGTCCAAACTTAAAAAAATGGACAGTAAGATTCTACTAGTTCATGCGTAAAGAATTATGTAATTTCTGCTATAATATTCAAGGTATAACCCCTTGGAATCATGGGTTGAAGTTTAAAATATTAAATTTTGACAGAAAAGATGAGTTACAAGGAAAATCATCAAAAATAGATTTTTGATGATGTAATAAAATTCTCTTGGCAGTTTAATAGGGACATGCCAAGCCATCAGAATCCACTCCCAGAAGAGCTGTAGCATGTATAACTTAAAGGTTGTGAATGATCAAAGTTTGAGCTTAAATTTGATCATTTATGATCACTCCCTGTAATCTTATTTTACATTTAACAGTCATATAAGTAATAAAACTGATGGATACTATTAGATTATGATTAATACTAATAAAATCCAACAATTTTAGGCTTCTGCCAAGTCTATGATTTCATCAAACGTATAGTTATAGTGATAACACTAAATAATGGCATAATAATGGGATAAGATGGTTTGATCATAATCTAATCATCACTAAACGTTAAAATATTGATCATTTCTAGTAGAAAGCATCAGTACACGTCCACTAGAAGCCTGATGGACTCTAGAAGGGAGGTATTTACTATAAATAGAGCTGTTTTTAGTCTATTTTCCCCTCAGATGCTTAAAAAACACTAAATAATTAAATCAAAAAGGTAAATTCTTTATTCCTTATATATAAAGCTTTGATATTATTAAAGACAGAAGATCATCTTCACTATAATCATCAATCTTGACGTGATTACTTCAATTATTTAACTGCTTTGTTAAATTTCTCTTAAAAATCTCAATTCCACGTAAACTCAAGATAATTTGTAATTTCTCTTAATTTTTATTGTAAATACAATTTAAATAAATTGTATTTATATTATTTGGCTTAATATCATTCAGAATTACTGTAGTAAGTGTTAAAAGTACGTTATCTCTTCTTATTATAATAATTTTCTCTCTATTACTACTTTAAAAGTTCTTTAATTAATATAAATAGTATTTATATTAATTTATTACTTTAATATTAGTAATATTATTGTTATTAATTGTTTTTTATTAATAAAAAACAATTTTTTACACCTTTATTATTTTTTAGTAACAATAATAAAGTGCTCATAAATATATTAATTATCTTATATAAATATATTTATTTATTATATTATCTTTTTATAATATAAATTATATTATTATATTTATTTGATAATATAATTATTTTTATGCCTTATTGATAATGATTTTTTATTATTATAGCTATTTTTGATCTTATTTATTTTATTTATAAGGACATTCATAGTACAATAAGTAAAATATTAATGATTTTTACTCATTGTTTCATAGTCAAACCTTACACAAGGGTAGGTTTACCCTCTTGGCAACAGTTAAAACTGCCCTGGTTGGTATCAAAACCTCATCATCAATTCAGTCACAGACCCTGTGACTCAATTCCTGCCAAAAGTGATGAACCTTTGCATGGATTTTGACATTCCACGCCTGTCAGCAAGGAGGTCGGGGGTCCGGCTACCCCTTGGAGCTACAGTACCTTCCCCCCCCCAGAATTAATCTTCCCAATCTATGTTTTCTTTAATTCCTCATCATGAAATACACTTGTAATTTACACATACATTTCAATTGAATTTTACAGTAATCAGCTGTAATAATTGATACCTCATATGTAAATTACAGTTCACTTATGTAATACAAGCACACATTTTGACATTTCAATTGAAAATACTTCAATTCCTCATAACTTCTAAGCTACACACAACAACTCAATTTTAGAACACAAATTGATGGTTAAAACCACATCTGGTGTGAATTAAATTAAGCATTTGAGGATTTTCAACTTCTTTACAGAAAATAGTAAAACTTAATTTAAGCTTATTTAGAGTTGAGTTATAGAAATTTTACCCAGAGGTGACCCCACCTTATTTTTTATGAGGAATCCAATGGTGAAGTAATTTCTTTTACGTTTATTTACTGGATAAGAAGTTATAATATATTTTATGTAACTTTTTACCAAAAATATTTTAATTTCATTATTTTATTAAAAATTCATTTTTACTTAATTTTTTCAAGTAAAAATGCATTTTCACAATTCTAAAATTTAATGTAATTTTTATTTTAAATTATAATTGAATTTTGCTTTTTGTATATAAATTTGTATTTATTTTTCTAATTTTTCTTTTGATAATATAATTTTTTTTTATATTTATATCTTCTTTTGTTATTTGTGGTCTTTTGTGTATATGAAAATACCTCTAAGGCTCACATTCCTTCCTCCTAAAAAAGAATATTACTTTGTAATGTTGTTATTTCTAGTGTGTAGGAATATTCTGAGAATTTCAGTAGCTTCAGGTATGCCCTTTTCTGCTAACCATTCATCTTCACAAGTTGGGTAACTGTACCTTACAAGGTATTCCCTTACTTTATTGGTTCTCAACTTTCTTTGAGCACTTTGGTAATCTTTATAATACAAGATAATTCAAGAGGAGGTATAACTTGGGGAACTGTATTCCTCAAAGGAAACTTTTCAGCATCACTAGATTTGTATGGCTTTTTCAAGCTCACTGGAAATGTAGGATGCTTACTGCTAAGTTCTTCAGATAGTTCTACTTCAACAGAATTTTCTCCATGGAGGGCCTTAATAGCAAAAGGTCCTGCAAGCTGATCTTTGAGCTCTTTACATCCTTTGATCTTATTGAAGTTAGTGGTGGATACAAGTACCAAATGCCCCACTTTGTAGTCTGGAGTGGCATGTGACCTGTCCCATTTGTCCTGAGCATATGAAAAAGAGTCTTCCATGCACCGCACTGCATGCTTTCTAGCTTTGTCTAGCATTCCTTTGAAGCTAGCAGCTGTAGGATGTATTTCAGTTAAGTCTTTCCTCAAGGAATCTTGATGTAGTTTGGTATTCAATCCTTTTTCTAGAATAGCAGGAATTTGATTGGTACTGGCATGAATGGATGTCTTATATGCCGATTCTGGTGCTGGTAAAAGAGTACACCAATCATGTGTAAATCCATCACAATCTTTGAGTTCAAGGCCACATGCACAAGCTCTTCTTATCATATCTTTCAAGGTTTGGATCATCCTTTCAGCCAGACCATCAGTTTGTGGGTGGTAGGCTGTAAAGAAGGTTAATTTTGTCCCGAATAGTTGGTTAAGATTTTTCCATAGTGCTGAGGTGAATTTGGGATCTCTTTCACTAATTATGTTTGTGAATATGCCAGTCCATGATATTACTCTATTCCATATCAGAGGAGCTGTATCCATGGCTGTATCATCCTTGTGACATGGTAGAAAGATTGGAGTCTGACTAAATATGTCAACAATCACTAGGAAAGCATTATAGTTTCTGTCACCCCCTGGTGGCAGACCAGTTACCCAATCCATATGGACAATTTCCCAAGGTCTGCTGGGTTCTTGGATCTTGATCATATTTCCAAGTATTTTTCCAGTGGATTTATTTGCTTTTTGACATCTGTGGCAGGTTTTGAAATACTCTGCAACATCTTTCTCCCTCATTGGCCACCATATGCAGGTTTTTATTTTTTCTCTTGTTCTGTCCTCAGACAGATTTTCTGAGAAAGGGCTGACATGGCATTCCTTAAGTACAAGATTGATTGAGTACCTGTCCACAACTGTCATGACACATGTATTCTTAGTTCTGTGGTAAATTATACCATCCAGTAAGTGGAATCTTCCTTCATCATATGGTTTTCTCCATATCTCATCTAACAAATGTATCAAAGAATTGTCTTTACAGTCCTTAGTAGGTAATTGGCATAAAATGCTACAATTTTTATCCTGAGTATAACTGTTTCTTACCTCCTGAAAGAAATTGGTGTTCAGGTCTGTAACACTGATTCCTTCTATGCGGATTTGTGGGGATTCTTCCTCTGCAACATAAGCAGGATTATCAATATTATTTGGTAATGGCCATCTGCTCAGTCCATCTGCAGTTTTATGAATATTCCCATCTTTATGAACAATGGTCATATTGCCCCTATACTCTTGTACGGATATTTGCCATCTGAGCATATGCCTGTTAGGAATATTCATGTTCAAAAGTAACTTAACAGCAGTACAATCTGTTATTGCTTCAAAAACACATCCTTCACCAAAGTAATTTAGCTTCTCCAAGGCCCAGACAAGGAATAAGCACTCCATTTGACTGGCTCCATATCTGGCTTCAGCTGGTTTGCTTTGCCTGGATATGAAACATATGGTTCCTTCCACAGGTTTATCATTTATAATATGGACTTGGTGAAGTGCAACACAAATCCCATCTCCTGATGAATCAATATAAAGCTGAAAAGGAAGCTTAAAGTCTGGCATCAGTAAGAGTAGATCAGTGGTCAAGGGCTGTCTCAAAGATTCAAAGGCCTTGACTCTGTCAACATTCATTTCAAATATTGTGTCTTTGTCACATAATTTATAAAGATGTCTTTCTATGGATGCAAAATCTTTAATATGTTGCCTGTAATATCCTTCAAACCCCAAAAATGACTGAATTTCTTTCTTGTTCTGAGGAATGGGTTTCAGCAATAGTACTTCTGCAACCTTGTTTTTGTCAATTCCAAGGGATAAACCAGATACTACATGTCCCAGTGCTTTAAGTTCTTCAAATCAAAAATGGCATTTCTTCAAAGAAATTTTCATGTTGACAGATTGGAATTTTGTCAAAATCCGGATAATCTGTACATATGTTCTTCCCAAGTTTTGGAACAGACAATAATTTCATCAATGTAAATGATTAACCATCCTTCTGAAAGTTCTTCAGGGAAGATTTCATTCATCATTCTTTGACAGTGTGAAGGTGCATTTTTGATACCAAAGGGCATCCTCAAATATTCATATACTGCACAATGAACAATTATCCTCAAGTATTTTCTTGCCCTTGGTGTCACTACATTCTTATGAAATACTTTAAAGGAATCCATAGTTGTTATATACACTGCTTGAGATATCTGGGTAAGGGCAATTTGGATTTTTGGTATTGGGTACCTGTCTGGAACAGTGTAAGTGTTCAGAGCGCTAAATTCCCCAACCATTCTAGATTTTCCATCTTTCCATGCCACTATGACTGGTGTAGTTATTTCTACTTCCTCATTATGGCCAACATTTCATATTAAACTAAGGTCTAGAAGTTTATAATATGAATTTCCAGAGCTTCTCTTGACTTAGGACTTGCTGGATATGCAGGTCTTCCTGAGAGTGGTGGATAACATCTCTCAATATTGAGGATGATGTCAGCTTCATGACCAATAATTGCCCCCAAAGGTTCTTTTTCTGATGCAAATGCTTTTCTGCGGTCATATTAAAGGGCAGAAAGTTCATTTTCCTGACTATCAGTCAGATGAAGGCTTATTTCAGCTTCATTTAACTGTTCAGATCTGAGTATTTCCAACTCTAAGTTGACTGATGCTACTTCACTTACTGTAATTTGTCTTTTGAATGGTAAAAAGGCAAATTTTTGATGCTTATTTTCTCCAATAGTAAAGTATCTGTCCTTGTTGCTGTGTAAGTCTATTTCATAAATGATCAAATAATCATTTCCTAATATAAAATGGTTACTAGAGCAATTTTCCATAACAACGAATTCAACTGTGATTTTTAAATTTCCATGAATATGTGGAAATATTACATTGGTCTCTAAGATTCCCAATGCTTTCATTGGATTACTTGCACTATTGAATTTTATGCCATCAATTGGTAACAATTGGTTTTCAAAATCTGGTACACAAGTCTTAAGAAAAGATTTGCCAACACAAGAGCAGAAGGCTCCTGGGTCAATTAAACGTTTAGTGGGCTTGTTGTCAATTACCACTTCTGTTATACAGAAGTTACCAGCTGCATAACCTTTTTCCATGTTTGGTTTGGTTTTCATAAGTTGTGCATTTTGAATTTTTGACAAATCAAGTTGAAAATTGCTTCATTGTGGCAAGTGGGAATAAGATTCCATGAAGTCAAAAGTGGCATTGATATTCTCTATATCTTTTAAACATTCAGAAAATATTGATGACTTATCATCTGAATTTTCTTCAATTATATTATCCTCTTTTTCAAAATCAGCTTCTTTTTCAATGTCAATTTCATTGATTTTCCCCCTCTTTGGACATGTATTGGCTAAGTGGGTGGTGCTTTGGCAAATATGGCACTTACTGATTATATATGCAGATTTATACTTAACATTATTAGGATTTTCTTTGGAATTTTTGTCCACAGAATCATTCCAAGGTGTATTAAACCTTGTTTTGAGATTCACCCTACCAGAACCAATCCTGGTTCTGGTGGTTACTTCTTCTAATATGTTGGTAATATCTTCTGCTGCAGCGTGTTCAGTAGTCCTGATTTTGACAGCTTGCTCTAAGTCACCTCCACATTGTCTCAGAATCTTTCTGTGGATCATAAGTTCTGAAATGTCAGGATACAATGCTTTTAATCTGTCTTTTTTTGGAAAAACCATGGTAAAGCTTTGTCTTTATCAGAATTAAGCTTGGCAGCTTCAAAGGCTGTTTCCACTTTAAACCTCCAAGAATCATTGGCCCATTTGTTTATAATTTGGGATTTCCACCAAGTCCAACTTTGGTGTCCATGTGCTTGTCTTAATTTGATATACCATCTGTGAGCTGATCTGGTAAACAAGGTGTTAAATCTTGCTGTTACAAATCCGTCTTGTAATTAAAAATATTCTTTAATAATGTCAATATCTCTGATGAATTCCATATGGTCATATTCTCCTTCACCACTTAAGTGAGGCCATTCTTTCAGTTTTGGTACTTCTTTCAGGAGTGCTTGTCCCATTGATGGTTCCAAGTTATGAAAAGAAGTGGAAAATTCATTTTTTAACTGTGATTTTTCAACCTCCAATACTTGTGGATTTGGAATCATTGTGCCCTCATTCTGATTCAAAGGTGTAGACATTCTTGGTAAGGTGTGAAGTAATTGTTCAATATCATTCATTTTACTATTGTTACACCTTCGTGAATTTCTGAATTCATGTTGTAAACTTTGTATTTAATTTGTTACATCAGCTTTATGATTATCTTCTGTTTGTGTTAATTCTTTCCATAGTTCTTTTTGTCTAGTATTATCAGAAGTGATCTGATTCAACTTCATTGTTAATCTTGATATTTCCTCTTGTGAGATGTCAAAACACTTTTTCAAGGCAATTGTATATGTCTTTACTTCAGTGAATGATTTTAAAATATTCTCAAGAACACTTTTATTCTCCTCTTTGATAGTATTTATGGCTTGTTTTATTCTTTTTTCAATTATGTCATTAATATTGAATTTACAATATTTGTCTGTTAATTCATTAATAATGGCAGCTTGTTCATTTAATTTATTCCAAAATGAATTTTCATTATTGGAAGTTTTAATTGCTCTTAAAAAATTTCCAAAACACATAAGTGTCTCATTCACTTGGCTCAGACTTGAGTCTTTTGTTTTAATATTGTTACAAATGGATTAATGTTTATCAGAAACATGGGTTTTTACGTCTTTTATATCTTCATACAACTCTGGGATGGAATCAAAAATGTCAGAAATCATTTCTGATATTTTAATCTGGCTTCCTCCCTTTCCTGTAATTCCATAATTGTTCTGGCCATCTGAAATACATTCTCAATGGCATCCTGCTGAATTTTTGGGATTCTGTAGCCCTGGTTGTAAGGTTTTGTGGCTGGTGCCTTGCCTTTGCCCTTGTTTTGAGCTTGTGGTTGCTTTTTCACATTGGGATTTCTGCTGCTGGCTACTGGGGCTGTTTTTGGCACTTGCTTGGGTGGTGGAGGGTTGTTTTTCCTCCATTATTCTGTTAAAAGCATGATTTTCTTCTTTTCCATCAATGGATGCCATCCATTGAGTAACTTGAAAGTGTTTGGATGGCCCAGGAATTTTCTCACAGTCAGGTAAGGATTCCTGCAGTTTTTTCACAGATCTGCAAGGATCTGGTACTCTTTGTGCTGCAATTTATTGTTGGAAGCCTTCTGGCTGGCTTTGTATATGTCCACTGAGGCTTCTTGTGGCGGCTTCAGCTCTGTTTGAAGGTAGAATAGTATTAGCAGCTTTAGAATGACATAATCTATTAATTTGGAGGTCATCAACTGACCCTTGTCCTTCTGTAGTTGATTGGCTTTTGCCATAATCACGTCTATGACCTTTTTGGGAGCTACTTAAGTGGTTATAGCTGGCTCCTGTTCTGGTTGAAGGCATATTTTATGATTAAAAGGCTTGAAAATGGTATTTTTGTGTCAAACAATTTACTATTGGCCAAGGTTTTATGCCTTCTGAAGGCTATTACTTATATCCAAGTTAATTAATTCAGAAGAAATTTGTTCAGGTGGATTATTCTGAGTTATAATAATTGTACTATTATGGTCAGAATTCACAGTACTTTCAGGAATAATTCTTGTCACTGTTGAGGCGGTTTCAATATTCTCTTGTCTTACCACGTTGTAAGACACTAAAATTGATGAAAAAGCCAATTGATTAAGTAAAAAAGGTTTTTTTTTTCAAGAGGGAAATGAAAAAATAAAGCCTTACTTATAATATAAAAATATTGTTTTTTATGGATTTTTATGAATTATAAGTATTTTTTATATGTTTTGAAATATCTCAATATAGGAAAAAAAGATTGAAAAAGAGTAAAAAATGATGTCACAAGTAAAATATCACAACTGGGCACCCAAATGTAAGGTGTGGATATGAAACTTTGTGTCACAGACGGTGGAACTGTGACCTATAATACCAGAAAAAGATCAAGGAAATTCAACCTTGATCTTGTAGCCTTTTCTGCTCAGTTGTGATGATTGCGCAATCAAGAAACCTAGGGTCTAGTCATGGTGGTGGTGGGGGACCACCTGTTCCGACATGACCCTGAGTGGAGAGCTCGAGTGCTTGCTGATGGTTTCTGGCATCAATGTGACAGAAGATCAAGGTTTACTGTCATGGGTGGATTTCACAATTGTGAGGGAGACACATTGCGAAATTTGGGGGTTTCAAACCTGTTGGCAGAAAGGGCTTGGGAGTGATGACCCAACAACCTTTATGGCTCCTTATACTGGCCTGTTGTGTAGCTGATGCCCCTGATTGAGGACAGGGTTGCCCATCTGTGTTAGTGCACTTCGGGACGCAGTGCTTCCTACCCCGGGGGTACTGTCACAGACGGTGGAACTGTGACCTATAATACCAGAAAAAGATCAAGGAAATTCAACCTTGATCTTGTAGCCTTTTCTGCTCAGTTGTGATGATTGCGCAATCAAGAAACCTAGGGTCTAGTCATGGTGGTGGTGGGGGACCACCTGTTCCGACATGACCCTGAGTGGAGAGCTCGAGTGCTTGCTGATGGTTTATGGCATCAATGTGACACTTTGATTAAAAATCAAGTACTTTTCCTGTCCTCAAAATTTGTATAAGGTAAAATATAATTAAAAAATAGTATGAAATAGTATTTTTAAGAGAAAAAATGCCAATTTTATTGTTTTTAACTTTAAAATCATGAAACAATAATATTTTAATGATTCATTGTTTTACCGACAACAGAAATATGTCCATAAATACTCTACAAGAGATATTTAAAGCTACAAAAGAAATTTCTTCAAGAGAAATTTCAATTGGAATTAATTGAGCAAAAAGCTGCAAGAAAATTATTAAAGATCATAGTCTCTAAAAAGATATTTAAATATAAAATGCACCAAAAAGTGACCAGAGTGGATTTGGCACAAAGTGACAAAGTTAACATTGATGAAAGATGCTTTAATTCACTTTTGGGGTGGTTGAAGGGGTAAAAATGATTATAAGAGTTACAAACAATGATTATAATGATTTTTTCAAATGTTTAAAAGTCTGAAAAGCATATGAAATGGGTGGTTGGAACCTTTTATTTATTGGTTTAACAGTGTTTAAACTAATTATAAAAGGAAAAGATTCTAACATGAAGAGAAAAGTGGGGCAAAGAAGACATTCTTTTATAGCCATCAATTTTCCTACTCCAAAACTAAAATTTACTCTTTTCAGTCATGGGGAACACTCTGACAACAGAAAAGTCAATTATGGCATCATTGAACCCTGGTTTAGACCAAAAAAGGGCTGGTTTAGCCATTTTAGACCCTTAAATAAGCCATTACTATAGTAATACCTGGTCTAGAGCCTTCAAAACACATCAGAATGTGTGTAAGAGACGTAGGAACCAGTTAAAACTGTTTTTACTAAGATTGGCTTAGCTTAAGGGTAGTTTTACCCTCTTGGCAACAGTTAAAACCACCCTGGTTGGTATCAAAACCTCATCATCAATTGAGTCACAGACCCTGTGACTCAATCACAAGCCAAAAGTGCTGAACCTTTGCGTGGATTTTGACATCCCATACCTGTCAGAAAGGATTTTGGGCATCTGGCTCCCCCTTGGAGCTAGAGTACCTTTCCCCCCCAGAATTAATCTTTCCAATTTTTTTTTTCTTTAATTCCTCATCATGTAATACACTTGTAATTTACACATACAATTCAATTGAGTTTTACAGTACACAACTGTAATAATTGATACCTCATATGTAAATTACAGTTCACTTATGTAATACACATGCACATTTTGACATTTCAATTGAAAATACTTCAATTCCTCATAAATTCTAAACTACACACAATACCTCAACTTTAACACAAAAATTGATGGTTAACACCACATGTGGTGTGAAGTAATTTAAGGTTTTGAGGATTTTCAATTTTTTTGAAGAAAGTACTAACACTTAATTTAAGCTTAGTTAGAGTTGAGTTACAGAAATTTTACCCAGAGGTGACCCCACCTTATTTCTTATGAGGAATCCAATGGTGAAGTAATTTTTTTTAAGCTTATTTATTGGATAAAAATTTATAATATATTTTGTGTAAACTTTTACCAAAAATATTTTAATTTCATTAATTTTATTAAAAATTTATTTTTACCCAATTTTTTCAAGTAAAAATGCATTTTCACAATTTTAAAATTTAATGTAATTGTTATTTTAAATTATAATTCAATTTTTATTTTTTTATAGAAATTTGAATTCATATTTTTATTTTTATTTTGATAATATAAATAAGTTGAATTTATTTATATTTATATTTTATATTGTTATTTGTGGTCTTTTGGGTATATGAAAATACCTTTAAGGCTCACAAGACTGCACCCAGGGCTTTCAGCAGTGCTCACCACCACTATATTATTATAGTAAGGCCCTTAATATCCCAATTTAAACATTTATCATCATTATAAAAAACTTTTTATATCATTTTCACCGTGTCACAGGCATAATTAAAGTTTGTAAATACCATTATACATCTTTATCATAGACTCAGCCTGACAGAAGGACCAATTTGTTATATCTCAGGAAAATTAAAACAACAGAAGCCAGATATGGTGCAAGCCAAATGGAGTGCTTATGTTTGGTATGAGCACCTGAGAAATTATATTATTATCTTGAAGGCAGTCCTTTTGAAGTTATAACTGACTGTAACATAGTGAAATAACTTCTTAACATGAAGAAACCTAACAGACATATGTTGAGATGGCAGATAGCCATTTAAGAATATAGAGGAAACATGACTATAGTCCATAAAGAAGGAAATATTCATAAAAATGCTGATGGACTTTGTTGGTGGGCTTTGGCCAATACTGCTGATAACCCAGCTTATGTGCCTTTGGGAGAAGAGCAACACATTTCAATTTAAGGCATTAAAATAACTGATATTGGGACTGCATTCTTTGAGTAAGTCAGACGATTTTATAAGCAATACAGGAATCGCCATATCTTGACAGCCTTGCTAGATAAGAACTGCAAAAATACATCCTTGATTAGTTCATTAGATGAAGTATGGGAAACTCCTTATTCTGAAGGAAGATTTCACTTGTTTGACAGAATGATCTACCACAGGACCAAACATTCTTGTGTAATGACATTATGCAGTAGATTACATATCAATACAATTCTTCATGAATGTCATGATAGCATGTACTCTGGACACCTGTCAGAAGACAGAACATATTAAGAAGTGAAAAACTGTGCATGGTGGCAACCTTGAAGAAAATAGACCATTGAATATTGCCATAACTGTGACTGTGAGCCTGTGAGGTATGTTTAACATACCCATAAGGCCACAAATGATTTTATAAACAATTAAATTTGTCTTAAACAGACTTTTTAGTTGAATTTAAAATAAAAAATAATAAAAAATAAGTATAACTTTTTTTTGGATAAACAAAGTTATAATTATTATGTCATTTTTGGATTCTACACCAAAAATAACCTAGGGTACACCCATAGGGTGTTATACCCAAAAACACTTATTTCTTGTGTTATTAGAAGATTTAAGAACCTCACAGTACTAATGTAACTTTTTTTAACATTGTTAAATTTAAGCTTAATTAAGCTTAAATTTAAAGTTACATAAGGTTTATGCAACTTTACCAAAATTTTAGTTAAAATTAAGGTGTGGTGTATATTTACTGAATTGGCTAAGGATTTGCCATACAGAATGTAAATCCTGCGTGAGCTCAATTTAAAAGGGTTTAAGGCCATAGTATGGCTTTAAATAAATAAAAGGGCAAAATCCACGCAAAAAGGTGGGACAAAGGAAAAAGACCAAATAGAGCTGGGGTACCCAACTTTTTGGATCTGCAAGGATTCAATTAAGGTTGTCCACCTGTATTGGAGGATTTTCAACCTTATTTAAACTTTAAGATTAGACTTTGATCCAACCTTAAGGTTTAAACTGGTTTTATCCTAAATTGGACAGGAATTTCAAGCTGCCAAGAGGGTAAATCCCAATAAGCAGGCTTGGAATCAAGGTTTTAAGAACTGTCAAAGCTTAATCAAGCTTAAAAAGCTTAAATAAGCTTAAAACTTTAAAGTTTCAATCATCAAAACCTTATCAAAACTTAAGGTTTTGTGTGTATTGCTATTTTACGTGGAAAAATAGTAATAACTTCAAAAATTCATTAAAAATCCAAATCTTAATGGATTTGCTTGAAAATTTCACACAGCTTAGAATTTAATATTATCAATATATAAATTAAATTTTAAGTATCTTTTATTAATAAGTTTCCTGGGTAATTAGCCTGGAAAATTACTTTTTAATTAAGCTTAAAGAAAATTATGATTTCTTTAAAAATTAATTAAAAATTGAGTTTAAAAGATTTCTGCTTGAAACTCTAATTTTAAGTTGTTCATATGATGAACGTTAATATAAATAAACTTATTTTATATTAAAACTTAAAATAATTAAACTAAATGAGGATTAAAGTTACTTGGAGTTAAGAATAACACTGGTAACTTTAAATTGGAAGTAAAAATAAGTTGCCTTAAGCTAAGAACTTAATTTTTAAGCATGGTTTTTCAGTTTTGATCTGAGCACGCCCTCTACATCCATTATGAATCATGAGAGCTGCTCTGTAGACATAAAAAGAGTCTTTTCATCACTGTTTTTGTCCATCATTAATAATCAATCCAATCATATTAGACATTTAAACAGGTAAAGTTTTATTAAATATAAAATCTTATTATTAAAAGTAATTCTTAAGTTATTTTTATTCTTTATTTATTAAATTAAAGAATTGAAGTCATAGAATTCAGATTATTGTTGTAATCATCTATAATAACTTTTATTATATAAAATTTTCATCTTAAATATCTTTTAAAATCCACAAATTCCTCTCAAAAACTCTTTAATCATAAATTTTAGTATAAAAAGTTGTTTTATCTTTGATTTTATTGATTTTTGGCGTGTTTTTAACTTATAATCATTATTTAATATAATAACTGTTGTTTTATAACTTGTTGTATTAAATAAATATTATAAGTAAGTTTTCTTTAAAGTTCTATATTTTTTTATCTATTATTAGTTTTTTTATATAGAATTTTATTCTGTAAGGAATTATTTCTGCACAGTGTGTGATTAATTCTTTTTATAAATAATATTTATATTATTTATAAGTGGTTAATATTCTTATTTTCCACGTGTAATTGTCTCATTAAGAGCTTTACACTTCTTATTGTTATAACTGTCAGTGACTATAACAATAATAGAATAATTATAATTTATTATAATTATTATATATTTTTTTTTTATTATTATATTATTATAATAATAATTAAATTTATTTTTTTATATAATTATTTTTTAATAATTATATTTAAATTTGTGGTTATAATATTTCATTATATTATATTTTTCTACTGAGGACAGTCATAGTACTCTTGATATTGTTACTATTATCAAGAGTTTCATAGACAAACCTTACATTTGGGGGCCTGGCCGTGATTTTAAACCAATTTTTGGGACATAAATCATATTCTAGACCTTATTTTACTGTTTTTTTTGACGTAAAATTGCCATATTTGTCTTAATATTGGCTTTTTTGGGACTTATCCCTTATAAATAATCTTTATAATATTGATAAAGTTATTTTTTTCTTAAGAATATTGTTTAAAACAATATACTATTGAGTGACTTGGAATAAATTTCTTTTGTCTAACTAGTGGCTTTTTCACATCACAGACTTGAAATTTATTCTTTGAGTTATTCTAGTATAAAGTGAATAATAATATAATTTTGATTAATTAACTTGTTAATTGCATAATTATTATTTCTTTAAAGAAAATAATAAATCAAATAAAAAATCTTTAAAAATAAAAATCTTTACTAAAAACATTTTTTTTCTTTTTATCTTAGACATTTTTCTTTATTTTTGACGTAATTTGCCATAAATTAGATAAAAACAACTTTATTCAATAAGTTGAGTTTATAAGTTATTTTTATTATTTGATAAAATAACTTATATTTTTAAATTTTCTCTAGTGTCTTCCATCAGAGAAAGTTCTTCAGACTCTGAAGCCTCAGAGTCCAGTATTGAAATTCAAACCAGCCCAGCACCAAGGGGTTTAATAACCAAAGAGCCCTTTAAAGGTCCTGCAGGTGAATTCAATCCACTTTTTACTCTAATTTTTATTAAAATTGACGTGAAATGACTCCTACTAGAAGTGGAAGCAACTACTCCATCCAATCAAATGGATCTGGACCAGGACATTCCAGCCATAAATCCAAAAGGCAAGAATGTCCTCCCAGAGGAGAGGCACAAATGGAGGATGCCAGAACTTCCACCAGTTCCCAAAGGTTAGCCAGCACCTTTGAACCTCTTATTGAGAGTCCAGAAGCTGACATAACTGCTATTGCTGTTAGACCTGAACCATTTCCAACAGGCAACTGTGGAAATTTATCAATCCCAATGGAAAAACTGGTTCCTGGCGTCAAAACAACAAGAGTGGGAACTCCTTCCAAGTCTTTGGATAGGCACCATGAACTCTTATCTTCAAGTGAAGAAGTTCATGGGGCCAGAAAAGACAGAAGATCTTCTATTGGGTTGGACACCAATGTCTGTCAAAGGACAAGTCCAACAGATAAAAGCTTGGTTGAAAAACCAAAGCATGTTATCAGAAGACCAGAAGAAGAAATTGGCCCAGGGCAAGGACAACAGCCAAGTGGAAGCTCCTCAAGCATCCACCAGCAAAAATCCGCCTCAACAAGTGCCAAACAAGCCCAAGCAAGCCCCAAAGACCAACCAGAAGGGCAAGCAAAAGGCAAAGGGAAAGGCAAAGCCCAAGTGGAACAAGCCCTACCCTCAGAATTACAGAATTCCAAAGAAGGAAAAGACAGCCATGGACAATGTGTTCAATATGGCAAGAACTTTGATGGAATTCAAAAACAAGGAGGAGGAAAGATTGAACCAATCCTTTCCAAAGAAATAGACCCTGTAAAGCTTGTAACTTACTTTGAATATTGTAATAAAGAAATTATGGCAAAATTTAAAGCATTTGATCATGTCCAACAAAAGCTGGGCAATGAGATAGTACAAGTTAAAGACCAACAAAAGACCATTATTGGCCTTGAAAATGTTAATAAGGCAAATATTTTGTCTTTGACGCAAGTTTGTGAAAGACTTGAGCATAAAGTTACCTTACTCAATCAACCAGATGAGAATTCAATTTCTTTTATAACTGGACAGTTAAGAGAATTGAAAATACAAGTTCAAAACTTGGAAAATTCAACTGGCCACAATGCAGCTCTTTTTCAAGAACAATTGGAAAAAAGTGATAAAGCAAGACTTGAATTGAAAGAAGATATTCAATCAAGTATTAATAATATATCACTAAAAAATGAATTGCCAAGGCAATCCACACCATTTCTTGACAGAAATGATCTTAACTTGAATAATGATTTACATCATACAATTTCAAGTAATGATGTGGAAACTGCTTGCAATTACAAAGACATTCCAAGATTAGAGGAATGGCCAACCTTCAGTGGTGAAGGAGAATATAATCATATGGAATTTATGAAAACAATTGATATGTTCAAAGAAGACTTTAACATACCAGATGAATACATAAGTGCCAGATTACACTCATTATTTACCAAATCAGCTAAGAAATGGTATTATAAAATGAGACAAGACCATGGAAAACATTCCTGGCCTTGGTGGAAAGAACAAATTATTTCCAAATGGGCAAATGATTCCTGGAGATTTAGAATGGAAAATTCTTTTGAGGAAGCCATTTTGAATATTGAGAGGGACAGGCCCATGACTTGGTTTCTTAAACAGAAGGACAGATTAACTGCCCTTCATCCTGATATGTCTGAACCAATGGTACATAAAAGGATATTAAGAAAGTGTGGTGGTGACCTTGAGCATGCTATAAGAAGCAGATGTATTGAGCCTTGCTCTACAGAAGATTATATCAATGCTATGGAGGATATCACTACTAGAACAAAAATTGGAAGAAATTGGTATAAACCCCCAATAGACAACAAGACTAGTGGGAAACCAATTTCAAAACCAAATAAACCACATGACAGACCTCCTTTGAAATGTCATAAATGTGGAAGCACATCTCATTTAGCAAACACTTGTCCAAAAAAGACAAGAGTCAATGAGATAAGTGTAGAAAAAGCGGAAGACACAAAAGAAACTGAGGTAGCTTTACATGAAAGTGATTCTGAACCTTCAGAAGAAGAAGAAACATCAGAAGAACTTAGTATAGAGAATATTAATGTTTCTTTTGAGGTCACTGAGGTACACACTCACTTACCACAGTACAGTGATGAATGTATGGATCTCATACATGTGCAAGATGCCAGAATGCAGAAAACCAAACCTGCCAGAGGTAAAGGTTATACAGCTGGGTCATCTTGTATCACTAATATTGTGATAAATAACACAGAAGCCAAGATACATCTTGACTCAGGTGCTTTTTGCACTTGTGTTGGGAAAGATTATCTTGACAAAATTTATACCAATTGGCAAAACAAGTTGATGCCAATTGAAGGTGTGAAATTCAGCAGTGCTAGCCAGAATATGCATCCTTTGGGTATATTTGAAGCTACAATAATATTTCCTCACCCTGCAGGAAGTATGAGATTGAAAGCTGAATTTGTTGTTATGAATAATTGTACTTCACAACACTTTATACTTGGGAATGATTATCTCAATATCTATGGTATTGATATTAATAATTATAAGGACAGATATTTCACTATAGGGGAAAATAAAAGGCAAAAATTTGCTTTTTCTCCAGAAAGAAAAGAAATTACTGTCATTCAACAAGTAAAAAATGTTAATAAAGAAAAATTTGTGTCAGATCAATTAAGTGAAGCACAAATTAGTCCTGAATTAACACCAGAAATGAAGGAAGAACTTATTGAAATTTTATTTCAATTTCAAAAAGCCTTTGCTTCTGATGATGAACCACTTGGGGCTATAAAAGGCCATGAAGTGGATATCATGCTTAACGTGGAGAGACCTTATCCCCCACTATTAAGAAGACCAGCTTACCCAGCTAGCCCTAGGGCTAGAGAAGCATTAGAAAGTCATATTCATGAACTAATGAAACTGGGAGTTCTTAGAAAAGTTGGACACAATGAGGAAGTGGAAGTCACAACTCCAGTAATCATTACTTGGCATAATGATAAGTCAAGGATGGTTGGGGATTTTAGGGCATTGAACACCTATACTATTCCAGACAGGTATCCAATCCCTAGAATCCATGAGACTTTGACTCAATTATCCAAAGCAAAGTTTATTACTTCCATGGATGCTCTTAAAGGCTTCCATCAGAATGTTTTAACACCTCATGCAAGGAAATTATTGAGAATAATAGCTCATTGTGGTATTTATGAATATTTGAGGATGCCTTTTGGTATTAAAAATGCACCCTCTCATTATCAAAGAATGATGAATACCATATTCCCACATGAATTATCAGAGGGATGGTTAATCATTTATATTGATGACATTATCATTTGTTCAGAAACCTGGCAATCACATTTAGAGAGACTTTCATTAGTACTTAAGAAAATTCTACAAGTGAACATGAAAATTTCTCTTAAAAAATGTAATTTTGGGTTTCATGAGTTGAAAGCTCTGGGACATGTAGTATCAGGACTAAGCCTTGGTGTTGACAAAAACAAAGTGGCTGCAGTTTTACTGAAACAAATGCCCCAGAACAAAAAAGAGATGATGTCTTTCTTAGGATTTGCCAGTTATTACAGGCAACACCTTAAAGATTTTGCAATCCATGCCAGATCATTATACAGAATTTGTGATCAACAAACTGTTTTTGAAATGACACAGGAGAGAATTCAAGCATATGATAAAATCAAGTATGCCTTGACCAATGCACCATTATTATTGATGCCAGACTGGAAACTTCCTTTTAAGCTGTATATTGATGCATGTGGTGATGGTTTAGGAGCTGCTCTTCATCAAGTTCAAATTGTCAATGACAAACCTTATGAAGGTCCAGTTTGTTTTATTTCAAGACAAATTAAACCTACTGAGGCAAGATATGGAGCTAGCCAAATGGAGTGCCTTTGCCTTGTTTGGGCTCTGGAAAAACTTCATTATTATCTTGATGGTAGTGTGTTTGAAGTAATTACTGATTGTAATGCAGTAAAATCACTTCTTAACATGAAGACTCCAAACAGACACATGTTAAGATGGCAGATTGCTATACAGGAGTATAGAGGCAACATGACCATAGTACATAAAGCTGGAAATATTCATAAGAATGCTGATGGCTTAAGTAGATGGGCATTACCCAATACACCTGATAATCCTGCCTATGTTCCTACAAGTGCAGAACCTCAAATCCCAATTGAAGGAATCAATATCACAGATGTTGGAACAGAATTCTTTGAAGAGGTTAGAGAAAGCTACAGGCAAGATAAGAATTGTCATATTCTTACTGCTCTACTTGACAAAGATTGTAAAGATGTAGCCTTGGCTAATTCTCTGGATGATATTTGGAAAACATCTTATGATAATGGAAGATTTCATTTGTTTGATGGTATACTATATCATAGATCTAAACACACATGTGTCATGGTCCTATGTAGTAGAATGTTGATTAACACAATACTACTAGAATGCCATGATAACATTTATTCTGGACATCTGTCTGAAGACAGAACAATGGAAAGAATTAAGACATGTGCCTGGTGGCCATCTTGGAGAAAAGATGTCATTGAGTACTGTCATAGTTGTGATAGATGCCAGAAAGCCAATAAAGCTACTGGTAAAAGGTTTGGTTTAATGATCCATATTCAAGAACCAAGTACCCCGTGGGAAGTGGTTCACATGGATTGGGTAACTGCTTTACCACCTGGAGGTGATAAAAGTTACAATGCATGTCTTGTTATTGTGGACAGATATAGCAAAACACCAATCTTTTTACCATGCCATAAAGATGACACAGCTATGGATACAGCTCTTCTAATTTGGAACAGAGTCATATCCCATACTGGTCTCTTTAAAAATATCATTAGTGATAGAGACCCAAAATTCACATCAGCCTTATGGACTAATCTACATAAGCTTTTGGGTACAAAATTATCATTTTCAACAGCCTACCATCCACAAACAGATGGACTGGCAGAAAGAATGATTCAAACCCTTGAGGACATGATCAGAAGATTTTGTGCTTATGGCCTGGAGTTTAAAGATTCTGATGGCTTTACCCATGATTGGTGTACTCTTATACCAGCATTGGAATTAGCCTACAAGACCTCCATCCATGCTTCAACAGGCAAGACTCCTGCAATGTTGGAAAAAGGATGGAACCCCAAACTTCCAGTTGATACTTTGAAAAAAGATTTGGTTGACATTCATCCAACTGCTTCAAGCTTTAAGCTGCTGCTTGATAAAGTGAGACATCATGCAAATCAAAGCATGAATGATGCCTTTGAATATGCTAAGCAGAAATGGGATAAAAGTCATAAGACACCAGAATTCAAAGTAGAAGACTTAATACTAGTTTCAACCTTGAACTTTAATAATATTAAAGGTCCAAAGAAATTGAAAGATTCCTTTGCAGGACCATTTATTATTAAAGCCCTCCATGGGACAAATGCAGTACAAGTAGAACTGTCAGGAGAGTTAGGAAACAAACACCCAACTTTTCCCGTCAGTCTTGTAAAGCATTACACATCAAGTGATAAGGAATTATTTCCTTTGAGAAATGAAACACCCTTAAAAGTACCCCCACTTGAACCAAGTGAGGAAAAGAAAGTACTGAAAGTCTTAAAAGAAAGAAGACTTAGGGGTAAAAATGAAAGAGAATACTTAGTCAGGTACAGAAATCCACAACATGAAGATGAGTGGGTTGAAGAAAGTAAGATACCTGATTCCCAAAAGTTTCTCAGAAGATTCAGACATGAGAGAAGACCAATTCCTCAATAAAAGTTTGAATTGTGTGCTTTACATACTTGAACAGTATAAGTAGAGAGGTTGGACAGTGGATTATACCCCCCCCAAATAACTTGGGGGTATACTACAAAAGAAAATTGTGGTACAATTTTTTTTGGTGGTAGGGAATGTGAGCCTGTGAGGTATGTTTAACATACCCATAAGGCCACAAATGATTTTATAAACAATTAAATTTGTCTTAAACAGACTTTTTAGTTG
This sequence comes from Austropuccinia psidii, assembly GCA_023105745.1. Classification (NCBI taxonomy): domain Eukaryota; kingdom Fungi; phylum Basidiomycota; class Pucciniomycetes; order Pucciniales; family Sphaerophragmiaceae; genus Austropuccinia; species Austropuccinia psidii. Next base: position 57,367,362 of record JALGQZ010000004.1, read on the forward strand.
AATTTAAAATAAAAAATAATAAAAAATAAGTATAACTTTTTTTTGGATAAACAAAGTTATAATTATTATGTCATTTTTGGATTCTACACCAAAAATAACCTAGGGTACACCCATAGGGTGTTATACCCAAAAACACTTATTTCTTGTGTTATTAGAAGATTTAAGAACCTCACAGTACTAATGTAACTTTTTTTAACATTGTTAAATTTAAGCTTAATTAAGCTTAAATTTAAAGTTACATAAGGTTTATGCAACTTTACCAAAATTTTAGTTAAAATTAAGGTGTGGTGTATATTTACTGAATTGGCTAAGGATTTGCCATACAGAATGTAAATCCTGCGTGAGCTCAATTTAAAAGGGTTTAAGGCCATAGTATGGCTTTAAATAAATAAAAGGGCAAAATCCACGCAAAAAGGTGGGACAAAGGAAAAAGACCAAATAGAGCTGGGGTACCCAACTTTTTGGATCTGCAAGGATTCAATTAAGGTTGTCCACCTGTATTGGAGGATTTTCAACCTTATTTAAACTTTAAGATTAGACTTTGATCCAACCTTAAGGTTTAAACTGGTTTTATCCTAAATTGGACAGGAATTTCAAGCTGCCAAGAGGGTAAATCCCAATAAGCAGGCTTGGAATCAAGGTTTTAAGAACTGTCAAAGCTTAATCAAGCTTAAAAAGCTTAAATAAGCTTAAAACTTTAAAGTTTCAATCATCAAAACCTTATCAAAACTTAAGGTTTTGTGTGTATTGGTATTTTACGTGGAGAAATAGTAATAACTTCAAAAATTCATTAAAAATCCAAATCTTAATGGATTTGCTTGAAAATTTCACACAGCTTAGAATTTAATATTATCAATATATAAATTAAATTTTAAGTATCTTTTATTAATAAGTTTCCTGGGTAATTAGCCTGGAAAATTACTTTTTAATTAAGCTTAAAGAAAATTATGATTTCTTTAAAAATTAATTAAAAATTGAGTTTAAAAGATTTCTGCTTGAAACTCTAATTTTAAGTTGTTCATATGATGAACTTTAATATAAATAAACTTATTTTATATTAAAACTTAAAATAATTAAACTAAATGAGGATTAAAGTTACTTGGAGTTAAGAATAACACTGGTAACTTTAAATTGGAAGTAAAAATAAGTTGCCTTAAGTTAAGAACTTAATTTTTAAGCATGGTTTTTCAGTTTTGATCTGAGCACGCCCTCTACATCCATTATGAATCATGAGACCTGCTCTGTAGACATAAAAAGAGTCTTTTCATCACTGTTTTTGTCCATCATTAATAATCAATCCAATCATATTAGACATTTAAACAGGTAAAGTTTTATTAAATATAAAATCTTATTATTAAAAGTAATTCTTAAGTTATTTTTATTCTTTATTTATTAAATTAAAGAATTGAAGTCATAGAATTCAGATTATTGTTGTAATCATCTATAATAACTTTTATTATATAAAATTTTCATCTTAAATATCTTTTAAAATCCACAAATTCCTCTCAAAAACTCTTTAATCATAAATTTTAGTATAAAAAGTTGTTTTATCTTTGATTTTATTGATTTTTGGCGTGTTTTTAACTTATAATCATTATTTAATATAATAACTGTTGTTTTATAACTTGTTGTATTAAATAAATATTATAAGTAAGTTTTCTTTAAAGTTCTATATTTTTTTTATCTATTATTAGTTTTTTTATATAGAATTTTATTCTATAAAGAATTATTTCTGCACAGTGTGTGATTAATTCTTTTTATAAATAATATTTATATTATTTATAAGTGGTTAATATTCTTATTTTCCACGTGTAATTGTCTCATTAAGAGCTTTACACTTCTTATTGTTATAACTGTCAGTGACTATAACAATAATAGAATAATTATAATTTATTATAATTATTATATTTTTTTTTTTATTATTATATTATTATAATAATAATTAAATTTATTTTTTTATATAATTATTTTTTAATAATTATATTTAAATTTGTGGTTATAATATTTCTTTATATTATATTTTTCTACTGAGGACAGTCATAGTACTCTTGATATTGTTACTATTATTAAGAGTTTCATAGACAAACCTTACAGTGACAGATGCCAAAATGCAAATAGGATTCCAGGAAAGATGTTTGGAGTTATGATTCATATTCAAGAACCAAAATCCCTTGGGACATTTTTCATATGGATTGGGTAACAGCACTCCCTCCAAGTGGTGACAGAAGTCATAATGCTTTTTTAGTAATTGTAGGCAGATTTAGCAAAACTTCCATATTCTTACCATGTCATAAAGAGGACACTGCTATGAAATAGAGTTATTTCTCATACAGTTTCATTTAAGAATATAATAAGTGACAGACATCCCAAGTTCACATCTGCACTTTGGACCAATCTTCATATATTGTTTGGGAACAAGTTATCATTTTCTACAGCATATCACCCACAAACTGATGGGCTATCAGAATGAATGATTTGGACTTTAGAGGAAATGATCAGGAGATTCTGTGCTTATGGATTAGAATTCAAAGACTCAGATTGCTTTACCAATGACTGGTGCACTCTAATACCAGAATCAGAATTGGCATATAAGACAAGAGTCCATTCTTCCACAGGTCAGACTCCTGCTATGTTAGAAAAAGGATGGTATCCCAGACTCCCAACAGACACGCTGAGGAAAGACTTAATTGACATCTATCCCATAGCTTCCAGCTTCAAACCTATGCTTGATAAAGTGAAACACCATGCAAAACAAAGCATGAATGATGCTTTTGACTATGCAAAACCAAAGTTGGTGAAGAGTCATTAAGTACCAGACTTCAAAGTAGGGGATTTGGGTCTAGTTTCAACCTTGAATTTTCATAATATCAAAGGCCCAAAAAGATTTAGAACCTTTTGTTATCATTGCCTTACATGTATTCAATTCAGTTCAAGTATAATTGAGGCGTGAACTAGAAAAGAAACACCCCACCTTTCCAGTCAGCTTCATAAACCCTTGTCAACCAGCTGACAAAGAATTGGTTCCATTAAGGAACCCAAATCCTTTAACTATACCAACAGTGAAACCTAATGAAGACAAAAAGATAAAGAAAGGCATTAAATAGAGGGGACTTGGGGGTAAAAACCAAAGAGAATATCTTGTCAGATATAGAAATAAAGTATATGAAGATGAATGGCTGGGAGAATCAGAAAACATTTGAGAAGATTTAGACATGAAAGAAGGCCAAAAGCCTGAATGTGTCTATAAATGTGCTTTAAATTACTTCATCTGAGTAATGTAAAGAGGTTGGAAAGTGGACATTAAACCCCTTTGGGTCCTTTTTCCTCTTAATATCTTTTTTTTGGTGGGAGGGAATGTGAGACTTTAATTATATTTTACATAACCAAATAGGCCACAATTGTCTTTGAAATAAATTATGAACTATGCATAACCCCTAAGGCATGCATATATTTGAAATTCATCATTTTTGATTACAGAAAAGATGACTAACATTTTTTTGAGTAAGCAAATCAATGTATTTAAGGCCAGATTTGGACTCTAAACAAGAATTTACCTAGGGTAGCTCCATGGAGTGAATAAGCTTACATTAACTATATGAGGTGGTAATATGGAAAAGACTTCAATACCCTCTAAAAGAATTGTGAAAATATTTGTTTTTCTCGATTTCAAGCCAAAATAATCGTTATGTGAGAAATTCCATGTTACATATACACTAAGAATAGTGTTATGCATGTTTTTGGCACTTAATATTCTGGTATTCTTACATACAGTTTTGATACACCCATGGTGGATATCAGTCTTTAAGCCTGAATTTCTATTTTTGACATGAAAATAGCTAAGGGGGACAAAAGACATCAAAGAGAGCCAGGGTACCCAACTTCTGAGGCCTCTGAGGCATGGATAGCTCTAAAGCTTGGATCCATGGCTGATCTTGGCACAATCGGTATACTAAAACCTTATGGGAACCTAGTTACCAAGTTAAAATCTCATTAAACCACAACAAAATTGAAAATAAGCTACTATTTTGATGTGACAGAGAGGTAAAGAACAACTCAGACTCCTTTAACCATGTCAATTCTTGATTATTTTTCCACAGATAAGCCCAAAAAGAGTAATGAAAACCCTTTTTGCACTAGTATCCATTGATTTACCTCATAGCAACCTGCTATATAGTGTTATTTGCAATTCTACAAAGAAATGAGGTAAAACCTTAAAAAATTCATTGAAAATACAATTATTAATAAATCTCTGTGAGACTTCCAGGACCAATGGAGAAAAGTATTTTACATAAATAAACCAAAAATAATCACAGTTTCATAAGTAAAATTAAAAGGTCTACTTACAGTCCATTTTTGATAATTCTACGTGAAATACTGAATCTTCAAAAATTCACAGAAAATACAACCTGCGATGAAATTTCCAATGAAGTTTATAACCTTGAGAAATTAATGTTTAATTTTAAATAAAAGAAGATTTCAAGTTTTTACTCCTTTTATTCTTAACCATGTTTGGGTTGGTAGTCACATAAAAGCATCAATTAAGTAATTATGATAATCTTACATGACAAAATATGATGCAATCATTAATCCAAAAAAGTATTATTGTTTTCTCACTCACTGGGTTTTTAGTTTGCTCCATGGAATGCCTCTATGAGCTGTATTAGACTTAAAATAGGCATCCTCTTGCTGTTTTTTCCAAATCATGTTATTATCCAATTATATCTTTATTACCAACAAGTAATTATCAGCTAAAATCTTTTCTTAGGTGTTTTTGATTCTTTCAGAATAAATAAGAAGGACGTGAAATCAGAGAAATCAACTATATATACTGTTTTAATATTGTTATAAATCAATTTTGATGCTTCAAATCCACAATTATACATCAAATCTCTCTACCAAGCTCTTTCTAAGGCTCATTGGAGTATTAGTGAGTGATTTATTATTAATTCTTAAAGTTTTTTCTCTAGTGATAGTTTTCTTCAAGATTCATACTTACCATTCTTCTTGCAAAAGATAATTATATATTCAAATAATTTTATTAGTCTAATAAAGAAGTTTCATTATTCAATACTTCTTGTAATTGATTCTTGTAGTGTAAGGTTTGTCTGTGAAACTCTTGATAATAGTAACAATATCAAGAGTACTATGACTGTCCTCAGTAGAAAAATATAATATAATAAAATATCACAACCACAAATTTAAATATAATTATTAACAATAATTATATATAAAAAAAATAATTTAATTATTACTATAATAATAATATAATAATAATAATAATAATAATTATAATAAATTATAATTATTCTATTATTGTTATAGTCACTGACAGTTATGACAATAAGAAGTGTAAAGCTCTTAATGAGACAATTACACGTGGAAAATATGAATATTAACCACTTATAAATAATATAAATATTATTTATAAAAAGAATTAAACACACACTGTGCAGAAATAATTCTTTTAGAATAAAAATTCTATATAAAAAAACTAATATTTCGATAAAAAAATATAGAAGTTTAAAGAAAACTTACTTATAAGATTTATTTAATACAACAAGTCTAATACAACAGTTATTATACTAAATAAAGGTTATAAGTCAAAAAAAACACGTCAAAAAATCAATAAATTTAAAGATAAAACAACTTTTTATAATATAAATTATGATTAAAGAGTTTTTGAGAGGAATTGGTGGATTTTAAAAGATATTTAAAATGTTAATTTTATATAATAAAATATATTATTGGTGATTACAACAATAATCTAAATTCTATGACTTCAATTCTTTAATTTTAATAAATAAAGAATAAAAATAACTTAAGAATTACTTTTAATAGAAAGATTTTATATTTAATAAAACTTTACCTGTTTAAATTCCTAATATGATTGGATTAATAATGAATGATGGAAAAAAACAGTGATGAAAAGACTCTTTTTATGTCTTAAGAGCAGCTCCCATGATTCATAATGGATGTAGAGGGCGTGCTCAGGTCAAAACTGAAAAACCATGCTTATAAATAAAGTTCTTAACTTAAGGAAACTTATTTTTACTTCCAATTTAAAGTTACCAGTGTTATTCTTAACTCCAAGTAACTTTAATCCTCATTTAGTTTAACTATTTTAAGTTTTAATATAAAATAAGGTTATTTATATTAAAGTTCATCACATGAACAACTTAATATTAGAGTTTCAAGCAAAAATCTCTTAAACTCAATTTTTAATTAATTTTTAAAGAAATCATAATTTTCTTTGAGTTTAATTAAAAGAGTAAATTTCCATGCTAATTACCCAGGAAATTTATTTATAAAAGATAATTAAAATTTAATTTATATATTGATAATATTAAATTCTAAGTTGTGTGAAAATTTCAAGCAAATCCATTAAGAATTGGATTTTTAATGAATTTTTGAATTTATTGCTATTTTTCCACGTAAAATAGCAAATCACACCAAACCTTAAGTTTTGATAAGGTTTTAATGCTTGAAACTTTAAAGTTTTAATCTTATTTAAGGTTCTTAAGCTTAATTAAGCTCTGAAAGTTCTTAAAACCTTGATTTCAAGCCTGCATATTGGGATTTACCCTTTGGCAGCTTGAAATTCCTGTCCAATTGGGGATAAAACCAGTTTAAACCTTAAGGTTGGATCAAAGTCTAATCTTAAAGTTTAAATAAGGTTGAAAATCATCCAATACAGGTGGACAACCTTAATTGAATCCTTGCAGATCCAAAAAGTTGGGTACCCCAGCTCTATTTGGTCTTTTTCCTTTGTCCCACCTTTTTGCGTGGATTTTGCCCTTTTATTTATTTAAAGCCATACCATGGCTTTAAACCCTTTTAAATTGAGCTCACGCAGGATTTACATTCTGTATTGCAAATCCTTAGCCAATTCAGTAAATATACACCACACCTCAATTTTAACTAAAATTTTGGTAAGTTTGCATAAACCTTATGCAACTTTAAATTTAAGCTTAATTAAGCTTAAATTTAACAATTTTAAAAAAATGTTAAAAAATCTACATTGGTACTGTGAGATTCTTAAATCTTCCAATAACATAAAAAATAAGTGGTTTTGGGTATAACACCCTATGGGTGTACCCTAGGTTATTTTTGGTGTAGAATCCAAAAATGACATAATATTTATAACTTTGTTTATCCAAAAAAAAGTTATACTTATTTTTTATTATTTTTTATTTTAAATTCAACTAAAAATTCTGTTTAAGACAAAATTAACTGTTTATAAAATCATTTGTGGCCTTATGGGTATGTCATACATACCTCACAGGCTCACATGTAGACAATTACTGCTTACTGCTATAATCACTACTAGTGTATAACAAAGTAAAAGAAATAATTCATTAATTAATTAATTAATTTTATTGTGGTTATAATAAATTTATTATTATATTTCATAAGAACAGTCATAGTACTGTTGATTAATAGTAATATTATCAAAGGTTTTGTAGACACATCTTACACTCAGGCTGGCCAAAATTCTCTGGTGTAGGAGAATATTATCACATGAAAATCATTGATTATATTGATGGACTCTTCATTGACTTACCAAGCATACCAGATTACTGGATTAATGCTAGAATAAATACAGCATTCAAAGCAAATGCTAGTATTTTGTACGCATAAATTAAGAAGGTCCATGGTTGAAGAGTCAAATAATCCAAAAGTACAGAGATGGTAATTGGATATGGAATGAGACCATGGAATTTGAAAATGACAAGTACTATTTGGACAAAGATCCATATGAGTGGTGTCTTAGACAGTCTTAAAGACCTGTAGCCCTTGATCCTCAAATGAAAGTTCAAATGGGGAATCACAAACTCTAGATCTTGACACAGGTTCCAGGAGAACTAGAGAATGAAATGAAATTCAGATTAAACCAGAGTTGCACTCTAGATGACATTTCCAATACCTGACAAGACGTAAGGAAAAGGACAAATATAGGGAAATATTCCACATACAAAAGTAGTATTTTCTAAGAGAAACAATCTTTCAGGGTGGACATAAAAGACAAACCCAAAGAAAGAGTGGTAGATGTGACAAACAAGATAAACTATTATCACAATTGTGGGTCAACAGACTACTATTCTAACAAATTTCCAAAGGCAAAGAAAGAAGTCTATGCCATTGAACAAGTCCCAGAGGAAGAATCCCCAACAGAGTATTCTGAATCAGACTCTATGGGTGATGCCATCAGAGAACACTCTGATGATGACCAAGACCCAAAAGCAGAATTTCTAGTGGAGTATCAAGAGGAAACACAACTAGAAATTCAGGATATACAGTTGGAAGCAGGAATTCCACAAGATACTGAAAACAAAAACTTGTGTAAACACACACAAGATGCACAGACCTTCCTAGTCACACCAAGTAGAGGAATGGCATATATAAATGGGACAGCCACAAAGATTAATGTTTGTATTGACAATGCTCAACACCCATTGATCATTGATAGTGTTGTACACTACTCAATAGTGGCCAGAGAATACCTGGACAACCACTTCCCAAATTTGGAGGTGCAACTCTTTCCAACCAAGTAAAAGAATTTTAAGAGTGCATCAGGGAAGGTGGAATCCATTGGGACCATTATAAAAGAGGTAATACCCCATAGGAAAGGTAATATCAGACTCAACCAAGACTTTGTAGTGCTTGAAGATTCTCACATACAGGGATTCTTACTAAGAACAGACTACCAAAGGATGTATGGCATTGAGATTTATAATAGTGCAAAACGGGAACATTACCATAGGTACAAACAAGGAAAAGAAATTTTCACTTGAAATATACCATATTTCTAACCACGAACCTCTAGAAGAATTTCTCAATGAATTCAAAGAGGGCCATTTCAGTGCTAACCTCACTAGTAAGCAAAAACCTATTTTACCAAAAATTCTGAGGAAAAATAGACCACCCTTTCAATTGGTGAAGAACCTTTGGGCAAGATCAGAGGCCATGATATAGAACTCTATCTGGATGTGGAAAGACATTATCCCCACATTATTAGAAGAGCTCCATATACAGAAAGCCCGGAAACAAGGAAAAACTTGAAAAACATGTCAATGAACTCCTAGATATGGATGTTATCAGGAAAATGGGACACAATGAAATAGTGGAAATCACCACTCCTGTCCCTATCACCTGGAATGATTGCAAATCTAGGTTGTGTGGAGATTCCAGAGACCTGAATAACTACATAAAAGCTGATAGGTACCCTATACCAAGGATACCTCATGCCTTAGACAAGCTTGCAAAAGCCAAATACATAACCAAAATGGATTTTATGAAAGGATTTCACCAAAATGGAGTTAAGCCAAGCTCCATGAAGCTACTCAGGATTATATGTCATATGGGCATATATTAGTACACTAGAATGCCATTTGGCATCAAAAATTCTCCAGCCCATTTTCAAAGGGTGATGGACACAATATCTAAGGAAGAATTATCGGAAGTCTGGATGGTGGTATATATTGAAGATATCATTATATATTCAGAGACATGGGAAGACCATGTGAAATAAATAGACATAGTGCTAAGTAAATGCAAACCCATTGATATGAGAATTTCATTTGAGGAGTGTAATTTTGGCCAACAAGAACCATTGGCACTAGGACAGAAAGTCTCAGGCCTTATCCTGGCCCTAGATAAGAACAAAGTAGAAGAAGTACTGCAAAAAACAGTACCAAAGAGCATCAAGAAGATGCAATCTTTCCTTGGATTCTCTATCTACTACATAAGCCACATCAAAAATGTTGCCAATATAACTAGCATTCTATGCAAGATATGTACAAAAGATGTAGTTTTTTAAATTGCCAAGAAAGGTAGGGATGCATATCAGAGGATCAAATATGAGCTAACCAATGCACCTATCCTCATATTGGCTGACTTTGAACTACCATTCAAGTTATATATAGGTGCATCTTGCAGTCAATTCCTAGGAGCAGCCCTTCACCAAAGACAAATTGTGGATGGTGAACCAAGGGAGGGAGTAATATGCTACATCTCCAGGTAATTGAAAGATTCAGAGACCAGGTATGGAGATACTCAGACCAAATGCTTATGTTTAGTCTGGGCTCTAGAAAAACTCCATTATTATTTGGAGGTTGCAGTCTTTGAAGTCTAAACAGACTGCACAGCATTAAAGTCTTTACTCAATATGAAGACTGCAAATAGAAAGTTTTTGAGGGGAAAATAGCCATCTAATAGTATAGAGGTGACATGACCTTCATATACAACAAAGGCAAAAGCCACACAAATGAAGATGGCCTCAGTATATGGCAACTGGATAATGTCAAAAGAAACCCAGCTTATGACCCTGAATGTAACAACCACTCATCAGGGGTAAGGGTATTCACTGATACACCCACTCAAACACCTCAAACCAGCAAATCCACTGTGTGTATCAGCATTCAGTTTCAGTCATCTTCCTTTCTGAAACATTTATACAGTCTGGTTCATCAATACAGCCTGTCAATACTTGTACAGGTTAGAAATACCCAATACAGTTTTGGATACACCATTTCCAAGCTGTATGATCACTCAATACCACCACCCCTCTTGTACAGGCCCTGTACAGATGTACAGGACCTGCATTGGCCAGACTCAATTCAATCATCAAATCCTCTCATCGAAATTCTCTCTCTGGATCAGGGCTGGTGATTCTCACATATACCAGCCCCTCTTTCTCCCCCTGGGGACTTTTCCCCAGTTAATTAATTTAGTTTATTTATTATTTCATAATTATTTTTATCCTCATTTTGGGTATTATAATTAATTAATTTTAAGTTAGTCTTTGCCTTTTTCTTTCTTTTACTGTACAGTATGAGTTGGGTGGCCATATCCATATTAATCCTTCTCTTTCCATTCTGACAGGTTGAAACAGTCAACTTGGACTTGTTTGTGGTTGGCTCTTCTATTTTGTATTATTATTCCTTTGTTTCTGCCTTCTTATTTCTCTTTTATTAGTAATTCATCTTATTACACTCTTAAGTGTATTCATCTCTTACCTTATCCTTGAGCCCTCCATAAGTGAGTCCCAGTTTACTGAGTGCTAGGCCCTCTTCACTTAGAAGAGCCCCTGCGACATTAAATTAATTAACTCATATCTGATTTTTTCTCTTAATTCATTTAAATTCATTTTTCTCATTCATCAATTATGACTCTTTTATGATTTCATGATTTTTCATGATTATGATTTTTCTCTCATTAATTTTCATCTCATTCATTTCATTAATATGAAAATTGATTCTTTCTATCTTTTCTTAATCATTGCTGACCATTTCATTTCATTTCATTTTTTATATCTCAAATAAAATTCTTCTGTTCTATTATTCAGGTCTATCAGGAGTTATTGATTGGTTGAATGATTGGGATTCATTTTGTTTATTGATTCAGCAATTCAGGATTTTATTTGGATTGGATTGATTGACCTTTGAATTCCTCAAAATAACTGACTTATACTCAAGAACTTATTATTGATTATTGATTGATTTAATTCCTGAAGATATTGATTGACTAATTGATTCCTCAAGACCTTGAATTGACCTTGAAGACATTGATTGATTATCAAATTCTTCAAAATTTATTGATATTTGATTTGAATTGATTGTTGAATTGATTGATTGATTGTTGATTGAGTTTTATTTCACCTCAAGACTGTTGATTGATTCCTCAAGATTATCAAGAATTTATCGATTATTGATTTGGCCAAGCTTTGATTCCTTATTTTCAAGTATCATTAAGTTTTTATGCTTAATTTCTCAATAATTCCAGTTAAGCATAGCCCTCCAGCCAAGAATACTAGATCTCAAAGAAATCCAGCTGTCCTCACTCCTACAGCAAGGGTTCCTCTTGACTGCACACGATCAATTCATCAAATGAGTGCAAATTTGGACAGAGGGCCACCAATGGAAGGAGCAGCACCCTCAAGAAGAGGGGGAATGAAATCCAGAAGATCAAGATCTTGCTCTGGACTTTTGGGTGGCTACCCTGGCATGTCTGAAGATGCAAGAGCAAGACTAGGGGAAGTTGAAGCTGAAGAGGGGGAGGAGTCTGTGGAAAAGGAAGATTCTGGGGACACTGAAGTGGCAGATGCTTTGAAAAATGCTCCAGAGGTGCCTCAGGGTTCTAATCTAGCCCTTTCTAGTAAACCTCTTGTCTCTCAGACTGAACCCAGTCTCCTCCAGATGATGGAGAAAATGACTCAATTTATGGGGCAACTGACTCAAGCAGTCACCCCCAGGTACAATTCCAAAGCCCCTGCTTTCAAGAATCCATCCATGAAGGCACCTGATTCTTTTGATGGTACTCAAGCTCATAAATTGAGAGGATTGATCCAATCCTGTTGATTGATTTTCCATAATGATCCAGCAAATTTCTTCTCTTACAGGAAGAAAGTTCTGTACTCAACTTCTTTTCTCACTGGTAGAGCTGGCAAATGGATTGCACCCTATCTCTCAAATATTTCCAATGAAGATCCTTCCTACCTCCTCAATAATTGTAGATTATTTGAAACTCAATTATTCACTCTTTTTGGTGATCACAATGAAGTCAGGAAAGCTGAACAGGAGTTAGACAGTTTGAGGATGAAGAAAAGTTGGCATGTATCCTTGTACCTTGCTGAATTCAAAAGCTTAATGTCAAGAATTGGTGATTTGGGAGAAAGAGCTTATATTCATGTTTATAGCCAAGGATTGGTATCAAGATTATTGGACCAGTTGGCTTCTCACCCTGGAACCTTTGATACTCTTCAAGAACTTATGGATGTCACTTGAGAATTAGACACAAGATATCATGAGAGGCAAAAAGAAAACATTGGCAATCAAGAAAAGAAGCCTCCTGTTACTGGATCCAATTCTTCAAGGCCTCCTCAAGACTCATCTTCAAGAAGGCCTCACCATAAGAAGAATAAGAAGGGCAAGCAGGTTCAAGCTTCAAAGGACAAGCCTCATTCTGCTTTGCTTAATAAGGACAATATATTGATTGGTTCTGAAATGCAGAGGTGGATCAAGGAAGGGTTATGTATTTATTGTGGTGGAAGGCACCCAATTGAAAAATGCTTCAAGAGACCTCAAAACAAGCCTAGGTCATCAAAAGGCTTCCCTAGCAAGAAGGGAAAAGCCTGAGTGGGGATAATGTTGTGTTCAATGGTTCTCACTTATTTCCTTCAAGAGCACAATTGTGCACTCTGAATACTAGTTTCAAGAAATCTTTGAAGTTTCTTATTTTCTCTTCTGTCTCTGATATCTTTTTATAGTGTTATCATTGATTCTGATGCTACAAACTCTTTTATTGCAAATAGTTCTGTTCTCAAGTATTCAATGACTATGTCAGAGCTCTCTGAAAAGATACCTCTTTTCATTCTGGATTCAAATGAATCCCCTGCCTTGTTCATCATCCATCATACTAATTGGGTAGTTCACTTGCCTTCCTTCCAAATCTTTGAATGGGACTTTTTTATCATAGATTCACCCAAAGGAGAAGACCTGATATTGGGCTATGATTTCCTTTACCATTTTAATCCCATTATTGATTGGAAAAATGGATTAATCACCTATGATTCTAGTGGTATTCTTCCTTCTGCTAGTAATGACTTTGCCACAGCTGTCAACAGTGTTGCTCTGGTTGGTGAACTTAAGACACCTTCCCTTCCTTCTTCCATCCATATCCCTTGCATCATTCCCTCTCAGTCATTACTTCAATTAAGAGATGAAGTCTTCAAAGAGATAAAAGATGTTGGAGAAGATGTTTGTAAGGTGTGGATATGAAACTTTGATTAAAAATCAAGTACTTTTCCTGCCCTCAAAATTTGTATAAGGTAAAAGTCAATTAAAAATAGTAAGAAGTATTATTTAGTAAGAAATATTATTTTTAAGAGAAAACACGCCAATTTTATTGTTTCTAACTTTATTAGTATGAAACAATGATATTATAAAGTTTTATTGTTTTACCAACAATAAAAATTTATCCAAAAATACTTTACAAGAGATATTTAAGGCTACAAAAGAAATTTCTTCAAGAGCAATTTCAATTGGAATTAATTGATCAAAGAACTGCAAGCAATTAGTTAAAGAACAAAGTCTTTGAAAAGAATATTAAAGAGAAAATACACCCAAAAGTGACCAGAGTGAATTTGGAAACAAAGTGACAAAGTTTACAGTGATGAAAGATGCTTTAATTCACTTTTGGGGTGGCTCGGGGGTAAAAATGATTATAAGAGTTACAAAGAATGATTATAATGTTTTTTTCACGTGGTTAAAAGGTTTAAAATGATTTAAAATGGGCGGTTGGAATCTTTTATTGATTGGTTTAATAGTGTTTAAACTAATTATAAAAGGAAAAGATTCTAACATGAAGAGAAAAGTGGGGCAAAGAGGAAATTCTTTTATAGCCATCAATTTTCTTACTCCACAAGTAAAGTTTACTCTTGTCAGTCGTGAAAAACAGTCTGACAACCGAAACGCCAATTATGGCATCATTGAACCCTGGTTTAGACCAAAAAAAGGCTGGTTCAAGCCATTTTTAGCCATTTTAGACCCTTAAATCAGCCATCACTATAGCAATACCTGGTCTAGAGCCTTCAAAGAACTTCAGAATGTGTGTAAGAGGCGTAGAAACCAGTTAAAACTGTTTTTACTAACATTGTCTTAACTTAAGGGTAGTTTTACCCTCTTGGAAGCAGTTAAAACCACCCTGGTTGGTATCAAAACCTCATCATCAATTCAGTCACAGACCCTGTGACTCAATTACAGGCCAAAAGTGATGAACTTTTTGGTGGATTTTGACATCCCACGCCAGTCAGCAAGTATTTTGGGGGTCTGGCTCCCCCTTAGAGCTAGAGTTCCTTTCCCCCCCAATTTTAATTTTTGCGATTTATTTTTTCCTTTAATTCCTCATCATGTGTTATACTTGTAATTTACATATGTAATTCAATTTATTTGTACAGTACAATACGGTAATAATTGATACCTCATATGTAAATCAAAGTTCACTTATGTAATACACACGCACATTTTGACATTTCAATTGAATTCAATTGAAAATACTTCAATTCCTCATAACTTCTAAACTAAACAAAACACCTCAATTTTAACACAAAAATTGATGGTTGAAACCACATGTGGTGTGAATTAAATTAAAGCTTTGAGGATTTTCAATTTTTATATTGAAAATACTAAAAACTTAATTTAAGCTTATTTAGAGTTGAGTTACAAAAATTTCACTCAGAGGTGACCCCACCTAATTTTTTATGAGGAATCAAATGGTGAAATCATTTTTATATGCTTATTTATTGGATAAAAAGCTATAATATATTTTATATAAATTTTTACCAAAACTTCTTTGATTTCAGAAATTTCATTAAGAATTCATTTTTACTTAATTTTTACAAGTAAAAATGAATTTTCATAATTTTAAATTTTATTGTAGTTTTATTTTTAAATTATAATTAAGCTTTGATCTTTAAATATAAATTTGTATTTATATTTTTAAATATTTATTTTTATAATATAAATAGGTTTATTTTATTTATATTTATATCTTAATTTATCTTTTGTGGTCTTTTGGGTATATGAAAATACCTCTAAGGCTCACATTCCCTCCCCCTAAAAAAAGAAGATTACTTTGTAATATTGTTATTTCTAGTGTATCTGAACCTTCTGAGAAGTTTAGTAGCTTCAGGTATGTCTTTTTCTGGCAACCATTCAACTTCACGAGTTGGGTCACTGTACTTAACAAGGTATTCCCTTACTTTGTTGGTTCTCATCTTTCTTTCTTTGAGAACTTTGGTAATTTTCTTACTTCCAGATGGCTCAACAGGAGTTATATCTTGGGTAATTTTATTCCTCAAGGGAAATCTTTCAGCATCACTAGATTTATATGGCTTTATCAAGCTCACTGGAAATTTAGGATGCTTATTGCTAAGATCTTCAGATAACTCTACTTCAATAGCATTTTCTCCATGGAGGGCCTTAATAACAAAAGGTCCTGCAAAGGAGTCTTTCAGATTTTTACATCCTTCGATGTTATTGAAGTTAGTGGTGGATACAAGAGCTAAGTCCCCCACTTTGAAATCTGGGTTTCATGTGATTTATCCCATTTTTCCTTAGCATATGCAAAAGAGACCTCCATGCAGCTTACTGCATGCTTTCTAGCTTTTTCTAGCATTGCATTGAAACTAGCAGCTGTGGGATGTATTTCAATCAAATCTTTCCTCAAGGAATCTTGGGGTAATTTTGGGATCCATCCTTTTTCTAGAAAAGCAGGAGTTTGATTGGTACTGGCATGGATTGATGTTTTATATGCCAATTCCAGTGCTGGAAACAGAGTACACCAATCATGGGTAAATCCATCACAATCTTTGAATTCAAGGCCATATGCACAAAATCTTCTCACCATGTCCTCTAAGGTGTGGATCATCCTTTCAGCCAGACCATCAGTTTGTGGGTGGTAGGCTTTAGAGAAAGACAGCTTAGTGCCAAATAATTGGTGAGGATTTGTCCATAGTGCTGAAGTGAATTTGGGATCCCTATCACTAATGATATTTGTAAATATCCCAGTCCATGACACTACGCTATTCCATATCAGAAGAGCTGTATTGATGGCTGTATCATCCTTGTGGCATGGTAAAAAGATTTTAGTTTTACTGAATCTGTCCACAATGACTAGGAGAGCATTAGAACTTCTGTCACCTCCTGGTGATAGGCCAGTTACCCAGTCCATATGGACAATTTCCCAAGGTCTGCTTGGTTCTTGGATTTTTATCATATTTCCAAGTCTCTTGCCAGTGTATTTATTGGCTTTTTGACATCTGTCACAGGCTTTTCAATACTCTGCAACATATTTCTTCCACATTGACCACCATATACAAGTTTTCACTTTTTCTCTAGTTCTGTCTTCAGAAATATGTCCTGAGAAAGGGCTATAATGGCATTCTTTTAGTACAAGGTTGATTAATGACCTGTCCACAACTGTCATGACACGTGTGTGCTTGGTCCCATGGTAAATCATACCATCCAGTCGGTGAAATATTCCTTCATCATAAGATTTTTTCCATACTTCATCCAAGGCATGTATTAGAGAGTTGTCTTTACAGTCTTTTTTACGTAATTGGAATAAGATGCTACAGCTCTTATCTTGAGTGTAACTATTTCTGACTTCTTCAAAGAAGGTGGTGTTCAAGTCTGTAACACTTATTCCTTCTATTGGAATTTGTGGTGAAGCTTCTTCTGGAACATAAGCAGGATTATCAATATTATTTAGTAATGGGAATCTTCTTAGTCCATCTGCATTCTGATGAATATTCCCATCCCTATGAACAATAGTCATATTGCCTCTGTATTCTTGTATGGCTATTTTCCATCTGAGCATATGCCTGTTGGGTGTTTTCATGTTAAAAAGTGATTTGAAAGCTGTACAATCTGTTATCACCTCAAAAACACATCCCTCTAAGAAGTAGTTCAATGTCTCCAAGGCCCAGACAAGGCATAGACATTCCATTTGACTTGCCCCATATCTGGATTCAGTTGGTTTTATTTGCCTGGATATGAAACATATGGGTCCTTCTATAGGTTTGTCATTTATGATCTGAACTTGGTGAAGTGTGGCACCCAGCACATCTCCTGATGCATCAATATACAATTTGAAAGGCAATTTAAAGTCTGGAATCAGTAAGAGTGGAGCAGTGGTCAAGGCTTCTCTTAGAGACTCAAAAGCTTTGACTCTGTCAACAGTCATTTCAAATACTGTGTCTTTGTCACACAATTTATAAAGTGGTCTTGCTATGGATGCAAAATCTTTAATGTGTTGCCTGTATTATCCTGCAAAACCTAAGAATGACTGAATTTCCTTTTTTTTCTGAGGCATGGGTTTTAGCAATACTGCTGCAACTTTGCTTTTGTCAATTCCAAGGGACAAACCAGATACAACATGTCCTAGTGCTTTAAGTTCTTTAAATTCAAAATGGCATTCCTTCAAGGAGATTTTCATGTTTACTGATTGAATTTTTGTCAAAACTCTGGAAAATCTGTACATGTGCTCTTCGCAAGTCTTGGAACAGACAACAATGTCATCAATGTAAATGTTTAACCATCCTTCTGAAAGTTCTTCAGGGAAGATTTCATTCATCATTCTTTGAAAGTGTGAAGGTGCATTCTTGATACCAAAGTGCATCCTTAAGTATTCATACACTCCACAATGAACAATAATTCTCAATTATTTTCTTGCTCTTGGTGTCACCACATTTTGATGGAATCCTTTAAGGGCAGCCATAGTAGTTATATACACTTCTTGAGATATTTGAGTAAGGGCAATTTGGATTTTGGTATTGGGTATCTGTCTGGAACAGTGTAAGTGTTCAGAGCTCTAAATTCCCCAACCATTCTGGATTTTCCATTATGCCACGCCACTATGACTGGTGTAGTTATTTCTACTTCTTCATTATGGCCTACTTTTCTTATTACACCAAGGTCCAGAAGTTCTTTGATATGACTTTATAGAGCTTCCCTTGATTTTGAACTTTCTGGAAATGCAGGTCTTCTTAAGAGTGGTGGAGAAGGTCTCTCAATGTTAAGAATGATGTCAACTTCATGACCAATAATTGTCCCTAGGGGTTCTTTATCTGAAGCAAATGGTTCTTTATGGTCATACAAAAGGGAACAAAGTTCATTTTCTTGTTTATCAGTCAGATGAAGGCTTATTTCAGCCTCATTTAACTGTTCAGACTTGAATTCCTCTAACTCTAAGCTTACTGGTGATACTTTGTTCACTGTAATTTGTCTTTTAAATGGTAAAAAGGCGATTTTTTGGCGCTTATTGTCTCCAATAGTAAAGTATCTGTCTTTGTTGTTATGTAAATCTATCCCAACCATGATTAAATAGTCATTTCCCAATATAAAATGGGTACTAGAGCAGTTTTCCATAACAACAAATTCAACTGTGATTGTTAAATTCTAATTAATGTGTGGGAATATTACATTGGTCTCAAAAATTCCTCATGCTTCCATTGGATTACTTGCACTATTGAATTTTATACCATCAATTGGTAACAATTGGCCTTCAAAATTTGGTACACAAGTCTTAAAAAAGATTTTCCAACACAAGAGCAGAAGGCTCCTGGGTCAATCAAAGGTTTGGTGGGCTTGTTGTCAATCACCACTTCTGTTATACAGGAGTTACCAGCTGTATAACCTTTCCCTCTGTTTGGTTTGGTTTTTATAAGTTGTGCATCTTGAACTTTTGATAAATCAATTTGACAATTGCTCAATTGTGGCAAGTGGGAATAAGATTCCATGATGTCAAAAGTGGCATTTATACTTTCTATATCTTTTGAGGATTCAGAAAATATTGATGACATATCATCTTAATTGTCTGCAATTATGTCATGTTTTTCAACATCAGGTTCCTTTTCAATATTAATTTCATTGATTTTCCCCCTTTTTGGACATGTATTGGCTAAATGGGTGGTGCTTTGGAAAATATGGCACTTTCTGACTGTATCTGCAGATTTATACTTAATATTATTGGAATTTTCTTGGGGGCTTTTGTCCACAGAATCTTTCCAAGGTGTATTAAACCTTGTTTTGAGATTCACCCTACTAGAACCAATTTTTCTTCTGGTGGTTACTTCTTCTAATTTATTGATAATATCCTCTGCTGAAGATTTTTCAGTAGTCCTGCTTTTGACAGCATGCTCTAAGTCACCTCCACATTGTCTCAGAATTTTTCTATGGATCATAAATTATGACATGTCAGGATATAATGCTGTTAATATGTCTTTTTGTTGGCAAAACCATGGTAAAGCTTTGTCTTTATCAGGATTAAATTTGGCAGATTCAAAGGCTGTTTCCACTTTAAACCTCCAAGAATCATTGGAACATTTGTTGATAATTTGGGTTTTCCACCAAGTCCAACTTTGGTGTCCATGTGCTTGTCTCAATTTGATATACCATCTGTGAGCTGATTTGGTAAATAAGGTGTTAAACCTGGCTGTTACCAATATGTCTGGGAATTTAAAGTCTTATTTGATCATGTCAATACCTCTGATGAATTACATATGGTCATACTCTCCTTCACCACTGAAGTGAGGCCATTCCTTAATTTTTGGAACTTCTTTCAAGATTGCTTGGCCCATTGTTGGTTCCAAGTTATGAGAAGAAGTAGAAAATTCATTTTTTAATTGAGAATTTTCAATATCGAATACTTGTGGATTGGGAATCCCTGTACCCTCATTTTGATTCAGAGGTGTAGACTTTCTTGGTAAGGTGCTTAGTAGTTGTTCAATATTATTCATTTTACTATTGTTACACCTTTGTAAATTTCTTAATTCATGTTGTAAGCTTTGTATAGAGGTTATGTAACAACCACTCACCAGGGGTAAGGGTATTCATCAATACGCCCACTCAAACACCTCAAATCAGCAGATCCAGTATCTGCACCAGAATTCAGTCTCAGAAATCTCCATTCTCAAGCATGAATACAGTTTGGTACATCAATACAGCCTGTCAATACCTTTACAGGTTGGATTCACCCAGTACAGTTTCAATACACCAGCATGAAACTGTATGATCACTTGAATACACCACACCTCTTTTACAGGTTCTGTACAGCTGTACAGGACCTGTATTGGACATACTGAATTCAATAATTCAATCCTCTCATGAAAATTCTCCCTCTGGATCAGGGCTGGTGATTCTCACATATACCAGCCCTTCTTTCTCCCCCTGGGGACTTTTCCCCAGTTAATTAATTTAGTTTATTTATTATTTCATAATTATTTTTATCCTCATTTTGGGTATTATAATTAATTAATTTTAAGTTAGTCTTTGCCTTTTTCTTTCTTTTACTGTACAGTATGAGTTGGGTGGCCATATCCTTATTAACCCTTCTCTTTCCATTCTGACAGGTTGAAACAGTGGACTTGGACTTGTTTGTGGTTGGCTCTTCTATTCTTTTACTCTTATTCTTTTGTTGCTGCTTTCTTATATTCATTCTTTTAGTAATTCATCTTTAACACTCTTAAGTGTACCCTTTCTTACCATATCTTTCAGCCCTCCATAAGTCAGCCGCAGTTTGCTGAGTGCCAGGCCCTCTTCACTTCAAAGAGCCCCTGTGACATTAAATTAATTAGCTCATATTGATTCTCTCTTTTCATTCTTTTATAATCATTTCTCTCATTAATCAATCATGACCTTTTAATGATCTTATGATTCTTAATGATTATGATTTTCTCTCTAATCAATTTTCATCTCATTCATTTCATTTATATGAAAATTTATGCTTTCTTCTTTCTTAATCATTGCTGACCATTTCATTAACTTCATTTTATCTTATCAAATCAATTTTTTCTGTGTTATCATTCAGGTCTTATTTAGGAATTATTGATTGGATTATGCATTGGGATTCATTGGGTTTATTGATTCAGCGATTCAGGATTTTTCACTTGGATTGGATTGATTGACTTTGATTTCTCAAGATATTTTATTGATCCTCAAGAATTGATTTTGATTATTGATTGATTTGACTCATCAAAATATTGAATTTATTTCTGAAGATTTTGAATTGATTGATTGATTCCTCAAGACCTTGATTTCATACTGAAGACACTGATTTATTGATTGATTGATTATTGATCAAATATTGATTGACTTTTGATTTACTCAAGATTATTGATATTTGATTTGAATTTTATTTATTGTTGATTATGGATTGAATTGATTGATTGTTGATTGAATTGATTGATTGTTGATTGAAGCTGATTTCACCTCAAGAATTGAATTGATTCCTCAAGACTCATCAAGATTTTACTGTGATTGATTTGGCCAAGTTGTGATTTCTGTTCTCAATACCATCAAGTTTCTTTTATTCAGCTTCTGTTCATAATGCCAGTTAAGCATAGTCCCCCAGCAAAGGACACTAGATCCCAGAAAATTCCAGCTGTTCTCACTCATACATCAAGGGCTCCTCTTGACCGCACACCATCAGTTCATCAACTGAGTGCAAACTTGGACAGAGGACCACCAATGGAAGGAGCAGCACCCTCAAGAAGAGGTGGAATGAAATCTAGAAGATCAAGATCCTTTTCTGGACTTCTGGGTGGCTACCCTGGCATGTCTGAAGGTGCAAGAGCAAGATTAGGGGAAGTTGAAGATGAAGAGGGGGAAGAGTCTGTGGAAGAGGAAGATTCTGGGGAAACTGAAGTGGCAGATGCCTTGGAAAATGCTCCAGAGGTGCCTCAGGGCTCTAATCTAGCCCTTTCTAGTCAACCTCTTGTCTCTCAAACTGATCCAAGTCTCCTCAAGATGATGGAGCAGATGACTCAATTCATGGGGCAGCTCACTCAAGCGGTTGCTCCCAGGGACAATTCCAAAGCCCCTGCTTTCAAGACTCCATTCATGAAGGCACCTGATTCTTTTGATGGTACTCAAGCTCATAAATTGAGAGGATTTATCCAATGCTGTCAATTAATCTTCCATAAGGATCCAGCAAATTTCTTCTCTGACAGGAAGAAAGTTCTTTACTCAACTTCTTTTCTCACTGGTAGAGCTGGAAAGTGGATTGAACCCTATCTCTCAAATATTTCCAATGAAGAACCTTCCTACCTCCTCAATAATTGGCCATTATTTGAATCTCAATTATTCACTCTGTTTAGTGACCCCAATGAAGTCAGGAAAGCTGAACAAGAATTGGACAATTTGAGGATGAAGGAAATTGGTCATGTATCCTTGTACATTGCTGATTTCAGAAGCTTAATGTCAAGAATTGGAGATTGGGGGGAAAGAGCTTATATCCATGTTTACAGAAGAGGATTGGCATCGAGATTATTGGATCAGTTGGCTTCTCACCCTTGAAATTTTGATACTCTTCAAGAACTTATGGATGTCACTTTAGAGTTAGACACAAGGTATCATGAGAGGCAAAAAGACAACAGTGGAAATCAAGAGAAGAAGCCTCCAGTAATTGGATCCAATCAATCTAGGCCTCCTCAAAACTCATCTTCAAAGAGGCCTCACCAGAAGAAGAACAAGAAGGGCAAGCAGTTCCAATCTTCAAAGGACAAACCTCATGCTGTTCTCCTCAATAAGGACAATAAATTAATTGGTTCTGAAAATAAGAGGAGGATTAAAGAGGGGTTGTGTACTTATTGTGGTGGAAAGCACCCAATTGAAAAATGCTTTAAGAGACCTCAGAACAAGCCTGGGTTATCATCAAGAGGCTTCCCTAGCAAGCAGGCAAAAGCCTGAGTGGGAATCATGATGTGTTCAATGGTTCTCACTTATTTCATTCAAGAGCACAACTGTGCACTCTGAATACTAGTGTCAAGAAATCTTTAAATTTTCTTATTTTCTCTTCTGTCTCTGATATTTTTTATAGTATTCTCATTGATTCTGGTGCTACAAACTCTTTTATTGCAAAGAAGTTTGTTCTCAAGTACTCATTGACTCTGTCAGAGCTCCCTAAAAAGATTCCTCTTTTCATTCTGGATTCTAATGAATCCCCTGCCTTGTTCATCACCCATTATACCAAGTGGGTAGTTGACTTACCTTCCTTCCCAAGCTTTGAATGGGACTTCTTTATCATAGATTCACCCAAGGGAGAAGACCTGATATTGGGCTATGATTTCCTTTATCATTTTAATCCCACTATTGATTGGAAAAATGGATTGATCACCTATGATTTGAGTCATAAGGATTCTAGTGGTATTATTCCTTCTATTAGTATTGACTTAGCCACTGCTGTCAACAGTGTTGCTCTGGTTGGTGAACTTAAGACACCTTCCCTTCCATCATTCCCTCTCAGTCATTACTTCAATTAAGAGATGAAGTCTTCAAAGAGATAAAGGATGTTGGAGAAGATGTTGCCATATCTTCACTTCATCTCTTTCAAGGGGATATGGACCTTCCTCCCTTATCTTTTCATGCCTCCCTGGAGGAGCAGTGGGATGAGGAGGAAGAGCCAGAAGAAATTGAAACTGTGTTGAAGGTAGTCCCCCCTTGTGAGCCTGTGAGGTATGTTTAACATACCCATAAGGCCACAAATGATTTTATAAACAATTAAATTTGTCTTAAACAGACTTTTTAGTTGAATTTAAAATAAAAAATAATAAAAAATAAGTATAACTTTTTTTTGGATAAACAAAGTTATAATTATTATGTCATTTTTGGATTCTACACCAAAAATAACCTAGGGTACACCCATAGGGTGTTATACCCAAAAACACTTATTTCTTGTGTTATTAGAAGATTTAAGAATCTCACAGTACTAATGTAACTTTTTTAACATTTTTTTAAATTGTTAAATTTAAGCTTAATTAAGCTTAAATTTAAAGTTACATAACGTTTATGCAACTTTACCAAAATTTTAGTTAAAATTGAGGTGTGGTGTATATTTACTGAATTGGCTAAGGATTTGCCATACAGAATGTAAATCCTGCGTGAGCTCAATTTAAAAGGGTTTAAGGCCATAGTATGGCTTTAAATAAATAAAAGGGCAAAATCCACGCAAAAAGGTGGGACAAAGGAAAAAGACCAAATAGAGCTGGGGTACCCAACTTTTTGGATCTGCAAGGATTCAATTAAGGTTGTCCACCTGTATTGGAGGATTTTCAACCTTATTTAAACTTTAAGATTAGACTTTGATCCAACCTTAAGGTTTAAACTGGTTTTATCCTAAATTGGACAGGAATTTCAAGCTGCCAAGAGGGTAAATCCCAATAAGCAGGCTTGGAATCAAGGTTTTAAGAACTGTCAAAGCTTAATCAAGCTTAAAAAGCTTAAATAAGCTTAAAACTTCAAGGTTTCAATCATCAAAACCTTATCAAAACTTAAGGTTTTGTGTGTATTGCTATTTTACGTGGAAAAATAGTAATAACTTCAAAAATTCATTAAAAATCCAAATCTTAATGGATTTGCTTGAAAATTTCACACAGCTTAGAATTTAATATTATCAATATATAAATTAAATTTTAAGTATCTTTTATTAATAAGTTTCCTGGGTAATTAGCCTGGAAAATTACTTTTTAATTAAGCTTAAAGAAAATTATGATTTCTTTAAAAATTAATTAAAAATTCAGTTTAAGAGATTTCTGCTTGAAACTCTGATTTTATGTTGTTCATGTGATGAACTTTAATATAAATAAACTTATTTTATATTAAAACTTAAAATAATTAAACTAAATGAGGATTAAAGTTACTTGGAGTTAAGAATAACACTGGTAACTTTAAATTGGAAGTAAAAATAAGTTGCCTTAAGTTAAGAACTTAATTTTTAAGCACGGTTTTTCAGTTTTGATCTGAGCACGCCCTCTACATCCATTATGAATCATGAGAGCTGCTCTGTAGACATAAAAAGAGTCTTTTCATCACTGTTTTTGTCCATAATTCATATCAATCCAATCATATTAGACATTTAAACAGGTAAAGTTTTATTAAATATAAAATCTTATTATTAAAAGTAATTCTTAAGTTATTTTTATTCTTTATTTATTAAATTAAAGAATTGAAGTCATAGAATTCAGATTATTGTTGTAATCATCTATAATAACTTTTATTATATAAAATTTTCATCTTAAATATCTTTTAAAATCCACAAATTCCTCTCAAAAACTCTTTAATCATAAATTTTAGTATAAAAAGTTGTTTTATCTTTGATTTTATTGATTTTTGGCGTGTTTTTAACTTATAATCATTATTTAATATAATAACTGTTGTTTTATAACTTGTTGTATTAAATAAATATTATAAGTAAGTTTTCTTTAAAAGTTCTATATTTTTTTTATCTATTATTAGTTTTTTTTATATAGAATTTTATTCTATAAAGAATTATTTCTGCACAGTGTGTGATTAATTCTTTTTATAAATAATATTTATATTATTTATAAGTGGTTAATATTCTTATTTTCCACGTGTAATTGTCTCATTAAGAGCTTTACACTTCTTATTGTTATAACTGTCAGTGACTATAACAATAATGGAATAATTATAATTTATTATAATTATTATATTTTTTTTTATTATTATATTATTATAATAATAATTAAATTTATTTTTTTATATAATTATTTTTTAATAATTATATTTAAATTTGTGGTTATAATATTTCATTATATTATATTTTTCTACTGAGGACAGTCATAGTACTCTTGATATTGTTACTATTATCAAGAGTTTCATAGACAAACCTTAAACCCCTGCTTATCACCAATATTTGGATGTATTCTTCAAGGTGAAAGCAGTGAAACTTCCTCCACACCGCGCCTGTGATTTCCATATCAAATTGGAGGGTCTACTACCTCCAATTGGTGTTATCTACTCCTTATCAAATCAAGATTCAGAAACACTACGGGCCTGCATTTCAGAGAATGTAGAAAAAGGTTTCATTAGACCAAGCTCCTCTTCAACAGGAGCACCTGTCCTTTTTGTTAAGGAAAAGGATGGAGGTCTTCATTTGTGTGTTGACTACCGCAAACTCAATGCTGTTACTAGGAAGAACAGGTATCCTTTTCCTCCTATGAACCAGCTCCTTACCGTATTCAATGGTTCCACTATCTTCTCCAAGATAGACTTGCGTGGTGCATATAACCTTCTAAGAATCAAAGAGGGGCATGAGCACTTAACTGCCTTTAGAACCAAATTGTCACAGGGGCTCTTGGACAGAAATACAAGAGTGGCCTGGCACTCAGCAATCAGGGAACTCACTTGGAAGACTCCAAAAGGATAAAGAATAAAAGTAATAAGAATGAATTCCTCTAAAAGATATGCAGGTACAAGATGAGATGCAAAAGAGGAAAGGGAAGCCAAATGGCCAAAGAGCCAACCAAGTAAGTCCTTAATCACTGTTTCAACCTGCCAAAAATGAATAATGGAATTAGTAAGGATATGACCACCAAATATCCATTGACAGGCGAAGAAAGAGAAAAGAGAAAGGTGCTAAATGACTGACTTAATAATATCAGTATTTGCTTAACTAAAGTGAAAAGAAAATAGAGATAAAATAAAATCAAAATATATTAATTAACTGGGGAAAACCCCCCAGGGTGGAAAGGGTAGCCGGTATATGTGAAAAGTTGGGAGCTTGAGTTCTTCAGGCTGAAAACTGATCTGTATTGATCCTTGAGGCTGTATTGATTCTTTTGGGAATTGATACAGCTGGCTAATATTGAAATTGAATTGTGTTGAATGAATTTCCCATGATTGAAAATGAAATACAGGTCTTGATGGATCCAGACTGTATTGAAATAAATATGGTTGCCAAGATGGATTGAGTGGAGCTTTGACACTTGACAACTTCTTTTTGGCATTGCCTCTTGAATACACTTGAGAATGAATTGAAAGTATTCCCTTGGAATGAATACTTGGAGTGAGAATAACCAATGACTGCTTGATGGCGTCATTGGTCTTTGACGCTGAAACACTTGCTCTTGAGCCTTGATGATTCCTCTGAATGATTGGGTGCCTTGATGACGTGATGAGATGTTGGAATGTTGAAATGAACATTTGATATTGCCACCATTGAATTGCTGTTGAAAAATGATGCACAATGATATATAACATCATTTATGGCATATTGGTTGATTGGCAAGAAGATTACGTCCAAAGGTCTTGAGATGGAAAGGCAGAGGGAAAAGGATGGATGTAATGGCTTCAGAGCTTGGAATGGTGTTTCTGGGCCTTTTGGGGTTTTTGGCCACTTTTGGGTTCTGAGCCAAAAACTGGCCCAAAAGGCGGGAAAGTGTCTTTTGGACACTTTGCGTCAAAGTGCGCAAAAATGCGCAAATGCGCAAAGTGCGCAAAAATGCGCAAATATGCGCAAATGCGCAAAGTGCGCAAAAAGTGCGCAAATGCGCAAAAGTGCGCAAAATGCGCAAAAAGTGCGCAAATGCGCAAAAAGTGCGCAAATGCGCAAAAGTGCGCAGAATGCGCGAAAAATGCGCTAATGCGCAAAAATGCGCAAAATGCGCAAAAATGCGCAAATGCGCATTATGAGCCTAAATGGCCAAAAACAGCCATTTGGGCCATTTCCCCTGGTTTTGAGGGAAATGACCAGAAATACCCATTTGGCCATAAATTGCCGCTATGGGTGCTGGATTGAGGTGAAGGGCCATGAAGGCCCCAAAACACAAATGGCCATAAATGGTCCATGAGATGATGACGTGGCCATATTGGCCACTGGTGATGGATATGGCCAATTGGCCATAAAAGGGCTGTGGCTTGATATGCCATATGGGGATCCAAGGAAGTGAATTGCCATGGTTGTGACAGTACCCCCCCACCTTGAAATGGTGAGCTCCTGAGCACCAATACAAGGTGAAGCCTGTTGAGGCTATTGGAAGGATTTTGAGAGAGTGATTCAAGAGGACTGATTAATGTAAAAATTTGAAAACTGATATTAAGAATTTGACATTTGACGCAGGACTTGCTTGATCTTCTTTTGACATTGGCTTCATGATTTGAATTTAATTTTGAAATGAATGAAAATTTTTGACGTGATAGTTGACGTGATAAAAGGAAATTTAAAATAAAAGTGAAATAGAAATAAAGAATGAAACTGAAAATAAGAAAAGAAAAGGAAAAAAAAAAAAGAAAAATGAATTGAATCTTGAGGAGGTTCCAATCTTCATCACGGAGGTTCATAACTGATTTTGAAATTGGCCAAGGACCTGGAAAGATAAAATTGATGCCAGGTGCTCACAAAGTGGCCAAGGTGATGTTTTGACAAGATTGTAGACCCCTCAGGGAAGTGCACACCAGGAGAGGAACTTACTTTTGGTAGTTACCACTCCCGCCAGTGCCATAAAAATAAAACAAAAATGTTGAAGGAATGAATTTGAATCTTGAAGTCTTGGAAATGAATTGAAAAGTGAATGGCCCATTGTCCCAAGTGAGAATGGCCATAAAATTGGAAATGAAGTTGAAAGCCCTGCCAGGGATCTGTGTCCAAAATTGCAAAGTGCTCACAGAGTGGCCAAGGTGATGCTTACAACAAAACAGAGTAGAATACCCCTAAAGGTGCATACCAGGAGTGGGACTTACTTTTGGTAATTCCTCTCCCCACCAAGCACCATAATGAATCAAGCTTTTGAAGAATTCGGCCCAGGCTTGTCAGGATATAATGAATGAAAATCTTTGACAAGTTCAGGACAATTCTTGAGGTTTTCGGTTGGTTCCCAAGTGGATCTTTCTGGGTCTTGACTAAAACCTTTCCATTCCACCAGATACCATAATTTTCCTCTCTTGAGCTTTGAGTCCAGTATTTGAGAGACTTCCCATTCCTCTTCTTCTTCAATGGTGATTGGAGGAGGAGGCTCTTGATGCCTATTTGGGATTGTTGACGTCTTGACTGGTTCCAAAAGGGAAATATGGAAAACTGGGTGGATGAATTTCCATTGAGATGGAAGCTTGAGGTGGTAGGCATGAGTGCTGACTTTCTTCAAGATTGGAAAAGGACCCAGCCATCTTTCAGACAGCTTTTTGGTGGGTCTGGTTGATTTGATGTTCTTGGAAGAAAGCCATACCATGTCACCGGGATTGAAAACAGGTGGACTTGCTCTACTTTTATCTGCATACCTCTTAAACCTGTTTATGGCAACTTCAAGTTCTCTCTTAACATCTTGCTGTACTGATTGGATTTTTGTTGATAACTTTCCAGCCGGAGTGTCTTGAGTGATGTGAACTGAGTCAAAATGAGGATCTCTTCCATAAACAGTGAAAAACGGTGATTGCTTTGTTGAAGAGTGGTCAGAGTTATTGTAGGCAAATTCAGCCAGAGGGAGCCAGGTGTTCCAATCATCTTGATGATAACTGACATACATCCAAAGGTACTGTTCTAGTATCTGATTTACCCTCTCTGTCTGTCCATCAGTTTCTGGATGGTAAGCAGTTGACAAGTCTCTTGAAATCTTGAGCTGCTGACAAAGGTTGGTCCAAAAGGAAGAAACAAAAAGAGAACCTCGATCACTAACAATGCTTGAAGGAAGGCCATGCTTTGAGAAAATATTCTTGATGAATAAATGGGCCAAGTCTAATGAAGTGATTGAAGCTATTGTTGGAATAAAAACCGCCATTTTTGAGAATCTGTCCACTATGACTAAAATTGAATCAAAGGAATTGGACAGTGGCAATTGAGTGATGAAATCCATTGAAAGACAAATCCAAGGACCACTTGGAATTGGAAGAGGCTTGAGGAGTCCAAACTTCTTGTGATGAATATTTTTGTTTCTTGAACACTGTTGACAGGATGATACATAATCCTTGATAAATTGAGTCATGCCGGACCAGTGGAAATCCCGCTTGACAAGTTTGAGAGTCTTCTCTTGGCCAGGGTGTCCAGCTAGAGGAGAGTCATGCCGCTTTTGAAGTATATTGAGTTGAATTGTGGGGTCATTTGGGACCACCACCCGATCTTTGAAAAGGAGAAGTTTGGAAGAGGAATCAAGAGAATAATCTTGGACAGATTTACCTTTACCCAAATCTTCAAGGACACTTCTATATTGAGAATCTTGCCACACTGCCTTCTGAATTGAATCAATCAAATTTGAAAATGAATGCACCTTGACTGCAAAAAACTTTGAGACTTGAATTTCATCTTGCTTGATTATCTTCTGATAGTTCATTGGATTCTTGCTGATGAAATCCTCCCCCCTCTCCGGGTAAACGTCGTCCCGACGTGACAAGGCATCTGGAAGGGTGGCCAAGCGGCCAGGGCGGTAAGTGATTGAGAAATGAAATTCAGATAAAAATTCAGCCCAGCGGGCTTGACGGCGAGTGAGAATCTTGGAAGACATGAAATATTGAAGAGATGAATGATCGGTGAGAACTTCAAAAGGGGAAGAAATAGAAAGAAGGAAAGCTCTCCAGCGCTTGAGAGCCCAGACTATGCCAAGGAGTTCCTTGTCATGAATCTCATAATTAAGCTCAGCTGGGAGAAGCTTGCGGCTATCAAATGCAATGGGATGTTTTCCTGAGTCAGAGACCTGACTCAGTACAGCACCCAAGGCATAATCTGATGCATCAGTCTCTACAATGGTGGGTAGAGAAGGATTGAAGTGAGAAAGGATTGGAGCAGTGGTGAATGCCTCTTTGAGTTGATGAAACTGTCTAAGAGCTTCCTCATTGAGGGGAAAACGGGAATCTTTCTTGAGGAAACTTGTGAGTGAACTAATTTTCTTTGAATAATTCTTGATGAAACGGCGGTAAAAATTGGCAAAGCCAAGGAATGATTGAAGAGCCTTGAGGTTTCTTGGAGGTGGCCAATTGAGAATTTGTTGGACTTTTGCTTGGTCCATCTTGAGGCCTTCAGAAGAAACTACATAACCAAGATATTCCACACTTGAAACATGAAATAGGCATTTGGACGCCTTAGCAAAGAGGTTATTGGCTCTGAGTCTGGAAAGAACAGTGGACACATGAGTGACATGTTCTTCCTCAGATTTGGAAAAGACCATAATGTCATCCAAATAAACCACAACATAAACATCAAGAAGATCATAAAAAATATCATTGACGAGATTTTGAAAAGAAGCAGGAGCATTGGTAAGCCCAAACGGCATAACCAAGTACTCATAGCTACCATATTTGGTTCTAAAACAAGTCAAATGTTCATCACCTTCCTTGATTCTGAGCAGGTTATATGCACCACGCAAATCAATCTTGGAGAAGATAGAAGAACCATTGAAAACAGTGAGAAGCTGATTCATAGGAGGAACAGGATACTTGTTCTTCCTAGTAACAGCATTGAGCTTGCGGTAATCAACACACAAACGGAGGCCACCATCTTTCTTTTTGACAAAAAGAACAGGTGCTCCTGTAGAAGAGGAGCTTGGCCGGATGAAACCTTTCTCTACATTCTCTGAAATGTAGGCCCTGAGTGTATCTGACTCTTGGTTTGATAAAGAGTAGATCACCCCAACTGGAGGTAGAGACCCCTCCAGCTCGATATGATGATCACAGGCGCGGTGAGGAGGAAGTTTCTCTGCTTTCACCTTGGAAAATACATCCAAGTATTGGTGATAAACAGAAGGAACAACCTTCATCACGGTTTCTATTTCTTCTGGCTCTTCCTCTTCATCCCACAACTCCTCCAGGGAGTCATGATAAGATGAAGGAGGAAGGTCCATATTCCCAAAGAAGAGATGAAGTGAAGATACAGAATTATCTTCTCCGACATCTTGAATCTCTTTGAAGACTTCATCTCTAGATGATAGTAATGACTGATGGGAATTAAGGGAAGGAATATGGACAGAAGACGGAAATGATGGTGTTCTAGAATCACCAACCAGAGCTGCACATGATTTGGCAGAAGAAAAGTCATTACTGAAAGAAATTGAAGGATCATTATAGTCCTTATGATCAGAATTAAAGGTGATCAATCCTTGCCTCCAATCAATAAACGGATTAAAATGATTAAGAAAGTCAAAGCCCAATATGAGGTCTTCTCCCTTGGGAGTATCAATGACTAAAAAGTCCCATTCAAAGCTTGGGAAGGAAGGGAGCTCAACCATATATTTAGTATGGTGAGTCACAAATAAAGAAGGAGACTCAGAGGAGTCAAGAATAATAAGGGGAATCTTCTCCGGGAGTTCTGACATGGTCAAAGAATACTTGTGAACAAACTGCTTTGCAATAAATGAGTTGGTAGCACCAGAATCAATAAGAATACTGTAAAACATATCAGAGAGAGAAGAAAAAACAAAAAATTTAAGAGAATTCTTGACACCAGTATTCAGAATGCACAATTGTGCTCTGGATGGAAAACTGTGAAGACCATTGAACACAACATGATCTTCACTCAGGCTTTTCCCTGGCTGGGAAATTTGCCTGACGGTTGGGTAAGCTTGTTTTGAGGCCTTTTGAAACAGGACTCAAGACTATGCTTCCCACCACAATAGGTACAAAGACCCTCTTTGATTCTTCTTTCTTTTTCAGAGTTCATGAGCTTGAAATCTTTATTCAACAAAGAAGAATGGGGCTTGTCCCTCTTCTGAAAATTCTTCTTCTTCTTTTGACTTGAGCTTGAAGAATTTTGAGGATGAGAAGAACTTGACTTTGAGGCTTCTGGCTTCTTCTCTTGATGATGACCCTTTTCATTTTGCCTCTCATGGTACCTGGTATCAAGTTCCAGGGTGACGTCCATTAAGTCTTGAAGAGAGTCAATTCTTGAAGGATGGGAGGCCAATTGATCCAAAATCCTGGATGGCAATCCCTTCCTGAAATGATGGATGAGGGCTCTTTCACCCCAATCCCCGATTCTTGAGACTAAGCTTCTGAAATCAGCAATGTATAAGGATACATGCCCACCTTCTTTCATTCTTAAAGAATCCAACTCAGCTTCTGCTTTCCTGACTTCATTCGGGTCACCAAATAAAGTGAAGAGTTGAGATTCAAATAAAGGCCAAGAATTGAGAAGGTATTTTGAATCTTGATTGGTGAGATTGGAAAGATAAGGCTCAATCCATTTTGCAGCCCTGCCAATGAGAAATGAAGTGGCATAAAGGACCTTCTTTCTGTCTTGAGCGAAGTTTGCCGGATCATTATGAAAAATCAATTGACAAGACTGAATAAAGCTTCTAACTTTGAAGGGCTGAGTCCCATCAAAGCATTCCGGTGCCTTCATAGATGGAGTCTTGAAGGCTGGTGGTCTTGATGCTTCAGAGGATGAAGCTGCTTGAAGATTGGCCATAATCTGAGTCATTTGCTGCATGATGGCCAATAGGGATGGTTCAGACTGATGAGAGACAGGCTGATTAGACTGGGCTAGAGTTGGTCCTCCAGTACCTTGGGATGCCTCCACCGGAGCAGGGACACCTTCAGTACCATCAGACTCTTCCTCTTCCACAGAATTCTCCTCCTCCTCTTCACCATCTTCACCTGGACCTTTGAAAATAGTCCTTGAAGTTCCTGGAAATCCGCCAACTACTCCTGAGAATGAACATGACCTTCTTGGCCCTCTTCCTTCCTTCCTGGATGGTGCTGCTCCTTCCATGCGGGGTCCTCTATCTAATTGGGCCCTCAGTTGAGGAACTGCTGGGGTGCCATCTAGAGGAGCTCTTGGAGTTGGAGTGAGAACAGCTTGAGCTCTGGCCTGAGATCTTGTCTGTCTTGCCGGAGGTGAGTGTTGAACAGGCATGATATCAGGAATAAAAGAAAATAAATGAATTGAAAACCAAAATTTGCTTGAAGTGAAAAGAGTCAACAATCAAATCTTGAGGAAAATCAATGAATAAAAGTGAAAATCTTCAAGTACGTCAATAAATCAAAATCAAATGAAGTCTTGAAGTCAAATCAAATCAATGTCTTGAAGTAAATCAATGAATCAAAATCAAATGAGATCTTCAGGTCAATAACTCAATCAATCAAATCAATCAAAATCAAAATCTTGCAAAATCAATCAATCAAATGAAAATCTTGAGGAAAAATCAATTTATGTCAAAATTCTTGATGTGAAAAATCAGCAAAATCAATGAAATCTTCAGGCCAATCAATTTTCCTGAGGTCAAAATCAAATATGTCAAATCAATCAATCAATCAAAATCAAGTGAATTATTCTTTAAAAATCAAAATTCTTGAAGAAAAAATCAATTATGAATCTTGATGTGAATAACGTGTCTGAATATCTTGATGAAAAATTTGAAAATCAAAGAAAATTAAGATGACGCCTGAATTATGAATGAAATGGAAATTGATGATTTGAAAAAGATTTTAAAAAGAATAACAAAAATAAAAAATGGGTCAGCTTTCAATTTTCAAAATGAAGAATGAATGAAAGAAAATTGAGAGGTGACGATGAATCATTAAGTTCATAAGCGTAAAAGAATCATAATTTCGATGAAATGAGTGAATGAAATTATAAAGAAAGAATGAACAGAATGAAAAAGAAATTATGAGTTAATTAATATAATGTCACAGGGGCTCTTGGACAGAAATACAAGAGTGGCCTGGCACTCAGCAATCAGGGAACTCACTTGGAAGACTCCAAAAGGATAAAGAATAAAAGTAATAAGAATGAATTCCTCTAAAAGATATGCAGATACAAGATGAGATGCAAAAGAGGAAAGGGAAGCCAAATGGCCAAAGAGCCAACCAAGTAAGTCCTTAATCACTGTTTCAACCTGCCAAAAATGAATAATGGAATTAGTAAGGATATGACCACCAAATATCCATTGACAGGCGAAGAAAGAGAAAAGAGAAAGGTGCTAAATGACTGACTTAATAATATCAGTATTTGCTTAACTAAAGTGAAAAGAAAATAGAGATAAAATAAAATCAAAATATATTAATTAACTGGGGAAAACCCCCCAGGGTGGAAAGGGTAGCCGGTATATGTGAAAAGTTGGGAGCTTGAGTTCTTCAGGCTGAAAACTGATCTGTATTGATCCTTGAGGCTGTATTGATTCTTTTGGGAATTGATACAGCTGGCTAATATTGAAATTGAATTGTGTTGAATGAATTTCCCATGATTGAAAATGAAATACAGGTCTTGATGGATCCAGACTGTATTGAAATAAATATGGTTGCCAAGATGGATTGAGTGGAGCTTTGACACTTGACAACTTCTTTTTGGCATTGCCTCTTGAATACACTTGAGAATGAATTGAAAGTATTCCCTTGGAATGAATACTTGGAGTGAGAATAACCAATGACTGCTTGATGGCGTCATTGGTCTTTGACGCTGAAACACTTGCTCTTGAGCCTTGATGATTCCTCTGAATGATTGGGTGCCTTGATGACGTGATGAGATGTTGGAATGTTGAAATGAACATTTGATATTGCCACCATTGAATTGCTGTTGAAAAATGATGCACAATGATATATAACATCATTTATGGCATATTGGTTGATTGGCAAGAAGATTACGTCCAAAGGTCTTGAGATGGAAAGGCAGAGGGAAAAGGATGGATGTAATGGCTTCAGAGCTTGGAATGGTGCTTCTGGGCCTTTTGGGGTTTTTGGCCACTTTTGGGTTCTGAGCCAAAAACTGGCCCAAAAGGCGGGAAAGTGTCTTTGGGACACTTTGCGTCAAAGTGCGCAAAAATGCGCAAAAGTGCGCAAATATGCGCAAATGCGCAAAAGTGTGCAAAATGCCCAAAAAGTGCGCAAATGCGCAAAAAGTGCGCAAATGCGCAAAAGTGCGCAGAATGCGCAAAAAATGCGCAAATGCGCAAAAATGCGCAAAATGCGCAAAAATGCGCAAAATGCGCAAAAATGCGCAAATGCGCATTATGAGCCTAAATGGCCAAAAACAGCCATTTGGGCCATTTCCCCTGGTTTTGAGGGAAATGACCAGAAATACCCATTTGGCCATAAATTGCCGCTATGGGTGCTGGATTGAGGTGAAGGGCCATGAAGGCCCCAAAACACAAATGGCCATAAATGGTCCATGAGATGATGACGTGGCCATATTGGCCACTGGTGATGGATATGGCCAATTGGCCATAAAAGGGCTGTGGCTTGATATGCCATATGGGGATCCAAGGAAGTGAATTGCCATGGTTGTGACACAAATATGGTAGTTATGAGTATTTGGTCATGCCATTTGGTTTGACCAATGATCCTGCTTCTTTCCAGAATCTATTAAATGATATCTTTGCAGATTTCTTGGATGTGTTTGTTGTGGTTTATTTAGATGATATTATGGTCTTTTCCAGTTCTGAGGAGGAACATGTCAAACATGTGGCCTCTGTCCTCCAAAGACTGAGGGATAATAATTTGTTTGCCAAAGCCTCCAAGTGTGGAATACTTGGGCTATGTTGTTTCAAGTGATGGCCTCAAGAAGGATTCTTCAAAAGTTCAGAAAATCCTCAATTGGTATTGGCCCAAAAACATCAAGGCCCTTCAATCTTTCCTTGGCTTTGCCAATTTTTATCATCGTTTCATTAAAAATTATTCTAAGAAAATCACTTTTCTCACTTCCCTCCTTAAAAAAGATTCTCCTTTCATCTTCAATGAGGAAGCTCTTAGTCAGTTTCAAGCACTCAAAGAAGCTTTCACCTCTGCTCCTATCTTATCGCACTTCAATCCTTCTCCCTACTATAGTAGAGACTGATGCTTCTGATTATGCTTTGGGTGCTGTACTGAGCCAGGTGAAGGACTCAGGAAAGCATCCCATTGCATTTTATAGTCGCAAGCTTCTCCCAGCCAAACTGAACAATGAAGTTCATGACAAGGAACTCCTTGGCATAGTTTGGGCTCTCAAGCACTGGAGAGCATTTCTTCTTTCTTTTTCCAATTCTTTTGAGGTCTTGACAGACCACTCTTCCTTGCAGTATTTTATGTCTCCAAAAGTTCTTACTCGTCGTCAGGCCCGTTGGGCTGAATTCCTTTCAGAATTTCACTTCACTATCACTTACCACCCAGGCAGGCTGGCCACTTTGCCGGATGCCTTGTCACGTTGGGATGACATGTACCCAGAGAGGGGGGTGGACTTCATCAGCAAGAATCCTCAAAATTCTCATCATGTAATCAAGCAAGATGGAATTCAAGAGTCAAGACTCTTTTCAATCAAAGTGGAAGTGTTTTCAGATTTAGTTGACAAGATTCCAAAAGATCTATGGAAAGACAAAGACTATAAAGAAATACTCAAAAATCTAGCAAGAGGTGAATCAATTCCAGATTATTCTCTTGAACCTCAAGCCAAGTTGTTATTATTCAAAGAGAGAGTGGTAATCCCAAGAAATGAAGAGCTTCAACCCAATATTCTTCAAAAGCATCATGACTCACCTTTGGCTGGCCATCCTGGCCAGGAGAAGACCCTCAAGCCCATCAAGAGGGATTTTTATTGGGCTGGCATGAATCAATTCATCAAGGACTATGTGTCCTCATGTCAGCAATGTTCAAGAAACAAGAACATTCATCACAAGAAGATTGGACTACTCAAGCCTCTTCAAATTCCATCTGGTCCTTGAAATTCCTTATCAATGGACTTTATCACTCAATTGCCCTTGTCAAACAACTTTGACGCAATTCTAGTAGTTGTGGACAGGTTCTCAAAAATGGCAATCTTCATTCCAGCTTATGGAACAATAACTGCTCTGGACTTAGCTCAAATCTTCATTAGTCATGTATTTTCCAAGCATGGCCTTCCAGTCCGTATTGTCAGTGATAGAGGATCTTTATTTGTTTCATCATTTTGGACTTAATTATGCCAGCAGCTCAAGATATCAAGAGATATTTCAACTGCTTTTCCTCCTGAAACAGATGGACAGACAGAGAGGGTGAATCAGATTCTAGAACAGTATCTTTGGATGTATGTCAGCTATCATCAAGATGACTGGTACACCTGGCTCCCTCTGGCTGAATTTGCCTATGATAATGCAGAACATTCATCAACAAAGCAATCACCTTTTTTCACCATTTATGGAAGAAATCCCAGCTTTGGCTCAATCCATATTTCTCAAGACTCACCTGCTGGAAAGTTATCAACAAAACTCCAATCAGTACAGCAAGTTGCCAAAGAAGAATGAGTGTCAGCAATAAGGAGATTCAAGAAGTATGTAGATAGAAATAGAGAAATTCCACCTGATTTCCAACCTGGGGACAAAGTATGGCTAGCTTCCAAGAATATCAAAACAACAAGACCCACCAAGAAATTATCAGAAAGATGGTTGGGACCTTTCGAAGTTCTGAAGAAGTGTAAGGTGTGG
Source organism: Austropuccinia psidii (assembly GCA_023105745.1). Taxonomy (NCBI): domain Eukaryota; kingdom Fungi; phylum Basidiomycota; class Pucciniomycetes; order Pucciniales; family Sphaerophragmiaceae; genus Austropuccinia; species Austropuccinia psidii. Next base: position 57,406,000 of record JALGQZ010000004.1, read on the forward strand.
ATATGAAACTTTGATTAAAAATCAAGTACTTTTCCTGTCCTCAAAATTTGTATAAGGTAAAAATCAATTAAAAATAGTATGAAATATTATTTTTAAGAGAAAACACGCCAATTTTATTGTTTATAACTTTATTAGTATAAAACAATAATATTATAAAAATTTATTGTTTTACCAACAATAAAAATTTATCCAAAAAAATACTCTACAGGAGATATTTTAAGGCTACAAAAGAAATTTCTTCAAGAGCAATTTCAATTGGAATTAATTGAGCAAAGAACTGCAAGCAATTAATTAAAGAACAAAGTCTTTAAAAAGAATATTAAAGAGAAAACACGCCCAAAAGTGACCAGAGTGAATTTGGAAACAAAGTGACAAAGTTTACAGTGATGAAAGATGCTTTAATTCACTTTTGGGGTGGTTCAGGGGTAAAAATGATTATAAGAGTTACAAACAATGATTATAATGATTTTTTCACGTGGTTAAAAGGATTAAAATGATTTAAAAGTGGTGGTTGGAATCTTTGATTGATTGGTTTAACAGTTTTAAACTAATTAATAAAAGGAAAAGATTCTAACATAAAGAGAAATGTGGGGCAAAGAAGACATTCTTTTATAGCCATCAATTCTCTTACTCCAAAAGTAAAATTTACTCTTGTCAGTCGTGAAAAACAGTCTGACAACAGAAAAGCCAATTATGGCATCATTGAACCCTGGTTTAGACCAAAAAGGGCTGGTTTAAGCCATTTTTAGCCATTTTTAGCCATTTTTAGCGATTTTAGACCCTTAAATCAGCCATTGCTATAGCAGTACCAGGCCTAGAGCCTTCAAAACACGTCAGAATGTGTTTCAGAGGCGTAGAAACCAGTTAAAACTGTTTTTATTATGATTGTTTTATCTTAAGGGTAGTTTTACCCTCTTGGCAACAGTTAAAACTACCCCAGTTGGTATCAAAACCTCATCATCAATTGAGTCCACAGACCCTGTAACTCAATTCCAGGCCAAAAGTGATGAACTTTTGCGTGAATTTTGACATCCCACGCCTGTCAGCAAGGATTTTGGGGGTCTAGCTCCCCCTTAGAGCTGGAGTTCCTTTTCCCCCCCAAATTTAATCTTTCCAATTTATTTTTCCTTTAATTCCTCATCATGTATTATACTTATAATTTACATATGTAATTCAATTCAATTGTACAGTACAATACAGTAATAATTGACACCTCATATGTAAATCAAAGTTCACTTATGTAATACACGCGCACATTTTGACATTTCAATTGAATTCAATTGAAAATACTTCAATTCCTCATAACTTCTAAACTAAACACAACACCTCAATTTTAACACAGAAATTGATGGTTAACACCACATGTGGTGTGAATTAAATTAAGGTTTTGAGGATTTTCAACTTTTGTATTGAAAATACTAAAAACTTAATTTAAGCTTATTTAGAGTTGAGTTACAAGAATTTCACTCAGAGGTGACCCCACCTGATTTTTTATGAGGAATCCAATGGTGAAATAAATTTTATATGTTTATTTATAGGATAAAAAGTTATAATAAATTTTATTTAACTTTTTTCCAAATTTATTTATTTTTTCACAATTTTGTTAAAGTTTCATTTTTACTTAATTTTTTCAAGTATAAATGTAATTTTATATTTACAAAATTTAATGTATTTTTTATTTTTAAATTATAATTAATTTTTTATTTTTAATATAATTTTATATTTATATTTTGATTTTTATTTTAATAATATAAATAAATTTATTTTATTTATATTAATATGTTATTTTTTATATTTGTGGTCTTTTGGGTATATGAAATTACCTCTAAGGCTCACATTCCCTCCCCCTAAAAAGAATATTACTTTGTAATATTGGTGTTTCTAGTGTGTCTGAATCTCCTCAGGAGTTTGGTAGCTTCTGGTATATTTTTTTCTTCTAACCATTAATCTTCACAAGTTGGGTCACTGTACCTAACAAGGTATTCCCTTACTTTCTTGGTTCTTAATTTCCTTTCTTTAAGAACTTTGGTTATTTTCTTAGTACCAGATGTCTCAATAGGAGGTATAACTTGGGGAACCTTATTCCTCAAGGGAAATTTCTCAGCATCACTAGATTTATATGGTTTTATCAAGCTCACTGGAAATGTAGGGTGCTTATTGCTAAGTTCTTCAGATAACTCTACTTCAACAGCATTTTCTCCATGGAGGGCCTTAATCACAAAAGGTCCTGCAAAGGAGTCTTTCAACCTTTTACATCCTTTGATGTTATTGAAGTTAGTGGTGGATACAAGAACTAGGTCCCCCACTTTGAAATCTGGAGTTGCATGAGATTTATCCCATTTGTCTTTAGCATATGCAAAAGAGTCCTCCATGCATCTTACTGCATGCTTTCTAGCTTTGTCTAGCATTCCTTTGAAGCTAGCAGCTGTGGGATGTATTTCAATTAAGTCTTTCCTCAAGGAGTCTTGGGGTAACTTGGGGTTCCAGTCTTTTTCTAGAATAGCAGGAGTCTGATTGGTACTAGCATGGATTGATGTTTTATATGCTAATTCCAGTGCTGGTAATAGAGTACACCAATCATGGGTAAATCCATCACAATCTTTGAATTCAAGGCCATATGCACAAAATCTTCTCACCATGTCCTCTAATGTTTGGATCATTCTTTCAGCCAGGCCATCAGTTTGTGGGTGGTAGGCTGTAGAGAAAGACAGTTTAGTGCCAAATAATTGGTGAAGATTTGTCCATAGTGCTGAAGTGAATGTGGGATCTCTATCACTGATGATATTTGTAAATATCCCAGTCCATGACACTACTCTATTCCATATCAGAAGAGCTGTATCCATGGCTGTATCATCTTTGTGACATGGTAAAAGGATTGGAGTTTTACTGAATCTGTCCACAATTACTAGGCAAGCATTATAGCTCCTGTCACCTCCTGGTGGTAGGCCAGTTACCCAATCCATATGGACAATTTCCCAAGGTCTGTTTGGCTCTTGGATTTTCATCATATTTCCAAGTCTTTTGCCAGTGGACTTATTTGCTTTTTGGCATCTGTCACAGGTTTTGCAATAATCTGCAACATCTTTTTGCCACATTGGCCACCATATGCAGGTCTTCACTTTCTCTCTTGTTCTGTCTTCAGAAAGATGTCCTGAAAAGGGACTATCATGGCATTCTTTCGGTACAAGATTGATTAATGACCTGTCTACAACTGTCATGACACATGTGTGCTTGGTTCTGTGGTAAATTATACCATCCAGTAGGTGAAATCTTCCTTCATTATAAGATTTTCTCCATACTTCATCCAAGGCATGTATTAGAGAGTTGTCTTTACAGTCTTTGTTAAGTAATTGGCATAAGATGCTACAATTCTTATCTTGAGTGTAGCTATTTCTGACTTCTTCAAAGAAGGTGGTGTTCAAGTCTGTAACACTTATTCCTTCTATTGGAATTTGTGGTGAAGCTTCTTCTGGAACATAAGCAGGATTATCAATGTTATTTGGTAATGGCCATCTGCTTAGTCCATCTGCATTCTTATGAATATTCCCATCCTTATGAACAATAGTCATATTGCCTCTGTATTCTTGTATGGCTATTTGCCATCTGAGCATGTGTCTGTTAGGTGTTTTCATGTTCAAAAGTGATTTCACAGCTGTACAATCTGTTATTACTTCAAAAACACATCCCTCTAAGAAATAGTTCAGTTTCTCCAAGGCCCAGACAAGGCATAGACATTCCATTTGACTTGCTCCATATCTGGCTTCAGTTGGTTTGATCTGCCTGGATATGAAACATATTGGTCCTTCTACAGGTTTGTCATTTATGATCTGAACTTGGTGAAGTGCAGCACCTAGTCCATCCCCTGATGCATCAATATACAGTTTGAAAGGTAATTTAAAGTCTGGCATCAGTAAGAGTGGAGCAGTGGTCAATGCTTCTCTTAGAGACTCAAAAGCTTTGACTCTGTCAACAGTCATCTCAAACACTGTGTCTTTGTCACACAATTTATAAAGTGGTCTTGCTATGGATGCAAAATCTTTAATGTGTTGCCTGTAATATCCTGCAAAACCTAAGAATGACTGAATTTGTCAGGCTGAGTCTATGATAAGAGTAATAAAGTGTATTTACAACTTTTAACTATGACTGTGACACGGTATATAAAGGTTAAAAAGGTTTTATAAGAGTTGAAGATGGTTTTAATTTAATAATAAAAGGGCTTTACTATAGTGGATATAGTGGTGGTGAGCGCTGTTGAAAGCCCTGGGTGCAGCTTTACCTGTTGGGTTACAATAATAAAGACTACAATTATTAAGATTATAATAATACCTGATTATTACCCAAGAGTAAAACTGTTTTTGACAGTTTACTACGTAGGGTATTCAAGAGCAGGATGAGGAAAGGTCTTTGGCTGTGAAAAGCCCTCCTTTTATCCTGAAATTGGGGTGGAAAGGCTGCTAGACCTTTCCACGTAGAGGAAGTGAAGATTTTTCACTCTCTAGGACAGGCTTGTGGTTTGCAAACAGCCTGTATACCCTGTATTGGGCTCAGATGTGGTTTTGAAACCACATCTGGGCAGTTTTCACCAATACAGGGTGAAAATTTTCATCTGGGGACCTCACAGCCTGATTCTGACGTGTATGACGCGTAGAATGCTGTACAGAAGCTGTATGGGACCCCAGTATTGACTGACATATGAGGTATTGAAGTAAAAACATGCTTCTTTGTCTATTTGACACCTCACATTCATGGTTATGGGGTGTTATCCCATGGTAAGGCTGTATATGACAGCTGGTGGGATTTTGACCTTAAAATGGTCATAACTCTGTCAGTTTTTGAGATATCAAGCTCAAAGTTGGTTCATTGAATAGCTCTATATGAGCTCTACATAATGGTACCCAACTTGACATGGTTATCATTAAATATGACAAAGTTATCCCATGTACAAGTATTTTTGTACATTGGCGTGGTTTGGGCAAAAAGCTGTATTAAGCTTGTTTGGCCAATAACTTCTGTTGTAGTTGAGTTATGGGGAAATGGATGGCACCATCAGATAGCCCTGATTGTGCTCTTTCCAAAAAGACCCCACTTTAAGTATCTCACACTAAAACTGTAAAAGTTAGATGAGAGGTGAATGTTTTGTTCACCCTTATTTGGTCTGAATTTGACCATAACTCAAGTAATACTGGTGCTAGCTCAGTTTGGCTGGTACCATTGGATAGCCCTGGCTTAGAGCTTCATTTTGAATACCCATTTGATGGGGTTAAGCCTCTCCTTCTAGATTTTAGATGAGAGGTGAAAATTAAGGTTTATGCTCAGCAATGACTTTGAGCAGGAATAACTTTGTTATTTCTTGTCCTATGGTGATGGGACTTGTATTTTCAGAAAGAGGTGAGTTTCCTCTTTCTTTTGATACCTTTTGAGCTAATTTGGCTCAGCTCCATGTTTTGGTGGTATCTTGGCTATACCATTGATTTATGGTGTATTGGCTGTCATGCTTGTGCTCTGGTTTTGAGTCACAGGCTGACAGAATTTCCTTCTTATTCTGAGGCATAGGCTTTAATAATACTGCTGCAACTTTGTTTTTGTCAATTCCAAGGGACAAACCAGATACAACATGTCCTAGTGCTTTAAGTTCTTTAAATCCAAAATGACATTTCTTCAAGGAGATTTTCATGTTTACTGATTGAATTTTTGTCAAAACTCTTGATAATCTGTACATGTGCTCCTCCCAAGTCTTTGAACAGATAATAATGTCATCAATGTAAATGATTAACCATCCCTCTGAGAGTTCTTCAGGGAAGATTTCATTCATCATTCTTTGGAAGTGTGAAGGTGCATTTTTGATACCAAAGGGCATCCTTAAGTATTCATACACTCCACAATGAACAATAATTCTCAAGTATTTTCTTGCTCTTGGTGTTACCACATTTTGATGGAATCCTTTAAGGGCATCCATAGTGGTTATATACACTGCTTGAGATATTTGAGTAAGGGCAATTTGGATTTTTGGTATAGGGTATCTGTCTGGGACAGTGTAAGTGTTCAGAGCTCTAAAGTCCCCAACCATTCTGGATTTTCCATTATGCCACGCCACTATAACTGGTGTAGTTATTTCTACTTCCTCATTATGGCCTACTTTTCTTATTACACCAAGGTCTAGAAGTTCTTTGATATGAATTTCCAGAGCTTCTCTTGATTTTGGACTTGCTGGATAAGCAGGTCTTCTTAAGAGTGGTGGATAAGGTCTCTCAATGTTAAGAATGATGTCAACTTCATGACTAATAATTGCTCCCAGGGGTTCTTTGTCTGTAGCAAATGCTCCTCTGTGGTCATACAAAAGGGAAGAAAGTTCATTTTCTTGTTTATCAGTCAGATGAAGGCTTATTTCAGCCTCATTTAACTGTTCAGACTTGAATTTCTCTAACTCTAAGTTGACTGGTGATACTTTGTTTACTGTAATTTGTCTTTTAAATGGTAAAAAGGCAAATTTCTGGCGCTTATTGTCCCCAATTGTAAAGTATCTGTCTTTGTTATTATGTAAATCTATCCCATACATGATCAAATAGTCATTTCCCAATATAAAATGGGTACTAGAGCAATTTTCCATAACAACAAATTCAACTGTGATCCTTAAATTCCCATTTATGTGTGGGAATATGACATTGGTCTCAAAGATTCCCAATGCTTTCATTGGGTTACTTGCACTGTTGAATTTTATACCATCAATTGGTAACAATTGGTCTTCAAAATTTGGCACACAGGTCTTAAGAAAGGATTTTCCAACACAAGAGCAGAAGGCTCCTGGGTCAAGCAAAAGTTTGGTGGGCTTGTTGTCAATCACCACTTCTGTTATACAGGAGTTACCAGCTGTATAACCTTTTCCTCTGTTTGGTTTTGTCTTCATAAGTTGTGCATCTTGAACTTTTGATAAATCAACTTGACCATTGCTCAATTGTGGTAAGTGGGAATAAGATTCCATGATGTCAAAAGTGGCATTGATATTTTCTATATCTTTTGAAGATTCAGAAAATATGGATGACTTATCATCTGAATTGTCTTCAATTATGTCTTCTTTTTCAACATCTGGTCCCTTTTCAATGTCACTTTCATTGATTTTCCCCCTTTTTGGACATGTATTGGCTAAATGGGTGGTGCTTTGGCAAATATGGCATTTTCTGACTGTATCTGCAGATTTATATTTAATATTACTAGAATTTTCTTTGGGGTTTTTGTCCACAGAATCTTTCCAAGGTGTATTAAACCTTGTTTTGAGATTCACCCTACTAGAACCAATTTTGGTTCTGGTGGTTACTTCTTCTAGTATATTGATAATATCTTCTGCTGAAGATTGTTCAGTAGTCCTGCTTTTGACAGCATGCTCTAAGTCACCTCCACATTGTCTCAGAATTTTTCTATGGATCATAAATTCTGACATGTCAGGATATAATGCTGTTAATCTGTCCTTTTGTTGGCAAAACCATGGTAAAGCTTTGTCTCTATCAGCATTAAATTTGGCAGATTCAAAGGCTGTTTCAACTTTAAACCTCCAAGCATCATTTGCGCATTTGTTGATGATTTGGGTTTTCCACCAAGTCCAACTCTGGTGTCCATGTGCTTGTCTTATTTTGATGTACCATCTGTGAGCTGATCTGGTAAACAAGGTGTTAAACCTGGCTGTTACCAATCTGTCTGGTAATTCAAAATCCTCTTTGATCATGTCAATACCTCTAATGAATTCCATATGGTCATATTCTCCTTCACCATTGAAGTGAGGCCATTCTTTAAGTTTTGGAACTTCTTTCAAGAGTGCTTGGCCCATTGATGGTTCCAAGTTATGAAAAGAAGTGGATAATTCATGTTATAATTGTGAATTATCAGGATCCAATACTTGTGGATTTGGAATTCTTGTGCCCTCATTTTGATTTAGAGGTGTAGACATTCTTGGTAAGGTGTTCAGTATTTGTTCAATGTCATTCATTTTACTGTTGCTACACCTTTGGGAATTTCTGTATTCATGTTGGAAGCTTTGTATTAAATTTATTACATCAATTTTATACATGTCTTCCTTATGTGTCAGTTCTTGCCATAACTCTGTTTGTCTTGTATTATCAGCAGTGACTTGATTCAATTTCATTGATAATTTTGATACTTCTTCTTGTGAAGCATCAAAACACTTTTTTCAAGGCAATGGTATATGTCTTTACTTCAGTAAATGAATTTGAAATGTCATCAAGGACTTTCTTGTTATCTGTTTTGATAATATTTATGGCTTGTTTAATTCTTGTTTCAATTATGTCATCAATATTGAATTTAGAATATTTATCTGTTAACTCTTTAATAATGGCAGATTGTTCATTTATTTTAATGTTAGAAGAATTGTCATTATTAGAATTTTTAATTGTTCTTAAAACCTTTTCAAAACACATAAGTGTTTCATTAATTTGGCACAGACTCAGGTTGTTTGTTTTAATGTTGTTACAAATGGTGTCATTTTTATCAGAAAGATGTTTTTTCACGTCATTTATAGCATTATACAACTCTGGGATGGAATCAAATATGTCAGAAATCATTTCTGGAACCTTAATCTGGCTTCCTCCTTCTTCTGTAATTCCATCATGGTTCTGGCCATCTGAAATACATTTTCCATGGCATCCTGCTGAATCTTTGGGATTCTGTAGCCCTGGCTGTAAGGTTTTGGGGCTGGTGCCTTCCCTTTGCCCTTGTTTGGAGCTTGTGGCTGCTTTTTTACGTTGGAATTGCTGCTGCTGGCCACTGGGGCTGTTTTTGGCACTGGTTTGGGTGGTGGAGGGTTGTTTTTCCTCCATTCTAGTGTCAAAAGCATCATGTTTTTCTTCTCCATCAATGGATGCCATCCATTGAGCAATTTGCAAGTGTTGGGATGGCCCAAGAATTTTCTTACTGTCAGGTAAGAATTCATGCAATTCTTCCACAGGTCTGCAAGGATTTGGTACTCCTTGAATTGAAGTGAATTGTTGCATGCACTGTGGCTGGCTTTGTATATGTCCACAGAGGCTTGTTGTGGCGGTGTCAGCTCTTTTTGAAGGTAAAATAGTATTATCAGCTTCAGAATGACCCAATTTAGTTGTTTGGAAGTCATCAACTGACCCTTTTCCTTCTGTACCTGGTTGGCTTCTGCCATAATCACGTCTATTACCTTTTTGGGAGCTGCTTGAGGGGTTGTAGCTGGCTCCTGATCTGGTTGAAGGCATAATTATCGTTAAAAAAGGCTTAAAATAGTATTTTTACGTCAAAAACTTACTATTGGCCAAATTCTTAGCCTTCTGAAGAGTATTACTTATGTCCAAGTTAATTAATTCAGAAGATATTGGTTCAGGCTGGTTATTTTGAGTCACAATAACAGTGCTATTAAGATCAGAATTAACAGTACTGGCAGGGATAATGCTGGTTACTGTTGAGGCTGTTTCAATGTTTTCTTGTCTTACCACGTTGTCAGACACTAAAATTAATGAAAAAGCCAATTAATTAAGTAAAAAAAAGGTTATTTCAAAAAAGAAATAAAAATATAAGCCTCACTTATAATATGGAAAAAAGTTATTTTTTATGGATTTTTTGAATTATAAGTATTTTTTATGTGTTTTTAAATTTTTCAATATAAGAAAAAAGATTTAAAAAGAGTAAAAAAATATGTCACAGGTAAAATATCACGGCTGGGCCCCCAAATGTAAGGTGTGGATATGAAACTTTGATCAAAAATCAAGTACTTTTCCTGTCCTCAAAATTTGTATAAGGTAAAAATCAATTAAAAATAGTATGAAATATTATTTTTAAGAGAAAACACGCCAATTCTATTGTTTATAACTTTATTAGTATAAAACAATAATATTATAAAAATTTATTGTTTTACCAACAATAAAAATTTATCCAAAAAAATACTCTACAAGAGATATTTTAAGGCTACAAAAGAAATTTCTTCAAGAGCAATTTCAATTGGAATTAATTGAGCAAAGAACTGCAAGCAATTAATTAAAGAACAAAGTCTTTAAAAAGAATATTAAAGAGAAAACACGCCCAAAAGTGACCAGAGTGAATTTGGAAACAAAGTGACAAAGTTTACAGTGATGAAAGATGCTTTAATTCACTTTTGGGGTGGTTCAGGGGTAAAAATGATTATAAGAGTTACAAACAATGATTATAATGATTTTTTCACGTGGTTAAAAGGATTAAAATGATTTAAAAGTGGTGGTTGGAATCTTTGATTGATTGGTTTAACAGTTTTAAACTAATTAATAAAAGGAAAAGATTCTAACATGAAGAGAAACGTGGGGCAAAGAAGACATTCTTTTATAGCCATCAATTCTCTTACTCCAAAAGTAAAATTTACTCTTGTCAGTCGTGAAAAACAGTCTGACAACAGAAAAGCCAATTATGGCATCATTGAACCCTGGTTTAGACCAAAAAGGGCTGGTTTAAGCCATTTTTAGCCATTTTTAGCCATTTTAGACCCTTAAATCAGCCATTGCTATAGCAGTACCAGGCCTAGAGCCTTCAAAACACGTCAGAATGTGTGTCAGAGGCGTAGAAACCAGTTAAAACTGTTTTTATTATGATTGTTTTATCTTAAGGGTAGTTTTACCCTCTTGGCAACAGTTAAAACTACCCCAGTTGGTATCAAAACCTCATCATCAATTGAGTCCACAGACCCTGTAACTCAATTCCAGGCCAAAAGTGATGAACTTTTGCGTGAATTTTGACATCCCACGCCTGTCAGCAAGGATTTTGGGGGTCTAGCTCCCCCTTAGAGCTGGAGTTCCTTTTCCCCCCCAAATTTAATCTTTCCAATTTATTTTTCCTTTAATTCCTCATCATGTATTATACTTATAATTTACATATGTAATTCAATTCAATTGTACAGTACAATACAGTAATAATTGACACCTCATATGTAAATCAAAGTTCACTTATGTAATACACGCGCACATTTTGACATTTCAATTGAATTCAATTGAAAATACTTCAATTCCTCATAACTTCTAAACTAAACACAACACCTCAATTTTAACACAGAAATTGATGGTTAACACCACATGTGGTGTGAATTAAATTAAGGTTTTGAGGATTTTCAACTTTTGTATTGAAAATACTAAAAACTTAATTTAAGCTTATTTAGAGTTGAGTTACAAGAATTTCACTCAGAGGTGACCCCACCTGATTTTTTATGAGGAATCCAATGGTGAAATAAATTTTATATGTTTATTTATAGGATAAAAAGTTATAATAAATTTTATTTAACTTTTTTCCAAATTTATTTATTTTTTCACAATTTTGTTAAAGTTTCATTTTTACTTAATTTTTTCAAGTATAAATGTAATTTTATATTTACAAAATTTAATGTATTTTTTATTTTTAAATTATAATTAATTTTTTATTTTTAATATAATTTTATATTTATATTTTGATTTTTATTTTAATAATATAAATAAATTTATTTTATTTATATTAATATGTTATTTTTTATATTTGTGGTCTTTTGGGTATATGAAATTACCTCTAAGGCTCACAAGAAGATTGGCAGCCATGCATATCACCTCAAGTTGCCTCAGCAATGGAAGATAGGTCACCCTGTATTCCATGTGTCCTTATTAGAGCCAGTGAAGCATTCAACTATCCCAAATCGTCATCAATTGCCGCCACCACTAGTCTTAGTGGAGGAGCCAGAAGAATGGGAAGTGGCTCAGGTTCTGGACTCAAAACTCAAAAAGAGGTAAATTATAGTATCTTGTAGAGTGGAAAGGATTCGGTGAAGACCCAAAAAGAACCACTTGGGAACCAGATTCCAACCTTACCAACTCACCAGCCCTTGTCAAGGATTTCTATTCATTATATCCAGACAAGCCTGGTCCAAATACCTCAAGAGTTTGATTATGGTGCTTGGTGGGGAGAAGAAGTTATGAAATTAAGTTCCTCTCCTGGCATGCACCTTTAAGGGGGTATTCTACCCATATGTTGTTGTAAGCATCACCTTGGCCACTTTGTGAGCACTTTTCAATTCTTTGGATAGAATCAGGAAGCATACGACATCAATACCCTCCATTTGGACCTTATCAACATATGGCCCAATGTTTTCTTTCTTTCTTTTCTTTTTCTTTTCTTTATTTGTCATTTCATTTATGCCAATCATCATAATTCAAGAAATTCATTACTTCAATTCATTTTATGGCAATTCATTTCAGAAGTCATTTCTGGCAATTCATGTCAGAAGTCAGTTATGGCAAATTATTTCAGTTTTATGGTGCTTGGTGGGGAGTGGAAGTTATGAAAGTAAGTTCCATCTCCTGGTATGCATCCCTGAGGGTTCTACTTCTTGTAAAACATTACCTTGGCCACTCTGTGAGCATCAAATGCTTGGTTTTCACTTTTCAGACACTTCTTGGCCAGAATCAAGCAACTCACTACAAGGAGGACCAGCCATCAGGATTTTTCTTTATTTCTTGCTTTACTCTCATTTTCTCTTATTCTTTTATTTCTTTCTTTTTTTTACTTGTATGATTTTCTTTCTTTATTTCTTTAAAGCAGCAGCATTCCCTCCCTAAATCATGTAGTGGGAGGTTCCATTATCTTTTTTCATTTTTTAGTAGTTATAAGAGTGGGGATAGAAGTCAAACCAAACACAAACAGGGAAGAGGAAAACTAGTTATCTCTTCCTAAATCATCAAAGGTTCTCTGGAAGTCATTTATCAACTCATCTTCATACCAGGCAAATTTAGCAGCCATCTCTTCAGAAGCAGTCCCTGGAATCATTCTATCATTGGCATACATGATCACCTCTCTGCTATTTCTATCAACCCTCCTGAATAATCTGGCCACAGCATCTTGATTTTCACTCGCTTCATTGGGATCTTCTCTGGTAACTCGGATAGGCCAGCAATCCCTTCTTTGAAACACTTGAGCGGCAGGAAACGGTAAAGAAGACAAACCATCCCTTCTTCTACTGGAGTTGACGAGAGGTGGGCATGGGTGAGATTCTGGATGGTTGGACTGCTGATGGTCTTACTGCTGGATTCAAGTCAGGCCTGGAATGGGAAGTAGTTGGTGAAGGAGGAGGAATTGTGGAAGGAATGGAAGCAAGCATTGGTTGGAAGGTTCTGGGGGTACTGCAAATTACTTGGCTTTGGAATCTGTTGGCAAGAGGCTGAGCAAAGGAATTGCTGGATGGATGGCCAACTGAATGAGGGACAACTTCAACTTCCTCACCATCCAACTCATCACTCCCCTCAGCATCTGGATCAGATGGGCAATCAGCAATCCTTCTTATCTTTTTCACTACCTTAACTACTCCATCAGTATTGGTCCTGGAGATTGGGATTTCTGAGCTGTAATGTATGGGCCTGTCACAATGCTGTCTGCCAGACCTCAGCAAAGGGAACTCTTGCCAAAAAGGCTATTAAACCGTAAGAAAGACTGATTAATACTGGCAAGTTGTAGATCACATTCCACCATGTGACAGTACCCCCGGGTGTAGAGCACTGCGTCCCGAAGTGCATGTAACTGATGGTATTACCCATGTCACCCTCATGGAGTTACATTAGTCACAACAGGAGCCTACAAGGAACCCCCAAGGGGCGGAACCCTTGTACGCCAATGGAGCGGAAAACCCAGCGATCTCTGGTTGTTTGATTGAGACCTCCTCTTGTCTCCAACCGGAATCAAACCCATGACGTTGGTAACCGGTTTATTGTCACAATGCTGTCTGCCAGACCTCAGCAAAGGGAGCTCTTGCCGAAAAGGCTATTAAACCGGTTGAAAGACCGATTAATACTGGCAAGTTGTAGATCACATTCCACCATGTGACAGGGCCTACCACCAACTGGAATTGGCCCTCTAACATTAGTCCATCTTGCCACATCCCTCTGCCTGGAACCAGTCACTACATCAAAATATCAGTACCAATTCAATCAAGATATGCAAATAACTCACATTGAGAAAATCCTGAGGTTGCATAAGGAGTAGGTTCCTCAAGAATGGGGAATTCCTGCCCATAAGGCCCATCTTTCCTGCTCCATAAGTGCCTCCTGACGTTGGACAAAGTTGACCCGGTACAACAACATGGTTTCTTTCCAATGAAGCAAAAATGGCATTTTGACGATCAAGGATTGTAATGTTGAGAGCAATCCTTACCCTTGGCCAAACATTCAGTACAGGCAGGATCAAGAACTTCACCTGCGCTGAACCCATCATAGGTTTGGGAGGGATCAAAATGACCAGAAGACGCCATGGAAGGGGAGGACAATTGACTGAAGACGCCAGAACCACAAAGAACAGATTGTGAGCCTTTGAGATAGAACCACATACCCAATAAGGTCACAAAAAAGACTTAGAATAATTATACCTTTAATATAATTATATTAAAATTACTGAGAATAATTATACATTAAAAATAATTACTTAAATATACAAAAAATACCATAAATTGGTACAAAAATTGGTTTAACTTAAAAACCAATGAATCAACATGTAAATTAAATTGTACCATTGGATTCCCCATGGTAAAATACACATATACCATTTTTATGGCATATCTGTAAAGTCAATATTTAATGAATTATAAGGTATAATACCTTATAAAATCCATAAAGCCTTATTTATCTCAAGAACTAATGAGACAATATGTGAAAGAGATTCTACCAGTGGATTCCCCACGAAAATCCACACATAAAACAATTAATAAGCTAATTTCCAAAGCTAATACTTAAGGAATCAACCTGAATATATGAACTTTTTTGGTCAACGCATATATTCAAGGATCATAGCTAATATCTCCTAAACTATACATGATAGAATTATTAACCAAAAATAAAGTTACCACGTAATTACTGTAAAAACACAGATATGAACTTTATTTTAAAAATTATAAACAAGGTTAAAACCTATGATGAAATATTGATAAAAATCAACAGAGCTGTTGACCACTTTGTTGTGAAAGTGTTCCAAACTTAATAAAAAGTATACAGTTGGATTCTACTAGTTCATTCGTGAAGAATGATGTAATTTTTATTATTAAATTCAGGGTATAACCCCCTGAAATCAAGGTTTGAAGTTTAAAATATTGAATTTCGACAGAAAAGATGAGTTACAAGAAAAATCACCAAAATTAGAGTTTTGATGATGTAATGAAAAGCTCTTGGAAGAATAATAAGGTTATTCCAGGCTATCAGAATTCACTCTCTGAATTGCTGTAGCGTGTAAATCTTGAAAGGTATTGAGGATCAAAATTTGAGCTTAATTTGAGCAGTTATGATCACTCACAGTAACCTTAAATTAAGCTTAACAGTCTTAAGAGTGATAAAATTGGTGAAAACTATTAGTTTATGATTAAAACTAATAAAATCCACGAAATTTGGGCTTCTGCCAAGCCTCTGATGTCATCAAACTTAGAGTTATAGTGATAACTCGAAATAATGGTGTAATAATGATGTAATCATCTCCAAACCTTAAAGTATTGATCAATTCCAGTGGGTATGATCAGTACACGTCTACTAGAAGCCTGTTGGACTCTAGGAGGGAGGTATTTACTATAAATAGAGCTCTTTTTACTCTATTTTCCCCTCAGACGCATCAAAAACATTAAATCAATTAAATCAAAGGTAATTTCTTTATTCTTTATATATAAAACTATTATATTATTAAAAACCAAATACCACCTTGTTTTAATCATCTATTTTGACGTGATTAAATCATTTATTTAATTGTTTTTGCTAAAAATCTCTTTAAAAACTCATTTCCACGTTAAAATCCAGAATAATTTGTAATTTTCTTTATTTTTCTTGTAAATACAATTTGAAAAAGTTGTATTTATATTTTTTTGGGCATAAAATATTTCAAAATTATTATATTAAGTGTTAAAAGTAGGTTATTTTCTCTTATTATAATAATTTATCTATTATTACTCTCTTAATAATTATTTAATTGATATAAATAGGATTTATATTAATTCATAAATTTAATTTTAGTAATATTATTGTTATTAATTGTTTTTTATTAATAAAAAGCAATTTTTTACGCCTTTGTTATTTGTTGGTAACAATAATAAAGAGCTTTTTAAATATATTAATTATTTTATATTAATATATTTATTTATTATATTATATTTTCATAATATAAATTATATTATTATATTTATTTAATAATATAATTATTTTATGCCATAATAATAATAATTATTTATTATTATTATATTTTTAATCTTATTTATTCAATTCATAAGGACATTCAGAGTACAATAAGTAATAAATTAGTAATTTTTACCTATGGTTTCATAGTCAAACCTTACATTTGGGGGCCTGGCCATGATATTTACTTAAAAGACCTTTAAAAAGATTCTAATTGGGTTTATCCAATAATAAATTATATTTATAATCATAAAATTATATAATAATTTTATATTTTATTGATTTTAAAAGCTATTGAGGCATTTGGAAAGCAATTGTACTGTCTTACATGTGGTTTTTTCACAACCTTAGACTTGCAAGAACTTTATTTGAGTGACTCTAGTGATTAAAAAAGATAATTTATAAATTAAAAATAATTTTTTATAATTTAATTTTGTAAAAGAATCATATTCATTTTTTATTTTATTCTTTAAAAATAAAAATATAAAAAATATTAAAAAATATTAAAAAAAACCAATAAAAAAAAAAGTTATTTTTTTCATTATTTTTTATTCATTTCTTTATTCATTTCAAATTTTTGAAAAAGATATAAAAGCAATTTCTACGTGGAAAATTGCCATATCTTGCCAAAAAATAACACTTCTTATAAAAAGACTTATATTCATTTGTCTTTTTTGGTGTTTGAAGATAACCCAACAGAAGACAACCAAACTACTGTTGAGAGATTGGTGGAAGAAACTTTTCAAAGTTCTCCAACACCAGTTGTCACCAAAAGAAAGAAAGCTAAAAAATTAGACTTTCCAGGACCCACCATTCAAGACTCTGAAGGTGAGCACCTCTTTTATAATTGCCATAAAAAGAATTTTTATCCTAAAATACTTTTATTTCTTATTTTCTTAAATTATGACTACCAGAGGAGGTTCCCAATACTCCATCCAATCAGATGGAGCTGGACTCAGAGGTAGAACTAATCCCTCAAAAGGGAAAAGAAAGGGCAATATCCCCAGTGGAACAGAATCCACACAAGGAAGTGCCTTATCCCAAAGGCAAGTCCCAGAAATGCCCATGATATCTGAACCTGAATTGGAGCTAAGTATGAGTAACTCAAATAGGTACAAATCACATTCAGAGGGCTCAAATAGACATCTCCATGAGCCAGTACAAGCAGTATTACACAGTGTACAAGGACAAAGATTGGGAAATGCTGCCTCAAATACACCAAGGAGTGATGAACTCCTGGCACATCCTGAAAAAGTTCCTCAAAGAGGAGGAGATAGTGAAATACTCCAATGGATGGAATCCACTGTCATCCAAACCTCAAATCAAAAAAATCAAGGATTACCACGCCAAAAAGAGGGAGGCAACCAAGGAAGAAGCCCCAGTAGCTTCTACCAGCAAGCCCCAAGCCAGCCCACTTCCCCAAGAAGGGAAGAAGAACAAGAAAAAGCATTGGAGGAAACCATATTCCCCAAGCTACAGGATCCCAAGAATCCAAAAGGATGCCATGGACAATGTTTTCAACATGGCCAGAACCTTGATGGAATTCAAGGACAAGGAAGAGCAAAGAATGAGACAACCTCATTTCCCAAAGAAATAACCTTATCCAAAGATGTTGTAAATACTTTAGCAGAAATTAAAAATAGTATATTACCTCTAAAAGAAATTAAAGATAGTTTATTATCACTACAAGAAATAAATAACAATTTATCTTCTTTAACAAAAATTGTTGTGCAAAACAAGAAAGAAATTTACAACATTAAGTTTATTGTTGAAAATAAGAAACCAAAGAATTTAATTGACAATACTCAAAAATTAATACAAGGACAACAAGAATTGTATAAATACATAAAAGATATCAAAGACAAGACTTTGACAATCAATTATGATGTGAGTATTGACAATCTTACAGAAAAATTAAATAAATTAAGTATTTCTGTAGAAAAATTTGAAGAAAAGACTCCATCACACCAAAAATTACTTTTGGACCATGTGGAAAAAAGTGATGAAGCAAGAATGCATCTGAAAGATGATATTCAGAGTGAAATAAGGCTTATTACTGAAAAAATGGATAAAATTAATGAGGCTAATTTAAATATGCCAAAGTTATCAACACCATTTTCTCATATAAGAAGCCCTGTTAAAACAAAAGAGGAATTGTCAAATCCTTTAATAACAGACTTGAGTCACCAAGATAATAACCAAGTCTTAATGAAGGAAGCACCTCAATTGAAGGAATGGCCAACATTCACAGGAGAAGGTGAATATGACCACATGTCCTTTATTAAAACAATCGACATGTTACAAGAAGACTATTCCATACCAGATGAATTAATCCTTGCAAGATTACATTCATTGTTTGAGAAATCTGCAAAAAGATGGTATTATGGCATAGGACAAACAAATGGTAAAAATACCTGGTCTTGGTGGAAACAAGAAATAATCACCAAGTGGGCAAATGATTCCTGGAGGTATAAGATAGAAAATGCATTTGAAAACTCTTTCTTTGACCCAGAGAAAGACAAACCTTTAACTTGGTTCTTGAAACAAGTTGAAAGGCTTAATGCACTGTACCCAGAAATGTCACAAAAGATGGTGCACATGAAAATACTTAAAAAATGTGGAAGGGAACTAGAACATGCCCTAAGAAGCAGATGTATAGAACCATGCTCCACAGAAGAGTATATAAATGCACTAGAAGATATAGTGACAAGAACAAAAATTGGCAGGACTTGGAAAAAATTGGACTTTAAAAGCCCAAATAAACCATTTATCAAAAAGGATAAATCAAAAGAATCCTTGAAGCCCAATACATCCAACAATAATGAGCAAAGAAAATGCCATAAATGTGGAGGTATTGGACACTTAGCCAATAATTGCCTTAAAAAAGCAAAGATTAATGAAATTGTGGAAACAGAAAACCACAATGACAAAGAAGAGGAATCTGACTCTGAAAAAGAGACAGAAGAGTCAGAAAGCTCTGAAAGTGATGAAATCAATATAATTAATGCACAAATTAATAATATTGATATAATCTATGAAGTACTGGATGTTAATTCAAACTTACCACAAGTTGGAACATCTGACACAAACCTGACAAACATACAAGATGCCAAAATGTATAGAACCAAACCTGCAAGAGGAATGGGATATACAGCTGGAAAATCAAGTATAAGTATTGTTATGGTTGATGACCAAGAAGGAAAAGTTAACTTGGATACAGGAGCATATTGCACTTGTGTTGGCAAAAGTTATTTAAAAACCATTGTCCCAAACTGGCAAGAAAAACTTATGCCAATACAAGGTGTCAAATTTAGTAGTGCAAGTGAGATCATGAAGCCCCTTGGAATAATTGATTTAACACTAATTTTTCCTCATCCCTCACAATGTGTCAGAATTAAAGTAGAGTTTGTAGTAATGGAAAACTGTACTAGTAATCATTTCATACTTGGGAATGACTACTTATCAATCTATGGTTTAGATATCTCCAACCAAAAAGATATATATTTTACCATAGGAGATAACAAAAGACAAACGTTTGGCTTCTTAAATAACAAAAAACAAATCACAGTTATTAAGAAGGAAGAAAAAATTCCAGAAAAGGAACTTTTTATATCTGAACAGCTTAAAGAGGCAGAATTCAATCAAGAATTAACAGAAAAAATGAAAGAAAAATTGATTGACCTCTTATTTAAGTATAAAAATGCCTTTGCAACTGACAAAAAGCCACTAGGTGCCATAATTGGACATGAAGTGGATATAATTCTTAATGTAGAAAAGCCTTACCCACCTTTATTAAGAAGACCTGCTTATCCAGCCAGTCCAAGGGCTAGAGAAGCCTTAGAAGTGCACATTAAAGAATTAATGGACCTTGGAGTATTAAGAAAGGTTGGACATAATGAACAAGTAGAAGCTACTACACCTGTCATTATAACTTGGCATAATGGAAAATCAAGGATGGTAGGAGACTTCAGAGCCCTGAACACCTATACCATTCCAGACAGATATCCAATACCTAGAATCCATGAGACATTGACCCAATTGTCACAAGCTAAGTTCATCACAGCTATGGATGCTCTTAGGGGTTTTCATCAAAATGTCTTAACAGACAATGCCAAGAAACTACTAAGAATAATAGTCCATTGTGGAATTTTTGAATCCTTAAGACTGCCATTTGGGATAAAAAATGCACCTTCCCATTATCAAAGAATGATGAATACCATATTCCCTGAAGAATTATCAGAAGGATGGTTAATTATCTATATTGATGATATCATAGTTTGCTCAGAAACTTGGAAAAATCACCTTACAAGACTAGAAAGGGTACTACAAAAAATAGTCCAAGTGAATATGAAAATTTCCTTGAAAAAGTGTCATTTTGCATATAGTGAACTAAAAGCACTAGGACATGTTGTATCTGGACTTAGTCTAGGCATAGACAAAAATAAAGTAGCAGCAGTACTACTCAAGCCAAAAAAGAAATGCAATCATTTTTAGGATTTGCTGGTTACTATAGACAGCATATAAAGGACTTTGCAAAAATTGCCAAATCCTTATATAAATTATGTGACCAACAAACAATTTATGAAATGACTGAAGAAAGGGTCAAGGCATATAAAGAATTGAAAAATTCACTAACAAATGCCCCATTTCTTCTAATGCCAGATTGTGTCACAACCATGGCAATTCACCTCCTTGGATCCCCATATGGCATATCAAGCCACGGTTCCTTTATGGCCA
The DNA here is from genome assembly GCA_023105745.1 of Austropuccinia psidii. NCBI lineage: Eukaryota > Fungi > Basidiomycota > Pucciniomycetes > Pucciniales > Sphaerophragmiaceae > Austropuccinia > Austropuccinia psidii. Next base: position 57,426,885 of record JALGQZ010000004.1, read on the forward strand.
ATTGGCCATATCCATCACCAGTGGCCAATATGGCCACGTCATTATCTTATGGACCATTTATGGCCATTTGTGTTTTGGGGCCTTCATGGCCCTTCACCTCAATCCAGCACACATAGCGGCAATTTATGCCCAAATGGGTATTTCTGGTAATTTCCCTCAAAACCAGGGGAAATGGCCCAAATGGCTGTTTTTGGCCATTTGGGCTCATAATGCGCATTTGCGCATTTTTGCGCATTTTGCGCATTTTGCGCATTTTTGCACATTTGCGCACTTTTTGCGCATTTTGCGCACTTTTGCGCATTTGCGCACTTTTTGCGCACTTTGCGCATTTGCGCATTTTGCGCATTTTTGCGCACTTTGCGCATTTGCGCACTTTGACGCAAAGTGTCCAAAAGACACTTTCCCGCCCTTTGGACCAGTTTTTGGCTCAGAACCCAAAAGTGGCCAAAAACCCCAAAAGGCCCAGAAACACCATTCCAAGCTCTGAAGTCATTATATCCATCCTTTTCCCTCTGCCTTTCCATCTCAAGACCTTTGGACGTAATCTTCTTGCCAATCAACCAATATGCCATAAATGATGTTATATATCATTGTGCATCATTTTTCAACAGCAATTCAATGGTGGCAATATCAAATGTTCATTTCAACATTCCAACATCTCATCACATCATCAAGGCACCCAATCATTCAGAGGAATCATCAAGGCTCAAGAGCAAGTGTTTCAGCGTCAAAGACCAATGACGCCATCAAGCAGTCATTGGTTATTCTCATTCCAAGTATTCCTTCCAAGGGAATACTTTCAATTCATTCTCAAGTGTATTCAAGAGGCAGTGCCAAAAAGAAGTTGTCAAGTGTCAAAGCTCCACTCAATCCATCTTGGCAACCATATTCATTTCAATACAGTCTGGATCCATCAAGACCTGTATTTCATTTTCAATCATGGGAAATTCATTCAACCCAATTCAATTCCAATATTAGCCAGCTGTATCAATTCCCAAAAGAATCAATACAGCCTCAAGGATCAATACAGATCAGTTTTCAGCCTGAAGAGCTCAAGCTCCCAACTTTTCACATATACCGGCTACCCTTTCCACCCTGGGGGGTTTTCCCCAGTTAATTAATATATTTTGATTTTATCTTATCTTTATTTTCTTTTCATTTTTAGTTAAGCAAATACTGATATTATTAAGTCAGTCATTTAGCACTTTTCTCTTTTCTCTTTCTTTGCCTGTCAATGGATATTTGGTGGTCATATCCTTACTAATTCCATTATTCATTTTTGGCAGGTTGAAACAGTGATTAAGGACTTACTTGGTTGGCTCTTTGGCCATTTGGCTTCCCTTTCCTCTTTTGCATCTCATCTTGTACTTGCATATCTTTTAGAGGAATTCATTCTTATTATTTTTATTCTTTATCCTTTTGGAGTCTTCCAAGTGAGTTCCCTGATTGCTGAGTGCCAGGCCACTCTTGTATTTCTGTCCAAGAGCCCCTGTGACATTATATTAATTAACTCATAATTTCTTTTTCATTCTGTTCATTCTTTCTTTATAATTTCATTCACTCATTTCATCGAAATTATGATTCTTTTACGCTTATGAACTTAATGATTCATCGTCACCTCTCAATTTTCTTTCATTCATTCTTCATTTTGAAAATTGAAAGCTGACCCATTTTTTTTATTTTTGTTATTCTTTTTAAAATCTTTTTCAAATCATCAATTTTCATTTCATTCATAATTCAGGCGTCATCTTGATTTTCTTTGATTTTCAAATTTTTCATCAAGATATTCAGACACGTTATTCACATCAAGATTCATAATTGATTTTTTCTTCAAGAATTTTGATTTTTAAAGAATAATTCACTTGATTTTTATTGATTGATTGATTTGACATATTTGATTTTGACCTCAAGAAAATTGATTGACTTGAAGATTTCATTGATTTTGCTGATTTTTCACATCAAGAATTTTGACATAAATTGATTTTTCTTCAAGATTTTCATTTGATTGATTGATTCTGCAAGATTTTTTATTTTGATTGATTTGATTGATTTTGATCTTGACTTCAAGACTTCATTTGATTTTGATTTATTGACGCACTTGAAGATTTTCATTTTTATTCATTGGTTTTTTCCTCAAGATTTGATTGTTGACTCTTTTCAATTCAAGAAAATTTTGATTTTTAATTCATTGTTTCATTCCATTACTGATATCATGCCTGTTCAACACTCACCTCCGGCAAGACAGACAAGATCTCAGGCCAGAGCTCAAGCTGTTCTCACTCCAACTCCAAGAGCTCCTCTAGATGGCACCCCAGCAGTTCCTCAACTGAGGGCCCAATTAGATAGAGGACCCCGCATGGAAGGAGCAGCACCATCCAGGAAGGAAAGAAGAGGGCCAAGAAGATCATGTTCATTCTCAGGAGTAGTTGGCGGATTTCCAGGAACTTCAAGTACTATTTTCAAAGGTCCAGGTGAAGATGGTGAAGAGGAGGAGGAGAATTCTGTGGAAGAGGAAGAGTCTGATGGTACTGAAGGTGTCCCTGCTCCGGTGGAGGCATCCCAAGGTACTGGAGGGCCAACTCTAGCCCAGTCTAATCAGCCTGTCTCTCATCATTCTGAACCATCTTTATTGGCCATCATGCAGCAAATGACTCAGATTATGGCCAATCTTCAAGAAGCTTCATCTTCTGAAGCATCAAGACCACCAGCCTTCAAGACTCCATCTATGAAGGCACCGGAATGCTTTGATGGGACTCAGCCCTTCAAAGTTAGAAGTTTCATTCAGTCTTGTCAATTGATTTTTCATAATGATCCGGCAAACTTCGCTCAAGACAGAAAGAAGGTCCTTTATGCCACTTCATTTCTCATTGGCAGGGCTGCAAAATGGATTGAGCCTTATCTTTCCAATATCACCAATCAAGATTCAAATTACCTTCTCAATTCTTGGCTTTTATTTGAATCTCAACTCTTCACTTTATTTGGTGACCCGAATGAAGTCAGAAAAGCAGAAGCTGAGTTGGATTCTTTAAGAATGAAAGAAGGTGGGCATGTATCTTTATACATTGCTGATTTCAGAAGCTTAGTCTCAAGAATCGGGGATTGGGGTGAAAGAGCTCCCATCCATCATTTCAGGAAGGGATTGCCATCCAGGATTTTGGATCAATTGGCCTCCCATCCTTCAAGAATTGACTCTCTTCAAGACTTAATGGACGTCACCCTGGAACTTGATACCAGGTACCATGAGAGGCAAAATGAAAAGAGTCATCATCAAGAGAAGAAGCCAGAAGCCTCAAAGTCAAGTTCTTCTCATCCTCAAAATTCTTCAAGCTCAAGTCAAAAGAAGAAGAAGAGTTTTCAGAAGAGGGACAAGCCCCATTCTTCTTTGTTGAAGAAAGATTTCAAGCTCATGAATTCTGAAAAAGAAAGAAGAATCAAGGAGGGTCTTTGTACCTATTGTGGTGGGAAGCATAGTCTTGAGTCCTGTTTCAAAAGGCCTCAAAACAAGCTTACCCAACCGTCAGGCAAATTTCCCAGCCAGGGAAAAGCCTGAGTGAAGATCATGTTGTGTTCAATGGTCTTCACAGTTTTCCATCCAGAGCACAATTGTGCATTCTGAATACTGGTGTCAAGAATTCTCTTAAATTTTTTGTTTTTTCTTCTCTCTCTGATATGTTTTACAGTATTCTTATTGATTCTGGTGCTACCAACTCATTTATTGCAAAGCAGTTTGTTCACAAGTATTCTTTGACCATGTCAGAACTCCCGGAGAAGATTCCCCTTATTATTCTTGACTCCTCTGAGTCTCCTTCTTTATTTGTGACTCACCATACTAAATATATGGTTGAGCTCCCTTCCTTCCCAAGCTTTGAATGGGACTTTTTAGTCATTGATACTCCCAAGGGAGAAGACCTCATATTGGGCTTTGACTTTCTTAATCATTTTAATCCGTTTATTGATTGGAGGCAAGGATTGATCACCTTTAATTCTGATCATAAGGACTATAATGATCCTTCAATTTCTTTCAGTAATGACTTTTCTTCTGCCAAATCATGTGCAGCTCTGGTTGGTGATTCTAGAACACCATCATTTCCGTCTTCTGTCCATATTCCTTCCCTTAATTCCCATCAGTCATTACTATCATCTAGAGATGAAGTCTTCAAAGAGATTCAGGATGTTGGAGAAGATAATTCTGTATCTTCACTTCATCTCTTCTTTGGGAATATGGACCTTCCTCCTTCATCTTATCATGACTCCCTGGAGGAGTTGTGGGATGAAGAGGAAGAGCCAGAAGAAATAGAAACCGTGATGAAGGTTGTTCCTTCTGTTTATCACCAATATTTGGATGTATTTTCCAAGGTGAAAGCAGAGAAACTTCCTCCTCACCGCGCCTGTGATCATCATATCGAGCTGGAGGGGTCTCTACCTCCAGTTGGGGTGATCTACTCTTTATCAAACCAAGAGTCAGATACACTCAGGGCCTACATTTCAGAGAATGTAGAGAAAGGTTTCATCCGGCCAAGCTCCTCTTCTACAGGAGCACCTGTTCTTTTTGTCAAAAAGAAAGATGGTGGCCTCCGTTTGTGTGTTGATTACCGCAAACTCAATGCTGTTACTAGGAAGAACAAGTATCCTGTTCCTCCTATGAATCAGCTTCTCACCGTTTTCAATGGTTCTTCTATCTTCTCCAAGATTGATTTGCGTGGTGCATATAACCTGCTCAGAATCAAGGAAGGTGATGAACATTTGACTTGTTTTAGAACCAAATATGGTAGTTATGAGTACTTGGTTATGCCATTTGGGCTTACCAATGCTCCTGCTTCTTTTCAAAATCTCGTCAATGATATTTTTTATGATCTTCTTGATGTTTATGTTGTGGTATATTTGGATGACATTATGGTCTTTTCCAAATCTGAGGAAGAACATGTCACTCATGTGTCCACTGTTCTTTCCAGACTCAGAGCCAATAACCTATTTGCTAAGGCGTCCAAATGCCTATTTCATGTTTCTAGTGTGGAATATCTTGGTTATGTAGTTTCTTCTGAAGGCCTCAAGATGGACCAAGCAAAAGTCCAGCAAATTCTCAATTGGCCACCTCCAAGAAACCTCAAGGCTCTTCAATCATTCCTTGGCTTTGCCAATTTTTACCGCCGTTTCATCAAGAATTATTCAAAGAAAATTAGTTCACTCACAAGTTTCCTCAAGAAAGATTCCCGTTTTCCCCTCAATGAGGAAGCTCTTAGACAGTTTCATCAACTCAAAGAGGCATTCACCACTGCTCCAATCCTTTCTCATTTCAATCCTTCTCTACCCACCATTGTAGAGACCGATGCATCAGATTATGCCTTGGGTGCTGTACTGAGTCAGGTCTCTGACTCAGGAAAACATCCCATTGCATTTGATAGCCGCAAGCTTCTCCCAGCTGAGCTCAATTATGAGATTCATGACAAGGAACTCCTTGGCATAGTCTGGGCTCTCAAGCGCTGGAGAGCTTTCCTTCTTTCTATTTCTTCCCCTTTTGAAGTTCTCACCGATCATTCATCTCTTCAATATTTCATGTCTTCCAAGATTCTCACTCGCCGTCAAGCCCGCTGGGCTGAATTTTTATCTGAATTTCATTTCTCAATCACTTACCGCCCTGGCCGCTTGGCCACCCTTCCAGATGCCGTGTCACGTCGGGACGACGTTTACCCGGAGAGGGGGGAGGATTTCATCAGCAAGAATCCAATGAACTATCAGAAAATAATCAAGCAAGATGAAATTCAAGCCTCAAAGTTTTTTGCAGTCAAGGTGGATTCATTTTCAAATTTGATTGATTCAATTCAGAAGGCAGTGTGGCAAGATTCTCAATATAGAAGTGTCCTTGAAGATTTGGGTAAAGGTAAATCTGTCCAAGATTATTCTCTTGATTCCTCTTCCAAACTTCTCCTTTTCAAAGATCGGGTGGTGGTCCCAAATGACCCCACAATTCAACTCAATATACTTCAAAATCGGCATGACTCTCCTCTAGCTGGACACCCTGGCCAAGAGAAGACTCTCAAACTTGTCAAGCGGGATTTCCACTGGTCCGGCATGACTCAATTTATCAAGGATTATGTCTCATCCTGTCAACAGTGTTCAAGAAACAAAAATATTCATCACAAGAAGCTTGGACTCCTCAAGCCTCTTCCAATTCCAAGTGGTCCTTGGATTTGTCTTTCAATGGATTTCATCACTCAATTGCCACTGTCCAATTCCTTTGACTCAATTTTAGTCATAGTGGACAGATTCTCAAAAATGGCGGTTTTTATTCCAACAATAGCTTCAATCACTTCATTAGATTTGGCCCATTTATTCATCAAGAATATTTTCTCAAAGCATGGCCTTCCTTCAAGCATTGTTAGTGATCGAGGTTCTCTTTTTGTTTCTTCTTTTTGGACCAACCTTTGTCAGCAGCTCAAGATTTCAAGAGACTTGTCAACTGCTTATCATCCAGAAACTGATGGACAGACAGAGAGGGTAAATCAGATACTAGAACAGTACCTTTGGATGTATGTCAGTTATCATCAAGATGATTGGAACACCTGGCTCCCTCTGGCTGAATTTGCCTACAATAACTCTGACCACTCTTCAACAAAACAATCACCGTTTTTCACTGTTTATGGAAGAGATCCTCATTTTGACTCCGTTCACATCACTCAAGACACTCCGGCTGCAAAGTTATCAACAAAAATCCAATCAGTACAGCAAGATGTCAAGAGAGAACTTGAAGTTGCCATAAACAGGTTTAAGAGGTATGCAGATAAAAGTAGAGCAAGTCCACCTGTTTTCAATCCTGGTGACATGGTATGGCTTTCTTCCAAGAACATCAAATCAACCAGACCCACCAAAAAGCTGTCTGAAAGATGGCTGGGTCCTTTTCCAATCTTGAAGAAAGTCAGCACTCATGCCTACCACCTCAAGCTTCCATCTCAATGGAAATCCATCCACCCAGTTTTCCATATTTCCCTTTTGGAACCAGTCAAGACGTCAACAATCCCAAATAGGCATCAAGAGCCTCCTCCTCCAATCACCATTGAAGAAGAAGAGGAATGGGAAGTCTCTCAAATACTGGACTCAAAGCTCAAGAGAGGAAAATTATGGTATCTGGTGGAATGGAAAGGTTTCAGTCAAGACCCAGAAAGATCCACTTGGGAACCAACCAAAAACCTCAAGAATTGTCCTGAACTTGTCAAAGATTTTCATTCATTATATCCTGACAAGCCTGGGCCGAATTCTTCAAAAGCTTGATTCATTATGGTGCTTGGTGGGGAGAGGAATTACCAAAAGTAAGTCCCACTCCTGGTATGCACCTTTAGGGGTATTCTACTCTTTTGTTGTAAGCATCACCTTGGCCACTCTGTGAGCACTTTGCAATTTTGGACACAGATCTTTGGCATGGCTTTCAACTTCATTTCCAATCTTATGGCCATTTTCACTTGGGACAATGGGCCATTCACTTTTCAATTCATTTCCAAGATTCCAAATTCAAATTCATTCCTTCAACAGTTTTGTTTTAATTTTATGGCACTGGCGGGAGTGGTAACTACCAAAAGTAAGTTCCTCTCCTGGTGTGCACTTCCCTGAGGGGTCTACAATCTTGTCAAAACATCACCTTGGCCACTTTGTGAGCACCTGGCATCAAATTTATCTTTCCAGGTCCTTGGCCAATTTCAAAATCAGTTATCAACCTCCGTGATGAAGATTGGAACCTCCTCAAGATTCAATTCATTTCTCTTTTTCTTTTTCCTTTTCTTTTCTTAATTTCATTTTCATTCTTTATTATTATTTTATTTTCATTTTAAATTCTCTTTTATCACGTCAATTATCATGTCAAAAATTTTCATTGATTTTAAAATTCAATTCAAATCATGAAGCCAATCTCAAAAGAAGATCAAGCAAGTCCCGCGTCAAATGTCAATTTTTAATATCAGTCTTCAAATTTTTATCTTAATCAGTCCTCTTGAATCACTCTCTCAAAATCTTTCCAATAGCCTCAACAGGCTTCACCTTGTATTGGTGCTCAGGAGCTCACCATTTCAAGGTGGGGGGTACTGTCACAACCATGGCAATTCACCTCCTTGGATCCCCATATGGCATATCAAGCCACGGTTCCTTTATGGCCAATTGGCCATATCCATCACCAGTGGCCAATATGGCCACGTCATTATCTTATGGACCATTTATGGCCATTTGTGTTTTGGGGCCTTCATGGCCCTTCACCTCAATCCAGCACCCATAGCGGCAATTTATGCCCAAATGGGTATTTCTGGTCATTTCCCTCAAAACCAGGGGAAATGGCCCAAATGGCTGTTTTTGGCCATTTGGGCTCATAATGCGCATTTGCGCATTTTTGCGCATTTTTGCGCATTTGCGCACTTTTGCGCATTTTGCGCATTTTTGCGCATTTGCGCACTTTTTGCGCATTTTGCGCACTTTTGCGCATTTGCGCATTTTTGCGCACTTTGACGCAAAGTGTCCAAAAGACACTTTCCCGCCCTTTGGACCAGTTTTTGGCTCAGAACCCAAAAGGCCCAGAAACACCATTCCAAGCTCTGAAGCCATTATATCCATCCTTTTCCCTCTGCCTTTCCATCTCAAGACCTTTGGACGTAATCTTCTTGCCAATCAACCAATATGCCATAAATGATGTTATATATCATTGTGCATCATTTTTCAACAGCAATTCAATGGTGGCAATATCAAATGTTCATTTCAACATTCCAACATCTCATCACGTCATCAAGGCACCCAATCATTCAGAGGAATCATCAAGGCTCAAAAGCAAGTGTTTCAGCGTCAAAGACCAATGATGCCATCAAGCAGTCATTGGTTATTCTCATTCCAAGTATTCCTTCCAAGGGAATACTTTCAATTCATTCTCAAGTGTATTCAAGAGGCAGTGCCAAAAAGAAGTTGTCAAGTGTCAAAGCTCCACTCAATCCATCTTGGCAACCATATTCATTTCAATACAGTCTGGATCCATCAAGACCTGTATTTCATTTTCAATCATGGGAAATTCATTCAACCCAATTCAATTCCAATATTAGCCAGCTGTATCAATTCCCAAAAGAATCAATACAGCCTCAAGGATCAATACAGATCAGTTTTCAGCCTGAAGAGCTCAAGCTCCCAACTTTTCACATATACCGGCTACCCTTTCCACCCTGGGGGGTTTTCCCCAGTTAATTAATATATTTTGATTTTATCTTATCTTTATTTTCTTTTCATTTTTAGTTAAGCAAATACTGATATTATTAAGTCAGTCATTTAGCACTTTTCTCTTTTCTCTTTCTTCGCCTGTCAATGGATATTTGGTGGTCATATCCTTACTAATTCCATTATTCATTTTTGGCAGGTTGAAACAGTGATTAAGGACTTACTTGGTTGGCTCTTTGGCCATTTGGCTTCCCTTTCCTCTTTTGCATCTCATCTTGTACCTGCATATCTTTTAGAGGAATTCATTCTTATTATTTTTATTCTTTATCCTTTTGGAGTCTTCCAAGTGAGTTCCCTGATTGCTGAGTGCCAGGCCACTCTTGTATTTCTGTCCAAGAGCCCCTGTGACAGATTGGAAACTACCTTTCAAACTATACATTGATGCTTGTGGAGAAGGATTAGGTGCTGCACTTCACCAAACACAAATTATCAATGATAAACCAGTGGAAGGACCAATTTGTTTCATTTCAAGGCAAATAAAGCCAACAGAAGCAAGGTATGGAGCAAGCCAAATGGAATGCTTATGCCTAGTGTGGGCTTTAGAAAAACTGCATTATTATTTGGATGGCACAGTATTTGATGTAATCACAGACTGTAATGCTGTGAAATCACTATTAAATATGAAGACTCCAAATAGACATATGCTGAGATGGCAAATTGTTATCCAAGAATATAGAGGAAATATGACTATTGTACATAAATCTGGAAATATTAATAAAAATGCAGATGGTCTTAGCAGATGGTCTTTAGCAAATACCCCTGACAATCCAGCATGGGTACCACAAGAAGCGCACCGTATAGAAGGGATATGTGTCACAGACATAGGCAGAGAATTTTTTGACCAAGTTAAAGAAAGCTATAAGACAGACAAAAATTGCCATATCTTAAGCAAACTTCTAATGAAAGACTGCAAAGATCCATCACTTTCATCAAAACTAGATGAAATATGGAAAAAGGCATATGATGAAGGAAGATTCCACCTCCTTGATGGAATCCTTTACCATAGAACAAAACACACATGTGTTATGACCTTAACAGATAGAACACTAATAAAAACTATTTTACATGAGTGTCATGATAGTGTTGCATCTGGAAATCTCTCAGAAGATAGGACACTAGAGAGGGTGAAAACCTGCTCTTGGTGGCCAAATTGGAAGAAAGATGTTGCAGAGTACTGCCAAACCTGTGACAGATGTCAAAAAGCCAACAGAGCCACAGGAAAGAAATTTGGAATGATGATCCAAATCCAAGAACCAAAATCCCCATGGGAAATAGTTCATATGGATTGGGTAACAGCACTACCTCCAGGAGGAGACAGGAGCTATAATGCATGTCTAGTGTTAGTTGACAGGTACAGTAAAGCTCCCATGTTCTTACCATGTCATAAAGATGACACAGCTGTGGATACAGCCATAATGATATGGAATAAAGTCATTAGCCACACAGGCTTATTCCAAAATATTATAAGTGACAGAGACCCAAAGTTCACTTCAGCATTATGGACAAATCTCCATAACTTATTTGAGACAAAGCTATCATTCTCAACAGCTTACCATCCCCAAACTGATGGTTTAGCAGAAAGAATGATACAGACCTTAGAGGACATGATCAGAAGATTCTGTGCTTATGGGCTAGAATTCAAAGATTCTGATGGTTTTACCCATGATTGGTGTACAGTAATACCAGCACTTGAACTGGCATATAAGACATCAATCCATTCTTCTACTGGCAAAACACCAGCAATGCTAGAGAAAGGTTGGAATCCAAGACTTCCTTATGATACCCTCAAAAAGGACTTAGTGGACATACATCCAACAGCAAGCAGTTTTAAGATAATGCTTGACAAAGCAAGACACCATGCAAACAGATGCATGCAAGACTCTTTCAAGTATGCAACAGAAAGATGGGACAAAAGTCATAAACCACCTGACTTCAAAATAGGAGATTTGGTATTAGTATCAACTCTTAGCTTTAATAACATAAAAGGACCAAAGAAATTGAAAGATTCCTTTGCAGGACCATTTATGGTAAAAGCACTTCATTGACCCAATGCTGTACAATTGGAACTTACAGGTGATTTAATGAATAAACACCCAACTTTCCCTGTAAGTCTTATAAAACCTTACAGCTCAAGTGACAAGGAATTATTTCCACTAAGAAATAAACCCCCACTTGAAATTCCCCCTTTGAAAGAAGGAGAAGAAAAAAGAATTGTAAAAGTCCTTAAAGAAAGAAGGACAAGGAACAAAAACAAAAGAGAATACCTTGTAAGGTATAGAAATCCAACTCAAGAAGATGAATGGCTACTTGAGAAAGATATAACAAATGCTGATAAACTACTGAGGAGGTTTAGACATGATAGAAAACCTAAAGAATAACAAAATCAAGCATTATTGAGCTTCAGGACTGATAAAGTCTAATGAAGAGGTAGGACAGTGGATGATACTCTAATCACACATATCAGATTGTGGTACAATCTTTTTTAGTGGTAGGGAATGTGAGCCTTTGAGATATGACCACATACCCAATAAGGTCACAAAAAAGCCGTAGAATAATTATACCTTTAATATAATTATATTAAAATTACTTAGAATAATTATACATTAAAAATAATTACTTAAATATACAAAAAATACCATAAATTGGTACAAAAAGTGGTTTAACTTAGAAACCAATGAATCAACATGTAAAATAAATTATACCATTGGATTCCCCATGGTAAAATACACATATACCATTTTTATGGCATATCTGTAAAGTCAATATTTAATGAATTATAAGGTATAATACCTTATAAAATCCATAAAACCTTATTTATCTCAAGAACTAATGAAACAACATGTGAAATAAATTGTACCAGTGGATTACCCACGAAACTTCACACATAAAACAATTAATAAGCTAATTTCCAAAGCTAATACTTAAGGAATTAACCTGAATATATGCACTTTTTTGGTCAACGCATATATTCAAGGATCATAGCTAATATCTCCTAAACTATACATGATAGAATGATGAACCAAAAATAAAGTTACCACTTAATTACTGTAAGAACACAGATATGAACTTTATTTTACAAATTATAAACAAGGTTAAAACCGATGATGAAATATTGATAAAAATCAACAGAGCTGTTGACCACTTTGTTGTGAAAGTGTTCCAAACTTAAAAAAAAGTACACAGTTAGATTCTCCTAGTTCATTCGTGAAGAATGATGTAATTTTTATTATTAAATTCAGGGTATAACCCCCTGAAATCAAGGTTTGAAGTTTACAATATTGAATTTCAACAGAAAAGATGAGTTACAAGAAAAATCACCAAAATTAGAGTTTTGATGATGTAATGAAAAGCTCTTGGCAGAATAATAAAGTTATGCCAGGCTATCAGAATTCACTCTCTGAATTGCTTTAGGGTGTAAATCTTAAAAGTTATTGAGGATCAAAGTTTGAGCTTAATTTGAGCAGTTATGATCACTCACAGTAACCTTAAATTAAGTTTAACAGTCTTAAGAGTGATAAAATTGGTGAATACTATTAGTTTATGATTAAAACTAATAAAATCCACGAAATTTGGGGTTCTGCCAAGCCTCTGATGTCATCAAACTTAGAGTTATAGTGATAACTCTAAATAATGGTGTAATAATGATGTAATATGGTTTGATAATGATGTAATCATCTCCAAACCTTAGAATATTGATCAATTCTAGTGGGTATGATCAGTACACGTCTACTAGAAGCCTGTTGGACTCTAGGAGGGAGGTATTTACTATAAATAGAGCTCTTTTTACTCTATTTTCCCCTCAGATGCATCAAAAACATTAAATCAATTAAATAAAAGGTAATTTCTTTATTCTTTATATATAGAACTATTATATTATTAAAGACCAAAGACCACCTTGTTGTAATCATCTATTTTGACGTGATTAAATCATTTATTTAATTGTTTTTGCTAAAAATCTCTTTAAAAACTCATTTCCACGTTAAAATCCAGAATAATTTGTAATTTTCTTTATTTTTATTGTAAATACAATTTGAAAAAGTTGTATTTATATTTTTTTTGGCGTAAAATATTTCAAAATTATTATATTAAGTGTTAAAAGTAGGTTATTTTCTCTTATTATAATAATTTATCTATTATTACTCTCTTAATAATTCTTTAATTAATATAAATAGTATTTATATTAATTCATAACTTTAATATTAGTAATATTATTGTTATTAATTGTTTTTTATTAATAAAAAGCGATTTTTTACGTCTTTATTACTTGTTGGTAACAATAATAAAGAGCTTTTTAAATATATTAATATATTTATTTATTATATTGTATTTTCATATTATAAATTATATTATTATATTTATTTAATAATATAATTCTTTTACGCCATAATAATAATAATTATTTATTATTATTATATTTTTAATCTTATTTATTCAATTCATAAGGACATTCAGAGTAAAATGAGTAATAAATTAGTAATTTTTACTTATTGTTTCATAGTCAAACCTTACACAGATGGTGGTGGTGCAGAAGGAGAAGATTCAGCTAGTTCAGTCAGTATGGAACTCACAACTGAAGAATATCCAAGCAGAAGATTCAAGATGTCAGAATCAATCCACTCCATATCAAGAAAAAGTATTTGACCTCAAGGAAATGGGGACCATAACTTAGTCATGCCCCCCTCAAAGCCTCTAAGGTGAGGATTCATACCCCTTTGGGGCTGAATTCATCACCCAGGGCCTCCCCTGCAGCTTTGGGGAGGCCAGGATCTTGATGGTCCTGGACCCCATCAATGGGTCCAGGCCATATATGGTGAAAGTTGGGTTTGGGCCAATCCTGGGTCCCCAGCAAAATTGGGCCCAGGGGCTCCATTTTGGTCCTGGGGGCATCCAATAGCCCCCACGGACCGCGCACCATAGGACCCCAAAGACCCAAAATGGCCAGAAATGGCCATAGATCATGAAATCAATAAAATTTACCAAAATACCAAAAAGGCCCAAAAGGCCATAAAAATCAAAATTTATCAAGATTCATCAGGGAAGAGGGCACAGCCCAAAAACACTTTTGAGGGCTCTTTGAGGCCATTTCCATGGACAATGGGGACAAGACCCCTTGGAGGAAATTTTTTCAAGATTTCATTGGATTAAGCCTTGCCCAATGAGTACACTTCATATACTCATTGGGCATCATTTTTTGAGCACAAGAGCTCAGTGGCCATTATTTTGGGATATATCCCAAGGGCAGGTTGATTGAATCAGAAGAAAAGAAAAGAATATTTCAAAGTGGAATACTTACTCAAAACTTGAAAGAAGGGGGGAATCAATTTAACTTGACAGAGAGGAATTGAAGAAGGATTTTCAGGATAATGGTCAAGAGGGAAAGAAAATTAAAAAGAAATTTTTTGAAAAAAATGTGGGGATATTGAGATGCCACTCAACAGTGGCAGGGTATTATGTTGTTCAGGAGCCCACCAGTTTCAAGAGGGGGATACTGTAACAACCACTCACCAGGGGTAAGGGTATTCATCAATACACCCACTCAGACACCTCAAATCATCAGATCCAGTATCTTCACCAGCATTCAGTTTCAGCAATCTTCATTCTGAAACATGCATACAGTTTGGTACATCAATACAGCCTGTCAATACCTGTAAAGGTTGGATTCACCCAATACAGTTTCAATACACCAGCATGAAGCTGTATGATCGCTCAAATACACCACACCTCTTGTACAGGTTCTGTACAGCTGTAAAGGACCTGTATTGGCCAGACTCAACTCAATAATTCAATCCTCTCATGAAAATTCTTCCTCTGGATCAGGGCTGGTGTTTCTCACATATACCAGCCCCTCTTCCTCCCCCCTGGGGACCTTTCCCCAGTTAATTAATTTAGTTTATTTATTATTTTATAATTATTCTTATCCTTCTTTTGGGTATTATAATTATTTGATTTTAAGTTAGTCTTTGCATTTCTCTTTTCGCCTGTACAGTATGAGCTGGGTGGCCATATCCTTATTAACCCTTCTCTTTCCATTCTGACAGGTTGAAACAGTGGACTTGGACTTGTTTGTGGTTGTCTCTTCTATTTCTTTTATTCTTATTCTTTGTTGCTGCTTTCTTATATTTATTCTTTCAGTAATCCATCTTTAACACTCTTAAGTGTATCCCCTCTTACCATATCTTTGAGCCCTTCTTAAGTGAGTGCCAGGCCCTCTTCACTTCAAAGAGCCCCTGTGACAAAATCCAAGCTTTGACTCCATTCACATTTCTCAAGATACACCTGCTGGAAAGTTATCAAAAAAACTCCAATCAGTACAGCAAGTTGTCAAAGAAGAATTAGAGTCAGCAATAAAGAGTTCTAAGAAGTATGCAGATTGAAATAGAGCAATTCCACCTGATTTCCAACCTGAGTACAAAGTATGGCAAGCTTCCAAGAACATCAAGATACCAAGGCCCACCAAGAAACTTTCAGAAAGATGGTTGAGACCCTTTGAAGTTCTCAAGAAGATTGGCAGCCATGCATATCACCTCAAGTTGCCTCAACAATGGAAGTCAGTTCACCCTGTCTTCCATGTGTCCTTGTTAGAACCAGTGAAGCAATCAACTATCCCAAATTGACACCAATTTCCACCACCTCTAGTAATAGTGCAAGAGCAAGAAGAATGGGAAGTGGCTCAGGTTCTGGACTCAAAACTCAAGAGAGGTACATTATGGTATCTAGTGGTGTGGAAAGGATTCAATGAAGACCCAGAAAGAACAACTTGGGAACCAGCTTCCAGCTTTACCAACTCCCCAGACCTTTTCATGGACTTTCACACTTTGTATCCAGACAAGCCTGGCCCAAATGCCTCAAAAGTTTGATTTATGGTGCTTGGTGGGGATTGGAGGTTATGAAAGTAAGTTCCTCTCCTGGCATGCACTTTTAAGGGGGTATTCTACCAAATGTTGTTGTAAGCATCACCTTGACCACTTTGTGAGCACTTGTCAATTCATTGTACAGATTCAGAAGGACTTGCAACATCAATCCCCTCAAATTTTGCCCTTTCATCAAGATATGGCCAAATTTCCTTTTTATTTTATTCTTTATCCTTATTCTATTTCTCCTTTATTATTATTTCAATTTATGCCAATCATTATGATTCAAGACGCTCATTACTTCAAGTCATTTATGGCAGTTTGTTTCAGTTTATTGTGCTTGGTGGGGAGTGGGCGTTATGAAAGTAAGTTCCATCTCCTGGTATGCATCCCTGAGGGTTCTACTTCTTGTAAAACATTACCTTAGCCACTTTTTGAGCATCAAATGCTTGAGTTTTATCTTTCAGAAATTCTTGGCCAAATTCAAGCAACTCACCACAAGAAGGACAAACATAAGGAATTTCTCTGTTTCTTTTCTCTACTCTCTTTTTCTCTCAGTCTTTTTCTTTTTCTTTACTTTCATAATTTTGTTTTCTTTTATTTCTTTGAAGCAGCAGCATCCCCTCCCAAGTCATGTATTGGGAGGTTCCATTTTTTTCATTTTTTAGTAGCTATAAGAATGGGGATATAATTCAAACTAAACACAAACAAGAACAAAGAAACTAGTTATCTCTACCCAAATCATCAAAAGTTCTCTGGAAGTCATTTATCAACTCATCTTCATACCAGGCAAGTTTTGCAGCCATCTCTTCAGAAGCTGTACCTGGAATAGTTCTATCATTTTCATACATAATAACCTCCCTACTATTTCTATCAACTCTCCTGAACAACCTGGCCACAGCATCCTGATTTTCGCTTGCCACATTTGGATCTCTGCTAACGCCGATAGGCCAACAATCCCTTCTTTGAAATACTTGAGCGGCAGGAAACGGTAAAGGACAAAATCCATCTCTTCTTCTGCTTGAGCTGGCCACAGGTTGCAGATGTTGAGAGGTTGTTATGGGTGATGGTCTTAATGCTGGATTCAAAGAAGGCCTGGCATGGGAAGGACTTGGTGAAGCAGGAGGAAGGGAAGTAGAACTGGTAGCAATAGTAGGTTGGAAATATTTGGGAGTACTGGGAATTATGTGACTATGGAATCTGTTGGAAAGAGGCTTAGAAGAGGAAGTGCTGGATTGATGGCCAACCAAATGAGGAAAAACTTCAACTTCCTCACCATCCAACTCATCACTACCTTCAGCATCTGTATCAGGTGGGGAATCAGCAATTCTTCTTATTCTCTTCACCACACTGTCAGTTTTGATTCTGGAGATTGGGACTTCTGAGCTGGAGTATATTGGCCTACCACCAAATGGAATGGGTCCCCAAACATTCGTCCATCCTGCCACATCCCTCTGCCTAGAACCAGTCACTAAATCAAGAATATCAGTACCAAATTCAATCAAAATACTCAAATTACTTGCAATTAGAAAACTCTGAAGTTCCATCAGGAGTAGGTGCCTCAGAAACTGGAAACTCTTTTCCATAGGGCCCATCCTTTCTACTACATAAATACCTCCTGACATTTGAAGCTTGCAACCTGGTACAACGACATGGCTTCTTCCCAATGAAGCAATAGTGACACTTTGAAGATTGGAGATTGTAATGTTGAAAACAATCCTTACCCCTGGCCAAACATTCAGTACAAGCAGGATCAAGAACTTCAACTGCCTGCTAACTGTCATAAGTTTGGGAGGGATCAAAATGTCCAGAAGCCATGGAGGGTAAAGCCAATCGACTGAGGACACCAGAACCACAAAGAACAGAAGGTGGCATTGCAGAAGGAGAAGATTCAGTGAGTTCAGTAAGCTTGGAACTCATGACTAAGAAATATGCAAGCAGAAGATTGAAGATGTCAGAATAAGTCCACTTCAAGTCAAAAACCATGCCCTCAAGGAAATGGGGCCATAGCTCAATTATGCCCCCCCCTCAAAGCCTCTAAGGTGAAGATTCAAGACCCTTTTGGGGCTGAATTCATCACCCAGGGCCTTCCCTGCAACTTTGGGGAGGCCATCATCTTGATGGTCCTGGACCCTCTCAATGGGTCCAGGCCATGTAGGTGAAAATTGTACCATGGCACCCCTGGGTCCCCAGGAAAATTTAGCCCAGGGGGCCTCAAATAGCCCCCGCAGACCATAGGACACCAGAACCTCACAATGGGCAAAAATGGCCATACATCAATTTTACACCATTTTCACCCCAATATCCAAAAAAGGCCCAAATGGCCATAAAATCATTTCTATCAAAGAAGCACCCTAGCAAGGGCCAAGGCCCAGAATAGCTATGGTAAGGCCAGGGGAGGTATTTCCAAGGTAAATGGGGACAAGACCCCTTGAAGACTTTTTCCAAGACACTTTCAGTCAAGGCAAGGAAGGGCCCAACATCAGGTTGGCCCTTGGCATATGGGTATACATTCATATACTCATTTTGCATCATTTTTTGAGCAGAAGAGCTCAGTGGCCATCGCTTTAGGATACAACTCAAGGCCATGCCCCAAAAAAGAAGGAATTATTGAATCAAAAGAATAAAAGAAGGATATTTCAAAGTGGAAGACTTACTCAAGTTAAAGAAGGTGGGAATCAATTTAATTTGGCAGGGAAGAATTGAAAAAGGGATTTCAGGATAATGGTAAAGAGGAAATTAAAGTCAAAAAAGGAAATTTTTGAAAAAATGTGGGGATATTGAGATTCCACTCAGCAGTGGCAGGGTTTCATGGTGCTCAGGAACCCACCAGTTTCAAGAGGAGGATACTGTAGCAACCACTCATCAGGGGTAAGGGTATTCACTGATACACCCACTCAAACACCTCAAACCATCAAATCCACTGTGTGTATCAGCATTCAGTTTCAGTCATCTTCCTTGCTGAAACATGCATACAGTCTGGTTCATCAATACAGCCTGTCAATACCTGTACAGGTTGGAATTACCCAATACAGTTTTGGATACACCATTTCCGAGCTGTATGATCACTCAATACCACCACCCCTCTTATACACGCCCTGTACAGCTGTACATGACCTGTATTGGCCAGACTCAATTCAATCATCAAATCCTCTCATGGAAATTCTCTCTCTGGATCAGGGCTGATTATTCCCACATATACCAGCCCCTCTTTCTCCCCCTGGGGACTTTTCCCCAGTTAATTAATTTATTTTATTTATTATTTCATGATTATTTTTATCCTTATTTTGGGTATTATAATTATTTAATTTTGAGTTAGTCTTTGCCTTTTCATTTCTTTGCCTGTACAGTATGAGTTTGGTGGCCATATCCTTATTAACCCTTCTCTTTCCATTCTGACAGGTTGAAACAGTGGATATCAACTTGTTTGTGGTTGGCTCTTCTATTTCTTATTCTTATTCTTTTATTTATGCCTTCTTATTTCTCTTTTATTAGTAATTCATCTTATTACACTCTTGAGTGTATTCATCTCTTACTTTATCCTTGAGCCCCCCATAAGTGAGTCCCAGTTTACTGAGTGCCAGACCCTCTTCACTTAGAAGAGCCCCTGTGACACTGAAGTAGCAGCCAAGATTCCTATCCACTTAATGGTAATATACAGGAGAAGGAAATTCGAACTTTCTGAATGGGAACCAGAATTTAGTACCTCAGACAGTGATAAAACTGAACCAGAAGGGACAGAAACTCCCATATTTGGAACAATTTCCTCAGAACTGCATAATGAATATTTCAGTTCAGTTAATAATTCTTCTGCCAAGCACAAACAGTGTAGCATAATGCTGCAGCACCTTCATCAGAAGTACAGGAGCCCAAAAGTGGAATCCCAGTTACAGCAGCCCTTGTTGAGGGAGTAAAAGGATAATTAAACTTTCCTTATGGATGGACTACTCTATCACAGAGAGAAGCATACTCGTGACCTCACAGTGATAGATAGAGACCACATATCCCTGATCATTCAAAAATTCCATGACTGCCCCTACATGGGACACATTATTGAAGACATGTCAGCCTGTGACTCAAACCCTGTCACAGGGGCTCTTCGAAGTGAAGAGGGCCTGGCACTCAGTAAACTGGGACTCACTTATGGAGGGCTCAAAGATAAGATAAGATGAGATACACTTAAGAGTGTAAGGGATGAATTACTATAATAAAAAATATGAGAAAAAGCAGCAACAAAGAAGTAAGAAGAAGAAATAGAAGAGCCAACCACAAACAAGTCCAAGTCCACTGTTTCAACCTATCAGAATGGAAAGAGAAGGGTTAATAAGGATATGGCTACCCAACTCATACTGTACAGGCAAAGAGAAAATGCAAAGACTAACTTAAGATTAAATAATTATAATACCCAAAATAAGGATAAGAATAATTATAAAATAATAAATAAACTCAATTAATTAACTGGGGAAAAGTCCCCAGGGGGGAGAAAGAGGGGCTGGTATACGTGAGAATCACCAGCCCTGATCCAGAGGAAGAATTTTCATGAGAATATTTGATGATTGAATTGAGTCTGGCCAATACAGGTCCTGTACGGCTGTACAGAACCTGTACAAGAGGTGTGGTGTATTTGAGTGATCATACAGTTTCAAGTTGGTGTATTGAAACTGTATTGGGTGAAACCAGCCTGTACAGGTATTGACAGGCTGTATTGAGGTACCAAGCTGTATGCATGTTTCAGAATGAAGATTGCTGAAATTGAATGCTGATACAAATGCTGGATCTGCTGATTTGAGGTGTTTGAGTGGGTGTGTGAATGAATACCCTTACCCCTGATGAGTGGTTGTTACAGTATCCCCCTCTTGAAACTGGTGGGCTCCTGAACACCATAATACCCTGCCATTGTTGAGTGGCATCTCACTACCCCACACAATGCTTTGAAAAGTTTTCTTTTGACCATTATCTCGAAATCCTTCTCCATCTCTTCTCTGTCAATTAAATTTATTTCCCCCTTCTTTAACTTTGAGTAAATACCCCACTTCAAACTGTTCTTTCTTCTGATTTCAACAACTGACGTCGTTGGGGCGTGGCCTTGGGTTGTATCCCAAAATGATGGCCACTGAGCTCTTGTGCTCAAAGAATGGTGCCAGATGAGTATATGAAGTGTACTCATCTGGCCAGCCCAATCAAATAAAATGATGATGACAAGAATTCAGGGGTCATGTCCCCAATGGCCTTCAAATTGCCTCAACCAGCCCTTTATAGTGATTTTGGGCTGGTGCCTTCTCTATGGAGGATCTTGAGGATCCTTGAATTTATGGCCATTTTGGCCTTTTTTGGATCCTTGGTATCTTTGGGTGAAACTTTGATCCATGGCCTTTTATGGCCAAATTGTGGTTTTGCAATTTTCTGGCCTTTTTGGCCTTTTGAAGTCTTTGAAGTCTTACGGTCCATGGGCCGTGGTCCGTACGCCGTGGTCTGCGGTCCGTGGGGGTTATTGGAAGCCCCCAGGGCCCAAGGGGGTCATGGGACCTAAAATGGCCCCAAAAAGAAGATTTCACCTTATATGGCCTGGGCCCATTGGTGGGGTCCAGGACCACCAAGAACTTGGCCTCCCCCAAACTTGCAGGGGAGGCCCCCCATGCTGACTCCAGCCCCCAAAGGGGCCTTGTACCTTGACATTGAGAGGGTTTGAGGGGGGCCATGATTGACCTGTGGCCCAAATTCCCTTGAGGTCGAACTTTTGATTTGACGTGGACTTGATGATTTGGGTGGAGTGAAATCCAGTGTCTTGTTCCTGTTTAGGTTTGGTTTGACTCCTATTCATGCTCTTATAACAACTAATAAATGAGATAAAATAAAATGATTAAAATAATAAAGGAACGTCCCAATATGTGATTTGGAAGGGGATGCTGCTGCTTCCAATGAAATAAAAAGAAATTATATGAGTAAAGAAAGAAAAGAAATGAAAATAAATAAGAGAAAAAGAGAGTAAAGAAAGAAATAAAGAAAAATTCCTGATGGTTGGTCCTTCTTGTGGTGATTTGCTTGATTCTGGCCAAGAAGTGTCTGAAAAATGAAAACCAAGCATTTGATGCTCACAGAGTGGCCAAGGTAATGTTTTTACAAGAAGTAGAACCCTCAGGGATGCATACCAGGAGTTGGAACTTACTTTTACAACTTCCACTCCCCACCAAGCACCATAAAACTGAAATAAATTGCCATAAATGCCTACTGAACTGAATTGCCATAAATGACTACTGAAATGAATTGCCATAAATGACTTGAAGTAAATGAATGTCTTGAATTATGATGATTGGCATAAAATGAAATGATAATAAAGGAAGAAATGAAAAAATAAAGAAAGAAAACATTGGGCCATATCTTGATAAGGTCCAAATCAGAGGGTATTGATGTTGTATGCTTCCTGAACCTGTCCAAAGGAATGACAAGTGCTCACAAAGTGGCCAAGGTGATGCTTACAACAACATATGGGTAGAATACCCCCTTAAAGGTGCATGCCAGGAGAGGAACTTACTTTCATAACTTCTTCTCCCCACCAAGCACCATAAATCAAACTCTTGAGGTATTTGGACCAGGATTGTCTGGATACAATGAATGGAAATCCTTGACAAGGTCTGGTGAGTTGGTAAGGTTGGAAGATGGTTCCCAAGTGGTTCTTTCTGGGTCTTCACTGAATCCTCTCCACTCTACAAGATACCATAATTTACCTCTTTTGAGTTTTGAGTCCAGAACCTGAGCCACTTCCCATTCTTCTTGCTGCTCCACTAAAACTGGTGGTGGCGGCAATTGATGACGATTTGGGATAGTTGAATGCTTGACTGGTTCTAATAAGGACACATGGAATACAGGGTGAACTGTCTTCCATTGCTGAGGCAACTTGAGGTGATATGCATGACTGCCAATCTTCTTCAGAACTTCAAAAGGTCCCAACCATCTTTCTGATAATTTCTTGTGGGTCCTGTTGTCTTAATGTTCTTGGAAGCTAGCCATACTTTGTCCCCAGGTTGGAAATCAGGTGGAATTGCTCTATTTCTATCTGCATACTTCTTGAATCTCCTTATTGCTGAATCTATTTCTTCTTTGACAACTTGCTGTACTGATTGGAGTTTTGTTGATAACTTTCCAGCAGGTGAGTCTTGAGAAATGTGGATTGAGTCAAAGCTGGGATTTCTTCCATAAATGGTGAAAAAAGGTGATTGCTTGGTTGATGAATGTTCTGCATTATTATAGGCAAATTCAGCCAGAGGGAGCCAGGTGTACCAGTCATCTTGATGATAGCTGACATACATCCAAAGGTACTGTTCTAGTATCTGATTTACCCTCTCTGTCTGTCCATCTGTTTCAGGGTGAAAGGCAGTTGAAAGATCTCTTGATATCTTGAGCTGCTGACACAATTGAGTCCAAAATGATGAAACAAATAAGGATCCTCTATCACTTACAATACTGACTGGAAGTCCATGCTTGTAAAATACATGACTAATGAAGATTTGAGCTAAATCCAGAGCAGTGATTGTGCCATAAGTTGGAATGAAGATTTCCATTTTTGAGAATCTGTCCACAGCTACTAAAATTGAATCAAAGTTGTTTGACAGTGGCAATTGAGTGATGAAGTCCATTGATAATGAATTCCAAGGACCAGACGGAATTGAAAGAGGCTTGAGTAATCCAAACTTCTTGTGATGAATGTTCTTGTTTCTTGAACATTGCTGACATGAGGACACATAGTCCTTGATGAATTGATTCATGCCAGCCCAATAAAAATCCCTCTTGATGAGCTTGAGGGTCTTCTCCTGGCCAGGATGGCCAGTCAATGGTGAGTCATGACGCTTTTGAAGAATATTGAGTTGAAGTTCTTCATTGCTTGGGATTACCACTCTATCTTTGAATAATAATAACTTGGCTTGAGGTTCAAGAGAATAATCTGGAACTGATTCACCTCTTGCTAGTTGCTTGAGTATTTCTTTATAGTCTTTGTCTTGCCATAGTTCTTTTTGAATCTTGTCCACTAAATCTGAGAAAATTTCCACTTTGATTGAGAAGAATCTTGATTCTTGAATTCCATCTTGCTTAAGTACTTGATGAAAATTCTGAGGATTCTTGCTGATGAAGTCCACCCCCCTCTCTGGGTACACGTCGTCCCAACGTGACAAGGCCTCTGGTAAAGTGGCCAGCCTGCCTGGGCGGTAAGTGATAGTGAAGTGAAATTCTGGGAGAAATTTGGCCCAACGGGCCTGACAACGAGTAAGAACTTTGGAATACATAAAATACTGCAAGGAAGAGTGGTCTGTCAAGACCTCAAAAGGATTGGAAAGAGAATGAAGAAATGCTCTCCAGCGCTTGAGAGCCCAAACTATGCCAAGAAGTTCCTTGTCATGAATTTCATAGTTGAGTTCAGCTGGTAAGCGCTTGCAACTATCAAATGCAATGGGGTGCTTTCCTGAGTCATTCACCTGGCTCAGTACGGCGCCCAAAGCATAATCAGAAGCATCAGTCTCTACTATAGTAGGTAGAGAAGGATTAAAGTGAGATAAGATAGGAGCAGAGGTGAAAGCTTCTTTGAGTGCTTGAAACTGACTAAGAGCTTCCTCATTGAAGATGAAAGGAGAATCTTTTTTAAGGAGGGAAGTGAGAGAAGTGATTTTTTTAGAATAATTTTTAATGAAACGTCGATAAAAATTGGCAAAGCCAAGGAAAGATTGAAGGGCCTTGATGTTTTTGGGCTGAGGCCAATTAAGGATTTGCTGAACTTTTGAAGAATCCATCTTGAGGCCATCACTTGAAACAACATAGCCCAAGTATTCCACACTTGAGGCATGGAATACACACTTGGAGGCTTTGGCAAACAAATTATTGTCCCTCAGTCTTTGGAGGACAGAGGCCACATGTTTGACATGTTCCTCCTCAGAGCTGGAAAAGACCATAATATCATCTAAATAGACCACCACAAACACATCCAAAAAATCTTCAAAGATATCATTTACTAGATTCTGGAAAGAAGCAGGAGCATTGGTCAAACCAAATGGCATGACCAAATACTCATAACTACCATATTTGGTTCTAAAGGCAGTTAAGTGCTCATCCCCCTCTTTGATTCTCAGAAGTTTATATGCACCACGCAAGTCTATCTTGGAGAAGATAGTGGAACCATTGAATATGGTAAGAAGCTGGTTCATAGGAGGAACAGGGTACCTGTTCTTCCTAGTGACAGCATTGAGTTTGCGGTAGTCAACACACAAACAAAGACCACCATCCTTTTTCTTTAGAAAAAGGACAGGTTCTCCTGTTGAAGAGGAGCTTGGTCTAATGAAACCTTTCTCTACATTCTCTGAAATGTAGGCCCGCAGTGTTTCTGACTCTTGATTTGATAATGAGTAGATAACACCAATTGGAGGTAGAAGACCCTCCAATTTGATATGGTGATCACAGGCGCGGTGTGGAGGAAGTTTCTCTGCTTTCACCTTGTAGAATACATCCAAATATTGGTGATAAGCAGGAGGAACAACCTTCAACACAGCTTCAATTTCTTCTGGCTCTTTCTCCTCATCCCACTGCTCCTCCAGGGATGCATGAAAAGATAAGGGAGGAAGGTCCATATCCCCTTGAAAGAGATGAAGTGAAGATATGGAAACATCTTCTCCAACTTCCTTTATCTCTTTGAAGACTTCATCTCTTAATGGAAGTAATGACTGAGAGGGAATAATGGAAGGGATATGGACAGAAGAAGGAAGGGAAAGTGTCTTAAGTTCACCAACCAGAGCAACACTGTTGACAGCAGTGGCGAAGTCATTACTAGTAGAAGGAATAATACCACTAGAATCCTTATGACTAGAATCATAGGTGATCAATCCATTTTTCCAATCAATAATGGGATTAAAATGGTAAAGGAAATCATAGCCCAATATCAGGTCTTCTCCCTTGGGTGAATCTATGATAAAGAAGTCCCATTCAAAGCTTGGGAAGGAAGGCAAGTCAACTACCCACTTGGTATAATGGGTGATGAACAAGGCAGGTGATTCACTAGAATCCAAAATGAAAAGAGGAATCTTTTCAGGGAGCTCTGACATAGTCAATGAGCACTTGAGAACAAAATTCTTTGCAATAAAAGAGTTTGTAGCACCAGAGTCAATGAGAATACTATAAAAATTATCAGAGATAGAAGAAAAAATAAGAAACTTTAAAGATTTCTTGACACTAGTATTCAGAGTGCACAATTGTGCTCTTGAAGGAAATAAGTGAAAACCATTGAACACATCATGATTCCCACTCAGGCTTTTGCCTGCTTGCTAGGGAAGCCTTCTGATGATCCTTGCCTATTCTCAGGCCTCTTGAAGCATTTTTCAAATGGGTGCTTTCCACCACAATAATTGCACAAACCTTATTTATTCCTCCTCTCCTTTTCAGAACCAATTAATTTGTTGTCCTTATTGAGGAGAGCAGCATGAGGCTTGTCTTTGGACATTTGAAAATTCTTCCCCTTCTTATTCTTATTGTGATAAGGCTTCTGTGATGATGAATTTTGAGGAGGCTTGGAGGAATTGGATCCAATGATTGGAGGCTTCTTCTCTTGATGACTGCCCTTTTCCTTTTGCCTCTCATGATATCTTGTGTCTAATTCTAAAGTGACATCCATAAGTTCTTGAAGAGTGTCAAAGGTTCCAGGGTGAGAAGCCAATTGGTCCAATAATCTTGATGCCAATCCTCTTCTGTACACATGAATGTAAGCTCTTTCCCCCCAATCTCCAATTCTTGACATTAAGCTTCTGAAATCTGCTATGTACAAGGAAACATTACCACTTTCCTTCATCCTCAAATTGTCTAACTCTTGTTCAGCTTTCCTGACTTCATTGGGGTCACCAAACAGAGTGAATAATTGAGAGTCAAATAATGGCCAATTATTGAGGAGGTAGGAAGGGTCTTCATTGGAGATATTTGAGAGATAGGGTTCAATCCATTTTCCAGCCCTACCAGTGAGAAAAGAAGTTGAGTACAAAACCTTCTTCCTGTCAGAGAAGAAGTTTGCTGGATCATTATGGAAAATTAGTTGACAGGATTGGATAAATCCTCTCAACTTATGAGCTTGAGTACCATCAAAAGAATCAGGTGCCTTCATGGATGGAGTCTTGAAAGCAGGGGCTTTGGAATTGTCCCTGGGGGCAACTGCTTGAGTGAGTTGTCCCATGAATTGAGTCATCTGCTCCATCATCTTGAGGAGACTTGGATCAGTTTGAGAGACAAGAGGTTGACTAGAAAGGGCTAGATTAGAACCCTGAGGCACCTCTGGAGCATTTGCCAAGGCATCTGCCACTTCAGTTTCCCCAGAATCTTCCTCTTCCACAGACTCTTCCCCCTCTTCATCTTCAACTTCCCCTAATCTTGCTCTTGCACCTTCAGACATGCCAGGGTAGCCACCCAAAAAGTCCAGAAAAGGATCTTGATCTTCTAGATTTAATTCCACCTCTTCTTGAGGGTGCTGCTCCTTCCATTGGTGGTCCTCTGTCCAAATTTGCACTCAGTTGATGAACTGATGGTGTGCGGTCAAGAGGAGCCCTTGCTGTAGGAGTGAGAACAGCTTGAATTCTTTGGGATCTAGTATTTTTGGCTGGGGGACTATGCTGAACTGGCATTTTGAAATAAATGAAATAAAGCTCGATGGTATTAAAGATAATCAGAACTTGGCCAAATCAATCACAATAAAATCTTGATGAATCTTGAGGAATCAATTCAAATCTTGAGGAATCAAATTCAATCAACAGTCAAATAAATTCAATAAATCAAAAATCAAGTCAAATCAAATATCAATAATCTTGAGGAAATCAATAATCAATCAATATTCAATCAATAATCAACCAATAAATGTCTTCAATATGAAATCAAGTCTTGAGGAATCAATCAATAAGTTCAAAATCTTCAGGAATCAATTCAATATCTTGATGAGTCAAATCAAATCAATGATCAAAATCAATTCTTGAGGATCAATCAATATCTTGAGGGTTCAAAGTCAATAAATCCAATAAATCCTGAATCAATAACCCAAATGAATCCCAATGAATAATCCAATCAATAATTCCTAGATGAAACCTGAATAAGAACACAGAAAAATTTGATTGATAAAAATAAAATGAAGTGATGAAATGGTCAGCAATGATTAAGAAAGGAAAAAGAATCAATTTCCATAAGAATGAAATGAATGAGATGAAAATTGATGAGAGAGAAAAATTCATAGAAAATCATAAAAAATCATAAAATCATGAAAAGGTCATAATTGAAGAATGAGAGAAATGAATAAAATGAATGAAAGAAAGAATCAAATATGAGTTAATTAATTTAATGTCACAGGGGCTCTTCGAAGTGAAGAGGGCCTGGCACTCAGTAAACTGGGACTCACTTATGGAGGGCTCAAAGATAAGATAAGATGAGATACACTTAAGAGTGTAAGGGATGAATTACTATAATAAAAAATATGAGAAAAAGCAGCAAAAAAGAAATAAGAATAAGAAATAGAAGAGCCAACCACAAACAAGTCCAAGTCCACTGTTTCAACCTGTCAGAAGGGAAAGAGAAGGGTTAATAAGGATATGGCCACCCAACTCATACTGTACAGGCAAAGAGAAAATGCAAAGACTAACTTAAGATTAAATAATTATAATACCCAAAATAAGGATAAGAATAATTATAAAATAATAAATAAACTAAATTAATTAACTGGGGAAAAGTCCCCAGGGGGGAGAAAGAGGGGCTGGTATACATGAGAATCACCAGCCCTGATCCAGAGGAAGAATTTTCATGAGAATATTTGATGATTGAATTGAGTCTGGCCAATACAGGTCCTGTACGGCTGTACAGAACCTGTACAAGAGGTGTGGTGTATTTGAGTGATCATACAGTTTCAAGTTGGTGTATTGAAACTGTATTGGGTGAAACCAGCCTGTACAGGTATTGACAGGCTGTATTGAGGTACCAAGCTGTATGCATGTTTCAGAATGAAGATTGCTGAAATTGAATGCTGATACAAATGCTGGATCTGCTGATTTGAGGTGTTTGAGTGGGTGTGTGAATGAATACCCTTACCCCTGATGAGTTGTAAGGTTTGACTATGAAACAATAAGTAAAAAATTACTAATTTATTACTTATTGCACTCTGAATGTCCTTATAATTGAAATAAATAAGATTAAAATAATAATAATAATAAAGAAATATTATTATTATGGCGTACAAATATTATATTATTAAATAAATATAATAATATAATTGATATTATATGAAATTATAATATTATAAATAATATATTAATATAAAATAATTAATATATTAAAAAGCTCTTTATTATTGTTACCAACAAATAATAAAGGCGTAGAAAATTGTTTTTTATTAATAAAAAACAATTAATAACAATAATATTACTAATATTAAAGTTATGAATTAATATAAATACTATTTATATTAATTAAAGAATTATTAAGAGAGTATTAATAGAGAAATTATTATAATAAGAGAAAATAACCTACTTTTAACACTTAATATAATAATTTTGAAGTATTTTACGCCAAAAAATATAAATACAACTTTTTCAAATTGTATTTACAATATAAATAAAGAAAATTACAAATTATTCTGGATTTTTACGTGGAAATGAGTTTTAGAGAGATTTTTAACAAAAACAATTAAATAAATGATTTAATCACGTCAAAATATATGATTATAGCAAGGTGGTCTTTGGTCTTTAATAATATAACAGTATTATATATAAAGAATAAAGAAATTACCTTTGATTTAATTGATTTAATGTTTTTGATGCGTCTGAGGGGAAAACAGAGTAAAAAGAGCTCTATTTATAGTAAATACCTCCCTCCTAGAGTCCAACAGGCTTCTAGTAGACGTGTACTGATCATGTCCACTGGGATTGATCAATATTTTAAGGTTTGAGGGTGATTACATCATGATCAAACCATATTACATCATTATTACACCATTATTTAGAGTTATCACTATAACTCTAAGTGTAATGACATCAGAGGCTTGGCAGAACCCCAAATTTCGTGGATTTTATTAGTTTTAATCATAAACTAATAGTATTCACCAATTTTATCACTCTTAAGACTGTTAAACTTAATTTAAGGTCACAGTATGTGATCATAACAGCTCAATTTAAGCTCAAACTTTGATCCTCAATACCTTTTAAGGTTTTCACGCTACAGCAATTAAGAGAGTGAATTCTGATAGCCTGACATAACCTTATTATGCTGCCAAGAGCTTTTCATTACATCATCAAAACTCTATTTTTGATGATTTTTCTTGTAACTCATCTTTTCTGTCGAAATTCAATATTTTAAACTTCAAACCATGATTTCAGGGGGTTATACCCTGAATTTAATAATAAGAATTACGTCATTCTTCTCGAATAAACTAGTAGAATCCAACTGTATACTTTTTTTTAAGTTTGGACTACTTTCACAACAAAGTGGTCAACAGCTCTGTTGATTTTTATCAATATTTCCTCATAAGTCTTAACCTTGTTTATAATTTGCAAAATAAAGTTCATATCTGTGTTTTTACAGTAATTACGTGGTAACTTTATTTTTGGTTCATCATTCTAGCATGTATAGTTTAGAAGATATTAGCTATGATCACTAAATATATGCGTTGACCAAAAAAGTGCATATATTCAGGATAATTCCTTAAGTATTGATTTTGAGAATTAGCTTATTAATTGTTTTATATGTGGAGTTTTGTGGGGAATCCACTGGTACAATTTATTTTACATGTTGTTTCATTAGTTTCTGAGATAAATAAGGTTTTATGGTTTTTATAAGGTATTATACCTTATAATTCCTTAAATATTAACTTTACAGATATGCCATAAAAGTGGTATATGTGTATTTTTCCATGGGGAATCCAATGGTAAAATTTATTTCACATGTTCATTCATTGGTTTTTAAGGTAAACCAATTTTAGTACCAATTTATGGTATTTTTTGTATATTTGAGTAATTATTTTTAGTGTATAATTATTCTAATTAATTTTAATATAATTATATTAAAGGTATAATTATTATTGATCTTTTTTGTGACCTTATTGGATATGTGGTCATATCTCAAAGGCTCACATGAGTGGTTGTTACAAACCCACAGTACAAGCATCACAGCCAAATACCATAAATCAATGGTATATCCAAGATACCACCAAAACATGGATCTGAGCCAAATAAGCACAAAAGAGATCAAAAGAAAGAGCAAAATCACCCCTTTCTAAATATACAAGTCCCATCATTACAGGACAAAGAATAACAAAGTTATTCCTGCTCAAAGCTGTTGCTGAGCATAAACCTTACTTTTCACCTCTCATCTGAAATCCTGAGGAAGAGGCTTAACCCCATCAAATGGGTATTCAAAATGGAGCTCTAAATTAGGGATATCCAATGGTAGTAGCCAAACTGAGCTAGAACCAGAATTACAGAAGTTATGACCCAAATAAGGTCAAATAAGGGTGATTAAAATATTCACCTCTCATCTAACTTCTACAGTTTTAGTGTGAGATACCTAAAGTGGGGGCTTGTTGAAAAGAGCACAATCAGGGCTATCTGATGGTGCCATCAGTTTCCTCGTATCCCATCTAGAACAAAAGTTATGGCGCAAACAAGCTTTATACAGTTTTTAAGCAATATATATATATGTATAAAAGATCTTGTACATGGCATAACTTTGCCATACTTAATGATCACCATATCAAATGAGGTGCAATTTTGTAGAGCAAATCCAGGGCTACACAATGAACCAAATTTGAGTTTCTTTTCTCAAAATCTGACAAAGTTATGGCAGTTTTAAGCTCGAAATCCCACAATTAGACCAATACAGTCTTATTGTGGGATATTATCCCATAAGTATGATTATCAGGTGTCAGATAAACAAAGAAGAATTTTTATACTTCAATACCTCATCATTCATTCAATACTTGGGCCCCATACAGGTTCTGTACAGCATTATATGCCCCATACACGTCAGAAGAGGGCCATGTGGTCCCCAGATGAAGAATTTCACCCTTTATTGGTGAAAACTGCCCAGATGTGGTTTCAAAGCCACATATGAGCCCAATACAGAGAATAAAGGCACTCTGAGAGCCACAAGCCAGTACTCTGAAGTGAAAAACTCTTCACTTCCTCTATCTGGATGGTCTAGAGGGCCATTCCACCCCATTTTAGGATGAAAGGAGGCCTTTTCTCAACCAGAAAAGGTTTCCTCTCCTGCTCTTGAATTCCTACATAGTACAACTGTCAAAAATAGTTATACTCTTGGAAAATAACCAGGTTAATTATAATTTTAGTTCTTTTAGTCTTTATTATTGTCAGGGTGAGTCTATATAGTAGCTATAAAATGTAGTTACAAGCTAGTATTATGACTGTGACACGTCAAAAACAAGTAAAATTAAATCTTCAGGTCCTACTGCAGCATGGTAAGAGTGGTGATGAGTCTGTTGAGGATCTGGGCTGCAATACTCTAATATCTTTGACTGTAAAGAGGTACTACAATAATTATGTTCTAATTATATCTTTAATAATAATTCTAAGGACACTACTGATTGATAACAGTTTTGTCACGTAGGAATATGGGTAAGAAGATAATAATGATGGGTTTTCAAGGAAAAAACCCTTCTTTTTATATCTTTCAAGACTTTCAAGAGTTATTAACTCTTCACACGTCAGAGGAGTGAAAGTTTTCACTCCAATGGTCAATCTGTGGTTCTGGATCATCAATTCTGACGTCAATAGAGGCAGAATTGTAGTTTTGGGACCACAAATGATCATTCTGGATCAATACAGGGTGAAAAAACCTTTCACCTGCCACGTCAGCACTTGGGTGACGTTGTTCTGGTGTCTGTATGATCAATAATGATGATTTTAGAGAGGTTATATCTTCATAAGTATATTATTTTAAGTATGAGAGCAATACTGTTTGATACAAGTTTGATACAGTCATGTATTGCTAGAAAAACCTTCCAATCAAGATATCTCAGTCAGTTCTTGAGATATTGAGAAACCAAGAGCACAGAATTGAAGGGCTTAATGAGCTCTTCAATTTGGTATGCTTCATGTTTACCCTTATTTAAGAGAGCAAAAGTTATAAGGGTTTTAAGTTTTTGGATGTAATTTTGTACATCAGTATGAGGCTTCAAAAAACTTCCATACCAGATATCTTCTCCAATTTGGAAGATATCTGTATTCTTATGATACAGTCTTGTAGGGCTTGATTAGCTCTACAGCTTGGTATATTACACTGTACAGTTGTATGAGTTTATTCCAAAGATACAGGGGTTTGTTTACCTTGTTGTTTTCAGAATATCTGTATTTTTGGTTGTTTAAACCTTTGAACCAAGGTCCTTCAGTCAATTTAAGAGATACAGAGGTTTAAGGTGTCTCAAATTAAAGCTCTTGTTTAGATCTTTAATTTGGTTATAATTTTGTACAGTTTTGTACAAGCCCTCTTTGACCTTCAGGGGGGTCTTGGTTTTAAACTAAAGGTCATATGATATCTCCAGTTGTAGTGGTGTTACAGCAACATGGATGATACCATTTTGTAGCTCTCTATGTGATCTTTAAGAAAAATACCATTTTGGTATAGGCTAGCTTAAATATGCATAAGTTAGATGAGAGGTGAAAATAAGGGTTTTGACTTGTCTATTCCCCTCTAGGTTTCCTTATTCTGTTTGGATAAGGTTGGTGTTTTAATTTAAGAGGATTTTTTCCTCTTATTTATTACCTGTATTGACTATGTTTGTTCAATACTTGTCATACCATTATTTATGGTATGTTCGATGTCATGCTAGTGCTCTGTTTTGAGTCACAGGCTGACATACACTCCCTCAAAAGAAGGCTCATCATTGATGAGACTCTTCAGCCCTTCTGGAGGCTCTGAATCTTCTGAGGTGTATTTGTTCATCTGGGATTTCTTTATCAGTTAACCATTTATCTTTATCTGCTGGTTGATTTTTAAATCTAACCAGATATTGCCTGTTGTCTTTCCCATTAATTCTTATTTTCCTGGCTTTAATGATCTTTTTCACTGCTCCAGGTGAGTCATCTTCCTCTACCAATCTTTCATGGGTGACTGTCTTCTTTCTGTCAGGGAATTTCTCCTCATCTGTCTGGTGATAAGGTTTGACCAGGCTCACAGGGAAAACTGGGTGTTTCCTAGAAAACCCTTTGGTAAGGTTGACTTCTACTGCATTCTTTCCTATTAATTTAATAATGGTGAATGGTCCTATGAATGAGTCTCTCATCTTCTTGGGTCCTCTTAGATTGTTGAACTTAAGAGTTGAGATTAGAACTAGGTCTCCTTCCTTGAAATCAGGCTCTTGGTGACTTTTATCATATCTCTGTTTGTTGTATAATTTAGCTTCAGCCACACATTGTTCTGCTTTTTCACAGGCAGTTTTCCACATTGTGTGGAAGTCTTTAGCTGTGGGGTGTACTGAGAGGAGGTTCTTCTTCAAGTAGTCTACTGGAAGTAGTGGGTTCCATCCTTTCTCTAATATGGCAGGGGTTTTCCTGTCACTGAGTGTATACTTGTGTTTTATGCCAATTTTACAGCTGGTAGGAGGGTTACCCAGTCATGGGTATATCCCTCATTGTCTTTTTATTCCATGCCATATGCACAAAATCTTCTAATGATGTCTTCTAATGTTTGAATCATTCTTTCTGCTAGACCATCTGTTTGTGGATGGTAAGCTGTGGAGAAAATTTGTTTGGTTCCCAGCATCTCATATAGATGAGTCCAAAACTCTGATGTGAATTTAGGGTCTCTGTCACTAATTATAACTCATGGAACTCCACAGTTTGCTATCACATTGTTCCAGAACAATATTGCTGTGTCCATTGCTGTGTCCTCTTTGTGACAGGGGAGACATCTGACACTCTTGCTGTACCTGTCTACTACTACTAGGCATGCATTAAAGCTGTCTTTCCCTCCAGGGACCAGGCCTGTCACCCAATCCATGTTTATTATTTCCCAGGGGTGTTTGGGCTCCTCTATACTCTGGAGTAATCCATATCTTTTGCCATGAACTTTGTTGGCTTTTTGGCATCTGGTACAAGTGTTGATATATTCACTCAATTCTTGTTCCCACTTTGGCCACCAAGCTGTGCTAAAGACTCTTTCTTTAGTTCTTTCTTCACTCATATGTCCCATGTATTGGCAATCATGGAATTCCTGTAGTATCAGGGAAATATGTTCTCTATTTATTATTACCAGGGCACTTGTGTGTTTTTCCCTATGGTATAGTAGATCATCTATCAGAAAAAATCTATTCTCTTTGAAGTTTTTGAGCCATGGCTCTTCCAATTGGCTCTCTAGTTCAGGACTCCTCTACTTTTGTTTTAATAGTTGTATCAATATACTACACTGTTTGTGTTTATTGTATGATGATTGTACTATACTAAAGAACTCTGTATTCAGATTAGAGGAGCTGATTCCCAATATGGGTATCTCTTTGCTCTCCCCATATCTCTGTGCTGGGTTTGATGGGTCATTCCCTAACTCCCAGTTTGATAGTTTGAAGTTCTTTCTTATATCTATCTCCATGCATTGTATGGGTATTTTGGCCCCATTTTCTAGGTCATATGCTGGATTCTCTTGGTCATTCTTTAGTAGCCACCTGCTGAGACCATCTGCATTAGTATGACTTTTCCCTTCTTTATAGATAATAGTCATATTCCCTCTGTATTCTTGTATGGCTATTTTCCACCTGAGCATCTGTCTGTTTTTTGTCTTCGTGTTCAACAGTGATTTGAGGACTGTGCAATCAGTAAAAACTTCAAATACTGATCCTTCTAAGTAGTAATGGAGTTTTTCTAATGCCCATACCAAACAGAGACATTCTGTCTGAGTAGCTCTATATCTGGCTTCTGAGTCTTTCAGTTGTCTTGATATATAGCAAATTACTCCTTCTTTGGGTATTCCATCCACTAGTTGCCTCTGGTGTAGTGCTGCTCCTAGTCCTTGGCTACATGCTGCATCTATATATAGTTTGAATGGTAGTTCAAAATCAGGCATCATTAGGACAGGGGCATTGGTCAGTTCATATTTGATCTTCTCAAATGCATCTCTTCTTTCTTTGGTAATTTCAAAGACTACATCTTTTGAGCACAGTTTGTATAGGCTACTTGTGATGTGTGCAAAGTTTTTTATGTGGCTCCTGTAGTAACTAGCAAAGCCCAAGAAAGATTGCATTTCTTTAATGTTCTTTGGTACTGGTTTCTTCAGTACTGCAGCAACTTTATTTTGATCTATGGCTAGACTTAAACCTGAAACCTTGTGTCCTAGGGCTAGCAGTTCTTGCTGTCCAAAGTTACATTTTTTGAGAGATATTTTCATGTTGATTGGTGTACATTTTCCCAATATTTTATCAATTTTCCTCACATGGTATTCCCATGTTTCTGAGTATATTATGATATCATCAATGTACACTACCATCCACCCTTCCATTATTTCATCTTGAAATATGGTATCCATTATCCTCTGAAAATGGGCTGGTGCATTCTCAATGCCAAATGGCATTCTAGTATATTCATATATGCCCATATGGCATATAATTCTTAGCAATTTGATGGAATCTGGTTTCACCCCATTCTGGTGGAAGCCTTTCATGCGATCCATTTTTGTAATAAGCTTGGCTTTTGCTAGCTTATCTAGTGCATGTGGTATCCTTGGGATGGGGTACCTATCTGCTTTGGTGTAATTATTCAAAGCCCTGAAGTCCCCACATAGTCTGGATTTACCATCATTCCAAGTTATAAGGACTGGTGTAGTGACTTCTACTATATCATTGTGTCCTATTTTCCTTATTACCGCCATTTCTAGGAGTTCATTGATATGTTTCTCAATTTCTTTCCTAGTTTCCATGCTGGCTGGGTATGGTGGTCTCCTAAGCATAGGTGGATATTGTCTTTCTGCATCCAGATATAATTTTAAATCTGTCCTTTGATTTTTCCTAGTGGTTCATTTCCTATTGCAAAAGCTCCTCTATGCTTCCTCAATACTTTCAGTAAGCTGAGTTTCATTTTACTGGTGAGTTGAGTGCCATATTGGGCTTCTTTGAATTCTTCCACTAGTTCTTTCAGGGTGTTATCATTTGTTATATGACTTATGTCAAAGGAAATTTTTTTGTCTTTGTTTGTACCTATGGTAAGATATCTATTTTTACTATTGCAAATGTCCATACCATACATTCTTTGGTACTCTGTACCTAGTAAGAATCCTTGTACATGTGCATTCTCTAGAACTACAAATTCAGGTTCTAGTCTGATATTTCCTTTTTGAGGTGGGATAATTATCTCTTTGATTATTGTCCCCAGTGAGTGCATTTTTCCTGATGCACTTTTAAAGTTTCTAGCTTTTGTTGGGATCATATCCTCTTCCCATTTGGGGAAGTGTTGTTTTAAGTATTCTTTTGCCACTATGGAGAAACTTGCTCCTGTTTCAATGATCATTGGATGTTTACAGTTCTCAATGTAAACTGTCAATTTTGTAGGTGTTCCATGAATGAATCCCATCCCTCTATTTGGGGTTACCAGGAATGTTTGTGCATTCTGTGTGTGCTTACAGAGCTCTTTGTCTGTTGTTATTTGTGGTATTCCTGAATCTAATTCAATGTCTTGTATGTCAAGTGAACTTTCTTCATTGAATTCCACTATTTATTCTTCTATGGTATCAGGTTCACTTTGTGATTCTGCTCTCATACCATTTCCCATACTGTCAGAATCAGATTTGTCACCTGTTTGTTCTTCTTCTTATTCTTCATCAATTGCATATATTTTCTTTTTTGGTTTTGTGCAATTGTTGGCATAGTGGTCTGGTGATCCACAGTTGTGGCACAAATATTTCTTTTTTGGGGTTTCTTTCCCTTTCTCTTTGTTTGTTTCTTTAACTTCAGACTTATTGTCTTTGAAGTTTGGTTTATAAAATGTGTACCTTCCTATGGAGGTTTTTTTTCTCACATCTTGTATGACATTTTCTATGTCATCAATGCTGCTGATGTTGTTGCATCTGAATTTGACTGCATGTTCTAGATCTCCTGGCAGTTTTTTTAAGAGTTTATGGTTTCTCATTTCTATTGTCATATTGGGATCAATAGCTTTTAGCCTTTTTGTTTGTTTGAGACACCATTCATATGGGTCTTTTTCTGTGGAGTATCTATCACTTTCAAAGGACATGGTCTTTTTCCAGATCCAACTACCATTGCTATACTTTTGTATGATCTGGTTCCTCCACCATGGCCAGCTTTTCCTGCCATGTATTTCTTTCATCTCAGTATACCATATATTTGCATAGCCTCTGAATACTGTGTTAAGTCTTGTTGTGATCCAGTAGTCTGGTATCTTTGGGACATCAACAAAGAGTCCATAAATATAGTAAATGATTTCCATATGTTCATATTCCCCAATTTCTGAGAGCTTTGGCCAGTTTGCTACTTCTGGTAACTGTTTCAGTGCCTGTTTCTCTGAATGGTTGAGATTTTCCCCATCTTGGTACATTGACTCTGATCTTGACTTTGGATTCTGATATTTAGGTTCCTGGTCATAGTCTTTATCCTCTTCTTTCAATTTTGTAGAGGTAGTGGGTTGACCTTGTGTTGGAGGGTATTTATTGTCTTCTCTGTCATAGAGGTAATCAATTTCTTTATCGAAGCTATCCTGTTGCTGCTGGATACTCCTCAGATCTCTCCTCACAGTTTGTTGTTCTTCCAGAATTGAATTCAACTGTCTGTTAGTTTTTTCAAATTCTGTCCAAATTTTGGCCAGATTTGTATTCAAGTCTTTTATGACTGTTGCTTGGAAAGCATTTTCTTCTTTCAATCTTTCCACTTCTGTCCTCATTTTTCCTGAGGTTTCATGTGTCCAATCCATGAATTGGGCCAATTTGGTCCATGTGAATTTGTTTTCAATCTCATGAGTGTGGATTGTAGTCTCAGTTATTAATTCTGGATCAATTGAGTCAGAACTACCAAAACTATTTGTAGGTACAACTATTTCTTGCTTTCGTGTACTTCTTGGACTGAGTCCATCAGCTTTTTCATCAATGGGTCTGCTTCCTTCTTCCTCTGGTTGAAAGAAGTTTTGTTTCTCCCTTGGGCTCCTTTTCTCCTGTTGGAAACTACCTGGAATGGTTGGGGAGCCTTGGATGAAGTTTCCTTTGGCTTGTAAGGCCTGGAACTGCTGGATTGTTGTGGGGAAGATGGGACTTCTCCTTCCATTTCTGGGGGTACCTGAATCTGACTGGGCTCTTCCTTGTGCCAAGATCTCTCTATGGCTTGTATGGCTGCCTGGTTCTCTTTGATTCTGATTGCTCTTTCTTCTAAGAGTTTGAAATTCTTGTTGGGATTCCAACCTTGCATTTCTGTCATAAGTTCCACCCAAGCCATTTGCTTGAGACAGATCTTCTGAGTTGTTATCCCCACTTCTGCCCATGATGCTGCCATAGTGAACATTTTGTTGTCCATGCTCCATGTGAAGAGGTCTTTCAGGAGTTTGTGTATTTGGAGGACCTGTTCTGCATCTGTCCAATCTCCTGGTTGGACTTCTGGGTTGAATTTGATTTGGAATAAGCCCTTGGGTAGGAGTTCCCTGATGGTAAGTCCTTTGCTGGTCATTTGCTCCAGTTCTTCTTCCTCTGTGTCTTCTTGGCCAGTGTTCTGGTTGATTTCTTGGGAATCCAAGATCTCTAAGAAGTGGAGGTGTCATGTTAACAATGTTAAAAAATGACAGACAATAAAACATGTTGTATGTTTCAAGGTTTATTTACCTTTATCAGGCCCTTGTACAAATTTATGATCTATACTCTTTGGAAATTTGCCTTTAGAGTTTACAACTGGGTTGATAACAGTGATTTTCTGTTTTTCAATTTGTTTTGGTGATCCAACTGGTTTTGTTGGAGCTTTTCTGGGTTTTTTGGCCCTTGGCACGGCTATTGGTGTCCACTCTTTTGAGTTGATTGTCACTTCACTGTGTCTTTTCTGCTTGCCCTTGGTGTTTGGCAGCACCTCTCTGTCTTCTGAGGCTGTCACAGATGGATTTCCTTGTGACTGGGTTTCTAATGGAATATATTCTTTTTCCACTATTCAGAAAAGATATTTCAAATTGTATATCAGTATTTTATGATAAACAAAAGGATTTTATTCAATTCTACTGTTATTTTTCGAAATTTTTAAGTATTTTTATTATAATATGTTGTTTTTTTATTTTTTATATGTTTTTATTGAAAAAAAACAGTTTTTGAGTTTTTCACTTATGTTTTATAAGTGAAAACTGTAATATCCAAGTGTTTTGTGAATGATTCACTTGGATATTATTGTGTTTTTCTATAAACACGTCAAATTTATTAAATTATAATCAATTTGATTTGTTATTATAAATATTATAAATAATATTTATTTTAACACTTGATTTTTGATTAAAAATATCAATCAATTACAAGTTTTCACATCAATTTGAGTGATGTCTTGTTTTGAAGGAAATATTTAATTAAAAGATTCCTTATAAATAATAAAAAATTATTTTATTATTTGATATTTATTAATTATTCATTAATAAATGTTTCTTTATTAATTTTCACGCACTTTGGTGAAAAATAATAGTAGAAATAAGTAATATACTGTTTGTATATTATTATTTATATTGAAATTTAAATAATACTGTTGTATTATTATCAATTTCGTGAAAATTATTGCAATATAATGAAATAAAGAGGATTTGTACTCTTACTCTCAACAAAAATATTTGTGATATATATTTTTGGAGAAAACAAATTTGTGTATATAATATATGATGCTATATTATATCAAAAAAAATGATAATAATATAAAATAAGACAAATTAGAACTTTTACTCACTGTTAGTAGAATATCTTTTAAATAACTGGATTTTTACGCCTAATTCAGTTCAAAACATGTCCAATAAGGTACAAAAACCACGGCCAGGACCCCAAAATGTCAGGGTGAGTCTATATAGTAGCTATAAAATGTAGCTACAAGCTAGTATTATGACTGTGACACGTCAAAAACAAGTAAAATTAAATCTTCAGGTCCTACTGCAACGTGGTAACAGTGGTGATGAGTCTATTGAGGACCTGGGTTGCAATACTCTAATATCTTTGACTGTAAAGAGGTACTACAATAATTATGTTCTAATTATATCTTTAATAATAACTATAAGGACACTACTGATTGATAAAAGTTTTGTCACGTAAGAATATGGGTAATAAGATAATAATGATGGGTTTTCAAGGAAAAAACCCTTCTTTTTATATCTTTGAAGACTGTCAAGAGTTATTAACTCTTCACGCGTCAGAGGAGTGAAAGTGTTCACTCCAATGGTCGATCTGTGGTTCTGGATCATCAAGTCTGACATCAATAGAGGCAGAATTGTGGTTTTGGGACCACAAATGATCATTCTGGATCAATACAGGGTGAAAAGACTTTTCACCTGCCACGTCAGAACTTGGATGACGTTGTTCTGGTGTCTGTATGATCAATAATGGGGATTTTAGAGAGTTTATATCTTCATAAGTATATTATTGTAAGTATGAGGGCAATACCGTTTGATACAAGTTTGATACAGTCATGTATTGCTAGAAAAACCTTTCAATCAAGATATCTCAGTCAGTTCTTAATATATCAAGAAGCCAAGAGCACTGAATTGAAGTGCTTAATGAGCAATTCAATTTGGTATTGTGAGCCTTAGAGGTAATTTCATATACCCAAAAGACCACAAGTATAAAAAATAACATATTAATATAAATAAAATAAATTTATTTATATTATTAAAATAAAAAAAATCAAAATATAAATATAAAATTATATTAAAAATAAAAAATTAATTACAATTTAAAAATAAAAATACATCAAATTTTGTAAGTATAAAATTACATTTATACTTGAAAAAATTAAGTAAAAATGAAATTTTCACAAAATTGTGAAAAAATAAATAAATTTGGAAAAAAAATTAAACAAAAATTATTATAACTTTTTATCCAATAAATAAAAACATAAAACTTATTTCACCATGGGATTCCTCATAAAAATCAGGTGGGGTCACCTCTGAGTGAAATTCTTGTAACTCAACTCTGAATAAGCTTAAATTAAGTTTTTAGTATTTTCAATACAAAAGTTGAAAATCCACAAAACCTTGAGCTAATTCACACCACATGTGGTGTTAACCATTAATTTTTGTGTTAAAATTGAGGTGTTGTGTTTAGTTTAGAAGTTATGAGGAATTGAAGTATTTTCAATTGAATTCAATTGAAATGTCAAAATGTGCGCGTGTATTACATAAGTGAACTTTGATTTACATATGAGGTGTCAATTATTACTGTATTGTACTGTACAATTGAATTGAATTACATATGTAAATTATAAGTATAATACATGATGAGGAATTAAAGGAAAAATAAATTGGAAAGATTAAATTTGGGGGGGAAAAGGAACTCCAGCTCTAAGGGGGAGCTAGACTCCCAAAATCCTTGCTGACAGGCGTGGGATGTCAAAATTCACGCAAAAGTTCATCACTTTTGGCCTGGAATTGAGTTACAGGGTCTGTGGACTCAATTGATGATGAGGTTTTGATACCAACTGGGGTAGTTTTAGCTGTTGCCAAGAGGGTAAAACTACCCTTAAGATAAAACAATCATGGTAAAAACAGTTATAACTGGCTTCTACGCCTCTGACACACATTCT
Source organism: Austropuccinia psidii (assembly GCA_023105745.1). Lineage (NCBI taxonomy): Eukaryota > Fungi > Basidiomycota > Pucciniomycetes > Pucciniales > Sphaerophragmiaceae > Austropuccinia > Austropuccinia psidii. The sequence continues at coordinate 57,469,707 of JALGQZ010000004.1, forward strand.
GACGTGTTTTGAAGGCTCTAGGCCTGGTATTGCTATAGTAATGGCTGGTTTAAGGGTCTAAAATGGCTAAAGATGGCTAAAAATGGCTTAAACCAGCCCTTTTTGGTCTAAACCAGGGTTCAATGATGCCATAATTGACTTTTTTGTTGTCAGACTGTTTTTCACGACTGACAAGAGTAAATTTTACTTTTGGAGTAAGAGAATTGATGGCTATAAAAGAATGTCTTCTTTGCCCCACTTTTCTCTTCATGTTAGAATCTTTTCCTTTTATAATTAGTTTATCCATTGTTAAACCAATCAATAAAAGATTCCAACCGCCTTTCTTATATCATTTTAAACCTTTTAACCACGTGAAAAAATCATTAGAATTATTGTTTGTAACTTTTATAATCATTTTTACCCCTGAACCACCCCAAAAGTGAATTAAAGCATCTTTCATCACTGTTAACTTTGTCACTTTGTTTCCAAATTCACTCTGGTCACTTTTGGGCGTGTTTTCTCTTTAATATTCTTCTTAAAAGACTTTGTCTTTTAATCAATTGCTTGCAGTTCTTTTCTCAATTAATTCCAATTGAAATTGCTCTTGAAGAAATTTCTTTTGTAGCCTTAAAATATCTCTTGTAGAGTATTTTTGGGATAAATTTTTATTGTTGGTAAAACAATAAATTTTTATAATATTATTGTTTTATACTAATAAAGTTATAAACAATAAAATTGGCGTGTTTTCTCTTAAAAATAATATTTCATACTATTTTTAACTGATTTTTACCTTATACAAATTTTGAGGACAGGAAAAGTACTTGATTTTTAATCAAAGTTTCATATCCACACCTTACATTTAGGGGCCCAGCCGTGAGATTTTACCTGTGACATATTTTTTTACCCTTTTTAAATCCTTTTTCTTATATTGAAAAATTTAAAAACATATAAAAAATACTTATAATTCAAAAAATCCATAAAAAATAATTTTTTCGTATTTTAAGTGAGGCTTATATTTTATTTCTTTTTTTGAAATAACTTTTTCTTTACTTAATTAATTGTCTTTTTCATTAATTTTAGTGTCTGACAACGTGGTAAGACAAGAAAACATTGAAACAGCCTCAACAGTAACCAGCATTATCCCTGCCAGTACTGTTAATTCTGATCATAATAGTACTGTTATTGTGACTCAAAATAACCAACCAGAACCAATATCTTCTGAATTGATTAACTTGGACATAAGTAATACCCTTCATAAAGCTAAAAATTTGGCCAATAGTAAGTTTTTGACTTAAAAATACTATTTTAAGCCTTTTTAACCATAATTATGCCTTCAACCAGGTCAGGAGTCAGCTAAAACCCCTCAAGCAGCTCCCAAAAAGGTAATAGACGTGATTATGGCAGAGGCCAATCAGGTACAGAAGGAAAAGGGTCAGTTGATGACTTCCAAACAGCTAAATTGGGTCATTCTGAAGCTGATAATACCATTCTACCTTCAAAAAGAGCTGACACCGCCACAACAAGCCTCTGTGGACATATACAAAGCCAGCCACAGTGCATACAACAATGCACTTCAATTCAAGGAGTACCAGATCCTTGCAGACCTGTGGAAGAATTGCATGAATTCTTACCTGACAGTAAGAAAATTCTTGGGCCATCCCCACACTTGCAAATTGCTCAATGGATGGCATCCATTGATGGAGAAGAAACACATGATGCTTTTGACACTGGAATGGAGCAAAAACAACCCTCCACCACCCAAACCAGTTCCAAAGACAGCCCCAGTGGCCAGCACCAGCAATTCCAACGTGAAAAAGCAGCCACAAACCCTAAACAAGGGCAAAGGGAAGGCACCAGCCCCAAAACCTTACAGCCAGGGCTACAGAATCCCAAACATTCAGCAGGATGCCATGGAAAATGTATTTCAGATGGCCAGAACCATGATGGAATTCCAGAAGAAGTAGGAAGCCAGATTGAGGTTCCAGAAATGATTTCTGACATATTTGATTCCATCCCAGAGTTGTATAATGCTATAAATGACGTGAAAAAACATCTTTCTGATAAAAATGAAACCATTTGTAACAATATTAAAACAAACAACCTGAGTCTGTGCCAAATTAATGAAACACTTATGTGTTTTGAAAAAGTTTTAAGGAAAATTAAAAATTCCAATAATGATAATTCTTCTAACAATAAAATAAATGAACAATCTGCCATTATTAAGGAATTGACAGATAAATATTCTAAATTCAATATTGATGACATAATTGAAACAAGAATTAAACAAGCCATAAATATTATCAAAACAGATAACAAGAAAGTCCTTGATGACATTTCAAATTCATTTACTGAAGTAAAGACATATACCATTGCCTTGAAAAAGTGTTTTGATGCTTCACAAGAAGAAGTATCAAAATTATCAATGAAATTGAATCAAGTAACTGCTGATAATACAAGACAGACAGAGTTATGGCAAGAACTTACACATAAGGAAGACATGTATAAAATTGAAGTAATAAATTTAATACAAAGCTTCCAACATGAATACAGAAATTCCCAAAGGTGTAGCAACAGTAAAATGAATGACATTGAACAAATACTGAACACCTTACCAAGAATGTCTACACCTCTAAATCAAAATGAGGGCACAAGAATTCCAAATCCACAAGTATTGGATCCTGATAATTCACAATTAAAACATGAATTATCCACTTCTTTTCATAACTTGGAACCATCAATGGGCCAAGCACTCTTGAAAGAAGTTCCAAAACTCAAAGAATGGCCTCACTTCAGTGGTGAAGGAGAGTATGACCATATGGAATCCATTAGAGGTGTTGACATCATCAAAGAAGATTTTGAATTACCAGAAAGATTGGTAACAGCCAGGTTTAACACCTTGTTTACCAAATCAGCTCACAGATGGTACATCAAAATAAGACAAGCACATGGAAACCAGAGTTGGACTTGGTGGAAAAGCCAAATCATCAACAAATGGGCAAATGATGCTTGGAGGTTTAAAGTTGAAACAGCCTTTGAATCTGCCAAACTTAATGCTGATAAAGACAAAGCCTTACCATGGTTTTGCCAACAAAAGGACAGATTAACAGCATTATATCCTGACATGTCAGAATTTATGATCCATAGAAAAATTCTGAGACAATGTGGAGGTGACTTAGAGCATGCTGTCAAAAGCAGGACTACTGCACAATCTTCAGCAGAGGATATTATCAATATACTAGAAGAAGTAACCACCAGAACCAAAATTGGTTCTAGTAGGGTGAATCTCAAAACAAGGTTTAATACACCTTGGAAAGATTCTGTGGACAAAAACCCCAAAGAAAATCCTAGTAATATTAAGTATAAATCTGCAGATACAGTCAGAAAGTGCCATATTTGCCAAAGCACCACCCATTTAGCCAATACATGTCCAAAAAGGGGGGAATCAATGAAATTGACATTGAAAAGGAACCAGATGTTGAAAAAGAAGACATAATTGAAGACAATTCAGATGATAAGTCATCCATATTTTCTGAATCTTCAAAAGATATAGAAAATATCAATGCCACTTTTGACATCATGGAATCTTATACCCACTTACCACAATTGAGCAATGGTCAAGTTGATTTATCAAAAGTTCAAGATGCACAACTTATGAAGACAAAACCAAACAGAGGAAAAGGTTATACAGCTGGTAATTCCTGTATAACAGAAGTGGTGATTGACAACAAGCCCACCAAACTTTTGCTTGACCCAGGAGCCTTTTGCTCCTGTGTTGGAAAATCTTTTCTTAAGACTTGTGTACCAAATTTTGAAGACCAATTGTTACCAATTGATGGTATAAAACTCAACAGTGCAAGTAACCCAATGAAAGCATTATAAATCTTTGAGACCAATGTCATATTCCCACACATAAATGGGAATTTAAGGATCACAGTTGAATTTGTTGTTATGGAAAATTGCTCTAGTACCCATTTTATATTGGGAAATGACTATTTAATCATGTATGGAATAGATTTACATAATAACAAAGACAGATTCTTTACAATTGGGGACAATAAGTGCCAGAAATTTGCCTTTTTACCATTTAAAAGACAAATTACAGTAAACAAAGTATCACCAGTCAACTTAGAGTTAGAGAAATTCAAATCTGAACAGTTAAATGAGGCTGAAATAAGCCTTCATCTGACTAATAAACAAGAAAATGAACTCTCTTCCCTTTTGTATGACCACAGAGGAGCATTTGCTACAGACAAAGAACCCCTGGGAGCAATTATTGGTCATGAAGTTGACATCATTCTTAACATTGAGAGACCTTATCCACCACTCTTAAGAAGACCTGCTTATCCAGCAAGTCCAAAATCAAGAGAAGCTCTAGAAATTCATATCAAAGAACTTCTGGACCTTTGTCAGGATGATACAATGATAAAGGTATAACTAGCCTAATTACAACTTTAACTGTGTATGTGACACGGCAGAAAATGCTTAAAAATATTTATAAAGGTTTTATAATAAGATAAAAGGGTTCTACTATTGAGAAATAGTGGTGGTGAGCACTATTGAGAACCCTGGGTGCAGGCTTTATCTGTTGGATTACAATAATAAAGTCTACAATAATTAAAGATTATAATTATACCTGATTATTTAACCAAGAGTAAAACTGTTTTTGACAGTTTACTACGTAGGTTATTCAAGAGCAGGATGAGGAAAGGATTTTGGCTGTGAAAAGCCCTCCTTTTATCCTGAAATTGGGGTGAAAAGGCTGCTAGACCTTTCCACGTAGAGGAAGTGAAGATTTTTCACTCTCTATGACAGGCTTGTGGTTTGCAAACAGCCTGTATACCCTGTATTGGGCTCAGATGTGGTTTTGAAACCACCTCTGGGCAGTTTTCACCAATACAGGGTGAAAATTTTCATCTGGGGACCTCACAGCCTGATTCTGACGTGTATGACGCGTAGAATGCTGTACAGAAACTGTATGGGACCCCAGTATTGACTGACATATGAGGTATTGAAGTAAAAACATGCTTCTTCGTCTATTTGACACCTCATATTCATGGTTATGGGATATTATCCCATGGTGAGGCTGTATCTGACAGCAGGTGGGATTTTGACCTTAAAATGGTCATAACTCTGTCAGTTTTTGAGATATCAAGCTCAGAGTTGGTTCATTGAATAGCTCTGTATGAGTTCTACACAATGGTACCCAACTTGACATGGTTATCATTAAATATGACAAAGTTATCCCATGTACAAGTATTTTTGTACATTGGCGTGGTCTGGTCAAAAGCTGTATTAAGCTTGTTTGGCCAATAACTTCTGTTGTAGTTGAGTTATGAGGAAATGGATGGAACCATCAGATAGCCCTGATTGTGCTCTTTCCAAAAAGACCCCACTTCAGGTATCTCACACTAAAACTGTAAAAGTTAGATGAGAGGTGAATGTTTTGTTCACCCTTATTTGGTCTGAATTTGACCATAACTCAAGTAATACTGGTGCTAGCTCAGTTTGGCTGGTACCATAGGATAGCCCTGGCTTAGAGATTTATTTTGAGTACCCATTTGATGGGGTTAAGCCTCTCCTTCCAGATTTTAGATGAGAGGTGAAAATTAAGGTTTATGCTCAGCAATAACTTTGAGCAGGAATAACTTTGTTATTTCTTGTCCTATGGTGATGGGACTTATATTTTCAGGAAAAGGTGAGTTTCCTCTTTCTTTTGATACCTTTTGAGCTAATTTGGCTCAGCTCCATGTTTTGGTGGTATTTTGGCTATACCATTGGTTTATGGTATTTTGGCTGTCATGCTTGTGCTCTGGTTTTGAGTCACAGGCTGACATACCCTCCCTCTGAAAAAGGCTCATCATTGATGAGATTGTTCAGTCCTCCTAGAGGCTCTGAATCTCCTTAAATGGAGGTTCCCATCTGGTATGGCATCCTCTGCCAACCACTTGTCTTTGTCAGCTGTCTGGTTCTTGAATCTGACTAGATATTGTCTCTGATCCTTCCCATTAAGTCTGATTTTTCTGGCCCTGATGATTTTACTCACAGGTCCAGGAGAGTCTTCTACTTCCACTATTTCTGGTGGAGTGGTGTTCTTCTTCCTGGAGGGGAATTTATTCTCCTCTGTTTGGAAGTAGGGTTTGACCAGGCTCACTGGAAAGACTGGGTGTTTCCTAGAAAACTCCTCAGTGAGCTTGACCTCTACTGCATTCTTCCCTATCAACTTAATGATAGTGAAGGGCCCTACAAATGAGTCTCTCATTTTCTTGGGTCCTTTGAGATTGTTAAATTTCAGTGTAGACACTAACACCTGGTCCCCTTCCTTGAAGTCAGGTTCCATATGTGATTTGTCCCACCTCTGCTTATTATACTCTTTGGCCTCAGCTATGCATTTGGCAGCAGTATCACAGGCTTTCTTCCACATATCATGGAAGTCTTTGGCTGTGGGGTGGATGGTCAGAAGATCTTTCTTCAAGTGATCCACAGGTAACAGGGGATTCCACCCTTTCTCTACCAGTGCAGGTGTTTTTCCTGTGGTAGAGTGCTGGCTTGTATTATAAGCCAGTTGGACTGCTGGTAAGAGGGTGACCCAATCATGGGTATATCCCTCATGGTCCTTGTATTCCATGCAATAGGCACAGAACCTCCTGAGGATGTCCTCCATTGTTTGGATCATCCTCTCAGCTAGGCCATCTGTTTGTGGATGGTAAGCTGTGGAAAAAGCAAGCTTGGTGCCAAGCATGTCATATAAATTGGTCCAAAATTCAGATGTGAATTTTGGGTCCCTGTCACTGATTATGATCTTAGGGACTCCACAGGTGGATATGATGTTATTCCAAAATAACAGAGCAGTGTCCATGGCTGTGTCCTCTTTATGGCATGGTAGACATCTCATGCTCTTGCTGAACCTATCAACTATGATTAAGCAGGCATTGTAGTTTTCTTTGCCTCCTGGGACAAGTCCTGTGACCCAGTCCATGTTGATGGTTTCCCATGGGTGCTTGGGTTCTTATATGTGTTGAAGCAACCCATATTTCTTCCCATGCTTTCTATTTGCCTTTTGGCATCTTTCACAAGTGTTGATGTATTCACTCAACTCTTTCTCCCACTTGGGCCACCAAGCTGTGCTTGCTACCCTCTCTTTAGTCCTGTCCTCACTCATGTGTCCCATGTAGGGGCAGTCATGGCATTCCTGCAGGATTAAAGAGATGTGGTCTCTGTCTATCACTGTGAGTGCACTGGTGTGCTTTTCTCTGTGATAAATCAGGCCATCTATAAGGAAGAATTTATTGTCCTTATAGGCCCTCAACCAGGGTTCCTCCAGCTGGGTTTCCAGTTCTGGGCTCCTGTATTTTTGTTGAAGGAGTTGCAGTAGTATGCTACACTGTTTGTGTTTAGCATAAGAGTTCAGTACTGCATTGAAAAATTCATTGTGCAATTCTGAGGAACTTATTCCCAGTATGGGGGTTTCTGTCCCTTCTGAATCAGTGTTTCCACTGTCAAGGGTACCACTACCTGGTGCCCATTCAGAGAATCTGAATTTTTTCTTCCTATTTATTTCCATAAAATGGATAGGAATTTTTGCAGCAACTTCAGGGTCATAAGCTGGATTGCTTTTGACATTGTCCAGTGGCCATCTACTAAGGCCATCTGCATTGGTATGGCTTTTACCTTCCTTGTATATGATGGTCATGTTCCCTCTATACTCCTGGATGGCTATTTGCCATCTCAGCATGTGTCTATTAGTAGTCTTCATGTTTAGTAAAGACTTCAAGGCTGTGCAGTCTGTGTAGACTTCAAAGACTGCACCCTCCAAATAATAATGGAGTTTTTCTAGAGCCCAGACTAGACATAGACATTCTGTCTGGGTGGCCCCATACCTGGCTTCTGAATCTTTCAGCTGCCTGGAGATGTAACATATTACACCTTCTCTTGGTTCACCATCCACAATTTGTCTTTGGTGAAGGGCTGCTCCCAAGCCTTGGCTGCATGCTGCATCTATATATAACTTGAATGGTAGTTCAAAGTCAGGCAAGATGAGCACAGGTGCATTTGTGAGTTCATATTTGATCCTCTCATATGCATCCCTCCTTTCCTTGGTTATTTCAAAAACTACATCTTTTGAGCATAACTTGTATAAACTACTAGTTATGTGAGCAAAGTTTTTGATGTGGTTTCTATAGTAGCTAGCAAATCCAAGGAAAGATTGCATCTCTTTGATGTTCTTTGGTACTGGCTTTTGAAGTACTGCTGCTACTTTGTTCTGGTCAATTGCCAGACTAAGGCCTGAGACTTTGTGTCCTAGAGCTAGTAGCTCTTGTTGGCCAAAATTACACTTCTTAAGTGAAATTTTCAGATTGATGGGTGTATATTTACTTAGCACTCTGTCTATGTATTGTACATGGTCTTCCCATGTCTCTGAGTATATAATGATATCATCAATATACACTACCATCCAGCCTTCCATTATTTCTTCTTGAAATATGGTGTCCATCATCCTTTGGAAGTGGGCTGGTGCATTCTTGATGCCAAATGGCATCCTGGTGTACTCATATATGCCCATATGGCATATTATTCTGAGTAATTTCATGGAGTTTGGTTTAACTCCATTTTGGTGGAAGCCCTTCATACAATCCATCTTGGTTATGTATTTGGCTTTGGCCAATTTATCCAAGGCATGAGGTATCCTTGGTATAGGATACCTGTCTGCTTTTGTGTAGTTGTTCAGGGCTCTGAAGTCTCCACACAATCTAGACTTGCCATCATGCCAGGTGATTAGGACAGGAGTGGTGATTTCCACTATTTCATTATGTCCAATCTTCCTAATGACATCCATGTCCAGGAGTTCATTGATATGTTTCTCAATCTCTTTCCTGGTCTCCAGACTTGCTGGGTAAGGAGGTCTCCTCAACATGGGTGGATAAGGCCTTTCTATATCATGGCCTTTGATCTTGCCTAATGGTTCTTCACCAATGGCAAATGCTGGTCTATTCTTCCTCAGCATCTTCAGTAAACTTAGCTTTTGTTTACTGGTGAGGGTAGTGCTAAACTGTCCCTCTCTGAATTCTTTCAGAAGTTCTTCCAGTGGGTCCTGAGAAGATATCTGGTATATATCAAGAGAGAATTTCTTTTCCTTGTTAGTACCAATGGTAATATGCCTATTTTTACTGTTGTAAATATCTATGCCATACATCCTCTGGTAATCTGTTCCCAGTAAAAGCCCTTGGATGTGGGCATCTTCAAGCACTACAAACTCTGGGTTGAGTCTGATATTACCTTTTCTGTGGGGTATAATTATCTCTTTAATAATTGTCCCAATAGAGGTCATCTTTCCAGATGCACTCTTAAAGTTCTTTGCCCTGGTGGGCAGGAGTTCTTTTTCCCAGTTTGGGAAGTGGTTATCCAGATAATTTCTGGCCACTATGGAGAAGTGTGCTCCACTGTCAATGATCAGTGGGTGCTGAGCATTGTCAATACATACAGTCATTTTTGTGGCTGTTCCATGTATATATGCCATTCCTTTGGTTGGTGTAACCAGGAATGTTTGTGCATCTTGTGTATGTTTGCACAAGTTCTTGTTGGCAGTGTCTTGTGGCATGCCTGCTTCCAACTGTATATCCTGGATTTCTAGTGGGGTTTCCTCTTGGTATTCCACTAGAAATTCCTCTCTTGGGTCTTGATCCTCATCAGATGGTTCTCTAATGGCATCACCCATAGAGTCTGATTCAGAATCCTCTGTTGGAGGTTCTTCTTCAGGGACTTTTTCTATAGCATAGACTTTCTTCTTTGCTTTTGGACAGTTGTTGGCATAGTGGTCTGTTGAACCACAATTGTGACAAGAATTCTTCTTCTTTGCCACTTCTGCCACTCTTTCTCTGGGTTTGTCTTTAAACTCTACCCTGAAAGGTTGTTTCTCTTTGAAACTATTGCTTCTATATGGGGTGAATTTCCCTATATTAGTCCTTTTCCTTATGTCTTGTAAGGTATTGGCTATATCATCTAGAGTGAAATTTTGGTTGCATCTGCACTTTACTGCATGCTCTAGTTCTCCTGGCAGTTGTGTCAGAAGTCTATGATTCCTCATTTGAATGTACATTTGAGGATCAATGGCTTTAAGTCTTTTAGACTGTCTAAGACACCACTCATATGGATCTTTGTCCACAGAGTATTTGTCATTTTCAAATGACATGGTCTTTTGCCATATCCAAGTTCCATTACTGTACTTTTGGATTATTTGACTCTTCCACCATGGCCAATTTCTTCTGCCATGGATTTCTTTCATTTCAGTGTACCATATACTTGCATGACCTTTAAATGCAGTATTCAGTCTAGCAGTAATCCAGTAATCTGGTATGCTTGGTACATCAATGAAGAATCCATCAATATAATCTATAAGTTCCATATGATCATATTCTCCTGATCCAGAGAATTTGGGCCAGTTTGAGGCCTCAGGAAGCTGTTTCAAGGCTTCCTTCTCTGAATAAGACATGCCATCTCTATCCTGGTATTGTGATGGAGATCTTGCCTTATTCAACAACATGGCATCTGGTTTGATGTCATCTGGTTGATATGGATTCTCCATAGCTTGGCCTTGTGGTTGGGGCTTTAAGCTATGGTAGGCATCAAACAATCTGTTGATGTCTTGGTTCAGACACTCCCTGTCCCTGCTGCTATGGTGTTGTTCTTCAGAGACTTGATTTAGTCTCTTGTTGGTTTCTTCAGAGGCTTTGCTCAGTTGAGCATATCCTTCCTGAAGGTTTTTAACTATCTGCTCCAATGAGGCTTGAGTTTTTCTCATCCTCTCTTGGGCAGCTGCAAATTCTGCAGCCTGCTTTGCAGATTGCTCAGCATATTGGGACATTTGCAACCACAGTGTGTCACTGTTGATGTTGCTCTCAGATGTGATAATGTTATTTGCAGTCTGAGTGGGGGTAATGTTTCTATTACTAGGACTACTGATTCTAGAGTGGTTTACAACTACTTCTGGTTCTTGTGTACTTCTTTTACCAAATCTAACAGCTTCTGGATCATGGGGTCTGACTCTTTCCTCCTCTGGTTGAAGGAGGCTTTGTTCTTGCCCTTGTTGCCTTGTCTTCTCCTGGAAACTTCCTGGAATTGTGAAGAATGGTGACTCTTGGCCACTGATCTGCTGGTTTCTGAATGGTGTAAAGCCACTGGAGAGCTGATTTGGCCTGCTCCTTGTGAACCTGAAGGAATCTGAGTAGGCCCTGTCTGGGTTAACTGTTCTTCTATGGCTTGGATAGTGGCTTGATTCTCCCTTATCCTCTGTGCCCTTGCCTCCAGGAGTCTGTGCTGCCTGGTAGGGTTCCAACCCTTGGTAATTACCATAAGGTCCTTGAAGTCTATCTCTTTGAGACAGATCTTCTGGCAACTTGATCCCAGTTCTGCCCAGTGAGTTGCTAGGTTGAACCTCTTGTTGTCCATGCTCCATTGAAACAAATCTTTGAGGAGTTGGTGGATTTGAAGAACTTGATCCATATCCTTCCAGTCCTCTGGTTTGAGGTTTCTGTTGAATTGGAGTGTGAATGGCAAGGTTGATATTATCTCCCTCATTGTTTTGCCATCCACCACTGTGTCCAATGTGTCTTCTTTCAGGTCTTCTGGTTCTAGACATTCCTGCTCTATCCTCTGGCTGGTTCCTTTGGAAGCCAAGGTCTCTGAGGTATGCAGGGGACATATCAGAGTTTGCAAGCAGTCAAAAACCTTATGTTCTTAGGGTATTTACCTTTGACTGTGCCTTGTACAAATTTGTTATCTGCTGATTTGGGCAGTTTGCCTTTGGAGGTTACAACTGGGTTAATAATTATAATCTTCCCTGTACAAGTGGTTAAGGTTGGTTTACCTTGTATTGAAGCAGAGTTTCGTGGTTTTCTACTCCTCTGAGTGGCTATTGGTGTCCACTTCTTGGCTGTAATGAGACCTTCACTAAGCCTTTTTCCTTTACCCTTGCTGCCCTCAGGTTCTGAGGGTGTCACTGGTGTGTTGGCCTGTGACTGGGTTTCAAGTGGGATGTAGTTTTCTTCCACTGAATCAAAACAGGAAAAAGAGGGCTTATGTCAGTTAAGACTTCTTAAAAGGCTGGTTTTGCACGTCTAAGAATGGCCTCTGGGCTTGTATATTATTACAGTATGCCCTTGTATAATGACAGTGTAATTGAATTAACAATTCCACATCAAAAATACAGCTTATGGTCCCCTGTCACACTGTTTGTGTGTCAGTATCCCTCAGATACACTTGTGGTTTTCAAGTGTATTCTGTACAAGTGGTTCTGTATAAGTGTTTATTGAGTTAACAATACACTTAATCCACGCCTCAACTGATGGTTTTTCAGTCAGAGGTGTCCTTATTCAGTCAAGAATACAGGACTTTATTAGTGGCTTATGTGTTTTTATATGCAAAACACGCCAAAAATAATAAGTTACTGTGGGTGTTAACCACGTAAAAAATACTCTTATAATATGAGTATGTATAGAAAAAGGTAAAAAATATATAAAATATATATTTTAAATAGAAATTACGCCTAAAAAAGGATAAAACAATGGTTAATAAGTCATAAAACAGAGAAAAGACTTACTTGTAAGGTCCACAAAAGGTCAAAAAACACGGCCAGGCCCCCAGAATGTCAAGATGATACTATGATAAAGGTATAACCAGGCTAATTACAACTTTAACTGTGTATGTGACATGGCAGAAAATGATTAAAAATATTTATAAAGGTTTTATAATAAGATAAAAGGGTTCTACTATTGAGAAATAGTGGTGGTGAGCGCTATTGAGAACCCTGGGTGCAGGCTTTATCTGTTGGATTACAATAATAAAGTCTACAATAATTAAAGATTATAATTATACCTGATTATTTAACCAAGAGTAAAACTGTTTTTGACAGTTTACTACGTAGGTTATTCAAGAGCAGGATGAGGAAAGGATTTTGGCTGTGAAAAGCCCTCCTTTTATCCTGAAATTGGGGTGAAAAGGCTGCTAGACCTTTCCACGTAGAGGAAGTGAAGATTTTTCACTCTCTATGACAGGCTTGTGGTTTGCAAACAGCCTGTATACCCTGTATTGAGCTCAGATGTGGTTTTGAAACCACCTCTGGGCAGTTTTCACCAATACAGGGTGAAAATTTTCATCTGGGGACCTCACAGCCTGATTCTGACGTGTATGACGCGTAGAATGCTGTACAGAAACTGTATGGGACCCCAGTATTGACTGACATATGAGGTATTGAAGTAAAAACATGCTTCTTCGTCTATTTGACACCTCATATTCATGGTTATGGGATATCATCCCATGGTGAGGCTGTATCTGACAGCAGGTGGGATTTTGACCTTAAATGGTCATAACTCTATCAGTTTTTGAGATATCAAGCTCAAGGTTGGTTCATTGAATAGCTCTGTATGAGCTCTACACAATGGTACCCAACTTGACATGGTTATCATTAAATATGACAAAGCTATCCCATGTACAAGTATTTTTGTACATTGGCGTGGTCTGGTCAAAAGCTGTATTAAGCTTGTTTGGCCAATAACTTCTGTTGTAGTTGAGTTATGAGGAAATGGATGGCACCATAAGATAGCCCTGATTGAGCTCTTTCCAAAAAGACCCCACTTCAGGTATCTCACACTAAAACTGTAAAAGTTAGATGAGAGGTGAATTTGTTGTTCACCCTTATTTGGTCTGAATTTGACCATAACTCAAGTAATACTGGTGCTAGCTCAGTTTGGCTGGTACCATAGGATAGCCCTGGCTTAGAGATTCATTTTGAGTACCCATTTGATGGGGTTAAGCCTCTCCTTCCAGATTTTAGATGAGAGGTGAAAATTAAGGTTTATGCTCAGCAATAACTTTGAGCAGGAATAACTTTGTTATTTCTTGTCCTATGGTGATGGTACTTATATTTTCAGGAAAAGGTAAGTTTCCTCTTTCTTTTGATACCTTTTGAGCTAATTTGGCTCAGCTCCATGTTTTGGTGGTATTTTGGCTATACCATTGGTTTATGGTATTTTGGCTGTCATGCTTGTGCTCTGGTTTTGAGTCACAGGCTGACAACCTTGGTGTAATAAGAAAAGTAGGCCATAATGAGGAAGTAGAAATAACTACACCAGTTATAATGGCGTGGCATAATGGAAAATCCAGAATGGTTGGGGAATTTAGAGCTCTGAACACTTACACTGTCCCAGACAGATACCCAATACCAAAAATCCAAATTGCCCTTACTCAAATATCTCAAGCAGTGTATATAACCACTATGGATGCCTTTAAAGGATTCCATCAAAATTTGGTAACACCAAGAGCAAGAAAATACTTGAGAATTATTGTTCATTGTGGAGTGTATGAATACTTAAGGATGCCCTTTGGTATCAAAAATGCACCTTCACACTTCCAAAGAATAATGAATGAAATCTTCCCTGAAGAACTCTCAGAGGGATGGCTAATCATTTCCATTGATGACATTATTATCTGTTCAAAGACTTGGGAGGAGCACATGTACAGATTATCAAGAGTTTTGACAAAAATCCAATCAGTAAACATGAAAATCTCCTTGAAGAAATGTCATTTTGGATTTAAAGAACTTAAAGCACTAGGTGTAAGGTGTGGATATGAAACTTTGATCAAAAATCAAGTACTTTTCCTGTCCTCAAAATTTGTATAAGGTAAAAATAAATTAAAAATAGTATGGAATATTATTTTTAAGAGAAAACACGCCAATTTTATTGTTTATAACTTTATTAGTATAAAACAATAATATTATAAAAATTTATTGTTTTACCAACAATAAACATTTATCCAAAAAATACTCTACAAGAGATATTTTAAGGCTACAAAAGAAATTTCTTCAAGAGCAATTTCAATTGGAATTAATTGAGCAAAGAACTGCAAGCAATTAATTAAAGAACAAAGTCTTTAAAAAGTATATTAAAGAGAAAACACGCCCAAAAGTGACCAGAGTGAATTTGGAAACAAAGTGACAAAGTTTACAGTGATGAAAGATGCTTTAATTCACTTTTGGGGTGGTTCAGGGGTAAAAATTATTATAATGATTTTTTCACATGGTTTAGAAGGTTTAAAATGATATAAGAAAGGTGGTTGGAATCTTTTATTGATTGGTTTAACAATGTTTAAACTAATTATAAAAGGAAAAGATTCTAACATGAAGAGAAAAGTGGGGCAAAGAAGACATTCTTTTATAGCCATCAATTCTCTTACTCCAAAAGTAAATTTTACTCTTGTCAGTCGTGAAAAACAGTCTGACAACAGAAAAGCCAATTATGGCATCATTGAACCCTGGTTTAGACCAAATTGGGCTGGTTTAAGCCATTTTTAGCCATTTTAGACCCTTAAATCAGCCACTACTATAGCAATACCAGGCCTAGAGCCTTCAAAACACGTCAGAATGTGTGTAAGAGGCGTAGAAACCAGTTAAATCTGTTTTTACTATGATTGTTTTATCTTAAGGGTAGTTTTACCCTCTTGGCAACAGCTAAAACTACCCCAGTTGGTATCAAAACCTCATCATCAATTGAGTCCACAGACCCTGTAACTCAATTCCAGGCCAAAAGTGATGAGCTTTTGCGTGAATTTTGACATCCCACGCCTGTCAGCAAGGATTTTGGGGGTCTAGCTCCCCCTTAGAGCTGGAGTTCCTTTTCCCCCCCAAATTTAATCTTTCCAATTTATTTTTCCTTTAATTCCTCATCATGTATTATACTTATAATTTACATATGTAATTTAATTCAATTTTACAGTACAATACATTAATAATTGACACCTCATATGTAAATCAAAGTTCACTTATGTAATACACGCGCACATTTTGACATTTCAATTGAATTCAATTGAAAATACTTCAATTCCTCATAACTTCTAAACTAAACACAACACCTCAATTTTAACACAAAAATTGATGGTTAACACCACATGTGGTTTGAATTAAATTAAGGTTTTGAGGATTTTCAACTTTTGTATTGAAAATACTAAAAACTTAATTTAAGCTTATTTAGAGTTGAGTTACAAGAATTTCACTCAGAGGTGACCCCACCTGATTTTTTATGAGGAATCCAATGGTGAAATAATTTTTATGTGTTTATTTATTGGATAAAAAGTTATAATAATTTTTATTTAACTTTTTTCCAAATTTATTTATTTTTTCACAATTTTGTTAAAATTTTATTTTTACTTAATTTTTTCAAGTATAAATGTAATTTTATACTTACAGAATTTAATGTATTTTTATTTTTAAATTGTAATTAATTTTTTTATTTTTAATATAACTTTATATTTATATTTTGATTTTGATTTTAATAATATAAATAAATTCATTTTATTTATATAAATATGTTATTTTTGTATTTGTGGTCTTTTGGGTATATGAAATTACCTCTAAGGCTCACACTAGGACATGTTGTATCTGGTTTGTCCCTTGGAATTGACAAAAACAAAGTTGCAGCAGTATTGTTAAAACCCATGCCTCAGAATAAGAAGGAAATTCAGTTATTCTTAGGTTTTGCAGGATATTACAGGCAACACATTAAAGATTTTGCATCCATAGCAAGACCACTTTATAAGTTGTGTGACAAAGACACAGTATTTGAAATGACTGTTGACAGAGTCAAATCTTTTGAGTCTCTAAGAGAAGCATTGACCACTGCTCCACTCTTACTGATGCCAGACTTTAAATTGCCTTTCAAGCTGTATATTGATGCATCAGGGGATGGACTGGGTGCTGCACTTCACCAAGTTCAGATCATAAATGATAACCCTGTAGAAGGACCCATATGTTTCATATCCAGGCAAATCAAACCAACTGAAGCCAGATATGGAGCAAGTCAGATGGAGTGTCTATGCCTTGTCTGGGCCTTGGAGAAGTTGAACTACTTCTTAGAGGGATGTGTTTTTGAATTGATAACAGACTGTACAGCTGTCAAATCACTTTTGAACATGGAAACACCCAACAGACATATGCTCAGATGGCAAATAGCCATACAAGAATACAGAGGCAATATGACTATTGTTCATAAGGATGGGAATATTCATAAGAATGCAGATGTACTAAGCAGATGGCCATTACCAAATAATATTGATAATCCTGCGTATGTGCCAGAATAAGCTTCACCACAAATTCCAATAGAAGGAATAAGTGTTACAGACTTGAACACCACCTTCTTTGAAGAAGTCAGAAGTAGTTACACTCAAGATACGAATTGTAGCATCTTATGCCAATTACTTAACAAAGACTGTAAAGACAACTCTCTAATACATGCCTTGGATGAAGTATGGAGAAAATCTTATGATGAAGAAAGATTTCACCTACTGGATGGTATAATTTACCACAGAACCAAGCACACATGTGTCATGACAGTTGTAGACAGGTCATTAATCAATCTTGTACTGAAAGAATGCCATGATAGTCCCTTTTCAGGACATCTGTCTGAAGACAGAACAAGAGAAAAAGTAAAAACCTGCATATGGTGGCCAATGTGGCAGAAAGATGTTGCAGCGTATTGCAAAATCTGTGACAGATGCCAAAAGGCAAGTAAATCCACTGGCAAAATACTTGGAAATATGATAAAAATCCAAGAACCAAACAGACCTTGGGAAATTGTCCATATGGATTGGGTAACTGGCCTACCACCAGGAGGTGACAGGAGCTATAATGCTTGCCTGGTAATTGTGGACAGATTCAGTAAAACTCCAATCTTTTTACCATGTCACAAAGATGATACAGCCATGGATACAGCTCTTCTGATATGGAATAGAGTAGTGTCATGGACTGGGATATTTACAAATATCATCAGTGATAGAGATCCCAAATTCACTTCAGCACTATGGACAAATCTTCACCAATTATTTGGCACTAAACTGTCTTTCTCTACAGCCTACCACCCACAAACTGATGGCCTGGCTGAAAGGATGATCCAAACCTTAGAGGACATGGTGAGAAGACTTTGTGCATATGGCCTTTAATTCAAAGATTGTGATGGATTTACCCATGATTGGTGTACTCTGTTGCCAGCACTGGAATTAGCATATAAGACATTAATCTATGCCAGTACCGATCAGACTCCTGCTATTCTAGAAAAAGGATGGAACCCCAAGTTACCCCAAGATTCCTTGAGGAAAGACTTAATTTCAATACATCCCACCGCTGCTAGCCTCAAAGGAATGCTAGACAAAGCTAGAAAGCATGCAGTAAGATGCATGGAGGACTCTTTTGCATATGCTAAAGATAAATGGGATAAATCACATGCAACTCCAGATTTCAAAGTGGGGGACCTAGTTCTTGTATCCACCACTAACTTCAATAACATCAAAGGATGTAAAAAATTGAAAGACTCCTTTGCAGGACCTTTTGTGATTAAGGCCCTCCATGGAGAAAATGCTGTTGAAGTAGAGTTATCTGAGGAACTTAGCAATAAGCACCCTACATTTCCAGTGAGCTTGATAAAGCCATATAAATCTAGTGATTCTGAGAAATTTCCCTTGAGGAATAAGATTCCCCAAGTTATACCTCCTATTGAGACATCTGGTACTAAGAAAATTACCAAAGTTCTTAAAGAAAGGAAATTAAGAACCAAGAAAGTAAGGGAATACCTTGTTAGGTACAGAGACCCAACTTGTGAAGATGAATGGTTAGAAGAAAAAGATATACCAGAAGCTACCAAACTCCTCAGGAGATTCAGACACACTAGAAACACCAATATTACAAAGTAATATTCTTTTTTAGGGGGAGGGAATGTGAGCCTTAGAGGTAATTTCATATACCCAAAAGACCACAAATATAAAAAATAACATATTAATATAAATAAAATAAATTTATTTATATTATTAAAATAAAAAAAATCAAAATATAAATATAAGATTATATTAAAAATGAAAAATTAATTACAATTCAAAAATAAAAATACATTAAATTTTGTAAGTATAAAATTACATTTATACTTGAAAAAATTAAGTAAAAATGCAATTTTAACAAAATTGTGAAAAAATTAATAAATTTGGAAAAAAGTTAAACAAAAATTATTATCACTTTTTATCCAATAAATAAATACATAAAAATTATTTTACCATTGGATTCCTCATAAAAAATCAGGTGGGGTCACCTCTGAGTGAAATTCTTGTAACTCAACTCTAAATAAGCTTAAGTTAAGTTTTTAGTATTTTCAATACAAAAGTTGGAAATCCGCAAAACCTTAATTTAATTCACACCACATGTGGTGTTAACCATCAATTTTTGTGTTAAAATTGAGGTGTTGTGTTTAGTTTAGAAGTTATGAGGAATTGAAGTATTTTCAATTGAATTCAATTGAAATGTCAAAATGTGCGCGTGTATTACATAAGTGAACTTTGATTTACATATGAGGTGTCAATTATTACTGTATTGTACTTTACAATTGAATTGAATTACATATGTAAATTATAAGTATAATACATGATGAGGAATTCAAGGAAAAATAAATTGGAAAGATTAAATTTGGGGGGAAAAAGGAACTCCAGCTCTAAGGGGGAGCTAGACCCCCAAAATCCTTGCTGACAGGCGTGGGATGTCAAAACTCACGCAAAAGTTCATCACTTTTGGCCTGGAATTGAGTTACAGGGTCTGTGGACTCAATTGATGATGAGGTTTTGATACCAACTGGGGTAGTTTTAGCTGTTGCCAAGAGGGTAAAACTACCCTTAAGATAAAACAATCATAGTAAAAACAGTTTTAACTGGTTTCTACGCCTCTGACACACATTCTGACGTGCTTTGAAGGCTCTAGGCCTGGTATTGCTATAGTAATGGCTGGTTTAAGGGTCTAAAATGGCTAAAAATGGCTAAAAATGGCTTAAACCAGCCCTTTTTGGTCTAAACCAGGGTTCAATGATGCCATAATTGGCTTTTTTGTTGTCAGACTGTTTTTCACGACTGACAAGAGTAAATTTTACTTTTGGAGTAAGAGAATTGATGGCTATAAAAGAATGTCTTCTTTGCCCCACTTTTCTCTTCATGTTAGAATCTTTTCCTTTTATAATTAGTTTAAACATTGTTAAACCAATCAATAAAAGATTCCAACCGCCTTTCTTATATCATTTTAAACCTTTTAACCACGTGAAAAAATCATTAGAATCATTGTTTGTAACTTTTATAATCATTTTTACCCCTGAACCACCCCAAAAGTGAATTAAAGCATCTTTCATCACTGTTAACTTTGTCACTTTGTTTCCAAATTCACTCTGGTCACTTTTGGGCGTGTTTTCTCTTTAATATTCTTCTTAAAAGACTTTGTCTTTTAATCAATTGCTTGCAGTTCTTTTCTCAATTAATTCCAATTGAAATTGCTCTTGAAGAAATTTCTTTTGTAGCCTTAAAATATCTCTTGTAGAGTATTTTTGGGATAAATTTTTATTGTTGGTAAAACAATATATTTTTATAATATTATTGTTTAATACCAATGAATTCATAAACAATAAAATTGGCGTGTTTTATCTTAAAAATAATATTTCATACTATTTTTAATTGATTTTTACCTTATACAAATTTTGAGGACAGGAAAAGTACTTGATTTTTAATCAGAGTTTCATATCCACACCCTACAGGTATGCTTCATGTTTACCCTTATTTAAAATAGCAAAAGGTATAATGGTTTTAAGTTTTTGGATGTAATTTTGTACATCAGTATGAGGTTTCAAAAACCTTCCATACCAGATATCTTCTCCAATTTGGAAGATATCTGTATTCTGATGATACAGTCTTGTAGGGCTTGATTAGCTCTACAGTTTGGTATATTACACTGTACAGTTGTATGAGTGTATGCCAAAGATACAGGGGTTTGTTTACCTTGTTGTTTTCAGAATATCTGTATTTCTGGTTGTTTAAACCTTTGAGCCAAGATCCTTCAGTCAATTCAAGAGATACAGAGGTTTAAGGTGTCTCAAATTAAAGCTCTTGTTTAGATCTTTAATTTGGTTATACTTTTGTACAGTTCTGTATAAGCCCTCTTTGACTTTCAGGGGGTCTTGGTTTTAAAATAAAGGTCATATGATATCTCCAGTTGGAGTGGTGTTACATCAACATGGATGATACCATTGTGTAGCTCTCTATGTGAGCCTTAAGAAAAATACCATTTTGGTATAGGCTAACTTAAATATGCATACGCTAGATGAGAGGTGAAAATAAGGGTTTTGACTTGTTTATTCTCCTCTAGGTTTCCTTATTCTGTTTGGATAAGGTTGGTGTTTTAATTTAAGAGGAGTTTTTCCTCTTGTTTATTACCTGTATTGACTATGTTTGTTCAATACCTGTCATACCATTATTTATTGTATGTTGGATGTCATGCTAGTGCTCTGTTTTGAGTCACAGGCTGACAATTAGTGTAATCCAACAGGTAAAGATGCACCCAGGGCTTTCAACAGCACTCACCACCACTATTACTCAATAGTAAAGCCCTTAATACTCTCATTTAAACCTTATATAATCAATAAACCATTTACTATCATTTATCACCATGTCACATTCACAGTCAAAGCTTGCAAATAGTTATTAATAAGCTTCATAATAGACGTGGCCTCACATTTTGGGGGCCTGGCCATGCTTTTAAACTCTTTTGGACCTTACGAGTAAGTATTTTTCTCTTATTTTCTACATTCTGACACTTTTGTTTCTCTTGTGTAGGCGCAAATTTTATTAAAAAATAAATAAAATATATATCTTTTATTTATGTTTTGAGTGGTATATGCTGTATACCACTGTGCTTTCTTCTATTTTTTGCCTTTTTGTGTGGTTGATTATAATATAATCACCGCAAAGCCCTTCTTCTTGGTGTTTTTTACATATTTAAACACATTAAGCCATTAATATACTCCTTTTTTTAATTAAATAAGGGCACCTCTTACTGTGAAACCAACAGTTGAGGCATGGTTGGGTAGATTGTTAATTTCAATTACCCTATTACATACCCACTTTTTCAGATTATAGTTGCTAATTACAAGTTAATCTGTGAGATACTGGTATACAAACAGTGTGCCAGATATCTGTAAGCTGTATTTTTTGATGTGGAATTGTTAATTCAATTACACTGTCATAATAAAAGGGCATAATATAGAAATATATTTCCCAGAGGCCATTCTTAGACATGCAAACAGCCTTTTAAGAAGTCTTAACTGACATTAAGCCCTCTTTTCCTGTTTGATTCAGTGGAAGAAAACTACATCCCATTAGAGACCCAGTTACAGGCCAACACACCAGTGACACCCTCAGAACCAGAGGGCAGCAAGGGCAAAGGGAAGAGGCATAGTGAAGGCCTTATGACAGCTAAAAGGTGGACACCAATTGCCACTCAGAGGAATAGAAAACCACAAAATTCTGCTGCAATACAAGGTAAACCAACCTTAACAACTTTCACAGGGAAGATCACAGTCATTAACACAGTTGTAACCTCTAAAGGTAAATTTCCAAAATCAGCAGACAGCAAATTTGTACAGGGCACAGTCAAAGGTAAATACCCTAAGAAAATGAAGTTTTTTACTGCTTTCAAACACCGATATGTCACCTGTACACCTCAGAGACCTTGGTTTCCAAAGGCACCAGCCAGAGGACAGAGAAGGATTGTCCAGAACCAGAAGATCTGGAAGAGGACACCTTGGAAACAGTGGTGGATGGCAAGACATTGAGGAAAATCATACCCACTCTTCCATTCACATTCCAATTCAACAGAAACCTCAAACCAGAGGACTAGAAGGATATGGACCAAGATCTTCAGCTCCAGCAACTCCTCAGAGACCTTTTTCAATGGAGCCTGGACAACAAGAGGTTCAACCTGGCACCCCACTGGGCAAAACTTGGAGCAAGTTTCCAGAAGATCTGTCTCAAAGAGATAGACTTCAGAGGCTTTATGCTAATCACCAAGGTTGGAATCCTACCAGGAAGTTCAGACTCCTGGAGGTGAGGGCAAACAGGATAATGGAGAATCAAGCCACTATCCAAGCTATAGAAGAACAACTTATGCAGACAGGTAATCCTCAGATTACTTCAGGCTCACAAGTAGTAGACCAAACCAGCTCTCCAGTGGCTTCACACCATTCAGGAACCAACAGATGAGTCGCCAAGAGCCACCATTCTTCACAATCCCAGGAAGCTTTCAGGAGAAGACAAGGACACAACAGAAAAAACAAGACCTCTTTCAACTAAAGGCAGAGAGAGTCAGACCCAATTATCCAGAAGCTGTTGGATTTGGTGAAGGAAGTGCACAGGAACCAGAAGTAGTTGTACATAACTCTAGAATCAGTAGTCCTATTAATAGAAATATTACCCCCACTCAGATTGCACATAATGTTGTCACACCTGAGAGTAACTTAAACAGTGATGGAGTGTGGTTACAAATGTCTCAAATTTCTGAGCAAGCTCAAAAGCAGTTTGCAGAACTTGAAGCAAGCCATGAGAGGATGAAAAAATTAACAGCCCCCATGGAAAAAGTTGTTAAAACTCTTCAATAAGGACATTCTCAATTGAGAAAAGCCTCTGAAGAAACCAACAAAAGACTTAATCTAATCTTTGAAGAACAACACCACAGCAAAAGGGACAGGGATTGTCTGGATCAAGACATAAACAAACAATTTAATGTATACCATAACATGAAGCCCCAACCACAAGGCCATGTCATGGATAATCCATATCACCAAGAAGACGTCAAACCAGATGCCCTTTTGGAGAATAAGGCAAGGTATCCATCTTAATACCAAGATGGAGAGAGCATGTCTTATTGTGAAAAGGAAGCATCAAAACAGCTTCCTGATGCCTCAAGTTGGCCCAAATTCTCTGGTACAGGAGAATATGATCAAATGGAACTCATAGATTATATTTATGCCCCCTTCATTGATGTACCAAGCATACCAGACTACTGGATTACTGCTAGACTTAATACAGCAATACAATGAGATGCTAGTATTTGGTACACAGAAAGGAAATAAATCCATGGCAGGAGAAACTTTCCATGGTGGAAGACTCAAATCATCCAAAAGTAGAGAAATTGTACTTGGATATGGCAAAATACCATGTTATTTGAAAATGATAAGTATTCAGTGGACAAATATCCATATGAATGGTGACTTAGACAGTCTAAAGGACTTAAAGCCATTGATCCTCAAATAGAAACTCAGATTAAGAATCACAAACTCCTGACACAAATGCCCGGAGAACTAGAATATGCAGTAAAATGCAGCTGCAACCAAAATTGCACTCTAGATGACATTGCAAGTAGCTTACAAGATGTAAGGAAAAGAACTAATATAGGGAAATATTTACCATACAAAAGCAGTGGTTTCAAAGAGAAACAACCTTTCAGGGTGGAGCTCAAAGACAAACCCAAAGAAAGATTGGCAGAAGTGACTAAGAAGAAAAATTCTTGTCACAATTGTGGTTCAACAGACCACTATGCCAACAACTGTCCAAAGGCACATAAAAACATCTATGCCATTGAGAAAGTCCCAGAGGAGGAATCCCCCACAGAGGATTCTTAATCACACTTTATGGGAGATGGAACCAGAGAGAAATCTCATGAAGAACAAGACCCAAGAGAAGAATTTCTAGTGGAATACCAAGAGGAAACACCACTAGAAATCCAGTACATATAGTTGGAAGCAGATATGCCACAAGACACTGCCAATAAAAACTTGTGCAAACATACACAAGATGCACAACCATTCCTGTTCACACCAACCAAAGGAATGGCATACATACATGTGACAGCCACAAAAATAACTGTTTGCATTGACAATGCTCAACACCCATTGATCATTGAAAGTGGGGCACACTGCTCCATAGTGACCATAAATTTTTTGTACAAGCACTTCCCATATTGGGAAAAGAAGCTCTTGCCAACAAAGGCAAAGAGCTTCAAAAGTGCTTCAGGGAAGGTTACTTCCATTGGGACAATTATCAAAGAGATAACAATACCCCATAGGAAGGGTGATATCAGACTCAACCCAGAGGTTGTTGTGCTTGAAGATGCCCACATCCAAGGGTTTTGACTGGAAGCAGATTACCAGAGGATTTATGGCATTGATATTTACAATAGTAATAATAGGCACATTACTATTGGTACAAACAAGGAAAAAAAAATTTACTTGACAAATACCAAATATCTGCCATGACCCACTAGAAGAATTTTTGAATGAGCTCAGGGAGGGCCAAGTCAGCACTTCCCTCAGCAGTAAACAGAAACTTAGTTTACTGAAGATACTGAGGAAAAATAGACCAGCATTTTCCATTGGTGAAGAACCATTAGGTATAATTAAAGACCATCATTTAGAGCTATATTTAGATGTGGAAAGACCTTATCCACCCATGCTCAGGAGATCTCCACACCCACAAATTCTGGAGACTAGGAGAGAAATTAAAAACATATCCATGAACTCCTAGACATGGATGTCATCAGAAAGATTGGACACAATAAAATAGTGGGAATAACCACTCCTGTCCTGATCACCTGGAGTGATGGCAAATCTAGGCTGTGTGGAGATTTCAGAGCTCTGAACAACTACACAAAAGCTGACAGGTACCCTATACCAAGGATACCTCATGCCTTAGACAAACTGGAAAAAGCCAAATACATAACCAAGATGGATTGCATGAAAGGCTTCCATCATAATGGATTTAAGCCAATCTCCATTAAACTACTCAGAATCATATGTTGTATGGGCATATATGAGTATACCAGAATGCCATTTGGCATCAAGAATGCACCATCCCACTTCCAAAGGATGATGGACACAATATTTCAAGAAGAAATATTGGAAGGCTGGATGGTAGTATATATTGATGATATCATTATATACTCAGAGACATGGGAAGACCATGTACAATACATACACAGAGTGCTAAGTAAATGTACACCCATAAATCTGAAAATTTCACTTAAAAAGTGCAATTTTGGCCAACAAGAGTTACTAGCTCTAGGACATAAAGTCTCAGGTATCAGCCTGGCAATAGACCAGAACAAAGTAGCAGCAGTACTGCAAAAGCCAGCACCAAAAAAAATCAAAGAGATTCAATCTTCCCTTGGGTTTTCTAGCTGCTATAGAAACCACATCAAACATTCTTCCCACATAACTAGTAGTCTGTACAAGTTAATTTCAAAAGATGTAGTTTTTGAAATTACCAAGGAAAGGAGGGATGCATATGAGAGGATCAAACATGAACTCACAAATGCACCTGTTCTCATCTTACCTGACTTTGAACTACCATTCAAGTTATACATAGATGCAGCATGCAGCCAAGGCTTGGGAGCAGCCCTTCCCCAGAGACAAATTGTGCATGGTGAACCAAGAGAGGGAGTAAAATGCTAAATCTCTAGGAAACTGAAATATTCAGAATCCAGGTATGGGGCCTCCCAGACTGAATTTCTATTCTTGGTTTGGGCTCTAGAGAAACTCCACTATTATTTGAAGGGTGCAGTCTTGGAAGTCTACACAGACTGCACAGCCTTTAACTCTTTACTGAACATGAAGACTACCAATAGACACATGTTGAGGTTGAAAATAGCCATCCAAGAGTATAGAGGCAATATCATCATCATATACAAGGAAGGTAAAAGTTATACCAATGCATATTGCCTCAGTAGATGGCCACTGGACAATTTCAAAATCAATCCAGCTTATGACCCTGAAATAGAAGGCAAGATCCCTATCCATTTCGTGGAAAGAGATATGAGTAAAAGCTTCAGATTTTCTGAATGGGCACCAGAAAGCGGTACCCTAGACAGTAAAAACACTGATCCAGAAGGAACAGAAACTCACATATTGGGAATAAGTTCCTCACAACTGCATAATGAATTTTTCAGTGCAGTAATGAAGACATATTCCAAACACAAACAGTGTTTCATATTGTTGCAACTCCTTCAGCAAAAGTACAGGAGGCCATAGCTGGAATCTCAGTTGGAGGAGCCCTGGTTGAGGGACTATAAGGATAACAAGTTTTTCTTTATAGATGGCCTGCTCTACCATAGAGAAAAGCACACTAGTGCACTCACCATAGTAGACAGGGACCATATATCCCTGATCCTACAGGAATTCCATGCCTGCCCCTATATGGGAGACATGAGTGAGGACAGAACCAAGGAAAGGGTATGTCACAACCACAAATAATCACCCCCCCAATGGGTTTTTCAGCAATTCTAGCCTGAACCCAGTTTATGGTCAGTTGGCCATATATTATTTCATGGCCAATTGTGCCCTCTTGGTGTTCTATGTCCTCTTGGCCATATCACCCTTCAACTGGCCATTTATGGCCTTGGGCCATATCCTGCCTTCATGGTCCTTATTGGCCAATTCTCCACCTCAGCAACCCCCAGGCCATTATCCTTGTTTTGGGCCTGGGGGGTCTTTTCAGTCTTCCAGGGGCCTATGGCCCCTCCAGCCACCACCAGGGCCCTTTTCCTAGCCCCTAATATTATGGGATCTTTGGCCTAAATGGCCACTTTGGGCCATCTAGGCCCCCTACATCCTCCACAGCTGGAAGGTCAAAATCCATGGCCCACAATCCGTGGGACCATTAGGCCCCTTTTGGCCTAAATCCAATGAGACCAAAAGGGGCCAAGGGGGCAGTTAATCAGCCCCCAAGGCCAGGTTGGTCGCAAACCACAAGTGGGCCCACCTGAGCCAGTTTTGGCCCCAGAAATGGCCAAAACCACCTTAGGACCTGAAGTTGGCCAAGAACCACAAGTGGCCACAATTCAGCCCATTGCCTCTGGCAGCCACCAGCTCAGCTCCAAGCAAGGATCCTTCTCAGTTTCAGCAGAAGACCTTTCCTTCCTCAATGCACCCCGTACTCCAGGATCCAGGAGTGGTGCATATATTGTATAATATACCATTATGCACCATTTTTGCTCTGCAATCCAATGGTGACATTTTCAGGACCAAATTAAGTCTCCAATCTATCACCAATTTCAGAGGATTTTTCAGCTACTCATTCTGGAAACTCCCTGGCGGCTACCAGAAGACCATTCAAGGACCCCAACTACCTGGCCCTGCAGGAGTTGGGTTGTCAATTCTCATCAGGACTATTCGAAGGGCAATCATAAGAGGCTATCAATTATTTCAATCATTGTCAAGCCCTCAAGCACTCAGCATTCCTTAGACAACCCAATTGCTCCATACATGTAGTAATCAAGCATCCTGTATGGCCTTGGCCCATTTGGGCCAGTTTATATTCCACTGTGGGAATTCAGTCACCCAGTTCAATCCTCAAGATTTCCAGAGCTGTATTGACCCAATTCAGAAAATAAAGCCGGGTGACTCACCTTCCAGGATCAGCCTTTCATCTTTTCACATATACTGGCCACCTTTCATCACCTGGGGACTTTTTCCCCAGTTAATTAACATATTGGATTTATTTTTATCCTTATTTTATTTCATTTCATTAAAGTAAATACTGATAATCTTAAGTCAGTCTTTTTCACCTTTCTTCTTTGCCTTTTTGTGGATATTGGCGGTCATATCCTTTACTAATTCCAATGTTCTTTCTGGAAGGTTGAAACAGTGAATTGAGGATTCATTTGGTTGGCTCTTTGCATTTTGGCTTTCTTTATCATCTTGGCCATTGGCTTCCCTTTTCTCTTTTTATCTTTGAAATATTTTTCTTTACTCTTATCCTTCTTTAAATCAATATATTCCCTTTTAGTTTCTTTATTTTTTTGGAGCCCTCCAAGTGAACTCTTGATTCCTGAGTTCCAGGCCACTCTTGCCTCCATAAGAGCCCCTGTGACATCATATTAATTAGCTCATAATTTCTTTTCATTATGTCTATTCATTCTCTTTATCATTCTGATTGACCCATTTCATTGAAATTATAAATCTTTAATGATTTATGAACTCTATGATCTTTTTTCACCTCTCAATTTTCTCTCATTCATTCTTCATTTTGAAAATTGAAAGCTGCCCAAATTTATCTTTGTTTCTCTTTTTAAATCTTATCTCAAATCATCAAATTTATTTTCATTCATAATTCAGGTGTAATCTCATTTTTCATTTGATTTTGCAAATTGGTCATCAAGATTGTTCAGACACACTCTTCATATTAACATCCATTTTGAATTATTATTCAATAAATTTTGATTTTAAGGAGTATTTCACTTGATTTTATTTTATTGATTTATTTGACATATAATTGATATTTAATTCAATAAAATTGATTGACCTGAAGATTTCATTGATTTTTCTGATCTTCACATCAAGAATTTTGACATAAATTGACTTTGCCTCAAGAACTTTGATTGATTGATTTTCTGAAGGATTTTTGAATTTGATTGATTTGACTTTTTGACTTAATGACTTGAAGATTTTATCTGGATATTGATTGATTGAATTACCTGAAGATTTCCTTTTTGATTCGTTAATTTTTTCTTCAAGACATTGATTTTGATTTTTCCTTCAAGTTTCTGGTTCATTTGCCTCAAGCTTTTCATATTCAATTTTTTGACTTTACTAAATTCAATTCATTCTTATTCCTGAAATCATGCCTGTTCAACATTGACCTCCTGCAGGACAGACCAGATGTTATGCCAGAGCTCAAGCTGTTCTTACTACAACTACAAGAGTTCCTCTTGATGGCACCCCAGCAGTTCCTCAACTGAGGGCCCAATTAGATAGAGGACCCATATGGATGGAGAAGCACCATCCAGGAAGTAAGGAAGAGGGCCAAGAAGACCAAGCTCATTCTCAGGAGTAGTTGGCAGATTCCCAGGACTTTCAAGGACCGCTCTCAAAGGTCCAGGGTAAGATGGTGAAGAGGAGGAGGACAATTCTTTTCAAGAGGAAGAGTCCAATGGTACTGAAGGTATCCCTGCTCCTGTAAGGGAATCCCAAGGTACTGGAGGACCAACTCTAGCCCTGTATGAACCATCCTTATTGGCCATTATGCAGCAGATGACTCAGATTATGGCCAATCTTCAACCAGCTTCAGTTTCTGAGTCATAAAAGTCAGAAGCTTCATTCAGTCTTGTCAATTGATCTTTCATAATGATCTGGAAAGCTTCTCTCAAGACAAGAAGAAGGTTCTCTATGCCACTCCATTTCTCATTGGCAGGGCTGCAAAATGGATTTAGCCTTATCTTTCTGATCTCCCCAATCAATACTCAAATTACCTTCTCAATTCTTGGAACGTATTTGAATCTCAACTCTTTACTTTCTTTGGGGACCCAAATGAAGTTAGAAAAGCTGAAGCAGAGTTGGATTCTCTAAGAATGAAAGAAGGTGGCCATGTTTTCTTAGAAATAGCCAATTTCAGAAGTCTGGTTTCAAGAATTGGAGATTGGGGTGAAAGGCCTCTTACTCATCATTTCAGGAAGGGATTGCCATGCAGGATTTTGAATCAATTGGCCTCCCATCCTTCAAGAATTGACTCTCTTCAGGACTTAATGTATGTTACCCTGGAGCTTGATACCAGGTACCATGAGAGGCAAAAAGAGAAGAATCATCAAGAGAAAAAGCCCGAAGCCTCAAAGTCATGTTCTTCTCATCCTCAAAATTCTCCAAACTCAAGTCAAAAGAAGAAGAATTTTCAGAAGAGGGACAAGCCTCATTCTTCTTTATTGAATAAAGATTTCAAGTTGATGAATTATGAAAAAAAGAAGAATTAAGGAGTGTCTATGTAGCTATTGTGGTGGAAAGAATAGTCTTGAGTCCTGTTTCAAAAGGCCTCAAAACAAGCTTGCCAAACCGTCAGGCCATTTTCCCAGCCTGGAAAAGCCTGAGTGAAGATCATGTTGTGTTCAATGGTCTTCACTGCTTTCCATCCAGAGCACCATTGTGCATTATCAATACTGGTGTCAAGAATTCTCTTAAATTCTTTGTTTTTTCTTCTCTTTCTGATGTTTTTTACAATATTCTCATTGATTCTGGTGCTATCAACTCATTTATTACAAATCAGTTTGTTCACAAGTATTCTTTGACTATGTCAGAACTCCCAGAGAATATTCCTCTTATCATTTTGGACTCCTCTGAGTCCCCTTCCTTATCTGTGAATTACCATACTGAATATATGGTTGAGCTTCCTTCATTCCCAAGCTTTGAATGGGACTTTTTAGTCATTGATACTCTCAAGGGAGAAGACCTCATAGTGGGCTTTGACTTTCTTACTCATTTTGATCCATCTGTTTATTGGAGGCAAGGGCTGATCACCTTTAATTCTGATCATAAGGACTATTATTATCCTTCAAAATCTTCCAGTAATGACCTTTCTTCTGCCAAATCATGTGCAGCTCTGGTTGGTGATTCTAGAACATCATCATTTCCATCTTCTGTCCATATTCCTTCCCTTAATTCCCATCAGTCATTACTATCCTCTAGAGATGAAGTCTTCAAAGAGATTGAAGATGTTGGAGAAGATAATTATGTATCTTCACTTCATCTCTTCTTTGGAAATATGGACCTTCCTCCTTCATCTTATCATGACTCCCTGGAGAAGTTGTGGGGTGAAGAGGAAGAGCCAAAAGAAATAGAAACCGTGATGAAGGTTGTTCCTTCTGTTTATCACCAGTATTTGGATGTATTCTCCAAGGTGAAGGAAGAGAAACGTCCTCCTCACTGCACCAGTGATCATAATATTGAGCTGGAGGGGTCTCTACCTCCAGTTAGGGTGATATACTCTTTATCAAACCAAGAGTCAGATACACTTGGGGCCTACATTTCAGAGAATGTAGAGAAAGGTTTCATCCTTCCAAGCTCCTCTTCAACAGGAGCACCTGTCCTCCTTGTAAAAAAGCAAGATGGTGGCCTCCGTTTGTTTGTTGATTACCGCAAACTCAATGGTGTTACTAGGAAGAACAAGTATCCTGTTCCTCCTATTAATCAGCTCCTTAATTTATTTAATGATTCTGCTATCTTCTCCAAGATTGATCTGCATTGTGCATATAACCTTCTCAGAATCAAGGAGGGTGATGAAAATTTGACAGCTTTCAGAACTAAATGTAGCAGTTATGAGTACTTGGGTATGCCATTTGGGCTCACCAATGCTCCTGCCTCTTTTCAAAATCTTGCCAATGATATTTTCCAATATCTTCTTGACGTTTTTTTTGTGGTTTATTTGGATGACATTATGGTCTTTTCCAAATCTGAGGAAGAACATGTCACTCATGTGTCCACTGCTCTTACCAGACTCAGAGCCAATAACCTTTTTGCTAATTCTTCTAAGTTCCTATTTCATGTCACTAGTGTTGAGTATATATATTATTTTGTTTCTTCTGAAGGCCTCAGAATGGACCAAGAAAAAGTCCAGAAAATTCTTAATTATCCACCTCCACGAAAACTTAAGGCTCTTCTAACATTCCTTGGCTTTGCCAACTTTTACCGCCGTTTCATCAAGAATTATTCAAAGAAAATCAGTTCACTCACCAGTTTCCTCAAGAAAGATTCCTGTTCCCCCCTCAATGAGGAAGCTCTTAGTCAGATTCACCAACTCAAAGAGGCTTTCACCACTGCTCCAATCCTTCTCTACACATTATTTTAGAGACCAATGCATCCAATTATGCCTTGGGTGCCATACTGAGTCAGGTCTCTGACTCAGGAAAACATCCCATTTCATTCAAAAGCCGCAAGCATGTTCCAGCAGAGCTCAACTATGAGATTCATGACAAGGAACTCCTTGGCATAGTCTGCGCTCTAAAGTGCTTCAGGGCTTTCCTTATTTCACTTTCTTTGTGTTTTGAAGTTCTCACCTATCACTCTTCACTTCAATACTTCATGTCCTCAAAGGTCCTTACTCACCATCAAGCCCGCTGGTCTTAATTCCTCTCTGAATTTCACTCCTCAATCACTTACCGCCCTGGCCGCCTAGCTACTCTTCCAGCTGCTTTATCACGTCAGGCCCACATTTATCCGGAGAGGGGGGAAGATTTCATCAGCAAGAATCCAATGAATGTTTAACAGCTTATCAAGCAGGATGAAGTCCAACCTTCAAGATATTTTGCAGTCAAGGTGGAATTCTTTTCACACTTGATTAATTAAATTCAGAGGGCTTTATGGCAAGATTCTCGGTACATAATTATTCTTCAAGAATTGGTTAAAGGTAAATCTGTCCAAGATTATTCTCTTGATTCCTCTTTCCAACTTCCCTTATTCAAAGATCAGGTGGTGGTCCCAAATGACCCCACAGTTCAACTCAGCATCCTTCAAAAACATCATGATTCTCCTCTAGCTGGACACCCTGGCCAAGAGAATACTCTCAAACTTGTCAAGCGGGATTTCCACTGGTCCAGCATGCCTCAATTCATCAAGGATTATGTCTCATCCTGTCAATAGTGTTCAAGAAACAAGAATATTAATCACAAGAGGTTTGGACTCCTCAAACCTCTTCAAATTCCAAATTTTCCTTTGATTTGTCTTTCAATGGACTTTATCACTCAACTGCCACTGTCCAATTTTTTTGATTCAATTCTGGTAATAGTGGACAGGTTATCAAAAATGGTGGTTTTTATTCCCACAATGTCTTCAATCACTTCACTGTATTTTCCCCATTTATTCATCAAAAATATCTTTTTGAAGCATGGCCTTCCTTCAAGCATTGTCAGTGATAGAGGTTCACTTTTTGTTTCCTCCTTTTGGACCAATCTTTGTCTGCAGCTCAAGATTTCAAGAGATCTGTCAACTGCTTACCATCCAGAAACTGATGGATAGACAGAGAGGCTAGATCAGATACTAGAACAGTACCTTTGGATGGATGTCAGCTATCATCAAGATGATTGGAACACCTGGCTCCCTCTGGCTGAATTGGCCTACAATAACTCTGATCACTCTTCAACAAAAAAATCACCGTTTTTCACTGTTTATGGAAGATATCCACAATTTGACTCAGTTCACATTACTCAAGATACTCCTGCTGGAAAGTTATCAACAAAGATCCAACCAGTACAGCAGGATTTCAAGAGAGAACTTGAAGTTGCCATAAACAGGTTTAAGAGGTATGCAGATAAAAGTAGAGCAAGTCCACCTGTTTTCAATCCTGGTGACATGTTATGGCTTTCTTCCAAGAACATCAAATCAACAAGACCCACCAAAAAGCTGTCTGAAAGATGGCTGGGTTCTTTTCCAATCTTGAAGAAAATTAGTACTCATGCTACCACCTCAAGATTCCATCTCAATGGAAATCCATCCATCCAGTCTTCTATATTTCCCTCCTTGAACCAGTCACGACATCAAAAATCCCAAATTGGAATCAAGAGCCTCCTCCTCCAATCATCATTGAAGAAGAGGAATGGGAAGTTTGTCAAAGCTCAAGAGAGGAAAATTATGGTATTTGGTGGAATGGAAAGGTTTCAGTCAAGACACAGAAAAATCCACTTGAGAACCAATTGAAATCCTCAAGAATTTCCCTGAACTTGTCAAGTATTTCCATTATTTACATCCTGACAAGCCAGGCCCCAATTCTTCAAGAGCTTGATTTTTACGGTGCTTGGTGGGGAGAGGAGTTACCAAAAGTAATTCCCACTCCTGATATGCACCTTTAGGGGTATTATACTTTTTTCTGTTGTAAGCATCACCTTTGCCACTCTGTGAGCACTTTGCAATTTTGGAAACAGATTTTTGGCCTGGCTTTCAACATCAAATTCCAATCTATGGCCATTTCCACTTGGGGCAATGGACCATTCTTCTTCTTAATCCTTTTTCCAAGTAATTACTTTTCAATACATTCTTTCATCAATCTTCCTTAATTTATGGCACTGGCGAGAGTGGTAACTATCAAAAGTCAGTTCCTCTCCTGGTGTGCACTTCCCAGAGGGGTCTACAATCTTTCAAAACATCACCTTGGCGACGCTGTGAGAACCTGGAATCAAATATTGTTTTGCAGGTCCTTGGCCATTTCAAATCAACTGTCAATATCTGTGCTGAAGGTTGGAATCCCCCTCAAGATTCTTTTTTCTTATTTTCAAGTCTCTTTTTTATCTTTCTTTCTTTATATTTTCTTCAAAATTTTCTTTCTTATAATTGTTAATTCCCAAATCTTTATGCCAATTCAATTTTTCAAACTTTCCATAGCCAAACATCAAGAGAAGACCAAGTAAACCTCATCCTATATGCCACCCTCTTTACCAGTCTGAAATTTCTTTTCAAGATTCAATACCTCTTGAATTCCTATTTCCAACCCATCTCAACAGCCTCAACAGGCTTTTACCTTATCTTGGTGCTCAGGAGCTCACCATTCAACGTAGGGGGGTACTGTCACAACCACAAATAATCACCCCCCCAATGGGTGTTGCGGCAATTCTAGCCTGAACCCAGTTTATAGTCAGTTAGCCATATAATATGTTTATCTCCAGCTGTGCCCTCTTGGCCATATCCTGCCTTCATTGGCCTTATTGGCCAATTCTTCACCTCACCAACCCCCCCATGATCCTTGGTTTGGGACTGGGGGTCTTTTCAGTATTCCAGGGGCCTATGGACCCTCTATCCATCACCAGGGCCCTTTGCCCAACCCCTTATAATATGGGGTTTTGGCCTAAATGGCCTTTTTTGGCCATTTAGACCCCCTATGGCCTCTACAGCGCTTGATCGGTGGGGCGATTAGGCTCCTTTTGGCCCAAATCCAATGAGGCCAAAAGGGGTCAAGTGGGCCCATCTGAGCCAATTTTGGCCCCAGAAATGGCCAAAAGCACCTTGGGACCTGAATTTGGCCAATAACCACAAGTGGCCACAATTCAGCCCATGGCCTCTGGCAGCCACCAGAGGCCACCAGCTCAGTTCCAAGCAAGGATTCCCCTCAGCTTCAGGGGAAGACTGTCACAATTCTGTCTTACAGACCTCAGCAGAGGGAACTATTGCCAAAAAGGCTAGTAAGCCAGTTGAAAGACCGATTAATACTGGCAAGTTGTAGATCACATTCCACCATGTGACAGTACCCCTGGGTTTAGGGCACTATGTCCCGAAGTGCATGTAACTGATGGTATTACCCATGTCACCCTCATGGAGCTACATTAGTCACAATAGGAGCCTACAAAGAACCCCCAAGGGGCGGAACCCTTGTACACCAATGGAGCAGAATACCCAGCGATTTCTGGTTGTTTGATTGAGACCTCCTCTTGTCTCCAACCGGAATTGAACCCATGACATTGGTAACTGGTTTATTGTCACAATGCTGTCTTCCAGACCTCAGCAAAGGGAACTCTTTCTGAAAAGGCTATTAAACTGGTTGAAAGACCAATTAATACTGGCAAGTTGTAGATCACATTCCACCAACTGTAACAACCACTAATCAGGGACAAGGGTGTTCATACTTACACCCACTCAAACACCTCAAACCAGCAAATCCACTGTGTGTATCAGTATTCAGTTTTAGCAATCTTCCTTTCTGAAACATGCATACAGTCTGGCTCATCAATACAGCCTGTCAATACTTGTACAGGTTGAAATTACCCCATAAAGTTTGGATACACCATTTCCACACTGTATGATCACTCAATACCACAACTCCTCTTGTACACATCCTGTACATCTGTACAGGACCTGTATTGGCCAGACTCAATTCAATCATCAAATCTTTTCATTAAAATTCTCTGTCTGGATCAGGGCTGGTGATTCTCACATATACCAGCCCCTCTTCCTCCCCCCTGGGGACTTTTCCCCAGTTAATTGATTTAGTATATTTATTATTTTATAATTATTATTATCCTTATTTTGTTTATTATAATTATTTGATTTTAAGTTGGTCTTTGTCACAATTCTGTCTGCCAGACCTCAGCAAAGGGAGCTCTTTCTGAAAAGGCTATGAAACCAGTTGAAAGACCAATTAATACTGGCAAGTTGTAGATCACATTCCACCATGTGACAGTACCCCTGGGTTTAGAGCACTGTGTCCCAAAGTGCATGTAACTGATCATATTACCCATCTCACCCTCATGGAGTTACATTAGTCACAACAGGAGCGTACAAGGAACCCCCAAGGGGCGGAACCCTTGTCCGCCAATGGAACGGAAAACCCAGCAATTTCTGGTTGTTTGATTGAGACCACCTCTTGTCTCCAACCGGAATCAAACCCATGACGTTGGTAACTGGTTTATTGTCACAATGCTGTCTGCCAGACCTCAGAAAAGGGAACTCTTGCCGAAAAGGCTATTAAACCGGTTGAAAGACTGATTAATACTGGCAAGCTGTATATCACATTCCACCATGTGACAGTCTTAGCGTTTTTTCTTTCTTTGCCTGTACAGTATGGGCTGGGTGGCCATATCCTTATTAGTCCTTCTCTTCCCATTCTGACAGGTTTAAAAAGTGGACTTGGACTTGTTTGTGCTTGGCTCTTCTATTCTTACTCTTATTATTTTTTTCTGATTTTCTTATATTATTCTATTTAGTAATTAATCTCTTAACACTCTTTAGTGGAATCTTTTCTTAACATATCCTGAGCCCTCCATAAGTAATTCCCAGTTAATGAGTGTCAGGCCGTCTTCACTTAGAAGAACCCCTGTGACATTAAACTAATTAACTCATATTTGATTCTTCCTTTTCATTAATTTAACCTCATTTCTCTCATTCATCAAATTATGACTCTTTTATGATCTTATGATTTTTCTATCTTCAATTTTCATCTGAGTTATTATATTCATTTGAAAATTGATTCTTTCATTTCTTAATCACTTCTGACCATCTCATTTCATTCTCAATTCTATTTCAATCAAATATTTCTTTTGTTTGTGTATTCAGGTCTATCAGGAGTTATTGATTGGGATTCATTTGGGTTATTGATTCAGCGATTCAGTATTTTATTTGGATTGGACTTATTGACTTTTAATTCCTCAAGATAACTGATTTAACCTCAAGAATTGATTATTGATTATTGATTGATTTTGATTCCTGAAGATATTGATTGACCTATTGATTCCTCAAGACCTTGAGTTTACATTGAATACACTGATTGATTGTTGTATTATTCAAAATATATTGATACTTGATTGACTGCTGATATTTAGTGAATTGATTGATTGATTTAATTTGATTTCACCTCAAGACTTTTGATTGATTCCTCAAGATCATCAATATTCATTGACTATTGATTTGGC
This sequence comes from Austropuccinia psidii, assembly GCA_023105745.1. Taxonomy (NCBI): domain Eukaryota; kingdom Fungi; phylum Basidiomycota; class Pucciniomycetes; order Pucciniales; family Sphaerophragmiaceae; genus Austropuccinia; species Austropuccinia psidii. Next base: position 57,507,724 of record JALGQZ010000004.1, read on the forward strand.
CAAGCTTTGATTCCTTATTCTCAAGTACCATCAAGTTCTTATTCTTAAGTTCTCAATAATGCCAGTTCAGCATAGCCCTCCAGCCAGGAATACTAGATCCCAAGGAAATCCAGCTGTTCTCACTCCTACAGCAAGGGTTCCTTTTGACCGCACCCCATCGGTTCATCAACTGAGTGAAAATCTGGACAAAGGACCACCAATGGAAGGAGCAGCACCCTCCAGAATAGGGGTAATACAATCAAGAAGATCAAGATCTTTCTCTGGCTTATTGAGTGGTTATCCTGGCATGTCTGAAGGTGCAAGAGCAATACTAGGAGAAGTTGAAGATGAAGAGGGGGGAGTCTGTGGAAGAGGAAGATTCTGGGGAGACTGAAGTGGAAGATGCTTTGGCAAATGCTCCAGAGGTACCCCAGGGTTCTAATCTACCCCCTACTAATCCATCTCTTGTCTCTAAATCTGATCCAAGTCTCCTCAAGATCATGGAGCAAATGGCTACTATTATGGGACAGCTTTCTCAAGCAGCAGCCCTCAGAGACAATTCCAAGCCCCTGCATTCAAGACTCCATCAATGAAGGCACATGATTCTTTTGATGGTACTCAAGCTCATAAATTGAGAGGATTTATCCAATCCAGTCAATTGATTTTCCACAATGATACACCAAATTTCTTCTCTGACAGGAAGAAAGTTCTTTACTCAACTTCTTTTCTCACTGGTAGAGCTGGAAAATTGATTGAACCCTACCTCTCCAATATTTCCAATGAAGATCCTTTCTATCTCCTCAATAATTGGCAGTTATTTGAAACCCAATTATTCACTCTGTTTGGTGATCCCAATGAAGTCGGTAAAGCTGAACAAGAGTTGGATAATTTGAGGATGAAGGAAAGTGGTCATGTATCCTTGTACTTTGCTTATTTCAGATGTTTAATTTCAACAATTGAATATTGGTGAGAAAGACCTTATATTCATGTTTATAGAAGAGGATTGGAATCAAGACTTTTGGACCAGTTGGCTTCCTACCCTGGTAATTTCAATACTCTTCAAGAACTCATGGACATTACCCTAGAATTAGATACCAGATACCATGAGAGACAGAAAGAGAAGAAGCCACCTTTCACTGGATCCAACCCTTCAAGGCCTCCGCAAGACACATCTTCAAAAAGGCCTCACCATAAGAAGAATACAACCGGAAAGAAATTCCAAGCTTCAAAGGACAAGACCCATTCTGCTCTCCTCAATAAGGACAATAAACTAATTGGTTCTGAAAAGGAGAGGAGGTTCAAAGAACAGTTATGTACTTATTGTGGTGGAAAGCACCCAGTTTAAAAATGCTTCAAGAGACCTCAGAACAAGCCAGGGCCATCAAGAGGCTTCCCTAGCAAGCAGGAAAAAGCCTAAATTGGAATCATGATGTGTTCAATGGTTCTCACTTATTTCCTTCAAGAGCACAATTGTGCACTCTGAATACTAGTGTCAAGAAATCTTCAAAGTTTCTTATGTTTTCTTCTGTCTCTGATATTTCTATAGTATTATCATTTATTCTGGGGCTACAAACACTTTTATTGCAAAGAATTTTGTTCTAAGCTACTCATTGACTATGTCAGAGCTCCCTGAAAAGATTCCTCTTTTCATTCTGGATACAAATGAATCCCCTGCCTTGTTCATCACCAATTATACCAAGTGGGTAGTTGACTTGCCTTCATTCCCAAGCTTTGAATGGTACTTTTACATCATAGATTCACCCAAAGGATAAGACCTAATATTGGGCTATTATTTCCTCTACCATTTTAATCCCATTATTGATTGGAAAAATGGACTTATCACCTATGATTCTAGTCATAAGGATTCTAGTGGTATTAAATCTTCTTCTAGTAATTCCTTAGCCACTGCTGTCAACAGTGTTGCTCTGGTTGGTGAACTTAAGACACCTTCCATTCCTTCTTCTGTCCATATCCTTTCCATCACGCCATCTCATTCATTACTTAAATCAAGAGATGAGGTCTTCAAAGAGATAAAAGATGTTGGAGAAATTATTGCTATATCTTCACTTCATCTCTTTCATGGGGATATGGACCTTCCTCCCTGGAGGAGCAGTGGGATGAGGAGGAAGATCCAGAAGAAGTTGAAACTGTGTTGAAGGTAGTCCCTCCTGCTTATCACCAATATTTGTATGTATTCTCCAAGGTGAAAAAAGAGAAACTTCCTCCACACCGCCCTTGTGATCACCATATCAAGTTGGAGGGTCTTCTACCTTCAGTTGGTGTTATCTACTCATTATCTGTCACAACCATGGCAATTCACCTCCTTGGATCCCCATATGGCATATCAAGCCATAGTTCTTTTATGGCCAATTGGCCATATCCATCAACAGTGGCCAATATGGCCACGTCATCACCTTATGGACCATTTATGGCCATTTGTGTTTTGGGGCCTTCATGGCCCTTCACCTCAATCCAGAACCCATTGCGGCAATTTATGCCCAATTGGTTATTTCTGGTCATTTCCCTCAAAACCAGGGGAAATGGCCCAATTGGCTGTTTTTGGCCATTTGGGCTCATAATGAGCATTTGCGCTTTTTTGCGCATTTACGCATTTCTGCGCACTTTGACGCAAAGTGTCCAAAAGACACTTTCCCGCCTTTTGGGCAAGTTTTTGGCTCAGAACCCCAAAGGGCCCAGAAACACCTTTCCAAGCTCTGAAGCCATCACATCCATCCTTTTCCCCTTTGCCTTTCCATCTCAAGACCTTTGGACGTAATATTCTTGCCAATGAACCAATATGCCATAAATGATGTTATATATCATTGTGCATCATTTTTCAACAGCAATTAAATGGTGGCAATATCAAATGGTCATTTCAACATTCCAACATCTCATCACTTCATCAAGGCACCCAATCATTCAGAGGAATCATCAAGGCTCAAGAGCAAGTGTTCAGCTTCAAAGACCAATGACGCCATCAAGCAGTCATTGGTTATTCTCACTCCAAGTATTCCTTCCAAGGGAGTACTGTCAATTCATTCTCAAATTTTATTCAAGAGGCAGTTCCAAAAGAAGTTGTCAAGTGTCAAAGCTCCACTCAATCCATCTTGGCAACCATATTCATTTCAATACAGTCTGGATCCATCAAGAACTGTATTTCATTTTCAAGAATGGGAAATTCATTCAACCCAATTCAATTTCAATATTGGCCAGCTGTATCAATTCCCAAAACAATAAATACAGCCTCAAGGATCAATACAGATCAGTTTTCAGCCTGAAGAACTCAAGCTCCCAACTTTCCACATATACTGGCTACCCTTTCCACCCTGGGGGGTTTTTTCCCCCAGTTAATTAATATACTTTGATTTTATTTTATCTTTATTTTCTTTTCATTTTAGTTAAGCAAATACTGATATTATTAAGTCAGTCATTTAGCACCTTTCTCTTTCTCTTTCTTTGCCTGTCAATGGATATTTGGTGGTCATATCCTTACTAATTCCATTATTCGTTTTTGGCAGGTTGAAACAGTGATTAAGGACTTACTTGGTTGGCTCTTTGGCCATTTGGCTTCCCTTTCCTCTTTGCATCTCATCTTGTACCTTCATATCTTTTAGAGGAATTCATTCTCATTATTTTTTTGTTCTTTATCCTTTTGGAGTCTTCCAAGTGAGTTCCCTGATTGCTGAGTGCCAGGCCACTCTTGTATTTCTTTCCAAGAGCCCCTGTGACATTATATTAATGAACTCATAATTTCTTTTCATTCTGTTCATCCTTTCTTTATAATTTCATTCACTCATTTCATCAAAATTATGATTCTTTTACGCTTATGAACTTAATTATTTGTCATCACCTCTCAATTTTCTTTCATTCATTCTTCATTTTGAAAATTGAAAGCTGACCCATTTTTACTTTTTTTATTCTTTTAAAAATCTTTTTCAAATCATCAAATTTTCATTTCATTCATAATTCAGGCGTCATCTTGATTTTCTTTGATTTTCAAATTTTTCATCAAGATATTCAGACACATTATTCACATCAAGATTCATAATTGATTCATTCTTCAAGAATTTTGGTTTTTAAAGAATAATTCACTTGATTTTGATTGATTGATTGATTTGACATATTTGATATTGACCTCAAGAAAATTGATTGACTTGAAGATTTCATTGATTTTGCTGATTTTTTCACATCAAGAATTTCGACATAAATTGCTTTTTCTTCAAGATCTCATTTGATTGATTGATTTTTGAAAGATTTTGATTTTTGATTGATTTGATTGATTGATTTATTGACTTGAAGATCTCATTTTGATTTGATTCATTGATTTACTTCAAGACATTGATTTGATTTTGACTTCAAGACTTCATTTGATTTTGATCTATTGACATACTTGAAGAGTTCATTTTGATTCATTGATTTTCCTCAAGATTTGATTGTTGACTCTTTTCACTTCAAGAAAATTTTGTTTTTAATTCATTTAATTCAATTTTATTCCTGAAATCATGCCTGTTCAACATTCACCTCCGGCAAGACAGACAAGATCTCAGGCCAGAGCTCCTCTAGATGGCACCCCAGCAGTTCCTCAACTGAGGGCCCAATTAGATAGAGGACCCTGCATGGAAGGAGCAGCACCATCCAGGAAGGAAGGAAGAGGGCCAAGAAGATCATGTTCATTCTCAGGAGTAGTTGGTGGATTTCCAGGAACTTCAATGACTATTTTCAAAGGTCCAGGTGAAGATGGTGAAGAGGAGGAGGAGAATTCTGTGGAAGAGGAAGGGTCTGATTGTACTGAAGTTGTCCCTGCTCCAGTGGAGGAATCCCAAGGTGATTATGGCCAATCTTCAAGCAGCTTCATCTCTTGAAGCATCAAGACCACCAGCCTTCAAGACTCCATCTATGAAGGCACCAGAATTCTTTGATGGGACTCAGCCCTTCAAAGTTAGAAGCTTTATTCAGTCCTGTCAGCTGATTTTTCATAATGATCCGGCAAACTTCGCTCAAGACGGAAAGATGGTCCTTTATGCCACTTCATTTCTCATTGGCAGGGCTTCAAAATGGATTGAGCCTTATCTTACCAATCTCACCAATCAAGACTCAAATTACCTTCTCAATTCTTGGCCTCTTTTTGAATCTCAACTCTTCACTCTATTTGGTGACCCAAATGAAGTCAGAAAAGCAGAAGCTGAGTTGGATTCTTTAAGAATGAAAGAAGGTGGGCATGTATCCTTATACATTGCTGATTTCAGAAGTTTAGTCTCAAGAATCGGGGATTGGGGTGAAAGAGCTCTCATCCATCATTTCAGGAAGGGATTGCCATCCAGGATTTTGGATCAATTGGCCTCCCATCCTTCAAGAATTGACTCTCTTCAAGACTTAATGGACGTTACCCTGGAGCTTGATACCAGGTACCATGAGAGGCAAAATGAAAAGAGTCATCATCAAGAGAAGAAGCCAGAAGCCTCAAAGTCAAGTTCTTCTCATCCTCAAAATTCTTCAAGTTCAAGTCATAAGAAGAAGAATTTTCAGAAGAGGGACAAGCCCCATTCTTCTTTATTGAATAAAGATTTCAAGTTGATGAATTCTGAAAAAGAAAGAAGAATCAAGGAGGGTCTATGTACCTATTGTGGTGGGTAGCATAGTCTTGAGTCCTGTTTCAAAAGGCCTCAAAACAAGCTTCCCCAACTGTCAGGCAAATTTCTCAGCCAGGGAAAAGCCTGAGTGAAGATCATGTTGTGTTCAATGGTCTTCACAGTTTTCCATCCAGAGCACAATTGTGCATTCTGAATACTGGTGTCGGGAATTCTCTTAAATTTTTTGTTTTTTCTTCTCTTTCTGATGTTTTTTACAGTATTCTCATTGATTCTGGTGCTACCAACTCATTTATTGCAAAGCAGTTTGTTCACAAGTATTCATTGACTACGTCAGAACTTCCAGAGAAGATTCCCCTCATCATTTTAGACTCCTCTGAGTCTCCTTCTTTATTTGTGACTCACCATACTAAATATATGGTTGAGCTCCCTTCCTTCCCAAGCTTTGAATGGGACTTTTTAGTCATTGATACTCCCAAGGGAGATTGGGCTTTGACTTTCTTAATCATTTTCATCCGTTTATTGATTGGAGGAAAGGATTGATCACCTTTAATTCTGATCATAAGGACTATAATGATCCTTCAATTTCTTTTAGTAATGACTTTTCTTCTGCCAAATCATGTGCAGCTCTGGTTGGTGATTCTACAACATCATCATTTCCGTCTTCTGTCCATATTCCTTCCCTTAATTCCCATCAGTCATTACTATCATCTAGAGATGAAGTCTTCAAAGAGATTCAAGATGTTGGAGAAGATAATTCTGTATCTTCACTTCATCTCTTCTTTCGGAATATGGACCTTCCTCCTTCATCTTATCATGACTCCCTGGAGGAGTTGTGGGATGAAGAGGAAGAGCCAGAAGAAATAGAAACCATGATTAAGGTTGTTCCTTCTGTTTATCACCAATACTTGGATGTATTTTCCAAGGTTAAAGCAGAGAAACTTCCTCCTCACCGCGCCTGTGATCATCATATCGAGCTGGAGGGGTCTCTACCTCCAGTTGGGGTGATCTACTCCTTATCAAACCAAGAGTCAGATAAACTCAGGGCCTACATTTCAGAGAATGTAGAGAAAGGTTTCATCCAGCCAAGCTCCTCTTCTACAGGAGCACCTGTTCTTTTTTTCAAAAAGAAAGATGGTGGCCTTCGTTTGTGTGTTGATTACCGCAAACTCAATGCTGTTACTAGGAAGAACAAGTACCCTGTTCCTCCTATGAATCAGCTTCTCACTGTTTTCAATGGTTCTTCTATCTTCTCCAAGATTGATTTGTGTGGTGCATATAACCTGCTCAGAATCAAGGAAGGTGATGAACATTTTACTTGTTTTAGAACCAAATATGGTAGTTATGCTATTTGGGCTTACCAATGCTCCTGCTTCTTTTCAAAATCTTGTCAATGATATTTTTTATGATCTTCTTGATGTTTATGTTGTGGTTTATTTGTATGACATTATGGTCTTTTCCAAATCTGAGGAAGAACATGTCACTCATGTGTCCACTGTTCTTTCCAGACTCAGAGCCAATAACCTCTTTGCTAAGGCGTCCAAATGCCTATTCCATGTTTCTAGTGTAGAGTATTTAGGTTATTTTGTTTCTTCTGAAGGCCTCAAGATGGACCAAGCAAAATTCCAGCAAATTCTCAATTGGCCACCTCCAAGAAACCTCAAGGCCCTTCAATCATTCCTTGGCTTTGCCAATTTCTACCGCCGTTGCATCAAGAATTATTCAAAGAAAATTAGGTCACTCACAAGTTTCCTCAAGAAAAATTCCCGTTTTCCCCTCAATGAGGAAGCTCTTAGACAGTTTCATCAACTCAAAGAGGCATTCACCACTGCTCCAATCCTTCTCTACCCACCATTGTAGAGACCAATGCATCAGATTATGCCTTGGGTGCTGTACTGAGTCAGGTCTCTGACTCAGGAAAACATCCCATTGCATTTGATAGCCGCAAGCTTCTCCCAGCTGAGCTCAATTATGAGATTCATGACAAGGAACTCCTTTGCATAGTCTGGGCTCTCAAGCGCTGGAGAGCTTTTCTTCTTTCAATTTCTTCCCCTTTTGAAGTTCTCACCAATCATTCATCTCTTCAATATTTCATGTCTTCCAAGATTCTCACTCGCCGTCAAGCCCGCTGGGCTGAATTTTTATCTGAATTCCATTTCTCAATCACTTACCGCCCTGGCCGCTTGGCCACCCTTCCAGATGCCTTGTCATGTCGGGACGACGTTTACCCACAGAGGGGGGAGGATTTCATCAGCAAGAATCCAATGAACTATCAGAAGATAATCAAGCAAGATGAAATTCAAGCCTCAAAGTTTTTTGCAGTCAAGGTGGATTCATTTTCAAATTTGATTGATTCAATTCAGAAGGCAGGGTGGCAAGATTCTCAATATAGAAGTGTCCTTGAAGATTTGGGTAAAGGTAAATCTGTCCAAGATTATTCTCTTGATTCCTCTTCCAAACTTCTCCTTTTCAAAGATCGGGTGGTGGTCCCAAATGACCCCACAATTCAACTCAATATACTTCAAAAGCGGCATGACTCTCCTCTAGCTGGACACCCTGGCCAAGAGAAGACTCTCAAACTTGTCAAGCGGGATTTCCACTGGTCCGGCATGACTCAATTTATCAAGGATTATGTATCATCCTGTCAACAGTGTTCAAGAAACAAAAATATTCATCACAAGAAGTTTGGACTCCTCAAGCCTCTTCCAATTGCAAGTGTTCCTTGGATTTGTCTTTCAATGGATTTCATCACTCAATTGCCTTTTAGACAGTTTCATCAACTCAAAGAGGCATTCACCACTGCTCCAATCCTTCTCTACCCACCATTGTAGAGACCAATGCATCAGATTATGCCTTGAGTGCTGTACTGAGTCAGGTCTCTGACTCAGGAAAACATCCCATTGCATTTGATAGCCGCAAGCTTCTCCCAGCTGAGCTCAATTATGAGATTCATGACAAGGAACTCCTTTGCATAGTCTGGGCTCTCAAGCGCTGGAGAGCTTTTCTTCTTTCTATTTCTTCCCCTTTTGAAGTTCTCACCAATCATTCATCTCTTCAATATTTTATGTCTTCCAAGATTCTCACTTGCCGTCAAGCCCACTGGGCTGAATTTTTATCTGAATTACATTTCTCAATCACTTACCGCCCTGGCCGCTTGGCCACCCTTCCAGATGCCTTGTCACCTCGGGACGACATTTACCCAGAGAGGGGGGAGGATTTCATCAGCAATAATCCAATGAACTATCAGAAGATAATAAAGCAAGATGAAATTCAAGCCTCAAAGTTTTTTGCAGTCAAGGTGGATTCATTTTCAAATTTGATTGATTCAATTCAGAAGGCAGTGTGGCAAGATTCTCAATATAGAAGTGTCCTTAAAGATTTGGGTAAAGATAAATCTGTCCAAGATTATTCTCTTGATTCCTCTTCCAAACTTCTCCTTTTCAAAGATCGGGTGGTGGTCCCAAATGACCCCACAATTCAACTCAATATACTTCAAAAGCGGCATGACTCTCCTCTAGCTGGACACCCTGGCCAAGAGAAGACTCTCAAACTTGTCAAGCGGGATTGCCACTGGTCCGGCATGACTCAATTTATCAAGGATTATGTATCATCCTGTCAACAGTGTTCAAGAAACAAAAATATTCATCACAAGAAGTTTGGACTCCTCAAGCCTCTTCCAGTTGCAAGTGTTCCTTGGATTTGTCTTTCAATGGATTTCATCACTCAATTGCCACTGTCCAATTCCTTTGATTCAATTTTAGTTATATTGGAAAGATTCTCAAAAATGGCAGTTTTTATTCCAACAATAGCTTCAATCACTTCATTAGATTTGGCCCATCTATTCATCAAGAATATTTTTTCAAAGCATGGCCTTCCTTCAAGCATTGTTAGTGATCAAGGTTCTCTTTTTGGACCAATCTTTGTCAGCAGCTCAAGATTTCAAGAGACTTGTCAACTGCTTATCATCCAGAAACTGATGGACAGACAGAGAGGGTAAATCAGATACTAGAACAGTACCTTTGGATGTATTTCAGTTATCATCAAGATGATTGGAACACCTGGCTCCCTCTGGCTGAATTTGCCTACAATAACTCTGACCACTCTTCAACAAAACAATCACCGTTTTTCACTGTTTATGGAAGATATCCACAATTTGACTCAGTTCACATCACCCAGATACTCCGGCTGGAAAGTTATCAACAAAAATCCAATCAGTACAGCAAGATGTCAAGAGAGAACTTGAAGTTGCCATAAACAGGTTTAAGAGGTATGCAGATAAAAGTAGAGCAAGTCCACCTGTTTTCAATCCCGGTGACATGGTATGGCTTTCTTCCAAGAACATCAAATCAAATATACCCACCAAAAAGCTGTCTGAAAGATGGCTGGGTCCTTTTCCAATCTTGAAGAAAGTCAGTACTCATGCCTACCACCTCATGCTCCCATCTCAATGGAAGTCCATCCACCCAGTTTTCCATATTTCCCTTTTGGAACCAGTCAAGACATCAACAATCCGACATAGGCATCAAGAGCCTCCTCCTCCAATAATCATTGAAGAAGAAGAAGAATGGGAAGTCTCTCAAATACTGGACTCAAAGCTCAAGAGAGGAAAATTATGGTATTTGGTGGAATGGAAAGGTTTCTGTCAAGACCCAGAAAGATCCACTTGGGAACCAACTGAAAGCCTCAAGAATTGTCCTGAACTCGTCAAAGATTTTCATTCATTATATCCTGACAAGCCAGGACCCAATTCTTCAAGAGCTTGATTTCTTTTATGGTGCTTGGTGGGGAGAGGAATTACCAAAAGTAAGTCCCACTCCTTGTATGCAACTTTAGGGGGATTCTACTCTTTTGTTGTAAGCATCACCTTGGCCACTCTGTGAGCACTTTGCAACTTTGGACACAGATCTTTGGCATGGCTTTCAACTTCATTTCCAATCTTATGGCCATTTTCACTTGGGACAATGGGCCATTCACTTTTCAATTCATTTCCAAGACTTCAAAATTCAAATTCATTCCTTCAGCATTTTTGTTTTATTTTTATGGCACTGGCCGGAGTGGTAACTACCAAAAGTAAGTTCCTCTCCTGGTGTGCACTTCCCTGAGGGGTCTACAATCTTGTCAAAACATCACCTTGGCCACTTTGTGAGCACCTGGCATCAAATTTCTCTTTCCAGGTCCTTGGCCAATTTCAAAATCAGTTATCAACCTCCGTGATGAAGATTGGAACCTCCTCAAGATTCAATTCATTTTTCTTTTCTTATTTTCATTTTCATTCTTTGTTTTTATTTTATTTTCATTTTAAATTTTCTCTTATCACGTCAATTATCACATCAAAAAATTTTCATTCATTTTAAAATTCAATTCAAATCATGAAGCCAATGTCAAAAGAAGATCAAGCAAGTCCTGTGTCAAATGTCAAAATTTTAATATCAGTTTTCAAATTTTTTATCTTAATCAGTCCTCTTGAATCAATTTCTCAAAATCTTTCCAATAGCCTCAACAGGCTTCACCTTGTATTGGTGCTCAGGAGCTCACCATTCTAAGGTGGGGGGTACTGTCACAACCATGGCAATTCACGTCCTTGGATCCCCATATGGCATATCAAGCCATAGTTCTTTTATGGCCAATTGGCCATATCCATCACCAGTGGCCAATATGGCCACGTCATCACCTTATGGGCCATTTGTGTTTTGGGGCCTTCATGGCCCTTCACCTCAATCCAGCACCCATAGCGGCAATTTATGCCCAAATGGGTATTTCTGGTCATTTCCCTCAAAACCAGGGGAAATGGCCTAAATGGCTGTTTTTGGCCATTTGGGCTCATAATGCGCATTTTGCGCTTTTTTGCACATTTGCGCATTTCTGCGCATTTTTGCGCACTTTGACGCAAAGTGTCCAAAAGACACTTTCCCACCTTTTGGGCCAATTTTTGTCTCAGAACCCCAAAGGGCCCAGAAACACCTTTCCAAGCTCTGAAGCCATCACATCCATCCTTTTCCCCTCTGCCTTTCCATCTCAAGACCTTTGGACATAATCTTCTTGCCAATGAACCAATATGCCATAAATGATGTTATATATCATTGTGCATCATTTTTCAACAGCAATTCAATGGTGGAAATATCAAATGGTCATTTCAACATTCCAACATCTCATCACGTCATCAAGGCACCCAATCATTCAGAGGAATCATCAAGGCTCAAGAGCAAGTGTTCAGCGTCAAAGACCAATGATGCCATCAAGCAGTCATTGGTTATTCTCACTCCAAGTATTCCTTCCAAGGGAATACTGTCAATTCATTCTCAAAGTGTATTCAAGAGGAAGTGTCAAATCTCCACTCAATCCATCTTGGCAACCATATTCATTTCAATACAGTCTGGATCCATCAAGAACTATATTTCATTTTCAAGCATGGGAAATTCATTCAACCCAATTCAATTTCAATATTAGCCAGCTGTATCAATTCCCAAAACAATCAATACAGCCTCAAGGATCAATACAGATCAGTTTTCAGCCTGAAGAACTCAAGCTCCCAACTTTTCACATATACTGGCTACCCTTTCCACCCTGGGGGGTTTTTTCCCCCAGTTAATTAATATACTTTGATTTTATTTTATCTTTATTTTCTTTTCATTTTAGTTAAGCAAATACTGATATTATTAAGTCAGTCATTTAGCACCTTTCTCTTTCTCTTTCTTCGCCTGTCAATGGATATTTGGTGGTCATATCCTTACTAATTCCATTATTCATTTTTGGCAGGTTGAAACAGTGATTAAGGACTTACTTGGTTGGCTCTTTGGCCATTTGTCTTCCCTTTCCTCTTTGCATCTCATCTTGTACCTGCATATCTTTTAGAGGAATTCATTATCATTATTTTTTTTGTTCTTTATCCTTTTGGAGTCTTCCAAGTGAGTTCCCTGATTGCTGAGTGCCAGGCCACTCTTGTATTTCTGTCCAAGAGCCCTTGTGACATTATCAAACCAAGATTCAGAAATACTGTGGTACTACATTTCAGAGAAAGTAGAGAAAGGTTTCATAAGGCCAAGGTCCTCTTCAACTGGAGCACCTGTCCTTTTTGTTAAGAAAAAGGATGGAGGTCTTTGTTTGTGTGTTGAATACTGCAAACTCAATGCTGTCACTAGGAAGAACAGGTATCCTGTTCCTCCTATGAACCAGCTTCTTACTGTATCCAATGGTTCCACTATCCTCTCCAAGATAGATCTGGCTGGTGCATATAATCTGCTGAGAATCAAAGAGGGGAATGTGCACTTAACTGCCTTCCATACCAAATATGGTAGTTATGAGTATTTGGTAATGCCATTTGGCCTTACCAATGCTCCAGCTTTTTTCCAGAATGTTGTGAATGATATATTTGCAGACTTCTTGGATATTTCTGTTGTAGTTTATTTAGATGATATTATGGTCTTTTCCAGTTCTGAGGAGGAACATGTCAAACATGTGGCCTCTGTCCTCCAAAGACTGAGGGACAATAATTTGTTTTCCAAATCCTCCAAGTGTGTATTCCATGCCTCAAGTGTGGAATACTTGGGCTATGTTGTTTCAAGTGATTGCCTCAAGATGTATTCTTCAAAAGTTCAGCAAATGCTCAATTGGCCTCAGCCCAAGAACAACAAAGCTCTTCAATCTTTTCTTGGCATTGCCAATTTGTATTGTTGTTTCATTAAAAGTTACTCCAAAAAAATCGCTGCTCTCACTTCCCTCCTCAAAAAAGACTCTCCTTTTATCTTCAATGAGGAAGCTCTTAGTCAGTTTCAAATACTCAAAGAAGCATTCACCACTTCTCCTATCCTTTCTCATTTCAATCCATCTCTACCAACTATTGTAGAGACTGATGCTTCTGATTGTGCCTTGGGTGCTGTACTGAGTCAGGTTAATGACTCAGGAAAGCATCCCATTGCATTTGATAGTCGCAAGCTTCTCCCAGCTGAGCTGAATTATGAAATTCATAACAAGGAACTCCTTGGCATGGTTTGGGCTCTCAAGCGCTGGAGATCGTTTCTTCTTTCTCTTTCCAATTCTTTTGAGGTCTTGACAGACCACTCTTCTCTTCAGTATTTTATGTCTTCCAAATTTCTTACTCATCGTCAAGCCCTTTGGGCTGAATTTCTCTCTGAGTTTAATTTCACTATCACTTACCGCCCAGGCAGGATGGCCACTTTACCAGATGCCTTGTCACGTTGGGACAACATGTACCCAGAGAGGGGGGTGAACTTCATCAGCAAGAATCCTCAAAATTTTCATCAAGTAATAAAGCAAGATGGAATTCAAGAGTCAAGATTCTTCTTGATCAAAGTGGACATATTCTCAGATTTAGTTGAAAAGATTCAAAACGAAGTATGGCAAGACAAATACTATAAAGAAATACTCAAGCAACTAGCAAGTGGTGAATCAGTTACAGATTTCTCTCTTGAATCTCAAGCCAAGCTATTATTCAATGATGGAGTGGTAATCCCAAGAAATGAAGAAATCCACCTCAATATTCTTCAAAAGAGTCATGACTCACCATTGGCTGGCCATCCTGGCCAGGAGAAGACCCTCAAGCTCTTCAAGAGGGACTTTTATTGGGCTGGAATAAATAAATTCATTAAAGACTATGTGTCCTCATGTCAGCAATTTTCAAGAAACAAGAAAATTCATCATAAGAACTTTGGATTACTCAAGCCTCTTCAAATTCCATCTGGTTCTTGGAATTCCTTTTCAATGGACTTTATCACTGAATTGCCCTTGTCAAACAACTTTGATTCAATTTTAGTAGTTGTGGACAGGTTCTCAAAGATGGAAATCTTCATCCCAACTTATGGAACAATCACTTCCCTGGAATTAGCTCAAATACTTATCAGCCATGTCTTTTCCAAACATGGCCTTCCAGTCAGTATTGTCAGTTATAGAGGTTCTTTATTTGTTTCATCATTTTGGACTCAGTTATGTCAGCAGCTCAAGATATCAAGAGATCTTTCAACTGCATTTCATCCTGAAAGAGATGGACAGACAGAGAGGGTAAATCAGATTCTAGAGCAGTATCTTTGGATGTATGTCAGTTACCATCAAGATGACTGGCACACCTGGCTCTCTCTGTCTGAATTTGCCCAAAATAATGCAGAACATTCATCATTAAAGCAATCCCTTTTCTCACCATTTATGGAAGAAATCTCAGTTTTGACTTGATCCATATTTCTCAAGACTCACCTTCTGGAAAGGTATCAACAAAACTCAAATCAGTATGGCAAGTTTTCAAAGAAGAATTAGAGTCAGAAATAAGGAGATTCAAGAATTATGAATATAGAAATAGGTCAGTTCCACCTGATTTCCAACCTGGGGATAAGGTATGGCTAGCTTCCAAGAACATCAAGACTAAAAGACTCACCAAGAAGCTTTCAGAAAGATGGCTGGGACCCTTTGAAGTCATTAAGAAGATTGGAAGTCATGCATATCACCTCAAGTTGCCTCAACAATGGAATTCAGTTCACCCTTTATTCCATGTGTCCTTACTAGAACCAGTCAAGCAGTCAAGTATCCCAAATTTTAATCAATTGCCACCACCACCAGTTTTAGTGGAGGAGGAAGAAGAATGGGAAGTGGCTCAGGTTCTGGACTCCAAACTCAAAAGAGGTCAATTATGGTATCTTGTAGAGTGGAAAGGATTCAGTGAAGACCCAGAAAGAACAACTTGGGAACCAGCTTCCAACCTTACCAACTCACCAAATCTTGTCAGGGATTTCCATTCATTGTGTCCAGACAATCCTGGCTCAAATACCTCAAGAGTTTGATTTTCTATGGTGCTTGGTGGGGAGAAGAGGTTATGAAAGTAAGTTCCTCTCCTGGAATGCACCTTTAAGGGGGTATTCTACCCAAATGTTGTTGTAAGAATCACCTTGGCCACTTTTTGAGTACTTGTCAATTCTTTGGACAGATTCAGAAGAACTTGCAACATCAATACCCTCAAATTTGGACCATTCATCAAGATATGGCCAAATTCCTTCTTTCTTTTTATCTTTTATCTTTCTATTATTTTCCAGCCTATGCCAATCATCTTCATTCAAGACATTAATTACTTCAAAGTCAATTATGGCAAAGTTATCTGATTCATGGTGCTTGGTGGGGGGTGGAAGTTATGAAAGTAAGTTCCATCTCTTGGTATACATCCCTGAGGGTACTAATTCTTGTAAAAAATCACCTTGGCCACTCTGTGAGCATCAAATGCTTGGTTTATATTTTTCAGACAATTCTCGTCCAAACAATCAAGCAACTCACCACAAGAAGGACAAATTCAGGAATTTCTTTATTTTCTTTTCTTTACTTGTATATTTCTTTTATTTCTTTTTTAAAGAGCAGCAGCATCCCCTCCCAAAACATTTATTGGGAGGTTCCAATTATTTCTTATTATTTTATCTGAGTAGTTATAAGAGTGGAGATAGAAGTCAAACCAAACACAAACAAGGAAAGAGAAACTAGTTATCTCTACCCAAATCATCAAGCATTTTCTGGAAATCATTAATCAACTCATCTTCATACCAGGCAAATTTTGCAGCCATATCCTCAGAATAAGTCCCTTGAATAGTCCTATCATTAGCATACATAATCACCTCCCTACTATTTCTATCAATCCTCCTGAATAACCTGTCCCCTGAGTCCTGATTATCACTTGCCATATTTGGATCTTCTCTGGTAACTTGGATAGGCCATCGATCCCTACACTGAAACACTTGAGCAGCAGCAAATGGCAAAGGAGAAAGTTCTTCTCTTCTTCTACTGGTACTGGCCACAGGTTGGAGTTTCTGTGAGGTGACTATGGGTGAGCTCCTGGGCTGTTGGATGGGGGATGGTCCTACTGCTGGATTCAAGGCAGGCCTGGTGTGGGAAGAGGGTGGAGAAGCAGTAGGAATGGTAGCAAGAGTGGGTTGGAAAGTTCTGAGGGTACTAGGAATGACTTGATATTGGAGCCTCTTTTCAGGAGGCTGGGAAGTGGAAGTATTTGATGGATGACCAGTAGAATTAGGAACCAGCTCATCACTACCTTCAGCATCTGTAACAGGTGGGGAATTGGCAATTCGTCCGATTCTTTTCACTATGCCTTCAGTGTTGATGCTAGAAATTGGGGCTTCTGAGCTGGAGTATATTGGCCTACCACCAACTGGGATGGGCCCTCCAACATTGGTCCACCTGGCCACATCCCTCTGCCTAGAACCTGTCACTGAATCATGATATCAGTATCCATTTCAAGGAAGAAGATCATTTCACTCACAAGAAGAATACCCTGAATTACCATCAAGAGTAGGAGCCTCATAAACTGGGAACTCTTTTCCAAAATGCCCGTCTTTCTTACTCCATAAATACCTCCTGACATTGGAAGCTTGCTTCCCAGTATGACAGGATGGCTTCTTCCTAATAAGGAAGTAGTAGCATTTTGAAGATCTGGGATTGTAATTTTCAAAACAATCCTTTCCCTTCACCAAAAATTCAGTACAAGCAGGATCAAGAACTTCAACTGCCTTGTAACTGTCATAAGTTTGGGTGGGATCAAAATGACCAGAAGAAGCCATTGATGGTGAAGAAAATCGACTGAAAATGCCAGAACCATGAAGGACAGATGGTGGAAGCGCAGAAGGGGAAGATTCAGTGAGTTCAGTCAGTTTGGAACTCACGACTAAGGAGTATGCAAGCAGAAGATTCAAAATTCAGATTAAATCACTTCAAGTCTGAAGAAAATGCCCTCAAGGAAGTGGGGATCATAACTCAATGATGGCTCCCCTCAAAGTTCTTAAGGTGGTGAGGCCATGTCTTTTTGGACTGAAGTCACCACCCAGGACCTCCCCTGAAACTTTGGGTAGGTCAGAGTCTTTATGGCCCTGGATCCTTCTAATGAGCCCAGGCCATGTAGGTGATCAATTGGGCCATGGGCCATTTTAATGATCCCATAGGATCCCTGAAGCCCCAGCCAATTTGGGCTTAGGGGTCAATTTTGTTCCTGGGGGTCTCCAATGGCCCCCGCGGACCGTAGGACCCAAAATCAGCCCAAGACCAAATTGGGCCAAGAAATTCCCTAAAGCCAAAACAACCAAAAATCACCATAGAAAGGGCCATGCCCCAAAATCAATGGTGGGGCCAATTGGGCCCAAATCCATTTTTGAGGAATTTTCAGGGACAATGGGGACAAGACCCCCCCTTTTGAAGACTGTTGAAGGGATTCCAATCAGGGTAAGAAGGGCCAAAACATCAATTTGGCCCATTCACAATGAGGTATATGTACATATACTCATTGGGCATAAATATTTGAGCATAAGAGCTCTATGGTGCTCATTTTGGGATACAACCCAAAGGCCATTCCTTGAAGGGAAGGGAAGGACTGAATCCAAAGAAGAATCATATTTCAAAGCTGAAAGAACTTACTCAAGTTAAAATAAGGGGGAAGATAAATCAAATCAAGTAGTACAGTGAAGAAATGAGGAGGGTATTTTCAGGATAATGGTCAAGAGGGAATTAAAATTAAAAATCAAATGTTTGAAAAGAAGTGGGGGAATATTGAGATGCCACTCAACAGTGGCAGGGTATTATGGTTTTCAGGAGCCCACCAGTTTCAAGAGGGGGATACTGTAACAGCCACTAATCATGGGTAAGGGTGTTCATACTTACACCCACTCAAACACCTCAAACCAGAAAATCCACTGTGTGTATCAGCATTCAGTTTCAGCAATCTTCCTTGCTGAAACATGCATACAGCCTGGCTCATCAATACAGCCTGTCAATACTTGTACAGGTTGAAAGTACCCAATACAGTTTGGATACATCATTTCCAAACTGTATTATCACTCAATACCACCACTCCTCTTGTACAGATCCTGTACATCTGTAAAGGACCTGTATTGGCCAGACTCAATTCAATCATCAAATCTTCTCATGAAAATTCTCTGTCTGGATCAGGGCTAGTGATTCTCACATATATTAGCCCCTCTTTCTCCCCCCTGGGGACTTTCCCCCAGTTAGTTAATTTAGTATATTTATTATTCTATAATTATTCTTATCCTTATTTTGGGTATTATAATTATTTGATTTTTAGTCTTAGCCTTTTTTCTTTCTTCACCTGTACAGTATGAGCTGGGTGGCCATATCCTTATTAGCCCTTCTCTTCCCATTCTGACAGGTTTAAACAGTGTACTTGGACTTGTTTGTGGTTGGCTATTTTATTCTTACTCTTATTATTTGCTGCTGCTTTTCTTATATCATTTTATTTAGTAACTCATCTCTTAACACTTCAGTGGACTCTTTTCTTACCATATCCTGAGCCCTGCATAATTAAGTCCCAGTTTACTGAGTGTCAGGCCCTCTTCACATAGAAAAGCCCCTGTGACAAAGACTTCTCCTTTCTCAATGCACCCCGTACTCAAGAATCCAGGAGTGGGGCATATATTGTATAATATACCATTATGTACCATTTTTGCTCAGCAATCTAATGGTGAAGTTTTCAGGACCAAATTATGTGATTCCAAATCAAGTCCCCAATCCATCACCAATTTCAAAGGAGGATTTTTCAGCTACTCAGTCTGGAAACTCCCTGGCGGCTACCAGAAGACCATTCGAGGACCCCAACTACCTGGCCGTGCAGGAGTTGGGTTGTCAATTCTCATCAGGACTATTCTAAGGGCAATTCTCAGAGGTTATCAAATATTTAAATAATTTTCAAGGAATCAAGCACTCAGCATTCCTTGGACAACACAATTGGTCCATACAGGTAGTAATCAAGCATCCTGTATGGCCTTGGCCCATTTGGGCCAATATATATTCCACTGTAGGAATTCAGTCACACAGTTCAATCCTCAAGATGGCCAGAACTGTATTGGCCCAATTCAGACAATACAGCCGGGTGACTCACCTTTCAGCTTTTCACATATACTGGCCACCTTTCATCACCTGGGGACTTTTCCCCAGTTAATTGATATATATTGGATTTATTTTTATCCTTATTTTCTTTTATTTAATTAAAGTAAATACTGATAATCTTAAGTCAGTCTTTTTCACCTTTCCTCTTTTCCTGTCAGTGGATATTGGTGTTCATATCCTTTACTAGTTCCATTGTTCTTTCTGGAAGGTTTAAACAGTGAATTTAGGATTAATTTGGTTGGCTCTTTGGCTTTTGGCTTTCTTTATCATCTTGGCCATTGGCTTCTCTTTTCTCTTTTTATCTTTGGCATATTTGTCTTTACTCTTATCCTTCTTTGAAGAAATATATTCCCTTTAGTTTCTTTATTCTTTTGGAGCCCTCCAGCTGAGTTCTTGAATCCTGAGTGCCAGGCCACTCTTGCTTCCAAAAGAGCCCCTGTGACAGGGTAGCAAGAACAGATTGCTGGCCCAAATGGGAACAAGAGTTGAGTGAATACATAAACACTTGTGAAAGATGTCAAAAGGCAAATACAAAAAATGGAAAGAAGTATGGGTTACTTCAACACATAGAAGAACCCAAGCACCCATGGGAAACCATCAACATGGACTGGGCTACAGGATTTGTACCAGGAGGCAAAGAGACCTTCAATTCCTGCTTGATCATAGTTGATAGGTTCAGCAAGAGTGTAAGCTACCTACCATGTCACAAAGAGGATACAGCCATGTATACTGCACTGTTATTTTGGAATAACATAATATACACTTGTGGAGTCCCTAAGATTATCATTAGTGATAGGGACCCAAAATTCACAACAGAAATTTGGACCAACCTCTATGACATGCTGGGTACTAAACCTGCTTTTTCTACAGCTTACCATCCACAAACAGATGGATTAGCTCAAAGGATTATCCAAACAATGGAAGGCATCCTTAGAAGATTCTGTGCCTATGGCATGGAATATAAGGACCATGAGGGTTACACCCATGACTGTGTTACCCTTCTCCCAGCAGTCCAGCTGGCTTATAACACAAGCCAGTGCTCTACCACAGGAAAAACACCTTCACTGGTAGAGAAAGGTTGGAATGACCTGTTTCCTGTGAATCACTTGAAGAAGAATCTTCTAACTATCCACCCCATAGCCAAGGACTTCCATGATATGTTGAAGAAAGCTTGTAACACAGCTGCCAAATGCATAGCTGAGGCAAAATAATACAACAAACAGAGGTGGGACAAATCATACATGGAAAGTGAATTTAAAGAAGGGGACCAAGTCTTGGTGTCTACACTGAACTTTAATAATCTCAAAAGACCTAAGAAAATTAGAGACTAATCTTTAGGGCCCTTCACTATCATTAGATTGATAGGGGAAAATGCAGTGGAAGTCAAACACACAGAAGATATTTCTCAGAAACACCCAGTCTTTCCAGTGAGTTTAGTTAAGCCATACTTC
This sequence comes from Austropuccinia psidii, assembly GCA_023105745.1. Lineage (NCBI taxonomy): Eukaryota > Fungi > Basidiomycota > Pucciniomycetes > Pucciniales > Sphaerophragmiaceae > Austropuccinia > Austropuccinia psidii. Next base: position 57,528,635 of record JALGQZ010000004.1, read on the forward strand.
CAGACAGAGGAGTATAAATTCCCCTCCAGGAAGAAACACCCACCCCACCAGTAATAGATAAAGTGGCAGACTTCGCTGGACCAGTGAGGAAAATCATCAAGGCCAGTAAGGGTAAAGACCAAAGACAATACTTGGTCAGATTCAAGAACCAGACATCTGATAAAGACAAATCATTGGCAGGGGATGCAATACCAGTTGGGAACCTTCACTTGAGAAGATTAAGAGCCTCCAGGAGGACTGAAAAGTCTCATAAATGATGAGCCTTTTCCAGAGGGAGGGTATGTCAGCCTGTTACTCAAAACCAGAGCACAAGCATGACAGCCAAATACCATAAATCAATGGTATATCCAAGATACCACCAAAACATGGATCTGAGCCAAATAAGCACAAAAGAAATCAAAAGATAGAGGAAAGTCATACCTTTCCAAATATACAAGTCCCATCATCACAGGACAAATAATAACAAAGTTATTCCTTCTCAAAGCTGTTGCTGAGCATAAACCTTAATTTTCACCTCTCAAATAAAATCCTGAGGAAGAGGCTTAACCCCATCAAATGGGTATTCAAAATGGAGCTCTAAATCAGGGCTATCTAATGGTACTAGCCAAACTGAGCTAGCACCAGAATTACACAAGGTATTACCAAAATAAGGTCAAATAATGGTGATTAAAATATTCACCTCTCAACTAACTTCTACAGTTTTGATGTGAGATACCTAAAGTGGGGTCTTTTTGGGAAGGGAACAATCAGGGCTATCTGATGGCTCCAACCATTTCCTCATATCCCATCTAGAACAAAATTCATGGGGAAAACAAGCTCTGTAAAGTTTTCAAGCAAAACATATATATGTATAAAAAATCTTGTACATGGCATAACTTTGCCATACTTAGTGATAACCAAATCAAATGAGGTACCATTGTGTATAGCACATCAAGAGCTACACAATGAACCAACCTTGAGCTTGATATCTCAAAATCTGACAAATGTATGGCAGTTTTAAGGTCAAAATCCCACAGTTAGACCAATACAGCCTCACTGTGGGATAATCTCCCATAAGTATGATTATGAGGTGTCAAATAGACAAAGGAGAATTTTTATACTTCAATAACTCATAATTCATTCAATACTGGGTCCCCATACAGGTTCTGTACATCATTCTATACCTCATACATGTCAGAAGAGGGCTATGTGGTCCCCAGATGAAAATTTTCACCCTTTATTGGTGAAAACTGCCCATTTGTGGTTTCAAAACCACATCTGAGCCCAATACAGAGCATACGGGAACTATGAAAACCACAAGCTAGTACTCTGAAGTGAAAAACTCTTTACTTCCTTTACGTGGAGGGTCTAGAGGGCCATTCCACCCCATTTTAGGATAAAAGGAGGTCTTTTCTCCACTAGAAAAGGTTTCCTCATCCTTCTATTGAATTCCTATGTATTACAACTGTCAAAAACATTTATACTATTGGAAAATAACCAGGTATAATTATAATTTTAACTCTTGTAATCCAACAGGTAAAGCTGCACCCAGGGCTTTCAACAGCGCTCACCACCACTATTACTCAATAGTAAAGCCCTTAATACTCTTATTTAAACCTTTTATATAATCAATGAATAATTTATTATCATTTATCACTGTGTCACAGTCACAGTTAAAGCTTGTAAATAGCTATTAATAGGCTTCATCATAGACTCAGCCTGAGAAGACAGGACCAAAGAGAGGGTAGCAAGCACTGCTTGGTGGCCCCAATGGGAACAAGAGCTGAGTGAATACATCAAGACTTGTGAAACATTCCAGAAGGCAAACATAAAGCATGGGAAGACATATGGGCGGATTCAACATATAGAAGAACCCAAACACCCATGGGAAACCATCAACATGGACTGGGTCACCGGACTAGTCCCAGGAGGCATGGAAAAACTCAATGCTTGCCTAGTCATAATTGGTAGTTATAGTAAAAGTTTAAGGTGCCTACCATGTCAAAAGGAAGATACAGCTATGGATACAGCCTTGTTATTATGTAATAACATCATATCCACATGTGGAATCTCTAAGATCATCATTAATGATAGGGACCCAAAATTCACATCAGAATTTTGGTGCAACCTCTACAACATGCTTGGAAAAAAGATTCATTTTCTACAGATTATCATCCACAGAAAGATGCTTTAGCTCAAAGGATTATCCAGAAAATGGCAGACATCATCAGAAGATTCTGTGCATATGGCATGGAGTATAAGGACCATGAAGGATGGACCCATGACTGGGTCACACTTCTACCAGCAGTCCAACTGGCTTACAACACCAGCCAGCACTCTACCACAGGCAAATCACCCTCACTGGTAGAAAAATGGTGGAACCCCCTATTGCCTGTGGATCACTTGAAAAAAATCTTCTGACTATCCAACCCACAGCCAAAGTCCTCCATGACATGTGGAAGAGAGCATGTGATACAGCTGTAAAGTGAATAGCTGAGGATAAAGAGTACAACAAGTAGAGGTATGACAAAACACACATGGAACCAGACTTCAAAGAAGGGGACCAAGTTTTAGTATCTACACTTAACTTCAATAACCTCAAGGGACCAAAGAAAATGAGAGAATCATTTGTGGGACCCTTCACTATCATCAAATTGATAGGGAAAAATGCAGTGGAGGTTAGACTTTCAGAGAAATTCCCTGGGAAACACCCATTATTCCCAGTGAGTTGGGTCAAACCATACTTCCAGACAGGAGAGGACAAGTCCCCCTCCAGGAACAGGACCTATACCCCACAAGACATAGTGGAAGTGGAAGACTTCCCTGGCCCTGTGAAAAACATCATCAAGGCCAGGAAGATCAGACTTAATGGTGAATACCAGAGACAATACTCTGTCAGACTCAAGAACCAAACAGCCGATAAGGATAAATGGTTGGCACAAGATGCCATACCAGGGGGTAACCCTCACCTAACAAGATTCAGAGCCTCTAGGAGGGCTGAATAGTCTCATAGATTATGAGACTTTTTTGGAGGGAGGTAATGTCAGCCTGTGACTAAAAACCAGAGCACAAGCATTACAGCCAAATGGCATAAACCAATGGTAGAGCAAAATACTGTCAGAACATGGAGCTGAGCCAAACCAGCTCAAAATTTATCAAAAGAAAGAGGAAACTTGCCTGTTTGCAAATATAACAGTTCCATAATCATAGGACAAAGAATAACAAAGTTATCCCTGCTCAAAGAAGTTTCTGAGCACAAACCTTAATTTTCACCTCCCATCTGAAATCCAGAGGAAGAGGATTAACCCTATAAAATGAGTATTGATATTTAAGCTCAGAGTCAGGGCTATCCAATGGTACTAGTCAAACTGAGCTAGCACCAAAACTACAGAAGCTATGGCCAAAAGAAGCTCAAATAAGGGTGAATAAACTTTTCACCTCCCATCTAGCTTCTACAGCTTTAGTGTGAGATACCTAAAGTGGGGTCATTTTGGAAAGAGCACAATAAGGTCTATCTTATGGCTCCATCCATTTCCCCATATCCCATCTAGAACAGAGGTTAGGGGGAAAACAAGTTCCATACAGATTTTGAGAAAATCATATATCTGGATAACAAAAATTGAACATGGCATAACTTTGCCATATTTAATGTTACCCATACAAAATGAGGTACCATTGTGTAGATTGCATCCAGGGATACACAATGAACCAACTTTGAGCTCAATATACTAAAAACTGAAAATTTTATAGCAGATTCAAGGTTAAAATCCCACAGTTTGGCCAATACACCTTTACTGTGGGATAATATCCCATGACTATGATTATGAAGTGTCAAATAGACCAAAAAGCTTGTTTATACTTCAATACCTCATAGTTCATTCAATACTGGGGCCCCATACAGGTTCTGTACAGCTTTCTACATGTCATACATGTCAGAAGAGGGCTGTGTGGTCCCCAGATGAAAGCCTTCACCCTGTATTGGGAAAAACTGCCCATATGTGGCTTTGAAGCCACATCTGAGCCCAATACAGAGTATACAGGCCTTGTGAAAAACACAGGCCAGTGCTCTGTAGTTAAAAACCTTCACTTCCTCTATGTGGATAGTCTAGAGGCGCTTTCCACCCCATCTCAGGATAAAAGAAGCCCTTTTCTCTGCCAGAAAAGGAATCCCCATACTGATCTTGAATTCCTATGTAGTACAACTGTCCAAAAAAAGCTATACTATTGGAAAATAATCAGGTATACCTTAATTAGTGTATTTTAGTTCTTATTCTAGTAACCCAACTTGTAAGACTGCACCCAAGGCTTTCAATAGTGCTCATCACCACTATTCCTCATAGTAAATCCCTTACATTAGCAATTATAGACCTTTTTTAACCTTAAAAATCCATGTCACAGTCAGATTTGAAGCTGTATATACCTTTATTACCACTTCATCATATATTCAGACTGGCAATTTCCTTATTTCTGTCCTCAAAATGACAATCCACTCATTTTCCTCTGGTTTTTGGATAGCTGCTCTCATTTCTTTTCCATTGTAAATCATCATTTCTAAAGCTTACCATGTCCCCCCCCCATTACTGTGAAATGGGAATTTCATGCCCAACCACAAGCCCTGTGGTGGAAAGATAAATATAAAAAACACAGGATGTTATATTTTCCCAATATTCCTTCCCCCCCTCAGAAAAAACACACTATTTTGGAGGTTGATTCAGATTGATTTTTTTGTATATACAATTTATGGAAATTATCACCCTCCTCAGTCCTATTTATTTCTTAAATCCCACCTCAGTATCTTTTTTTATCAAACATGTGGCACTTTTGTACTTACAAACTGTCATATCACAAGCGGGAAAACAATATTGGAAAAAAACACAACTTTTGGGGCCCTCACTTGTCCCACCAAAAAAAATTGCTAAAATTATGGGCTTCTGGGTTTTTATTATCAAGATTTTTCCCTTCATGTTGAAAAAATTTGGAAATTTATAAGTGGTAAAATTATTAAAGGATTCTTTTAAAAGATAGGTTATTTTGCTAAATTGACCAAATTGGAGACATTTGGTAAAAGAAATTATTTTGAAAGAATTTGGGGATCTTGTGAGCCTTAGAGGTAATTTCATATACCCAAAAGACCACAAATACAAAATTAACATATTAATATAAATAAAATAAATTTATTTATATTATTAAAATAAAAATATAAATATAAATATAAAATTATATTAAAAATAAAAAATTAATTACAATTTAAGAATAAAAATACATTAAATTTTGTAAGTATAAAATTACATTTATACTTGAAAAAATTAAGTAAAAATGAAATTTTGACAAAATTGTGAAAAAATATATAAATTTGGAAAAAAGTTAAATAAAAATTATTATAACTTTTTATTCAATAAATAAACACATAAAAATTATTTCACCATTGTATTCCTCATAAAAAATCAGGTGGGGTCACCTCTGAGTGAAATTCTTGTAGCTCAACTCTAAATAAGCTTAAATTAAGTTTTTAGTATTTCCAATACAAAAGTTGAAAATCCTCAAAACCTTAATTTAATTCACACCACATGTGGTGTTAACCATCAATTTTTGTGTTAAAATTGAGGTGCTGTGTTTAGTTTAGAAGCTATGAGGAATTGAAGTATTTTCAATTGAATTCAATTGAAATGTCAAAATGTGCGCGTGTATTACATAAGTGAACTTTGATTTACATATGAGGTGTCAATTATTACTGTATTGTACTGTACAATTGAATTGAATTACATATGTAAATTATAAGTATAATACATGATGAGGAATTAAAGGAAAAATAAATTGGAAAGATTAAATTTGGGGGGGAAAAGGAACTCCAGCTCTAAGGGGCAGCTAGACCCCCAAAATCCTTGCTGACAGGCGTGGGATGTCAAAATTCACGCAAAAGTTCATCACTTTTGGCCTGGAATTGAGTTACAGGGTCTGTGGACTCAATTGATGATGAGGTTTTGATACCTACTGGGGTAGTTTTAGCTGTTGCCAAGAGGGTAAAACTACCCTTAAGATAAAACAATCATATTAGAAACAGTTTTAACTGGTTTCTACGCCTCTGACACACACTCTGACGTGTTTTGAAGGCTCTAGGCCTGGTACTGCTATAGTAATGGCTGATTTAAGTGTCTAAAATGGCTAAAAATGGCTTAAAATGGCTTAAACCAGCCCTTTTTGGTCTAAAACAGGGTTCAATGATGCCATAATTGGCTTTTCTGATGTCAGACCGTTTTTCACGACTGACAAGAGTAAATTTTACTTTTGGAGTAAGAGAATTGATGGCTATAAATGAATGTCTTCTTTGCCCCACTTTTCTCTTCATGTTAGAATCTTTTCCTTTTATTAATTAGTTTAAACACTGTTAAACCAATCAATCAAAGATTCCAACCACCGTTTTTAAATCATTTTAATCCTTTTAGCCACGTGAAAAAATCATTATAATCATTGTTTGTAACTCTTATAATCATTTTTACCCCTGAACCACCCCAAAAAGTGAATTAAAGCATCTTTCATCACTGTAAACTTTGTCACTTTGTTTCCAAATTCACTCTGGTCACTTTTGGGCGTGTTTTCTCTTTAATATTCTTTTTAAAGGACCTTGTTCTTTAATTCATTGCTTGCAGTTCTTTGCTCAATTAATTCCAATTGAAATTGCTCTTGAAGAAATTTCTTTTGTAGCCTTAAAATATGTCTTGTAGAGTATTTTTTGCATAAATTTTTATAATATTATTGTTTTATACTAATAAAGTTATAAACAATAAAATTGGCGTGTTTTCTCTTAAAAATAATATTTTATACTATTTTTAATTGATTTTTACCTTATACAAATTTTGAGGACAGGAAAAGTACTTGATTTTTAATCAAAGTTTCATATCCACACCTTGCATTTGGGGGCCCAGCCGTGATATTTTACCTGTGACATATTTTTTTACTCTTTTTAAATCTTTCTTTCTTATATTGAAAAATTTAAAAACATATAAAAAATACTTATAATCCAAAAAATCCATAAAAAATAAATTTTTTCATATTATAAGTGAGGCTTATATTTTATTTCTTTTTTTGAAATGACCTTTTTTTACTTAATTAATTGGCTTTTTCATTAATTTTAGTGTCTGACAACGTGGTAAGACAAGAAAACATTGAAACAGCCTCAACAGTAACCAGCATTATCCCTGCCAGTACTGTTAATTCTGATCATAATAGTACTGTTATTGTGACTCAAAATAACCAACCTGAACCAATATCTTCTGAATTGATTAACTCGGACATAAGTAATACCCTTCAGAAAGCTAAGAATTTGGCCAATAGTAAGTTTTTTGACGTAAAAATACTATTTTAAGCCTTTTTAAACCATAATTATGCCTTCAACCAGGTCAGGAGCCAGCTACAACCCCTCAAGCAGCTCCCAAAAAGGTAATAGACGTGATTGTGGCAGAGGCCAATCAGGTACAGAAGGAAAAGGGTCAGTTGATGACTTCCAAACAGCTAAATTGGGTCATTCTGAAGCTGATAATACTATTTTACCTTCAAAAAGAGCTGACACCGCCACAACAAGCCTCTGTGGACATATACAAAGCCAGCCACAGTGCATACAACAATGCACTTCAATTCAAGGAGTACCAGATCCTTGCAGACCTGTGGAAGAATTGCATTAATTCTAACCTGACAGTAAGAGAATTCCTGGGCCATCCCAACACTTGCAAATTGCTCAATGGATGGCATCCATTGATTGAGAAGAAAAACATGATGCTTTTGACACTAGAATGGAGAAAGAACAACCCTCCACCACCCAAACCAGTGCCAAAAACAGCCCCAGTGGCCAGCAGCAGCAATTCCAACATGAAAAATCAGCCACATGCTCCAAACAAGGGCAAAGGGAAGGCACCAGCCCCAAATCCTTCCAGCCAAGGCTACAGGATGCCATGGAAAATGTATTTCAGATGGCCAGAACCATGATGGAATTACAGAATAAGGAGGAAGCCAGATTAAGATTCCAGAAATGATTTCTGATATATTTGATTCCATCCCAGAGCTGTATGATGCTATAAATGACGTGAAAAAACATCTTTCTGATAAAAATGAAACTATTTGTAACAACATTAGAACAAACAGCCTGAGTCTGTGCCAAATTAATGAAACACTTATGTGTTTTGAAAAAGTTTTAAGAACAATTAAAAATTCCAATAATGATAATTCTTCTCACAATGAAATAAATGAACAATCTGCCATTATTAAAGAATTAACAGATAAATATTCTAAATTCAATATTGATGACATAATTGAAACAAGAATTAAACAAGCCATGAATATTATCAAGACAGATAACAAGAAAGTCCTTGATGACATTTCAAATTCATATACTGAAGCAAAGACATATACCATTGCCTTGAAAAAGTGTTTTGATGCTTCACAAGAAGAAGTATCAAAATTATCAATGAAATTGAATCAAGTCACTGCTGATAATACAAGACAGACATAGTTATGGCAAGAACTGACACATAAGGAAGACATGTATAAAATTGAAGTAATAAATTTAATACAAAGCTTCCAACATGAATACAGAAATTCCCAAAGGTGTAGCAACACTAAAATGAATTACATTGAACAAATACTGAACACCTTACCAAGAATGTCTACACCTCTAAATCAAAATGAGGGCACAAGAATTCCAAATCCACAAGTATTGGATCCTGATAATTCACAATTGAAAAATGAATTGTCCACTTCTTTTCATAACTTGGAACCATCTATGGGCCAAGCACTCTTGAAAGAAGTTCCAAAACTTAAAGAATGGCCTCACTTCAGTGGTGAAGGAGAGTATGACCATATGGAATTCATTAGAGGTATTGACATGATCTAAGAGGATTTTGAATTACCAGACAGATTGTGAGCCTGTGAGGTATGTATAACATACCCATAAGGCCACAAATGATTTTATAAACAGCTAATTTTGTCTTAAACAGACTTTTTAGTTGAATTTAAAATAAAAAATAAGTATAACTTTCTTTTGGATAAACAAAGTTATAAATATTATGTCATTTTTGGATTCTACACCAAAAATAACCTAGGGTACATCCATAGGGTGTTATATCCAAAACCACTTATTTTTTATGTTATTCGAAGATTTAAGAATCTCACAGTACCAATGTAACTTTTTTAACACTTTTTAAAATTGTTAAATTTAAGCTTAATTAAGCTTAAATTTAAAGTTGCATAAGGTTTATGCAAACTTACCAAAATTTTAGTTAAAATTGAGGTGTGGTGTATATTTACTGAATTGGCTAAGGATTTGCCATACAGAATGTAAATCCTGCGTGAGCTCAATTTAAAAGGGTTTAAAGCCATGGTATGGCTTTAAATAAATAAAAGGGCAAAATCCACGCAAAAAGGTGGGACAAAGGAAAAAGACCAAATAGAGCTGGGGTACCCAACTTTTTGAATCTGCAAGGATTCAATTAAGGTTGTCCACCTGTATTGGAGGATTTTCAACCTTATTTAAACTTTAAGATTAGACTTTGATCCAACCTTAAGGTTTAAACTGGCTTTATCCCAAATTGGACAGGAATTTCAAGCTGCCAAAGGGTAAATCCCAATATGCAGGCTTGAAATCAAGGTTTTAAGAACTGTCGGAGCTTAATTAAGCTTAAAAACCTTAAATAAGCTGAAAACTTTAAAGTTTCAAGCATTAAAACCTTATCAAAACTTAAGGTTTGGTGTGTTTTGCTATTTTACGTGGAAAAATAGCAATAACTTCAAAAATTCATTAAAAATTCAATTCTTAATGGATTTGCTTGAAAGTTTCACACAACTTAGAATTTAATATTATCAATATATAAATTAAATTTTAGGTATCTTTTATAAAGAAATTTCCTGGGTAATTAGCCTGGAAATTTACTCTTTTGATTAAACTCAAAGAAAATTATGATTTCTTTAAAGATTAATTAAAAATTGAGTTTAAGAGATTTTTGCTTCAAACTCTAATTTTAAGTTTTTCATGTGATGAACTTTAATATAAATAACCTTATTTTATATTAAAACTTAAAATAGTTAAACTAAATGAGGATTAAAGTTACTTGGAGTTAAGAATAACACTGGTAACTTTAAATTGGAAGTAAAAATAAGTTGCCTTAAGTTAAGAACTTTATTTTTAAGCATGGTTTTTCAGTTTTGACCTGAGCACGCCCTCTACATCCATTATGAATCATGAGAGCTGCTCTTAAGACATAAAAAGAGTCTTTTCATCACTGTTTTTTTCCATCATTCATTATTAATCCAATCATATTAGAAATTTAAACAGGTAAAGTTTTATTAAATATAAAATCTTATTATTAAAAGTAATTCTTAAGTTATTTTTATTCTTTATTTATTAAAATTAAAGAATTGAAGTCATAGAATCTAGATTATTGTTGTAATCACCAATAATATATTTTATTATATAAAATTAACATTTTAAATATCTTTTAAAATCCACAAATTCCTCTCAAAAACTCTTTAATCATAATTTATATTATAAAAAGTTGTTTTATCTTTAAATTTATTGATTTTTGACGTGTTTTTTTAACTTATAACCTTTATTTAGTATAATAACTGTTGTATTAGACTTGTTGTATTGAATATATTATAAGTAAGTTTTCTTTAAAGTTCTATATTTTTTTTATCTAAATATTAGTTTTTTTATATAGAATTTTTATTCTAAAAGAATTATTTCTGCACAGTGTGTGTTTAATTCTTCTTATAAATAATATTTATATTATTTATAAGTGGTTAATATTCATATTTTCCACGTGTAATTGTCTCATTAAGAGCTTTACACTTCTTATTGTTATAACTGTCAGTGACTATAACAATAATAGAATAATTATTATTATTATTTTTATTATTATATTATTATAATAATAATTTAATTATTTTTTTATATATAATTATTTTTAATAATTATATTTAAATTTGTGGTTGTAATATTTTATTATATTATATTTTTCTACTGAGGACAGTCATAGTACTCTTGATATTGTTACTATTATCAAGAGTTTCATAGACAAACCTTACACAGATTGGTAACAGCCAGGTTTAACACCTTGTTTACCAGATCAGCTCACAGATGATACATCAAAATAAGACAAGCACATGGACACCAGAGTTGAACTTGGTGGAAAAGCCAAATCATCAACAAATGGGCAAATGATGCTTGGAGGGTTAAAGTTGAAACAGCCTTTGAATCTGCCAAATTTAATGCTGATAAAGACAAAGCTTTACCATGGTTTTGCCAACAAAAGGACAGATTAACAGCATTATATCCTGACATGTCAGAATTTATGATCCATAGAAAGATTCTGAGACAATGTGGAGGTGACTTAGAGCATGCTGTCGAAAGCAGGACTACTGAAGAATCTTCAGCAGAGGATATTGTCAATATACTAGAAGAAGTAACCACCAGAACCAAGATTTTTTCTAGTAGGGTGAATCTCAAAACAAGGCTTAATACACCTTGGAAAGATTCTGTGGACAAAAACCCCAAAGAAAATTCTAGGAATATTAAGTATAAATCTTCAGATACAGTCAGAAAATGCCATATTTGCCAAAGCACTACCCATTTAGCCAATACATGTCCAAAAAGGGGGGAAATCAATGAAATTGACATTGAAAAAGAACCAGATGTTGAAAAAGAAGAAATAATTGAAGATAATTCAGATGATAAGTCATCCATATTTTCTGAATCTTCAAAAGATATAGAAAATATCAATGCCACTTTTGACATCATGGAATCTTATTCCCACTTGCCACAATTGAGCAATGGTCAACTTGATTTATCAAAAGTTCAAGATGCACAACTTATGAAGACAAAACCAAACAGAGGAAAAGGATATAAAGCTGGTAACTCCTGTATAACAGAAGTGGTAATTGACAACAAGCCCACCAAGCTTTTGCTTGACCCAGGAGCCTTCTGCTCTTGTGTTGGAAAATCTTTTCTTAAGACTTGTGTACCAAATTTTGAAAACCAATTGTTGCCAATTGATGGTATAAAATTCAACAGTGCAAGTAACCCAATGAAAGCATTAGGAATCTTTGAGACCAATTTCATATTCCCACACATAAATGGGAATTTAAGGATCACAGTTGAATTTGTTGTTATGGAAAACTGCTCTAGCACCCATTTTATATTGGGAAATGACTATTTAATCATGTATGGGATAGATTTACATAATAACAAAGACAGATACTTTACTATTGGAGACAATAAGCACCAAAAATTTGCCTTTTTACCATTTAAAAGACAGATTACAGTAAACAAAGTATCACCAGTCAACTTAGACTTAGAAATATTTAAGTCTGAACAGTTGAATGAGGCTGAAATAAGCCTTCATCTGACTGATAAACAAGAAAATGAACTTTCTTCCCTTTTGTATGACCACAGAGGAGCATTTGCTACAGACAAAGAACCTCTAGGAGCAATTATTGGTAATGAAGTTGACATCATTCTTAACATTGAGAGACCTTATCCACCACTCTTAAGAAGGCCTGCTTACTCAGCAAGTCCAAAATCAAGAGAAGCTCTAGAAATTCATATCAAAGAACTTCTGGACCTTGGTGTAATAAGAAAAGTAGGCCACAATGAAGAAGTAGAAATAACTACACCAGTCATAGTGGCGTGGCATAATGGAAAATCCAGAATGGTTGGGGACTTTAGAGCTCTGAACACTTACACTGTTCCAGACAGATACCCAATACCAAAAATCCAAATTGCCCTTACTCAAATATCTCAAGCAGTGTATATAACCACTATGGATGCCCTTAAAGGATTCCATCAAGATGTGGTGACACCAAGAGCAAGAAAATACTTGAGAATTATTGTTCATTGTGGAGTATATGAATACTTAAGGATGCCCTTTGGTATCAAAAATGCACCTTCACACTTCCAAAGAATGATGAATGAAATCTTCCCTGAAGAACTCTCAGAGGGATGATTAATCATTCACATTGATGACATTATTATCTGTTCCAAGACTTGGGAGGAGCACATTTACAGATTATCAAGAGTTTTGACAAAAATTCAATCAGTAAACATGAAAATCTCCTTGAAGAAATGCCATTTTGGATTTAAAGAACTTAAAGCACTAGGACATGTTGTATCTGGTTTGTCCCTTGGAATTGACAAAAACAAAGTTGCAGCAGTATTGTTAAAACCCATGCCTCAGAATAAGAAGGAAATTCAGTCATTCTTAGGTTTTGCAGGATATTACAGGCAACACATTAAAGATTTTGCATCCATAGCAAGACCACTTTATAAGTTGTGTGACAAAGACACAGTATTTGAAATGACTGTTGACAGAGTCAAAGCTTTTGAGTCTCTAAGAGAAGCATTGACCACTGCTCCACTCTTACTGATGCCAGACTTTAAATTTCCTTTCAAGCTGTATATTGATGCATCAGGGGATGGACTAGGTGCTGCACTTCACCAAGTTCAGATCATAAATGATAAACCTGTAGAAGGACCCATATGTTTCATATCCAGGCAAATCAAACCAACTGAAGCCAGATATGGAGCAAGTCAGATGGAGTGTCTATGCCTTGTCTGGGCCTTGGAGAAGTTGAACTACTTCTTAGAGGGATGTGTTTTTGAATTGATAACAGACTGTACAGCTGTCAAATCACTTTTGAACATGAAAACACCCAACAGACACATGCTCAGATGGCAAATAGCCATACAAGAATACAGAGGCAATATGACTATTGTTCATAAGGATGGGAATATTCATAAGAATGCAGATGGACTAAGCAGATGGCCATTACCAAATAATATTGATAATCCTGTGTATGTTCCAGAAGAAGCTTCACCACAAATTCCAATAGAAGGAATAAGTGTTACAGACTTGAACACCACCTTCTTTGAAGAAGTCAGAAGTACTTACACTCAAGATAAGAATTGTAGCATCTTATGCAAATTACTTAACAAAGACTGTAGAGACAACTCTCTAATACATGCCTTGGATGAAGTATGGAGAAAATCTTATGATGAAGGAAGATTTCACCTACTGGATGGTATAATTTACCACAGAACCAAGCACACATGTGTCATGACAGTTGTAGACAGGTCATTAATCAATCTTGTACTGAAAGAATGCCATGATAGTCCCTTTTCAGGACATCTGTCTGAAGACAGAACAAGAGAGAAAGTAAAGACCTGCATATGGCGGCCAAAGTGGCAGAAAGATGTTTCAGAGTATTGCAAAACCTGTTACAGATGTCAAAAGGCAAATAAATCCACTGGCAAAAGACTTGGAAATATGATGAAAATCCAAGAACCAAACAGACCTTGGGAAATTGTCCATATGGATTGGGTAACTGGCCTACCACCAGGAGGTGACAGGAGCTATAATGCTTGCCTAGTAATTGTGGACAGATTCAGTAAAACTCCAATCTTTTTACCATGTCACAAAGATGATACAGCCATGGATACAGCTCTTCTGATATGGAATAGAGTAGTGTCATGGACTGGGATATTTACAAATATCATCAGTGATAGAGATCCCAAATTCACTTCAGCACTATGGACAAATCTTCACCAATTATTTGGCACTAAACTGTTTTTCTCGACAGCCTACCACCCACAAACTGATGGCCTGGCTGAAAGAATGATCCAAACCTTAGAGGACATGGTGAGAAGACTTTGTGCATATGGCCTTGAATTCAAAGATTATGATGGATTTACCCATGATTGGTGTACTCTGTTGCCAGCAGTGGAATTAGCATATAAAATGTCAATCCATGCCAGTACCAATCAGACTCCTGCTATTCTAGAAAAAGGATGGAACCCCAAGTTACCCCAAGATTCCTTGAGGAAAGACTTAATTGAAATACATTCCACAGCTGCTAGCTTCAAAGGAATGCTAGACAAAGCTAGAAAGCATGCAGTAAGATGCATGGAAGACTCTTTTGCATATGCTAAAGACAAATGGGATAAATCACATGCAACTCCAGATTTCAAAGTGGGGGACCTAGTTCTTGTATCCACCACTAACTTCAATAACATCAAAGGATGTAAAAAGTTGAAAGACTCCTTTGCAGGACCTTTTGTGATTAAGGCCCTCCATGGAGAAAATGCTGTTGAAGTAGAGCTAGCTGAAGAGCTTAGCAATAAGCACCCTACATTTCCAGTAAGCTTGATAAAGCCATATAAATCTAGTGATGATGAGAAATTTCCCTTGAGGAATAAGATTCCCCAAGTTATACCTCCTATTGAGACATCTGGTACTAAGAAAATTACCAAAGTTCTTAAAGAAAGGAATTGAAGAACCAAGAAAGTAAGGGAATACCTTGTTAGGTACAGTGACCCAACTTGTGAGGATGAATGGTTAGAAGAAAAAGATATACCAGAAGCTACCAAACTCCTCAGGAGATTCAGACAAACTAGAAACACCAATATTACAAAGTAATATTCTTTTTTAGAGGGAGGGAATGTGAGCCTTAGAGGTAATTTCATATACCCAAAAGACCACAAATACAAAATTAACATATTAATATAAATAAAATAAATTTATTTATATTATTAAAATAAAAATGAAAATATAAATATAAAATTATATTAAAAATAAAGAATTAATTACAATTTAAGAATAAAAATACATTAAATTTTGTAAGTATAAAATTATATTTATACTTGAAAAAATTAAGTAAAAATGCAATTTTAACAAAATTGTGAAAAAATAAATAAATTTGGAAAAAAGTTAAATAAAAATTATTATAACTTTTTATTCAATAAATAAACACATAAAAATTATTTCACCATTGGATTCCTCATAAAAAATCAGGTGGGGTCACCTCTGAGTGAAATTCTTGTAGCTCAACTCTAAATAAGCTTAAATTAAGTTTTTAGTATTTTCAATACAAAAGTTGAAAATCCTCAAAACCTTAATTCAATTCACACCACATGTGGTGTTAACCATCAATTTTTGTGTTAAAATTGAGTTGTTGTGTTTAGTTTAAAAGTTATGAGGAATTGAAGTATTTTCAATTGAATTCAATTGAAATGTCAAAATGTGCGCGTGTATTACATAAGTGAACTTTGATTTACATATGAGGTGTCAATTATTACTGTATTTTACTGTACAATTGAATTGAATTACATATGTAAATTATAAGTATAATACATGATGAGGAATTAAAGGAAAAATAAATTGGAAAGATTAAATTTGGGGGGGAAAAGGAACTCCAGCTCTAAGGGGGAGCTAGACCCCCAAAATCCTTGCTGACAGGCGTGGGATGTCAAAATTCACGCAAAAGTTCATCACTTTTGGCCTGGAATTGAGTTACAGGGTCTGTGGACTCAATTGATGATGAGGTTTTGATACCTACTGGGGTAGTTTTAGCTGTTGCCAAGAGGGTAAAACTACCCTTAAGATAAAACAATCATATTAGAAACAGTTTTAACTGGTTTCTACGCCTCTGACACACATTCTGACGTGTTTTGAAGGCTCTAGGCCTGGTATTGCTATAGTAATGGCTGATTTAAGGGTCTAAAATGGCTTAAACCAGCCCTTTTTGGTCTAAACCAGGGTTCAATGATGCCATAATTGGCTTTTCTGATGTCAGACTGTTTTTCACGACTTACAAGAGTAAATTTTACTTTTGGAGTAAGAGAATTGATGGCTATAAATGAATGTCTTCTTTGCCCCACTTTTCTCTTCATGTTAGAATCTTTTCCTTTTATTAATTAGTTTAAACACTGTTAAACCAATCAATCAAAGATTCCAACCACCATTTTTAAATCATTTTAATCCTTTTCACCATGTGAAAAAATCATTCTAATCATTGTTTGTAACTCTGATAATCATTTTTCCCCCTGAACCACCCCAAAAGTGAATTAAAGCATCTTTCATCACTGTAAACTTTGTCACTTTGTTTCCAAATTCACTCTGGTCACTTTTGGGCATGTTTTCTCTTTAATATTCTTTTTAAAGGACTTTGTTCTTTAATTCATTGCTTGCAGTTCTTTGCTCAATTAATTCCAATTGAAATTGCTCTTGAAGAAATTTCTTTTGTAGCCTTAAAATATCTCTTGTAGAGTATTTTTTGGATAAATTTTTATTGTTGGTAAAACAATAAATTTTTATAATATTATTGTTTTATACTAATAAAGTTATAAACAATAAGATTGGGTTGTTTTCTCTTAAAAATAATATTTTATACCATTTTTAATTGATTTTTACCTTATACAAATTTTGAGGACAGGAAAAGTACTTGATTTTTAATCAAAGTTTCATATCCACGCCTTACAGATCTTAACATCCTATTTTGGAAAAATTATTGCAATAAAAATGAAAAATTCTCAAGCATGACTCTGAGGAATTTTCTCAACAAACTGGCCAGTTACACATTTTAACCAACACCCTGTATCAATATATAATAAATTGATATATTTATGGCAATTTATTAATGTTAGTCACAAAAAATAAATGCATAAGAGAATTTGATTCAATAATAAAAAACAATTTATAACAATAATATTACTAATATAAAAGCTATCGATTAATATAAATACTATTTATATTAAGAATAATAATAAAGGAAAATATTTGAATATGAGAAAATAACCTGTTTTTTTGACACTTGATATAACAATTTTGAATGTTTTTATTCTTAATAATGTAAATACAACTTATTTGATTTGTATGTACAATAAAAAATAGAGATAATTACAAATTTTACTATTTTTACATGGTTTTAGGCATTTTCAAGAGAAGTTAACAAAAACAATTAATTATTGGAGCAATCACATCAAAACCTAGTTATTACTGCAAGATGGATCTTTGGTATCTAATAAGACAAGGGTTTTGTATTTAAAGAATAAATATATTACTGTTTCATTGTATTTGAATTTTCTGAGGGGGAAAAAGAGGAACAAGAAGTCCTTTTATTGTAAAGTTCCCTTCTTATAATTGATTTTTACTGATATTATCCACTAGAATTTATGAATTTTTTAAGGTTTGGTGATTATTACATCATTTTAAACCTTTTTATCTCATTATTTTTCCATTTTTTAGAGTTATCACTATAACTCTAATCTGATGACATCATAAGATTTTGAAATGATTTAACTTTGTGGATTATAGTAGTTTTAATCATGAAACACTAATATACACCAATTTTATCTCCTATTTAACTGTTGAGCGTAAACTCAGATTGGGGTTATTAACTGGAAATGAGCATTGTTGAAACTTAACTTTAATCCTTAATAAATTTCAAGCTTTTCATGCTAAGTGATTAAGAGAATGAATCCTGATAGCTTGCAATGTCCTTACTAAGCTTCCAAGAGGATTTTCTTACATTATCAAAACTCTATTCTTGATGATTTTCCTTGTAACTCATCTTTTCTTTCCAAATTTACTATTTTGGACTTCAAACCACTATTTCATATGGTTATACCTTAAAGATCATGATGAAATTTACAGCATTCTTCACATATGAGCTAGCAAAATCCAAATATCCTCTTTTCAGTAAGTTTGGACTGCTTTTAATCCTAAGTTGTCAACAGCTATCACTCTTTTGCCTAATATTCTGTTATAACTCTTAGCCTTATTTATAACTTTCCAAATAAAGTTTATATCTTTCTTCTTATAGTTATTTTGTTTTAACTCTTTCTTTAACAAACTCATTATGATGTGTAATTCAAAAGATATGAGCCAAAAACCAGGAATATATGCACTGATTATAAAAGTGCATATATCCAGGTTATCTCAGTAAGTACTGGCTTTACAGATATGACATAAAGGAGTCATATATGTAGTTTTTGATGGGGAATCCAATGGTTTAATCTATTATACACTTTTATTCATTGGTTTCTGATATAATCAATAATTTATGCTCTTTTATGGCATTTTTACTTATTTTAAGATTATAATTTCAATTCTTATTATTAAGATAAGTTTTATAAAGTTGTTTTGTCACCTTTTTAGCTATGTGGCTAAATCCCAAAGGCTCACAAGATTACAGTCACTCTTGTTGCAAACTTGATGACCAAGAAGGATTCAACAAGAGATCCACAAGTTAGGTAAGTCATCAAGAATTGTACCAAGAGAGCCTTACCTTTGACCACAAGATTCTCAATCCCAACTTCTTTTTGCTCAAGCACATGTGAACTGGGGAATCAACAATTGGGAAAAATTGATGTTGATGAAAAATCAGCTTTCAAGCTGCGAAAGAAAGTCAACCATGTCTGAGTATAGTGCACTCCTCAAGAGAAGTGGCTTTTTGGGAACTTAGCTGTCAATCATTGTTTTGGACATCAAACAATCTTGGTCTGGGATGGAATCTGTGCCACCAAATGATAAAGGATTGCTCTCCTTGATGGATGGATGATGTTGGGATTGTTAAGTATGCATATGCTGCGGCGCAGTTGTAGATCAATATATAATCAGTTGTTTCCCTCAAAGAAGACCCCTCCATTTTTAAACCTCTTCCTGCTTCGCAAGGAAAATACAAAGCCTCTCTGAGAGATTCACTAAACATTATTGCAACACCTAAACTAAAACCAGATAATCATGTAGCTTTTTCACCAGGAATTGTTCACCAACTATTATCTGGACACACCCACTAAACAGTTACCTCTTCCGATTCAAGAAAACCGACTCACCAACCTGCCATCATTGTCATCAAATAGAAACAACTGCTCATTTCTTACTGTACTTCCCAAAATACAACAAATAAGAAACAACTTAATGAAGAAGAAGATTAGAATTCATTGGTTTAAATCCAAAGCTCTCCTAACAAACAAAAAAGAATAACAATATGTATTAGAATACATATCTTCCTCCAACTGACTACCAAATTAAACAAGAAAATAATAAATAAATAATAATAATTTTAAAACAAAACAAAAATAAGAATAAAAACAAAAACACAAAAACAACACAAATAGTAAATACCCCCACTCAATAATATCACAGTGAACCTATACTAACGACCTATTAGCCCCAAAAGACTTTCTTACTTTGATAAATGTATATATTAAATTAGCATAACAAACTAATGTTAGTACTAGATATTTAACATATACTTGCATAAGTCAGAAACATCTCTTGACTTCAACAAATCCTGTATATAGACCTACAACCATGATGCATATGCAAAGTGCGCAATGTTAAATCGAAAATGCACTATAAAAAAAATCTTTTCTTCGGGAGAGATTTTTACTCTTACTTATTTTTAATTATTTTACATTTTGTCTACAGTACATGCCTGACCTAAAGTGACTGATACTGCAGCTCGTCTTCTTTGCTAAGCTTACTAGTATTAGTTGAGTCCTCTCTCATGTTAGGGGCTTTTGAGTTGATTGTGTTTTCTTCGAAAAGCCCCAGCGTTTTCCATCCTACTTCTCATGAGAGCAGCTAAGATGCATGACCCCCTGTCGTAACCAAACCAATTGGCATGAAGGTCCGGATCAGTTTCCAACTGGCTGGATTGATTCGAAAGGGTCGACAGGCCGAGCCCACCTCATGGCGATCCTAAACAATGGGTGCCTTTCGCGGCCACAGGAAGTTCCTGAGATGCATGTCCACTAATCCAAGCGTCCAACCTTATGGATGTGCCTCAACAACGCTGGTGTTGTGTGCATCGAGGCCAATTAAGGAGGAATTCATTGTTGGTGTCCAGGCGAGTACTCGGCTATCTGGAGGACGCATCTCACAAAAGGGAAGTTTATCTTGACAACTCATCTGACAGCTAGGAGGGCAAATTTTTTAAGTCTACCCCTGATTATGTGCTCAAATTGAGCCTCTACTCCATAACTCGGCGACTCTGGCCGTGTCAAGTCCCTTGATAGAGCTTAGGGCCTGAGGCGTAGCCGCAAGCCACAATCCAAAGTCGCAGAATTGGATGCACGATGCATTGGGTTATTCCGTTCAAATGAGCCCTTTCTGTGGCAACACTTCTGGTACCCTACAAGTAAAGGATAATAATCCCGCCTTTAAGCCGGAAAGAACATCCTAACAGATAGTTCTTTATTGTGAACCTGCTTATATCCACAGGTCGGTATAACTTGGCCGGATGATCATGGAAAAAGACCTGCCGCCCAATGCTTCGCCAGTGCCATGAGAATTTTCAGTTACATTCTGCTTGGGTAAGACATTCATGACATGCTTAAGTTGGCCTCCTTCGCAATCATACATTTTTCTCTGTGCCTTTCTTTTCATTATTCGTTGTACTGTACTGTACATACATGCTCGATCCTTTGTAGACTTTTTGGACGCTCATGGTCTGGTCCTATTATGCAGCTTTGTCATTTGAGTGTACGGAATCTAGGACATTTCGCTTGCAGCTTGCAAGATAAAGTAGGTCTTTCCTGGTATGCTTGGATGGTGGATTGGGACGGTCGACTGTAAAGAGTTGGAAATAAAAACAATGTGACGCTGAGTACTCGTTGTCGGGACGAAGAAAAAAAAGTAGCAGTGACAGCTACAATGGCCTTCCCCGGACCGTCTTCTCCGCCAATCACTCGTGATCGTTTTCACAAGCATCCCTGCGCCCGGTGCGCCGAGAGGATTTGAATGGGTCCTTTCTCGTTAACAATACTGTGTCAAGCATCGCACCTTCCTAGACTTTTCCACCACACAAAATGCCTCAAAGTTAATGTTTTAAATGAGTTTTATCCCTTGGGAAGAGAACTCAATAGGTTGCCCCAAACCCATGTGGTATGTAACTTTTATTAAAGGGGCCAGGGGCTTGCAGAGTTGGAGCATGCTGCCTCAGGCATATTCTCCTTCGTCACGCTTGGACATGTCTCACGTAGTTGGGCCAATTTATCAGTCTAGCATCGCATTGTTTGTTCTCAGGTTTGTTCGCCTTTTCGCTTAGATAATGTACAGTACCACACCAAAACAATCTAGAGATTTGATTGGTCTCCAAATAGGATTCCATTGGGCTCGCAAACTGAGCATTGAATCGGGTGGTACCAAATAAGAAATTTTTATTCAAAAATTTTCAAACTCAACATCGAGGCATGGTCCTGAGTGAGTAAGTCACGAGGACGTTTGCCTGGGTGAAGCCAGTCATTCCACCACCTATCTCACAAACTCAACCCGGAATGAGAGCACAGCCGCCCGATCTCCGGATAATTGCGAACATGCAACTTTGCCGAGCAGTCTTTGCCTTCAATCAGACTCCTCTTGCGCAACAACGAAGTCCCAGGTATTCTGTCGTGGATCGCTGATGTCAGCCGGTGGTGGGGTCGGCCCCACAGCTTACATCCGAGCGATAGCTGTACAGTAATGCAGTGCAGGACATGTGGTATATGGAAGTTGGAACAAGCTGGCCAGGCTGGCTTCGAGCACGCTCAGATCCTTGTTTGTTGTTGATGCTACTAAGCTTGGAAGGGATATAAATGCTCCCAGTGACCATGTGGATCGTCCCCTCACACCCCGCCCACTCCTCTTCGTTTCCTCAACCTCAAGTACCAAACGCTTTACAAACACTTTTCAAGCAAGTCCTGAAGACCTTTGTCAAAAATGAACGCGCTTCCTATATTCTTCTTAGCTATCTTCACGCTCTTGGGTGTCCACTCTGAAACTTTTGCTGAGTACCCTTGCGATCCTTTGATACCTAATAAACAGAGGCCAGAGCCTTCAGACTGCATAGCGTCAGTGAAAATAAGGAGATATTAAACAAGGGAGATTGGTTGACATCATCTTTGGTATTTTCGCAACCAAAACCTATTAAATCTAGCGCACTCTCTAGTTACGATAAGTACGGAAAAGGAAGTATTATTCATTCTAACTCACATAATCAGAAAACCTGTTATACTTGCCAAGTTGAGTCGCAGCTCGATTTCTATCTTTTTTCCACACTTTTTTTTTGCTTTTCCCAAAGATATCTTGTAGATGCTGACTTCTTAAATATTCGTATAACTATCATCTTTAGATCGAAGTTGCAAGCTACGGTAAAACAATTGATGTGTTCGTATTTTTTCTCACAACTTCACACCCGAACATTTAAACTCACAAATTATCTGTGGCTCCTACCTTATACTTTTATGAACCCCATCCATAATACTACTTATTCCATAGAGATTATGCCAAGGCCCGAATCGAATTGGACCGATTTTTGCAACGCTGTACCTACAGAGTAGGTCAACCTCTTTCAAATTAATTACCCTTTGTATGCTTATCCACGGCTCACCTCATGCCAAATTCTTCTCGTCGTATCGTTCGCGTAGACTGGTTCCTTTGATGTTCGAAGCTACGGAAAGACCCCTGCCCGATTCACTATTGATTACGGAACCTCAGGACACGCATGTTAAATGCCTCGTCCAGCTGCAGTTTGCAGTTGTTGAATCTTCCAAACACACCACCAGGTAGTAAATGGGACAAAACGGTTTGATTAAAGAGTTATTTTACCGAGGCGAAGCAATGATAGGAACACCCGAAACATTTTGCGATTTAGCCCCACATAGTGTTTTTAGTTTTACCATACTACCACCATATTTCATGCCTCAATAACAATGCACCATCTGGACAGTATTTTCTATGTCAAAGTCGCGTTTAAAAGCGGTTTGACTTTCTTTTCGTTTTCTAGCGAGCACTTATCGAGTACCTTAAGTCTCATTTCATTGCGACGCTTGCTTTGCAATTTGAACGAACAGTGCCCAAAAGTTGATTGGTCCACATTAAAGACAAACATTTCATAACCTCCACTAAGAGTTTTTTCTAACAGCTTACTGAAGTTCAATCATAAATCCTTACTATAAATTCAAGTTTTTGCTTTTCACGCAAGTACCCATTTTAATACACTAACTGTAATAACAATAACTCCTACTGGCAATGATATTATAAGTGAGAGACCAGTCACCCTGTGTTTGTTGATAGGTCTTATAAGATTGGTTTGAAGGTAAAAGAAGTGTGCTTCATGAAAGAAGTGATTGCATAGCTTTAATCGCGTCAAATACTAAGACAGACCCATGATACTTAGGAAAATGAACTATATATGATATTAATATGAATACAGAAATTCACATCAAATGCTCGTGTCGTATCATCTTTCTTAAGCCTGAAATATTCCTTGATATCTCACAGAAAAGAATCTCAATATTTTATGCTAAACTCAAAAGGAAGTGAGT
This sequence comes from Austropuccinia psidii, assembly GCA_023105745.1. Lineage (NCBI taxonomy): Eukaryota > Fungi > Basidiomycota > Pucciniomycetes > Pucciniales > Sphaerophragmiaceae > Austropuccinia > Austropuccinia psidii. The sequence goes on from JALGQZ010000004.1 coordinate 57,552,744, forward strand.
CTGAAAGTTTTATTATGGTTTTTAAGCATAAAGTTAACACAATCTATACTTTTTTCCAATCGCACTGAAGCTTATAGAGTTTAAATGTAAAATTCTGGCATATCTTTCTCAATCATAAACAAAACTAAATTCAGACAAGTTATGCCCTTAAAACCAGGATGTACCAAGTACCATTTAAACATGAAAAGCCCAATTTGGCTTAATTATAGCAATTTATTGCTCTTAATAATTGAATTCAATACTTCTTGCTGTATCTAAAAAAATATCATTGAATATTTTAAAGCCTATGTAACCACAAGGTTGATTTTAGTGGCATTTTTTGAGAAAAATATATGGTCTTAGAAATTTATAGCTAAAGAGTGTATTTGGGCTCATCGATGATCTTTTTTAAGAAACCATATATCGACTTTTTTCCAATACTTCCTGAAGAAAAAATCCAACACCATATTTTATTGCCACATATCTTAATCTAATTAAATAAAACCTCTTCTTAGGATCAAGCAAGTACAATGAGCACCTGCCTAACCCATGGGAGATGGTGTCCAATTTTCTGGTAGGTAGAGGAAAGAGGTAAAAAAACCAATAAACTTCAATATGTGGTAACCCATAGTTTCTTTGTCCACATTTACTCAGAAACCCATAGGTTGTGCCTGAGAAAGTCCATAGTTTTCCTTCAATTTACTCTCCTTTTCAATTTAAATTAATCTTTTGGAAAATCTTTGTGCTCATTACTTAAAAACCTTCTAAAAATCATGGTGTCAAACCACATAAATACATTTTATTCTCCAATCCAGAAATTGGATTATCCCTCCATACCCCCAACATCCCTTTGTTTTCATCTCTGTGCCAAAATATGATCTTAATCTCATCTGCATACCCATCTAACTTGTCTTCTATAATTTTTGAGGTCTCAATAAATGAATTTGGAAATTAAATCAACAGTTTGATATAGAAAGCATCTTTAAAAAACTATATCACTTGGTGCCTCAGAATGGGTGATCATGTCCTATCTGAGGAGGAAGACTTTCTTGATAATTACATAAATCAGGCTGAAGAAACCGTTTAGCCTGTCTTTCAAAAAGAGCTCTAGAATTCCATACAAATACCATAAACAATGGTATAACAAGCACAATAAAAATACGGTCCATGAATCTATAATTATAAAGAGCATAAATCCCCAAATATGATTATACCACTCTTATCCAAATAAAACAGGGAGCAACAAAGATACAACCACTTAAAGATAAGGTGAAATAAGGAAGAACATTATTTTTCCCTCTCATATATCTTATGCGTATTTAATGCAATCACCACCAAAACATTATTTTTCCTTAATCTCAGTGAGAGATTTCCAATGGTGTCACCCTTTTTTTGTAGCACTCCTACTTGAGGAAATACTACTATAGCCCTCAAAGGTCTAAGAGGGCTTGTACAAAACTGTATGAAATTATAACCAAAATAAATATCTGAAGGAGAGACTTAATTTGAGAGACCTTGGACACTTTTATCTCCCAAATTTCCTAAGGCAACTTGGTTCAAAGGTTTGTTACACAAAATATGGGATTTTTGAAAATGGAAATATGAATCAACTCCTGTATCTTTGCCATATATTCATATAGCAATACCATAAAGTATACTCAGCTTAAGAGCTCATCCATCCCTACAATTATGTATCATTATAATTCTGATACCTTCTAAATTGACAGATATATAAGGCTTTGAGGTTTTTGAAGCCACATACTGATGGTCAAAAATACATCAAAAAACTTAAATCCCTTACAACTTTTGCTATTTTGGAGAAGGGTAAGCATGAAGCACACCAAAATTGAAAATCTCATGAAGCCCTTCAATTTTTTGCTCTTGAATTCTAAATATCTCAATTATTTACTAAAATATCTTTATTTGAAGTGTTTTGGCCAATACTGGTCCGGACCAAACCCATAAAACCAAGTACTGGCTTAATACTCAAAATAATGGTTTTTTAGAGCTTAAACCATCCAAGACAATCAAACACTCTGGAAATGTCATAAACGTTCTTAAGTGGCCTGAAAATTGTTTTTTCACACTTTATAAATCCAGAATGATCATTTGTGGTCCCAAAACAACAATTCTGACTATTCTGACACCAGAATTGATTGTACAGAACCACAATCCCACCTCCAGAGTAAAAATGTAAGCTATGTAGACATTTGAAGAGGTCACCCTCCCCTCACAGTCCCAAAAAGGGATAAAAGAAGGCCTTTTATCATTGGAAAAAGACCTCATCATATTATTTTAGTATTCTTGTGTGGTAAGACTGTCATCCAGTGTTAGTACCCTTAGGATAAATAAGATAAAATTACAATTATCAATCATTGTAGTTATTTTTTCAGTAAATTGATATTTAACTGCTACAAACAAGACTGTCAATAAATTCATAAACACTGTTACGCATAACAGTGGAGTCTTAAATATTGTTTTTAATTAATTTAACCATGTCACAGTCAAATTATAGCTTGTATTTACTATTTTTTTAACTACTACATAGACCCACCCTGAGATTAATGCTGTGTTCTGAAGCCAACAAAAAACATTTGAAATTGAAAAATAAGATTTTAAAATATTTGAGAATGAAACTAAAGAAGTAAAACACACAATTTTACTCAAAAAAACACCCAAAAAAGGTGGTTTATGAGCCCTCAAAGCCTAATGCAAAATATAAAGAAAATGCTACAAGACACCATATGTAAAAGAGAAAAAGAAAAAATAAATGAAAAACTAAATTATTTACAAGGAATTACTGTACCAAGTAGGAATGCAACAATACTTCAGAATATTGAAATACCAGAATTTTATGATATAAATTGAATAAATCAAACTGAGACAGCAGAACATTTTTCAAAAATATATCCCAAAGTTTTTCTCCAAAAAACCCAAATATCTTCTTGGATCAAGGATCAGGATTAGATTGAATCAAAATTTCATGCATCTACCTCATTAACAAATCATATAAACACCATTAAACACTCAAATATTTCTGAATTTTTTTAATACTAGACCTCTCAACTGTTTCTCTCCAAGATCAATATTACTGGTAATATTCTTCCTGAAAACATTTGCTTGTTTTATCCTCATTCTAGAATTCCAATGAGTGAATGGCTAACTATAAGAAATGGATGTTCTGAAGCATTCAAGGTAAAAAATGCCTTGTCCAAAATGGTTTCTCATGGAGAAAAGGCACCTTCAAACAGGAAGTCTCAAGGATAAAAAATTTACTTAATGGGTACAGCCCCAAGGCTATTTTCAAAATGTATGAAACAGGTCCATTGTACTCATGAATCTGATTTATTTTAATTTATTCCTGAATTTTGACTCTTTCTTATGGTATTAATCAAAGATAAGAATAGAATTAATTAATACATAGTATCAAGAGCTACAGAAATATATGGAACCAAAAACCACACAAAAAAATCACTTTTTCATTGACTTTCAATGCAAGTGGCTGTAGAAAAATAGCACCTTGATTTATTGGAAAATTTTGGAATCTTCACTGTTTCAACAAAACATAGTCCCATCAATCGGATTATTGATACAACTTTCACACAAATTCCTGAATGACATCTATAATGTTTCATAAATATTGTTCAGGGTGTGATCAAAATCTTAAATCAAAGAAAAAAATTATAACACTACTTGTGGACATCTTCAAGCTCTATATCATCTCAGAGGGCCTCACAAATATTTTTGCTTATCTTTTTGAGACCAACTTTATTGCACATGTTCCACAAATAGATGCAGGAATAATGCACACCTTCAGAGCTTATCATTTTCATAAATTTTCCTTTTATTCAATTCAGACATTCCACAATGAGACCTAAGCTCCCAAATCTTACAAAAAGAACAGCTTTCTTAAACAATAATCTCCAGAATGGCCTGGCCTTATATTTAATCCTTTACAATTGCAAATTTCTGAAGGAATACAAAACTCCTCCCAAAAAATTAATCTTAAGATGTTAGAAATGAAATGGCTGCAAGTGAAGATTTAAATCAAGCCAAACAGTATTTCAAACATTGAGTGAAACATTTGCTTTACCTTGGTATTTTCTACTTGAAAGATGTGATGACATTGAATAAAGTGTTGAATCCACAATCAGAGGGTCCTTTGAATAATGGACTTCATGAAAAGTTTTCAAATAAAAGATTGAACACTCAGATAATACTAGTAAATATGGTGCAAAAACAAATAGTGTTTAACTCACAATTCAAACTTAAAGATAATAAGCAAAGAAATCCCATTCTTTTTCAAATATTTATCTCATAAATATTAAATAAAAGACAATAAATTAGATGACTCAATTTGGTAATATGCATGTGAGCTCAACTTTACTCTAATAAAATGTTTCATCAAAAATACATAGAAACTCCTTTTAAACTATCAATCTTGTAGTTTTGTATTGTTTAGAGTTGATGTTTCTTTTTTATGAGTTTTTTTTTGGTTAGGATTTTGAAGGATTCTAATTGCTCTTTTATGTAAAACCAATGATTCTGAATTAAAAAGAATTTTGGTAATTTAAAAAGAGGTTTGTGAGAATCTGAAAACCAATGATTCATTAGTTGGGACAGTCAAATGAATATTAGCCTGTAAAGTCTGGTAACCCATGGAGTTTGAAAGATTTTTATATTGAACTCTTAATAATACTACTATTCATCAATAGTACTATGACTGTTCTTATGAAGTATAAAAAAAATTTAGAACCACAAATAAACAAATAATTACTTAGCTATTTTTTTACTTGTTACACACTACCACTTATAATAATGGTAAGCAGTAATTTTTTACTAGAGTCAATTACAAGAAGTATTAATGATAAAACTTCTTTATTAAAATAATATCAAGTTATTTTGATTTATAATTATCTCTTACAAGAATAATTATAATGATGCTTCTTGAAGAAAACTTCAAACTAGAGAAAAACTTTAAGAATTAAGACAAACACTCACTAATACTCAAAAAATACCTTGAAAAGAATCAGAAGAGTGATTTGATGGATTTTTGGTGGACTTAAAGGATAAAGGATTGATTTATAGCATTAATACAACAATATATATCTAAACACTATTGTAAATATATTATTTTTATTATTTCATTTCTTTCTTATCTATTTAGAAATATTTAAAACACTAAAGAAAAGATTTAACTAATACTTACTTTTTGGTACTAATGATATGATTGAATGATAAGATGATTTGGGGAAAAAGCAAGAGGAGGCCTCTTTGAAGTCAAAACCAGCTCATAGAGGCATTCCATGGAGCAAACTGAAGAAACAATCAGTGAAAAAACAATTATCCTCTTTGGATTATAGATTACATCACCTGTTGTCATGTAAGGTTATCATAATTACTTTACTAAGTCATTTTATGTGAGTACCAACCCAATTATGGTTAAAAAATAAAGGAGAAAAAACTTTCAATCTCCTTTTATTTAAAAATAAAAAATTGATTTATCAAATATATCAATTTTATTAAAAACTTCATTGTAGGGTGTACTTTCTGTGAATTTTCAAAGATTAAGTGTTTCAGATGAAATCATCAAAAATGGACTTTAAGTAAAAATTTTGATTTGAAATATTAAGTAATTATTATTTTGATTTTTGAAATGGGCTGTTCCTTTTTACATTTTTTGTGAAAGTTTTGGACAAATTCATTGATAATTGTATTTTTAATGAATTTTTGAGGTTTTTACCTAATTTTTACATAGAAAAGCAAATGTGAGCCTTGAGGTATATTTTAAATACCCAAATAGGCCACAATTGTCTTGAAAGTAAATTCTGAACTATTCATAACCCATAAGTCATGCATATATTCAAAATTCATCTTTTTTGATTTCAGAAAAGATGAATAACTTTTTATTGAGTAAGTAAATCCATGGATTCAAGTCCAGATTTGGATTCTACACAAAATTTTACCTAGGGTAGCTCCATAGAGTGAATAAGCTCAAATCAACTCTTTGAGGTGGTAATATGGAAAATATTTCAATACCACATAAAAGATCCGTGAAAATTTTTGTTTTTCTCAATTTCACGCCAAAACAATGGGAATGTGAGAAATCCCATGTTAAATATACACTGAGAATAGTTTTATGCATGTTTGTGGCACTTAATATTATGGTATTCTTACATGAACTTTTGGTACACCCATAGTGGATATCTCACTTGAAGCCTGAATTTCTATTTTGACGTAAAAAATAGTCAAGGGGGACAAAAGACATCAAAGAGAGCCAGGGTACCCAGCTTCTGAGGCCTCTGAGGTGTGGACAGCTCTGAAGCTTTAATCCATGGCTTATCTTGGCCCAATTAGTAAGCTAAATCCTTTTGGGAACTTGGTTACCAAGTCAAAACTTCATTATATCATAAGAAAATAGCAAATAAGCTGCTATTTTGATGTGCCAAGGAGGTAAAGAGCAACTTAGACTCCTGTAACCATTTCAATTATCAAATTAATTTCCTTGGATAAACCCCAAAAGAGTAATTGCACCCTTTTTGGACTAGTATCCATTTATTTACCTCATAGAAACCAGCCATATACTGACTGCTATTTGCAATTCTATGTAGAAATGAGGTAAAAATTTCAAAAATTCATCAAAAATACAATTCTTGATGAATATTCCTGAAGGTCTCAGGACCAATTAAGAACTGTATAATTCATATAAAAACCAAAAATAATTATACTTGTATAAGTAAAATTCAAAGTTTTACTTACAGTCCATTTTTAATGATTCCACATGAAATACTGAATCTTTAAAAATTCACAGAAAATACACTCTGTGATGAAATTTCCAATAAAATTGAAAAATTTGAGAAATGAATGATTATTTTGGAATAAAAGAATACTTACAGTTGTTACTCCTTTTATTTGTAACCATACATGGGTTGGTAGTCACGTAAAAGCACCAATTAAGTCATTATGATAATCTTACGTGTCAACAGATGATGCAATCAATAATCCAAAAATATTTATTGTTTTCTCACTCACTGGTTTTTTCAGCTTTCTCCATGGAATTCCTCTGTGAGCTGTCTTAGACTTAAAAGAGGCCTCCTCTTGCTGTTTTTTCCAAATCATCACATTATTCTATTATACCTTTATTACCAGCAAGTAAGTATTAGTTAAAACTTTTCCTTAAGTGTTTATTCTTTCAGAATCAATAATAAAGACGTGAAATCATATAAATCAACTATATATTTTTTAATACTGTTATATATCCATTTTTGATCCCTTAAATCCACAATTATCCATCAAATTTCTCTACTTTTATCTTTGATAAGTTCTTTGAAGTATTAGTGAGTGATTGATCTCAATTCTTAAAATTTTTCTCTAGTAATTTTTCCCTTCAATAATTATATTTATAATTATTCTTACATAATATAATTCTATATTAAAATAATTTTATTATTTTAATAAAGAAGTTTTATTATCAAATACTTCTTGTAATTGATTCTAGTAAACAATTACTGCTTACTGTTATAATAACTAGTAGTGTATAACAAGTAAAAGAAACAATTAATTAATAGATTAATTAATTGTGTTTATAATAATTTTATTATTATATTTCATAAGAACAGTCATAGTACTATTGATTAATAGTAATATTATCAACAGTTTCATAGACACATCTTACAGCAAATATCACAGTAAGAGCTGGTTTATGTGAGTTGAATTCATAGATAATAGGCTAAAAATTGGTTTCATTACTCTTTAGGGGTTTTTCATTGAAAGCAATCCATAATTGACATGGTTACAGGAGTCAGAGTTGCTCATTGTCTCCTTTTCATTTCAAAATAGCAGCTTATTTTCAATTTCCTCATGATTTAATAGGACTTTAACTTGGTAATCAGGTTCCCAAAAGGTTTTAGAAGACTTATTGGGCCATCATCAGCCATGGCCCCAAGCTTTAGAGCTTTACACACTTCCGAGATCTCAGAATTTGAATACCCTGGCTCTCTTTGATGATGTCACATGGTGGAATGTGATCTACAACTTGCCAGTATTAATCGGTCTTTCAGCCAGTTTAATAGCCTTTTTGGCAATAGTTCCCTTTGCTGAGGTCTGGCAGACAGCATTGTGACAATAAACCGGTTATCAACGTCATGGGTTTGATTCCAGTTGGAGACAAGAGGAGGTCTCAATCAAACAACCAGAAATTGCTGGGTTTTCTGCTCCATTGGCATACAAGGGTTCCTTGTAGGCTCCTGTTGTGACTAATGTAACTCCATGAGGGTGACATGGGTAATACCATCAGTTACATGCACTTTGGGACGCAGTGCTCGAAACCCGGGGGTACTTTCACATGGTGGAATGTAATCTACAACTTTCCAGTATTAATCAGTCTTTCAACTGGTTTAATAGCCTTTTCGGCAAGAGTTCCCTTTGCTGAGGTCTGGCAGACAGCATTGTGACAGATGTCTTTCATCCCCCTTAGCTATTTGAAGGTCAAAAATTATGGGTGTATCAGAAATTTATGTAGCAATAAAGTAAAATTAAGCTCTAAAAACATGTATAACACTATTCTTAGTGTCTATGTAACTCGTTATTTCTCACATTCCCATTATTTTGGCATGAAATTCAGAAAGAAAAATATTTACATTTTTTTAGGTGGTATTGATGATTTTGTGATGAAGTAGTTTCCATATTACCACTTCATCAAGTAAATTTACGCTTATTCACTGTATGGAGTTACCCAAGTTAAATTTCTGCATAGAATCCAAATCTGGGCTTAAATCCATGGATTCACTTACAAAAAAAACATTTACTCATCTTTTCTCAAATGAAAAATGATAAATTGTGGGTTTATTAATTACTTATTCGTTATCAATAGTTCCAAAGTTATTTTTACAATTATTGTGGCCTATTTGGGTATGTAAATATCCCTCAAGTCTCACGTTTCCTCCCACCAAAAAATAAAATTGTACTACAGTTTCATTAATTATTCCAAGAAAAAAAAGGCCCCAAAAAGGGTTAATTTCCACTTTCCAACCTTTTTATGCTACTTATATCAAGTAATTAAAGCACATTTATAGTCATATTCAGGCTTGTTGCCTTCTTTCATTCCTAAATCTTCTCAAAATCTTACCTGATTCTACCAACCATTCATCTTCATGTACTGGATTTCCATATTTGACAAGATATTCTCTTTTATTTTTGACTCCAAGTCTCCTTTCTTTATCATTTTTTCTTCATTCTTTTCCAATTTGAAAAAAGTTAAAGGAGTTGGGTTCCTTAAAAGAAACAAATCCTCTCCAGCTGGGTGAGAAGATTTAATTAGGCTGACTGGGAAGATGGGGTGGTTTTTTTCATTCCATATAAGAAAACAATACCAAAAGGTCCTACATATGAGTATTTAAGTTTCATTGGGCCTTTAATATTACTAAAATTTGAGTTTTAAACTAGAACTAAGTCCCCTACTTTAAGGTCTGGTACTTTATTACTGTTGTATCATCTCAGCTTTACATATTAGAAAGTGACATCCATGTTTTTTATTGCATGGTGTTTCGCTTTATGAAGTATTAACTTGAAGCTGGAAGCTGTAGGATGACTTTCAATCAAGTATTTCCTCAGTGTATTTGCTGAGGTTCTTGAATTCAATCCTTTTTCCAACATGGCGGGAGTCTGGCATGTGGGAGAATGAACAATGTCATATATGCTAGTTTTAATGCAGTTACTAAAGTTCATTGGTCATTGGTAGAGCCATCTGAGTCTTTGAATTCTAAACCATATGCACAGAATCTCCTAATCATGTCTGCTAAAGTTTGAATCATTTTTTCTGATAGCCCATCTGTTTGAGGGTAATATGCTGTAGAAAATTATAATTTGGTCCCAAAAAATCTATGAAGAGTGGTCTAAAGTGACTATGTGAAATGAGGGTCTCTTTCACTTATGATAATATTAAATGAACCTGTATGGCTGATAACTCTATTTCCTAGAAGAAGATCTGTATCTATAGCAGTGGAACCTTTGAGACATGGTAAGAATATGGGATTTTTGCTATATCTTTCTACAATTAATGAGTAAGAATTGTAAATCTTGTCACCACTTGGAGGTAGTTCTGTGACCCAATCCATGTGAACAACTTCCCAAGATAATTTTGGTGCTTGAATATGGATCACAAGTCCAAATTTCTTGCCTGTATTTCTGTTTTCCTTTTGGCATCTGTCACAAGTATGGCAATATTAAATGTTTTGTTTTGTCCAAGATGGCCATCATGCACATTTCTTCATCTTCTAAATTTTCCTGTCCTCTGATATGCATTTGGAATTGATGCTATCATGAAATTTATGAAGAATGTTATTGACAATCAATCTACTGCATAATTCTATTACACAAGAATTTTTAGTTCTTTGGTATATTATTTGGTCAAAAAAGTTAAATCTTCCTTCAGAATAGGAGGTTTTCCATATTTCATCCAGTGACTTAACCAAATATGTGTTTTCACAGCCTTTATTCAGTAAGGATGTTAATATATGGTGATTTTTGTCTTGTTTATATGAATCTCAGACTTCTTCAAAGAATTAAGTACCAATGTCAGTTATTTTAGTTACTTCAATTGGGATATGTAGTTCTGCTTATAAAGCTACATAATCTGAGCTATCAGGAATATTGGCTAATGACCACCTTCTGAGTCAATCCACATTATTATTTATATTTACTTTATATTCTTGAATGGCTATCTGACATCTCAACACGTGTTTTTTGGGTTTTTTCATGTTCAGAAGTGGTTCAACTGCATTACAGTCTTGTATCACTTCAAAACACTTCCATCAAGATAATAGTCTAATTTATCAAGTTCCCATAACAAACATAAGAACTCCATTTGGCTTGCACCATATCTAGATTCTCTTAGTTTTATTTGTCTTGAGATATGTAAAACTTGTCCTTCTATTGGCTTTTCATCAAAAATTTGAACTTTATGTTGGGCTTCCCCTAATGCATCTCCACTTGCATCAATTTAAAACTTGAAGGGTATATTCCAGTTAGTCATTAGAAGTAAAGGTTCTTCTTCAAGAGCTCTCATTATATTTGTATATGCTTTAATTTGTTCTTGGGTCATCTCAAATACTGTCTGTTGATCAAATATTCTATAGAGTTACTTGGCCATAATTGCAAAATCTTTTGTGTGCTGAACTTAACAGCTGCCAAATACAAGAAAAAAAATCATTTCTTTCTTATTCTGAAATATTGGCTTGAGTAACACTGCTTATACTTGGCTCTTTTCAATACCCAAGCTTAATCCAGAGACAGTATGACCAAGTTCTTTGAGTTCTTCAAATCCTAAACTGCATTGATTAAGTGAGACTTCATATTAGCTTATTCAGCTTTGTCTAACACTCTTGAAAGTCTTTCAAGGTTCAAATAATATGAGTCTTAATATATAATCATATCATCAATATGAATGATAAGCCATCATTCAGAAAGCTCTGTGGGGAAGATGGTGTTCATCATTCTTTGATAATGTTATGGAGCAGTTTTAATACCAAATGAAATTCTCATATACTCACAAATACCACAGTTAGTGATAATTCTAAGTGATTTTTGGCTTTTGGTTTCAGGAAATTCTGTTGAAAACCTTTTTATATATCCATGAAGGTTATATACTTGGCTTTAGACAATTGGGTCAACGTTTCTTGGATCCTATTAATTGGATACTCACTTGAAACTGTGTAGGTATTCAGAGCTCTAAAATCTCCAACCATCCTTGATGAATCATTGTCCCAAGCACTAATAATAGGATTTTTAAGTTGAGCTTTTTCATTATGGCCTACTTTTCTTAGTAAAAGGATCTGTTTAAACTGTTGTATATGTTTTTATAAAGCCTCCCTAGCTCTGGGGCTTTCTGGGTAATCTGGTCTTCTGAGCACTGGGGGGTATGATTTTTCAATATTAAGAGTAATATTAGCTTCATTCCCTCTAATTGCACCTAAAGCTTCATTGTCTTAAGCAAAGGAATTTTTTATATGCATACAACACATTAACAAGCTCTTACTTCATTTTTGGTGATAGGTTTTGATTAATTTGTGCTTCAATAATTTTATTTGACACAAATTCTTCCTCATACTTATTTGTATTTGAAGATAATACTGATATTTGTTTGGGAATATTTAAAAAGGAAAATCCATAGCTGAGCATCTGCATTATCACTGTACTTAGGTGAACAACTTTGTCTTTTTTCTAAACTTGGTGAAGTGATAGTTTTACTAGATTCATCAGAAATGATTGAGCTATTTGATAATGGAGGTTCATCTCCAGAAAAAGGCAAAGTATCCATATTGTTTATTATCATGTGATTTTGAGGATTTTAAGGATTTTGTAGAGCATAGAGGACAATGCAATTTCACATAAGATGTCTGGTTTCACAGGAGCCAAAGGGTTCTAAGATGTAGCAACCCCTCTGGATGTATCATGGGAGTCACTTATTTCAGCTCTACATACACTGGTGGTGTGCGTAGTAGCGTACTTTGGTGCACGTGGGAGGCAATGAATGAAATATAGCTCTTTATAACCACTCGTGCAGATGCTCTCATTAATCTGATTTCTTTTCGACTTTTATTTGGTGATCACTCCAATTAGTTGCGGTGTTGCAGTTTCTTCTGTAACCAACTGTTTTTTTTTTGCAGTCTTGTTCTGTGACCAACTGTTTTTTTTGCCCTCTTGTACAGATGTTCCAGACTAAAATTTGTGGGAATGCAGTCCAGAATGACTGATTCCAAGGAGTAAGTGTCCATCCTTGCATAAGAGTATAGCACTGTCCTATTCCTCAACGCATAAAGCGGGCTTAATGTGGTGAATCAGTGGTTCAGCCAAGTAGGTAAGGAACACTAACTAGGTTGCCAGACCGACCACCCGAGAAAGGGGCCTTTGCAGCCAAGAAACATTCCAAAGCACACATACCTCCACAAAAAGCCTTGCATAACTTGACGCCAAAATACAATGATTTTGATTTCAAGAGCCTGTATAGCCCTGGGAGCTGACCAAGTAGGACTCGCCGCATTGGCTTTGTCAAGCTGACAGATTTCCTAAATCTCAAAATCGTTATTCGGTAGAGTATGAAACGGGCTATTGAATCTCAAAAGCAGTATACAAGATGAGCATGTGGCTTGCTTAGTAATGGTTAAGGACCACGTTTGGCAGCTTTGATGTCACCTCTTTTAGGGTGATTGGATGTTAAATTGCATCATACATGGACTATCAATGCAGCAAAAGCAACCTGACACAAGGCTTCAACATCATGAGCCGTTGACAAAGTAGCCTGCAAAAACTTTACTGAAAACACTCTAATGGGGGACTTATCGAAGTTGCAATATGTGACAACTACGGCAGTAAATGTAACTTCCCTGTGAAGCCAAGACTGGTGAAAAATTTAGCAGAATCGAGCAAAACAGAAAGTATCTTTTTGGCACCCAAGTGAATGGAATGTCGTAAGATTGGTCTCTCCCGCGTTTCCCCACGATGTCCCATCTGTGATCCGGAGATCTGGGAGGCGTGATTTAAACGGGATGGGTACGATGAGACGAGAAAATGCAAAAGAAGCGTGACGGCAAGTTTCGAGGAGAAGGTGAGTGAAAATGAAGAAAACGCTCATTGAGTAGGAAACATGGCATCAATCTGAGATTACGTCTCAACAAGGGGAGGGGCGCCACGTGACAAGTTGGTTAACAAAGGACCCGCAGGCCTGTGAAACTGTGAGGGAAGCTAGGTTAGCAAACGATATCAAGCAAACAACCGCTCAAGACTCACTTGTACATAGGCACCATCCAGTCGGATTCGTCCCTCGGAGCGGAGCTTTTCATAGTCGGCCCGAGCAAGGTCGGTGAAACCCCACTAGCGGAAAAAAACGTGATGAGACCATGATCTTCGAAAAAGCATCGAACTTAAAAATCTCGAAAAGAAACCGACCTTTTTAGAGACGATGATCTTTTGTTGACCGGGGAACTTGTACTGGGCTCTCCTTAGAGCCTCCATAACGACGGCCTTATTAGGGTCCTTGCATCGAATGCTAAGCAAAATTTGGCCAATGTTGACTCGGGCGACAGTTCCATATGGTTTACCGTAAGCACCTCGCATACCGGTTTGAAGTCTATCGGCTCCAGCACAGGACAACATCTTGTTGATACGAACAACGTGGAAAGGGTGGGCTCGGACTCGAAGGTGGAAGGAATCTTTTCCCGAAGTCTTGGTAACATATTTGTTGCATGTAATGCGCGCGGCTTCCAAGGCTTCAGACGAAAGCTGTTCCTTCTCATTAGAGACTAGATGGGCACAGAAGGGAAACTGAAGATCCAAGATGACTTGAGAGTGAGTCGACATGGCCCTGACTTTATGAAACTTGGTCCTACCTCATCGACATTGGCCTTTTTGCGACCCAAGTCAAAAATACGAATTTTAGGATCGGGGACACCACGATTGTATCGCGACTTGGGGAAAGGCTTGTTCTTGCAGTAACGATAGCACTTGGCTGGACGACGACCCATCTTGCCGGTGACTGGTGATGTCCGATGAGTTGATACGGCCGAGGTTGGCAGATGTCAAATATAGAAAAGGAGATGGTAAGCAGCGACCCGGCCACTAGTAGATACATCTTGGATATTTTACTGACCTTGACTGACCTTGAGCGAGGTTTGATGGTTCTGCGAAGGAAGACAGGGCAAGAGGCAGATGGGCTGGGCAGCGGGGTATGAGACGCAATCGGTCGATTTTAACCTAACTCGATGATACTCGCGGAGACCTGTCACAGACATTTCACCGAGTGCAGCCGCAGCTTGGAACAGGAGAGGAACACGCCTCATCAGTCAGCTTTGTCTTGGAGACCATGCTTGCCACGGTGCTAGGGTCGGTGGCAACAATGTTCATAGCGTTGTGCGCTGTGGGCGACCATTTTAAGATGTCAAGGGCATGCCCTTAGCAGGAGGCGACAGAGGGCGGCCCCTCATGTATGAGGGAAAGACGCACATTTTTTGGGCGGTATTTAGAGAAATGTATTTACCAATTGACCACAGAGCAAAAAAACTCTTACACAAAAAGAAAGTAACAATAAAAAGTCGTATGAAAAAAATAAGAATAAAGAAACATAGAAAACCCCAAAGCTTCACTTGACCATATTCTAAAGGTCCCATAGAGATGTCCTCACACTGGCTCCAGGAGGAATAGTATTATCAATGACATTTTCCAGTGGATTATTGAGTTGGTCCCACAGAAAAAAACCAAACAATGTATCCATGAATTCATGGACTTGTGAAGGGACCTCTTCATTTGTTGCAAAAACTCCACCTTCAAATTCCTCTACATCCATTGGAAAGTTGAAAAAGTCAAAGTCAATCATGTGCTCATACTCTGAAGGGCTATCCAATTTTGGCACATTAGTATGTTTTCCTCTGTGAAGGTTGGTGAATTTCCCAAAAAAAATAGGTAAGTTTATCTGACCACGAATTTGTAGAGTGGAAAGCCACAATTAATTCTGATATTTGGCCTTCATTTCCAAAAGCATTGAGGAGTTTTCTTCAACACTACCTGCATAAGGAGCTAATTAAAAAATTGTGATTGCTATCTTCTTGAGGGAAATTATTTAATTGACATCTGTATATCTGAGCCAATATTTAATTGCCTTATTGGTCCTATTTCCCACAAAAAAAGTATTAATATAACTTAGCTACATAAAAATATTGTCCTTTCCCTTTGAGTTTGTATTTAAATTGTTAATTATTGATTTTTTTGATTTTTTTTTTAGAATATTCTTTTTAATAATTACAGTTTCATTCAAGAACCAGTACTTTAACAGTTGGATCTCTGAGTGAGTTCCTCAATTACACATAACTTCTGTGATATTATAGATTTAAAAAAAACTGTATATATAATTTTATCAAAAAAAATGATTTTTGGTATGATAAATTGCTTCAATATTCTTCATATGGTCAGTACCACTCATATCATAAACAAATGGATGGAATGAAATAAATAGCAAATCCATTGCCAGAAATTTGATTCTGAAGTATCTTGCCCCTCCAAATGGTAAATTCTATCAACCAAAGGCTTGAGAAGGTTGACTAAAGCTTACTTCAAGGTAAAAGTATCACAAGGTTAGATTCTTTTACTTTATAAACTTGAAATGGTTGGTGCCTCAATTTGTGGATTTTTTAGAATGAAAAAACATTCTTTGAATAACTCTTCATGTTCCTGTAAGCCCAGGCAAGTTATGTCAATTTAATACCATTGGGTTTTAAAAGATTTAGGGATGCCATAAGTGATTTCATTCCCTTTTTCTCATTTTGATAAGCATTCAAACCACAAAAAAAATTAAGTAAAGTAGTTAACCGTCACATGGTGGAATGTGATCTACAACTTTCCAATATTAACCAGTCTTTCAACCGGTTTGATAGAATTTTTGGCAAGAGCTCCCTTTGTTGAGTTCTTGCAGACAGAATTGTGACATCAAACATTATTCTGTTATATCTGATATCATGATCGATTGAGGGATAATCTATAAAATCCCCTGAAAGTAAGCTTGGAATCATTAATTATGCTATGTATTTTTACAATATGGGTTTATTCCTACACAAAAGGTAACTTCACCTGCTTTCCTCATAAATTGTAGAATTTCTTTGATAAGCATCACTCACTTGGAAACATACCCTTACCAAAGGAACCTAAGTGACAACAGCACAGATTGCTCTTGGATCAATGCTCTTTGTGGAAAATAATTGGGAATATACTTAATAATGTCTTTGGAATTATGAAATTGTTGATGAATTTATGATACATAAATGAATTGTTGTAAATAAGGACCATTTCATGGTAAAAAGAAATAATAAAAAACTCAAGAGACATAGATCTATGAGTACAGCAACAATTAAACTCCTTTTAGTTGCTTGACATCTTTCAGAATTGCATTTTTGTGCTTAATGTGGAGAGTGGGAAGTCTGCTATTGGAAAACAAATGGCAAGACAGCAATTTTCAAAAAGAGTGTACTAGCCCTTCCTAATATCATTTGAGGAGGAAATATTTTAAAAAAAGAAATGTAATTCTTGAGATTTTTCAATATTTTAAGAGAACTTTTTCTTTCAAATGTCACAAGAGTGACCAAACATGGATTAAGTGTTGCTACATGAGGGTCCTTTTTTGGAAATTTTTAGTATTGGTGGGGCCTTGACATTTTCCCATGAATGGCTATTGTTTTGTGAATTTTTTTTTCTTCAGAACCAGCAGTTTCCATTTGAATTTCCTCACAATTCTGCCTTGGTGAGATTTGTGAGAAATAATTGTTGATATTTTCTAAATAATTAGGTTGGTAATCTAAAAATATCTTGCCACAATAGAAACACTTATATTTATGATTAAAATAAAAAGTAGAATTTCAGTTAGAAATGAATATGAGAGCTTTGATAACTCCCTTTGTTATGAGATAAATGACAGGAAGTGCCTTGAGGGGGGGCCATTGGTGAGTCTGTTTTGAATTTCAGAATTATCCAATAACAATTGGTGATAAAGTTTATTAGATTCCCCTCTAATTATACTGAAAACCATACTTTATTAATGAGATCAAGAATAATTATTTAATTTTGTGAGATTTAAATTGTATTACTTTCTTCAGAAGTATCTGTCAGTCTTTTAACAAAAGATCACTATGACAGTAGTAATAGTTTATTTATTTTTTAATAATTGGGGTTTGCTGAATTCTTTTTACTGATGATATATTTATTTATTATTTTATTTCAACATTATATTTTTTATGGATCACTATAGATACTGATAATAATTTTGATAGATATTCCAGAGTGTAAAGGTGATTTAACAGTATTATCATGATAAATATAATTTAGGGCTGAGATATTTACAAGAGGTGGTTATGGCTGGTATTAAGGTAAGATATAGATCATATAATAGTAATATAATACTTTGAAGATGAATTTATATCTACTTCAATATCTTTTATAATGGCTATTATAGATTGTACAGGAGTAAGATGATGATATCTCCCTTTTTTAAATCAAGGTTATTGATCAATTTCATAATATCCTCAGAAACTAGCTCAGAGCTACTACTATAATTGTGATACTATTATATAAACTTAAGCTCTTTCATTAATATTATAAATATCTTTCATTAATAAGCTATAAATAATAATTCAAAATACTGAGCCTCGCTACTTATCTATTTAATATAATGCTAGAGAAGGGATGGCTTGATCCTCAAAAAGATTTTTCAAATTGGAAGCATGGGGAAAAGAAGGAAGAGAGGCCTTTGGTTTATACATTTTGGGCCCTCCATAGAGCCTTCCAAAAAAAGGGACTTGAAAATATCATTTTTGAGGCATTTTTGCTGGTTAGTGCTATATTAGGGTGTATCAATGTGATATTCACACAAAATTATGACCCGTCAGACTGAGGCATCCTGTCATTCAATAATTTTTGGTATGAATATTGAATTAAATAGAATTATTATCAATGAGGGGGTGTTATTTGAGATTTGAGTTTTGAATTATTAATTCTAACCAATAAAACAATGCTGTTTTGGAATTGGGGTATGCAACTTGAATTAAATTTATTCTTATAAATTAGCATGTATCTTGATGAATTTAGGCTCATTTGTGGATCTAAAAAACAGTGTCCAAATAGGATATGCACTGCGATTATGTAATGATGATGGTTTTTTTGTAAAGGTGTTAATTTTCATATTAATACTTGTAGGTGTATGAAATCCATAGTTCTTCCAAATTCATGGAGCTTATTAAAATTTGAATGGAGGTTGATTATTACTGTAAAGTTATGGTTTGTAATGAGCTCATTCTATAACTATTCTTTGGTTGATTTAAAAATTAAGTCCTAGTAAATGTATTGTAATAATATTACTGTGGTACTTTCATGGGGTAACTGCCTGAGGATATCTATATTTCTAAGCCCATAATATGCTGCTCAATTTTCATGCTATGGGTTTGAGCCAATATATGACGCTAGGTGAAATTTTGTGATAAATCAAATGTTGTTGTGATTTTCCATATTTTCATCTGATATTTTTATTTTTAGATCAATTTTTGTGAGCCTTGAGGTATATTTTACATACCCAAATAGGCCACAATTATCTTAAAAAGAAATTTTGAATTATGCATAACTCATAAGTCATGCATATATCCAAAATTCATCATTTTTGATTTCAGAAAAGATGAATAACTTTTTATTGAGTAAGTAAATCCATGGATTTAAGGCCAGATTTGGATTCTACACTAAAATTCACCTAGGGTAGCTCCATAGAGTAAATAAGCTCAAATTAACTCTTTGAGGTGGTAAAATGGAAAATACTTCAATACCAAATCATCAATACCACATAAAAGATCCGTGAAAATTTTTGTTTGTCTTAATTTCACACCAAAATAATGGGAATGTGAGAAATCCCATGTTATATATACACTAAGAATAGTGTTATGCATGTTTTGAGCACTTAATATCATGGTATTCTTACATGGACTTTTGGTACACCCATAGTGGATATCTCACTTGAAGCTTATATTTCTATTTTGACGTAAAAAATAAGCAAGGGGGACAAAAGACATCAAAGAGAGCCAGGGTACCCAACTTCTGAGGCCTCAGAGGCATGGACAGCTCCAAAGCTTGTATCCATGGCTGATCTTGGCCTAATTGGTAAACTAAAACCTTTTTGGGAACTTGGTTACCATGTTACAACTAGTGTAAATCTTAAGAACATAGCAAATAACCTGCTATTTTGACGTTCCAAGGAGGTAAAGAGCTACTTAGACTCCTGTAACCATGTAAATTCTTAATGATTTTCCATGGATAAACCCCAAAAGAGTAATTAAAACTCTTTTTGGACTTTTATCCATTGATTTACCTCATAGCAACCAGCTAAACACTGATATTTGCAATTCTACATAGAAATGAGGTAAAAACTTCAAAAATTCATTAAAAATACAATTCTTAATTAATCTTTCTGAAACTTTCAGGACCAATGGAGAGCTGTATTATCTATGGTACAACCAAAAAGAATTACAGTTTTACTAGTAAAATTAAAAGTTTTACTTACAGTCCATTTTTGACTATTCTACGTGAAACACTGAATCTTCAAAAATTTACAGTAATTACAACCTGTGATGAAATTAGCAATAACATTGATAACTTTGAGAAATAAATGATTTTTTTGAATAAAAGAAGATTTACAGATGTTACTCCTTTTATTCTTAACCATATTGGGGTTGGTAGTCATGTAAAAGCATGAATTAAGTAATTATGATAATCTTACGTGACAACAGATGATGCAATCAATAATCCAGAAAGGTTTATTATTTTCTAACTCACTGGTTTTTCATTTTTCTCCACGGAACACCTCTGTGAGCTGTTGTTGACTTAAAAGAGGCCTCTTCTTGCTGTTTTTTCCACATCATCATTTTATTATCATTTAAACCATTATTACCAACAAGTAAGTATTAGTTATAGCTATTCTTAAGTGTTTTAAATCTTTCAAAATCAATCAGAAAGACGTGAAATCATAGAATCCAACTATATATTGTTGTAATACTGTTATAAATTCATTTTGATCCTTAAAACCCACAATTCTATGTCAAATCTCTCTATCTTATCTTTCAATAAGTTCTTTGGAATATTAGTGAGTGATTTATTTTTAATTCTTAAAGTTTTTCTCTAAAATTAGTTTTCTTCAAGAATGATCATTATAATTATTCTTGCAAAAGATAATTATATATTAAAATAATTTTCTTATTTTAATAAAAGAAGTTTTATTATTAAAATCTTCTTGTAATTGATTCTTGTAGACAATTACTTGCTCACTGTTAAAATCACTAGTAGTGTTTAACACATGAAAGAAACAATTCTTTAATTATTTAATTGTGGTTATAATAACATTTTGTTATTATATTTCATAAGAACAGTCATAGTACTGTTGATTAATAGTAATAGTATCATCAGTTTCATAGACACATCTTACAATTTTTTTATAATTTTACCTTATTTTTTCTTTATATATATATATATATATCAAATTATATAACAATTTGTTCTTATTAATGGCTAATATCATTCCTTTAAAACCAAAGTGGACTTGAAAATTTAAAAAAAAATCTATGAACTCCCAAAAAAGGTTCCAAAATAGGCCATTGTAATTGATTGGATTCTTCAATTGATTATGATATGAAATTTGAAAAGAAGTTCTGGATGGAATAAAAAAGGATTTATAGTTTTAAGATCATAGATAATGAAAGCGGGGAATACGCAAAGGAATTAGAAAAAGGGATGATACACGAAATATATGAGGAGGATTAAAAGTGGGATTTTATTTAAAAAAAGGTACAAAATTAACCAATTAAAATAGAAAAAGAGCATCCCCTCAGGTCAGGATTCATAGGTTTAACTCTTCATTTGAACTGAAGAGAATTCTTAATTTGAAATGGATCTAACCATGATGGGTTTAACAATGAAATTTTTTTGAAAAATTGTAAGCCACAATTTTACAAAAGATATCTCCTATTAGACTTTGTATATTGATTTTTAATTCATTCATATTTAACAAAAGAACTATATTAGTTAACTTTTCATATTTATTAAAAAATCCTAAATTATAAAAATCTAATGTAATTAAGTTCATTTCCCTTTTTTCATGTTAGCTTAATCTGTTTTGAATCTTTAAGTACTAAAAAAATGAGAAGAAAATATTTTTTTATTTACAATCTTCAAGGAGTGTCTTTCAAAAATATTTTGCCTTTTTTTGTAAGTATATTCTCTCTAAATTTGGAAAAACCATTATTTGGTTAGAATTACAAAATTACAGATTTTGAAATTTTATTATCAAATGAAGAAAAATAAATTAAGCTTAATTTCAGGTATTAAGATATTTATTGAGAAAACTTTATGTTTCCTAAATGTCACAGCTCAAATGAGTGTTGACTCACAAAGTTTCTTATCTACAAATATTTCCATAAATTTGCTTAGCTTTTTGAAAGAACAGTTTGGAGATATATCTTATTCCCATAAAGAAATTTATTCTGTAACTTGGGAAAGATATTGATAAGTCATTCTACATTAACCTTAAGTTTCTCTCACACCATGTTAAAATAAATCCCGCATTCTTGAGGTTCCTTTCCATTTTCACCACAAATTAACTATACATCTTTGAGGCTGTTATGGAATTAGAGCTGATACCACCAGAGATCTTATTTAATTAAAGAAACAAGGTTCTA
The DNA here is from genome assembly GCA_023105745.1 of Austropuccinia psidii. Classification (NCBI taxonomy): domain Eukaryota; kingdom Fungi; phylum Basidiomycota; class Pucciniomycetes; order Pucciniales; family Sphaerophragmiaceae; genus Austropuccinia; species Austropuccinia psidii. The sequence continues at coordinate 57,574,967 of JALGQZ010000004.1, forward strand.
GGTACCTTGATTATTGAAAAAAATTGGGCTTTTGGTATTTCAACAGATAATTTACCCCAATTCAATATTTAATTATTTTTTTGAATTCTCATTCAATATTTTTCAATACACAAACATGTCAATTTCAGATAATAATTGCATATTTATATCTGTACTTGTTTTATGAAAAGTAAATTATATTAAACGGGTTTAATAGGGAAGCTCAAATATACACGCTACAGGAAGCCATTTACTCAATATTCTGACTAAAATTTTGAGCTTTAAAGCCTTTATTTTTATTTTTTAAATTCTCAATTGTTTCAAATGAGTTCCCCTGGGGCTTAACCCAAGTCCTTATTCAAACATTAAACAATTAAAACCTATTTCTGTTATCTCCTTAGCTTTTTTTTCAGTCATTGCATTTTAAACAACTCAGAAATCCATCATTCAATATAAAACATAACGATTTCATGCAAAAAATACTCATATCAATCGGATTCCTCAAAAAAAAATCCTGTTCCAAAATCATCAGTAAATTTGACAACTTCCAATCACTTGTGTGTGATTAATTGGATTTCAGTGAAATACAACTTTGATTATTGTTTTGGAACCTCAGGAACAGCCTAAACATACTTGTCAAGTTTAACAAAACAAAATGCATTTCAATAGCTAGTGACTGAGGTTAATAGAACTATTTAATCTTAGTGTACCCAGCTTACATGAGAAATGGAGGAAATACAAGAAATATGTGTTTTAAATACAATTTGCAACAACCACTGGATATGGACTTGCTCCTAATTATCATGAAAAGAGTATAAAAAAATCCCAAAATCTTGAGTTTATTTTCTCTTTATTCAAAGAAGTGGATTTTCTGTTTTGGGAAAACCCAAATTTTACTCCTTTTGCCTCATCAAATGCACAAGATGAAGACTTAAATTATGAATTTTCACGAACGGAATGAACCAATTTTAAAGAGATAATACAAATATATATTTACTGAATAGTGCGTTAATAGTTATCAATAATTAAAGAACAATTTTTTTCAATAATGATATTGATTCAGAACTAAGAAGAATGGAGGAAAAGAAACTCTTTTCTGAAGCTGTAAGCTTCATTTGCACAAATTAATAATCATAATAATGATTTAATAAAATGAAGGATTGAAGATATAGATACAATTAAAGTGTCAAAGGACATGAAACACAATGAGAATATACATGAAAACTCCATCAAAGATACTAATTACAATAATGATAAGGAGAGAATTAGTAAAAAACCAAAGTCTTCAAGTAATCACCAATTTAGGTAGCTCTCATAATAATATTGATATTTGGAGTAGTTCAAAAAAAACCACATTATCCATTATCAAAAACATATATCAATTTGATGGATTCCCCTCACCTGGGTTAGTTTTTCCCAAGTTTATTTAATGTATATATATAAAGAACATTATCTTAGAATTGTTTTAGTATGAGATAAAAACCTTACTTTGTTGCTGGAATTCGGAAATTAAAGTGGAAGGAGGTAAAATAAGCTTAATTTTACAAACCATTTCAAGATGAATAAGACAAGATATTGGAGATATCATTTGAGAGGAACAAAATTCAAAAGGAATTTAACTTTAAGGAGAAGAAAATTTTTTCACAAAGAAAATTTCAAGAATTAAAATTCAAGCATAGAAAAATCTGTAAATGATAAGTGGGATAAGGAGATTCAATAAGATCAAAAAAGGAAAGTTTTATTTGACAGTGGCAATAGTTAGCTCAGGATATTATGCTTCCCATATTAAAGGAATAATGAGGTTTATTAATAATTGTGAATTTATTATTTCTTTTTATTAAATAAAAACAAGTTATAAAATTATTGAATATTAATTATCATTTTTTTCAGCAATGTTTCCCAATAAGAGTTTATTACTGTAAAGCTTCAATACTGAAAGGAAATTTGATTTCAAAAGAGATATTTTAGGGAGTTCACTCCCCAGGGCTTTGAAATGTTTTCAAAATTTCATAATTAATTTAAAACTATCAAATTTAATACTTTTCAAGTAATATTCCACAAATGAGAACTGTTAAATTTTATTTTTACAATAAATTTGATTAATTAATCATAACCAATATCTTTATCTTGATAATGAACTTCAATTTTTTAGAAAAAATAACCTTTTTCAAACATTTTTTTACCCCTGTTCTGACTTTTATGTCTTGGAAGTGTCAGCCTGTGACTCAAAGCCAGAGCACAAGAATTACAGCCAAATACCATAAACCAATGGTAGCACAAAATACAACCAAAACATGGAGCTGAGCAAAACCAGCAAAAAGGTATCAAAATTAAGAGGAAACTCACCTGTTTTTAAATATAAAAGTCCCATAATCATAGTAAAAAGAATAACAAAGTTATTCTTGCTCAAAGAAATTGATGAGCATAAACCTTGATTTTCACCTCTCATCTGGAATCCAGGTGAAGAGGATTAACCTCAGAAAAAACATATTCAAATTGAAGCTCCAAGGCAGGGCTATCTAATGTTACTAGCCAAATTGAGCCAGAACTAAAACTATAGATGTTATGGCCAAAATGATGCCAAATAAGGAGGAACAAAGTATTCACCCCTCATATAACTTCTACAGTTTTGGTGTGAGATACCTAAAGTGGGGTCTTTTTGGAAAGAGCACAATCAGGGCTATCTGATGGTGCAATCCATTTTCTCATATCTCATCTAGAACCAAAGTTATGGGGCAAAGAAGCTCCATACAGATTTTGAGAAAATCATATATCTGGAAAACTAAAATTGAACATGGCATAACCTTTCCATACTTAATGTTAACCATACAAAAATAGGTACCATTGTGTAGATAAGATCCAGGGCTACACAATGAGCAAACTTTGAGCTCAATATCTCAAAAAACTGACAAAGCTATAGCAGCTTTAAGGTCAAAATCCCACATTTAGACCAATACAGCTTTATTGTAGAATACTATCCCATAAGCATGATTATGAGGTGTAAACCAGAAAAATGAGTTGTTTATACTTAAATACCTCGTAGTTTAGTCAATACAGGGGTCCTATACAGGCTCCATACAGCTTTCTACACATAACCCACATCAGAAGAGGGCTGTAAGGTCCCCAGGTGAAAATTTTCAACCTGTATTGGGGAAAACTTCCCAGATGTGGTTTCAAAACTACATCTGAGCCCAATAAGGAGTATACAGGCCTTGTGCAACCCACAAGCCAGAACTCAGAAGTGAAAATCTTCACTTCCTCCATGTGGATGGTCTAGACAACCTCTCTGCCCCATTTCAGGATAAAAGGGGGCCTTTTCTCTGCCAGAAAAGGAATCCCCATCCTGCTCTTGAATTCCTACATAGTAAAACTGTCAAAAACAGTTATACTCTTGGAAAAGAATCAGGTATACCTTAATATTAGAGTATTGTAGCTCTTATTATAGTAATCCAGCTGGTAAGACTGCACCCAGATCTTTCAACAGTGCTCACCACCACTATTTTACAATAGTAAAGCCCTTTATATTATTATTCAAAGCCATTTTCATTATAATTATCCATGTCACAGTCATAGTTAAAGCTGTAAATACTATTATTACTGCTTCATCATAGACCCATACTGACAGGAAGTAAGCTCTATATAAATTGTAGCCACAAAAAAGGGCTAACTATATCAGTTTCATTAAATTATATTGTAACTACTTTATTGTCTAAAGCTTAATTGAAGCCTAAAATCAGTTTTTATCTTGATAATATTTTCTTGTTTCTATCTTAAATGCTTAAGCTTACTATTCTCATTGATAACAATTATTGATTCATATTTTGTTCATTTTAATATAAGTTTTATTTCTTGTGATTAAATTTCTAAATCAATAGCATTTGGGTATAATCCATTGGTAAAATTTGAAGTGTCACAATTTTTTTAATAAAAATTATTGTTTTAGGATACCAAATATAAATAAAATGAGCTTCCCATTCCAGCCTGACTCCTTATGAGCTTTTACAACTTGTTTCATTCTAATAGCTAAATTTGGTTTTGTTTCAAATTGATTAATAGATAACATGATAAGTTAACCAAATTAGCCTTCTGGAATTCAAATCAGCTCAAGTACTCAACCCAAAGGATCAAAGGACAAGTATAATTTTCATATAATATAAAAGAAGAATTTTCATACAATTATTAATTTTATCCACTTATCACAAGTGATAAAACTAGAAGGAACTTTTGCCTCATTTGGATGAGCAAAGAATTTCAATTATTAGCTTATATCAAGATAATTTACCATGCCATTGATTATTTATTTTCTTGTCTTCCTGATGTCACAGGGGCTCTTATAAGTGAAGAGGGCCTGGCACTCAGTAAAGTGGAACTCACTTATGGAGGGCTCAGGATGGGATAAGATGGAATATACTTAAGAGTGTAACAAGGATAGAATTACCAATTAAATGAATATAAGAGAGCAGAAAAAATAAGAATAAGAGTAAAGAATAAAAGATCCAACCAAAAACAAGTCTAAGTCCACTGTTTCAACCTGTCAGAAAGAAAGAGAAGTGTTAATAAGGATATGGCCACCACAACTCTACTGAATGGGTGAGGAAATGCAAATAAGAAATTAAAAAATAAATAAATATAATAATAAAAAATAAAGAATAAGAATATAAATTAAATAATAAATAAAATATATTAATTAACTGGGGAGAAAGAGGGGCTGGTATATGTGAGAATCCACCAGCCCTGATCCAAGAAGGGAATTTTATTTAGAGGAATATTTATTTCAATTTATTTGGATCATAAAGAGCCTGTATGGACTTACAGGGTCTGTACAAGAGGCATGGTAGAGTTGGGTGATCATAAAGCTTCAGAATTCTGAATACAAAACCATATTTGGTGAATCCAGCCTGTATTGATGAACCAAGCTGTATGCATGTTTCAGCAAGAAGATTTTCTGAAACTGATTACTGATACACATACTGAATTTCTGGTTTGGTGAGTTTGAGTGGGTTTAAGGTTGAATACCCTTACGCCTGATAAATCATCTAATATTTATTCTACACATGTGTTTGAAGAATTTTAATTCTAAAATTATAGTAAAATTGAATAAGATGAAATAAATGAAACTCAATCAATTTAAGAGTTCCCCTCAAAAAAGAAGGACTTTATTATTAAATCAAACCAATTTGGAAAAAAATACATAGCTTCATTTATGAAATAGGATGGCACCCATGTTGGGATTTCCAAGTCAATTTTTTTTATATTTCTGTTCCAAAAAATATCTGAAAATGTAATTTATTATAAAGAGGTAACTTGTCTCACCCAAGAGGATTTTGTAATTTTAAAGACTTCAGAAAATTTGCACTTTCAGTACTAAACCAAAATAAATAGAAATATTTAAAAATAAGAAAATATGAGGATATAAAGACATTTATTTCTCTATCTTTTGAAATGGTAAATTTTTGCCTAATCAGCTGGCTTATTTACTTGATCAATTTTAAATTTTTCTCACATTGATACTGCCACATTAGAATTTCTGTATTTCCTTCTGCTTCCTATCAATAAACAGACTAGTCAAATTTCTCTTGAAGATTGTGATAAATTTGATGTATTTCTCTCTTTTCCAGATTATCTTTTGAATATGAATATGGCTGGAGTCCTGCATCTTTCCAGATGATATAGAATTATTGAAATATATGAAATTTAATTTATATCTGCATGGTGATACAAGTAGAAATATTCTAAGGCTCTCAATTTCAATGCAAATATCCCCCAAAACCGTCGATATTTTCAAATAATTTAATTAATGGAAGTTTTTTTTGAATTTCCCTTTGATTATTGAAATTGAACTTTGAATGGATTTTTTATACTTTTCAATAATTTTTTACTTTTCCTTTGAGGTTAAGTAACCAAAGGCTTACAGAAAAAATGACTAAGAATGTAATCAATAATTCTCCCTTGAAATATATATTTTCAAAAACCATTAAAAATTAAATAAAAATTCATTTACATGCTTTTGGATGATTCTAATATTTCACCTAACAGTAAAAAAATATTAAAGCTACTTGGGATAATAATTAGTTACTCAACTACATACCAATGCTCAAGGCTTAATATTCTCCTAAATTTTTAAGGATTGACCATCATCAAAAAGAATTGGGTAAATGTTTAAGTAAGGGTGGATCCTTCTGTTCATAAATCTCATCCAATTAATAACCAATCTTATTCAAGAAGGGATAAAGAATCACACAGCTTAGACGCCAATGAATAAGTAATTTTACTTGCTTGAAATTTTGAAATTGGTATGAAAATTGTTTTGATATACCTTTTCCAGCTTGGAGTAATGGAAAAACCAAAAAAAATAGTATTAATATTAAGAACAAGGTCAAGTTGTTCAAAGTGGTTTATTGTGTGAGATTTTGAGTATTAGAGTATAAAATAAGGTTAAATGTTTGTTATTGGTGATTTGGAGAATTTAGGAAGAAGAAATTGAAAAGTATAAGTGTAACAGATTTTTTATGTAAGCTTCACAAAGGTTTTCTGAAATTAAATTAGAGCTACAGGCCACCAAGTGACAGAAAATGCCACATATTTACAGTAGTACAGATATAATCATGTTGAATGATAAGAAAGTAGGGTTAAGGAAGAATTTAATAAGAATAAAGTAGAGGATGGAGTTCAGGAGAAATAAATGATAATCAGGAATAATTTGAAATGCTTAGGAATTCTGAAGAAATTAGTGGTCTAATGAGAAAATGAGACATAGACATGTGAATTCAAAATGAAGAAACCTGATTTGTCAGAAGTTTTAGTAAGGTCACATAATATTGCAATTGTGTGATATTATTGGTCAGGAACACTAATAATGTAATGAAACATACCCCACTTAAAACAATCTTGATAAGAGCCTAAGATTTCTCAGTTCTCTGTTTTTGACACTCCTATTGAGGCCCCAAAAACTGTGAATAGAGGTACTCTCCCCCCAAATAATTTTTTTCTCATGGCTTTGCCAGAGGCTCATCACAAAAATAAAGCTTATTGGTATTTTTTCTGAGAGAAATACCCCCCATAAAGCCAAATTATCCCAGTTTTTTGAGAAATATTCAGTACCTAAGCTCAAAAGTAGATTTATTCAATCCCCATTCCTCAATTTTTCTCAGTAACACTCTCTGAGAGACTTATGAGTAATAGTAGCTAACAGTTTGTCTAAAAGTTTCTAAAAATTAATCTAATTAACAAAGATCTACACTCAGTAGTAACTTAAGCCAAATTACTGTCTTTTATCCCAATTTGTTGTTGTATAATTATTGAAATATACAGAAAAATTATATTTGTGTTTCTTATTAATAGCTATCATATCATATTCAGTGTTATAATTGATACTGGAAATACCTCAAGGTATTATTGCTATCAGTAAAGGAAATGAAAATTATTTGATGAATTTTTATATATTTATTTATTTGCGTTAATTATTACTAAGCCATTGTTTCAAAGAAAACAAAGTCTGATAGAGTCTATTCAATAAATGTTTCTTAGCAAGAAAAATGAATAAATAAATTGATTATGAACTCAAGGTAAGGTAATTGAGAATATTCAGGAAGGGGAGTTCAGATTATTCTGATGAAAAAACAGAGCAATATTTACAAGCCTGAATGGAGATTCAAAATCTTTTTCTTTAAATTTCCCCTTCAAGGTACTGCCTCATTTATACCACACAAGAAATGTTCCCACATATGGTTTCCCAACAGTGGCAGGCTGATAGGAATAAAATTCAGAGAGTATTTAGCTTGATCTTAAAAGCATGAATTAAGCAGAAAAATAAATCCACCAGCCAAAAATCATTTTCAGATAATTAATAATTATCTCATGAATAATCATCATATAGCAATTATTATCCACTTGAAAAATCAACACCTATAGGATAAGGATAAGGATCACAATTAGAGTATTGTCAGGCTGAGTCTATGATGAAGCTTATTAATGACTAGTTACAAGCTTCAACTACAACTGTGACATGGTAATAATAATAATAAATTGTTTATTTGTGATGATAAGGGTTTTATAAAATAATATTCAGGGCTTTAATATTGAGAAATAGTGGTGGTGAGCACTGTTGAAAGCCCTGGGTGCAGCTTTACCTGTTTGGTTACAATAAGAAAGACTACAATAATTAAAATCATAATTATACCTGATTATTTTCCAAGAGTATAGCTGTTTTTTACAGCTGTACTACATAGGAATTCAAGAGCAGGATGAGGGAACCTTTTCTGGTGGAGAAAAGGCCCCTTTTTATCCTAAAATTGGGTGAAAAAGGCTACTAGACCTTTCCACGTATAGGAAGTGAAGATTTTTAACTTCCAAGGACTTGCTTGTGGCTTTCAAAAGGCCTGTATATCCTGTATTGGGCTCAGATGTGGCTTTGAAACCACATCTGGGAAGTTTTCACCAATACAGGGTGAAAATTTTCATCTGGGGACCACATAGCCCTCTTCTGACATGTATTACATGTAGAATGCTGTACAGTGCCCTGCCAAAAGTATGCAAACACAGACAGGGCAGCTGTATGCTTGTGGCTTCTGCGCACGCGAATCCAGCGGATGACTCTCATTTGTCAGAGGTCTGGAGCCCGCTCCGGACTTAAAATTCTTTTTTTTTCTTTTACTTTCTATTTGCTTGCAACACTCCATCATAACTACAATAACAGCAATCATGAAAGTCAAATACGACCACATAAAAGATGGCCTGGAGCGCTATGACCTCAACAGCATTGCAACATCCAACCTTCATTTGCCCAACCGACTCGTAAGAATTCTTCTAGTTTTTTTTAAAATATATAATATTGATTTTTTTTAAATTTCAGGTTTATATGCCTTACCTTGATATTGAAACCAGGGGACGTCTTGTTGGGATGCGCCAAGCAGGCCTCCCCTTTCAAGTGATATCAGACCTTGCCGGAATTCCCCTCACGACGTTCTACGATACAATTGATAAATATCATTGTATCGGCACTGTGAGGACCCAAAAAAAGGCAGACCTATGATCATGACCATATGGGACTGCCGAGAGCTCAGCCGAATAATCACCCGTGGTCGTCGATTAACAGTTGCACAGGTGACCGGCTTGATGACTCACATGGTCTCCACCCAAATGATCCAGCGAGAGATCCATGAGCTCGGTAAGCACTCTTGCATTTCCCCCAGAAAGCCCTACCTCTGACCTCAAGATTTCCAACAGTGCCTTGCATTTGCCCAAGCCCACCGCCATTGGACAATAAACGATTGGGCCCGGGTCATTTGGACAGATGAATCGGCCTTCAAGCTTGGGAAAAAGGTTGATTGAGTGTGAGTTTGGAGGACCCCTCATAAGAAGTGGAACCTCGAGAACCTTGCTGTCAACAATTGATTGGGTCGTCAATCGCTCATGGTCTGGGGGCTTTTTGTGCAGCAATGCAAGCACCCTTAGTTTTTCTCAATGATCAAATGACCTTGACCGAGATGGTGCAGCAAGTCTATCGGCTGGGCCTGCTTCCATTCATAGCCTGGATGGAGCAGGCCCCCTGGATTTGTGGTCGCCACCGCCTCTTACTGATGGAGAATAACGCCCCCATCCACACAGCCCAAGCAAGGACCGATTTGCGAAATCGGCATGATATTATCAAACTCGATTGGCCAGCACATTCTCCCAACTTGAACCCAATCAAAAATGTATGGAAGGCAATGAAGAGTCAAATCAGTAAGCTCTACCAACCACAGACGGTGGAAGAGCTATGAAATGCGATTAATGCTGCATGGACCGATTTCCATGCTAACCTCCTCAACGACCTCCTCTATTTGATGCCATGACAGATGGCCATGGTCATTGAGATGAATGGAGGTCCAACTTCTTACTAGGACCTCCATTTATAAACAGTCTGTTTTCCTTTTTGACTTTCTAACAGTAAACAATCCATTGCTGATTGGTTACTCTTGTTCTTATCTATTTTGTCATATCTTATTTGGTTTCTTATTTTTACATGTTTTTTTAGAAAAAAGTATTCTTATATTTTAGTTATAAAAAATTGTTTAAGGCTTGATGACTTGTAGCTACAAAATGTTTAAATGTAAAAAAAATCATTTTGCAATTGACTTCAAAAAAAAATGCCCCATCCGTGTGAGACACCAATTGTGCAGCAAAGAAAAATAAAATACAGTTGCCTTCCTGAATTTTTTTTGTTTGAATACTTATGGCAGGGCACTGCACAGAACCTGTACAGGACCAAAGTATTGGAAAAACTATGAGGTATTTAAGTATAAACAAGCGTCTTTGTCTGTTTTACACCTCATAATCATAGTTATGGGAGAGTATCCCACAGTAAGGCTGTATTGGCCTAACTGTGGGATTTTGACCTTAAAACTGCCATAACTTTGTCAGTTTTTGAGATATCAAGCTCAAATTTGGTTCATTGTTTAGCCTTGGATGTGCTCTACAAAGATGTCTCTCATTTGATATGGCTATAATTAAATATGCCAAAGGTATGCCATGTACAAGAGTTTTTGTACATAGGTATGATTTGCTTAAAATCTGTATGGAACTTGTTTGCCCCATAGATCTTGCTTTAGATGAGATATGGAGAAATGGATGGCAACATCAGATATCCTTGATTGTTCTCTTTCCAAAAATACCCCACTTTAGGTATCTCACACTAAAACTGTAGAAGTTAGATGAGAGGTGAATATTTTATTCACCCTTATTTGACTCTATTTTGGTAATAACTTCTGTAATTCTGGTGCTAGCTCAATTTGATAGCCCTGAATTAGGGATTCATTATGAATACCCATTTTATGGGGTTAAGCCTCTTCCTCTTGACTTCAGATGAGAGGTGAAAACTAAGGTTTATGCTCAGCAACAGCTTTGAGCAGGAACAACTTTGTTATTCTTTGTCCTATGATGGGAGGACTTGTGTATTTGGAAAGTGGTGTGTTTCCTCTTTCTTTTGATACCTTTTGAGCTGATTTGGCTCAGCTCCATGTTTTGGTAGTATCTTGGCTCTAACATTGGTTTATGGTATTTGGCTTTCATGCTTGTGCTCCGATTTTGAGTCACAGGCTGACAAGTATAGTGATCTTATACCAACACAAAGAAAATAAGAGAAGGGAAAGTATAATATTAGGAAGCTCATGTTGAATACCATTCAAGAATGAAGAAAAGTGATAAATAAAACAAATGATCTAAGAGGAAAATAATATAAGACAGGAATGGATCAGAAATCCACATCAAAATTATCACCAATGCCATATGAAGATAATGTGGAAGGACAGTATTATTAGAAAATTTAAAATTAATATGAAGCTAAAACAATTCAAATCCTGATGGAGATAATGAAAATATTTTTTAGCTCAAAAAAATTATATTAAAGAGAAGTTAATCTACAGCTTATACACCTGGAGGAAGCCCTAGTAAAACAAAATCACCCAGACATTTAAGACAAAAAAAGTCATCATAATCATCTAAGCTTGGACCTAGAGCCTCATCTACTCAAGAAAGAGAATTCGTAGCTCAATCTATCCATAGAAGAGTATTTTTATCTACATATACATACCAGATACATTAAATCAATATATCATAAAGGTGGAAAAGCTTGTAGTAAAGATAAGCTCTAAACATTAAAGCCTTGTTTTTGATGAAAATGAGGTATAAAAACTCATCAATATAGTGGAAAAAGCTAGTGGAGAAGAAATAGAAGGATGGGTCAGATTTATGCAATAATATGGATAAGATAATGAGGAACTTGAAGAAATGTGAGGATATGAAGAAAGAAGCCAGATAAAACTTAAGGAAGAACATATCACTGAATAGGTAAGAGTATAACCTGATCTAAGCTATGGGAAAGAATCCTTGGAGAATATATTCTATAATAACAAGAAATCAGGATAAATAAACATGTTGTCATGATACAAGAGGCTCATTAGTGAGTGTGGAAAAACTCTTAAATACCTGTATCAATGTGCATATCTCAAGAATAAAGTGAAAAATAATGAAGAGTTCTATGAGAATAATTTTTCTGAAATCATAAAATCCATCATCAAGGAAATGAGGAGGGATGATCCTTTGATTCAAGCAAGAGATGAAATATATATTTTACCTCACATAAATATTTTGAGGAAATAGGTGGATAAGGAACTAGAGACATCTGTTATCTCAAAGAACAGAATCGAATATGTAAGTAACAGAGTGGAAACTAAAAAAATATCTCCCAGATAAATCTAAAGGAAAATACACTAGGCTTGAGGATGAAACTATAGAAAATGCTTTATATAAATTGAAGGAGCTAAATAGTAAAATAAAATAGAGGAATAGCTCAGAAAGGTTAGGAGACCAGGAAGAGAAAGATTATTTAAATTACTTTATAAAGCAAATCAAAGAATTGTATTAAGAATTAATACCTCAAAAACAATACTCTGATAAAGTATATCAGACCTTTGATCCAAGGGGAAATGTCCCTCCCCCAGAAAATAAAAAATGTACCATATATTCCAGCACAGAATGTGCCAATATTTACTTTTGAATGAAATTATGTAATGAAAGAAGGTAGCACAGTTGCAAGATTTTATGAGTTAGTCAATGACAAAAACAGGAAATGGCTCATCAGAAAACTTTTAAACTGCTTATATCTCAGCTAAGAAAGGGTTTAAAATGATAGAATTTTTTTACCAAAGAATATATTGAGAAGTTTCCAAAGGAACAAGTGGAAATGAATATTAAATTGGAAGAAAATACCAAATAGGAAGCAAGAAAGAAAAACCAAACTTTATTCATTTCAATTCATTATTGATGTGTTTTTGAGCCACCATCAATTTCATCTGGATTGGAGGAGACTTATGATCTTTCTTATGTATTAAGAAATGCTATGCAAAAGATTTAAAATGAGAAACATTTAAGGCTAAAGCTCAACCCCTACTCTAAAAAGAAACTACTACTCTCAACAACAACATCAAAAAGAATACTAATATTCCTGGTGGATTCATTGAAGACAAAAATCTCATAATACCTATAAAATCTTAGTTATCAAAACAAGAAGAGATTTTTAATCAACAAGAAAATATTAAACAAAGGGTACTAAAACCACTAAAGAAAGGTATTTAGAAAAGAAATCTCTCATAAAACCACCAAAAGATCCTTTATTGCAGAACAAGTACCTATAATTAGAAACCTCATGAAGAAGGTGATGGATCAGATAAAAAATCTCACCCAATTCAGCTCAAGAAATAAATTTTCTCCCAGAAAAAGAGAGGAAATACCTAGCTTCACTTAGATCAATCAATAATCAAAATTGGGATAAATAAATATCTTTAGAAATAATAATACAAGATAAAATGCATTACCCATTTCCTCTTGAAATGATAGAGGATTCAGTTGGGAAAAAGGGACATAGGCTCAATTGATGAGTGGATAAAGGAGCTGAATTAAGAATTATGCCAGAATTTTAATCCATTGAAGCAGGATTACAAATGATGAAACTCAAAGTGTGTAAGGTTTGACTATGAAACAATAAGTAAATATTAGAAATATTTCACTTATTTTACTATGAATGTCCTTATTAAATTAATAAAATTAATGATAATTATAATACTAAAGAATTATTACAATTATGGTGTAGAATTATTATATTATTAAGTAAATATATTAATATATAATGATTAATATATTCAAAGCTCTTATTATTGTTACCAAAAAATAATAAGGCATAAAGAATTGTCTTTTAATGATAAAAAACAATTAATAACAATAATATTACCAATATTAATGTTAAATATTAATATAAATACTATTTATATTAATAAAAGAAGTATTAAGAGTAATAATAGAGAGAAATTATTATATAAGAGAAAATAACCTACTTTTAACACTTAATATAATAATTTTGAAAGATTTAATTCCAAAAGATGTAAATACAACTTGTTTAAATTGTATTTACAAAATAAAATAAGAGAAATTACAAATATTCTTAATTTTACATGGAAAATAAGATTTATAGAGAAATATCACAAAAACAATTAAAAAAATGGAGTAATCATGTCAAGATTGATTATTATAATGAAGATTACCTTTGGTCTTTCATAAGATAAATGATTTATATATTAAGAATAAAGATTTTACCTTTTTATTTATTGTTTTATTGTTTTTGATGTTTCTGAGGGGAAAATAGAGTAAAAAGGGCTCTCTTTATAGTAAATTCCTCCCTTCTAGAGTCCAGAAGGCTTCTAGTAGACGTGTAACAATGGTTCCCACTGGAATTGATCAGTTTCTTAAGGCTTAGTGATGATTAAATAATGATCAAACCATCTTATCTCATTATTATGCCATTATTTAGAGTTATCACTATAACTCTAAGTTTGATGACATCATAGGCTTGATAGAAGCCTAAGCTTCATGGATTTTCTTAGTATTAATCATAATCTAATAGTATTCACCAGTTTTATCACTTATATAACTGTTAAGCTTAAAATAAGATCACAGTGAGTGATCATAAATGATCAATTTTAAGCTTAAACTTTGATCATTAAAAAATTTGAATATTCAAATCCTACATACATTCAAAGAGCGAATTATAATATCTTGGAATGTCCTTATCAAACTTCCAAGAGAATTTTATTACATCATTAAAACTCTATTTTTGATGATTTTCCTTGTATCTCATCTTTTCTGTTGAAATTCAATATTTTAAACTTCAAACCATGATTTCAGGGGTTTTTACCTTGAATATTATGATAAAAAAATACATAATTATTCACGTATAAACTATTAGAACCTGAATATAAACTCTATTCTAAGTTTAGACCACTTTCACAACAAAGTGGTCAACAGCTCTAGCAATTTTGTTCAATAAACCCTTACAAGTTATAACCTTGTTTATAACAATTCAAATCCAGTTCATATCTTTCTTCTTACAGTAATTAAGTGTTAACCTTATTTTTTGGTTCAGCTCTTTATGATGTATATTTCAAGAGATATTAGCTAAAGACCATGAATGTATGCACTGACCAAAAAAGTGCATATATTCAGCTTAACTCCTTAAGTATTAATATTAGAAAAATGACATAAATTTCTTTATGTGTAGCATTTCATGGGGATTCCAATTGTTCAATTTACTCTACATGATGTTTCATTGGTTTCTGAGATAAATAAGAATTTATGTCTTTTTATTGCATTTTTAGCTTATTACTCATTAGTTCTTGACTTTACAGATATGCCATAAAAATGATATATGTGTGTTTTATCATGGGAAATCTAATGGTGTAATTCATTTCACATTTTTATTCTTCAGATTATAAGTCAACTCAGCATTTATGCTTTTTTATGGTATTTTTAATTATTTTAAGGAATAATAATTGTAAAGTTTTTCTTGTTACCTTTTTTGATATGTGGTCATATCTCAAAGGATCACATTCCCTACCACCAAAAACAATTGTACTACAATCTGATATAGTTAATTAGGGTATCATCCACTGTCCTACCTCTTCCTTAGGCTTTCTTAGTATTGAAGCTCAATAATGCTTAAGTCTTTTATTCTTTAGGTCTTCTTTCATGTCTGAACATTCTTAGTAGCTTATCAGAATTAGGTATATCTTTCTCAAGTATCCATTCATCTCCTTGAGTTGGGTTTCTATACCTTACAAGGCATTCCCTTTCTGTTTCATTCTTTTTCCTTCTTTCTTTAAGGACTTTTACAATTTTCTTTTCCTCTCCTTCTTCTAGGGGGGACTTCAAGTGGTAGTTTATTTCTTAGTGGAAATAAATCTTTTTCACTTGAGCTGGAAGGTTTTATAAGATTTACAGGGAAACTTGGGTGTTTGTTCATAAGTTCACCTGTTAGTTCTAATTGCACAGCATTAGGTCAATGCAGTGCTGTTATCATAAATGTTCCTGCAAAGGAATGTTTCAGTTTATTTGGGCCTTTGATATCATTAAAATTCAGAGTTGATACTAGACCAAGTCTCCTGATTTAAAGTCAGGTGGTTTATGACTTTTATGCCATTTCTCTTTTGTATATTTAAAAGAGTCTTGCATACATTTGTTTTCATGATGTCTTGCTTTTTCAAGCATTATGTTAAAACTGCTTTCTGTTGGATGTATATCCACTAAGTCCTTTTTGAGGTTATCATAAGGAAGTCTTGGATTACAGCCTTTTTCGAAGATTGATGGTGTTTTTGCCAGTTGAATAATGGATTGATGTTTCATATTCCAGTTCAAGAGCTGGTATTAAGGTACACCAATCATGGGTAAATTCATCATAGTCTTTGAATTCTATTCCATAAGCACATAATCTTCTGATCATGTTTTCTAAGGTCTGTATTCTTCTTTCTGCTAGACCATAATTTTGAGGGTTGTAAGCTCTTGAGAATGATAGCTTTGTTCCAAACAAGTTATGGAGGTTTGTCCATAATGCTGAAGTGAATGTGGGATCTCTATCACTTATGATATTTTGGAATAAGCCTGCGTGGCTAATGACTTTATTACATATCATTATGGCTGTGTCCATAGCTTTGTCATCTTTATGACATGGTAGTAACCTTAAAGCTTTTCTGTATCTGTCAACTAGTACTAGGCATGCATTGTAACTCTTGTCTCCTCCTGGAGGTAAGGCTGTTACCCAATCCATATGAAATATTCCCTATGGGGATTTTGGTTCTTGTATTTGGAGCATAATTCCAATTTTTTTCCTGTGGCTCTGTTTGTGTTTTGACATCTGTAACAGGTTTGGCAATATTCTGCAACATCTTTTCTCCAATTTGGCCACCAAGAGCAGTTTTTAACCCTTTCCAGTGTCCTATCTTCTGAGAGATGTCCAGATGCAACACTATCATTACATTCATGTAATATAGTATTTATCAAAGTTCTATCTGTTAACATCATGACACATCTGTGTTTTGTCCTATGATACAGTATTTCATCAAGGAAGTGGAATCTTCCTTCATCATATGCTTTTTTCCATATTTTATCTAGTTTGGATGAGAGTGATGGGTCTTTGCAGTCTTTCATAAGCAGTTGTAATAGGATATGACAGTTGCTATCCATTTCATAGCTTTCTTTAACTTGATTAAAGAATTCTCTGCCAATATCTGTGACACATATGCCTTCTATATGATGCTCTTCCTGTGGTACCCATGCTGGGTTTTCAGGTGTATTTGCTAAAGCCCATCTACTAAGACCATCTGTATTTTTATGAATATATCCAGATTTATGAACTATAGTCATATTTCCTCTATATCATTGGATAGAAATTTTCCATCTTAGCATATGTCTATTTGATGTCTTCATGTTTAACAAAAAGTTTACAGAATTACAGTCTGTAATTACATCAAACACTGTACCATCCAAATAATAATGTAATTTTTCTAAAGCTCACACTAAGAAAAGGCATTCCATTTGGCTTGCTCCATACCTTGCTTCTGCTGGGTTAATTTGTCTTTAAATGAAGCAAATTTGTCCTTCAACAGTTTTATCATTGATAATTTGTGTCTGGTGTAGTGCAGCACCTAATCCCTCTCCACAAGCATAAATGTATAGTTTGAAAGGTAATTTCCAATCTGACATTAGAGGAAATGGGCATTTTTGAGGGCATTTTTCAACTTCTCATATTCTTTGACTCTTTCTTCAGTCATTTAATAAGCTTTCTGTTTGTCACAGAGCTTATACAAGGATTTGGAAATTCTTGCAAAGTCCTTTATATGCTGTCTGTAGTAACCAGCATATCTTAGAAATGATTGAACTTCTTTTTTGGTTTGGTGCATTTTTTTCAATAGTACTGCTGCTACTTTGTTTTTATCTATGCCCAAACTTAGTCCAGATACAAAATGTCCTAGTGCTTTAATCTCACACTATATGCAAAATGACACTTTTTGAGGGAAATTTTCATATTCACTTGGACTATCTTTTGTAGTACTCTTTCTATTATTTTTGAGTGACTTTCCCAAGTCTTTGAGCAAACTATGATATCATAAATTTATATGATTAACCATCCTTCTGATAAATATTCAGGAAATATGGCTTTCATCATCCTTTGATAATGGGAAGGTGCATTTTTTATACCAAATGGAATCCTTAAATATTCATATATACCACAGTGGACTATTATTCTCAGTAGCTTTTTAGCATTTTCTGTCTAGAAATCTTGATGAAATCTTTTCAGATCATCCATGGCTGTAATGAACTTAGCCTGTGACAATTGTGTCAATGTCCCATGAATTCTGGGTATTGGATATATTTCAGGGATAGTGCAGGTATTTAGAGATCTAAAGTCCCCTACCATCTTTTATTTTACATTATGTCAAGTAATAGTGACAGGTGTAGTGACCTCTACCTGTTAATTATGTCCTACTTTCCTTAATACCCCAAGGTCCATTGATTATTTAATGTGTACCTCTAATGCTTCTCTAGCTCTTAGGATATCAGGGTAAGCTGGTCTCCTTAGCAGAGGTGGATAAGGCTTTTCTACATTGAGGATATTTTCTACTTGATGTCCAACAATGGCACCTAGTGTCTCATTGTCAGTTGCAAAGGCATATTTATATTTGAATAAGAGTTCAATAAATTTTTCTTTCATTTTTTCTGTTAATTATTGATTGAATTCTGCCTCTTTAAGCTGGTCCCCTATGAAAAAGTCTTTTTCTGGGTTTTTCTCTTCTGTTTTTATGACTGTAATTTGTCTTTTGTTATTTGAAAACCCAAATTTTGTCCTCTTATTGTCTCCTATGGTAAAATATCTGTCTTTTTGATTTGAGATATCAATGCCATAAGTTGACAAGTAATCATTTCCAAGTATGAAGTGGCTACTAGTACAGTTGTCCATTACTACAAACTCTACTTTCACTCTTATACATTGTGAAGGGTGAGGAAAAATTAATGTTAAGTCAATTATTCCAAGGGGCTTAATGCTTTCACTGGCACTACTAAATGTGACTCCTTTTATTGGTATAAGCTTTTCTTCCCAATCTGGTACAATTGATTCCAAATAACGTTTTACAAACACATGTGAAGTATACTCCTGTATCCAAGTTTAATTTTGCCTCTTGGTTCTCAACCTTGCCTTTCCAGCTGTATATACCATTACTTTTGCTTGTTTGGTTCTATATAGTTTGGCATATTGTATGTTTTTCAGGCTTGTATCAGATGTTCCAAATTGACATAAGTTTGAGTTAACATCTAATACTTCATATATCAAATCAATATTATTAATTTGTGAATTAATTATATTTATTTCATCACTTTCAGAAGTTTCTGACTCTTCAGTGTCTTTTTCAGAATATGATTCTTCTTCTTTGTCATTGTGGTCATCTATTTCCACAATTTCATTGATCTTTGCTTTTTTGAGGAAATTATTGGCTAAGTGTCCAATACCTCCACATTTATGGCATTTTTTTGCTCATTTTTGGGTGTATTGGGTTTGAAAGGTTCTCTTGGTTTATATTTCTTGATAAATGGTTTATTTGGACTTTTTAGGTCCACCTTTTTCCAAGTTCTACCAATCTTAGTTCTTGTCACTATATCTTCCAGTGCATTGATATATTCCTCTGTGGAGCATGGCTCTATGCACCTGTTTCTTAGGGCATGTTCTCATTCCCCTCCACATTTCTTAAGTATCTTTATGTGCACCATTTTTTGTGACATTTCGGGGTACAGTGCATTAAATCTTTAAACTTGTTTTAAGAACCAAGTCAAAGGTTTATCCTTATCTGGATCAAAGGAATTTTCAAATGCATATTAAATTTTTTACCTCCAGGAATCATTTGCCCATCTGGTGATTACTTCATTTTCCACCAAGACAAGGTATTTTTACCATTGGTTTGTCTTATTCCATAATACCATCTTTTTTCAGATTTTTCAAATAATGAATGTAAGCTTGCAGTGATTAATTCATCTGGTATAGCATAATACTCTTGTAACATATCAATTTTTTTAATGAATGACATATGGTCATATTCACCTTCACCTTTGAGTGTTGGCCATTATTTTAATTGAGGTGCTTCTTTCATTGAGACTTAGGAATTGTCTTGATGACTCAAGTCTGTAATTAATGGGTTTGTTATTTCCTCTTTTGGCTTAACAGGACTTCTTATGTGAGGAAATGGGGTTGATAACTTTGGAAGATCTAAGTTAGCCTCATTTATTTTATCCATTTTTTCAGTAATGAGTCTTATCTCACTTTGAATGTAATCTTTAATATTCATTCTTGCTTCATCACTTTTTTTACATGGTCTAGAAGTAATTTTTGATGTCATGAAGTCTTTTCTTCCAATTTTTCAACAGAAATACTTAATTTGTTGACTTTTTCTGTCAAATTATCAATGCTCGCATCATAATTGATTGTTAAAGTTTTTTCTTTAATATCTTTTATGTATTTATACAATTCTTGTTGTCCTTGTATTAACTGTTGAGTTATGTAAGTTAGAATTTTTGGTTTGTTATTTTCAACCATAAATTTAATGTCATCAATTTCTTTTTTTGTTTTGTACAAAAATTATTGTGAAAGATGATAATCTGTTTTTTATTTCTTGTAAGGATAATAGACTATTTTTAATGTCTTTAAAAGGTAAGATACTATTCTTAATTTCAGTTAAAGGATTTAAAGCATCAGGAGACAAAGTTATTTCTTTGGGAAATGAGGTTGTCTCATTCTTTGTTCCTCTTTGTCCTTGAATTCCATCAAGTTTCTGGGCATGTTGAAAACATTGTCCATGGCATATTTTTGTATTTTGGGATCATGTAACTTGGGGAATATGGTTTCCTCCAATTATTTTTCTTGTTCTTCTTCCCTTGGGGAAGTTGGTTGGCTGGAGGCTTGCTGGTAGAAGCTACTGGGGCTTCTTCCTTGCTTGCCTCCTTCTTTTTGCCATGGTATTCCTTTATCTTCTTGATTTGAGATTTGGATGATAGTGGATTCCATCCATTTGAGAATCTCACTATTTCCTCCTCTTTGAGGAAATTTTTCAGGATATGCCAGGAGCTCATCGCTCCTTTGTGGATTTGTGGCAACATTTCCCTATCTTTTTCCTTGTAAACTGTGTAATACTGCTTGTACTGGCTCGTATGAATGTCTATTTGAGCCCCCTAAATGTGATTTGTCTCAGTTGGAATTACTAATACTTAGTTCCAATTCTGGTTCAGAAATCATGGGCATATCTGGGACCTGCCTTTTGGATATGGCACTTCCTTGTGTGGATTCTGTTCCGCTGGGTATTTTTCCCTTTCTTTTCCCTTTTGAAGGATCAACTCTACTTCTGAGTCCACCTCCATCCAATTGGATGGAGTATTGCGATCCTCTTCTAGTAGTCATAGTAAAAATTTAAGAAAACAAAAAATCTTTTTATGGCAATTAAAAAGGAGGTACTCACCTTCAGAGTCCTGGAAAGACTAATTTCTTATTGACAATTGGTACTGGAGAACTTGGACAAGTTTCTTCCACCAATCTCTCAACAGTGGTTTTATTATCCTCTGCTGGGTTGTCTGAAAACAATAAAAAGATAAATAAATATCAGTCTTTTCTAAAGAGTGTTATTTTTGGAAATTTCCATGTAAAAACTGCTTTAATATGGTTTGATTTAATAAAATGAATAAAAGAATTGATAAAAAAGAATAAAAATAACTTTTTTTATTGGTTTTTTTATATATATTTTTTATTATTTTTATATTTTTATTTTTAAGAAATAAAATAAAATAAAGATGATTATCTTTAAAATTACTTTATAATATAGATTTATCTTCAACTTATAAATATCTTTTCTAATCCCTAGAGTCACTCAAAAAAGGTTCTTGAAAGTCTAAGGATGTGAGAAAACACATGTAAGACAGTACAATTGCTTTCCAAATGCCTCAATAGTTGTTAAAATCAATAAATATGAAATTATTATATAGCTTCCTATTTATTAATATAATTTATTATTGGATAAACCCAATATGAATCCTTTTTAAATATCTTTAAGTAAAAATCATGGCAAGGCCCCCAGATGTAAGGTTTCACTATGAAATAATAAGTGAATATTACAAATATTTCACTTATTGTACTATGAATGTTTATTGGTTTTTTTATATATATTTTTATTTTTAAGAAGTAAAATAAAATCAAGATGATTATTTTTAAAATTAGTTTATAATATAAATTTATTTTCAACTTATAAATATCTTTTCTAATCACTAGAGTCACTCAAAGAAAGTTCTTGAAAGTCTAAGGATGTGAGAAAACACATGTAAGACAGTACAATTGATTTCCAAATGCCTCAATAGTTGTTAAAATCAATAAATATGAAATTATTATATAGCTTCCTATTTATGAATATAATTTATTATTGGATAAACCCAATATGAATTTTTTTTGAATATCTTTAAGTAAAAATCATGGCCAGGCCCCCAAATGTAAGGTTTCACTATGAAATAATAAGTAAATATTACAAATATTTCACTTATTGTACTATGAATGTCCTTATTGAATGAGTAAAATAAATAATAATTATAATAATAAAAAATTAATACAATTATGGCATAAAATTATTATATTTTTTAATAAATAGAATAAGATAATTTATATCATAAAATTATAATATAATAAAAATAAATATATTAATATATATAAAGCTCTTATTATTGTTACAAACAAATAATAAGGTGTAAACAATTGTTTTTTAATGATAAAAAACAATTAATAACAATAATATTACCAATATTAAAATGAAAAAAAATAAAATAAAGTAAAAAAATTAAAAAGAAAATAAAAAAAATAAAAAAAATAAAAAAAATAAAAAAAATAAAAAAAATAAAAAAAATAAAAAAAATGCAATATTCAATATATATATATTATTGGATATCCGATTATATTTCCATTTACAAAGAAATTTTTAAAATAATTCTATATACACATATATATATGATCAAATATAGTTTTAAACAATAACTCCTTAGAATAAATGATTATTTAATGAAAATATCTTTATTGCGTAATTCAGATAGAAATATAAAAAAAAGCATAACAATAATGACCAACTATTCATAGCTGTAATACTCTTTCAATAAAATCAAGATCAGTATCCCAAATCTATATACAAATCAAGATTTCAACAATAAGACATTAATACACTTTGTCCAACCTTAAAATTAATTCTCTCAGGAACTTTGGGTTTTTCATTAAAAAAAATTAAAAAAATAATAAAAACGTGTTAATAATATGTTTGATATATTAAAACTTAGAATAATCTTAATTCTCCATTATTTTTGTTCAATAGAAAGTGGTTGTAACAACTTTAGCACCCCAAAAACTCAAAAAAAAAGACCAGATAAAAGGATACCTTGATATTCTTAGTCAAGAAGGCATCAACAATATCAAGACTCTAAAATCTATCATAAAATCTCAAGACACTTAAGAGCCCCTATAATTGCACCATTTGTAAATATATATATATATTGATTAATTCTAGAGACCTCTCAAGATGATACATTAAAATAATAACAAAATTTCAAGTTCAAAACATAATGAATAATGAAGAACTGGTCCTAGACAAGACCTTAAAATGTACTGTGATGCTTTTTGATCAAATTTCATTAAGCAGGATCAACTTCACGAAATGGTCATTTACAAGATTCTAAGCTGTCCAAATATGTTTTTTTTATTAATAAAGAAATTACCTTACAATAAGGTCCTAGAAAAGACCTTAAGCTGTCAAAACAATTTTTTTAATGATTAATCGAGTAGACTATCCAAAAAATGGTCCTGGAAAAGACCTTAATGTGGACTAGAAAGTTTTTTTATCAAGAAGAACTTCATCAAGAACAATCAGGACCAAATAAATTGTCTTTGACCTGACCTTAAGCTGTAACAATCACTCTTTTACTATATTTATCAAAGAATAAAGACTAGAAAAATTGTTCTGAGTATAACCTTAAAATGCATAATTGGATATTTTCCACCCCCAAAATCACCTCAAAAAATTCAAAAATAAACATATCTAATGATATAATTCTCAAGTAATTGCAAAAAAATCAAATATATATATATATCATTGCAAACCTCTCAATATAAAAAGAAGAAAAGGGGTTTAACTGGTTTATTTTTATCATTTCTTGTGATTTTGAGTCTTTGAGGAATAGTGGGAGTTTATTCTATTAACTAATCATTTATTTGGTTTATTTCTTTACCAAAATAAATTTCAACAAAAAATAATCATAATCAATTTATTGGTATATATATAAGAAGAATAAATCAGATAAAAAAATAATCATAATAAATTTATTGGTATATATATAAGAAGAATAAATTAGATAAAAAAATAATCATAATCAATTTATTGGTATATATATAAGAAGCATAAATTAGATAAAATAATAAGATATACTATGAATTCAAGAAAAAATTATGAAAAAATAAAATTTTAGAGGTAAGAACCAAAAATAAAGGAATGAAGCAAAAGCCAGTATAAACAATTACAATCAGGAACAGCAAAAAACTTTCATAGAAATTGAAGTTTTTTTCCTTAAGATAAGTTTTTTCTCAAAGTAACAAAAGCATACAAGTTACAATTATATTCAAGAAAATGACAGCAAAAAAGGACTAGCATAATCATGGATTGATAATAATAATATACTCAAAATGAAGAAAACAACTTCAATTAATGAAAAACATTGGATACAAGGTATTTTTCCCTCAATACTGACTGGAAATGATGGGGAAAGAATCAAATGGAGAGGGGGATGTGGTATACCTGTGCCATCATGGATTAATTTAAAAAGTAAAAACAATCATTATCAATATTGAGAAAAATTCCAAGGTTTTAAATTTGGTTTATCATGGAATTTTCGGAGGATTAGAGTGTAAAAAAGGTGAAATTTTTGTGATAGCTCATTTGGAGACTTTAGAAAAAATAATTAGACAGTAAAGGTCTCACAGGCTCATTACATAAGGCTCAAGAAGGAACTACAAAAGTCTTTCAAAGGTGTAACCTAGAGAAAATGCAGCTACAGTTCCCTTAATTACAGGATATGCTACAGCTTTACAGTAGTTGTTACAGTATAGCTTACAGTAGTGCAGATATAAGCATGTGTAATTGTAAAGAGAAGGTTCCATAAAGAATG
The DNA here is from genome assembly GCA_023105745.1 of Austropuccinia psidii. Taxonomy (NCBI): domain Eukaryota; kingdom Fungi; phylum Basidiomycota; class Pucciniomycetes; order Pucciniales; family Sphaerophragmiaceae; genus Austropuccinia; species Austropuccinia psidii. The sequence continues at coordinate 57,600,032 of JALGQZ010000004.1, forward strand.
AAGAAGACTGGGGAGGAATGAAATGAAAATAAAATGAAAAACCAATGTTCAGGAATAATAATAAAGACTTAGAAATAATTGAATCAAAATAGAATAAAAATATAGTTCAGGAGGACTAAAGAATAATTGAAAATCATTAAAAGGATGAGGTATTCTGAATAAATTAGGGGTATAATCACAAAATGACATGTAAACATGTGAAATAAAAAAGAAGCACTCTGATTGGTCAAAAATTGTATTCATGTAATTTAATATTTGAGTTTTGAAATCTTATTGGTCAGTAATAGGAATCATTTCATGACACATTCCCCACACCAAAAAAGCTGAATTAGAGCTTAAAAGCTCTAAATACCCTGGTTTTGACACCCCTAAGAGGCCCCAAAGACTATAAATATCTCCCCACAGTTATTTTTCCTCATGGAATAGACAGAGGCCCATCACCAAAATGTAACTTCTTACCACCATTTTTTCTGGGGTAAATCCTATCCATGCTGCCACATTATCCTAGTATTTTTAGAAATAATTTCTAGATAAGCTCAGAAGTGAATTTATCACATCCCGAGCCACATATTTCTCTTGGTAGCCAAGCTAAGTGGGAGAATTACCCAAATTTTAACCAAATTAGTGCCTGTTATCTCAATTTACCATTATAAAATCATTAAAATACACCCAAAGATAGTAATGTTTGTTATCATTCATCATAATGTAATTCTATAAGAAATATTGGAAATTCCTCAAGGTATTACTGTCATCAGTGAAGGAAATCAAAGGTTGTTTCTCAATTTTTATATCTTTGCTTCTTATTTTTAAGGCTTACTAAAACATTTTTTCAAATAGAAAAAAACTTTGATAGAATATGTTCAATACACTTCTCTGAGCTAGCCATAATCAATGAATAAATCAATTTTTAGCTCAACTTAAGATGATTGAGAATCTTTAGTAAGGGAAGGTCATATTCCTCTGACACACAAACAGAGAAAGGGTTTTAAGCTTTAATAGCAACTAAAAACTGTTTTCTTGTAATTTCCCCTTCCAGGTACTTCCTAATTTTTCCCACACACAAGGATTTTCCACATCATCTTTTAAGTATTCCACCTTGATTTTTAATTATTACTAGTTGTTTTTCAGAAGAGAAGTTGAATTTAGTATTATATGGATTATGTGCTTCATTTGCTTTATATTCTGGAGAAATGATCATTGAGCTTCCATAGAGTTAGTAAGCCATAATATATTCCTTTTCTGAAGAATATCTTTGAGGCCTTGCAGGAATACTTGTAACTTGCTATACACTTTATTCATGTACTGATCCTAGAAATCTCACATAAAATTGAGTTAAATTGAATAATAGCTAGACTGACATGTAGTAACTGCAAGAAGCTATTATTAGTCTTGCTCATACCATTTATCCAATGAAATTTACTTTTATATTATGAAAATAATCCAAATAAAAGTCAAACATACCTCATTTTTTGTCATAGTACTTCTGACCATTACTAGATGGCCTTTGAAATAATTAAATAATACTATTATAGATAAAGCCAAAAAACTAGGGAATAATTAATCTTAAATGGATTGTGATTTCTCAATACTTTCTTGTTAATTTGACCATGTGATGTATGAATAATTCAGTTGTATTAGGAATGAATATACTCTTTGTGTATATAGAGCAACTGAAGCATTTCTGAAACAAAATATAGCCCAAATCTTCCCAATAAAGAAGCCATACCCATTAAAAAACAATTATTATAAGTGCAACTTCTATGTTGATTTCTGGCTCATGTTGATTATAGTGACATTTTCTGTGAAATACTCAATAATTTTCAAGAAGAGATATCAAAGAAAATAAAAAGGTGTAGGCTGCGCAGCATATCTTCTTATACTTTCTATGAGGGAAAATTTCAAGATTATCTTTTTGAAAAATATATGGAGAGAAAAAAAGCCGCTGTGGTCTGAGGTATTTCTTTGGATAAATTGCATGCAAAGATTGTATTTCCTCTTTAAGATCTTTTAATATTCAATTTAAGTGGAATTTGACAACTGTGCTGCTAAGATATTTCATTTGAGGAGAGATATTGATAATATCTTTGAAATTGTTTTCTTTTGCAATTTGAATAGCTTTTTTTAGCTGTTGTTTAATTTAAATGAATAAGGTTTTAAATGTTTAGGATTCAAAGTTATGTTAAATTAAGGTTTAAAAGAAGTTAATGATGAAATAAATATATCTTGAGCAACAGTTATGATATTAACATTCTCAAAAATACTTGGAATTTGGAAGAAATAATGAAGGGTTTAGGAATGAAAAGCTGTAATTATGGAGATTAAAAATACCACACCTCAGGAGGTGTGGTATCTTTAAAAAGATAGAAAATAAATTCTGTATTTTGATAAAAAGAATTCAGCGTCTTAAAGCTGCAATTTGGAAGATTTGAACCCCCTTTATCAGTGAATTATGTGTTTAATAATTTTTATAAGGTCTCGAAAGTAAAAAATGGAGTTCATTGGTCGTTTTGAAGCCCTACTTTTACCTCAAAACTAAATATTATCTAAGCATATACCAAAATAATCAATAATTATCATTATATTAAGAAAATCAAGAGAAACGTTTTTTGAATCTTGCTACATATGAATATTATTCAATAAGGTATTAGGGGCATTTTCAATTAGGGAAAACGTTTTTTTCTCTTTTGAATTTTTAATAAAATATTTTGATTCTTTACATATATAAAACCTAGGAAGCCTGTCTAAAAAGTCATGTATAAATATTTTTAAGCTCGATAAAAAGGCCCTATGATAGAAATTGATATTTTTCATGACCGTTTATTCATATCCATTATCTGTAAGGGGAAAATCTCATCAGAAGAGACATAAATAATTTTGTGATTTCTCAGATTCATAATTGCAATAAATTTCAAATATGTAATCTTAATTCGGGCCCAAAGAGCCTTCCTCATTCCTCCTTGGTGTAACGGATGATAGAGCCCTTTCAAAAGCCATTTTTTGGGAAATGATAAACTCTGACATTTTCAAGTAGGCTTTTGCAATATAAAAATCCCTGGATCGGTATCTAAGCCATAAATTATTTCTCCAATAAACTATATATCATGGACTCATATCTGAAGCTTATAAATATATTAGGGCTTTACCTTTCCAATTTTTGTATGTAAATTATGGTCAGGGAAGCTACCAATACCAAAATTATTTTGCATTAACAATATATAGAAAATATACGTCGAAAACAATTCTTTATTTTTTTGAAGTTATTCAATTTTCATTATTCTTTCAATTTAGTTTTGAGAAATATTTTGATTTATTTCATTCAAAGACATTCAAAAAACTCTCTTTATCCCAAATTAATTAAGAAAGATTTATATATTAGGGTTTAAATTTATTAATATGAAGAGTTCTGTTTGTTTCATTTTTTAGCGAGAATCTCCAAATGGCTACACATACTCAGATCTCTTACTTAATTAAGGAAAAAATTCAAATTCTCCCTCTTTAGGTAATTCAAAAAATATTATTATTATTTTGGGAGTATAGTGTTTAAAGCCAAAAGAAAGCCTTAATTAATTCTTTTTAATAAAGAAAGAAAGTTTTTTTTTATAATATACCTTTTGAAACTGTAAGGAATATTGCAAATCCACAAATTCTCTGGTCACTGTCACAAAATTTGCATAGCTTCAAGCCTTTTCCTAGAAATTCTTGCAACGTTTGAGTACAATAGCTTCAATTATCCACCTTAGATATTCTAGAAAATCTCACAGTTGTAGGTCCCTAATCATCCTTGTGAGGGATACACAGGATTTTAGCTTGAATATTTTCAGATCCAAGCAGCTACATAGCTTAGTCAGTTAATATTCAATTTGGAAAAAATCACAACGTAATTTTTTTTTGATATTTACATATTTTAAGTATCTATTGGGTGCGTAAAAATTATGGATTCAAATGGAGGGCTGTATTTTATAATGGTATGATGGAATATCGAGATCCTCATTGTTGCTCTCTGGACCTTAGCGAGCAAATGGAAAGATAATTTTAAGTTTGACTCAAGTCTCTTTTATGCTTCTTAAGTGCCATTTTAGACATTCAAAACAAAAGGCCTGATTAATGTTGATGAATTCTTTGGCTTAATTCTATTAAGATATATTCAAGATTTTTTTATTTTATACTCTACAGAAAGTTTTTCTTTCTCTGATACTTATATGACCCAATTATCAAACTTTCCATATTTTAATAAATAAAATTGAATACTATTTTCTAAGGTATTGTTTCCTGAGAAAATAATATCAATACTATCTCAAGTATTGCGTAATTAAAATGACTTATAATTAATTTGAGCTCTTCGAGTAATGATACTAACTGATCCAATTGTATTTGTGAAGTTCTTTCATTTTAATAAGCTACAATCTGGCGATAATAACTAGAAGTTATATAAATCTTTTCACCTACCTGAAATTTCTTTGAAAATATACTTGGAATGGATTGAATTCTAAATATATTCATTTTTTAAATTCTATTAATATCTTATTCCACTTACTTCCAAATAGAAGAGAATTTCTTTTTCTTTATCAACAAATTCTTTTCTGTAGTTGGTATAATATTTGGATATGCTCTATAATTTTTTTGATCAAAATACTTCCCTTAAAACATTTGGATAATTAATTGTACACAAATTTTAAAATAAAAACTCTTTTAAGTAGCTGGCCTTCTATTTATTTCCAGCCAAAATAATGATACTTGGAAGATGGCTCATATTGGTCTTGTTTCAGTAATCTACATCTTCATTGAAGTTTGGATCTTTAATATTTAAAATTTGAAAACAAACCTTTCAATATAGCACTTACAGAAAAAAAGAGATAATGAAGAGTTAAATTTCTCATAAATTTGAAGGTGGGAAATATTTGATAGAAATCTCTGTTATAGACAATGATGGTTTTATTTCTTAAAAAATTGATTGATAATTAATAAAGGAAGAAAAACTTATATCATATATAGTTCCAAAAAAACTATAATCTCATAGTATCAATTTTATCGAAAAATACGATAATATACTTACAGGGTATATTCCAAATGTATTTTTGATTTAGAAGAATCAAATAATTGACTATTCGGTATGATATATTCTTAATAAAAGGCCATTGTCTTTTTATAGTTTCCAAATTTCCTGGGGAGTGGCTTTTTAGATTTTTTCAGAAGCTAAAAACCAACTCTAATTCAAATATGTATTTGAAAACAAAACTGTAATATTTTTCAACTAATTTAATCTTGATTAAGAATATATTGGGTTCTCAATAGCCATTTTTTTTCACAGCTTCGTTTTCTAGAGATCCGAAAGGTCTCAAGAAGAAAAGAAGGAAGAAAAAGAGCATTGGAAAAGAAAACTCGCATAACAGATAAGTATTGTTTTGAGATCTGGAAGTTTTTTAAAAATATTATACCTGGTTTGCATTCTTGAAGCTGGGTGCCACATCCTGACAACCCAGATTAGTGATCTGCGGATTATTTATTATTGTGAAACTCAGAATATTTCAAAAAAAACAATCTAATGGAATACAACTTGAAGGGTAAGGTTATTTATCGAAGGGTAAAAAAAAATTAAAAATAGGTGGAGACATTGAGCTTACTTTGATCAAGGTGTTTAATGGTAATCCAGTCTAGTTGGGGAAAAAATCAGGGAGGCTTCAAACGTTTAGAGGTAGTAAAAGTTGAACTTGGCTGTGACAAGGAATTGATAAAGGCCAATGATTCTGTTTGGCCTGTGGCATACCAGAAGGTTCCATAATGGTCTTTAGTTCAAAGGAGACCAGCATTCCTGTGTCAAATAGCTTGAGCAGATCATTGATTATTTTCAGAAGACAATTCAATAGAAATTCATAGAAATTGAATTCTACACAAAAAATTATTAATTGATTTTATTTTTTCAGCTAAATGATATATCAAAATGAAAAATTCCTCAAGCTTTCTAGTCAAAATTTTTATCTTTTGTTAATTATAAAAACCTTTTTTAATTCTCTTAACCATCTTAAAGCTCAATCCAAACTCACAATAGAGTAAATAAAGAATCTCCTCAAATTATCTGAAGTGCAGATTACTGTAACTGGGAAAACATATTCAATCAAAATTGAGAGCTAAATTTACTTTGATCTTATTATTGATATATCAATATTTCCTAAGAAACTCACAATTAATCTATATACACGCTCAATCAAAAGGGAAAAACTTTGAGATAAAAAACAATCTTATCTTAAAACAAGATCACAATCAATATATATGTAAATTAGACTATGAGACCCTTTTGTTGAGATAAAAAATCAGACAAAAAAATATAAGGAGAAATCGTGAAAGTAAGCTTAAGAGCCACTTCCAAGAATTCCATTCTTCTTCATTGAGTCATCTAATGAAGCCATAATTTTGATATTCTTCAATTTCCATATAATCAACATCGAATTCAGATTCATCAGATTCAATAATTTGACCTTTTCCCTGTGTAGTTTATTTAGTTCTTTAGACTTCTTCATTCTTTTAATAAATAATATTTTCTTCATCTTCAATATCTAATTCGATTCTTTCACCATAATCAGGGTAATTTCATTGTATTAATCATCTGATTCTGAGTCTTTTAAATTGAAAAAAACAATATTGTATTTTTTTTTCACTGTCCCAATTTTCATTTTTGAAACTTTTATCAACTAGTTTTTCATCCTCAGTGATACGTTCGAGTCAGTTTTTTGGATTCATCATAAATGAAACTGTCTTCAAGTTGACAGTATTTTTTCTTTGAGCTGGAAGTGTTTAATTAAGCCATTCCACATTGTAAATGTCAAATGGAAGACCTTTTGATTCTTTAGGGTAAATTTTTCTGGGTGGATTTTTTTATTTTCACTCTTTGTTGATAATTTACCTTGATTCCCTCATCAGCATTTTCTTTGAAAATGGCTTAAGAAATCTTTTTCATGAAAATTCTTTCAGATTAAGATTGGAATGGAAATTTTCATTCTCTGTAGATGTTCTTGGGGGTTATAGCTCTTCATCAATTTGGGCTTGAATAGGAGCAAGAACTCGGAGGCAATTCCTTGGGAAATTCTGATTGAGTTAAAACCAACATCCTAAATCTTGTATCTAGGACCTTGTAAAGCCAAAATTTGAATTTTTTTCATGGAAAATAATGAATACCACTTCCTTTTTTTTCAAAGGCTTGTATTTCCTTTCTTTCATTTCTTTGGTGATTAATTCAAATTTTCTTTTGTATTTATGAAATATACTGGCCCAGTAATAATGAGCATATATTGGTTGTTGTAGGTCTGGGTAAAGAGATTTAATTTGTTTATTTATCTCATCCTAATATTATGATAGCTGTAAGCCCCACCAATAGATATCTTATGAAATTTTTTCACAGAACTTCTTCTACAGGATTAATTATAGCGGAATCCGCTTTGTTCATAGAGATTTGGTGACTAAATTTTGTTTCCCAATTTATCTAAAGAGCTATTGACATACTGTCTTAAGAGCACCGGAAAAAAGAAGTATTTTTTAACCTTGACAAATTTCTCTCAATAATTTCGTAGGTTTTTGATTGCATCAATGTTTATCAGCTTTGGAAAATTATGGTGATTGATAGCTTTTTAAGAATCCTTAATGAAAATATTGTAAATGAGTGGTATCTGGTGCAGATGGAACAGATCCTTTCTTTATTATTCCCCATAGAAGCTTGATATGGGTATAGAAGCATTTCTAAATTGAAATATAGTTAGAATAATGAAATTATAAAATATGATCACCACTTACTTTGGCTCTCTAAAAGCCAGTTGGATTATTGGTCTTAGTCATCTGGAGGGGAATTTTCTGTTTCCTTGTTTTTGAAGGTATTTTGTCATGTTTCTGAGCCTTTATTGATTGTTTCTTGAAATTTCGCTTGGACTTCTTGAAATTTCATTTTGATTTTCGGCTTGAGTGTTCTGATGCATTGGCTTTTAGTTGGAGATTACTTTCTTGATTCAATAAATTTGAAAAATTTGTGGAGGTGAATACTGTGCCTTGGTTATTTCTTTACTCTGATTCATATACAAATCTAGCCTTCATTGATTCAACTTTCTCAAAAATCTTGAGGATAATTTCAGCCCTATGAGAAATATTTTTTTGGATTCAGTAAAAATCTTGGGTGTTAAAATAAGAGCTACCCAGTACTCTTATTTGGTTTTTGATCCAGAAAGAAGCTCATTGGCTGGATTTTACTATATATAGCTCTAATTAATTATACTGTATTTAATAAATATAAAACAACTAATCCAAATAAATCTTTCAGAAAACAAAACCACATAGGGACAGAAAATAAATATTTAGAATAAATGTTCATTTAATAAAAATTAAGAAAAAGAAAACGCTGAAAGAGAGGTTCTTCTTTGAAAAAATGTTTCAGAAAAATGGAAGAAATTTAAAATTAATATAGATACAACATTTGAATGGGATATTATTATTCCTTTATCTGAAATTATCTCTTACGGGGGAATAAGGGATCAAAGCTTTGGCTTTGAGTGCTCTACATCAAATGTTGATCTTCTAATTTAAATAAATTATACAGTATATACAAAACATAAAAATAAATAAAATATTATATTGAAAATATTGAAACGATGATAGACATTAACTCATATTAAAGGAGTAGTTTTCTGAGCTTTAAAGGGATTGGTAGTCTTAATTCAGTAGTACTGTATTTGATGGTGGAAAAGACAAAGATTTTCTGATAATTTTTTTTTTGCTTTACATAATTTATAGTGCACAAAAAGTTCTGAAGTAAAAAGAAACATAAAAAAGCCATTGCGTGAAGAGCTTGGACCTTGGGTTTGTTTTTCACACATAAGGTCCAAAAATAGTTGTGGTGAATTAATAAGCCAAGCCGGAGATACATATATCATTGAAATAATTTTTTCTTTAGTACGAAAATATAATAAACAAGAATCAAAAAATTAATATTGATGAAACAAAGATGTATCTTTTATGTATTGTAAACATTGGCTTTCACACAGCTATAGTTAAATTTTCAATACTTCAGAAAACCATAATGTGTTGTTGGAATTGAAACAAACCCAGTTTGATAATGGTTTAAGTTTACATCAAGGAGCTTTTAATCTTTATATTGGTAATTTAACTGTCTCAATTCACATTGAAGAAATACCCTGAGCATTTTTTGTACCATGTTTTTCTAGAATGTATATGAATATCTAGGAGTATTTCAAACTTTTAATCAAAAATTTCAAGACTTTATTCAGAAGGCCTGGGAATATTGCAGTGTATTTTGGAAAATTTCGGAAGAAATAAAGAAAATTGATTCAAAAAAACACAGCTTTAATGGCTTAAACAAAAATTATGCAAAACACATTTACATTTTACAACTACATGCTTTGCCAAATAATATACAATACTAATCCAGAAGTAAATTAAAATCACAGAAAAATACCATATACCTCAAAGACTTCTTTTTTTGTGTAATAGTTTCATTGAAAAATTACAAAATCAAATTCTTTCAATATTGTATGACATCTGTAGCCCCACAAGTCTATTCAAGCTCTCAAGAACAGATTATATTAAGAATAATTTCAATTATAACAGTAAATTATTGCACGATTTCTCCACCTCATTGCATTATTAATATCAAGTAATTTAATTCAAAGTAGTTAAGCTCAATGAAGCTATATGCATATTTATTTTCTCCACCTCTATTAAATTGAAAGAAGAAATTCTGTCACAACCACAGGAAAGACCCCCTAATTGGTGGCTTATGGAAATTCTTGCGTGAACAAATTTACGGATAATTGGCCCCTGGTGGTTTGAAGTGGCCTTTGGGCCATACCCACCTTTCCTGGCAATATCCTACATAAAATGGTCTCTGGCACTATTTTCATAATCCCTTGCCTCCCAGGCCATCTCACTGAAATTGGGCCATGGTAGTCTTCCCATCATTCCAAGGGCCTATGTATCTTCCAACATTTCCAGAATACCCCCTTTGTGTGAGCCTTTGAGATATGACCACATACCCAATAAGGTCACAAAAAGACTCAGAATAATTATACCTTCAATATAATTATATTAAAATTACTTAGAATAATTATACATTAAAAATAATTACTTAAATATACAAAAAATACCATAAATTGGTACAAAAATTGGTTTAACTTAAAAACCAATGAATCAAAATGTAAAGTAAATTATACCATTGGATTCCCCATGGTAAAATACACATATACCATTCTTATGGAATATCTGTAAAGTCAATATTTAAGGAATTATAAGGTATAATACCTTATAAAAACCATAAAACCTTATTTATCTTAAGAACTAATGAAACAACATGTGAAATAAATTGTACCAGTGGATTCCCCACGAAAATCCACACATAAAACAATTAATAAGCTAATTTCCAAAGTTAATACTTAAGGAATTAACCTGAATATATGCACTTTTTTGGTCAACGCATATATTCAAGGATCATAGCTAATATCTCCTAAACTATACATGATAGAATGATGAACCAAAAATAAAGTTACCACGTAATTACTGTAAGAGCACAGATATGAACTTTATTTTACAAATTATAAACAAGGTTAAAACCTATGATGAAATATTGATAAAAATCAACAGAGCTGTTGACCACTTTGTTGTGAAAGTGTTCCAAACTTAAAAAAAAAGTATACAGTTGGATTCTACTAGTTCATTCGTGAAGAATGATGTAATTTTTATTATTAAATTCAGGGTATAACCCCCTGAAATCAAGGTTTGAAGTTTAAAATATTGAATTTCGACAGAAAAGATGAGTTACAAGAAAAATCATCAAAATTAGAGTTTTGATGATGTAATGAAAATCTCTTGGAAGCATAATGAGGTTATGCCTGGCTATCAGAATTCACTCTCTGAATTTCTGTAGCGTGTAAATCTTAAAAGTTATTGAGGATCAAAGTTTGAGCTTAATTTGAGCTGTTATGATCACTCACAGTAACCTTAATTTAAGTTTAACAGTCTTAAGAGTGATAAAATTGGTGAATACTATTAGTTTATGATTAGAACTAATAAAATCCACGAAATTTGGGGTTCTGCCAAGCCTCTGATGTCATCAAACTTAGAGTTATAGTGATAACTCTAAATAATGGTGTAATAATGATGTAATATGGTTTGATAATGATGTAATCATCTCCAAACCTTAAAATACTGATCAATTCCAGTGGGTATGATCAGTACACGTCTACTAGAAGCCTGTTGGACTCTAGGAGGGAGGTATTTACTATAAATAGAGCTCTTTTTTACTCTATTTTCCCCTCAGACGCATCAAAAACATTAAATCAATTAAATCAAAGGTAATTTCTTTATTCTTTATATATAAAACTATTATATTATTAAAGACCAAAGACCACCTTGTTGTAATCATCTATTTTGACGTGATTAAATCATTTATTTAATTGTTTTTGCTAAAAAATCTCTTTAAAAACTCATTTCCATGTTAAAATCCAGAATAATTTGTAATTTTCTTTATTTTTATTGTAAATACAATTTGAAAAAGTTGTATTTATATTTTTTTGGCGTAAAATATTTCAAAATTATTATATTAAGTGTTGAAAGTAGGTTATTTTCTCTTATTATAATAATTTCTCTATTATTACTCTCTTAATAATTCTTTAATTAATATAAATAGTATTTATATTAATTCATAACTTTAATATTAGTAATATTATTGTTATTAATTGTTTTTTATTAATAAAAAGAAATTTTTTACGCCTTTATTATTTGTTGGTAACAATAATAAAGAGCTTTTTAAATATATTAATTATTTTATATTAATATATTTATTTATTATATTATATTTTCATAGTATAAATTATATTATTATATTTATTTAATAATATAATTATTTTATGCCATAATAATAATAATTATTTATTATTATTATATTTTTAATCTTATTTATTCAATTCATAAGGACATTTAGAGTACAATAAGTAATAAATTAGTAATTTCTACTTATTGTTTCATAGTCAAACCTTACACTTTGATAAGGGGGTTTTGGGACATTTAGGCCCTCTATGGTACACAGACCTTGTACCCCCTATGCCCCTTTTGGCCTAATTCCAATGAGGCCAAGGGGCCAGACCTTTGGCCCCCAACCACAAGTGGTTCCACCCATCTCAAAAGACCAAAGTGACCCCAAAACCTCAAGGATGGATATTTTTGCCATAGACCCTCAACACTCAAGCCATGGCCTCTGGAAGCCACCTCCAGAACATTTTTCCCTCAAGACAAGGGAAACCTTTCCCCAGACCTTTAGGGACCAGGAATGGGGAACATATTGTATTATATACTATTATGCACCATTTTTCCTCAGCAATTCAATTGTGATGCTTTTAAGACTCCATTTCTTAATTTTATGTCAAGTCAACAGTCAATCAATCCATTTTAAAAGAAAGGTTGCATTCACTCAAGTTTGTAATCCATGAGGGTATTCAGAAGACCATTCTAGGACACCAATCACCTGGTCAATCAGGTATTGGTCATTTTAATTCAACAGTATTCCTCAAGGGAATACTGGCCAAGGATTCTTTAAGGGGAAATTTCAAGAGGTTGTTGTTTCTAAAAGCAGTTTTAAAGACCTCAAGAGCTCCATAACTCCTTGGAAAACTTTATTTTTCCACATAGGCTGTATTCAGGAAGCCTGTATGGAATTGACTTCTTTTTGTCAATTCATTGATGCACTGTGGGAATTCAAGACACACAGCCCATTTCTCAAGTTGGCCAAGCTTTATTTTCCCAAAAAAGTCAATCAAGCTGTATGCCAATCATACATCTTGGTTCACAATTTTCTAGGATCATTTTTCCAACTTTTTTTCATATACTGGCCACCCTTTCAACACCTGGGGGCCTTTTCCCCAGTTAATTAATTGACTGAGCTTATTATTATTGTTGTTTTCTTTTCATTCTTGGAAGTAAATACTGATATTCATAAGTCAGTCATTTGCACCTTCTTTTTTTCCTGTCAGTGGCTATTGGTGAACATATCCTTTACCAATTCCATTGCTATTTATGGAAGTTTGAAACAGTGAATTGAGGATTCATTTGGTTGTCTCTTTGGCCTTTGGCTTTGTTTCTTATCTTCTGAATTTTTGGACTTTCTCTCATTTTCCCTCAAATAAATATATCCTTCAATTATTTCTTTATCCTTTTTGAGCCTTCCAAGTGAGCTCCTGATTCCTTAGTGCCAGACTCATATTGCTATTCCCAAGAGCCCCTGTGACCAATGCGAAGATATGAATCAAAATTACAGTTAATTTTCCAAGAAAAATTTTCATCTTAGTAACAATAAAACACATAATTAAAATAATGCAATCTCCACATGAAAAAATGCTATCCTTAAATCAAACCACTAAAGGATCTTTTTCAAATATGTCTATTTAAATATTAATTAGTAATAAGAAAACAGAAACAATCAAAAAAATACTTTCCTCAACTTTTTGAAATTTTATGGAATTTAACTCAACAACAAATTCTATATTTTTCACACCATTTCCACTTACAAGAAAAAATTACCAGCTAAATCCTCCCAAAGATACAACATGACTAAAATTTATTTTTCCTGGCCATAATGTTTACTTTCCCTACTCTATACAAAAATAAAACACCAGCCATATAATCTCAATTAAATCATTTGATTTTAATAAGAAACACACCACTATAAAATGTCTCTTAGCAAAAATGTGGAAAATTCCTAAAACACAATCTTATTGCTACAAATTAGGATAATTCCAACTGCATACAAAGAAAATATAATTTTCACATGTCTGAATCTTATAGGTAATAATCTGGGTGTATGTGTTGTGTTGCTACACCAAAATATAGCAATCACTAGCTGCAATATTTCACCACTAAGTTTTGTAAGTCCTTTGTTTTTTGAAGGCTCTATGGATTCTCAAAAGGTATAAATGGAGGTCCTCTCTCAAACATAATGTAGAGTGTTCTCAACTTTCAGGAGCACGACCATAGCAGTACATCTAGAATATCATTAGTGCTTTAGTTGTAAAAATCTCAGTATTTTTAGTTAGAATATTATTATTATTAAAAAAGTATTTTTTTAAAAAATTGTTGAAATAAATTAGCCTTATTGTTATTCTTAGTACTAATGAATTTAAACAATTATACTATAGCTAAAAAAACAAATAATTACTATGATTTAATCTCTGTTGTATTTTTCTGAAGATCCTATTAGCCTTAGTGAACTTATATTTCAGAAGATCTTAAACTTTGCTTTATTTTAAAAAGATATGCTTACATCAAAAAAATTCTTAGTCTTTCTCCTATTTGAAACTATAGGTTTTAATAATATTTTGCACCAAGTTTTTATTAATAGTTATGATTTAGAGACTCCTAGAAAGTATTCCATATTTTTAAAGCCACAAATATCATTTTATTTTCTTTATTCTCTGTAGGCTGACTATTAAATATTATTTTGAGGAAGAGCCCAGGATTCTTACACCCATGGTTATTTGAAAATTCTACAATTAAAAACAGAATTAACAACAATTTCCGCCTCAAGGCACTGCATTATCTCACCCCACACCAAGTTCCAGGCCCTCTTCGCTTCAAAGAGCCCCTGTGACACAAGTACATTCTATATGTATTTGAAGTTATATTTGTTTAGCTTTGATATTGCCTCCAGAAACTCTGGGGCTTGAATATCTTCCAAATTTATGAAAAATATGCAAAAATTGATAATCAAGTGCAATTTATTTGAATAAATTAATTACCTACTGAAGATATTCTTGGAAATACTTAATTGGTAAGGTTTGTCTATGAAACTCTTGATAATAGTAGCAAAATCAAGAGTACTATGACTGTCCTCAATAGAAATATATCATATAATAAAATATTATAACCACAAATTTAAATATAATTATTAAAAATAATTATATAAAAAAATAAATTTCATTATTATTATAGAAATATAATAATAATTATAATAAATTATAATTATTCTATTATTGTTATAGTCACTGACAGTTATAACAATAAGACTTGTAAAGCTCTTAATGAGACAATTACACGTGGAAATATGAATATTAACCACTTATAAATGATATAAATATTATTTATGAAAGAATTATAACACACACTGTGCAGAAATAATTCTTATAGAATAAAATTCTATATAAAAAAACTAATACTAGATAAAAAAAATATAGAACTTTAGAGAAAACTTACTTATAATATTTATTTAATACAACAAGTTAAACAACAACAGTTATTATATTAGATAATGATTATAAGTTAAAAACACGCCTAAAATCAATAATCTTAAAGATAAAACAACTTTTTATGATAAAATTTAAGATTGAAGAGTTTTTAAGAGGAATTTGTGGATTTTAAAAGATATTTAAGATGATAATTTTATAATATAAAATATATTATTGATGATTACAACAATAATCTGAATTCTATGACTTCAATTCTTTAATTTACAATTAATAAAGAATAAAATAACTTAAGAATTACTTTAATAATAAGATTTTATAAATAATAAAACTTTACCTGTTTAAATGTCTAATATGATTGGATTTATAATGAATGATGGACAAAAACAGTGATGAAAAGACTCTTTTTATTTCTTCAGAGCAGCTCTCATGATTCATAATGAATATAGAGGGCGTGCTCAGGTCAAAACTGAAAACCCATACTTAAAAACAAAGTTCTTAACTTAAGGCAACTTGTTTTTAATTCCAATTTAAAGTTACCAGTGTTATTCTTAACTCCATGTAGCTTTAATCCTCATTTAAACTAATTATTTTAAGTTTTTAATAGAACAACTTAAAAATAGAGTTTCAAGCAGAAATCTCTTAAACTCAATTTTTAATTAATTTTTAAAGAAATCATAATTTTCTTTGAGCTTAATTAAAAGAGTAAATTTCCAGGCTAATTACCCAGGAATTTTATTGATAAAAGATACTTAAAATTTGATTTATATATAGATAATATTAAATTCTAAGCTGTGTGAAATTTTCAAGCAAATCCATTAAGATTTGAATTTTCAATGAATTTTTGAAGTTATTACTATTTTTCCACGTAAAATAGCAATACACACCAAACCTTAGCTTTTGATAAGGTTTTGATGCTTGTAACTTTAAAGTTTTAAGCTTATTGAAGGTTTTTAAGCCTGATTAAGCTTTGACAGTTCTTAAAACCTTGATTTCAAGCCTGCATATTGGGATTTACCCTTTGGCAGCTTGAAATTCCTGTCCAAATTGGGATAAAACCAGTTTAAACCTTAAGGTTGGATCAAAGTCTAATCTTAAAGTTTAAATAAGGTTGAAAATCCTCCAATACAGGTGGAAAGCCTTAATTTAATCATTTCAGATCCAAAAAGTTGGGTACCCCAGCTCTATTTGGTCTTTTTCTTTTGTCCCACCTTTTTGCATGGATTTTGCCCTTTTATTTATTTAAAGCCATACCATGGCTTTAAACCCTTTTAAATTGAGCTCACGCAGGATTTACATTCTGTATGGCAAATCCTTAGCCAATTCAGTAAATATACACCACACCTCAATTTTAACTAAAATTTTGGTAAGTTTGCATTAACCTTATGCAACTTTAAATTTAAGCTTATTTAAGCTTAAATTTAACAATTTTAAAAAAATGTTAAAAAAGTTACATTAGTACTGTGAGATTTTTAAATCTTCTAATAACACAAGAAATAAGTGTTTTTGGGTATAACACCTTATGGATGTACCCTAGGTTATTTTTGGTGTAGAATCCAAAAATGACATAATATTTATAACTTTGTTTATCCAAAATAAAGTTATACTTATTTTTTGTTATTTTTTATTTTAATTTCAACTAAAAATTCTGTTTAAGACAAAAGTAGCTGTTTATAAAATCATTTGTGGCCTTAAGGGTATGTTATCCATACCTCACAGGCTCACATTCCCTACCACCAAAAAAAATTGTACCACAATTTTTCTTTTGTAGTTTACCCCCAAGTTATTTGGGGGGGGTATAATCCACTGTCCAACCTCTCTACTTCTACTTTTAAGTATGTAAAGCACACAATTCAAAATTTTTATTGAGCAATTGGTCTTCTCTCATGTCTGAACCTTCTGAGAAACTTTTGGGAATCAGGTATTTTGCTTTCTACAATCCACTCATCTTCATGTTGTGGATTTTTATACCTGACTAAGTATTCTCTTTCATTTTTTTCCCTAAGTCTTCTTTCTTTCAAGACTTTTAGTACCTTCTTCTCCTCACTTAGATCTAGTGGGGGTACTTCTAAGGGTGTTTCATTTCTTAAAGGAAATAATTCCTTGTCATTTGAAGTGTAATGCTTTACTAGACTGACAGGGAATGTTGGATGTTTATTTTCCAGTTCTCCTGACAGTTCTACTTGTAATGCATTTGTCCCATGAAGGGCTTTAATAATAAATGAACCTGCAAAGGAATATTTCAATTTCTTTGGGCCTTTAATATTATTAAAGTTCAAGGTTGAAACTAGTATTAAGTCCCCTACTTTGAATTCTGGGGTTTTATGACTTTTATCCCATTTCTGCTTAGCATACTCAAAGGCATCATTCATGCTTTGATTTGCATGATGTCTCACTTTATCAAGAAATAGCTTAAAGCTTGAAGCAGTTGGATGAATGTCAACCAGATCTTTCTTCAAAGTATCAATTGGAAGTTTGGGGTTCCATCCTTTTTCCAACATTGCAGGGGTCTTGCCTGTTTAAGCATGGATGGAGGTCTTGTAGGCTAATTCCATTTCTGGTATAAGAGTACACCAATCATGGGTAAAGCCATCAGAATCTTTAAACTCCAGGCCATAAGCACAAAATCTTCTGTTCATGTCCTCAAGGGTTTGAATCATTCTTTCTGCTAACCCATCTGTTTGTGGATGGTATGCTGTTGAGAATGATAATTTTGTACCCAAAAGCTTATGTAAATTAGTCCATAAGGCTGATGTAAATTTTGGTTCTCTGTCACTAATGATATTTTTAAAGAGACCAGTATGGGATATTACTCTATTCCAGATCAAAAGAGCTGTATCCATAGCTGTGTCATCTTTGTGACATGGTAAAAAGATTGGTGTTTTGCTATATCTGTATACAATAACAAGACATGCATTGTAACTTTTATCACCTCCAGGTGGTAGTGCGGTTACCCAATTCATGTGAACCACTTCCCATGGGGTACTTGGTTCTTGGATATGGATCATCAGACCAAATCTTTTACCAGTAGCTTTATTGGCTTTCTGGAATCTATCACAACTATGACAGTACTCAATGACATCTTTTCTCCAAGATGGCCACCAGGCACATGTCTTAATTCTTTCCATTGTTCTTTCTTCAGACAGATGTCCAGAATAAATGTTATCATGGCATTCTAGTAGTATTGTGTTAATCAACATTCTACTACATAGGACCATGACACATGTGTGTTTAGATCCATGATATAGTATACCATCAAGCAAATGGAATCTTCCATTATCATAAGATGTTTTCCAAATATCATCCAGAAAATTAGCCAATGCTGCATCTTTGCAATCTTTGTCAAGTAGAGCAGTAAGTATATGGCAATTTTTATCTTGTTTATAGCTTTCTCTAACTTCCTCAAAGAATTCTGTTCCTACATCTGTGATGTTAATTCCTTCAATTGGGATTTGAGGTTCTGCACTTGTAGGAACATAGGCAGGATTTTCAGGTGTATTGGGTAATGCCCATCTACTTAAGCCATCAGAATTCCTGTGAATATTTCCAGCTTTATGTACTATGGTCATATTGCCTCTATACTCCTGTATAGCAATCTGCCATCTTAACATGTGTCTGTTTGGAGTTTTCATGTTAAGAAGTGACTTTACTGTGTTACAATCAGTAATTACTTCAAACACACTACCATCAAGATAGTAATGAAGTTTCTCCAGAGCCCAAACAAGGCAAAGGCACTCCATTTGGCTAGCTCCATATCTGGCCTCAGTAGGTTTAATTTGTCTTGAAATAAAACAAATTGGACCTTCATAAGGCTTGTCATTGACAATTTGAACTTGATGAAGAGCAGCTCCTAGACCTTCGCCACATGCATCAATATACAGCTTGAAAGGAAGTTTCCAGTCTGGCATCAGTAATAATGGTACATTGGTCAAGGCATACTTGATTTTATCATATGCTTGAATTCTTTCCTGAGTAATTTCAAAAACAGTTTGTTGATCACAAATTCTGTATAATGATCTGGCATGGATTTCAAAATCTTTAAGGTGTTGCCTGTAATAACTGGCAAAGCCTAAGAAAGACATCATTTATTTTTTGTTCTGGGGCAACTGTTTCAGTAAAACTGCAGCCACTTTGTTTTTATCAACACCAAGGCTTAGTCCTGAGACTACATGTCCTAGAGCTTTTAACTCATGAAACCCAAAATTACATTTTTTAAGAGAAATTTTCATGTTCACTTGTAGAATTTTCTTAAGTACTAATGAAAGTCTCTCTAAATGTAATTGCCAGATTTCTGAACAAATGATAATGTCATCAATATAAATGATTAACCATCCCTCTGATAGTTCATGTGGGAAGATAGTATTCATCATTCTTTGGTAATGAGAGGGTGCATTTTTAATACCAAAAGGCATCCTCAAATATTCATAAATACCACAATGTGCAATTATTCTCAATAATTTCCTAGCATGAGGTGTCAAAGCATTCTGGTGAAAGCCTTTTAGAGCATCCATAGAAGTGATGAATCTTGCTTTGGATAATTTAGTCAAAGTCTGATGAATTCTAGGGATTGGATACCTGTCTGGGATAGTGTAGTTATTCAGTGCTCTAAAATCACCAACCATCCTTGATTTATCATTATGCCAAGTAATGATTACTGGGGTTGTGACTTCCACTTCCTCATTTTGTCCAACTTTTCTAAGAACTCCCAGTTTCATCAGCTCATTAATATGATTTTCTAATGCTTCTCTAGCTCTAGGGCTAGCTGGGTAAGCTGGTCTTTTTAATAGTGGCGGATAAGGCCTTTCCACATTAAGCATAATGTCCACCTCATGGACTTTTATATCCCCAAGTGGTTCATTATCTGAAGCAAAGGCTTCCCTGTATTGAAATAAAATTTCAATAAGCTCTTCCTTCATTTCCAGTGTTAACTCAGGACTAATTTGTGCTTCAATTAATTTATTTAATACAAATTTTTCCTTATTAACATTTTTTGCTTGTTTAATGACAGTAATTTCTCTTTTTTCTAGAGGAAAAGCAAATTTTTGTCTTTTATTTTCCCCTATAATGAAATACCTGTCTTTATTATTATTAATATCAATACCATAAATATTGAGATAATCATTCCCAAGTATAAAGTGCTGTGAAGTACAATTATTCATAACAACCATTTCAACTTTCAGTCTTATACTTCCTGCAGGATGAGGAAATATGATTGCTGCTTCAAATATACCCAATGGGTGCATATTTTGGCTAGCACTGCTGAATGTTATACCTTCAATTGGCATTAATTTGTCTTGCCAATTGGTATAAATTTTGTCAAGATAATCTTTTCCAACACAAGTGCAAAAAGCACCTGAGTCAAGATGTATCTTGGCTTCTATGTTATTTATCACAATATTAGTGATACAAGATGACCCAGCTGTATAACCTTTACCTCTGGCAGGTCTGGTTTTTTGCATCCTGGCATCTTGCACATGTATGAGATCCATACATTCATCACTATACTGTGGTAAGTGAGTATGTACCTCAGTGACCTCAAAAGAGACATTAATGTTCTCTATACCCAGTTCTTCTGATATTTCTTCTTCTTCTGAAGGTTCAGAATCATTTTCATGTAAAGATACATCAGTTTCTTTTGTCTCTTCCACTTTTTCAACATTTATCTCATTGACTCTTGTCTTTTTTGGACAAGTGTTTGCCAAATGAGATGTACTTCCACATTTATGACATTTCAAAGGAGGTCTTTCATGTGGTTTGTTTGATCTTGAAATTGGTTACCCACTAGTCTTATTGTCTATTGGGGTTGTGGACCAATTTCTTCCAATTTTTGTTCTAGTAGTGATGTCCTCCATAGCATTGACATAATCTTCTGTAGAGCAAGGCTCAATACATCTGCTCTTTATAGCATGCTCAAGGTCACCACCACATTTTCTTAATATCCTTTTATGTACCATTGTTTCAGACATATCAGGATGAAGGGCAGTTAGCCTGTCCTTCTGCTTGAGAAACCAAGTCATGGGCCTGTCCTTCTCAATATTAAAAATGGTTTCTTCAAAAGAATTTTCCATTCTAAATCTCCAGGAATCATTTTCCCATTTAGAAATAACTTGTTCTTTCCACCAAGTCCAAGAATGTTTACCATGGTCTTGTCTCATTTTATAATACCATTTCTTTGCTGATTTGGTAAATAATGAGTGTAATCTGGCACTTATGTATTCATCTGGTATGTTAAAGTTTTCTTTAAACATATCAATTGTTTTCATAAATTCCATATGATTATATTCCCCTTCACCACTGAAGGTTGGCCATTCCTCTAATCTTGGAATTTCCTTATAATTGCAAGAAGTTTCCACGTCATGACTTGAAATTGTATGGTGTAATTCATTATTCAAGTTAAGTACATTTCTGTCAAGAATTGGTGTGGATTGCCTTGGAAATTCATTTTTGAGTGATATATTGTTAATACTTGATTGAATATCTTCTTTCAATTCAAGTCTTGCTTTATCACTTTTTTCCAATTGTTCTTGAAAAAGAGCTGCATTGTGACCAGTTGAGTTTTCCAAGTTTTGCACTTGTATTTTCAATTCTTTTAACTGTCCAGTTATAAAAGAAATTGAATGTTCATCTGGTTGATTGAGTAAGGTAACTTTAAACTCAAGTCTTTCACAAATTTGCATCAAAGACAAAATATTTGCCTTGTTAACATCTTCAAGGCCAATTATGGTCTTTTGTTGGTCTTTTACTTGTAATATTTCATTACCCAACTTCTGTTGGACATGATCAAATGCTTCAAATTTTGCCATAATTTCTTTATTACAAGATTCAAAGTAAGTTACAAGCTTTACAAGATCTACTTCTTTGGAAAGGATTGGGTCAATCTTTCCTCCTCCTTGTTTTTGAATTCCATCAAAGTTCTTGCCATATTGAATACATTGTCCATGGCTGTTTTTTCCTTCTTTGGAATTCTGTAATTCTGCGGGTAAGGCTTGTTCCACTTGGGCTTTGCCTTTCCCTTTGCCTTCTGCTTGCCCTTCTGGTTGGTTTTGGGGGCTTGCTTGGGCTTGTTTGGCACTGGTTGAGGCGGATTTTTGCTGGTGGATGCTTGAGGAGCTTCCACTGGGCTGTTGTCCTTGCCTTGAGCCAATTTCTTCTTCTGGTCCTCTGATAACATGCTTTGGTTTTTCAACCAAGCTTTTATCTGTTGTACTTGTCCTTTGACAGACATGGGTGTCCAACCCAACAGAAGATCTTCTGTCTTTTCTGGCCCCATGAACTTCTTCACTTGAAGATAAGAGTTCATGGTGCCTATCCAAAGACTTGGAAGGAGTTCCCACTCTTGCTGTTTTGACGCCAGGAACCAGTTTTTCCATTGGGATTGATAAATTTCCACAGCTTCCTGTTGGAAATGGTTCAGGTCTAACAGCAATAGTAGTTATGTCGGCTTCTGGACTCTCAAGAAGAGGTTCAAAGGTGCTGGCCAACCTTTGGGAACTGGTGGAAGCTCTGGCATCCTCCATTTGTGCCTCTCCTCTGGGAGGACATTCTTGCCTTTTGGATTTGTGGCTGGAATTTCCTGGTCCAGATCCATTTGATTGGATGGAGTAGTTACTTCCACTTCTAGTAGGAGTCATTTCACGTCAATTTTAATAAAAAATAGAGTAAAATTGAATTGAATTCACCTGCAGGACCTTTAAAGGGCTCTTTGGTTATCAAACCCCTTGGTGCTGGACTGGTTTGAATTTCAATACTGGACTCTGAGGTTTCAGAGTCTGAAGAATTTTCTCTGATGGAAGACACTAGAGAAATTAAAAATATAAGCTATTTTATCAAATAATAAAAAAAACTTATAAACTCAACTTATTAAATAAAGTTGTTTTAATGTAATTTATGGCAAATTACGTCAAAAATAAAGAAAAATGTCTAAGATAGAAAAAAAAAATGTTTTTTAGTAAAGATTTTTATTTTTAAAGATTTTTTATTTGATTTATTATTTTCTTTAAAGAAATAATAATTATGCAATTAACAAGTTAATTAATCAAAATTGTATTATTATTCACTTTATACTAGAATAACTCAAAGAATAAATTATAAGTCTGTGATGTGAAAAAGCCACTAGTTAGACAAAAGAAATTTATTCCAAGTCACTCAATAGTATATTGTTTCAAAAAATATTCTTAAGAACAAAATAACTTTATTAATATTATAAAGATTATTTACAAGGGATAAGTCCCAAAAAAGCCAATATTAAAACAAATATGGCAATTTTACGTCAAAAAATGGTAAAATAAGGTCTAGAATATGATTTATGTCCCAAAAATTGGTTTAAAATCACAGCCAGGCCCCCAAATGTAAGGTTTGTCTATGAAACTCTTGATAATAGTAGCAAAATCAAGAGTAATATGACTGTCCTCAATAGAAATATATAATATAATAAAATATTATAACCACAAATTTAAATATAATTATTAAAAATAATTATATAAAAAAATAAATTTAATTATTATTATAGAAATATAATAATAATTATAATAAATTATAATCATTCTATTATTGTTATAGTCACTGACAGTTATAGCAATAAGACTTGTAAAGCTCTTAATGAGACAATTACACATGGAAATATGAATATTAACCACTTATAAATGATATAAATATTATTTATAAAAGAATTATAACACACACTATGCAGAAATAATTCTTATAGAATAAAATTCTATATAAAAAAACTAATACTAGATAAAAAAAATATAGAACTTTAGAGAAAACTTACTTATAATATTTATTTAATACAACAAGTTAAACAACAACAGTTATTATATTAAATAATGATTATAAGCTAAAAACACGCCTAAAATCAATAATTTTAAAGATAAAACAACTTTTTATGATAAAATTTAAGATTGAAGAGTTTTTAAGAGGAATTTGTGGATTTTAAAAGATATTTAAGATGATAATTTTATAATATAAAATATATTATTGATGATTACAACAATAATCTGAATTCTATGACTTCAATTCTTTAATTTACAATTAATAAAGAATAAAATAACTTAAGAATTACTTTAATAATAAGATTTTATAAATAATAAACCTTTACCTGTTTAAATGTCTAATATGATTGGATTTATAATAAATGATGGACAAAAACAGTGATGAAAAGACTCTTTTTATGTCTTCAGAGCAGCTCTCATGATTCATAATAAATATAGAGGGCGTGCTCAGGTCAAAACTGAAAAACCATACTTAAAAACAAAGTTCTTAACTTAAGGCAACTTGTTTTTAATTCCAATTTAAAGTTACCAGTGTTATTCTTAACTCCATGTAACTTTAATCCTCATTTAAACTAATTATTTTAAGTTTTTAATAGAACAACTTAAAAATAGAGTTTCAAGCAGAAATCTCTTAAACTCAATTTTTAATTAATTTTTAAAGAAATCATAATTTTCTTTGAGCTTAATTAAAAGAGTAAATTTCCAGGCTAATTACCCAGGAATTTTATTTATAAAAGATACTTAAAATTGAATTTATATATAGGTAATATTAAATTCTAAGCTGTGTGAAATTTTCAAGCAAATCCATTAAGATTTGGATTTTTAATGAATTTTTGAAGTTATTACTATTTTTCCACGTAAAATAGCAATACACACCAAACCTTAGCTTTTGATAAGGTTTTGATGCTTGTAACTTTAAAGTTTTAAGCTTATTGAAGGTTTTTAAGCCTGATTAAGCTTTGACAGTTCTTAAAACCTTGATTTCAAGCCTGCATATTGGGATTTACCCTTTGGCAGCTTGAAATTCCTGTCCAAATTGGGATAAAACCAGTTTAAACCTTAAGGTTGGATCAAAGTCTAATCTTAAAGTTTAAATAAGGTTGAAAATCCTCCAATACAGGTGGAAAACCTTAATTTAATCATTTCAGATCCAAAAAGTTGGGTACCCCAGCTCTATTTGGTCTTTTTCCTTTGTCCCACCTTTTTGCATGGATTTTGCCCTTTTATTTATTTAAAGCCATACCATGGCTTTAAACCCTTTTAAATTGAGCTCACGCAGGATTTACATTCTGTATGGCAAATCCTCAGCCAATTCAGTAAATATACACCACACCTCAATTTTAACTAAAATTTTGGTAAGTTTGCATTAACCTTATGCAACTTTAAATTTAAGCTTATTTAAGCTTAAATTTAACAATTTTAAAAAAATGTTAAAAAAGTTACATTAGTACTGTGAGATTCTTAAATCTTCTAATAACACAAGAAATAAGTGTTTTTGGGTATAACACCTTATGGATGTACCCTAGGTTATTTTTGGTGTAGAATCCAAAAATGACATAATATTTATAACTTTGTTTATCCAAAATAAAGTTATACTTATTTTTTGTTATTTTTTATTTTAATTTCAACTAAAAATTCTGTTTAAGACAAAATTAGCTGTTTATAAAATCATTTGTGGCCTTATGGGTATGCTATACATACCTCACAGGCTCACATAATCTAAAACAAAAATAGGATCTAAATATAGTTGAAAGAAATACCAATTTGTGATTATCATCTTGCGGTAATTCTATTTTCTTTAATCCTTCATAAATATCTCTAAAGTATATTGAATATTCAGGGAAATTATTAGCAACTTGGTAAACAATTCTTGATAAATTTAATGTTAGAAAATCACAAATTGTTCCAATATGTATATTCTAACACCCCCTAAAAATAAAAGCAGCTGTAACTTAGTAATATATAAATGAATAAGTTCTTTTCTTTCATAAATATCAATTGAATATTTGATCTTTTATCTATTAGTTAAATTTTAATAGGCTTCCCCAATTTTTTGACAAAATATCAACATAGATAAATTCTTGATATTTGTTCTTATTCCTTATTATTAATTTTATCTCCTCATTTTTTAAAAGATAAAATTTGAAATTATTTAATCTCCCAACCTATAAAAACCATCAATAATATTGTGGCTTTCAACATAGAGATATTTATAGACTCATTATATAAGCTAAAATACATATTGCAAATGAGAAATATAAAAATAATAAAATAATAAAAATTAAAAATGAAGGAAATTTTATTTAATCAAAATTAATATCCTTAACTGATCAAGGAGCTTATTTATAATTATCTTCACAATATCAAAAAAACTAATTTGTTTTCCTTAAAATATAATTCTTATAATTTTACTGGCTTATTATCTGATATTAAGGATTTATAAACTCAATAATAATGATGTGTGACAGAAGCTTTCCTGAAATTTTCTTGAAATATTTCAGTTTATTTAGATTTAAAAGATTCACTACATAAGTTAAGTGAATTAAATTTGCAATTTTTTCCCAAAGGACTAACCACTCAAAGAGATACATAGATTATCATTAATAAATAATTATCTATATAATCTGGAAAGGAAATAGATAAAGCAATTTTTTGGTGGATATTAATGAGAATTCTATTTTTGAACAGGATCTCATATAGGGATATTCTAACTATTTGTCACTTATATATTGAAATATGAATCAATACTAACTCACAAATTATTAAAGAAAGTCCAAATATTTCATAGCCATTCTCATATTTTATTCATATTTTTAGAAATATCCCCTAGTGATATCTTGAAATCATGATATATCTTTTTTATCAAATATACCTTCCTCTTCAGATGAATTTTCATAATTTTTGTGTTGAATTTTAGTATGAAATATCATTCTGATCAGATTAAAAAAGGAATATCAATTATATCCAGCTTGAAATAATTTTCAAATATAAAGAAGATTAATTACAGGTTTTCAGATTAATTGAATATTCCTTTTTATAAAATACTTTATTACTGAATAATTCATCTTCTTTAATTGAATTTCTTTTCAGCTTGGAAGTGATATAACAGTTTTCTTCTTTATTCATTATTTTCAAATTTGTCAAAATCAATGAAAAATAATAATTAAATATTCACATTATTTTGAACATATACTCAGCCAAACTCAGATTTTTGGTGATATTTTCAATTTAAAAATCAGTCTTTGGTATAAATAAGAACAAAGGTGTAATGAGAAATATATTTTTGTACTATATATTCTTGGAGAACTGGGATTTGAGAATTTCTACAAAAATACCAATATCAAATTAATTGAGTTACAAATTTGAAGTTTTCATATTTGGATTTAATTTGTTTCAAAAATCATGATTTTAAATCTCATTTATGTACTAATTCAGATCCTTACCCAGCTCATTTCCCATTTCACTTTCCAAATATAACATATTCTGTAAATTTTAGCCAATTTTCTCATGGATCTATTATGTGAAATTGAGATTAATTCTAAAAAATAATATTTTGTAACTTTTACTTACATGTCCATTTTTCGGGTTAAGTTTATTATTTTAATACTATTTTCACTTATTTTATTTTTTATTCTTATATATTCCAAAAAACTTTTTCAAATATTCTCCAAAATACCCCAAGCTTCAATAAACTTTTTTTTTGACACACTTTGGAATTTGAACTTTTTCCGTTGTGTCTTAATTCTTGCACATCTACCAACACGGAGTCATTAGGATTGTTTACCAACTTGAACGGAAGTTAGTTTTTTTGTTTGGTAAATATTTTTTAGTAAAGGCACACAATTTTCTCTTCATATTCCAAGTTATTCCTCTTATGAATATTGATCAAAATATTACTAGGGTTAATCTCTGATTATGGCTCCATTTTTAATCAATAAATACATTATTCATTACTTAGTCCCTTGGTATTTTTTACAAAAACAAAAAATCTTTTTTATGCCCCTTATTACTTGGCATTTGTAGCTATATGATTAAATATTTTAGAGGAGATATGTGTATTTTTGAAATTGGGTTTTGTTATTTGAATTATTCACTAAATCATTTCTTAATTAATAATTTTAAATTCATAAAAAAGGTTCAGATCTTATCCTGATGGAAATCTATATAATAGATCACAATACGCAAATACTATAAAATTCCTATTTCAAAGAAGCATTATCACACTTATTCAAATTAATACCAATATCTATTAATGAAAATATTAGTCAGGGTCCCTTCATGATATATTTTATCTAACGGGATCTTACCTGATCAGGAATAGTATAATTGATAAAGCTGAATTTATGTTCCATTTCAGGTTTCTCAATGATCATATTATTCATTCAATATATTCTAAATTATGTATAAAACTTAGCAAAAATGAGAATAATATCAGATAAGATAGGATATCCTATGGGATATGTTCACCTAAATACAAGAGTCCAGAGGCCATAAGCATATTGGTAAGACTTACCATGTTGATTCTCAGTTATTTAAGTTTCCTCCAAGAAATATTTGATTCCATTGGAAGAATATTTAAAAAAATTTAGGCTTTAAATATACTGGGCTTATTTCTGAATGAATTTCAAATTAATATCAATAAGCTTCTTAGTTATTGAGCTAGTAGATATATTTGATTTGAATCATAATTTATCTTTATATTCTCAAATTCATGGACTTTATACAATGGTATTTTCTCTATTTCATAGGATAAAGAAGCTATAGAAATTTAGCAGTACATTTTTTTTATTGAGAATAATCTAAGGTAGAAAAATAATTTTTGGGAGTTGATCAGTGAGAATCAAAAATCTTATTCCTTATATAAAAATCTCAAAGGCTCAAAAATCTGCTGGTGGCAGTAATCAGAATGTGGTAAGGAATTTGGCAAAAGAAGAATATCAGGGTGTGGAGGTAAGGATTTGTTTCATCTAAGGATCTGATAATTTATCATTAAGAATATTATTATAAGATACATAATGAAAATACTTATATTAAAATATTAATAAGAGATTTTTTCTATAGCTATGAATTGAATCCATCTAGCAAAAATAGAAATTTCTGTGAAAAATTTGATCTTAAAAAGCTTTAATACACACTTTCCACATATCTATCCAGATATTCTTGAGGCTTTCCACCAGATATCCCTCCTTCTATCCTCAATAATCGCCATACCTTATTTTAATTACACAGTATATTTCCTCTTCAATATCTGAAAAAATCATCATTCTCTGAACAGATTACCAACAGTAATCCAATTAATAATCTCTCTCCTTCAAATTTTAATTAAGCTTGAGTATTTCTTCTTCAAAAGTAGAATGGTTTTAAATTTTTCCTTTTTGAAAGGTGAATTTCTAATTTTTTTCTTTCTTCTCATTTTCAATCTAGAGCTGATTTTTTTGACCATTTGCACTTTTGAATTAACTTTCCATGGCCTAGCTTTACTCTTGGAGGCCAAGATATTTTCCCATAATGTTCTCCCTTTTATTTCAGCTCCCCGACCCAGTTGTTCATTCAAATATCTTATCTCACCCTGGGTATGTTTGGAGAATAAGGTAGCTGAGTTTATTTTTACTTTATTTTTTTCAAATTCCCAGCTTGAATTTATTCACCCTGAACCTCCACAGAAGATTTTTAGCATTGATTAACATTAAATTTTTCCTCACTTTGAGCTTGAACTCTTGTCACATTCTGGCATAGCATGAAATCAGTCAACCCTTGGTCACTTCAAAATGTTTTTTCACATCTCAATTGTTTTTGGAGTCACTGTAATAAGCTATAGAACTAATCTCAGCTTGATTCAATTTACTAAGCTCAAATATTTTAGCCTTGGTCCCAGGTATATGATTATTACAGTCATAGAAATGGAAGAAGCACACCCAATTCTATGCCAAGGTCTTCCCCAACTCATTTTTCAATTAGCTGGTACCGGTATTATTATCCAAGGATTAGATGTCACAAAATATTCATTTTTTTAGTTTATCAAACCTTCAAAAGAACTTTTTGGCTAGTTAATTATAACACAAAAGTAAATTAGTAAAAGTATCGTGAAAAATACTCATGAGTGCTTTCCCACTTTTTTTCCAAACAAATTATTAGAGTAATTTTAGTTTTTAATATGGGCGCATATATTTTTATAATCTTTCTTTGTGAACTTGGGTTTTTTGTCTTGGCTTTTCCTTTTTTGTGTCTTATTGAATTTCTTACTTTATTTTCTTTCTTTATTATTTTTCTCCCTAAAATAAGTTTTAACTTTACCAAATATGTTATTTGATAATATTCTCAAACTACTAGCCAGTGTTGGAGGAGTCAACTACATTTATTCAAGCTTGGATAATTGGATATAAACCACGTGTTAGTTTTTTTCATGAAGAACATGACTTCCATAAATTCTTCGAAATAGACTTCCACTCATGAGAAAAAATAGAGTTACTTTTACCATTACCTCTCCGATTTAAACTGGGGTTGTACTGGTAGGAACAATAGGTATGTCCTCTAAAATAATTTTTGACTGCAATAGCTGTATATTACTATCTAATATTAGCTTTTTTCAATGAATTTTGTGACCATTATCAAAAATGGGGTACCTAGTGATATCCACAGAGGGATCCTATTTTTCTAAATCATATTTCTTTACAATTCTATAATGGCTAACACAGGTGTAATGATTCCCTTATTTGTCTCTTTCCCCATTTTCATTCCTGATAAATATGTTCCAAACATGATTCTCAAAATAAATGGATTGATTTATTATCAATTTTATCTCTGAACCACTGGTATTTTTCCCATCATATTATGACAAGAAAGGTATGCTCTTAGCTTTCTATTGTCCCGAAATATCTAACCACCCAAGCATACATTTTAAGCAATGGGTTTTAGAAAGAAGATTAAAATAATTCCTTAAATTATTGATATATATATTTCTAAGTGATCTTAACAACTATTAGAAAATAGGGGTAGATAGTTGAAAAGAAAAGTGGGACTAGGAGGAGCCCAATATTTTAAGGAATTGCTACATCCTTTTACCTTATTTTCCCACCTGTGAATCTTTTTTTGAGCGGGAATAAATATGGAGTTTTCCTGTATTAGTTGAAACCTTATAACAGCCAAGTTTGTACTCAGATAATAATCCTTTTTTTAAAATCCGGGGCATTTTAGTTAAATATTTAGTCCCCTTACTAAAATTGTCAATAAACAGGTTGAAAGTGATTTTCATATTCTGAGAAAAGATTTGAGAATTCAAAAGAAATTATGTGAAGATTTTTTTTGAATTATAAACTCATAAGTTGAAGGATTTTGATATTAAACTAACCTTTATAATAATTAACTTAAAAATGAACTACTATATGCAATCAAAAATCAGACACTAGACAGTAGTAAAAAATCAGAATTGAATGAACATGTGTATATTAGATATAGTTCCAAGAGTGATAACTTTATGCCATTTATTTAGTAAATAGATATGGAGTATTTTTTAATATCTTTTCATAAATTTATTAAGAGTATCAGAAGGTGTTTCAGGCTTCCAGTGATTGTGATAATGAGACTTTGGAAAATTTCATTCTGAAATGAATGTGACAAGCTTTTATGAGTCAGAATAAATTAGAAAAAATTAAGTTTTGAGTCCCCTTCATAGTAAAAATGATCCCTTTTCTAGAAATATTTCATACCAAAAAATATTAATATAGTTTTTATCACCCAAGAACTGTTACTTGTCTTGAAAATGGAAAAAGGCTCAAGTGTTTTTTCTCTTGATTCAAAAAAAGAATCACAATTTTCTTTTATGTGTAAATAATGTTTTTTTACTTTTGAAGAAAATATTTAATTATAGAAAAATGAATCAATGTTTATATTATTTATTTATCAAGGTAATAAAACCTGAGCTTTATTTGAAAATAAATAGTGCTAGAAAGGCACAAAGCAAGTTCTCATAAAAATTTCTGTTTTAATTCTTAAAGAGTTTTTAAAAATTGATTTTTAAAAAAATAAAAAACGAAGAATTATCCAATAGAAAGCAAATATAATCCCAATAAAGTACTCCTATTCTTGGGTTGATTGATAAATTCCCTAGTGTTAGTCTAATGGACTTGGCCATGACAACCCATCTGAAGCCCTCTTGGGTGGCAACTTTCTTTTTTCGGAGAAGCAAAAGCGCGTTTAATTCTTTAAAGCCATACCTTGAGTACTTAAGCCCCCTCTACCTGTTTAGAGAATTCCCCAGGAATTCAAAATTATGAATTTTTTTCGCCAACTTTTTCCAAAAATTTCCAACTTTTTTCCAAATTTTTCCAAATTTTTCCAAATTTTCATCTTCTATTTTTCATAATAATTCATGGATTTTCATTCTAATCAAGTTCCCAAAAATAGTCATCCTTCGCTTGGACTGATTCAGCAAGCTAATCAACCACCTAATCCATCTTCAACTCATCATCATCCATCTTTCTCAAGGACAAAGTCCAAGCCAAAATCATTCTCAATCAATCAGTCAAATCAAGACTTTCAAACTCCTGCCAAGCTGCCTCACTCAGTTCAATCTACAAAAATTTATCATTCTCAAAAGTCCATTAGATCCAATTCAAACAATCTATCAAATGCTTTATCTAGCCCTCCAACTTCATCTTCCAATCCTCTTCATCGTCAAAGTCTTTCTCCAAACTCAAACTCAAACCCAAGTCAACCTATCCCGATCCCCTCCGCCATCCCTCCAATATCGAATCATCATGACAATTCTACACCCCTTCCAACCTTGCCTATTCTCGTCCTTTGTTTTGCCATGATATCGGAGTTCTTGTCTGCTTCCGTAGCCGGTCCTTTCATCTTTTTTATGATTGAAGATTTTGGGATTGGCGATGAAGCAAGCGTAGGCTTTTGGGCTGGAATAGTTTCATCCGTTTTCTTTTTGTCGCAATTTCTCACCTCTTTACTTTGGTCCAATGTCTCCAACAAACATGGCAGAAGAATAGTTCTTTTCAGCTCCTTGCTCGGCAACGCAATCTCTTTACTTCTCTTTGGTGCCAGCACTTCTCTTGGAATGTGCATCTGTGCTAGATTGGCTCAAGGAGTTTTCAATGGTGCCATTGGTGTTGCAAGAGGCGCTGTCAGAGATTTGACAGATCCAAGTAATGAGGGTAGAGCAATTGCTTGGATTGGCTTATGTTGGGGAATGGGTGGAATCGCTGGTCCTATAATTGGAGGTTGGTCTTAAACTCCAGTATTTCTCATAAAAACCCTACCAATAATTCATTACACACTTTTTTAATCAACTTTTTAGGGCTACTCGAACATCCTGCTGAAAATTATCCCAGTCTTTTTGGAAGATTTCAAATCTTAAAAGATTATCCTTATATCTTACCAACTTTTGTTGCGAGCTGTATCACTTTTGTTGGCGCAGTCTTAAGCTTGTTCCTTGGCTGGGATGGCGGTTATCGAATTGGGAACATCCAACTCACCAATGAATTAAACAAATCGGAAGCTCTTAATTCATTAGCTCTCTCTTTTGCCGATCCAGCTCAACCTGATGATACATCAAGTTCTGACCTTCGAAATGACACTGTAAACATTCTTTCATCATCTACCCCACAACCCATCCCGATCGGCCGCTCTCGTCTGTTGTCTTCGACCTCTACTACTCAAGATCTTCCTCAATCTATCATAATTAAAAACCCTTTGGCTGTCTCTCATAGTTCGACCTATCAAACCAATTCACCTCACTTTGTTCCTGGATCTGCTTATGGTTATGATCGCAACGGTTCCATCAATCGACGACTTTTCAATCGTCGTATTCCTGGTAATATGGGTAGCATCAGAAGCACCTCTAACACGCTCAATAGGAGAACCAGTAGAGCTATTAGTCTTGCTCGAAGTTTTGGAACTGGTACCTATCATTCTCCCGACTTTGACCAACTTGATCAAGATCAAGCACCCCCAACTTTAAACTTTGCTCAAAAGTATGTAATATTTTTCGACTTGTAAAAAAAGCTTCAATCAAGCTAGATTTAATTTTGATAAAAACCGACACCTTATTTGTTCCAAATACAAACCCATTTAGATTGCTTTTGGCCAATGAAGATGCCGTCTTTGGATTACATGATGTTTGGTTGGCAGCAGCTACAACCCAGGAGCGTGATGATGAACACAGTCAAATGGATCTTGATGATCAACAAGAATGGAATAATTCAGTATTTGATGATGATGAGTCTAGATTCGACAACATTGCATATGGGCTTGATGATGGAGCCAGTATTAGCGAAACTGATTCATTCGATCAACGTGGAAGAGCATATCTTTTTCAACATCAGTCGAGCCTTGCTAATCAACGAATGCCCTCTCAGCCTTTCAGGCGTACCAGCGAAACAGGTGGGACTCTGATGACCAACAGCCTCAGCAATCTGCCTCCTCGTTCACAATCCAAAGTCAAGACGTTTAGTATGACATCTTCAGTTCGTCCGGCTATTTTTAGTAACACCGGACTTGCGACACCTCCTTCTATGTCGCATTCACCTTATCCACCTTCACTTCAAAGGTTGCCTAACCCTTTTTCTGATGAGGCGTCGACAACCGAGTTAGGCTTACCCAACCTAGCAGGAATTCCAGAGACAGGCCATACAAGCCCTGCTAATGACAGTAGTAAAACTCTTTTGGCAGATTCAGAGAATGATACCAGCTCGTCGATCAGTCTATTCAAACAGTTACCTTTGGCCATCATTACCCAATACTCCATTTTGGCCTTACATGGAACGACTTGTGATTTGGTCTTCATGTGAGCGTATTCTTCTCAAATCACAAAGGATTGATTCATTCAAATATTATATTGGGTTTATGCAGGTCATTCCTTGTAACACCCGTCAAGTCAGGTGGACTGGGGCTATCAGCTGGACATTATGCTGAATTAATCGCAGCAGTAAGTGATACACTCATTTTTTAACTAGCTTGAGTACTGCAATGAATGCGAAAACTGATTTGCCTTGAAACGAATCAGATGTGTATTGCTCAAATCATTTTTCAATTTAGATTTTATCCAACTGTCGGACCACCCAGAGGGCAATTAACTCATTTATCAATGTTTAGATTAGGACTTTGCATATACATTCCAGTTTACATGTTATTGCCTGAGTTGCGGGGCTTATTGAGGGAAAGCCATAATGGGTTGGTTATGTTTGGGATGATACTTCTTTGTAGCTTTAGATGGCTTGCCAATGTTTGCGCTTATACTTCTGTGATGGTCATGAGTTGAGTTTGCCCAAGAATTTCTCTTCTCCATGAAAATATCTTTCAAAAATTGAACCTTTTTCTCTTTGATTCTAGTTAACGCACAAACCCCACCTCATTTAGTGCCATTTGCCAATGGATTGGCTCAAAGCGCTGTCAGCGCAGCAAGATTTGTTGGACCTGTTTTTGGTGGAATGGTAAGCTTCATGTTGTCTTGTGACAAAACGCAATTGTTTTGAATAACTTTGGTTTTCATTTAGGTGTGGTCATATTCAATTACTCCTTCCCCTGACGACCGTCCTTATCCTTTGAACAACAGTTTGGGGTTTGTTGTCATTTCATGTATTTGTCTTACAGGTTAGTGTGAAATATCCACATTTTTAAATATATCGTTAGAGCCGGTCGACTCATGATTTCTTTACAGGATTAATTTTGTCATTTAAGTTAAAATAAAACGCCATTTGAGAATGTACGGCTTGTTAGAGTGGACAATGGATATTGATTATTGAGTACTACTACTGTACATTATAGTTCAACGAAAGAAAATGTTTTATCAAGAAAAAAATTGGTGTAAAAAACTTCTTGACCTTTACCATGGGCATTAGCAAAAAAAGGAAAGTTTTAATTTGCTTCTAATGAAGCTGCGTTTTTGCGAAGTGTTAAAGTCAATTAGAATGTACCCGGGCGTAGGGGGAGTCAGGCAGAAAGTAGCACAAGGGGCTGGCTACGAATGTATGGTCACGCGCCAGACGGTCCGCGTGCCACCAGGCACTTATGATTCGGAGGGCGTCTTTGGAGTACCTGGGAGTCGGAATCCAGTGCTTGCAAACCATAGAAATGCTAAGCAAGCGCTTTACCGATGAGCTAGAACTCCAGTATATTTCAATTGACACAGGTCAACTATTTTTATCATACCGTATTTTGATGCATCCAGATAAAGGCTGAATCAGTAGTATGATATTATGTATGCAGTTTTCAGTATTACTGCAATATAGTACTTTTGGACAAATGTGCTTAGCATGGTAGGGTTTGAGGTTTTTTTTGGCAAAGTGATCTCAAGGATTGATTCTTCAGGGAAGGGGAAGAAATTGTCAAGCTTGCAGGCTAAAAAAATTCCATGAAAGAGGCATTTTCCATTTATGATTTTGCCAAATTTGGTAAAATTGTTTAGATACCATCCAGGGCTAAAAAATGAACCAAAGTTGGGCTCAATATCTTGAGAACTGTCACAGGGGCTCTTCTAAGTAAAGAGGGCCTGGCACTCAGTAAACTGGGACTTACTTATGGATGGCTCAAGATATGGTAAATGGAAAACACACTTAAGAGTGTAATAAGATGAAATTACTAAATAAAGAAATATAAGAGAGCAGAAACAAAATATTAATAGTAAGAAATAAAAGAGCCAACCACAAAAAAGTCCAAGTTCACTGTTTCAACCTGTCATAATGGAAAGAGAAGGGTTAATAAAGATATGGCCACCCAGCTCATACTGTCCAGGCAAAGAAAGAAAATGAAAAGATTAACTTAAAATTGAATAAATATAATAACCAAAAATAAGGAAAAGAATATTTATAAAATGATAAATAGACTAAATTCATTAACTGGGGAAAAGTCCCCAAGGGGGGAGAAAGAGGGGCTGGTATATGTGAGAATCACTAGCCCTGATCCAGACAGAGAATTTTCATGAGAATGATTGATGGTTGAATTGAGTCTGGCCAATACAGGTATTGTACAGATGTACAGAACCTGTACAAGAGGTGTGGTGGTCTTGAGTCAGGGTGCCGCCTGATCCCTGTTTTCCACGTTTTTCCCGCAGGAAGGTCCATCGGAACCA
Source organism: Austropuccinia psidii (assembly GCA_023105745.1). NCBI lineage: Eukaryota > Fungi > Basidiomycota > Pucciniomycetes > Pucciniales > Sphaerophragmiaceae > Austropuccinia > Austropuccinia psidii. Next base: position 57,637,102 of record JALGQZ010000004.1, read on the forward strand.
GGGAACGGGAACTCAGATTCTCAGCTAAAAAATCGGGAATCCCAATGGGCACAGGGTACAGGAATTGGGTCATCCCACTGGGGTCCCAAAAACAAAATTGAAAGCCAGACTTATTTATTTCATTGTGAGTAAAAGACACCAACGGAAAATCAAAAAAAAAACAAATTTTAAGTGGAACAAATTGGGCCAAATTTACGGGCCCAGTCTTTAACACATGCTAATTGTTTAACGTGCATGCTTGAGAGCATTGATCTTTGATAAGTAAGGATCTTGCGGCCTCCTGAAAATACTCTCTTGGAGGGAGCACTTGAAGCTGGTATTGCCAGATACTTGTGAGCCATTGTGTAGAGAGTTGGGAAGATTGCATGTCTTGACTTCCAAAATTCCAGAATATCTGTGTCTTTGTGTTCCAGAGGTTCCTCCAAAAATCATTGGAGTTCATTCTCCAATGTGGTTACCTCTTGGCCAGAGGTTGGATAAATCTTGTCATACAACCCCTGCACATTGGTCACATTGGTGTTGACTTCCAGTGCCTTGTTTGGCCAATCAATTGGTTCATTTGGTGAATTATTTGCATCAAAATGATGCCTAGCAATTTATTCAAAGATATCTGAAAGAAACCTACTTGAGGTCCCATATTGACTCAATATGGTCTCATGACCCATAAAGAATCACACTTCAAAGCAAGGGTCAAGAATCATTGCACATCTTACTGGAGTCTTCTGAAGTAAGATTCGGAGGTATTTTGAGAGTTTCTCTGTCATTGCTGTTATGGCTGGTGTCATTGGAGCTACATCATATTTCTGAGAAGCCTAGATTAATAACCAAAGTCCATTAGAAAAAAAAATTCAGAGGAAACAATTTCAAAGACATACCAGTTGAATCCATTTTATTAATAATATGTACATTGGAAAATCCTGGTTAATGGTGGGATATTTGCTTTGACAAATCATGAGGGTTGCTTTGTACAGTGGATGGAGCAAGTTGATCATAATTTGGACTTTATCCCACTCAAGTGGGGTCAGTCAATAAGCTTGCAGGCTTTCTGGCAAACAAAATTGGGTGTAGGCATCTTTCAATTGCAAGGCCCGAACCAGCATCTCATACATTGAATTCCATCTTGTACCTACATGAGTGAGAAGAGTTGATGCCCTTGTATTCTTGCCTTCATCATGAACGAAATTTACCATAGCAATAAACTTTTCTCGGCATTGTGGACTTTGGCAAAGATATGATCCAAGGCAGGAAATTCATGAAACAAATGAATTGTACTTTAAATACAAACTGTCAGCCTTTTCAATGAGGTTGTAAAGATCCATTTGTCCTTGGGGCTCCTGTGCTTCAGTTTGGGTGGGCCCATTTGAATGTGCTAGTGCTTTCAGGCCATCCCATGCTGCAAGATGGATGATATGGGCCATGCACCCTATTGTGTTTGTTTCAGCAACGAATGTTGGGAATTTGACTTGGATTTCTTGAGCCATTTGATGATTTGCTGATGAATTATCTGTTGTAATGCACAAGATTTGTTTTTCTAGTTCATATTGTTGGATTTCTTTTAGGAATTGATTTTAAAGTGAATGGCTTGAGTGATCACCTAAATCAAAAACAAGTTCAGCGATTGAAGTGCTAGATGTGAGTTATTCATTAAAAACCTTCAATCTCCGTTAGTCCTAATAAGATTGAATGGAGCTTGAAGTTGCGGTCCATAAAGTGCCCAGTGACAGACATAAATGCAGTCACATTGGGGCTTGTCCAGGTATCAGTGGTAAAAGAAACATCCTGATTGCTTTCAGAAAGGGTCAATCAGATGTGCTTCTCATGGTGTGGGATTGGATAAGGCAGTCCTTGAGGGGGAAATCACAGGTAAACAGTTTTGAATTTCTGAATGATCCTGTAACCAAGGGTGCTAAGGTGTATTAGCTGCCCCTCTGAATATACTAAATAATCTCCCTATAGAGCTCACAAATCAATATTTAAAATTGTGGCTTTACAACTAGAGAAGACTTTCAGCTGTCTCTATCAGACCTACTCAATTATTAGATAAATAACTTTTATGATTACTATATATATATAAAATGGCTTAATACCACTATTTTATAGGTTAAAGGTAATATTTAAATATAAATTTAAGTATTTATAAGATATAATTATATAGATGTATGATATTTTAAACTATATGTGTTTATTTATATCTTTAGGTTAATTATTGATTATAAGGTAAATTAAAAATATAATATATAGAATATACTGGAGACAATACTATAATGTTTTTCTTTTATTATAGATGGGTGGGTTTTTATATTTATTTATTTATTTATTTACTTTTTTTTATTTTTTTTGAGGGATCTTATGGCCAATATAGCTAATAATACTTACTTGATAAGAAGATATATCTTTCAATGGATTAAGGATTTAATGATGATAAGGATAAGATAGATATTAATATTAACTCTAATAATACTAACTTCTTTGAGCAGTAATGTATGACTACTACTAATATTTATTATGATAATACCATTTATGCAATATTAAACTCTTTCATTAATACTGTAAATACTTTCAATAATTTCTGACTACTAATACTAATTATGATAATACTATTTATTCAATATTAAACTCTTTCATTAATACTGTAAATATTTTCTTTATCAATAATTTCTGACTAATAATATATGCTTCTGAGCTTTGCTTCTGAGATTTATAATTTTATTTTGCTAGTTATCCTACTAGAATAGGGATGGATGGATCCTTTAGATTGAGGATTAGATTTCCAATTAATGGGGAAATAATTCCATGAGCATGGTGGAAAATGAGGGAGAGAGGCCCTCTATTTATATTTTTTGGGCCCTCCATAGAGGCACTCAAAAACAGGGGACTTAGAAATTTTTTTACCTTGAGGTATTTTAGCTTGTGAGTGTTTTTGAAATGCTGTCATTTGATAAAGAGATTGCACCATATGTTTGGAATATTGCATCATTCTGAACTTTGTTGATGTTTATGCACAGCATTGAGCTAATTTTGCTGGTGAGTTATTTTGAGATGGTGTCATTGGATCAAGATATTGCACCATATTTTTGGTATATTGCACTGTATTTTGGAGCTTTATTTATAATTAATTAAAGTTTAATTTTATTATGCACAGCCTTGGGGGAATTTAGCTGGTGAGTAACTTGGAGATGGTGTCATTTGGATCAAAATATTTCACCATATGTTTGGTATATTGCACCATATGTTAGAGCTTTATTTTTAATTAATTAAACTTTAATTTAATTATGCACAGCCTTGAGGGAATTTAGCTGGTGAGTAACTTGGAGATGGTGTCATTTGGTAGAGATATTGCACCATATGTCTGGTAAATTGCATCATTTCCTGAGTGATTATGTACTCTGAGGTGTTTTTGCTGGTGATTATTATATTGGATGGTGTCATTTGACTTGATTGTTGCACCATTTATTTGTTCAATTGCACCATTTTTCATTCTTTTGATTATGTAATATTTTTAAAATCTATTTGGTGTTAATTTGGATATGAGTTGATTTAGTACAATTATTGCATCATTTGTTTGTATTATGATTGACCATTGATGCAATTATTTCAAGCCTATATGGAACTTTCTATGAATCAAGTTAATTAAGGTTTGATTCAATTGCATTTTTCTTATAAAATGGATGTGTATTAATACTTTTTTAGGTGATCTTATTACATAAAATTCATTTTGGTGACTGTAATTCTTAGTAATCTAATGTTTTTGGTGGTTTTAGGGTGAATGTAATGCTACATTGCTACCTTATATATGTAATTTTGAGCTTCTTTCTGTATTGAACTAAACTTTTTTTGTTTTTTGAAGCTTATTTGTAAGCTATCCTGTATATATCCATATAGTTTAATCAATGTTTAATTATTGAATTATGAAAATCTTGAGGTTTTTCTATACTGACTGCTAAAGTCTTCCTTTATTCAATACTATCCATGTTACTTTTTAGATTATGTTATTGTGAAAGTGTCTTTTGAGCTGAGATATCCTAAATTGACCATTTAAGATTTGATATTTTGAAATTTTCACCCTCAATGTGCTTGAATCTGGCCCAAACAGGTATGGAATACCACAATGGTAATAGTAAATGCTGGATAAGTGTGCTGTCAATGCTGTCCTCCGTACTAAGATGTTCAAGGCCAAAGGGTTACAAAGCTTGAGAAGCCTATGAAATGAAGGTGATTTGGTTATTGATAACGGTAAGTCACAATCGCAAATAAAATATAAAAGGGCTGTTTTGAGTGCTTCAACACTTAAGACCTGACAAAGCAAAGCTAAAAAGTCAGTGATTAAGAGCATAAAACAAAATAAATATAAGAGAACAGAAATTTTTCATGACCGATCTTTGAATAAATTTATTGTCAGGCTGAGTCTATGTTGAAGCAGTAATTAGGCTATTCACAACTAGAACTATGACTGTGACACATAAAAAATGATTTCAAATAAATATTTTTAATTTAAGATGATGGTTTATAATATAATAAAAGGGGGTGGTGAGTGCTATTGAGAATCCAGGGTGCAGTCTTACCAGTTGGATTACTATAATAAGAGCTACAATAATTCAAATTATAATTATAACTAATTATTACCCGAGAGTAAAACTGTTTTTGACAGTTTACTACATAGGGTATTCAAGAGCAGGATGAGGAAACAATTCTGGCTGTGAAAAGCCTCCTTTTCATCCTGAAATGGGGTGGAAAGGGTGCTAGACCTTTCCATGTAGAGGAAGTCAAGATTTTTTCACTCTCTGAGACAGGCTTGTGGTTTGCAAAGATCTGTATAGCCTGTATTGGGCTCAGATGTGGTTTTGAAACCACATCTGGGCAGTTTTCACCAATACAGGGTGAAAATTTTCATCTGGGGACCTCACAGCCTGATTCTGACGTGTATGACATGTAGAATGCTGTACAGAAGCTGTATGGGACCCCAGTATTTACTGAAATATGAGGTATTGAAGTAAAAACAAGCTCCTTTGTCTATTTGACACCTCATATTTATGATTATGGGATATTATCCCATGGTAAGGTTGTATATGACAGCAGGTGGGAATCTGACCTTAAAACAGCCATACCTTTGTCAATTATTGAGATATCAACCTCAAGATTTTTTCAGTGTGTAGCGCTGTATGTGCTCTACACAATGGTACCTCATTTGATATGGGTATCATTAAATATTGCAAAGTTATCCCATGTACAAGATTTTTGTACATTTGTGTGTTATAGGCAAAAAGCTGTATTGAGCTTATTTGCCCCATAGCTTTTGTTCTAGTTGAGCTGTGGGGAAATGGATGACACCATCAGATAGCCCTGGTTTTTCTCTTTCCAAAAAGACACCACTTTAGGTATCTCACGCTAAAACTGCAAGAGTTAGACAAGAGGTGAATGTTTTGTTCACCCTTATTTGGCCTGAATTTGGCCATAACTCAAGTAATACTGGTGCTAGCTCAGTTTGGCTAGTACCATTTGTAGCCCTGGCTTAGAGCTTCATTTTGAATAACCATTTGATTGAGTTAAGCCTCTCCTTCTGGATTTTAGATGAGAGGTGAAAATTAAGGTTTATGCTCAGCAATAACTTTGAGCAGGAATAACTTTGTTATTCTTTGTCCTATGGTGATGGGACTTATATTTTGAGAAAAAAAGTTAGTTTCCTCTTTCTTTTGATACCTTTTGAGCTGATTTTTCTCAGCTCCATGTTTTGGTGGTATCTTGGCTATAGCATTGGTTTATGGTATTTTTGGCTGTCATGCTTGTGCTCTGGTTTTGAGTCACAGGCTGACATACCCTCCCTCTAAAAAAGGCTAATCATTGATGAGAATGTTCAGTCCTCCTAGAGGCTCTGAATCTCCTTAAATTAAGGTTCCCATCTGGTATGGAATCTTGTGCCAACCATTTGTCTTTATCAGCTGTTTGGTTCTTGAATCTGACTAAATATTGTCTTTGATCTTTCCCATTAAGTCTGATCTTCCTGGCCCTGATGATCTTACTCACAGGTCCTGGGGAGTCCTCTGCTTCCACTATTTCTGGTGGTGTGAGGTTCTTCTTCCTGGAGGGGAATTTACCCTCTTCTGTTTGGAAGTATGGCTTGACCAAACTCACTGGAAATACTGGGTGTTTCCTGGAAAACTCCTCTGTGAGCTTGACTTGCACTGCATTCTTGCCTACCAACCTAATGATAGTGAAGGGCCCTACAAATGAGTCTCTCATCTTTTTGGGTCCTTTAAGATTGTTGAAGTTCAGTGTAGACACTAACACCTGGTCCCCTTCCTTAAAGTCAGGTTCCATGTGTGTCATGTCCCACCTCTGCTTATTATAATCTTTTGCCTCAGATATGCATCTAGAAGCTGTGTCACAAGCTCTCTTCCACATATCATGGAATTCTTTGGCTGTGGAGTGGATGGTCAGAGGATTCTTCTTCAAGTGATCCACAGGCAACAAGGGATTCCACCCTTTCTCTACCAGTGCAGGTGTTTTTCCTGTGGTAGAGTGCTGACTTGTATTATAAGCCAGTTGGACAGCTGGTAGAAGGGTAACCCAGTCATGGGTGTATCCCTCATGGTACTTATATTCCATGCCATAGGAACAGAACCTTCTAAGGATGTCCTCCATCGTTTGGATCATCCTCTCTGCTAGGCCATCTGTTTGTGGATGGTAAGCTTTGGAAAAGCAAGCTTGGTGCCAAGCATGTCATACAAGTTGGTCCAAAATTCAGATGTAAATTTTGGGTCCCTATCACTAGTGATAATCTCAGGGACTCCACAGGTGGATATGATATTATTCCAAAATAACAGAGCAGTATCCATGGCTGTGTCCTCCTTGTGGCATGGTAGACACCTCATGCTCTTGCTGAACCTATCAACTATGATTAAGCAGGAATTGTAGTTTTCTTTGCCTCCTGGGACAAGTCCTGTAACCCAGTCCATGTTGATGGTTTCCCATGGGTGTTTGGGTTCTTCTATATGTTGAAGTAACCCATACTTCTTCCCATGTTTCTTATTTGCCGTTTGGCATCTTTCACAAGTGTTGATGTATTCACTCAGCTCTTGTTCCCACTTGGGCCACCAAGCTGTGCTTGCTACCCTCTCCTTGGTCCTGTCTTCACTCATGTGTCCCATGTAGGGGCAGTCATGGCATTCCTGTAGGATCAGAGAGATGTGGTCTCTGTCTACCACTGTGAGTGCACTTGTGTGTTTTTCTCTGTGGTAGAGAAGGCCATCTATAAGGAAGAACTTATTATCCTTATAGGTCCTCAACCAGGGTTCTTCTAGCTGGGATTCCAGTTCTGGACTCATGTACTTTTGTTGAAGGAGTTGTAGTAGTATGCCACACTGTTTGTGTTTGGCATAAGACTTCAGTACGGCACTAAAAAATTCATTGTGCAGTTCAGAGGAACTTATTCCCAATATGGGAGTTTCTGTTCCCTCTGAATCAGTTTTTCCACTGTCAAGGGTACCACATTCTGGGGCCCATTCAGAAAATCTGAAGTTCTTCCTCCTATCTATTTCCATGAAATGGATAGGGATCTTGGCTGCCACTTCAGGGTCATAAGCTGGATTGCTCTTGACATTATCCAGTGGCCATCTGCTAAGTCCATCTGCATTGGTATGACTTTTACCTTCTTTGTATATGATGGTCATATTCCCTCTATACTCCTGGATGGCTATTTGCCATCTGAGCATGTGTCTATCTGTAGTCTTCATTTTCAGTAAAGACTTTAAGGCTGTGCAGTCTGTGTAGACTTCAAAGACTGCACCCTCCAAATAATAATGAAGTTTCTCCAGAGCCCAGAATAGACATAGACATTCAGTCTGCGTGGCCCCATACCTGGCTTCTGAATCTTTCAGCTGCCTTGAGATGTAGCAAATTACTCCTTCTCTTGGTTCACCATCCACAATTTGTCTTTGGTGAAGCGCTGCTCCTAGGCCTTGACTACATGCTGCATCTATGTATAACTTGAATGATAGTTCAAAGTCAGATAAGATGAGCACAGGTGCATTTGTCAGTTCATATTTGATACTCTCATATGCATCCCTCCTTTCCTTGGTGATTTCAAAAACTACATCTTTTGAACACAACTTGTATAAACTACTAGTTATGTGGGCAAAATTCTTGATGTGGTTTCTATAGTAGCTAGCAAACCCAAGGAAAGATTGCATCTCTTTGATGCTCTTTGGTACTGGCTTTTGCAGTACTGCTGCTACTTTATTCTGGTCAATTGCCAGACTAAGACCTGAGACTTTATGTCCTAGAGAAAGTAGCTCTTGTTGGCCAAAATTACACTTTTTCAGTGAAATTTTCAGATTGATGGGTCTACATTTGCTTAGCACTCTGTCTATGTAATGTACATAGTCTTCCCATGTCTCTGAGTATATAATGATATCATCAATATATACCACCATCCAGCCTTCCAATATTTCTTCTTGAAATATTGTGTCCATCATCCTTTGGAAGTGGGCTGATGCATTTTTGATGCCAAATGGCATCCTGGTATACTCATATATGCCCATATGGCATATTATTCTGAATAATTTCATGGAGTTTGGTTTAACTCCATTTTGGTGGAAGCCTTTCATACAATCCATTTTGGTTATGTATTTGGCTTTTGCCAGTTTATCCAAGGCATGAGGTATCCTGGGTATAGGGTACCTGTCTGCTTTTTTGTAGTTATTCAGAGCTCTGAAGTCTCCACACAGTCTAGAATTGCCATCATGCCAGGTGATTAGGACAGGGGTGGTGATTTCCACTATTTCATTATGTCCAATCTTCCTGATGACATCCATGTCCAAGAGTTCATTGATATGTTTCTCAATTTCTTTCTTGGTTTCCAGGCTTGCTGAATAAGGAGGTCTCCTAAGCATGGGTGGATAAGGTCTTTCCACATCCAGATATAGTTCCATATCATGGCCTTTGATCTTTCCTAATGGTTCTTCACCAATGGCAAATGCTGGTCTGTTCTTTCTCAGCATCTTTAGTAAAATTAGTTTTTGTTTACTGGTGAGGGTAGTGCTAAACTGTCCCTCTCTGAATTCATTCAGAAGTTCTTCTAGTGGATCTTGAGAAGATATATGGTATATATCAAGTGAAAATTTCTTTTCCTTGTTGGTACCAATGGTAATGTGCCTTTTTTTACTGTTATAAATATCTATGCCATACATCCTCTGGTAGTCTGTTCCCAGTAAGAACCCTTGGATGTGGGAATCATTAAGCACTAAAAACTATGGGTTGAGTCTGATATTATCCTTCCTGTGGGGTATAATTATCTCTTTGATAATTGTACCAATGGAAGTCATCTTCCCTGAGGCACTTTTAAAGTTCTTTTCCTTGGTGGGCAAGAGCTGTTTTTCCAAATTTGGGAAGTGGTTATCCAGATAATTTCTGGCCACTATGGAGCAGTGTGCCCCACTATCAATGATCAATGGATGTTGAGAATTGTCAATACAGACAGTCATTTTAGTGGCTGTTCCATGTATATATGCCATTCCTTTGGTTGGTGTAACCAGGAATGTTTGTGTATCTTGTGTGTGTTTGCACAAGTTTTTATTGGCAGTATCCTGTGGCATTCCTGCTTCCAACTGTATGTCCTGAATTTCTATTGGGGGTTCCTCTTGGTATTCTACTAGCAATTCCTCCTTTGGGTCTTGGTAATAATCAGATAGGTCTCTGATGGCATCACCCATAGAGTCTGATTCAGAATCCTCTGTTATGGATTCCTCTTCTGGGACTTTCTCAATGGCATAGACTTTGTTCTTTGCCTTTGGACAGTTGTTGGCATAGTGGTCTGTTGAACCACAATTGTGACAAGAGTTTCTCTTCTTTGCCACTTCCGCCACTCTTTCTTTGGGTTTGTCTTTAAACTCTACCCTGAAAGGTTGTTTCTCTTTGAAACCACTGCTCTTATATGGGGTGAATTTCCCTATATTAGTCCTTTTCCTTATGTCTTGTAAGGTATTAGAAATGTCATCTAGAGTGCAATTTTGGTTGCATCTGAATTTTACTGCATGCTCTAGCTCTCCTGGCAGCTGTGTCATAAGTTTGTGATTCCTCATTTGGATGTTCATCTGAGGATCAATGGCTTTAAGTCTTTTAGACTGTCTAAGACACCACTCATATGGATCTTTGTCCACAGAGTATTTGTCATTGTCAAATGACATGGTCTTCTGCCATATCCAAGTTCCATTGCTGTACTTTTGGATGATTTGACTCTTCCACCATGGCCAGTTCCTTCTACCATGGATTTCTTTCATTTCTGTGTACCATATACTAGCATGACCCTCAAATTCAGTATTAAATCTAGCAGTAATCCAGTAGTCTGGTATGCTTGGTAAATCAATGAAGAGTCCATCAATATAGTCTATGAGTTCCATATGATCATATTCTCCTGTTCCAGAGAATTTGGGCCAGCTTGAGGCCTCAGGAATATGTTTCAAGGCTTCCTTCTCTGAATAAGACATGCCATCTCCATCCTGGTATTGTGATGGAGATCTTGCCTTATTCATCAACATGGCATCTGGTTTGATGTCATCTGCTTGATATGGATGTTCCATAACTTGGCCTTGTGGTTTGGGCTTCAAGTTATGGAAGACATTAAACAATTTTTTTATGTCTTGGTCCAGACATTCCATGTCCCTTTTGCTGTGATGTTGTTCTTCAAAGACTAGATTCAGTCTTTTGTCAGTTTCTTCAGAGGCTTTGCTCAATTGAGCATGTCCTTCTTGAATATTTTTAACTATTTTTTCCATGGAGGCTTGTAATTTTTTCATCCTCTCATGGCTGGCTTCAAGTTCTGCAAACTGCTTTGCAGATTGCTCAGCATATTGGGAAATTTGTAACCACAGTGTATCACTGTTGATGTTACTCTCAGATGTGACAATGTTATTTTCAGTCTGAGTGGGGGTAATGTTTCTATTACTAGGACTAATGATTCTAGAGTGGTCTAAAACTACTTCTGGCTCTTGTGCATGCCTTTTACCAAATTCAACAGCTTCTGAATCATAAGGTCTGACTCTTTCCTCCTCTGGTTGAAGGAGGCTTTGCTCTTGCCCTTGTTCCCTTGTCTTCTCCTGGAAACTTCCTGGAATTGTGAAGAATGGTGACTCTTGGCCACTGATCTGCTGGTTTCTGAATGGTGTGAAGCCACTGGAGAGCTGATTTGGCCTGCTCCTTGTGAGCCTGAAGGAATATGAGTAGTCTCTGTCTGGGTTAACTGTTCTTCTATAGCTTGGATAGTGGCTTGATTCTCCCTTATCCTCTGTGCCCTTGCCTCCAGGAGTCTGAAATGCCTGGTAGGATTCCAACCTTTGGTGATTACCATAAGGTCTTTGAAGTCTATCTCTTTGAGACAGATCTTCTGGCAACTTGCTCCAATTTCTGCCCAGTGAGATGCCAGGTTGAACCTCTTGTTGTCCATGCTCCATTGGAATAGGTCCTTGAGGAGTTTGTGGAGCTGAAGAACTTGATCCATGTCTTTCCAGTCCTCTGGTTTGAGGTCTCCATTGAATTGGAGTGTGAATGGCAGGGTTGATATTATCTCCCTCATTGTTTTGCCATCCACTACTGTGTCTAGGGTGTCCTCTTTCAGGTCTTCTGGTTCTGGACAAGTCTTCACTGTCCTCTGGCTGGTTCCTTTGGAAGCCAAGATCTCTGAGGTGTACAGGTGACATGTTAGTGTTTGCAAGCAGTCAAAAACTTTATTCTCTTAGGGTATTTACCTTTGACTGTGCCTTGTAAAAATTTGTTGTCTGCTGATTTGGGCAATTTACCTTTAGAGGTTACAACTGGGTTAATTATAGTAATTTTCCCTGTACAAGGTATTAAGGTTGGTTTACCTTGTATTTATGCAGAGTTCTGTGGGTTTCTACTTCTCTGGGTGGCTATTGGTGTCCACTTCTTTGCTGTAATCAGGCCTTCACTGTGCCCCTTTCCTTTGCCTCTGCTTCCCTCTGGTTCTGAGGGTGTCACTGGTGTGTTGGCCTGTGACTGGGTATCAAGTGGGATGTAATTTTCTTCCACTGAATCAAGGTAGGAAAAAGAGGGCTCCTTTCAGTTAAGACTTCTCAAAATGCTGGTTTTGCACATCTAAGAATGGCCTCTGGGCTTGTATGTTACTACAATATGCCCTGTATAATGACAGTGTAATTGAATCAACAATTCCACGTCAGAATTACAGCTTTTGGTACCCTGTCACACTGTTTGTGTGCCAGTATCCCGCAGATTCACTTGTGGTTTTCAAGTGTAATCTGTACAAGTGGCTCTGTATAAGTCTAATTGAGTTAACAATACACTTAACCACACCTCAACTGTTGGTTTTACAGTCAGAGGTGTCCTTATTCAATCAAGAATACAGGACTTATTGATGGCTTATGTGTTTTTATATGTAAAACATGCCAAAAATAAAGGTTTTTGTGGGTATTAACCACGTGGCAAGTACTCTTATAATATGAGTAAAAAGGTGGTATATATACCAAATAAAAAGGAAATATATATATAATATATAATCTTTAAGAAAATATATGCCTAAAAAGAATAAAACAATTGTCAGAAAGTGAGAAATAAGAGAAATAAACTCACTTATAAAGGTCCAAAAAAGGTTTAAAACATGGCCAGGCCCCGAAAATGTCAGGCTGAGTCTATGTTGAAGCAGTAATTAGGCTATTTACAACTAGAACTATAACTGTGACATGTAAAGAATGATTTAAAAGAAAGATTTTTAATTTAAGATGATGGTTTATAATATAATAAAAGGGTTCTACTATTGAAGAATAGTGGTGGTGAGTGCTATTGAGAATCCAGGGTGCAGTCTTACCAGTTGGATTACTATAATAAGAGCTACAATAATTCAAATTATAATTAAAACTGATTATTACCCAAGAGTAAAGCTGTTTTTGACAGTTTACTACATAGGGTATTCAAGAGCAGGATGAGGAAACAATTCTGGCTGTGAAAAGCCTCCTTTTTATCCCGAAATGGGGTGGAAAAGGTGCTAGACCTTTCCACATAGAGGAAGTGAAGATTTTTTCACTCTCTGAGACAGGCTTGTGGTTTGCAAAGACCTGTATAGCCTGTATTGGGCTCAGATGTGGTTTTGAAACCACATCTGGGCAGTTTTTACCAATACAGGGTGAAAATTTCATCTGGGGACCTCACAGCCTGATTCTGACATGTATGACACATAGAATGCTGTACAGAAGCTGTATGGGACCCCAGTATTTACTGAAATATGAGGTATTGAAGTAAAAACAAGCTCCTTTGTCTATTTGACACCTCATATTCATGATTATGGGATATTATCCCATGGTAAGGCTGTATATGACAGCAGGTGGGAATCTGACCTTAAAACAGCCATACCTTTGTCACTTCTTGAGATATCAACCTCAAAATTTGTTCAGTGTGTAGACCTGTATGTGCTCTACACAATGGTACCTCATTTGATATGGGTATCATTAAATATGGCAAAGTAATCCCATGTACAAGATTTCTGTACATTTGTGTGCTATAGGCAAAAAGCTGTCTTGAGCTTATTTGCCCCATACCTTTTGCTCTAGTTGAGCTATGGAGAAATGGATGACACCATCATATAGCCCTGATTGTGCTCTTTCCAAAGAAACCCCACTTTAGGTATCTCACTCTAAAACTGCAAAAGCTGGATGAGAGGTGAATGTTTTGTTCACCCTTATTTGGCCTGAATTTGGCCATAACTCAAGTAATACTGGTGCTAGCTCAGTTTGGCTAGTAACATTGGATAGCCCTGGCTTGAAGCTTCATTTTTAATTCCCATTTGAAGGGGTTAAGCCTCTACTTCTGGATTTTAGATGAGAGGTGAAAATTAAGGTTTATGCTCAGCAATAACTTTGTTATTCTTTGTCCTATGGTGATGGGACTTATATTTTCAGAAAGGGGTTAGTTCCTTCTTTCCTTTGATACCTTTTGAGCTGATTTGGCTCAGTTCAATGTTTTGGTGGTATCTTTGCTAACCAATTGGTTTATGGTATTTTTGGCTGTCATGCTTGGGCTCTGGTTTTGAGTCACAGGCTGACATTTATCCAATGTCTCCTTGGGCTTGTCTGAAAGATTTGAGATTTTTGAGCTGGTAAATCTATGGGTGACATTGAGATTATTGCTCATGCCCTTTGTAATCCCTGTCCAATCACACTTCAGCTTCCTGTGGCAAGGATTACCAGCTTGGGCATTCACCTGACATTGAAGAAAGCCTTCATCACTCTCAGCAAAGAATTGTGAGCCTTAGAGGTAATTTCATATACCCAAAAGACCACAAATACAAAAATAACATATTAATATAAATAAAATGAATTTATTTATATTATTAAAAGAAAGATATAAAATTATATTAAAAATAAAAAATTAATTACAATTTAAAAATAAAAATACATTAAATTTTGTAAGTATAAAATTACATTTATACTTGAAAAAATTAAGTAAAAATGAAATTTTAACAAAATTGTGAAAAAATAAATAAATTTGGAAAAAAGTTGAATAAAAATTATTATAACTTTTTATCCAATAAATAAACATATAAAAATTATTTCACCATTGGATTCCTCATAAAAAATCAGGTGGGGTCACCTCTGAGTCAAATTCTTGTAACTCAACTCTAAATAAGCTTAAATTAAGTTTTTAGTATTTTCAATACAAAAGTTGAAAATCCTCAAAACTTTAATTCAATCCACACCACATGTGGTGTTAACCATCAATTTTTGTGTTAAAATTGAGGTGTTGTGTTTAGTTTAGAAGTTATGAGGAATTGAAGTATTTTCAATTGAATTCAATTGAAATGTCAAAATGTGCGCATGTATTACATAAGTGAACTTTGATTTACATATGAGGTGTCAATTACTATTGTATTTTACTGTAAAATTCAATTGAATTACATATGTAAATTATAAGTATAATACATGATGAGGAATTAAAGGAAAAATAAATTGGAAAGATTAAATTTGGGGGGGAAAAGGAACTTCAGCTCTAACGGGGAGCTAGACCCCCAAAATCCTTGCTGACAGGCGTGGGATGTCAGAATTCACGCAAAAGTTCATCACTTTTTGGCCTGGAATTGAGTTACAGGGTCTGTGGACTCAATTGATGATGAGGTTTTGATACCAACTGGGGTAGCTTTAGCTGTTGCCAAGAGGGTAAAACTACCCTTAAGATAAAACCATCATAGTAAAAACAGTTTTAACTGGTTTCTAGGCCTCTGACACACATTATGACGTGTTTTGAAGGCTCTAGGCCTGGTATTGCTATAGTAATGGCTGATTTAAGGGTCTAAAATGGCTAAAAATGGCTTGAACCAGCCCTTTTTTGTCTAAACCAGGGTTCAATGATGCCATAATTGGCTTTTCTGTTGTCAGACTGTTTTTCACGACTGACAAGAGTAAATTTTACTTTTGGAGTAAGAGAATTGCTGGCTATAAAAGAATGTCTTCTTTGCCCCACTTTTCTCTTCATGTTAGAATCTTTTCCTTTTATAATTAGTTTAAACATTGTTAAACCAATCAATAAGAGATTCCATCCACCTTTATTAAATCATTTTAAACCTTTTAACCACGTGAAAAAATAATTATAATCATTGTTTGTAACTCTTATAATCATTTTTACCCCTGAACCACCCCAAAAGTGAATTAAAGCATCTTTCATCACTGTAAACTTTGTCACTTTGTTTCCAAATTCACTCTGGTCACTTATGGGTGTGTTTTCTCTTTAATCTTCTTTTTAAAGACTTTGTTCTTTAATTAATTGCTTGCAGTTCTTTGCTCAATTAATTCCAATTGAAATTGCTCTTGAAGAAATTTCTTTTGTAGCCTTAAAATATCTCTTGTAGAGTATTTTTTGGATAAATTTTTATTGTTGGTAAAACAATAAATCTTTATAATATTATTGTTTTATACTAATAGAGTTATAAGCAATAAATTTGGCGTGTTTTCTCTTGAAAATAATATTTCTTACTATTTTTAATTGATTTTTAACTTATACAAATTTTGATGACAGGAAAAGTACTTGATTTTCAATCAAAGTTTTAAATCCACACCTTACAAGAATGACCACCAGTTGACTCACTATTGGTGGTCTGAGTAGCTTGATTGCTTTTTGATGGTGTTGAAGTTTGTGAGGTGGGTGCAGTTGACATTGGAAAGGTGATTAAGAAGAGGTTGGCGGAGATTTGGTGGGATTGATGCAATGATCAGATGATAAGATTAGAAATAGGAGTTTTGAAAGGACATGAGGTCCTGGTAGAAATACAAAAAATAAAAATAAAATAAAGGAGAAATTGAAGAAGAAATAATGAAACAAAAAGTCTGGAGGTAGTCCACGGGATTGGAAATTTACCTTGGGGTAGGTTTTCACACAGGGGTCAGGCCGGGATGGTGTTTGGAATTGCTGAAAAGGGGGGAATTTCCACGGGGGCACCCTGAGTCTTGAGTGATCATAAAGCTTTCAGGATGGTGTATCCAAGCTGTATTGGGTAATTCCAACCTGTACAGAAGTTGACAGGCTGTATTGATGAACCAGACTGTATGCATGTTTCAGAAAGGAGGATTTCTGAAACTGAATGCTGATACACACAGTGGATTTGCTGGTTTTGAGGTGTTTGAGTGGGTGTAAGTATGAATACCCTTACCCCTGGCTAGTGGTTGTTACAGTATCCCCCTCTTGAAAGTGGTGGGCTCCCAAACACCATAATACCCTGTCACTTTTGAGTGGCATCTCAATATCCCCACATTTTTTCCAAAAATTCTCTTTTTTAATTTATCTTTTCCTCTTGACCATTATCCTAAGAATCCAATCTTCTTTTTCTCTGTCATACTTGAATTAATTTATCCTCCCCCCATTTTTCTACATTGAGTAAGTATTTTAACTTTTGAAATATGTTTCTCTTTGAATTCCATCAGTATCCTTTTTTCCATGCATGGACCTTAGGTTGTATCCCAAAAAGAAGGCCATAGAGCTCTTCTGCTCAAAAAATGGTGGCCAATGAGTATATGCACCTATATCTCATTTTAATTTGGCCAGCTTTATATTTTGGGTCCTCCTTGCCTTGATTAAAAATTCTTGATACCTCAAAAGAGGAGTCTTGTCCCCATTGTCCTTGAAAAATGGCCCAATAATGGCTTTTGGGCCATTTTGGACCATTCTGGTGATTCTTGGTCCTGGCCATCACCATGGCCAATCTTGCATTTTTTTGATTTAGGGCCATTTATGGCCTTTTTGGGTTCATTCTGTGATTTTGTGTCCTATTTTCTGTGGGCTGTGGACTGTACCCTGCAGTCCGTGGGGACTTTTGGAGGCCCCCAGGACCAAAATGGGCCCCTGGTTCCAATTATGCTGGGGTTCCAGGGGGTCTATGAGACCAACCTTCTGGCCCATAGACCAAGCCTTCCATAAAATGGCCTGGGCCCATTAAGAGGGTCCAGGACCATCAAGAACCTGACCTTCCCAAAGTTGAAGGAGAGGTCCTGGGTAGTGATTTAAACCCAATAGGACCTTGGATCTTTACTTTTTGAGGACTTTGAGGGGGGGCCATAATTGGGTTATGGCCCCACTTCCTTGATGAATTTTTTCAGGCTTGAAGTGCATTATTCTGATTCCTTTAATTCTTCTTCTTGCATAAATCTTTAGTCATGAGTTCCAAACTGACTGAACTCACTCAATCTTCTGCTTCTGCGCTGCCATCTTCTGTTATTTGTGGCTCTGGCATCCTCAGTCAATTGGCTTCACCTTGGTAAATTTGATCCTTCCCAAACCTATGATGGCTATAAAGCAGTTGAAGCTTCTGATCCTTCTTGTACCAAGTTTTTGGCCAAAGGAAAGGATTGTTTTCAACATTAAAATCCAAGGTCTTCAAAGTTCTATTTCTGCTTTTTTGGGAAGAAGCCATGTCATCATACTGGATCATTGGCTTCCAATGTCAGACAGTATTTATGCAGTAAGAAGGATGGACCTTTTTGGGAAGGAGTTCTCATTTTCTGAGGCCCCTACTCCTGATGGTACTTAAGGGTATTCTAATTGTGAGTCTGGTGAATTTCTTGATTGAATTTAATGCTGAAATCTTGATATAGTGACTGGTTCTATGCAAAGGGATGTGGCCAGGTGGACTAATGTTGGAGGGCCCATCCTAGTTGGTGGTAGGCCAATTTATTGCAGCTCAGAAGTCCCCATATGCAGGATCAATACTGAAGGTGTAGTTAAAAGGATAAGACAAATTGCTGGTTCCCTACCTGATCCTGATGCTGAAGGTAGTGATGAATTGGATTGTGAAGAAGCTGAGGTGGTTCATAACTCCATTGGCCATAAATCCTGCCAAAAGATTCCAAAGTCACATTATTCCCAGCAATCCCAGAACTTTCCAACCAACTATTGCTACCCTTCCCACTTCTCTTCCTCCTGCTTCACCAAGCTCTTTTCCTGACAGGACTTTCTTGATTCCAGAAGTAAGACCATCCCCCATCCCTCAGTCCAGAAATTCCCCCATAGTCACTTCTCAACAACTTCAATTTGTGGCTAGCTCCAGTAGAAGAAGAGAAGAACTTTCCCCTTTGCCATTTACTGCTGCTAAAGTCTTTTAACAAAGGGAGCGCTGGTCCATCTGAGTTATCAGAGAAGAAACAAATACAGAGAGTGAAAATAAAGATGCTGTGGCCAGGGTGTTTAGAAGGGTTGATAGAAATAGTAAGGACTTGATTGAGTATGCTAATGATAGGACTATTCCCGGGACTGCCTCTGAGGAAATGGCTGTAGAATTTGTCTGGTATCAAGATGAACTGATCAATGATTTCCCAAGAACTTTGAATCATTTGGGTAGAGATAAATAGTTTCCTTTTCCTTTTTTGTGTTTGGTTTGACTTCTATCCCCACTCTTATAAAATAATAAAAATAAAAAATTAAATGGAACCTCTCAATACATGATATGGGAGGGGATGCTTCTTATTTGAAGGATAAAAGAAATAAAATTATAAAAGTAAATAAAGAAAAGAAAATTAGAGAAAAAGAAAGAAAAATAAAGAAAAAGAAAGAAAAAAGAGCAAAGAAAGAATAAAGAAATTCTTGAGGTTTGTCCTTCTTGTGGTGAGTTGCTTGATTTTGGCCAAGGATGTTCTGAAAAATAAAACCAAGCATTTTATTCTCACAGAGTGTCCAAGGTGATGTTTTACAAGAAGTAGAACCCTCAGGGATGCATACCAGGAGATGAAACTTACTTTAATAACTTCCACTCCCCACCAAGCACCATAATAGAATAGAAAACCTTGCCATAAATGAATTTTAGTTAAGGAATGTCTTTAATAATAATTAATGGCATAATTTGGAATAATAAAATATGAAAGAAGAAGAAAATAAGAAAGAAAAGAGAGAATTTGGCCATATTCTGATTAAAGGTCCAGATTTGAGGGTATTGATGTTGCAAGGTCTTCTAAACCTGTCCAAAGAAATTGACAAGTGCTCACATAGTGGCCAAGGTGATGCTTACAGCATATTTGGGTAGAATACCCCCTTAAAGGTGCATTCCAGGAGAGGAACTTACTTTCATAAACTACAATCCCCACCAAGCACCATAAATCAAACTCTTGAGGTATTTGGGCCAGGCTTGTCAGGATAAAAAGTGTGGAAATCCTTGACAAGATCTGGGGAGTTGGTAAGGTTGGAAGCTGGTTTCTAAGTTGTTCTTTCTGGGTCTTCATTGAATCCTTTCCACTCTAAAAGATAACATAATTTACCTCTTTTGAGTTTTGAGTCCAGAACCTGAGCCACTTCCCATTATTATTGTTCCTCCACTAGGATTGGTGGTAGTGGCAATTGATTTTTATTTGGGATACTTGACTGCTTGACTGGTTTTAGGAATGACACATGGAAGACAGGGTGAACTGACTTCCATTGCAAAGGCAACTTGAGGTGATATGCATGGCTTCAAACTTTCTTCAAGACTTCAAAAGGTTCCAACCATCTTTCTGAAAGCTTCTTGGTGGGTCTTGTGGTCTTGATATTCTTGGAGGCTAGCCATACTTTTTCCCCAGGTTGGAAATCAGATGGAATTGTCCTATTTCTATCTGCATGTTTCTTGAATCTCCTTATTGCTGACTATAATTATTATTTGACTACTTTCTTTACTGATTGGAGTTTTGTTGATAGCTTTCCAGAAAGTGAGTCTTGAGAAAGATGGATTGAGTAAAAGCTGGGATTTCTTCCATAAATGGTGAAAAAAGGTGATTGCTTTGTTGATGAGTGTTTGCATTATTGTAGAAAAATTCAGCCAGAGGGAGCCAGGTGTGCCATTCATCTTGATGGTAGCTGAAATAAATCCAAAGATACTGTTCTAGAATCTGCTTTACCCTCTCTGTCTGTCCATCTGTTTCAGGTTGAAAAGAAGTTGAAATATTTCTTGATATCTTGAGCTTCTGAAATAATTGAGTCCAAAATGATGAAACAAATAAGGATCCTCTATAACTAACAATACTTGCTGTAAGACCATGTTTGGAAAAGACATGGTTAATGAAGATTTGTGCTGATTCCAGGGAAGTGATTGTATCATAAGCTGGACTGAAGATTGTTATTTTAGAGAATCTCTCAACAGCTACTAAAACTGAATAAAAGCTGTTTGACAAGGGCAATTGAGTGATAAAGTCCATTGATACTTAATTACAAGGACCAGGTGGAATTTGAAGAGGCTTGAGTAATCCCAGCTTCTTATGATGAATGTTCTTGTTTCTTGGACATTGCTGACATGAGGACACATAGTCCTTAATGAATTGATTCATGCCAGCCCAATGAAAATCCCTATTGATGAGCTTGAGGGCCTTGTCCTGGCCAGGAAGGCCAGCCAATGGTGAGTCATGATGCGTTTGAAGAATGTTGGGTTGGATTTCTTCATTGCTTGGGATTACCACTCTATCTTTGAATAATAATAACTTGGCTTGAGGCTCAAGAGTATAATCTGAAACTGATTCACCTCTTGCTAGTTTCTTGAGTATTTAATTGTAGTCTTTGTCTTTCCATACTTCTTTTTTAATTTGACCAACCAACTCTGAGAATATTTCAACCTTAATTGAGAAGAATCTTGACCCTTTAATTCCATCTTGCTTGATTCCTTGATTAAAATTTTGAGGATTCTTACAGATGAAGTCCACCCCCTCTCTGGGTATATGTTGTCCCAACATGACAAGGCATCTGGTAAAGTGGCCATCCAGCCTGGGCGGCAAGTGATAGTGAAATGAAACTCAGAAAAGAATTCAGCCCAACAGGCCTGACAAGAAGTAAGAGCTTTGGAAGACATGAAATACTAAAGAGAAGAGTGGTATGTCAAGACCTCAAAAGGATTGGAAATAGAAAGAAGAAAAGCCCTCCAGCGCTTGAGAGCACAAACTATGCCAAGGGGTTCCTTGTAATGAATTCCATAGTTAAGCTCATCTGGTAGAAGCTTGTGACTATCAAATGAAATGGGATGCTTTCCTGAGTCATTCACCTGACTCAGTACAGCACCCAAGGCATAATCAGAGGCATCAGTCTCTACAATAGTTGGTAGAGAAGGATTAAAATGAGAGTGGATAGAAGCAGTGGTGAAAGCCTCTTTGAGTATTTGAAGCTTACTAAGAGCTCCTCATTGAAGATGAAAGGAGAGTCTTCTCTGAGGAGGGAAGTGAGAGAAGTGATTATTTTAGAATAAATTTTAAGGAAACAACAATAGAAAATGGCAAAGCCAAGAAAAGATTGAACGGCTTTGATGTTCTTGGGCTGTGGCTAATAGAGGATTTGTTGAACTTTTGAAGAATCCATCTTGAGACCATCACTTGAGACAGCATAGCCCAAGTATTCTACACTTGAGGCATGAAATACACACTTTGATGCTTCAGAAAACAAATTATTGTCCCTCAGTCTTTGGAGGACAGAGGTCACATGTCTGAAATGTTCCTCCTCAGAAATAGAGAAGACCATACTATCAGCTAAATAAACTAAAAAAAAATGTCCAAGAAATCTGCAAATATATTATCCACAAGATTCTGGAAAGAAGCAGGAGCATTAGTAAGGCCAAATGGCATAACCAAATACTCATAACTACCATATTTGGCTGTAAAGGCAGTTAAGTGCTCATCCCCCTCTTTGATTCTCAGGATATTATATGCACCACACAGATCTATGTTGGAGAAGATAGTGGAACCATTGAATACAGTAAGAAGCTGACTCACAGGAGGAACAAGATACCAGTTCTTCCTGGTGAAAGCATTGAGTTTGCAGTAGTCAACACACAAACAAAGGCAACCATCCTTTTTCTTAACAAAAAAGACAGGTGCTTATGTTGAAGGGGAGGTTGGCCTGATTAAAGCTTTCTCTACATTCTGTGAAATGTAGGACCATAGTGTTTCTGACTCTTGATTTGATAATTAGTAGATAACACAAACTGTAGGTAGAAGACCTTCCAATTCAGTATGATGATCACAGGCGCAGTGTGGAAGACGTTTCTCTGATTTAACCTTGGAGAATACATACAAATATTCGTGATAAGCAGGAGGGACTACCTTCAGCACAGCTTCAATATCTTCTGGCTCTTCCTCCTCATCCCACTGCTCCTCCAGGGAGGAATGAAAGGATAAAGAAGGAAGGTCCATATCCCCTTGAAAGAGATGAAGTGAAGATATAACAACATCTTCTCCAACATCTTTCATTGCTTTGAAGACTTCATCTCTTGATGGAAGTAATGACTGAGAGGGAATGATGGAAGGGATACAGACAGAAGGAGAAAGGGAAGGTGTCTTAAGTTCACCAACCATAGAAACACTGTTAACAGCAGTGGCAAAGTAATTACTAGTAGAAGATTTAATACCACCAGAATCCTTATGACTAGAATAATAGGTGATCAATCCATTTTTAAAATCAATAATGGGATTAAAATGGCATAGGAAATCATAGCCCAATATCAGGTCTTCTTCCTTGGGTGAATCTATGGTAAAAAACTCCCATTCAAAGCTTGGGAAGGAAGGCAAGTCAACTACCCACTTGGTATAATGAGTGATGAACCGGACAGGGGATCCATTTGAATCCAGAATGAAAAGAGGAATCTTTTCAGGGAGCTCTGACACAGTCAATTAGTACTTGAGAACAAAATTCTTTGCAAAAAAAGAGTTTGTAGCAACAGAATAAATGAGAATACTATAAAAAATATCAGAGACAGAAGAAAAAATAAGAAATTTGAAAGATTTCTTGACACTAGTATTCAGAGTGCCCCATTGTGCTCTTGATGGAAATAAGTGAGAACCATTGAACACATCATGATTCCCACTCAGGCTTTTCCCTGGTTGCTAGGGAAGAATGTTGATGATACAGGCTTGTTCTGGGGTCTCTTGAAGCATTTTTCAATTGGGTGTTATCCACCACAATAAGTACGTAAGCCTTTTATAATCCTCCTTTCCTTTTCAGAACCAATGAATTTATTGTACTTGTCTAGGAGAGCAGCATGAGGCTTGTCCTTTGAATATTGAAATTGCTTACCCTTCTTATTCCTCTTATGGTGAGCTCTTTTTAAAGAAGAGCCTTGAGGAGGCCTTGAGGGATTGGATCCAGGGACAGGAGGCTTCTTTTCCTGGTTTCCACCCTTTTCCTTCTGCCTTTTGTGATACCTGATATATAATTCCAAGGTGACATCCATGAGCTCTTAAAGAGTGTCAAAAGCTCTAGGGTGAGAAGCCAACTGGTCTAATAATCTTTATGCCAATTCTCTTCTATAACAATTAATGTAAGAAATTTCTCCCCAATCTCCAATTCTTGAGATTAAAATTCTGAAATCAGCAATGTACAAGGACACATGACCACTTTCCTTCATCCTAAAATTTCCCAATTCTTGTTCAGCTTTCCTAAATTCATTGGGATCACCAAAGAAAGTGAATAATTGGGTTTCAAATAACTGCCAATTATTGAGAAGGTAGGAAGTATCATCATTGGAAATATTTGAAAGGTAGGGTTCAATACATTTCCCAGCTCTGCCAGTGAGAAAAGAAGTTGTATAAAGAGCTTTCTTCCTGTCAGAGAAGAAATTTGCTGGATCATTATGGAAGATCAATTGAAAGGATTGGATAAATCCTCTAAATTTGTGGGCTTGAGTACCATCAAAAGAATCAAGTGTGTTCATTGATGGAGTCTTGAATGCAGGGGCTTTGGAATTGTCCCTGGGAGCAACTGCTTGAGTGAGTTTCCCCATGAATTGAGTCATCTGCTCCATCATCTTGAGGAAATTTGGTTCATATTGAGAGACAAGAGGTTGATTAGAGTGGGTGAGATTTGCAGCTTCAGAAGCCTCAGGGGCACCTACCAAGGCAGCTGCCACTTCAGTTTCCTCAGACTCCCCCCTTTTCATCTTCAGCTTTCCCCAATCTACCTCTAGGCCCTTGAGAAATGCTTGGATAACCACCCAACAAGCCAGAGAATGATCTTTATCTTCTTGAACTCACACCTCCTCTTCTGGAGGGTGCTGCTCCTTCCATTGCTGGTCCTCTGTCCAAGTTTTCACTCAGTTGATGAACTGATGGTGTATGGTCAAGAGGAGACCTTGTTGTAGGAGTTTGAACAGCTTGATGTTTTCAAGATCTTGTATTCTTGGCTGGGGGGCTATGCTGAACCGGCAGTATGAAAGAATAAGAAAATCACTTGATGGTACTTTAAAATAAGGAATAAAAAGCTTGTCCAAATAAATATCAATGAAATTCTTGATGAATCTTGAGTTATCAATCACAAGTATTGAGGTAAAATCAAATTCAATCAATCAATCAATTCAGTCAATATCAAAGTCAATTTCAAATCAAATATCAATAAAACTTGAAGAATTGAATAATCAATAGTCAATCAATGTCTTTGACAAAAACAATGTCTTGAGGAATCAATAAATCAATCAATATCTTCAGGAATCAGCTAAATATCTTGATGAATAAAGTAAATCAATAATAAAATCAACTCTTGAGGAATTAAGATAAGTGAATTAATTAAATCCAGCAGAATCCTGAATTGCTGAATCAATAACCAAAATAAACCCCAATCAATAAAATTCCTAGAAAGACCTGGATAAGCAAACAAAAAGAAAATTTGAATTGATAAAAAAAAAGAATGAAATTGAGATGGTCAGAAATGATTAAGAAATGAGAATAATCAATTTTCATTTTAATAAAATGAATGAGATGAAAATTGATGAGAGAGAAATCATAATAATGAAGAATGAGAAAAATTAATTCAAATGAATGAAAATAAAGAAGCAAATATGAGTTAATGAATTTTGTGAGCCTTAGAGGTATTTTCATATACCCAAAAGACCACAAAAGATAAATTAAGATATAAATATAAATAAAATAAATTTATTTATATTATAAAAATAAAGATTTAAAATATAAATAAAAATTTATATTTAAAAATCAAAACTTAATTATAATTTAAAAATAAAATTACAATAGTATTCAAAATTATGAAAATTCATTTTTACTTGTGAAAATTATGTAAAAATGAATTTTTAATAAAAATTATGAAATTAAAATATTTTTGGTAAAAATTTAGATAAAATATATTATAACTTTTTATCCAATAAATAAACATATGAAAATTATTTCACCATTGGATTCCTCATAAAAAATTAGGTAGGGTCACCTTTGAGTGAAATTTTTGTAACTCAACTCTAAATAAGCTTAAATTAAGTTTTTAGTATTTTCAATACAACAATTAAAAATCCTCAAAACTTTAGTTCAATTCACACCACATGTGATGTTAAACATCAATTTTTGTGTTAAAATTGAGGTGTTGTGTTTAGTTTAGAAGTTATGAGGAATTGAAGTATTTTCAATTGAATTCAATTGAAATGTCAAAATGTGCGCGTGTATTACATAAGTGAACTTTGATTTACATATTAGGTATCAATTATTACTGTATTGTACTGTACAATTCAATTGAATTACATATGTAAATTACAAGTATAATAAATGATGAGGAATTCAAAGAAAAAATAAATCGGAAAGATTAAAATGGGGGGGGAAAAGGAACTTTAGCTCTAAGGGGGAGCCAGACCCCCAAAATCCTTTCTGACTGGCCTGGGATGTCAAAATCCATGCAAAAGTTCATCACTTTTGGCCTGGAATTGAGTCACAGGGTCTGTGGACTCAATTGATGATGAGGCTTTGATACTAACTGGGGTAGTTTTAGCTGTTGCCAAGAGGGTAAAACTACCCTTAAGATAAAACCATCATAGTAAAAACAGTTTTAACTGGTTTCTACTCCTCTGAAACACATTATGACGTGTTTTGAAGGCTCTAGACCAGGTATTGCTATAGTAATGGCTGATTTAAGGGTCTAAAATGGCTGAAACCAGCCCTTTTTTGGTCTAAACCAGGGTTCAATGATGCCATAATTGGCTTTTCTGTTGCCAGAATGTTTTTCACGACTGACAAGAGTAAATTTTACTTTTGGAGTAAGAAAATTGATGACTATAAAAGAATGTCTTCTTTGCCCCACTTTTCTCTTCATGTTAGAATGTTTTCTTTTTATAATTAGTTTGAACATTGTTAAACCAATCAACAAGAGATTCCAACCACCATTTTTAAATCATTTGAATACTTTCAACCACGTGAAAAAATCATTATAATCATTGTTTGTAACTTTTATAATAATTTTTACCCCTGAACCACCCCAAAAGTGAATTAAAGCATCTTTCATCACTGTAAACTTTGTCACTTTGTTTCCAAATTCACTCTGGTCACTTTTGGGCATGTTTTATCTTTAATATTCTTTTTAAAAACCTTGTTCTTTAGTTAATTTCTGGCAGTTCTTTGCTCAATTAATTCCAATTGAAATTGCTCTTGAAGAAATTTCTTTTGTAGCTTTAAATATCTCTTGTAGAGTATTTTTGGATATATTTTTATTGTTGGTAAAACAATAAATCTTTATAATATTATTGTTTTCTACTAATAAAGCTATAAACAATAGAATTGGTGTGTTTTCTCTTAAAAATAATATTTCTTACTATTTCTAATTGATTTTTACCTTATACAAATTTTGAGGACAGGAAAAGTACTTGATTTTTAATCAAAGTTTCATATCCACACCTTACAAATTTAATGTCACAGGGGCTCTTCTAAGTAAAAAGCGCCTGGCACTTACTTATGGAGGGCTCAAGATACGGTAAATGGAAAACAAACTTATGAGTGTAATAAGATGAAATTATTAAATGAAGAAATATAAGAAAGCAGAAACCAAATAGTAAGGGTAAGAAATAAAAGAGCCAACCACAAAAAAGTCCAAGTCCACTGTTTCAAGCTTTTAGGATAGAAATAGAAGGGTCAATAAGGATATGGCCACCCAGCTTGTAAGGTGTGGATATGAAACTTTTATAAAATATCAAATACTTTTCCTGTCCTCAAAATTTGTATAAGGTAGAATTCTTTAAGAAAAGTAAGAAAATAGTATTTTTAAAGAGAAAACATTCCAATTTTATTTTTTTCAAATTCATAAGTATAAAACAATAATATAATAAAAATTCATTGTTTTACCAATAATAAAGATTTATCCAAAAATACTCTACAAGAGATATTTAAGGCTACAAAAGAAATTTCTTCAAGAGCAATTTCAATTGGAATTAATTGAGAAAAGAACTGCAAGCAATTAATTAAAGAAAAAAGTCTTTAAAAAGAATATTAAAGAGAAAACATGCCCATAAGTGACCTGAATGAATTTGGAAACAAAGTGACAAAGTTAACAGTGATGAAAGATGCTTTAATTCACTTTTGGGGTGGTTCAGGGGTAACAATGATTATAAGAGTTACAAACAATGATTATAATGATTTTTTTTACGTGGTTAAAAGGCTTAAAATGATTTAAAAATGGTGGTTGGAATCTTCTATTGATTGGTTTAACAGTGTTTAAACTAATTATAAAAGGAAAGAATTCTAACATGAAGAGAAAAGTGGGGCAAAGAAGACATTCTTTTATAGCCACCAATTTTCTTACTCCAAAAGTAAAATTCACTCTTGTCAGCCGTTAAAAACAGTCTGACAACAGAAAAGCCAACTATGGTATCATTGAACCCTGGTTTAGAGCAAAAAGGGCTGGTTTAAGCCATTTTAGACCCTTAAATGAGCCATTACTATAGCCTTCAAAACACGTCATAATGTGTGTAAAAGGCGTAGAAACCAGTTAAAGGCATTTTTACTTACATTGTTTTAACTTAAGGGTAGTTTTACCCTGGTTGGTATCAAAACATCATCATCAATTGAGTCACAGACCCTGCTATGCAATTCCAGGTCAAAATTAATGAACTTTTGCGTGGAATTTGACATCCCATGCCAGTCAGCAAGGATTTTGGGGGTCTAGCTCCCCCTCAGAGCTAGAGTGTCTTTCTCCCCCCCGGAATTAATTTTTCCAATTTATTTTTTCTTTAGTCCCTCATCATGTAATAAAATTATAACTTACACACGTAATTCCATTGAGTTTTTAATTACACACCTGTAATAATTGATACTTCATATGTAAATTAAAGCTCACTTATGTAATACACGTGCACATTTTGACATTTCAATTGAATTCAATTGATAATACTTCAATGCTTCATAGCCTCTAAACTAAACAAAAACCTCAATTTTAGCACAAAAATTGATGGTTAACACCACCTGTGGTATGAATTAAATTAAGCTTTTGAGGATCTTCATACTTTTGTACAAAAAATACTGAAAACTTGATTGAAGCTTATTTAGAGTTGAGTTACAGAAATTTCATCCAGAGGTGACCCCACTTTATTTTTTATGAGGAATCCAATGGTGTGATAATTTCTTTATGCTTATTTATTGGATAAAAAGCTATAATATATTTTATATAACTTTTTACCAAAAATATTTTAATTTCACAATTTTTATTAAAAATTCATTTTTACTTAATTTTTACAAGTAAAAATGTGATTTCATAATTTTAAATTTTATTGTAATTTTATTTTTAAATTATAATTAAATTTTGATTTTGAAATATAAATTTGTATTTATATTTCAATTTTTATTTTTATAATATAAATAAATTTATTTTATTTATATTTGTATCTTAATTTATTATTTGTGGTCTTTTGGGTATATGAAAATACCTCTAAGGCTCATATTTATACCCCCTAAAGAAAGAATATTGCTTTGTAATATTGTTATTTCTAGTGTGCCTGAGCCTTCTGAGAAGCTTAGTAGCTTCAGGTAGGTCTTTTTCTGGTAACAATTCATCTTCACAAGTTGGGTCATTGTACCTAACAAGGTATTCCCTTACTTTGTTGGTTCTCAGCTTTCTTTCTTTGAGAACTTTGGTAATTTTCTTGCTACCAGATGACTCAATAGGAGGTATAACTTGGGGAACTTTATTCCTCAAGGGAAATATTTCAGCATCACTAGATTTATATGGTTTTATCAAGCTCACTGGAAATGTAGGATTCTTATTGCTAAGTTCTTCAGATAACTCCACTTCAACAGAATTTTCCCCATGAAGGGCCTTAATAACAAAAGGTCCTGCAAAGTAGTCTTTTTTACATCCTTTGATGTTATTGAAGTTAGTGGTGGATACAAGAGCTGAATCCCCTACTTTGAAATCTGGATTTGCATGTGATTTATCCCATTTTTCCTTAGCATATGCAAAAGAGTCTTCCATGCACCTCACTGCATGCTTTCTAGCTTTGTCTAGCATTCCCTTGAAGCTAGCAGCTGTGGGATGTATTTCAATCAAATCTTTCCTCAAGGAATCTTGGGGTAATTTAGGGTTCCATCCTTTTTCTAGAATAGCAGGAGTTTGATTGGTACTGGCATGGATTGATGTTTTATATGCTAATTCCAGTGCTGGCAACAGAGTACACCAATCATGGGTATATCAATCACAATCTTTGAATTCAAGGCCATATGCACAAAATCTTCTCACCATGTCCTCTAAGGTCTGGATCATCCCTCAAGCTAGACCATCAGTTTGTGGGTGGTAGGCTGTAGAGAAGGACAGCTTAGTGCCAAATAATTGGTGAAGATTTGTCCGTAGTGCTGAAGTGAATTTGGGATCCCTGTCACTAATGATATTTGTAAATATGCCAGTCCATGACACTACTCTATTTCATATCAGAAGAGCTGTATCCATGGCTGTATCATCTTTGTGACATGGTAAAAAGATTGGAGTTTTACTGAATCTGTCTACAATCACTAGGCAAGCATTATAACTTCTGCCACCTCCTGGTGGTAGGCCAGTTACCCAGTCCATATGGACAATTTCCCAAGATCTGCTGGGTTCTTAGATTTTCATCATATTTCCAAGTCTCTTGCCAGTGGATTTATTTGCCTTTTGGCACCTGTCACAGGTTTTGCAATACTCTGCAACATCTTTCTGCCACATTGGCCACCATATGAAGGTCTTTACTTTTTCTCTTGTTCTGTCTTCAGACAGATGTCCTGAAAAGGGGCTGTCATGGCATTCTTTTAGTACAAGATTGATTAATGACCTATCTACAACTGTCATGACACATGTGTGCTTGGTTCTGTGGTAAATTATACCATCCAGTAGGTGAAATCTTCCTTCATCATAGGATTTCTTCCATAGTTCATCCAAGGAATGTATTAGAGAGTTGTCTTTGCAGTATTTGTTAAGTAATTGGCATAAGATGCTACAATTCCTATCTTGAGTGTAACTGTTTCTTACATCTTCAAAGAAGATGGTATTCAAGTCTGTAACACTTATTCCTTCTATTGGGATCTGTGGTGAAGCTTCTTCTGGCACATAAGCAGGATTATCAATATCATCTGGTAATGTCCATCTGCATTTTTGTGAACATTCCCATCTTTATGAACAATAGTCATATTGCCCCTGTATTCTTGTATGGCTATTTGCCATCTGAGAATATGTCTGTTAGGTTTTTTCATGTTTAAAAGTTATTTGACAGCTGTACAATCTGTTATAACTTTGAAAACACATCCCTCTAGGAAGTAGTTCAATTTTTCTAAGGCCCAGACAAGGCATAGACATTCCATTTGACTTGCTCCATATCTGGCTTCAGTTGGTTTGATTTGCCTGGATATGAAACATATGAGTCCTTCCACAGGTTTATCATTTATGATCTGAACTTGGTGAAGTGCAGCACCCAGCCCATCCCCTGATGCATCAATATACAATTTGAAAGGCAGCTTAAAGTCTGGCATCAGTAAGATTGGAGCAGTGGTCAAGGCTTCTCTTAGAGACTCAAAAGCTTTGACTCTGTCAACAGTCATTTCAAATACTGTGTCTTTGTCACACAATTTATAAAGTGGTCTTGCTATGGATGCAAAATCTTAAATTTGTTGCCTTTAATATCCTGCAAAACCTAAAAATGACTGAATTTCCTTTTTGTTCCAAGGCATGGGTTTTAGCAATACTGCTGCAACTTTATTTTTGTCAATTCCAAGGGACAAACCAGATACAACATGTCCTAGTGCTTTAAGTTCTTTAAATCCAAAATGCCTTTTTTTCAAATAGATTTTCATTTTCACTGATTGAATTTTTGTCAAGACTCTGGAAAATCTGTACATGTGCTCTTCCCAAGTCTTGGAACAGACAATAATGTCATCAATGTAGATGATTAACCATCCCTCTGAAAGTTATTCTGGGAATATTTCATTCATCATTCTTTGGAAGTGTGAAGGTGCATTTTTGATACCAAAGGGCCTTTTAAATATTCATACACCCCACAATGAACAACAATTCTCAAATATTTTCTTGCTCTTGGTGTCACCACATTTTGATGCAATCCTTTAAGGGAATCCATAGTGGCTATATACACTGCTTGAGATATTTGTGGAAGGGAAATTTGTATTTTTGGTATTGGGTATCTGTCTGGAACAGTGTAAGTGTTCAGAGCTCTAAAGTCTCCAACCATTCTGGATTTTCCATTATGCCATGCCACTATTACTGGTGTAGGTATTTCTACCTCTTCATTGTGGCCAGCTTTTCTTATTACACCAAGGTCCAGAAGTTCTTTGATATGAGTTTCCAGAGCTTCTCTTGACTTGGGACTTGCTGGGTATGCAGGTCTTCTCAATAGTGGTGTATAAGGTCTTTCAATATTAATAATGATGTCAACTTCATGACCAATAATTTCTCCTAGAGGTTCTTTGTCTGAAGCAAATGCTCCTCTGTGGTCATATAAAAGGGAAGAAAGTTCATTTTCTTGTTTATCAGTCAGATGAAGGCTTATTTCAGCCTCCCTCAACTGTTCAGATTTGAATTTTTCCAATTCTAAGTTTACTGGTAATACTTTATTTACTGTAATTTGTCTTTTAAATGGTAAAAAGGCAAATTTCTGATGCTTATTATCTCCAATAGTAAAGTATCTGTCTTTGTTGTTATGCAAATCTATTCCATACATGATTAAATAGTCATTTCCAAATATAAAATGGGTACTAGAGCAATTTTTCATAACAACAAATTCAACTGTGATTCTTACATTCCCATTAATTTTTGGGAATATGACATTGGTCTCAAAAATTCCCAATGCTTTCATTGGATTACTTGCACTATTGAATTTTATACCATCAATTGGCAACAATTGGTCTTCAAAATTTGGTACACAGGTTTTAAGAAAAGATTTACCAACACAAGAGCAGAAGGCTCCTGGGTCAAGAAAAAGTTTAGTGGGCTTGTTGTCAATCACCACATCTGTTATACAGGAGTTACCAGCTGTTTAACCTTTCCCCCTGTTTGGTTTGGTTTTCATAAGTTGTGCATCTTGAACTTTTGATAAATCAAGTTGACCATTGCTCAATTGTGGCAAGTGGGAATAAGGTTCCATGATGTCACAATTGGCATTAATATTTTCTATATCTTTTGAAGATTCATAAAATATTGATGACTTATCATCTGAATTGTCTTCAATTATGTCATCTTTCTCAACATCAGGTTCCTTTTCATTACCAATTTCATTGATTTTCCCTCTTTTTGGACATTTATTGGCTAGATGGGTGGTGCTCTGGCAAATATGGCACTTTCTGACTGTATCTGCAGATTTATATTTATTATTAGAATTTTCTTTGGGGTTTTTGTCCACAGAATCTTTCCAAGGTGTATTAAAACTTGTTTTGAGATTCATACTACTAGAACCAATTTTGGTTCTGGTGGTTACTTCCTCTAATATATTTATAATATCCTCTGCTTAAGATTTCTCAGTAGTCCTGCTTTTGACAGAATGCTCTAAGTCACCTCCACATTGTCACAGAATCTTTATGTGGATCATAAATTCTGACATGTCAGGGTATAATGCTGTTAGTCTGTCTTTTTGTTGGAAAAACCATAGTAAAGCTTTGTCTTTATCAGCATTAAATTTGGCAGATTCAAAGGCTGTCTCCACTTTAAATCTCCAAGCATCATTGGCCCATTTGTTGATAATTTGGGTTTCCACCAAGTTATACCATCTGTGAGCTGATCTGGTAACCAAGGTGTTAAATCTTGCTGTTACCAATCTTTCTGGTAATTCAAAATCTTCTTTAATAATGTCAATTCCTCTGATGAATTCCATATGGTCATATTTTCCTTCACCACTGAAGTGACACCATTCTTTAAGTTTTGGTACTTCTTTCAAAAGTTCTTGGCCCATTGATGGTTCCAAGTTATGAAAAGAAGTGGATAATTAATTTTTAACTGTGAATTATCAGGGTCCAATACTTGTGGATTTGGAATTCTTGTGCCCTAATTTTGATTCAGAGGTGTAAACTCTCTTGGTAAGGTGTTCAATATTTGCTCAATATCATTCATTTTACTGTTGCTACACCTTTGGAAATTTCTGTATTCATGTTGGAAGGCTTGTATTAAATTTATTACTTCAATTTTATACATGTCTTCTTTATGTGTCAGCTCTTGCCATAATTATGTCTGTCTTGTATTATCAGAAGTAACTTGATTCAATTTCATTGATAATTTTGATACTTCTTCTTGTGAAGCATCAAAACACTTTTTCAAGGCAATGGTATATGTCTTTACTTCAGTAAATGGACTTGAAATGTCATCAAGGACTTTCTTGTTATCTGTCTTGATAATATTTATGGCTTTTTTAATTCTTGTTTCAATTATGTCATCAATATTGAATTTAGAATATTTGTCTGTTAACTCTTCAATAATGGCAGATTGTTCATTTATTTTATTGCCAAAAGAGTTATCATTATTTGAAGTTTTAATTGTTCTTAAGACTTTTTCAAAACACATAAGTGTTTCATTAATTTGGAACAGACTCAAGCTGTCTGTCTTAATGTTGTTACAAATGGTTTCATTTTTATCAGAAAGATGTTTTTTCACGTAATTTATAGCTTCATACAGCTTTGGGATGGAATCAAATATATCAGAAATCATTTCTGGAATCTTAATCTGGCCTCCTCTCTCTTCTGTAATTCCATCATGGTTCTGGCCATCTGAAACACATTTTCCATGGCATCCTGTACCCCTGGCTGTAAGGCTTTGGGGCTGGTGCCTTCCCTTTGCCCTTTTTTTGAGCTGGTGGCTACTTTTTCACGCTGAAATTGCTGCTGATGGCCACTGGGGCTGGTCTTGGCACTTGCGTTGGTGGTGGAGAGTTGTTTTTCCTGCATTCTGCTGCTAAAAGAATCATATTCTTCTTTTCCATCAATGGATGCCATCCATTGAGTAACTTGAAAGTGCTGGGATGACCCAGGACTTTTCTCACAGTCAGGTATGAGTTCATGCAGTTTTCCCACAGATCTGCAAGGATCTGGTACTCTTTGTGCTGTAGTTCATTGTTGTAAGCCTTCTGGATGGATTTGTAGATGTACACTGAGGCTTCTTGTGGCGGTGTCAGCTCTTTTGGAAGGTAAAATAGTGTCATCAGATTCAGAATTGGACAATTTATTGTTGTGGAAGTCTTTTACTGACCCTTGTCCTTCTGTATCTAATTGGCTTCTGCAATAATCACGTCCATGACCTTTTTGGGAGCTGCTTGAGGGCTTATATCTTGCTCCTGATTGGGCTGAAGGCATATTTATGATTAAAAAGGGTTCAAAATAGTAATTTTACATCAAAAACTTACTATTTTCCAAATTTTTAGCTTTCTGAAGAGTATTACTGATGTCCAAGTTGATCAATTCAGAAGAAATTGGCTCTTGTTGGTTATTCTGAGTTATAATA
The DNA here is from genome assembly GCA_023105745.1 of Austropuccinia psidii. Lineage (NCBI taxonomy): Eukaryota > Fungi > Basidiomycota > Pucciniomycetes > Pucciniales > Sphaerophragmiaceae > Austropuccinia > Austropuccinia psidii. The sequence goes on from JALGQZ010000004.1 coordinate 57,672,253, forward strand.
ACAGTGCTATTATGATCAGAAATCACAGCACTTGCAGGTATAATGCTAGTAACTGTGGAGGCGGTTTCAATGTTTTCTTGTCTTACCGCGTTGTCAGATACTAAAATTAATGAAAAGGCCAATTAATTAAGTAAAAAAAAGGTATTTCAAAAAAGAAATAAAATATAAGCCTCACTTATAATATGAAAAAAAGTTATTTTTTAAGGATTTTTTAAATTATAAGTATCTTTTATATGTTTTTTAAATTTTCCAATATAAGAAAAAGGATTAAAAAATAGTTAAAAAAATATGTCACAGATAAAAATATCACCGCTGGGCCCCCAAATGTAAGGTGTGGATATGAAACTTTGATAAAATATCAAGTACTTTTCCTGTCCCCAAGATTTGTATAAGGTAGAATTCTTTAAAAATAGTAAGAAAATACTATTTTTAAAAAGAAAACATGCCAATTTTATTTTTCTTAACTTTATAAGTATAAAAAAATAATATAATAAAAATTTATTGTTTTACCAACAATAAAGATTTATTCAAAAATACTCTACAAGAGATATTTAAGGCTACAAAAGAAATTTCTTCAAGATAAATTTCAATTGGAATTAATTGAGAAAAGAACTGCAAGCAATTAATTAAAGAAAAAAGTCTTTAAAAAGCATATTTAAGAGAAAACACACCCAAAAGTGACCAGAGTGAATTTGGAAACAAAGTGACAAAGTTAACAGTGATGAAAGATGCTTTAATTCACTTTGGGGGTGGTTCAGGGGTAAAAATGATTATAAGAGTTACAAACAATGATTATAATGATTTTTTTTACGTGGTTAAAAGGCTTAAAATGATTTAAAAAGGGTGGATGAAATCTTATATTGATTGGTTTAACAGTGTTTAAGCTAATTATAAAAGGAAAGAATTCTAACATGAAGAGAAAAGTGGGGCAAAGAAGACATTCTTTTATAGCCACCAATTTTCTTACTCCAAAAGTAAAATTTACTCTTTTCAGTCGTTAAAAACAGTCTGAAAACAGAAAAGCCAATTATGGAATCATTGAACCCTGGTTTAGACCAAAAAGGGCTGGTTTAAGCCATTTTAGACCCTTAAATCAGCCATTACTATAGCAATACCTGGTCCAGAGCCTTCAAAAAATGTTAGAATGTGTGTAAGAGGCGTAGAAACCAGTTAAAACTGTTTTTACTAACATTGTTTTAGCTTAAGGGTAGTTTTACCCTCTTGGCAGCAGTTAAAACTACCCTGGTTGGTATCAAAACCTCATCATCAATTGAGTCACAGACCCTGTTACTCAATTCCACACCAAAAGTAATGAGCTTTTGCATGGAGTTTGACATCCCACGCCAGTCAGCAAGAATTTTGGGGGTCTAGCTCCCCCTTAGAGCTAGGGTGTCTTCCCCCCCAGAATTAATCTTTCCAATTTTTTTTTCTTTAATTCCTCATCATGTAATACAATTATAATTTACACATGTGATTCAATTGAGTTTTGAATTAAAAATCTGTAATAATTGATACTTCATATGTAAATTAAAGTTCACTTATGTAATACATGCGCACATTCTGACATTTCAATTGAATTTAATTGATAATACTTCAATTCCTCATAGCTTCTAGACTAAACACAACACCTCAATTATAACACAAAAATTAATGGTTAACACCACATGTGGTGTGCATTAAGTTAAGTTTTTGAGGATTTTCATACTTTTGTGCAAAAAATAATGAAACTTAACTTAAGCTTATTTAGAGTTGAGTTACAGAAATTTCATCCAGAGGTGACCCCACTTGAGTTTTTATGAGGAATCCAATGGTGTGATAACTTCTTTATGTTTCTTTTTTGAATGAAAATTTATGATATATTCTATATAACCTTTTACCAAAAATATTTTAATTTCACAATTTTTATTAAAAATTCATTTTTACTTAGTTTTTACAAGTAAAAATGTAATTTCATAATTTTAAATTTTCTTGTAGTTTTATTTTTAAATTAGGATTAAATTTTGATTTTGAAATATAAATTTGTATTTATATTTCAATTTTTATTTTTATAATATAAATAAATTTATTTTCTTTATATTTGTATCTTAATTTATCATTTGTGGTATTTTGGGTATATGAACATACCTCTAAGGCTCACACAGCTCATACTGTACAGGCAAAGAAAGAAAATTCAAAGACTAACTTAAAATTAAATAAATATAATACCCAAAATAAGGATAAGAGTATTTATAACATAATAAATAAGCTAAATTAATTAACTGGGGAAAAGTTCCCAGGGGGGAAAAAGAGGGGCTGGTATATGTGAGAGTCACCAGCCCTGATCCAGACAGAGAATTTTCATGAGAATGATTGATGGATGAATTGAGTCTGTCCAATACAGGTCCTGTACGGCTGTACAGAGCCTGTACAAGAGGTGTGGTGGTCTAGAGGGATCATACAGTTTTCAGGATGGTGTATCCAAACTGTATTGGGTAATTCCAACCTGTACAGAAGTTGACAGGCTGTATTGATGAACCAGACAGTATGCATGTTTCAGCAAGGAAGATCTCTGAAACTGAATGCTGATACACACAGTGGATTTTCTGGTTTTGAGGTGTTTGAGTGGGTGTAAGTATGAATACCATTACCCCTGGCTAGTTCTTGTTACAACTGACAAAGTTATGGCAGTTTTAAAGTTAAAATACCACAGTTGGGCTAATACATCTTTACTGTGGGATACTTTCCCATATCCTTGAATATAAGGTGTTGATTCTACAAAGGAGCATGTTCATCCTCAAATAACTCATATATTGGTCAATACAGGGGTCCCATACAAGCTCTGTATAGCATGCTATGTATCATACACATCAGAAGAGGGCTGTGTGGTCCCCAAATAGAATTTCTCACCCTGTATTTTTGAAAACTGCCCAGATGTGGCTTCAAAGCCACATCTTAGCCCAATCCAGGCTATATGAGCTTTGTGAAAGCCACAATCCAGTCCCTGGAAGTGAAAAATCCTCACTTCCTCTATGTGAACTGGCCTAGAGGACCTTTTCACCCATTTTCAGGATAAAAAGGGACACTTCTCTGCCCAAAAGATGAATCCCTATCTTGCTCTTGAATTACTACATAGTAAAACTGTCAAAAACAGTTGTAATTATAGACTGAACTAATTTAGTATTGATTATAATAACTCAATTGGTAAATTTGAATCCAGGGCTTTCAATAGCATTCACCACCACTATTTTATTATAGTAAAGCCCTTCTAATCCATATTTAAATTATTTTAAAATTATTATCCATGTCACAGTCATATTTAAGGCTGTATATACTATTAATATTATCTTTTCATAGACTCAGCCCAACATTTTGGAGGCCTGGCCATGTTTTTTGGACTTTTTTGGCATAAGAAGTGAGTAATTTCTTATTCTTATCTTAAAATTTCACTTAATATCACCATTCTATGTGTAAGAATACCTCTTAATAGAAAAAAATATTATATCAATATAATATATTATTATTTTTTCCAGTGGTATATGCTGTATAACCCTATGTTTTTTGATGAAATTTTGACATGGTTTAATTATAATTGAATTACCACTGACAAATTTGGTGGTGTTTTTGATATCAAACACTAAGAACCCTGTATATTCTTCTTTTTTACATAAAAATAAGACACCTGTACTGTAAATAATGGTTTCAGAGGTGTGATTGAACATGTTGATAATTTAAATTTCTGATTACAAAGCCACTTGTAAGACTATACTTGTTAATTACAGGTTAATATTTCAGATATTGGGATACAATAGTAGACAATAGATCCAAAAAATAGTATTTTTGACATTTAATTGATAACTTTAATTATAAATCATAATACAAGGGTACAATATAGAAGAATACTGTACCAGAGGCTATTATTAGATGTGAAAACAGAATTACAAGAAGTATTAACTGACATAAGAATGAATTATTTGATTCAGTGGAAGAAAATTTCATACCAATTGAGACAAAGTCATAAGGCAACACACCAGTGGCACCTTCAGACATAGAAGGGAAGAGGCACAGTGAAAGCCTCATATCCAAATAAAATGGAAACCAATGGCCACTCAGAAGAGTAGAAAGCCACAAAACTCTGAATCCATACAAGGTAAACCAACCTTTCCAATGTGTACAGGGAAAATTAATATAATTAAGCCAGTTGTAACCTCTAAAGGCAAATTTCTTGAAGCAGCTGAGAAAAATTCTGTACAAGGCAAATTAAAAAGTAAATACCCTAAGAAAATAAAGTTTTTGACTTAATGAAAACACTAATATTCCCCTTTACACCTCAGGAACAGCCAGAGGATAGACAAGGACTGTTCAGAACCAGAAAAGTGGGGTATGGACACCATAGTGGATGGAAGGACACTGAGGGAAATCGTACCCACACTGCAATTAACCTTGGAATTCAACAAAATCCTCATACCAGAGGACTGGAAATATATGGCTCAAGTTCTTCAGCTCCACAAACTCCTCAAAGATTTATTCCAATGGAGCATGGACAACAACAGTTTCAACCTAGCTTCACACTGAGAAGAACTTGGAGAAGGCTTTCAGAAGATATGTCTCAAAGAGATACCCTTCAAAGACCTTATGGTAATCACCAAAGGATGTAATCCCAACAGGAAGCTCAAACTCTTGGAGGAAAAGGTACCCAGGAAAAGGAAGAATAAAGCCACTATCCAAGCCATAGAAGAAAAAATGAACCAGACATAGCAGACTCTGAATTCTTCAGGCTCAGAAGGAGTAAACAAAACAGACTCCTCAGTGGCTTAAAATCATTCATGAACCAGCAGACAAGTGACCAAGAGTCACCATTCTTCACAATACCAGCTATTTTCCAGGAGAAGAAAAGGATGAAAGGGAAAAACAAGACTTCTTTCATCCATAGGAAGAAAGAGTCAGACCCAATTATCCAGAAGATGTTGGAGCTGGTGAAAGAAGTACACAAGAGCCATAAATAGTTGTAAATACTTCTGATGAAATCAGTAGCCCTACTACTAGAAATATCATCCCAACACAGAATTAAAATAGTGTTGTTCCACCTGAGAGTAACATAAACAGAAATTAACTGTGATTAAAAATGTCCCAATTTTCAGAAAAAACTCAAGAAAAGTTTTAAAAGCTCAATAAAAACAATGTAAGGTTACAAGAGCTAATAAAATTGAAAAAAACCATCCATACTCTTTAAGAGGGATATGCTAAGCTAAGAGAAGCTGCAGAAGAGACTAAAGAAATACTAAACCAAGTCTTAGAGGAGCAATAAAACTGAAAAAGGTACAGGGATTTTCTTTATAAAGACATGAATTTTTTTTTAATGTATTCTAAAACATACATCCCCAAACACAGGGCAATGTTTTGGACAATACCCTATACCATTGGCAAGACATCAAAACAGATGCCTTGTTTCAAAATAAGCCTAGATCTCCATCACAATGAAACATGGAGATAAAATGACCTATTAAGAGAAGGAAGCACTGAAACAGCTTTCAGAAGCCTCAACTTAGCCAAAACTCTTTGGTGTGGAGGAAGATTATTATATGGAGCTCATTGATTATATTTATGGACTCTTCATTGATGTACCAAGCATACTAGACTACTGGATTACAGCTATACTGAACAAAGAATTAAAAGGAAATGCTAGTATCCAGTACCCAGAAATGAAAGAAATTTATGTCAGAAGGGATTTGCCATGGTGGAAGTTTCAGATAATACAAAAGTACAGTAATGGTACTTGGATATGGAAAAAGACCATGTGAAGTGAAAATGACAAATACTGTAAGGTTTGACTATGAAACAATAAGTAAATATTAAAAATATTTCACTTATTGTACTATGAATTTCCTTATTAATTTAATAAACAAATTAGAGAATAATTATAATAATAAAGAATTAGTATAATTATGGCGTAAAATCATTATATTATTAAATAAATAGAATAATATAGTTTATATTATAAAAACATAATATAATAATAATAAATATATTGATATATTTAAACCTCCTTATTATTGTTACCAAAAAATAATAAAGGCATAGAAAATTGTTTTTCAAAAATAAAAAACAATGAATAGCAATAATATTACTAATATTAAAGCTATATATTGATATAAATAGTATTTATATTAATAAAAGAATTATTGAAAGTAATAAAAAAGGGAAAATAACCTACTTTTAACACTTAAAACAATACCTTTGAATGATTTTACACCAAAATAATGTAAATACAGCTTATTTAAATTTTATTTACATAATAAAATGAAAGAAATTAAAAATATTTCAATTTTACATGGAAAATAGGATTTATAGAGAAATATAGCAAAAACAATTAAACAAATGGAGTAATCACATCAAGATTGATGATTATAATAAACATTAACTTTGATCTTTGATAATATAAATGATTTATATATAAAGAAGAAAGATTCTACCTCTTTATTTAGTGTTTTATTGTTTTTGATGTGTCTTAGGGGGAAATAGAGTAAAAAGGGCTCTATTTATAGTAAATTCCTCCCTTCTAGAGTCCATCAGGCTTCTAGTGAACGTGTACTGATGTTATCCACTGGAATCAATCAGTATTTTAAGGTTTAGTGATTATTACATCATAATCAAACCATCTTATCTCATTATTATGCCATTATTTAGATTTATCACTATAAATCTAGGTTTGATGGCATCATAGGCTTGTAAGAAGCCTAAGCTTTGTGGATTTTATTATTATTAATAGTAATATAGTAGTATTAGCCACTTTAATCACTTATATAACTGTTAAACTTAAAATAAGATTACAGTGAGTGATCATAAATTATCAATTTTAAGATTAAACTTTGATCATTAATAAATTTCAGGTTATACATGCTACATAAAATCAGAGAGTGATTTATGATAGCTTTTAATGTCCTTATTAAGCTTCCAAGAGAATTTAATTACATCATCAAAAATCCATTTTTGATGACTTTTCTTGTATCTCATCTTTTCTGTCAAAATTGAATATTTTAAACTTCAAACCATGATTTAAGGGGTTTTACCTTGAATATTATGATAAAAAATACATTATTATTTACTTATAAGCTAGTAGAGCCTGAATATCCACTTTATTCTAAGTTTGGACCACTTTCACAGCAAAGTGGTCAACAGCTCTAGCAATTTTGTTCCAGAAACCCTTACAAGTTATAATGTTTCTTATAGCTTGTAAAATAAAGTTAAGATACGTGTTCCTACAGTAATTAAGTGTTAATTTCATTTTTGGTTTAACTCTCTATAATGTATATTTCAAGACATATTAGCTAAGTACCATGAATGTATGCACTGACCAAAAAAGTGCATATATTCAGCTTAATTCCTTAAGTATTAACTTTAGAAAAATGAAATAATATTTTTTTATGTGTATCCTTCAATGTGGAAGCCAATGATGAAATTCATTCTACAGGTTGTTTCATTGGTTTCTGAGATAAACAATAATTTATGTCCTTTTATTTCATTTTTAGCTTATTACTCATTAGTTATTGACTTGACAGACATTCCATAAAAATGATATATGTGTGTTTTATCATGGGGGATCTGATGGTGTAATTCAACTCACATGTTTATTCAGGATTTATGCTTTTTTATGGTATTTTTACTTATTTTAAGTCAATTATTTGGAGGAATAATTGTTATAAAGTTTTTCTTGTGAACTTTTTGGATATGTGGTAATATCTTGATGGCTCACATTCCCTACCACCAAAAAAGAAGCTTGTACTACAATCTGATATAGTTAATTAGGGTATCATCCAGTGTTCTACCTCTTCATTAGACTTTCTTAGTCTTTAAGCTCAATAATTATTCACTTTTTCATTCTTTAGGTCTTCTTTCATGTCTTAAAATTATTAGTAGTTTATCAGAATTTGTTATATCTTTCTCAAGTAGCCATTCATCTTCTTGAATTGGGTTTCTGTACCTTACAAGGTATTCCCTTTGTTTTTTGTTTCTTGTCCTTCTTTGTTTAAGGACTTTTACTATTTTCTTTTCGTCTCCTTCTTCTAGAGGGGGGATTTCAAGTGGGGGTTTATTTCTTAGAGGAAACAATTCTTTGTCACCTGAGCTGTAAGGATTTATCAGACTTACAGGGAAATTTGGGTGTTTGTTCATGAGTTAACCTGGCAGCTCTAATTGCACAGGGTTAGGTCCATGTAGTTCTTTTATCATAAATGGTCCTGAAAAGGAATCGTTTAATTTTCTTTGGGCCTATGATATTATAAAAGCTCAGAGCTGATACCAAGAGCAGGTCTCCTACTTTAAAGTCGGGTGGTTTATGACTTTTATTCCATCCCTCTTTTGCATATCTAAAAGAGTCTTGCATACATCTGTTTTCATGATGTCTTTCTTTGTCAAGCATTATTTGAAAAATTCTTGCTATTGGACATATATCCACTAAGTCCTTTTTGAGGGGATCATAAGGAACTCTTGGATTCCAACCTTTTTCTAACATTGCTGGTGTTTTCCCAGTTGAATAATTCATTGATGTTTGATATTCCAGTTCAAGAGCTGGTATTAAGGTACACAAATCATGGGTAAAGCCATCAAAGGCTTTTATTTCTAGTCCATGAGCACATAATCTTCTGATCATGTCTTCTAAGGTCTGTATCATTCTTTCTGCTAAACCATCAGTTTGAGGGTGGTAAGCTGTTTAGAATGATAACTTTGTTCCAAAATTGTTATGGAGGTTTGTCCACAATGCTGAAGTGAATTTTGGGTCTCTATCACTTATGATATTTTGGAATAAGCTTGTGTGGCTAATAACTTTATTCCATATCATTATGGCTGTGTCCACAGCTGTGTCATATTTATGAAATGGTAAGAACATTGGAGTTTTTCTGTATCTGTCAATCAGTACTAGGCATTCATTATAGCTCCTGTCTCCTCCTGAAGGTAAGGCTGTTACCCAATCCATATGAACCATTTCCCATTTGGATTTGGATCATCATGCCAAATTTCTTTCCTGTGGCTCTGTTTTCTTTTTGACATCTGTCACAGGTTTGGCAATATTCTGCAACATCTTTTCTCCAGTTTGGCCACTGAGAGCAGGTTTGAGCCCTTTCCAGTGTCCTATTGTCTGAGAGATTTCCAGAGGCACCACTATCATGAAATTAATGTAATATAGTATTTATCAAGTTTCTATCCATTAAGTTCATAAAACATGTGTGTTTTTTCCTATGATACAGTATTCCATCAAGGAAGTTGAATCTTCCTTCATCATATGCTTTTTGCCATATTTCATCTATTTTGGATGAGAGTGATGGCTCTTTTCAGTCTTTAGTAAGAAGTTGGAATAGGATATGACAGTTCTTATCCATCTTATAGCTTTCTTAAACTTGATTTGAGAATTCTGTGCCAATATCTGTGACACATATGCTGTAAGGTGTGGATATGAAACTTTGATTAAAAATCAAGTACTTTTCCTGTCCTCAAAATTTGTATGAGGTAAAATTCAGTTAAAAATAGTATGAAATATTATTTTTAAGAGAAAACACGCCAATTTTATTGTTTATAACTTTATTAGTATAAAACAATAATATTATAAAAATTTATTGTTTTACCAACAATAAAATTTTATCCAAAAAATACTCTACAAGAGATATTTCAAGGCTACAAAAGAAATTTCTTCAAGAGCAATTTCAATTGGAATTAATTGAGCAAAGAACTGCAGGCAATTAATTAAAGAACAAAGTCTTTAAAAAGAATATTAAAGAGAAAACACGCCCAAAAGTGACCAGAGTGAATTTGGAAACAAAGTGACAAAGTTAACAGTGATGAAAGATGCTTTAATTCACTTTTGGGGTGGTTCAGGGGTAAAAATGATTATAAGAGTTACAAACAATGATTATAATTATTTTTTCACGTGGTTAAAAGGATTAAAATGATTTGGAAATGGTGGTTGGAATCTTTGATTGATTGGTTTAACAGTTTTAAACTAATTAATAAAAGGAAAAGATTCTAACATGAAGAGAAAAGTGGGGCAAAGAAGACATTCTTTTATAGCCATCAATTCTCTTGCTCCAAAAGTAAAATTTACTCTTGTCAGTCGTGAAAAACAGTCTGACAACAGAAAAGCCAATTATGGCATCATTGAACCCTGGTTTAGACCAAAAAAGGCTGGTTTAAGCCATTTTTAGCCATTTTAGACCCTTAAATCAGCCATTACTATAGCAATACCAGGCCTAGAGCCTTCAAAACACGTCAGAATGTGTGTCAGAGGCGTAGAAACCAGTTAAAACTGTTTTTATTATGATTGTTTTATCTTAAGGGTAGTTTTACCCTCTTGGCAACAGCTAAAACTACCCCAGTTGGTATCAAAACCTCATCATCAATTGAGTCCACAGACCCTGTAACTCAATTCCAGGCCAAAAGTGATGAACTTTTGCGTGAATTTTGACATCCCACGCCTGTCAGCAAGGATTTTGGGGGTCTAGCTCCCCCTTAGAGCTGGAGTTCCTTTTCCCCCCCAAATTTAATCTTTCCAATTTATTTTTCTTTTAATTCCTCATCATGTATTATACTTATAATTTACATATGTAATTCAATTCAATTGTACAGTACAATACAGTAATAATTGACACCTCATATGTAAATCAAAGTTCACTTATGTAATACACGCGCACATTTTGACATTTCAATTGAATTCAATTGAAAATACTTTAATTCCTCATAACTTCTAAACTAAACACAACACCTCAATTTTAACACAAAAATTGATGGTTAACACCACATGTGGTGTGAATTAAATTAAGGTTTTGAGGATTTTCAACTTTTGTATTGAAAATACTAAAAACTTAATTTAAGCTTATTTAGAGTTGAGTTACAAAAATTTCACTCAGAGGTGACCCCACCTGATTTTTTATGAGGAATCCAATGGTGAAATAAAATTTATATGTTTATTTATTGGATAAAAAGTTATAATAAATTTTATTTAACTTTTTTCCAAATTTATTTATTTTTTCACAATTTTGTTAAAATTTCATTTTTACTTAAATTTTTCAAGTATAAATGTAATTTTATATTTACAAAATTTAAAGTAATTTTATTTTTAAATTATAATTAATTTTTTATTTTTAATATAATTTTATATTTATATTTTTTATTTTTATTTTAATAATATAAATAAATTTATTTTATTTATATTAATATGTTATTTTTTATATTTGTGGTCTTTTGGGTATATGAAATTACCTCTAAGGCTCACATTCCCTCCCCCTAAAAAAGAATATTACTTTGTAATATTGGAGTTTCTAGTGTGTCTGAATCTTCTGAGGAGTTTGGTAGCTTCTGGTATATCTTTTTCTTCTAACCATTCATCTTCACAAGTTGGGTCACTGTACCTAACAAGGTATTCCCTTACTTTCTTGGTTCTTAATTTCCTTTCTTTAAGAACTTTGGTAATTTTCTTAGCACCAGATGTCTCAATAGGAGGTATAACTTGGGGAATCTTATTCCTCAAGGGAAATTTCTCAGCATCACTAGATTTATATGGCTTTATCAAGCTCACTGGAAATGTAGGGTGCTTATTGCTAAGTTCTTCAGATAACTCTACTTCAACAGCATTTTCTCCATGGAGGGCCTTAATCACAAAAGGTCCTGCAAAGGAGTCTTTCAACTTTTTACATCCTTTGATGTTATTGAAGTTAGTGGTGGATACAAGAACTAGGTCCCCTACTTTGAAATCTGGAGTTGCATGAGATTTATCCCATTTGTCTTTAGCATATGCAAAAGAGTCCTCCATGCACCTTACTGCATGCTTTCTAGCTTTGTCTAGCATTCCTTTGAAGCTAGCAGCTGTGGGATGTATTTCAATTAAGTCTTTCCGCAAGGAGTCTTGGGGTAACTTGGGGTTCCATCCTTTTTCTAGAACAGCAGGAGTCTGATTGGTACTAGCATGGATTGATGTTTTATATGCTAATTCCAGTGCTGGTAACAGAGTACACCAATCATGGGTAAATCCATCACAATCTTTGAATTCAAGGCCATATGCACAAAATCTTCTCACCATGTCCTCTAAGGTTTGGATCATTCTTTCAGCCAGACCATCAGTTTGTGGGTGGTAGGCTGTAGAGAAAGACAGTTTTGTGCCAAATAATTGGTGAAGATTTGTCCATAGAGCTGAAGTGAATTTGGGATCTCTATCACTGATGATATTTGTAAATATCCCAGTCCATGACACTACTCTATTCCATATCAGAAGAGCTGTATCCATGGCTGTATCATCTTTATGACATGGTAAAAAGATTGGAGTTTTACTGAATCTGTCCACAATTACTAGGCAAGCATTATAGCTCCTGTCACCTCCTGGTGGTAGGCCAGTTACCCAATCCATATGGACAATTTCCCAAGGTCTGTTTGGTTCTTGGATTTTCATCATATTTCCAAGTCTTTTGCCAGTGTATTTATTTGCCTTTTGGCATCTGTCACAGGTTTTGCAATATTCTGCAATATCTTTTTGCCACATTGGCCACCATATGCAGGTCTTTACTTTCTCTCTTGTTCTGTCCTCAGAAAGATGTCCTGAAAAGGGACTATCATGGCATTCTTTCAGTACAAGATTGATTAATGACCTGTCTACAACTGTCATGACACATGTGTGCTTGGTTCTGTGGTAAATTATACCATCCAGTAGGTGAAATCTCCCTTCATTATAAGATTTTCTCCATACTTCATCCAAGGCATGTATTAGAGAGTTGTCTTTACAGTCTTTGTTAAGTAATTGGCATAAGATGCTACAATTCTTATCTTGAGTGTAACTATTTCTGACTTCTTCAAAGAAGGTGGTGTTCAAGTCTGTAACACTTATTCCTTCTATTGGAATTTGTGGTGAAGCTTCTTCTGGAACATAAGCAGGATTATCAATGCTATTTGGTAATGGCCATCTGCTTAGTCCATCTGCATTCTTATGAATATTCCCATCCTTATGAACAATAGTCATATTGCCTCTGTATTCTTGTATGGCTATTTGCCATCTGAGCATGTGTCTGTTAGGTGTTTTCATGTTCAAAAGTGATTTCACAGCTGTACAATCTGTTATTACTTCAAAAACACATCCCTCTAAGAAATAGTTCAATTTCTCTAAGGCCCAGACAAGGCATAGACATTCCATTTGACTTGCTCCATATCTGGCTTCAGTTGGTTTGATTTGCCTGGATATGAAACATATTGGTCCTTCTACAGGTTTGTCATTTATGATCTGAACTTGGTGAAGTGCAGCACCTAGTCCATCCCCTGATGCATCAATATACAGTTTGAAAGGCAATTTAAAGTCTGGCATCAGTAAGAGTGGAGCAGTGGTCAATGCTTCTCTTAGAGACTCAAAAGCTTTGACTCTGTCAACAGTCATCTCAAATACTGTGTCTTTGTCACACAACTTATAAAGTGGTCTTGCTATGGATGCAAAGTCTTTAATGTGTTGCCTGTAATATCCTGCAAAACCTAAGAATGACTGAATTTCCTTCTTATTCTGAGGCATGGGTTTTAACAATACTGCTGCAACTTTGTTTTTATCAATTCCAAGGGACAAACCAGATACAACATGTCCTAGTGCCTTAAGTTCTTTAAATCCAAAATGACATTTCTTCAAGGAGATTTTCATGTTTACTGATTGGATTTTTGTCAAAACTCTTGATAATCTGTACATGTGCTCCTCCCAAGTCTTTGAACAGATAATAATGTCATCAATGTAAATGATTAACCATCCCTCTGAGAGTTCTTCAGGGAAGATTTCATTCATCATTCTTTGGAAGTGTGAAGGTGCATTTTTAATACCAAAGGGCATCCTTAAGTATTCATACACTCCACAATGAACAATAATTCTCAAGTATTTTCTTGCTCTTGGTGTTACTACATTTTGATGGAATCCTTTAAGGGCATCCATAGTGGTTATATACACTGCTTGAGATATTTGAGTAAGGGCAATTTGGATTTTTGGTATTGGGTATCTGTCTGGAACAGTGTAAGTGTTCAGAGCTCTAAAGTCCCCAACCATTCTGGATTTTCCATTATGCCACGCCACTATGACTGGTGTAGTTATTTCCACTTCCTCATTGTGGCCTACTTTTCTTATTACACCAAGGTCTAGAAGTTCTTTGATATGAATTTCTAGAGCTTCTCTTGATTTTGGACTTGCTGGATAAGCAGGTCTTCTTAAGAGTGGTGGATAAGGTCTCTCAATGTTAAGAATGATGTCAACTTCATGACCAATAATTGCTCCCAGGGGTTCTTTGTCTGTAGCAAATGCTCCTCTGTGGTCATACAAAAGGGAAGAAAGTTCATTTTCTTGCTTATCAGTCAGATGAAGGCTTATTTCAGCCTCATTTAACTGTTCAGACTTGAATTTCTCTAACTCTAAGTTGACTGGTGATACTTTGTTTACTGTAATTTGTCTTTTAAAGGGTAAAAAGGCAAATTTCTGGCGCTTATTGTCTCCAATTGTAAAGTATCTGTCTTTGTTATTATGTAAATCTATTCCATACATGATTAAATAGTCATTTCCCAATATAAAATGGGTACTAGAGCAATTTTCCATAACAACAAATTCAACTGTGATCCTTAAATTCCCATTTATGTGTGGGAATATGACATTGGTCTCAAAGATTCCTAATGCTTTCATTGGGTTACTTGCACTGTTGAATTTTATACCATCAATTGGTAACAATTGGTCTTCAAAATTTGGTACACAAGTCTTAAGAAAAGATTTTCCAACACAAGAGCAGAAGGCTCCTGGGTCAAGCAAAAGTTTGGTGGGTTTGTTATCAATCACCACTTCTGTTATACAGGAGTTACCAGCTGTATAACCTTTTCCTCTGTTTGGTTTTGTCTTCATAAGTTGTGCATCTTGAACTTTTGATAAATCAACTTGACCATTGCTCAATTGTGGTAAGTGGGAATAAGATTCCATGATGTCAAAAGTGGCATTGATATTTTCTATATCTTTTGAAGATTCAGAGAATATGGATGACTTATCATCTGAATTGTCTTCAATTATGTCTTCTTTTTCAATGTCAATTTCATTGATTTTCCCCCTTTTTGGACATGTATTGGCTAAATGGGTGGTGCTTTCGCAAATATGGCATTTTCTGACTGTATCTGCAGATTTATATTTAATATTACTAGAATTTTCTTTGGGGTTTTTGTCCACAGAATCTTTCCAAGGTGTATTAAACCTTGTTTTAAGATTCACCCTACTAGAACCAATTTTGGTTCTGGTGGTTACTTCTTCTAGTATATTGATAATATCCTCTGCTGAAGATTGTTCAGTAGTCCTGCTTTTGAAAGCATGCTCTAAGTCACCTCCACATTGTCTCAGAATTTTTCTATGGATCATAAATTCTGACATGTCAGGATATAATGCTGTTAATCTGTCCTTTTGTTGGCAAAACCATGGTAAAGCTTTGTCTTTATCAGCATTAAATTCGGCAGATTCAAAGGCAGTTTCAACTTTAAACCTCCAAGCATCATTTGCCCATTTGTTGATGATTTGGGTTTTCCACCAAGTCCAACTCTGGTGTCCATGTGCTTGTCTTATTTTGATGTACCATCTGTGAGCTGATCTGGTAAACAAGGTGTTAAACCTGGCTGTTACCAATCTGTCTGGTAATTCAAAATCCTCTTTGATCATGTCAATACCTCTAATGAATTCCATATGGTCATACTCTCCTTCACCACTGAAGTGAGGCCATTCTTTAAGTTTTGGAACTTCTTTCAAGAGTGCTTGGCCCATTGATGGTTCCAAGTTATGAAAAGAAGTGGATAATTCTTTTTTTAATTGTGAATTATCAGGATCCAATACTTGTGGATTTGAAATTCTTGTGCCCTCATTTTGATTTAGAGGTGTAGACATTCTTGGTAAGGTGTTCAGTAATTGTTCAATGTCATTCATTTTACTGTTGCTACACCTTTGGGAATTTCTGTATTCATGTTGGAAGCTTTGTATTAAATTTATTACTTCAATTTTATACATGTCTTCTTTATGTGTAAGTTCTTGCCATAACTCTGTCTGTCTTGTATTATCAGCAGTGACTTGATTCAATTTCATTGATAATTTTGATACTTCTTCTTGTGAAGCATCAAAACACTTTTTCAAGGCAATGGTATATGTCTTTACTTCAGTAAATGAATTTGAAATGTCATCAAGGACTTTCTTGTTATCTGTCTTGATAATATTTATGGCTTGTTTAATTCTTGTTTCAATTATGTCATCAATATTGAATTTAGAATATTTATCTGTTAATTCTTTAATAATGGCAGATTGTTCATTTATTTTATTGTTAGAAGAATTATCATTATTGGAATTTTTAATTGTTCTTAAAACTTTTTCAAAACACATAAGTGTTTCATTAATTTGGCACAGACTCAGGTTGTTTGTTTTAATGTTGTTACAAATGGTGTCATTTTTATCAGAAAGATGTTTTTTCACGTCATTTATAGCATTATACAACTCTGGGATGGAATCAAATATGTCAGAAATCATTTCTGGAACCTTAATCTGGCTTCCTCCTTCTTCTGTAATTCCATCATGGTTCTGGCCATCTGAAATACATTTTCCATGGCATCCTGCTGAATCTTTGGGATTCTGTAGCCCTGGCTGTAAGGTTTTGGGGCTGGTGCCTTCCCTTTGCCCTTGTTTGGAGTTTGTGGCTGCTTTTTCACGTTGGAATTGCTGCTGCTGGCCACTGGGGCTGTTTTTGGCACTGGTTTGGGTGGTGGAGGGTTGTTTTTCCTCCATTCTAGTGTCAAAAGCATCATGTTTTTCTTCTCCATCAATGGATGCCATCCATTGAGCAATTTGCAAGTGTTGGGATGGCCCAAGAATTTTCTTACTGTCAGGTAAGAATTCATGCAATTCTTCCACAGGTCTGCAAGGATCTGGTACTCCTTGAATTGGAGTGCATTGTTGTATGCACTGTGGCTGGCTTTGTATATGTCCACAGAGGCTTGTTGTGGCGGTGTCAGCTCTTTTTGAAGGTAAAATGGTATTATCAGCTTCAGAATGACCCATTTTAGTTGTTTGGAAGTCATCAACTGACCCTTTTCCTTCTGTACCTGGTTGGCCTCTGCCATAATCACGTCTATTACCTTTTTGGGAGCTGCTTGAGGGGTTGTAGCTGGCTCCTGACCTGGTTGAAGGCATAATTATGGTTAAAAAAGGCTTAAAATAGTATTTTTACGTCAAAAACTTACTATTGGCCAAATTTTTGGCTTTCTGAAGTGTATTACTTATATCCAAGTTGATTAATTCAGAAGATATTGGTTCAGGTTGATTATTTTGAGTCACAATAACAGTACTATTATGATCAGAATTAACAGTACTGGCAGGGATAATGCTGGTTACTGTTGAGGCTGTTTCAATGTTTTCTTGTCTTACCACGTTGTCAGACACTAAAATTAATGAAAAAGCCAATTAATTAAGTAAAAAAAAGGTTATTTCAAAAAAGAAATAAAAATATAAGCCTCACTTATAATATGAAAAAAATTATTTTTTAAGGATTTTTTTGGATTATAAGTATTTTTTATATGTTTTTAAATTTTTCAATATAAGAAAAAAGATTTAAAAAGAGTAAAAAAAATATGTCACAGGTAAAATATCACGGCTGGGCCCCCAAATGTAAGGTGTGGATATGAAATTTTGATTAAAAATCAAGTACTTTTCCTGTCCTCAAAATTTGTATGAGGTAAAATTCAGTTAAAAATAGTATGAAATATTATTTTTAAGAGAAAACACGCCAATTTTATTTTTTATAACTTTATTAGTATAAAACAATAATATTATAAAAATTTATTGTTTTACCAACAATAAAATTTTATCCAAAAAATACTCTACAAGAGATATTTCAAGGCTACAAAAGAAATTTCTTCAAGAGCAATTTCAATTGGAATTAATTGAGCAAAGAACTTCAGGCAATTAATTAAAGAACAAAGTCTTTAAAAAGAATATTAAAGAGAAAACACGCCCAAAAGTGACCAGAGTGAATTTGGAAACAAAGTGACAAAGTTAACAGTGATGAAAGATGCTTTAATTCACTTTTGGGGTGGTTCAGGGGTAAAAATGATTATAAGAGTTACAAACAATGATTATAATTATTTTTTCACGTGGTTAAAAGGATTAAAATGATTTGAAAATGGTGGTTGGAATCTTTGATTGATTGGTTTAACAGTTTTAAACTAATTAATAAAAGGAAAAGATTCTAACATGAAGAGAAAAGTGGGGCAAAGAAGACATTCTTTTATAGCCATCAATTCTCTTGCTCCAAAAGTAAAATTTACTCTTGTCAGTCGTGAAAAACAGTCTGACAACAGAAAAGCCAATTATGGCATCATTGAACCCTGGTTTAGACCAAAAAAGGCTGGTTTAAGCCATTTTAGACCCTTAAATCAGCCATTACTATAGCAATACCAGGCCTAGAGCCTTCAAAACACGTCAGAATGTGTGTCAGAGGCGTAGAAACCAGTTAAAACTGTTTTTATTATGATTGTTTTATCTTAAGGGTAGTTTTACCCTCTTGGCAACAGCTAAAACTACCCCAGTTGGTATCAAAACCTCATCATCAATTGAGTCCACAGACCCTGTAACTCAATTCCAGGCCAAAAGTGATGAACTTTTGCGTGAATTTTGACATCCCACGCCTGTCAGCAAGGATTTTGGGGGTCTAGCTCCCCCTTAGAGCTGGAGTTCCTTTTCCCCCCCAAATTTAATCTTTCCAATTTATTTTTCTTTTAATTCCTCATCATGTATTATACTTATAATTTACATATGTAATTCAATTCAATTGTACAGTGCAATACAGTAATAATTGACACCTCATATGTAAATCAAAGTTCACTTATGTAATACACGCGCACATTTTGACATTTCAATTGAATTCAATTGAAAATACTTTAATTCCTCATAACTTCTAAACTAAACACAACACCTCAATTTTAACACAAAAATTGATGGTTAACACCACATGTGGTGTGAATTAAATTAAGGTTTTGAGGATTTTCAACTTTTGTATTGAAAATACTAAAAACTTAATTTAAGCTTATTTAGAGTTGAGTTACAAAAATTTCACTCAGAGGTGACCCCACCTGATTTTTTATGAGGAATCCAATGGTGAAATAAAATTTATATGTTTATTTATTGGATAAAAAGTTATAATAAATTTTATTTAACTTTTTTCCAAATTTATTTATTTTTTCACAATTTTGTTAAAATTTCATTTTTACTTAAATTTTTCAAGTATAAATGTAATTTTATATTTACAAAATTTAAAGTAATTTTATTTTTAAATTATAATTAATTTTTTATTTTTAATATAATTTTATATTTATATTTTTTATTTTTATTTTAATAATATAAATAAATTTATTTTATTTATATTAATATGTTATTTTTTATATTTGTGGTCTTTTGGGTATATGAAATTACCTCTAAGGCTCACATATGCCTTCTATGTGGTGCTCTTCCTGTGGTACCCATGCTGTGATTTCAGGTGTATTTGCTAAAGCCCATCTACAAAGACCATATGCATTTTTGTCAATATTTCCAGATCTATGAACTATAGTCATATTTCCTCTACATTCTTGGATAGAAATTTGCCATCTTAGCATGTGTCTATTTGGTTTATTTATTTTCAACAAAGATTTTACAGCATTACAGTATGTAATTACTCCAAATACTGTACCATCCAAATAAAAATTTAATTTTTCTAAAGCCTACACTAAGAAAAGGAATTCCATTTGGCTTGCTCCATACCTTGCTTCTGCTGGTTTAGTTTTTCTTGAAATGAAGCAAATTGGTCCTTCAACAGGTTTATTATTTATAATTTGTGTCTGGTGTAGTGCAGCACCTAATCCTTCTCTAAAAGCATCAATGTATAGTTTGGAAGGTAATTTCCAACCTGGCATTTGTAGAAATGGGGCATTTGTGAGGGAATTTTTCAATTCCTAATATGCTTTGACTCTTTCTTCAGTCATTTCATAAACTTTTTATACAAAAATTTGCCTATTCTTGCAAAGTCCTTTATATGCTGTCTATAGTAACCAGCAAATCCTAGAAATGATTGAATTTCTTTTTTGGTATGGGGCACTGGTTTCAGTAGTACTGCTTCTAATTTGTTTTTATCCATGCCCAAGCTTAGTCCAGATACAACATGTCCTAGTCCTTTTAGCTCACAATATTCAAAATGACACTTTTTAACAGAATTTCTCATATTTACTTGCACTATTTTTTGTAGTACTCTTTCTATTATTGTTGAGTGACTTTCCCAAGTCTTTTAGCAAACTATGATATCATCAATTTGGATGATTAACCATACTTCTGATAACTCTTCAGGAAATATGGTGTTTATCATCCTTTGATAATGGGAAGGTGTATTTTTTATACCAAATGGCATTCTTAAATATTCATATATCCCACAGTGGACTATTATCCTCAGCAGTTTCTTAGCATTGTCTGTCAAGACATTTTGATGAAATACCTTTTGAGAATCCATGGCTTTAATGAGCTTAGCCTGCAACAATTCTGTCAATGTCTCATGAATTCTGGGTATTGGATATCTGTCAGAGATAGTGTAGGTGATTAGAGCTCTAAATTCCCCTACCATCCTTGATTTTCCATTGTGAAAAGTAATAATGAAAGGTGTAGTGAGCTCTACCTGTTCATTATGTCTTACATTCCTCAATATCCCAAGGTCCATTGATTCTTCAATATGTACCTCTAAGGCTTCTCTAGCTCTTGGGCTAGCTGGGTAAGCTGGTCTTCTTAACAGAGGTGGATAAGGGTTTTCTAAATTAAGGATAATTTCCTATTCATTTCCAATAATGACACCTAGTGGCTCTTTGTCAGTTGCCAAGGCATTTTTATATTTGAATAAGAGGTAAATAAATTTTTCTGTTAATTCTTGATTGAATCCTGTCTCTTTAAGTTGGTCCCATATGAAAAATCTTTTTCTGAGTTTTTCTCTTCACTCTTTATGACTATAATTTGTTTTTTGTTATTCAAAAACCAAAATTTTTGCCTCTTATTGTCTCCTATGGTAAAATATATGTCTTTTTGATTTGAGATATCTATGCCATAAATTGACAAGTGATTATTTCCAAGTATAAAATGATTACGAGTGCAGTTGTTCATTACCACAAACTCCACTTTCAATCTGATACATTGGGAAGGATGAGGGAAAATGAGTGTTAATTCTATTATTCCAAGGGGCTTCATACTTTCAATTGAACTACTAAATTTGACTCCTTGTGTTGGTATAAGCTTTCCTTCCCAATCTGGTATAATTGATTCAAAATAACGCTTACCAACACATGTACAGTATGCTCCTGTATCCAAGTTCACTCTTGCCTCTCGGTTCTCAACAATTAAAATGCTTTTACTTGCATTTCCATCTTAATATCCCATTCCTTTTTCTGGTTTGGTTCTATACAGTTTGGCATCTTGTATTTTTGTCAGGCTTGTATCAAATGTTCCAACTTGTGGTAAGCTTGAGTTGGAATCTAATACTTCATATATTAAATGAATATTATTAATTTTTGCATTAATTACATTAATTTCATCACTTTCAGAAGCTTCTGACTCTTCAGTGTCTTTTTCAGAATCTGATTCTTCTTCTTTTTCATTGTGGTTATCTTTTTCCACAATTTAATTGATCTTTTCTTTTTTGAGGAAATTATTGTCTAAGTGTCCAATACCTCAACATTTATTCTATGCACCTTCCCCTCAGGGAATGTTCTAATATCCCTCCACATTTCTTAAGTATCTTCATATGCACCATCTTTTGTGACATTTTTGTGCACAGTGCATTTAATCTCTCAACTTGTTTTAAGAACCAAGTAAAAGTTTGATCCTTATCTCAATCAAAGAAGGAATTTTCAAATGCATTTTCTACTTTGTATCTCCAGGCATCATTTTCCCATTTGGTGATTATTTCATTTTTCCACCAAGACCAGGTATTTTTACCATTGGTTTGTTTTATTCCATAATACCATCTTTTTGCAGATTTTTTAAATGATAATGTAATCTTGCAGTGATTAATTCATCTGGTGTGGAATAATATTCTTTTAACATATCAATTGTTTCAATTAATGACATATGGTCATATTCATCCTCACCTGTGAATAGTGGCCATTCTCTTAAGTGAGGTTCTTCCTTCATTAATACTTGGTTATTGTCTTGATGACTCAAGTCTGTCATTAATGTGTTTGTTATTTCCTCTTTTTGTTTAACAGGACTTCTTATGTGAGAAAACGGGGTTGATAACTTTGGCATATTTAAGTTAGGATCATTCATTTTATCCATTTTTTCAGTAATAAGTCTTATTTAACTTTGAATTTCATCTTTAAGATGAATTCTTTCTTAATTACTCTTTTCTACATGTTCCAGAAGTAATTTATGATTTGATGAAGTCTTTCCTTCAAACTTTTCAACAAAAATACTCAATTTGTTTAATTTTTCTGTTAAATTGACAATGCTCACAACATAATTGATTGTGGCAGTTTTTCCTTTAATATCTTTTATGTATTTATACAATTCTTGTTTTCCTTGTATTAAATTTTGAGTATTGTCAATTAGAATTTTTGGTTTATTATGTTCAACCATAAATGCAATGTTATAATTTTTTTTTGTTTTGTACAAAGTTTTTTGTTAAAGATGATAAGCTGTTATTTATTTCTTCTAAGGATAATAGACTATTTTTAATGTCTTGAAGAGGTAAGATACTATTTTTAATTTCAGCTAAAGTATTCACAACATCAGGAGACAAAGTTACTTCTTTGGGAAATGAGGTTGTCTCATTCTTTGTTCCTCTTTGTCCTTGAATTCCATCAAGGTTCTGGCCATGTTGAAGACATTGTCCATGGCATCTTTTTGGATTTTTGGGATCCTGTAACTTGGGGAATATGGTTTCCTCCAATTCTTTTTCTTTTTCTCCTTCCCTTCTTGGGGGAGTTGGCTGCCTTGAGGCTATAATAATTGTTTGTAACTCTTATAATCATTTTATCCCTTGAACCACCCCATAAGTGAATTAAAGCATCTTTCCTCACTGTTGACTTTGTCACTTTGTTTCCAAATTCACTCCGGTAACTTTTGGGCTTGTTTTTGCTTTAATAATATTTTTAAAGACTCTGTTCTTATATTAATTGCCTGCAGTTCTTTCCCCAATTAATTCCAATTTCAATTTCTCTGGAACAAATATCTCTTGTAGAGTATTATTGGTAAAACAATAAATCTTTATAATATTATTGTTTCATGCTAATAAAGTGAAAAACAATAAAATTTGTGTGTTTTCTCTTGAAAGTCTTATTCCATACTGTTTTTAATAAATTTTTACCTTAAACAAATTTTGAGGACAGGAAAATGACTTGATTTTTAATCAAAGTTTCATATCCACACCTTAAGTTTGGGGGCCCAGCCATGATATTTTACCTGTGACATATACTTTTATTCTTTTTAAATACCTTTTCTTATATTGAAAAATTTAAAAAACCCATAAAAAATAGTTATAATTAAAAAATTTCATAAAAAATAAAACTTCTTCATCTTATAAGTGAGGCTTTATACCTCATTTCTCTTTTTAAAAATCCTTTTTTTACTTAAATAATTGCTTTTTTCATTATTTTAGTGTCTTACAGCGTTTCAATGTTTGACTATGAAACAATAAGTAAAAATGACTAATATTTTACTTATTGTACTCTGAATGTCCTTATAAATAAAATAAATAAGATAAAAATAATTACAATTATGGCATAAAAACAATTATATTATTAAATAAATTTATTAATATTTAATAATTAATATATTTAAAAGCACTTTATTATTGTTAACAACAAATAATCAAGGCGTAAAAAATTGTTTTTTATTAATAAAAAAACAAGTCATAACAATACTATTACTAATATTAATGTTGTATATTAATATAAATGCTATGACCTACTTTGAACACTTAATATAATAATCTTCAACGATTTTACACCAAATAATGTAAATAAAACTTATTCAAATCGTATTTACAAATAAAAATAAAAGAAATTACAAATATTCTTTATTTTACATGGAAATAAGATTCTCAAGAGAAATATAACAAAACAAATGAACAATTGGAGTAATCACATCAGAATTGATGATTATAATAAAGATTACCTTTGGTCTTTGATAATATAAAAGATTTATAAAGAAGAAAGATTTTACCTTTTGATTTAATTGTTTTATTTTTTTGATGTGCCTGAGGGGGAAATAGATTAAAAGGTGCTCTATTTATAGTAAATTCCTCCCTTCTAGTAGACGTGTAATTATGGTAGCCACTGGAAATTATTAGTATTTTAAGGTTTATTGATGATTACATCATGATCAAACCATCTTATCTTATCATTATGCCATTATTTAGAGTTATCACTATAACTCTAAGTTTGATGACATCATAGGCTTGGAAGAAGCCTCAGATTTGTGGAGTTTCTTAGTATTGATCATAATATAGTAGTATTTACACTTATATCACTTATATAACTGTTAAGCTTAAAATAAGATTACAGTGAGTGATCATAAATGATCAATTTTAAGCTTAAACTTTGATCATTAATACCTTTTAAGTTATGCATGCTACAGCTATTCATAGAGTAAATTCTGGTATCCTGGAATTCCCTTATTAAGCTTCCAAGAGCATCTTATTACATCATTAAAAATATATTTTTGATGATTCTTCTTGTATCTCATCTTTTCTGTCAAAATTCAATCTTTTAAAGTTCAAACCTTGATTTCAGGGGGTTTTAACTTGAATATTATGATACAAAATACATCATTATTCACGTATGAGCTAGTATAGCCTGAATATCCACCCTTTTTAATTTTGGACCACTTTCCCAACAAAGTGGTCAACAGCTCTAGCAATTTTGTTCAATAAACCCTTACAAGTTATAACCTTGTTTATAACTTGTCAAATAAAGCATATATATGTGTTCTCAAAGCCATTAAGTGTTAAATTTTTTTTTGGCTTAGCTCTCTATCATGTATATTTTAATAGATATTAGCTAAAAACCATGAATGTATGCACTGACCAAAAAAGTGCATGTATTCAGCTTAATTCCTTAAGTATTGACTTTAGAGAAATGAAATAAAATTGTTTGATGTGTAGTTTCTCATGGGGAATCCAATGGTGCAGTTTATCTCACATGGCTTTTCATTGGTTTCTGAGTTAAACAAGATTTTATGTCTTTTTTAGGGTATTCTTACTTATTATTCAGTAATTATTGACTTTACAGATATGCCATAAAAATGATATATGTGTGTTTTACCGTAAGGAATCTAATGGCGTAATTTATTTTACATTTTTGCTTATTATATTATGAGTTAATTCAAAGTTTATTCCTATTTATGGAATTTTCACTGGTTTTGAGATAATTATTATAAAGTTTTCTTGTGACCTTTTTGCATATGTGGTCATATCTCAAAGGCTCACATTCCCTACCACCAAAAAATATTGTACCACAATCTTATATAGTTAATTAAGGTATCATCCACTGTCCTACCTATTCAATAGACTTTGTTAGTCTTGAAGCTCAATAATGCTTAATTTTCTGTTCTTTAGGTCTTTTTTCATGTCTGAACCTTCTTAATGGTTTATTGGCATTTGTTATATCTTTCTCAAGTTGTCATTCATCTTCTTGAGTTGGGTCTCCATACCTTACAAGGTATTCTCTTTCTTTTTTGTTTCTTTTCCTTCTTTCTTTAAGGAATTTTTCAATTTTCTTTTCTTCTCCCTCCTCTAAAGGGGGGATTTCAAGTGGGGGTTTATTTCTTAATGGAAATAATTCCTTGTCACTTGAGCTGTAAGATTTTATCAGACTTACAGGTAAAGCTGAATGTTTGTTCATTAATTAACCTGTGAGCTCTAGTTTCACAGCATTAGGTCCATGTAGTTCTTTTATCATAAATGGTCCTGAAAAGGAATATTCCAATTTCTTTGGGCCGTTTATATTATTTAAATTTAGAGTTTACACCAAGACCAAGTCCCCTATTTTGAAGTCAGGTGGTTTATGGCATGGATCCCATCTATCTTTTTCATATTTGAAAGAATCTTGCATACATATGTTTGCATTGTGTCTTGCTTTGTCAAGCATTATTTTGAAACTACTTTCTGTTGGGTGTATATCCACTAAGTCCTTTTTGAGGGTATCATAAGGAAGTCTTGGATTCCAGCCTTTTTCTAGCATTGCTGGTGTTTTGCCAGTTCAAGAATGGATTTATGTTTTATATTCCAGTTCAAGAGCTGGTATTAATGTACACCAATCACGGGTAAAACCATCATAATCTTTGAATTCTAGTCCATAAGCACAGAATATCCTGGTCATGTCTTCTAAGGTCTGTATCATTCTTTCTGCTAGACCATCAGTTTGGGGGTGGTAAGCTGTTCAGAATGATAAACTTGTTCCAAACAGGTTATGGAGGTTTGTCCATAATGCTGAAGTGAATTTTGGGTCTCTATCACTTATGATATTTTGGAATAAGCCTGCATGGCTAATAACTTTATTCCATATCATTATGGCTGTGTCCATAGCTGTATCATCCTTGTGAAATGGTAAGAGCATTGGAGTTTTGCTGTATCTGTCAACTAATACTAGGCATGAATTTTAACTTCTATCTCCTCCTGGAGGTAAGGCTGTTACCCAATCCATGTGAGCTATTTCCCAAGGGAATTATGGTTCTTGGATTTGGATAATAATTCCGAATTTCTTTCCTGTGGCTCTGTTTGATTCCTGGAATATGTCACAGGTTTGGCAGTATTCTGTAACATCTTTCTTCCAATTTGGCCACCAAGAGCAGGTTTTTACCCTCTCTAGTGTTCTGTCCTCTGAGAGATGTCAGCTGCAACACTATCATGGCATTCATGTAGTATAGTATTTATCAGAGTTCTATCTGTTAAAGCCATAACACATGTATGTTTAGCTCTACGATGGAGGATTCCATCAAGGAGGTGGAATCTTCTCTCATCTAGTTTTGATGAAAGTGATGGGTCTTTACAGTCTTTCATTAGAAGTTGGCATAAGATATGGCAGTTTTTTTCCATTTTATAGCTTTCTTTAACTTGGTTGAAGAATTCTGTGCCAATATCTGTGACACATATGCCTTCTATATGGTGCTCTTCCTGTGGTATCCATGCTGGATTTTCAGGTGTATTTGCCAGATCCCATCTGCATTTTTATGAATATTACCAGATTTATGAACTATAGTCATATTTCCTCTATATTCTTGGATGGAAATTTGCCATCTTAGCATATGTCTATTTGGAGTTTTCATGTTTAATGAAGATTTTACAGCATTGCAATCTGAAATTACATCAAACACTGTTAAATCCAAATAATAGTGTAATTTTTCTAAAGCCCAGACTAAGAAAAGGCATTCCATTTGTTTTCCTCCATACCTTGCTTCTGTTGGCTTTATTTGTCTTGAAATGAAGAAAATTGGTCCTTCAACAGGTTTGTCCTTGATGATTTGTGTCTGGTGTAGTTCAGCACCTAGCCCTTCTCCACAAGTATCAATGTATAGCTTAAAGGGTAGTTTCCAATCTGGAATTAGAAGAAATGGGGCATTTGTTAAGAAATTTCTCAGTTCTTCATATTCCTTGACTCTTTCTTCATAAATTTCATAGACTGTCTGTTGGTCACAGAGCTTATACAAGGATTTAGCAATTCTTTCAACGTATTTAATATGCCGTCTGTAATAACCAGAAAATCCTAGAAATGATTGCATTCCTTTTTTTTGGGGGGGCATCGGCTTCAATAGTACTGCAGCTACTTTGTTTTCATCTATTCCCAAACTTAGTCCAGATACAACTTTTCCTAGTGCTTTCAGCTCACTTTATGCAAAATGACACTTTTTCAAGGAGATTTTCATGTTTACTTGTACTATCTTTTGCAAGAATCTTCCTAGTCTTGTTAATCGACTATCCCAAGTTTCTGAGAAAGCTATGATATCATCAATATAGATAATCAACCATCCTTCTGACAATTCTTCAGAAAATATTGTATTCATCATCCTTTGATAATGGGAAGGTGCATTTTTTATACCAAATTGCATTCTCAGATATTCAAAAATTTCACAGTGGAATATTATCCTCAGTAGTCCTTTGGAATTTTCTGTTAAGAAGTTTTGATAAAAACCCTTTAGAGAATCCATGGCTGTGATGAGCTTAGCCTGTGAAAATTGGGTTAATGTCTGATGGATTCTGGGTATTGGATATATGTCAGGGATAGTATAGGTGTTTAGAGCTCTAAATTCCCCTACCATCCTTGATTTTCCATTATGACAAGTTATAATGACAGGTGTAGTGACCTCTACCTGTTCATTATGTCCTACTTTCCTTAATACTCCAAGGTCAGGTAATTCTTTAATGTGTACCTCTAAAGCTTCTCTAGCTCTTGGGCTAGCTGGGCAAGGTGGTCTTCTTAATAAAGGTTGATAAGGTTTTTCCAAATTAAGGATTATGTCTACCTCATGTCCAATTATGGCACCTAGTGGCTCTTTGTCAGTTGCAAAGGTATTTTTATATTTAAATAAGAGGTCAAACAGTTTTTCTTTCATTTTTTCTGTTAATTCTTGACTTAATTCTGCTTCTTTAAGCTGTTCAGCTATGAAAAAATCCTTTTCTGGGATTTTTTCTTAATTCTTAATAACTGTGATTTGTTTTTTGCTATTAAAGAATCCAAATTTTTGCCTTTTATTTTCTCCTATGGTAGAATATCTATCTTTTTGGTTAGAGATATCTATGCCATAAATTGACAAGTAATCATTTCCAAGTATAAAATGGTTACTAGTGCAGTTTTCCATTACCACAAACTCTACTTTCAAGCTGATACATTGTGAAGGATGAGGAAAAATGAGTGTTAAGTCAATTATTCCAAGAGGCTTCATTATTTCACTTGCACTGCAAAATTTGACTCCTTGTATTGGTATAAGTTTTTCTTCCCAATATAGTACAATTGTTTTCAACTAACTCTTACTGTAAAGTTTTTCTATAAAGCTATTGATAATATTACTATTAATCAACAGTACTATGACTGTTCTTATGAAATATAATAAAAATAATTATTATAACCACAATCAAATAATTATTTCTTTTACTTGTTATACACTACTAGTCATTATAACAGTAAGCAGTAATTGTCTACAAGAATCAATTACAAGAAGTATTTAATAATAAAACTTCTTTATTAAAATAAGAAAATTATTTTAATATATAATTTTTTTTTTCAATAATAATTATAAGTATAATTCTTGAATAAAACTATTACTACAGAAAAACCTTTAATAATTAATAATAAATAACTCACTAATACTCCAATGAACCTTAAAAAGAGATTGTTAGAGATATTTGACCTATAATTGTGGATTTAAATGATCACGATTGATTTATAGCAATACTACAACAATATATAAGTGATTTCTATGATTTCACGTCTTTCTGATTTATTCTAAAAGAATTAAAGCACTTAAGAAAATATTTTAACTAATACTTACTTGTTGGTAGTAAAGATATAATTGGATCATAAGATGATTTGGAAAAAAACAGCAAGAAGAGGCCTCTTTTAAGTCTAAGACAGCTCACAGAGGCTTTCCATGAGGAAAACTGAAAAACATGTGAGTGAGAAAACAATAATCCTTTATGGATTAATTATTGCATCATCTGTTGTCATGTAAGATTACTTAATTGATGCTTTTATGTGACTACCAACCAAAATATGGTTAATAATAAAAGGAGTAACAGCTTTAAATATTCTTTTATTTCAAAATAAACATTAATTTCTCAAAGTTATCAATGTTATTGCAAATTTAATCACACATTTTATTTTCTGTGAATTTTTGAAGATTCAGTATTTCATGTAGAATTATCAAAAATGGACTGTAAGTAAAACTTTTACCTTTACTTCTAAAACTGTGATTATTTTTGGTTTCTTTCTGTATCATACTATTTTCCATTGTTCCTGAAAGTTTCAGAAAGATTCATTGACAATTGTATTTTTAGTGAATTTTTGAAGTTTCTACCTCATTTCTACATAGAATTGCAAATAACATTATATGGCAGGTTTCTATGAGGTAAATCAATGGATACTAGTCCAAAAAGGGTTTTAATTACTATTTTTGGGCTTATCCATGGAAAATAATTAAGAATTTACATAGCTACAGGAGTCTAAGTTTCTCTTTACCTCTCTGTCACATCAAAATAGTAGCTTATTTGCAATTTTCTTATGATTTAATGGGATTTTAAACTGGTAATTAGGTTCCCAAATGGTTTTAGTATGAGAATTGGGCCAAGATAAGCAATCTATCCAAGCTTTAGAGCCATCCACGCCTCAGAGGCTTCAGAAGTTGGGTACCCTGGCTCTCTTTGATGTCTTTTGTCCCCCTTAGCTATTTTCACATCACAAATAGAAATTTAGGCTTCAAGACTGATATCCACTATGGGTGTATCAAAACTGTATGTAATAATACCATAATTTTAAGCTCCACAAGCATGAATAACACTATTCTTAGTGTATATTCAACATGCGATTTCTCACATTCCCATTATTTTGGCATGAAATTGAGAAAAACAACAATTTTCACAATTCTTTTATGTGGTATTGAATTATTTTCCATATTACCACCTCTTAGAGTTAATTTAAGCTTATTCACTCTATTGAGTTACCCTAGGTAAACTTTTGTGTAGAATCCAAATCTGGCCTTAAATTCATGGATCTACTTACTCACAAAAAAGTTATTCATCTTTTCTGAAATAAAAAGTGATGAATTTTGAATATATGCATGACTTATGGGTTATGCATAGTTCAGAATTTATTTTTGAAGATAGTTGTTGCCTATTTGGGTATTTAAAATATACCTCAAGGCTCACAGGAATAGTGTCATTTGTTAAGGATATTGCACCATATGTTTGGTTGATTGCACCATACTTTTTAAATTATATTGATATTTTAACTAAACTTTATTCTTATTATGCACAGCCTTGAGACATTTTTGCAAGTGATTAAATCTGGAATGGTTTCATTTGATACAGATATTGAACCATATGTTTGGTTTATTACACCATTTTTTTAAAACTGTATTCTTATCTCTACTAACCTTATTTTTCTTTTGAACAGCCTTGATCTGTATTTGGTTGAGTATTTTTCTATTTAATTTTTAATTTTTAAATAATACCTGTAATGTTTGGTTATGAGAGTTTAAGTGGGTATTGAGTAATGTAACACTATTTTAACTTATATGTAAGTGTTTTTTTATGTCAAGAAATGTAACACATGATGCTGTAAGAGTAATGGTATCACTTATGTAATCTTACACATGTTTATTCATATTGAATATTTAAACAAGCTGCATTATTTTTAAGCATATTCTTGTACCTACTATAGAGTCTATATTATCATTCCTCTTCTTTAATCCATGATATCTAGAGAATTATTCAAGTTATGGGGTTGAGGAAATATGTGACTATAAGTAAAATTTGATTTATGGAATACTTATTTTTGTTATTCTGATATAATTATCTTGCTTTTTTTTGCAAATTTTTATTTTTATCTTGCACTTTTTATCTTTATTTTCTTCTTATATATATATATATATATATATATATTATTATTATTATTATTAATGAAATGTTTATCTTTGAAATTGTGGATTTTAACCTTGGCAGAACTGGTATAAAATACCCCAGAATATCAAGTAATGTGTGGTGTGAGCCTTAGAGGTAATTTCATCTACCCAAAAGACCACAAAGACAAAAATAACACATTAATATATATAAAATAAATTTATTTATATTATTAAAATGAAAATCAAAATATAAATATAAAATTATATTAAAAAATAAAAAAATTAATTACAATTTAAAAATAAAAATACATTAAATTTTGTAAGTATAAAATTACATTTATACTTGAAAAAATCAAGTAAAAATGAAATTTTAACAAGATTGTGAAAAAATAAATAAATTTGGAAAAAAGTTAAATAAAAATTATTATAACTTTTTATCAAATAAATAAACATATAAAAATTATTTCACCATTGGATTCCTCATAAAAAATCAGGTGGGGTCACCTCTGAGTGAAATTCTTGTAACTCAACTCTAAATAAGCTCAAGTTAAGTTTTTAGTATTTTCAATACAAAAGTTGGAAATCCTCAAAACTTTGATTTAATTGACACCACATGTGGTGTTAACCATCAATTTTTGTGTTAAAATTGAGGTGTTGTGTTTAGTTTAGAAGTTATGAGGAATTGAAGTATTTTCAATTGAATTCAATTGAAATGTCAAAATGTGCGCGTGTATTACATAAGTGAACTTTGATTTACATATGAGGTGTCAATTACTACTGTATTGTACTGTAAAATTCAA
Organism: Austropuccinia psidii; assembly: GCA_023105745.1. Classification (NCBI taxonomy): domain Eukaryota; kingdom Fungi; phylum Basidiomycota; class Pucciniomycetes; order Pucciniales; family Sphaerophragmiaceae; genus Austropuccinia; species Austropuccinia psidii. Next base: position 57,704,650 of record JALGQZ010000004.1, read on the forward strand.
TTGAATTACATATGTAAATTATAAGTATAATACATGATGAGGAATTAAAGGAAAAATAAATTGGAAAGATTAAATTTGGGGGGGAAAAGGAACTTCAGCTCTAAGGGGGAGCTAGACCCTCAAAATCCTTGCTGACAGGCGTGGGATGTCAAAATTCACGCAAAAGTTCATCACTTTTGGCCTGGAATTGAGCTACAGGGTCTGTGGACTCAATTGATGATGAGGTTTTGATACCCACTGGGGTAGTTTTAGCTGTTGCCAAGAGGGTAAAACTACCCTTAAGATAAAGAAATCATAGTAAAAACAGTTTTAACTGGTTTCTACGCCTCTTACACACATTCTGACGTGTTTTTAAGGCTCTAGGCCAGGTATTGCTATAGTAATGGCTGATTTAAGGGTCTAAAATGGCTAAAAATGACTAAAAATGGCTTAAACCAGCCCTTTTTGGTCTAAACCAGGGTTCAATGATGCCATAATTGGCTTTTCTGTTGTCAGACTGTTTTTCACGACTGACAAGAGTAAAATTCACTTTTGGAGTAAGAGAATTGATGGCTATAAAAGAATGTCTTCTTTGCCCCACTTTTCTCTTCATGTTAGAATCTTTTCCTTTTATAATTAGTTTAAACATTGTTAAACCAATCAATAAAAGATTCCAGACACCTTTATCAAATCATTTTAATCCTTTTAGCCACGTGAAAAAATCATTATAATCATGGTTTGTAACTCTTATAATCATTTTTACCCCTGAACCACCCCAAAAGTGAATTAAAGCATCTTTCATCACTGTAAACTTTGTCACTTTGTTTCCAAATTCACTCTGGTCACTTTTGGGCATGTTTTCTCTTTAATATTCTTTTTAAAGACTTTGTTCTTTAATTAATTTCTTGCAGTTCTTTTCTCAATTAATTCCAATTGAAATTGCTCTTGAAGAAATTTCTTTTGTAGCCTTAAAATATCTCTTGTAGAGTATTTTTGGATATATTTTTATTGTTGGTAAAACAATAAATCTTTATAATATTATTGTTTTATACTAATAAAGTTATAAACAATAGAATTTGCGTGTTTTCTTTTAAAAATAATATTTCTTACTATTTTTAATTGATTTTTTTACCTTATACAAATTTTGAGGACAGGAAAAGTACTTGATTTTTAAGGAAAGTTTCATATCCACACCTTACATGTGGCCTCTTGATTGATGCAGGTACAAAAGAAATTGTGGCAATATAGAGAATGATAACAAAAGAGAGAAAGATGATAGTGAAGGAGGAAAATAGATAGATAAGAAAGAGAGAGAAAAATTAAGAAAGACAATAGAGAAGAAGTGTATTGATAATAATGAAAACAGAGGAAAATATAGTAGGAAATGAGATAAGGGCCAATAACCTGTTAGAGTGTAAGAATTGTTTTTATTGCTAATCTTCTCTTGGTTATATAATGACTCTGAAATGTAAAAAATGTGGTTCCCACAGTTGAATAACATATACAGCCATGCAGCTTTTACAATTACAGATTCTAATTATTACACAATATTCCTTGCAGTACTGGGTAGTATACATACTGCATATCCTGCCTTTCACCAAGCCCACTAGAGGCACAGATTTATGTCCTTACCACATTGAATAAATTAAGAAATATATTAAATAAACACACACTTTGGTTGTAAATTATGTGCATAATAAAAGTATTTTTATATATTTCTCAAAGTATTTCAAACCAACAGTTGGCTACAATTTGCAAATATACATGCCCAAGCCATAGGACTGGGTAATGGACAAGTAATGTTCTTGGAACATGGGCAGAGGAAGGACTTTCAGGAGGAGTTTTTGATTCTTGAACATAGGGGGTAAGCTTTGTATCTTGAGGTAGAAATTGAGTTGAAATCGCATTCTTCATTCAGTTTGCAAACCAATTCACAGAAGAAGGCTATTAGTGACAATATCAGTTTGCAATCCAAAGAAAAAAAGAAGAGGAAACATTACTCACTTGTTGATAATTTGTGACATAATGACATCTGCATTTTGACAAGTGAATTGGCCCAACCCAAAAGCACCAATGGTTTAATAATGGCTTCCCATTGGTGGGACTTTAAAATTACTTGTGGATCTTATTGACTGCTTGGTCACTTCTTTCATTTCCAGTCAGTTTTTCTTGAGTGGGTTTGTGAGGTTTTGAAATGAGATAAGAGTTGATATTTTATTTAATGGTGTCAGGAGGTAAAGGTAGGAGGCAAAATGAAAATATAAAGAAGTGTTAAATCACCAATAACAAGTCAGGAGGCAAAATGATCCTGTGTGCAGTCATTACTGCTTACTAAGGCTGTTCCCCATGGGAATCCCCAACCATCAGAGCCATACCGTACCCCACCCAGCTCGGAGAGCAGGTTTTTTTTATCTTTTAATCAGACTGACACCTCCCCAGTGGGGAGAAAAGTGGCTGGGAAGGGATCGTGGGGACTATAAGAACCTGTGCTCCTGAATTTCAGGAGCCAACGTCTGCCCACTCTTTTTTTCCAATTTTTAAATTTCTTCATTTCTGAATCTCTATTTTCCTCCTTGTTTCTTTTTATCTTCTTTTTTTTGTTGCCATCTCTGAGATGATTTTTTTACTTCTCAATTGATTTCAAGGCTCATTCTTTTTGACTAAAATGTCATTGGTAGCACCTTCTCAACAAACTACTGTAAGTGAAGCAGATGCTACAACTCACCAAAAACGTTCCTGGGTATGAGTTTTTTTTATGGAGTATGATGATTCTTATGTTGAATGCCAAGTCACAAATCAATCAGGAGTCCCTTGAAAAAAAAACTCAAATTTGATCAAACAGGGAGCACCAAGTTCATGGCCAATCATCTCAATGCTCTTCACAATCTGTGTAACCCAAAGAAACAATATGACAGCAGTGGTACTCTTGACAAGTTTGTGCAAAGTCGTCATCTAAAAAAAGTGAGTATTTTAAGATAAATTTTTCATTGTATCAATCATCATACTTATTTAATTAAACAGCCTTTGTCCATAGAATCCTTAAAAACCACCCTCTTGTAATTCATTTCCAAGTGTGATCTACCTTTATCTCTGGTTGAATCTCCAGAATTTCATACTCTCCTGGAGTTGTGCAATTCATCAATCTTGAATATTCTTGTGTTTTGGGCTGCTCTCACTTCACATCTATCAAAGATGTATTTTTTCCAACAACAACACCTTTGTATCATTCACAACTGACACTTGGACCAGTCCAAACGTGAGGGCTTTTATGGCTTTCACAGCTCACTTCCTCAATAAATACTTCAGCTTACAATCTGTAATTTTGGGCCTAATCAAGCTCAATGGTAGGCAATCTCACCAATATTTAAATCATGTTGGCCTGAAATTCTCATTGGGTTTCTTAGGGGATCATTCAGGAGAATTTCTGGCCCAACACTTCATAGAGATCCTCTGGCAATATAACTTGGAAGATTGAATTATCTCAATTACCTCTGATAATGCCTCAGTTAACACACAAATGGCCAACATCATCCAAACTATCACACCCGCCTTCTCTGCTGACACCCAATCCATTGAGTGTATGGCTCATACTCTCCATCTGGCCACCCAAGATGGATTGAATACTTTGGCCCAGCCTCTTCCTTCTTCAGGTTTGCATCATAATGATAAATTGGGCCTGCCTGGCCCAATGTCAATTTCAAGCATTGTTGACCAACCAGATGGAAAAGACTTGAATTATAGGTCAATAATTTCCCAAATTGCACAACTGGGCTCTTATTTAGGCCAGAGCCCCCAATGACGTGAATGATTTGTCACCACAGTGAAGCTTTTCCATGATGATATCAAATCCAAAATGTTGTTGACCAATTTTTTCACACAATGGAACTTCACATACATAATTCTTGAGCATGCCTTATCACTGAAAGAGGCATATAATCAGTTCTGTGCCCCAACTAATGTGGAACAATATTGACTCACCTTGCTCAAATGGGACAAAGTCAGGTTTATTATTAACTTCCTTCAGCCACTTAATGAAGCTACAGGAATAATCTGTGGGTCAAAATACCCCACAATCAATTATGCTTTACCCCTCTACATCTCATTGATCAGACGCATTCATCAGGTGAGTTTTCTCATGTCCCCCAGCTATATCAAATCTCACTAAGCCCATTATTATGTGCATAGGCTTGTGGAAATTACAATGTTCAGCAAATGGAGCCTGCAGCAGCGGAAATGACTATAAAGCTCAACAAATATCTTCAAATTTTGCTTTACAAGAAGCCTGTAATCTATGCTTCAGTTCTGGACCCTTGGATCAAGATGAAATTTTTTGAGAAGCACGACCTCACTCTGGCTTGGTTTGGAACATCAGCAAGCCAACTATCAACCATCTTTGAAGAAGAGGCCAAGCAACACTTTCATGGAATACAGAGAAGGAGGTGACTGGACTATTTGATGAAATGTACCCCCCCACACCGCAGGAGGGGAATACATTAGAAGGTGAACTATTATGCTTTTTTTCCAAACATGCTGAGCCCAAGACAACTGATGTATTGCTTTTCTGGAAGTTGTGAGAATCAATCTTCCCCACCCTTGCACAGATGGCACATAAGTATTTGGCCATATCTGCTACCAGTGCTCCTTCCAAAAGGGTTTTTTCAGGAGGTAGGAAGATAATCACTTATCAGAGGGCTTCCTTATCAGCCACTCATGTAGAGCAATTGGCCTGTGTAAAAAATTGGGGGCGTGTGTTTGGGCATGTCTATTGTAATGATTGATTGAACTGCTTTTGGCTTATTTTATTCTTTTTGATGTCTATTTTGATAGTCTTATATTGCCGTAATACTACACAGAATCAATTGGAGACCTGATTGTTATGTTCCTTATACCGATCCTTGTCCCCTGACAACCCCACATTGAGTTTGCTCAAAAAGAGTGGCCCCTGGCCCCGCTTCCAATGGGTTCTCCGGAGGGGAATCCTCGATTAGCCTCTTCCGGGGGACACCCATACTGCTTACTGCTTACAATAAAGTTACAGACTGCAGAGTTGCAGCTACACTGTTGACATTCCAGTGTTTATACAGGTGGAAATTGACTGAAATTCCGTACAACTGCAATGGGTACCCCGTAGTCTACATAGTACGCAGTGCGCACTGCATGCCCAGCCCTGGCACATGGCTCTCTGTAAAATGATAATGTTGGTAATGAGCAGAAGAAAAACCTCATGTGAAAGCATGTTATGTTGAAAAATAACCCAAAGTTGAATAAAAAAGTATATAATGTATTGATTTTTAATTGAAATTATATATCACTATCATCAGTGCTTATAGAATTTAGACTTGAGCTCTGAAAATTATTTTAGGTTATAGTTTTTTAAATGTTTTTAGGATTAACCTGACATAATGAACATAAAAAAGTCATTCATAAAAACCCTTGGTTAGAGTAATTTTATTATTATAAAAGGAGTTTTTTTCTAGTGCAAATAGCTACAAAAAGGCATACAACTTGAAAAAAATAAAAGGAAACGTTTTGGCCATTTTTTTTAAAAAAAAAGCGCTATTAAAAAACCATTTAAAATTACGTTGTAAAGAAAAACAAAACACTACAAAATCAAGAAACTTGAACAAATCCATTAGGTGTTTTGTGAACAACCTTTGAAAAAATCAATTTTTTAAAAAGCTTAACAAACGACCCTTTGCTTTAGGCTCTGAATCCATGTAACTCAAAATTTTCACATACACTTTATTTTTTGGAATTTAATTTACTTTTGTGACTACTTTGATTATGATAACCCATCCTTTTGGCATATTCAATTTCTTCCAAATTTGTAAGCCCATCCACTCCATTCCAATTCGCAGATGACGTTCTATTCCTGAATCTTGATGCTCTGCCCCTGAAAATTTCTATGTTTTGAAAGACAAATAATCAGCTTAAAAAAATAAAAATAAAAATGTTTGGTGGCTGACCATCCATTCTAGGCGGTGGTATAGTTCCACCAAACACATCATCTGGATTGACTTTCTTTTGATTTTCTAAAGCTTCTCTTAATGCTGGACTTTGCGCCCAACTTGGCAATTGAGCTTCTTTCCTTTCATGTTCACTTTCATCATCGTCTGAGTATTCTGAATCGATATCCGGCAATTCAATATATTCTTCTTCAACATTTTTATCTTCTCGGAGCTTTCCTTTTAATGAACCTATCTGTTGGGTCTTTACGGCTGAGCTAGCAATCTGTGAGGTTTGACTGGTACCAATCATTGAAGATTTACTTGGTTTTGGTAACAAACTGTGTTGCGATATTTGCGAGGGTGGCCGTGATGGAGCATGAGCCTTCTGAGTTGTGACTGGCAACGGCTTTGAAGTGCTAGATTGTTGAGCCTTTGAGACTGTTGGTTTTATTGCCGAAGTGGGCACGACTGGTGCAACTCTTGTGGGTTGATAGGAACTTGTAGATGTTTTATGAGCACTAGAAGGCAGCATGAGACGTGGATCGATTTTTTGGGTCCCTTTAGGTTTCTTTTGGTCCAAGACTTTGGTAGACTCTGATTCAATCTTTCGTTTCTTTGCTGCGTCCATAATCACCGATGATTGCTTACTGACAATCTATTACCGTGATTAAAAACTATTATAAGTCTTTGGGCTAAAGAAACAAAAGTTTGGTTTTCAACTTACCGCCGTGTGACTCGGGGTTCCCTTAGCTTTCAAAGTAATACGAGTTTTCGACGCATCATCGCGATCTTGTTTCTTTTTCTCAGCTTCTGCCATTCTTGTCTTCTTGTCATTTTCGAGTTTAGTTTTCTCTTGCGCCTGCTTCTTTTCAACAGCTGCTAACCGCCTCTCTTCCTTCAACACTGCCTTTCTATCCCTTTCTTCCTGCTCCTTTTTAGCTGCCACAGCTGCAAGTTGTAAGCTTTTCAACTCTGCCTTAGGCTTAGTCGCTCCCCAAGAAGTGGCAAAGGCCGCGCCCGCTTTGAAGACGCCCATCAATCCATTCGAGGCAGGTGGTTGAAATCCTACTTGTGAGCTTGAGGGGGTCATTGGTGCTTCTAAAGGTGTGTAATTTGAGGCATTGTTCTGCTCAATTAAGGTTTAATTTAGCTTGCTACTCCTCGAAACATTTAATTGAACAAAACAACAATTTTATTACTAACCTTGGAGTCAGGGTCATGTGCTTCATTAAGATATCCTTCTTGATCAGAATCAATGTGAAGTTCTTGCTTGTCGGTAGCTATTTCAACTGAGGGTTCCCCATAAGGATCATCATCTTGCGCTTCTGTTTCAGGATTCTTTACATCTTGTCCTTTCTCTTCAATCCTTTGATCTGCTTCATCGCCTTCTGCTCCATCATTTAAGTCTATTGGCTCGGAAGTCTTGCTGCTTGTTATTGACTGATGATCTCCTTCGTCCTTTCCATGGTGATCCAAACTCGTTTGTACATTCTCTTGCGTCAAACATTTATCGTCTGAAGCTATAGATTCGTCAAGCTCTACCCCATCAGTATGGTCTTCAAGGACAGGCTTTTGTAACTCACCCACTGATGGTGGTGGGGAATGAATAGGTATGGTGCTAGGAGTAGGTGCAGCGCCTATTAAAAATGCTAGATGCTTGGGTTCTACCTTGTTGATTTGTATATTAGGTGATGTTATAGGTGATTTTAATTTGATAGGTTGTGTCAAAGTTTGTGGGGGGCTATAAGCTTTGGTTTCCTTCTGCTTTGAAAATTGATCCCACATTGAAAGATTGCTATCATCGGGTTCCTTCAAATTGGTTGAATCCAAGGCTTTTGGAACCGTTGAGGAGTTTTGAATCTCATCTATTTCAAGCGGAACAGGCAGTTGATGTGGTGATGCGGTTGAAAGTATGGGAGCTGTTACCAATGGCACAGTTTGATTCTTAATATGAGACGAAGGTAGAAGAGGAGCTGTATGTTCATGCTGACTGCTCTGTAAATCAATTAGTAATTCTTCCGGTTTCTCTGTTTCGACTTGAGCTCCAGTGGCGGAGTTAGCCGGTAATATTGAGGTTGAAGTCTTTGAAGTCTGCGTCACAGATGATAAATTACTGGTGATGTGATTCTTGGAAAAGGTGGGTTGATGCGTTACGACAGATGGTTGCGAGTTAGAAGTAGTCAAAACATCCCCATTCATATTGAAAGTATATCGTCCGCGTTCGTGCATGGCGCTCTCGCGTTGAATTTGAGACAATCGATTTTTGATATCTTCCATCCCTTTCCTAGTTGTTCCACCGGTGGTGGATGTCCTCGCGTTCATCATACCAGGAGTATGTGACCTGATTAGCTTGGCCTCATGCAAATCAGAAGAATGAGGAAAACCAGCATCGGTTGATGTGCGTTTTAAGCCTGTGGGTCTGTGATCATATGTATCTACTCCAGAAGTTGGTCGAGTGGCTGGAATTGATTGTTGAGAATCGCTCGAGGGAGCCTGCTGGGAGGATTGGGAAATGGTCTGCAAGTTGACAGGTTTGACTAGATCTTCGAAAAGATCTAAAGATCCCGCAGAAACAGAAGCTCTTTGCTTGTCTTCTTTAGTATTAGTAAAGTTGATATTATATGACATTGTTGCTGGAGTCCTGAGAGGTTTGTGTTGATTCCAAGAAGACGCGCCGCTCGGTTTAGTAGACCACTGACTCTGTGGTGACTGTATCATTGCGGCCGTAGTATTTCCAGGAGTAAAAAAATTGCGTGATATCGGTGCACCAGGTGTAGGAGTTTCCAAACCAGCTAGCTTGTTTGGATAAGAGGATGACCCGATTGAAGTATGAAGATTGTTTCTAATACTTGAGGGATTATCATTCAAGGGGACGTCAATGATCGAATCAAAATGCGGCCTTTCCGAAACTTGTGTACGAGCGGCATCACGGGTTGAAAGGGTAGGTTGATCGCTTCTGGGTTTGGGTTTAGACAATGATATAATTGATTCAGGAGCAATAGACGGAGATGTTCTAGCAGGGTAAGAGATTGATTGAGTTTGAGTCAAGTTGCATGGTAAAAAAGTTGCTAACTTGTTATAAGATTGAGAACTTTGATGCCCGAAATGACTTTGAGACGACGAAAGTTGTGGCTCGACGTTTGAGTTCGTAGCATACATTGATGGTTGCAGTTCCAAAGATTCAAGGTCTTGACCAATTGAAGTGGACAAATTGTTTGTAATGTGAGACAAATGAGACTGGGAGGAAAGGGTGGATGAGACAGCAATTTCTTGTGAAGGATGTGACATTGAGAGTATATCAGGCTGAGACTGAGTAGGTACAGTGAAAGTACTTGAGGCTGCAAGAGATGGCTGTTGAGTTGAACAAACTGGAGCTGATGGGTTGGATGTTGGGATGTCGGAGAAATGAACGTGTGAGTGAGATTGGGATGAAGAAAACTGATTGTTTTGAGAAGAAGTCGTTGATGGTAGGACGGACGAATGAGTTGACGTAGGAATGAGTCTAAGAGCGGAATCGGAATCAATGACGGGAGTGATTGAGTGGGTTTGTGGAGCTGATGATGAAGTGGAGGGAAGAAGCGAGGTGGTCAGGTTGAAAGGATGATCGCAAGATTTTTGATGACTATTTTCTACTAGGGTGGCAGTTTGACAAGAGTTTTCAATTGTTGAAGTTGTTGGTTTTTGAGATTTTGATGTATGAGAATTGGGATGATTTAAATTTTGAGATGTCAGGATTTGATCGCCGATGGGTTTTTGATGGGACCAAAGGCCAGGCATTGGTGGTAATGACTGTGAAGTAATTTGATCGTCCTCTTCTTCACCTTCTTGAATGGCAGATAATTCATGACCAGCAGTGTTAAAGACGTCATTTGAATCTGCATCTTGAGATGTAGACGTGTTAGCGAGAGACTCCGGAGGTGTTCTTGATTCGCTTAGTTGTTGATGACTATGAAGTTGATTTGTTGAGTTTAGGAGGGGTGTGGTTGGTAGAAGCTCAGGATGAATAGATTGTTTGTTTGATTCAGATTGGGATGAATGAGTAGTTGAGCATGTGGGCAAGGTCGGCATAATTAAGTTTTGAATTGAATCGGAGGATTTGATGGGATCAATAAGATTTTGAGACGACGTGATTGATTGATTTGAAGGATGATTAAGATTTTGAGCGACTTTTTTAGTGGGTGATTCATATCGGTTTTCAAGTTTTGAAAGATCGATTTGCAAACGCGATTGAATTTCTGAAAGGTAAAAGAATCAGAATGAAGCAAAAAATGAATTATGCATTATATGTAATTCAAAGATGAAAATGAGCAGAATACCCTTTGTTTGTTCTTCAACCTGAAGTTTAATGATTGCTTGAATTTGTGGGTTATTTATATTTAAATGAGATTGCGTTAGATCGGATAAAGGCTGATTATTTCTTATTATGAATGGATTTTCTAAATCATTTGCGTTTTGAAGACCTAAACCAATTAGTTTGGAAGTTTTTGATGAAGACTTCTTTGAACCTTTGCGAGCAGGTGTTTTGATGATACCAGCCATGACGGATCTATCAAGATATGAAAAACAAAATAGTAAGATAAGAATGAATATGATGAGCTAAAGATGAAAGACTTGCCTAGTTGAAGAGCTTTTATCTTTAAATTTTGTCAGAGTATTTTTTATTTCTATTAGATGATCTTCTAGCCATTTATGTTGATCTTCATAAAGATTGTTTACTTGATTTTTGATCTCTTGTGAGTAATAAGAGCATTTAAGCCTAATATCATCTGGTATTGCAGAAGAAAGGGTATTCGTTGAAGATGAAGATGGTTTAATCATTTTATTTTTGGATCAAATCAAATTTAATGATGGATCGATAGACCGATAGCTTCTTGACTCCCGAAATTCTGATGATCAATTATTCATTCAGTTTTGATATCGATCAATAATAATAACGATGATGATGATGATGATGATGATGATGATGACGATTGAATCGAGAAGGGCAAAAATTGAGGAAGACGCGATGAAAATTTCCTTTTGAAGGTGCAAGAGCCCAACGAAGGGCGGCCCGTTTTCCGACCCACTCTGGCGCGCCAAAACTTGGTGGTCGCTGTGGCGCGCCAAACGCACATGACCAAATCACATCAAAATTCCTTGGTGAGGGTCCCTATGGCAGTTTGCTGTGCCCACATTTTATTATTTACCCCCTCTGAATGTCATAAGCTGAACAGGGTGTCCATAAAGTTCCGTCCTCATCAAGCTTACCAAAGGGCCCTCTTCAAAGGCTTCCAAGTCCAAGGGTAAGGATAATTAATCATGCCCACCAGCGCAAGGCCTGCAGTTTACTGCATCAGTCATACGCAAATTGTAATATTTGTTTCTGTATTCAGTTGTAATAAACCTCCTTCCACCTATATCTTTGAATTTCATTTAGATCTTCATTTTACATTGGTTGGATTTTATGCCCCTGTGTTAATGGTAATGAGTGATATGGTGAGGATATGTTCATATATGTCAAATTTCCTATCGTCCAACTTCCATCACATCTCCAATCCAAATACTTTCTTTTTCAATTTATTTTCAATCTCTTTTTCAAATTAATAAAATTCATATCAGTCTCTATCCAAAACTCTTTGTCAGAGATGATTCAAAATCAGAAAGCCTTTCAGTCAATATTTTTGTCTCAATTTGAATCATAAATTTTGTTTTAAAGTTTTGAAATTACTTTGATAATTTCTACTTATTTATTCTGAGTTTGACTTTGAATCATTGTGACCAAGATTTAAAAAAAAAAACAGATTATTCGAAATTAAAATGAAAGAAAATCTGCAGTTATTAAGTCTGTAGATTCAATTCTAAGATGATGCTTTGACCAGAAAAAAACAGACAAATTAAATTCTTTGGGAATAAATTTTGAAAAATAATCAAAAAATTACTTCTCATGCCCAAAATACTTCCTTAAACTTCAAAATTCAATATATTTCCCTTTCATTTTGCAACCAAAATAAAGAAGTTTCAAGAACCAGAACTCCAGGATTTCAAGATCTAACGTTTTTCTACTCCTTTGATTAGGAATATTTTTCTCATCTTTTTCTTTATAATCTTGATTTTTTTTAAGAATTTCCTCATTGTTATAAGGATGAATAATAATTTTCATATTTTGTCTCAATCTCCATCAATAAAAGATTTGTCAAGTTTCTTTTGAATATTGTGATTAATTTGATTAATTCCTCTCATTTTTCAATCATTACTTAAATATAAAATGAGCTTATCATAGTCTCCTGAGATATGTGAAATGGTGTAGAATTCTTGAAAAATCCAATATTTCACTCTGTATCACAATTGTGGTAATAGTGAAAGCTTTTTAAGACTTTAAAAATCAATAAAAATATACTGAAAAAAAAATCAAATAAATCAATGGAGGAATAAGCATTGAATTTAATTTTGACAATAAAAAATTCATTTTGAATATAATTATGTTTACCTCTCATATAATTTTGATCCCATCTTTCAGATTTCTTTTGCATAATTTGTTTCCTAATTAATTTTTTTTTTGAATTTTTTTTAATTTCATCTGAAAACCAAAAGAAGTAAGGTTCATAATTTGTATCATTTTAATATTTCATCTATTATGCTCAATCAATTATAATTTAGTCAGATTTTTTTTCTTCCAAAATTTAATAATTTACCCATTATTTTCTAATTCTGGTATGTTTTGAAGTTGTGCACCATTGTCCTCATAACTCTAATCCCATTTACCACCAGTAGTAGCCAAGAGTTTATGAGTAATTACACAGTTTAAAGACCAGTTTATAAAGAGTTTTAATTTATTGAAATTTTTCATTTCATTTAAAAACTACCTAAAAAATAATCTTTTAGTTGTGAGTATTAAATCTAAATTTTCAGTCCTTCTGATTTTTGAGGAAAAATGTTTACTTGAATTAATCCAGATTTTGTGCTTTCCTAAGTTTTTATGTTATAAGAATAGTAATTGGGCTTGAATATGATGATTCATCCAAAAGATATTTCTTTTTCAAAAAACAAACCAGGGATTGAAAAGATTTTGAAAAGAGGCAGGAGCATTGGTGAGCCCAAATGGCATAACCAAGTACTCATAACTCCCATATTTAGTTCTAAATTCCATCAAATGTTCATCATCATTCTTTATTCTGAGCAGGTTCTATGAACCACACAAATCAATATTGCAGAAGATATAAGAGCCATTAAAAACAGCAAGAAGCTGATTTCTAGGAGGAACAGGATACTTATTCTTCCTAGTCACAACATTGAGTTTGCAGTAATCAACACACAAATGGAGGCCACCATCCTTCTTTTTGATAAAGAGGACAGGTGCTCCTGTTGAAGAGGAGCTTGGCCAGATGAAATCTTTTTCTAAATTCTCTGAAATTTAGGCCCTGAGTGTATCTGACTCTTTTGATAAAGAGTAGATCACCCCAACTGGAGGTAGAGACCCCTCCAGCTCAATATGATGATCACAGGCATGGTGAGGAGGACATTTCTCTGCTTTCACCTTGGAGAATACATCCAAATACTGGTGATAAGCAGAGGGAACAACCTTCATCATGGTTTCTACTTCTTCTGGCCCTTCCTCTTCATCCCACAACTTCTCCAGGGAGTCATGATAAGATGAAGGAGGAAGGTCCACATTCCCAAAGAAGAGATGAAGTGAAGATACAGAATTATCTTCTCCAACATCTTGAATCTCTTTGACGACTTCATCTCTAAAGAATAGTAATGACTGATGTCAATTAAGGGAAGGAATATGGACATAATATGGAAATGATGGTGTTCTAGAATCACAAACCAGAGCTGCACATGATTTGGAAGTAGAAAAGTAATTCCTGAAATATTTAGAAGGATCATAATAGTCCTTATGATCAGTCCTTGCCTCAAATCAATAGATCATTTAAAATGATTAAGAAAGTAAAATCCAAATATGAGGTCTTCTCCCTTGGGAGTATCAATCACTAAGAATTCACATTTAGAGCTTGGGAAGGATGGAAGCTCAAACATATATTTGGTATGGTGAGTCACAATCAAAAAAGGGGACTCAGAGGAGTCCAAGATAATAAGAGGAATATTCTCTGGAAGTTCTGACATGGTCAAAGAGTACTTGTGAACAGGCTGCCTTGCAATAAATGAGTTGGTAGCACCAGAATCAATGAGAATACTGTAAAAAACATCAGAAAGAGAATAAAAAACAAAGAATTTAAGAGAATTATTGACACCAGTATTCAGAATGCACAATTGTGCTCTGGATGGAAAATAGTGAAGACCATTGAACACAACATGATCTTCACTCAGGCTTTTCCCTGGCTGGGAAATTGGCCTGATGGCTGGGTAAGCTTGCTTTGAGGTCTTTTGAAACAGGAATCAAGACTATGCTTCCCACAACAATATGTACATAAGCCCTCCTTGATTCTTCTCTCTTTTTCAGAATCCATCAACTTGGAATCTTTATTCAATAAAGAAGAATGGGGCTTGTCCCTCTTCTGAAAATTCTTCTTCTTATTTTTACTTGAGCTTGAAGAATTTGAATTTGAGGCTTCAGGATTCTTCTCTTGATAATGACTCTTCTGTTTTTGCCTCTCATGATACATAGTATCAAGCTCCAGGGTAATATCCATTGAATTTTGAAGAGAGTCAATTCTTGAAGGATGGGAGGCCAGCTTATCCAAAATCCTTGATGGAAATTCCTTCCTGAAAGGATGGATGAGAGCTCTTTCACCCCAATCCTTGATTCTTGGGACCAAAATTCTGAAATCAGCATTGTATAATCACACATCTCCACCTTCTTTCATTATCAAGGCATCCAACTCTGCTTCAGCTTTTCTAACTTCATTTGGGTCTCCAAATAAGGTGAAGAGTTGGGATTCAAATGATTTCCAAGAGTTGAGAAGATAATTTGGATCTTTATTGGTGAGATTGGGAAGATAAGGCTCAATCCATTTTGCAGCCCTGCCAATGAAAAATGAAGTGGAATAAAGGACCTTCTTTCTGTCTTGAGTGAATTTTTCCGGATCATTATGGAAAATCAGTTGACAAGACTGAATAAAGCTTCTAACTTTGAAGGGTTGAGTCCCATCAAAGCATTCTGGTGCCTTCATAGATGGAGTCTTGAAGGCTGGTGTTCTTGATGCTTCAGAGGATGAAGTTGCTTGAAGATTGGCCATAATATGAGTCATTTGCTGCATAATGGCCAATAAAGATGGTTCAGACTGATGAGAGACAGGCTGATTAGACTGGGATAGAGTTGGCCCTCCAGTACCTTGGGATGCCTCCACAGGATCAGGGACACCTTCAGTACCATCAGAATCTTCCTCTTCCACAGAATTCTCCTCCTCCTCTTCACCATCTTCACCTGGACCCTTGAAAATGGTCCTTGAAGCTTCTAGAAATCTGCCAACTACTCCTGAAAATGAGCTTGATCTTCTTGGAACTCTTCCTTCCTTCCTGGATGGTGCTGCTTATTCTAAATTTGGTCTGCTGTCTAAGTGGTCCCTCAGCTGAGGAACTGCCGGGGTGCTATCAAGAGGAGCTCTTGGAGTTGGAGTGAGAACAGCTTAAGTTCTGACCTGAGATCCTTTCTGCCTTGCAGGAGGTTAATGTTGAACAGGAATGATGTCAGGAGAAAAATGAAATAAAATGAATAAAGATGAAATCTTGAGGCAATTCAAAAAGAAAGCTTAGAGTCAAATCAAAATCAATATCTTGAGGGAAAAATGAATTAAACAAATTAAATCTTAAATTATGTCAATCAATAAAATATAAAATGAAGTCTTGAAATAAATAAATCAATATTTTAATTGAATAAAATCAAAATCTTTTAGAAAGTCAATCAATCAAATGAATTCTTGAGGGAAAATCAATTAATTTCAAAATCTTTATATGAAAATATCATCAAAATCAATAATCTTCAGGTAAATCAAATTTCTTAAATTCAATTTCAATTTTATGTCAAATTAGTCAATCAAATCAAAATCAAGTGAATTCTTCCTAAAATCAAAATTCTTGAAGAATTAATCAAAGTGAATCTTGATTTGAAGAATGTGTCTGAATAATTTAATGAGCAATTTGAAAATAAAATGCATTTTAAGATTATTGCTGAATTATTAATGAAATAAAATTTGATGATTTGAGATAATATTTTAAAGAGAAAAAACAAAAATAAAAGGGGTCAACTTTCAATTCTCAAGAATGAAGAATTAATGAAAGAAAATTGAGAAGTGAAAATAAATCATAAAATTCATAAGCATTAAAAAGTCATAATTCTAAAGAAATGAGTGAATGAAATTATAGAAAATGAATTATTATAATAAAAAGAAATTATGAGTTAATTAATATGATGTCACAGGGGCTCTTGGAAAAAAAAAGAGTAGCCTGGCACTTAGGAATCAAGAATTCACTTTGAGGGATCCAAAAGAATAAAGAAATAAAAGAAGAGTATATTTTTTTGAGAGAAAGAGAGAGAAATACAAGATATACCAAAAATAAGAAGGAAGCCAAAGACCAAGATAATAAAAGAAAGCCAAATGCCAAAGAGGCAACCAAATTAATCCTCAATTCACTGTTTCAACCTTCCAGGAAGAACAATGGAATTAGTAAAGGATATGACCACCAATATCCACTGAAAGGCAAAGAAAAAGGTGCAAATGACTGAATTGAGATTATCAGTATTTAATTTAATTATTAAAAAATAAAATAAGGATAAAAATGAATCCAACCTATTAATCAACTTGGGAAAAAGTACCCAGGGATGAAAAGGTAGCCAGTATATGTGAAAAGCTGAAAAACGTATCCTTGAAGGTGATTCACCCAACTGTATTGACTAAATTGGGTAAATACATATCTGGCCATCTTGAAATTTGACCTGTAAGCCTTAAATTTTCAGAGTGGAATATGAATTGGCCCAAAAGGGTCAATGCCATACAGGTTTCCTGAATACATCCTGTATGGAATAGTTGAATTATCCAAGGAGTGATTGATTCCTTGAAAACTTTCTTGATGTTCAAAAACCTCTTTAAATAACCCTTTAGAGAATTCTGGAGTGAAAATCCCAACAACTGGAAAGCCAGGGAGTTGGGGTCCTCAAATGACCTTCTGGATTCCACCATGCATTGCCAACTTGAGTAAGATAAGTCTTCCCTTTGAAATGGACTGATGGACTGGTGAAAAGGCTTGAAATGATGAATTTCAGTATTGAAAGTGTCACCATTGGATTTCTGAGGAGAAATGGTGCATAATGGTATATAATACCATATATGCCCCATTCCTGGTTCCTGAAATGCTGGGTTCATGACTGAGCAAAAAGTTTTCCCTTGACTGGAGGGAGAAACTTGCTGGACCTGATCTGGTGGTTGCCAGAGGCCATGGTCATTTATGACCAATTTGATGGTCTTGGTGTCCTTGGGCCAAAAGGGGCCTAACTGGTCCCATGGACTGCGGACTGTAGAAGCTGTAGGGGGCCTAAATGGCCCCAAACCCCCTAATCAAAGGGGCTGAGCCAAAGGCCCTGGATTGGGTTAGAGGGGCAAGTGGCCCCTGGAAGGGTAAATGACCCCCCAGGCCCAGAAATAAGGTATTGGCCTGGGGTAATGGGATGAATAATTGGCCAAGGATGCCATTGATTCAGGATATGGCTAAAAGGCCATTTCCTGACATGAGGGATCAAATGACATAAGATTTAGAATATGGCCAAGTTGGCCATGAATTGTTGGAGGCTTTAATTGCCATCAACACCAATTGAGAGGGGTCTTTTCGCAGGGTTGTGAAAAACACTTAATATAATAAATTTGAATAAATTTACACTAAATAATGTAAATACATCCTATTTAAGGTCCGGTTTATGTTTGGGTTTTAAAGAAAATTTTGAAATTATTTTGAATTTAATTCCAAAGAAAATGAAATTATTTTTTAATTCAATTTTATTTTGAATTAAACTCAAATTAATTTCAAAACTAATAGAAGAAGTTTGAGTGACTTGTTATTTTAAAAAAAAGCAACCATAAAAATACATGAAACCATGGCCAATGTAACACCTGATTCCCAATTGTCTGCATACAAATGTTTTCAAAGACAAATAAGGGATAATCAGGAAGAAGAGGAAGGGAATACATCATGTAAAGCAAGCCTCAATATTGAAAACAAAGGGAGAACCAAATTGCACAATGGACCAATCTCAATTCAACCTTTGTTTGAGGAATCTCCCAGTCAAGCCTCATCTCAAAAATGCAAAAGAAGAACTTCAGAAGAGGTCTGATTGCATTGACAGAAATTGGAGCATGAACATATACTCAAAAGGCAATGAAGAGAAAATGATTAAGCACAATGACTCAAACAAATGGAAAGACATTTAGCTCAAGAAAACCAAGAACACAATTGAAAAACACACTTTTTTTGGAACAACAAAAGTACTTGCCAGTTATTGGAGATGATGAGGGGATCACAGATGGGACTAAAGCTGGTTTTATACCATGGGAAAGATTTCTCAAGACACATGAAAATTGTAAGACAAATTTCTTTCTTTCAAGAAATCTGTCTTTTGAAACACTAGAATGACATTATAAGGCCTTAATAACTGTATACAAGGTAAGCCTTTTGAGTTATGGAATATATAATGGTGCTAATGCAGGTAAAATGGTAGATTATCAAGGACTCATTTGATTCAACTGGCAGTGGTGGGCTATATATGCAACTCCAGCATCATCATATTACTGGCAAGCTAAGTAATATCTTTTTATAATGGCAATATATTACTAAGATAGATAATATTACAGGTGTATGAGTTACTTAAGGAAATAAACGCTAACAATTTTTGGGGTGAATGAGATTGGAATGAAATCAGGGGATTTTCCACAAACAACAAACAGCAATGAAAACAAAACAAGTCACACAGAAGATATTGGAGACAAGAATGGTTGATTGCCTAGTGAATGTGGAGAATCTTTACGGAGAAAACCAATAGACAACCTTAATCAAGAGGTGGGAAACCATTCAACAAACCAAGAAGGTCCTAGAATCAGAACCGATTGTCCAACACCTTTTCAATTCAGTCTACCAAACTCCTTAGGCCAATTGTCTAGCATGAGTGTAGGAACCACATGCCAAGATAGAAATTTCATGAACAATATGAATACAAACATGCAAAAAATTCTCTCACCCTTAATTCTGATTCTCCAGAAGAGCCAAGATTGTGCAGAAGAAAGAGATCAAATGCAAAGATTGTGAGAAAATGAGAGGAAAATGTTGATGAATGAGAGAGAAGAAGAACAATGTCTACACAAAACACAAATACGTACAGAGAAGCAAAGGATGAATGACCAGATGAACATGTATATGATGGCCATGCTGTCAAAAATGACGGGAGTAACTTTGGATGATCCTCCAGCTGATTTGTGGATGGGACAATAGGTGCACTTTTTTAAAAAAACAATACCTTGTAGAGTTGTGTTTATATTTTTCAGGATGGAAAATTTTTAATTATCCAAAGTTATTGGACTTACAAGACAAATCAATCTTGTATTAAGCAATTGGAATTCCCTACCAACTTGTAACAAAAACGTAAAATTGGAAAGTCTGAATTAACTGACGTGTAGGTGATTTTCTTGAATATGCATCACCAATAATAGACACACCAGTCATGCCCTGTATGTAGTATACTTATTTTAGTCAGTGTTTTATTGATAAATATTGCAATGTGAAAAACAAATCACATTGAATAAATAAGCGCTGAAATTGCTTTTGAGCTGTTTTCCCCCCATTCTATTATTTTGTTTCTCATGCTTAGTGACATTTGCTCGTCACATTGATTTTTGTTCAAAGCACACATTGGCAGTGTACCATACAGAACTTTTTTGAAAATATGACTGTTAAATAGATATTTGACAATTTGTACTATCAGAATATGCCATCTGTCCCTTCCAACTCTTTAGGAAATCAATCTAGTTCAGCCTTATCAGAAGACAATGAGTCTTACCAACTGTGCCTTTCTTTCATAGAAAGTATGCAGAAGAAAAAAAATAAATTACTCAAACAAATTTCCAAATTTCAGGCACAAGATCATTTCATCTATCTTTCAACTGGGAAGCTTTTCATCCAAGATATTCAAATTTCCCATTTGCAAGCATGCCCCTTACATGAGCTGACCAAATTGGAGGCTCCTTTACATGCATTATTACATTAACTTTTTTTATACTTTTCTTGTAAGTACAATCTTTTGATTTATTTGTGGTTAAATCTTCATTTACTCAAGTCAAAATTATATACCAATATTCCTTTTGAAAAGAAACCAACTGAATTTATTTCATCGCATTAATTGGCATTTAGTAACAACATACAACTTTTTAATAATATAATTGAGTAATAATAAAATACTATCTTAATTGAACTCCTTGTACTGTGTGGTGATTCCATTCATTTAAAAAAGTATCCTCATGTCGATTCAAGAGATTGTGCAAAATCATGCATGCAATGGTGACTTTACCTGTATGTAAAGGAACAATTGCTTGTGGTGATAGAAGACAGTGGAACCTATTCTTCAAATGCCCAAATGCCTGCTCAACTACAATTCCTCAATGTATCTACTTTAGTAGATTTTTGTCATGATTTTACTTTATAAAGCTCTTAACCTTGTAGAAGAATGAATATTATTAAATTGTGCCTCTTCTTTGTTTTGAGTATCCCTCATTGGGATCAGAATTGGAAGCCTTGAAGAATATCCTGAATTGCCAATGAGTCGGAAATCAGGTGGGAATCTTGCCACACCATTAATGAGATCTTGACCTATTTTTGAACTCCTAAACACATGACTATCATGTAATGAGCCAGGCAGTTCACCATACACCTGAATCACTTTGTGAGATACATATTTAATTTTAAAGTAATGTATTTACAATTACTCACATTACAAAAGTTCCCATGTCCATCCCTTGTGATTTACATAAGCATTCCATTGATCATTGGGTGGTGGGATGATTGGTATGTGGGTGCCATCAATTGCCCCAATAATGTTGGTAAGGCCTTGTCTTTTTTGGACTGTCTCCTTGATTGCATCCCATTTTTCTATCTCTTCTGCCACAGGAAACCTAGACAATTAAACAATTTTCAGTATTTTTTTTCTTCAAAATAACACTTCTCTTTACTTGCATGATGGTTGAATCATGGAGTGCAACTAATATTGCTTGCACTACTTCTTGTGATGCTTGGTATGCTGTTGCTTTTCCCACATTAAACACATGTCCTACTGTCTCATAGGAGCTACCATGACCCATCCTATATAACGTAATTCCTACCTTTTCTTCAATAGTTAACCCTTGCACATCATTTTGAAATGAGTTGGGGATATGATTTAATAAAGCACAAATTAATTGGAAAAAATCTAGTTGTCCCATCCAAAAAAGCCCAATGAACCAATTTTCATTGTATAAATTGACCTTGTACCATTGATTGAAACACCTTCCACATCTTATAGCTTGACAATGTTGGTGTCCACTTTCTTCATACCATGTTAGATGAAAAGACCACAGCAATTCTAAGCTGGTGATGATATACATCAGATGATGATTTTCAATGGTTGATTTTTTAAAAATAAAAATAATTGTTAAATTAAACATTGCAAAATTCAAGTTCATTTTTACATTAGTAGAAAATCACTAAACAATTTTCTTCAGTAGATCATAAACATTAAATGATTTTGAAAAGATTTTTGAATTTTTTTAACTTTATTTTTAATTAAAAATAATCATATTTTGGATTGAAATTAAATTTAAAATAATTTCAAAATTTTCTTCAAAACCCAAATATAAATCAGGGGGGGGGGCCTAAATTGTATTTACAAATAAAAAATAGAAGAAATTACAAATATTCTTGATTTTATGTGAAATTAGATATTTTACATAGAATTTAACAAAAAAATAAATATTGGTGTAATCAGGTAAAAATTGATTATTATTATCAAGATGAGCTTGAGTCTTTAGTAATATAATATAATTATATGAAAAGAATAAAGTTATTACCTTTGGATTTAATTTTTTCAATTTTTTTGATGTGTCTGAGGGGGGTATAGAGGTAAAAAGAGCTCTATATATAGTAAAGTCCACTCTCCTAGTGTCTAGAAGGCTTATAGTATAAATTTACTGATGGGATCCACTGTACTTGATCAGTATTTTAAGTTTTAGTGATGATTACACCACAATTAAACCATCTTATCTCATTATTATGTCATTATTTAGAGTTATCACTATAACTCTAAGTTTGCTGACATCATAGGCTTGGAAGAAGCCTAAACTTCTTGTATATTATTAATATTAATGATACTATAATATTATTCACCATTCATATCACCTATATAGCTGTTAAGTTTTAAATAAGGCTAAAGTTAGTGATCATAAATGATCAATTTTAAGCTTAAACTTTGATCATAGATAGATTTTGAGTTATACATGCTACAGCCATTCAGAGAGTGAATTCTGATAGCTTGGTATGTCATTATAAAACTTCAAAAAGAATTTCATTACATCATTAAAAATCACTTTTTGATGATTTTTCTTGTAACTCATCTTTTCTATCAAAATTTACAATTTTGAACTTCAAACCATGATTTCAAGGGGTTATACCTTGAATATAATAATGAAAATTATATGATTCCTCATTTATTAACTATTAGAATTTGAATACACACTTTTTTTAAGCTTGGACCACTTTCACAACAAAGTGGCCAACACCTTTTCTTACTTTGTGCAATAAACCCTTGTAAGTTATAGCCTTGTTTATAACTTTCCAAATTAATTTTATATCTGCATTTTTACAGTAATTATGTGGTAAAATGATTTTTGGTTCAAGTATTTATCATTAATATTTCAAGAGCTATGAGCTAAAAACCATGAATCTATGCATTCAGGTTATCTCAGTAAGTATTAGTTTTTCAGATATGTCATAAAAATGTTATATGTGTAGTTTTGCATGGGGAATCCAATGGTGTACTTTATTTCACATTTTTATTCATTTATTTTTGAGATAATGAAGATTTATTCCTATTTATGGCATTTTTACTTATTTTAAGCTAATAATTTCAATTCTTATTATTAAAATAACTATTTTAAAGTTGTTTTGTGACCTTTTTGGATATGTGGACATCTTTCAAAGGCTCACAATCTCATTGGCCAAGTTGTAACCAATCTCATAAATGTTATTATTCATTTTGAAGCTAATAATTCTTTCCTCATCTGTCAAATTTGTATCTAATAAGTATTTCACTTATTTAAAAATCAAGCCATGTAGGATGCACTCACTGGAAATAAATTTATCAAAAAAATTGCTAATTTGAAAGACATTGAGATCATTCAAGGCTACAGGTCTTCCAAAAAAAGCATGCCAAATATGTAGATTCTTAGTTTTCACAGATTCTAGAACTATTGTTGGTGATTTTGCTTTGCCTTGAAACTGTTCATCCCATCCAGCTGGGTAATTTTTCCATTTCCAATGCATACAATCTACTGAACCTCTACAGCCAGGGAAGCCACGTTGTTGATTTTCCCATAAAATCTGTTGAAGTTCATGATGATTGGGTGGGAACAAGTACTCTTCTTTAAATATGTATATTACATCTTTGCAGAAAAAATTCATGGCCTTTCGAGCTGTTGACTCCTTAATGCAAACATATTCATCAGTCACATCTGCAGAATAACCGTGTGCAAGTTGACATAAGGCAGCTCTTACTCTCTGTATTGATGATAATCCTTTCTGATGACAGCAGTCTGTGTGGTGATGCCAATATGAATTATGAACAAATGTGAGTTAAAAGTCCTTTACTCATCCGAAAGCACCTTTCAAACTGCACATCAGAGTTTTACCTTGATTAAAGTAATCCAACAGTAAAATCTTTTAAATGTCAATTGATTCTCTTGAGAGCATCCACCTCAATCCTCATTCCTTGATCAATTGTCGAAGGGGAGGTTGACCAAGGCTTTGGCAAGGCTGAGATGATGGTGATGATGGATTTACTTTATAGATCATCGTAATCTGGTGGGCTGCTTCCAAAAAGTAATAATTATAAATTTCAACTTTTAACTTGTAATTCACAATTAAAGATCATCACCCTAATCAATGATGACTTCCTTTTTTCTTTGCTCGAAGAATCCTTAGAGAATAAAAAATAAAACTTGATGTTAAAATCTTAATAAATTTGGCCTCGTTATTTCAAGAATTCCTTAAGACAGCCTAGAATTCAATCCAGCGAGATCACAAGACACTAAAGCTCAAGTTGACCTCGAACAGAGTGCTCATTAAAATTTTATCTCACTCGGATTTCAGTTCGATAATTTAAAGTCAGATTCGGTCAACTCAAATCAATCAGGTCATCGATGAGGAAATTCATCCAGCCTCAAATTCCTTGTTGGTATCTTGAAATCTGACTTCGATCATCAAAAACTCTCCTGATGGCTTGGGTTCATTGTCTTGGATTTCGTTTTAGTTCACTCTAAACCGACGCAGAAACCTCAACTGCCTCCTCGTCCACATCAATCTTCGCTTAATCCTACTCCTTCAGCTTCATTCGAGCCAGTCCTTGCCGGGTAATGTAGCTTCAATCCTTCATCTGGTATCAAAAATCGGTGGTGCTAATTTAACGTGACTTGCTTGGTTTGAATGTTCCAGCTATTATGCTAATTGGTTCGTCATCGTTAGATTTTATTGGGTCTCATATCATCAATCTCAAGATTTACATTCATCGCCTCCTTTTTGAATGTCAATCTTATCAATCTTAGGACTGTTTATTCAAAACCTCCATTTCCACCTTCTCATGCTGCTTACTATCATCTAAATACTATTCTGTCAGTTTCTAGCATCTTCAGTTTTATTTTTTTCAAGAAAAATCACATGTTGACTTGTTCATTCATTTAAAGGTATGCATTCGGGAAAATTACTTCAGAAGGCCAAGTTTCTCTCTCTGATCCTTGGGCTGATATAGAAAAACCTTTTGAGCCTGCAATAGGAACACCTGAAATCGATCCAGGATTTAAAGTAGGCCATTCTATCATCTTCTAGTCTATTTTAACCTCCAAAATTATCTTTCATTCATCCACTTCAACCTTTTAAAAAAATATTCTTTTACTCCACTAATCTCATTGGTTCATTTCACTTCAAAATCTAGGGTAATTTAGGTGAGATTGCAATCATGAAATATCGTAATCCCAAATTACGTTGTCAACTTTCAGTGGGCGGAGCTGGTGGTGAAATCACTAGTAATTTTCAAAAAATCATTCAATCAGATCATGCCATTCATAGATTCGCAAACGATTGTAAAGAATTATGTCGAATCTATGGCTTCGATGGAATTGACGTTGGTTAGCTCAAAAGCTCCCTCTTTCTTTCATCATATTGGTATGGTTGTTTGACTTGTACTCTATTAATTGATATCAAAATGTCATACAACAGATTACGAACATCCTGAAAATCCCACCCAAGGACGCGGACTATTGGAACTTTTAAGACATACTCGTGCAAGTCTTGATCAATTAGCTCATCAAACTGGTCGTCAAGAACGTTATTTATTAACAGTGGCTACCAGTATGGGTGAATGGTCTGCCACTCATTTGCCTCTTCATGAAATGAACCAGGTTTTAGATCGGTCAGTCCCTTTTATCATAATATCATAAGAAATCTTCATCCCTCAAATCTCTCGCTTTGAGTTTGAATCTAATCAAAACTCCATCTTTTTTCGTCTTTTGAGTAATCTTCAAGCATTTACTTGATGACTTATGATGCTTCGGGAAGCTGGGACAAAACCCTAAACCATCATTCTCCACTCTACTCTCATCAACCTCAAGGTCTTTCGGCTCAATCAACCGTCAACTTTTATCACTCACGTGGCGTGCCACTTCATAAGCTTATTCTTGGAATTCCTCTTTATTCTCGATCTTTCATCACCAAGACTGGCGTATGCGGAGATCAATATGAACGTGTTTGTAATGCCAACGAAAATGCCTCAAGTGATGGAATACACATGTACAACGTAAGATCACATCACCCTTAATTTGACTTTGCAC
Organism: Austropuccinia psidii; assembly: GCA_023105745.1. NCBI lineage: Eukaryota > Fungi > Basidiomycota > Pucciniomycetes > Pucciniales > Sphaerophragmiaceae > Austropuccinia > Austropuccinia psidii. Next base: position 57,730,622 of record JALGQZ010000004.1, read on the forward strand.
AAGAAAAACTCTGACTGGATTTATTTAGACATTACCTCGACCGGGATCGACAGAGTATCATGACAATCAGTTGGGTGTAGCTTTTTCATATGATGGCAAAGAATGGTGTTCATATGATTCACCAACAAGTATGAATTGGAAAATTGATTTCGTCAAGGGAAAAGGTTTGGGTGGAATTTTCTTTTGGGAACTTGCTGGAGGTCATGTGGCTGCCAAACCTCCACATCCAAGAGATCTAGTCGCTTTGAGCTGGAATGGATTGTTTGGCAGTGTGATGGGTAGTTATTAAATTTTCCTAGAACATGGCCATTAAAACATTGAAAGGGTCGGACATTGCTTGACGTTGTTTGTAACATCATATCTAACTCAAAAGTTTCTTGCCTATTTGTACTAAATTGATTGAGTTGCAATATGTTTATTCCATATCCAGCCTACTTTGAAGCTTTTGTAGCTGTAATGGTTTATTAATAGAAAAATAACTTGAACCAATAACATTAGCTTGAAAGGCTAACACATATTTGAACATTTGTTATCAGTTGAACTATCTTTCAACATTACAAAAGTATCTGCCACGGTAAAGCTACAAGTTGACAAAGCAACAACCATTGCAGTTTGCAAATTGCTTGGAGGGCGATTTTAGAATAATTTGAGGTATCAACATCCTGAATACCAAAAGTAGTTTTGTTCAGTAGTGGATTATGTTGCCTGGGCTGGTTTATTAAACTTAATACTAAATTCCGGATCCCTTCAAACTATTTTATTTTGCAACATCTCAATCCACACTAAAAATATGATGATAATTTTTTTCTTCTTAAAGCTGAATATCTATCAAGATTCTATCATTCATTTAACCAAATGATTTGTTTTTTTTGGAAAAAAAGACTGAATTCCTTTTTAAGACAGTTTCTATCAACTGCATTTAATGTTGATATACTGCATGTAAGATTTTTTTTTAAAATAAATGAATAAATATTAATGTAAATATAAATATACATATATTTTAAGCTTAAATAAATAAATATATATGTATATTGTTCAATTTAAAATTTAATCTTATTCTTATAAAAGTCAATCATAATTGAAGTTTTATATTATACATGTACTATATAATGCTCTACCTAAAGTATAGAAAGAAAAAAAAACATACAGGAAGGTAAAACTGTATAGACACTGCCTGATCTGTTCAAAAAACTTTATTTTTCTTATGATTTCTCATCTCAAGTATTTATTTTTTACTAGAACTTAGTCTTTAAGGTTTGTCTATGAAAGTCTTAATAATAATATTTTTTTTTATTTATAGTATACTTTGAATGTCTTAAAATGAAAATAAAATATAAATAAATATTATAAATATAAATATAAAAGATAATTATTATTAATATTAATGAAAAAAAAAAAAATAAAAAAAAAAATAAAAATAAAAAAAATATTATTATTATTTAATTTTTTTTTTTAATAATTAAAATAATAATAATTTTAATAATAAAAAATTTTAAAATATTATTTTATTATTTTTTAATAAGTTAATAATAATTATAATAATTTAAATATATAAAAAAATTTATTAAAGAAAATTATATATATATATATATTTTTTTTTTTTTTGTAAATAAATAAATAAATAAATAAATAAAACTAATTAATTAATTAATAATAAAATATTAATAATAATAAAAAAAAAAAAAAGCTTAATTATAATTTCATCAATCTAATAAGAAAATACAAAAAAAAAAAAAAAAATTCAGAAATTTTTTTTATTAAATAATAATAATAATAATAATAAAAAAAAACATATTAAAATTAAGAATTAAAGGTTTTTTTTTTTTTTTTTTTTCAGTAAATTTAAAAATTAAAAAAAAAAAACTATCTTCAAAATATTTTTTTTTTTTTTTAAAATATTATTAAAAATATAATTCAATTTTAAAATTTTAATTTATTTATTTATTTATTTATTTATTTATTTATTTTTTTTTTTAAAAAAAAGAATTTTACTAAAGAATAAAATAAAATAATTATTTATAATAATAATAATAATTTTAAGATTTTATTTAATAAAATATTATGTATTTTTTTTTTTTGAAATATTTGATTGTATTAATTTATAATAAAAAAAAAAAAAATTAAAAAATTAAAAAATTAAAAAATTAAAAAAATTAAGATTAATTTTTTTCAAAGCTTTATAAAAAAAAATTTAAGAAAATTAATTGAGAAATGTTTTTTTTTTTTTTATTGAAATTTTTGAGGTTATTGCTTGTTTTTTTTTTTTTTTTTTTTTTTTTTTTTTTAACATTTAAAGATTGAAATAAACAATAAAACTTAAAATATTTTTTTATTTAATAAGTTTTTGATAAATTTAAATTTAATTAATTTATAAAATTTTTTAAAAATTTGTAAAAAATTTTGATACCTCTAAAAATATTTGATATCAAGTTTGAGTTCTATTCCAATATTCTTTAACAATGAATTTTTCTTTTTTTTTGAGTTTTTGATTCAATTTTGATTAATAATGAAGTTTAAATTTTTATTATTTGAATATTTTTTGGAGAAAAATAAAGTTTAATTTAAATTTAATCTATTGTATTGATTATTATTAAATCAAAATAGATTTTTATTCTTATTATATAATCTAATTCAAAATCTTTAATATTTTATATTAATATTAATATAATCATTTTGTAAGAATTTTCATATAATGAAAAATATTTGATATTATTATTCAATGATTTTATAGTAGATTGAGTGTAATGAAAAATTAAAAAGTAAAATTTGTTTCATAAAATAATCATAGCACATATAAAATAGGGTATTGGTAAAAACACGTAAGAGCTTACATGTTTGTACTAAAAACTTATGTGTTTTTACCATCAATTGGTAAAAACACGTAAGGGATGGTTTTTAAATGAAATATGGCTATTTATGGCATTTATGATGCCATTAATGCCATTTGTGGCATTAAAAATTCCATTTATGGCATTATCAATGCAATATTTCTGATGCCATTAATGCCATAAATGGCATTAACAATGCCATAAATGGAATTAACAGTGCCATAAATGACATTAACAGTGCCATTAATGGCATTATCAATGAAATATTATTGATGCCATTAATGCCATTTGTGGCATTAAAAATGCAACATTTCTGATTCCATTAATGCCATAAATAGCATTAAGAATGCCATAAATGGAATTAAGAATGCCACATTAACAATGCCATTAATGGCATTACTAATACCATGAATGGCATTATCAATGCAATAAATGGCATAATTCCATTTATGTAACACCATAAATGGCATTGTTAATTCCATTTATGTAATGCCACAAATGAAATTTTTGATTCCATAAATGGCATTTTTGATGCCATTTATGTTATAGTTAAGGCCATTAATTCCATTTTTAAGGCCAATGTTAAGGCCATTAATGCCATTTTTAAGGCCAGTGTTAAGGCCATTAAATTCAATTTATGGCATTGCTGTAATGCCATTTATGGAACTTTTGATGTGATAAATGGCACTGTTAATGCCAAAAATCAAATTTTAACTTCCACTCATCATAAATTACATTTTGAATTCAATTTATGTCATAAATGGCATTTTCAATTTAATTACAAACATGAACAAAAAAGCATACAAAAACATGGACTTTTTGGGCCTACAAATGTTCTTGCAAAAAAAAACCAAAATGTTGGGCTTCTGGTTTATTATTTTCAACATTCTCACCTTCACTTTTAAAAAAAATATATTGAAATTCATAAGTGGGAACATTTTTAATGAATTTTTTCAAAAAAATGGGCCATTTTACCAAATTGCCCAAAATAGAAAAATTGGGCAAAAAAAAAAAATTGAAAAAATTTGGGGACCTTCACATCCCATGTCGGAAAAAATATGGCAAAAAAAAATGTTAAAAATTCTCAAAACTGAGCCTGAGGAATTTTTATAAAAAATTAGGTCACTCACGTGTTTTTACCATAAAATTACGTGTTTTGGCCATAATTTGGTAAAAACATGTCAGGGCTTACGTGTTTTTACTGAAAGCATTTACCAACACCCATAGAATATTTCAAAGAAATAAATCTTAAAAAAATTTAGGTTAACTCATTTAAATGACCATGAAAATGAAATAAAATTAAATATTTTTCAAAATAATAACCTCAGAAAAATAAGTTCCATTATTTTAAAATATGAATGATCATTTAAAAGGTATCGCATTAAGAAAACATTTTTTTTTTACTTTTAGAATAGAACATTATGTATTGGAAGAATAAATACATGATAGTTATACAAGGAGAAAAGTCATTACTTCAACCCATAGTCAAAAAATTATGAAACATCATTAAAAATTGAAAAATTAATAATAAAGAAATATTTTGTTCTAATAGTATTAGTATCAGTTAATTCGATCAATTGGAGTTCTTGATTGAATCAATGCTTTTTACTAAGATAGAACCATTTTTTTTTCATTTATCAATACAACTTTTTATAATTTACAGGAAAAAAAAGACTTGAAAAAGAGAAATACTAAATTGATTCATTAAATATTATCATACCAAGAGTTCATAATTTCATGAATTTTATTATTTAACCTTTATTCTAAACACATGTTTTCTTCCACCAAATCACATGAAAGTGATGTGGATTTTTTAGTAATCAAGTTCTCAGCTTCAGAAGATATACAGATTTACTAAGTACTGAATTTTGACATAGTCAAAGAAAATCTCTAGCAATTTTTGATAATATTGGTAATTGTGTCTTGTGGTTGTCCCAACATTATAGATTGGATATTTAATAATAGGGTGAATAAGTTTTCAAATATTTCAAGGATTAAATTGGTTTTTTTATGTCATTAATTCCTCAAATTAATGGAATTTCTTTGGAGTCATGGGAGTGGATTAAGAAACCTAAGGATTTTTTGATTAATAAATTTCATATTAAGTATATATTTCTTTGAGATGTTTGAGTTATTCATCCTCATATTTGGTTTCTTAAGTATCACTTTTTATCCACTCTTATTGTAAACAATCATTCTGAGTAAACCATGTAATCTTGAGTCTGGGATCAAAAATAAAGCACATAGAACAGGAATTTGATCTAATTTTACAAGAATTTTATAGCTTTTAATATTTGTTAACAGCTGCATTTAATAGTTGGAATTATCTTGAGACTTAATTTTTTTGGTTTTTTAAAATTTTTAAATTAGTAGTTGGTACCAAGGGATTAATAAACCAGTTTATGGGTAATAATCACATTGATCTTAATCAGTTTTAGTGGCAAAAAAACATTGGAAATTTAGGATTTTTTTTTAAAAAAAAGTCTAGTCATATTTGTAAATTATTTCTTGAATAGTTATAGAAAGCTGAAGTGGTTTTTTTTATTTAAAAAATATAATCAAAAGTAGAGAAATAATAGTTGGCTATTGTTTTGAAGATCAACTTTTTAAATTTAATGGTTTGTCAGCCTGTGACTCAAAACCAGAGCACAGGCATGACAGCCAAATACCATAAACCAATGGTAGAGCAAAATACCACCAAAACATGGAGCTGAGCCAAACAAGCTCAAAATGTATCAAAAGAAAGAGGAAAATCACCTTTTTCCAAATATACAAGGCCCATAACCATAGGATAAAGAATAAAAAAGTTATTCCTGCTCAAAGAAGTTGCTGAGCATAAACCTTAATTTTCAGATCTCATCTGAAATCCAGAGGAAGAGGCTTAACCCCTGAAAATGGGTATTAAAATTGAATCTCTAAGTCAGGGCTATCCAATGGTACTAGCCAAATTGAGCTTGAACCAATACTACAGAGGTTATGGCCAAAATAAGGTTAAATAAAGGTGAATAAAATATTCACCTCTCATCAAACTTCTACAGTTTTAGTGTGAGATACCTAAAGTGGGGTCATTTTGGAAATACCACAATCAGGGCTATCTGAGAGTGCCATCCATTTCCCAATTTCTCATCTAGAACAAAAGTTATGGGGAAAACAAGTTTCATACAGATTTTGAGAAAATCATATATCTGGATAACAAAATTTGAACATGGCATAACTTTGCCATATTAAGTTACTCATACCAAATGAGGTACAATTGTGTAGATAACATTCAAGGCTAAAAAATAAACCAATTTTGAGCTCAATATCTTAAAAATTGACAAATATATAGCAGTTTCAAGGTTAAAATCTCACAGTTTGGCCAATACACTTTTACTGTGGGATACTTTACCATAACTGTGATTATGAGGTGTCAAATAGACAAAGAAACATGTTTATACTTCAATACCTCATATTTCATTCAATAATGGGTTTCCATACAGGTTCTGTAAAGCTTTCTATGCATCATACATGTCAGAAGAGGGCTGTGTGGACCCCAGATGAAAGTTTTCACCCTGTATTGGGGAAAACATCCCAGATGTGGTTTCAAAACCACATCTGAGGAAAATAAAGAGTAAAAAGGACTTTTGAAACCCACAAGCCAGAATTCTGAAGTGAAAAATCTTCACTTCCTCTATGTGGATCATCTAGAGGACCTTTCCACCCCAATTCAGAATGAAAGGAGTCCTTTTCTCTGCCAGGAAAAGAATCCCCCTCCTTCTCTTGAATTCCTACATAGTAAAACTATCAAAAAAAGTTATACTCTTGGAAAATAATCAGGGTATACTATAAGCTTTAGTATTGTAGACTTTATTATTGTAACCCAGCTGGTAAGATGGCACCCAGGGCTTTCCACAGTGCTCACCACCACTATTCCCATAGCAAAGCCCTCATACCATCAGTCAAAAACCCTTATTTAATCTTAGTAATCCATGTCACAGTCAGATTTAAAGTTTCAAATACATTTATTACCACTTCATCATAGACTCAGCCTGACAATTTGGGGGCCTGGCCATGTTTTTTGAACTTTTTGGGACCATTTTGGAGTAAAAAGTGAGTTTTTTCTTGAATTTTCTGTTTTTTTCAACAATTAATTGTTTTTTTTCAGGCATATAAATCTGTAAAAGATAAATAATATATTAAATATTTTATATTAGTGATTTTTTGAGGGGTATATAATCATATACCACTGTGTTTTTTTTATTTTTTCAAATGGTTTGATTATAATTTAATTACCACAAGACTATTTTGGGTGTTTTTTGGTTATAAATACACTTTAAAGCCCTTAATATATTTCCTTTTTAAATAAAAGAAAACCTCCTTACTGTAAATAACAGTTTCATTGGCATTGTTGGACACATTGATAATTTCAATTGTCTATTAAAGAACCACTTATAATATTACACTTGTTAATTACAAGCTAATCTGTGAGATATTGGACACAAAATGTATACCATAAATCCAAATTACATTATTTTTGATTTAAAATTGATTATTTCAATTATAAATAATAATACAAGGGCAAAATATAGTAACATATTACCCAGAGGCCATTCTCAGATGTGAAAATTGAGTTTTAACAAGTATTAACTGACATAAGCCCTCATTTCATTTGATTCAGTGGAAGAACATTTTATGCCACTTGTGACCAAGTCACAAGGAAATACACAAGTGGAAACTTCAGAAACAGAAGGAACTAAAGGAAAAGGAAAAAGGCACAGTGAAGGCCTCATAACCACCAATAAGTGGACACCAACAGCCATTCAGAGGGATAGAAAACCACAAAATTCTGCTTCTATACAAGGAAAACCAACCTTGTTAGCTTGTAAAGGGAAAATTACAGTAATTAACCCAGTTGTAACTTCTAAAGGCAAATTGCCCAAAGAAGTAGAAAATTTTTTTTACAAGGCACAGTAAAAGGTAAATAACATAAGAACATAAAGTTTTTTACTGCTTGCAAACACTAATATGTACCCTGTACACCTCAGGAATCTTGGAATCCCAAGGAACCAGCCGGAAGACAGACAAGGACTGTCCAGAAAAAGAAGACCAGGAAATGGACACCTTGGAAACAATAGTGGATGGCAAGACACTGAGGGAAATAATAACCCCTCTGACATTAACCTTCCAATTCAACAGAAACCTCAAAAAAGAGGACTGGAAGGATATGGATCAAGCTCTTTAGCTCCAAAAACTCCTCAAAAACTTATTCCAATGGAGCATGGACAACAAGAGGTTCAACCTAGCATCACACTGGGAAGAACTTGGAGCAAGTTGCCAGAAGATATGTCTCAAAGTGATACCCTTCAAAGATCTTATGTTAATTACCAAAGGATGTAATACCAACAGGCAGTTTAAACTCCTTGAGGAGAGGGCAACCGGGATAAGTGAAAATTGATCCACTATCCAAGATATAGAAGAACAATTGAGCCAGACAGAGCCTACTCTGGATTCCTTTAGGCCCACAAAGAGTAGGCCAACCCAACTCACCAGTGGCTTCACACCATTCAGGCACCAGCAGATCAGTGGCAAAGAGTCACCATTCTTCATGATCCCAGGTAGTTTCCAGGAGAAGACAAGGATACAAAGGGGAAAAAAGACTTGCTTCAGCCACAGGCAGAAAGAGTCAGACCCAATGATCCGGAAGATATTGGACTTGGTGAAAGAAGTAAACAAGAGCCAGAAATAGTTGTAAATACTTCTAGAATCAGTAGCCCTATGAATAGAAATATCAACCCCACTCAGAATGAACACAATGTTGTTACACCTGAGAGTAACTTAAACAGAAATCAACTGTGGTTACAAATGTCCCAATTTTCAGTGAAAACTCAAGAGAAGTTTGATGAACTCCATAGCAGCAATGTAAGGTTTCAAGAACTGACAACCTTACAAGAATAAACAATAAAAGCAATTCAAGAGGGCTGTGCTAAATTTAGCAAAGCCTCTGAAGAAAACAATAAAAGACTAAATCAAGTCTTTGAAGAGAAATACCACTAAAAGAGGAACAGGGATTGTCTGGATCAAGACATGAACAAATTGTTTAATTTCTACCAAAACATGAAGCCTCAACCACAAGGCTATTCTTTGGATAATACATACCAAGATGACATCAAACCAGATGTCTTGTTGGATAATAAGCCAATATCTCCATCACAATACCAAGATGGGGATAAAATTAATTATTCAGAGAAGGAAGAACTGAAACAGCTTCCAGAGGCCTAAAGCTGGCCAAAATTTTCTTGTGTAGGAGAATATGATCACATTGAGCTCATTGATTATATTGATGGACTCTTCATTGATGTACCAAGAATACCAGATTACTGGATTACTTCCAGATTGAATACAGCATTCAAAGGAAATGCTAGTATTTGGTACACAGAAATGAAAGAAATCCATTGAAGAAGAAACTGGCCATGGCGCAAGAGTCAAATAATCCAGAAGTACAGAAATGGTACTTGTATATGGCAAAAGACCATGTCATTTGAAAAGAACAAGTAATATGTGGACAAAGATCCATATGAGTGATGTATTAGAAAGTCTGAAAGGCTTAGAGCCATTTATCCTCAAATTAAAATTAAAATGAGGAATCACAAAATCTTGACACAGATTCCAGGAGAACTAGAGCATGCAATAAAATGCAGATGCAACCAGAGTTGCACTCAAGATGAAATTGACAAAACCTTACAAGATGTAAGGAAAAGGACAAATATAGGGAAATATTCTCCATAAAAAAGGAGTAGTTTCAAAGAGAAACAACCTTTCAGGGTGGACATCAAAGACAAACCCAAAGAAAGAGTGGCAGAAGTGACCAAGAAGAAAAACTCTTGTTACAATTGTGGGTAAACAGATCACTATGCTAACAACTTCATAAGGGAAAAGAAAAAAATCCTATGCCATTGAAAAACCAACAGAGGATTGTGAATCATACTCTATGGGTGATGCCATCAGAGAACACTCTGATGATGACCAAGGCCCAAAAGAAGAATCTCTTATAGAGTACCAAGAGGAAATGCAACTAGAAATTCAGTATGTACAGTTGGAAGCAGGAATGCCACAAGACACTGCAAACAAAGACTTGTGTAAAAACACACAAGATTCACAGACCTTCCTAGTCACACCAACTATAAGAATGGCATATATACATGGGACAGCCACAAATATGACTGTTTGTATTGACATTTACCAACACCCATTGATCATTGATAGTGGTGCACACTGACCAATAGTGGCTAGTAAATACTTGGACAACCACTTCTCAAATTGGGAGAAGAAAGTATTACCAAAAAAGGAAAAGAGCTTTAGAAGTGCATCAGGAAGATGGAATCCTTTGGCTTCATTATAAAAGAGATAATCATACCCCATAGGAAAGGTAATATAAGACTCAATGCAGAGTTTGTAGGGCTTGAGGATGCTCATATTCATGGATTCTTACTGGGAACAGACTACCAAGGAATGTATGGAGTTGAAATTTACAATAGTAAAAAAAAGGCACCTTACCATAAGTATAAACAAGGAAAAGAAATTTTCACTTGATATATACCATATGTCCAACCAAGAACCTCTAGAATAATTGCTTAATGAATTCAAAGAGGGCCAATTCAGTACTAACCTCACCAGTAAAAAAAAACCTAGTTTAATGAGAATACTGAGGAAAAATAAACCAGCTTTTCCCATTGGTGAAGAACCTTTGGGGAAGATAAGAGTCCATGATATAGAACTATATCTGGATGTGGAAATACCTTATCCACCCATTCTCAGAAGACCTCCATATCCAGATAGCCTGGAAACTAGGAAAGAAAATTGAAAAACACATCAATGAACTCCTAGATATGGATTTTATCAGGAAGATAGAGCACAATGAAATAGTGGAAATCACCACTGCTGTCCATATCACCTGGTATGATGGCAAATATAGGTTGTGTGGAGATTTCAGAGCTGTGAATAAATATGCAAAAGCTGATAGGTACCCTATACCAAGGATACCTCATTCCCTAGACAAGCTGGCAAAATCCAAATACATAACCAATATGGATTTTATGAAATTATTTCACCAGAATGGAGTTTAACCAAACTCCATGAAGTTACTAAGGCTTATATGTCATATGGGAATATATGAGCACACTGGAATGCCATTTGGCATTAAAAATGCCCATCCCATTTCCAAAGGATTATGGACACAATATTTCAAGAAGAAATATTGGAAGGCTAGACCATGTGCAGTACATAGACAGAGTCCTTAGTAAATGTACACCCATTAATCTGAAAATTTCACTTAAGAAGTGTAAGTTTGGCCAACAAGAACTATTACCACTAGGAAATGAAGTCTCAGGCCTTAGCATGGCCATAGATTAGAACAAAGTAGAAGCAGTACTGCAAAAAAAGTACCAAAGAGCATCAAAGAGATTCAATCTTTCCTTGAGTCTGCTAGTTACTACAGAAACCACATCCAAACCTTTGCCCACATCACTAGTAGTCTATACAAGTTATGTTCAAAATATTTAGTTTTTGAAATTACTAAGTAAAGGAGGGATGCATATTAGAAGATCAAATATAAACTCAAAAAATGCACCTGTCCTCACATTAACTAACTTTGAGCTACAATTCAAGTTATATATAGATGCAGCTTGTATTCAAGGCCTAGGAGCAGCCCCTCACCAAAGAAAAATTGTGGATGGTGAACCAAGGGAGGGAGTAATATGCTACATCTCCAGGAAATTGAAATATTCAGAGGCCAGATATGGAGCTACTAAGAATGAAGGCTTATTTTTAGTCTGGGATTTAGAAAAACTCCATTTTTACTTGAAGGGTGCAGTCTTTGAAGTCTAGACAGACTGAACAGCCTTGAAGTCATATTGTGATATTATAATACATCTATCATCTTATCATTTCATTACTTTACTAGTTAACTATAATATTGTTATATTATTTTATTAAGATATCAGATTATTATAATAATTTAATATTGTTTTATTATGATATAATGGTATTATAGAATTTTAATCTTTTTCCTCTATTTTATTATAGTACATCAATTTATTATCTTAATATTACTTTCTCTTGTTTATCATATATTTTTATTATAACCTTTATTATTTGTATTCTCTTCCTTTTTAAAGCAAGGGGAAGGCCATTTTTTCATTAATTTTTCTTGAAAAAAATATATAAAAAATCCAAAAAAAGAAAGAAAGCTAAATTCAAAAGCTGGTCACCCTTCCTTTTTAGTTGGATTCCAGGTATGTTCTATGTGTGTGTGAATGCTGTGTGTATGTGTGTAGAATGTATGTGTATTGAGTAGTTCAGCTGGATAATTTCCCTTTTTGCTTCCTGATTGATTCATTTATAGAATATTAAGATAAGTTCATTTATGGTTTTTCTTTAGGATTTATACTGAACCCAACTCATGAGGTTATTTTTTTCATTTTTTGCAATATCTGGTTTGCTTGTGGTGAGAAAAAATAGTGCAGGAGCATATTTTTTCAAAAAGATTTTTTCTTTGGGGCTTTGAAGAATAAAAGATTACTGCGTTGTAAATCTGAGAGTTCTGATAATCATTTAAACTCCAATGTTGTATTGGTAAGTTCATCAAAGAAATCCTCTATTTGTTCCATGATAGCATAATACTTATT